>OZ010786.1:498794016-501194016 GCA_963932465.1 Maratus speciosus | reverse complement strand
AAAAAATTAAAAAATATTATTAAAATTCGAAATTTTCCTAAAATGGGTTAAAACTTCAGTCGTTGTTGTCTTTTATATTTCTATATAACGAGAAAAAATATAATTACTTTCGTATATTGACCATCTCCGGTGAAGCTGTTATCTTTCATAAGCATTTGTAGAATTCTACAACAATTTTCTACGTCACTATTATAAAATATTCTACTAATACTTCTTCATATTATTCTAATTATATTGCGTTAAAAGAAGTATTAAGTAATTTTTTTCAAAAAAGGGGAAATAACATATAAAATTATATGGGAATAATACATCACAAATACTGTATTATACTGCATAGAATTATTTTTATTAAGAGGAAAATATTTTTTTAAGCATTAAAAATCGAGAGTAGAAGAATTCCCCCCAGGGCGAACATTAAGTTAATGGTGTTGTATACTGTATGAATAAAGCAAATTAATATCCTGAACTACCTATTATAATAAGGTAATTTTTTTCGACATTTAATAAGGGAAACTATTTAACATCCAAAACGATCTTTTCTTTTAACCCTTCACAGCACGAATTTTATGGAAAATATTATTTGAAATCTATATATCGATCTAATAACGGGAAAAATAGTAAAAAAAAAAATAAAATAATTTTCAGCTAAACTTTAATATTTTATAGCGTGTGGAATACAATAAGGGTTACTGTTGTAACACTATAATTTGCAACTAAATGACCTTAAAAAATTAATTTTATCTGCTTAAAACTCATGAAAAGTAAAAATAATGTATGTAAATCTTACCTTAATAGGATGATTGAAATTTCTTTTGTTTCCGAAGAACAAATCCTAATATTTTGTCTAATAGAACTATCAGGCATGCGAAAAATAAGTGTTATTCTATTCTTTGGTACATTCTTGATTAGGGACAGAGATCATATTGGCTAAATTCATGGCACATAAAAAAAATTATAATGTTTTTAGGTATGAGCCAGATATGGTTCTTAATAGAAGAGAAATGACAAGAGAAGTTAAAATTAATCATTATAAATTCCTACATATTAAGTGTGTTTTTAATCAGGTGTTATGTAAAAAAGAAAATTTAAGTAATGCATACAACTGAACATGCTGTTTAAATTATTTTTTCTGAATGAAGTTATAAAAGTTTTCCCTAATATAGTTTTTTAATGTGCGAAAAGATATTTTTTTCTTTTATTTGTCTTTTCATCTTTTTTATTTAGAATGTTTATTATTATATATTTTTAAAGTATTTAACTACTTTGCAATTATAGATATTTATAATTGTTTTTGAATAGCTATAAATTAAATAGCTATTATAGTAAATAAGACATTGATTTAATAAAACAAAAGTGAACGTAATAAATGAATACATAAATATTGTTTTTTTTTTTTTTTTCGGAACGCGAAACCCTCCGCGCTTTTGAGCATTCGTCAGGTCTGTTTGGTATTCATCAAAATAGGGATGATCGGACGCTGTTTAGCTGCTTTTGGCTGAGTGCTAATCTTAGCGACAATGTACAAGTGGAACTTCGGAAAATACACATCTCAGCGTTAACACCCCTTTGGATTGTAGAATCGCCTCAGAGTGGTAGGCGCGGCTTTCGAAAACGAACAGTCCTAATGCTTGACTAATTTAGTAAAAAGGGTATTATAGGAAATATTTACAAACAAGAGAAAAATGTCATATAAATTTCTATGGGGGTAGAAAAGTACAATTAGTGTAATCTGAAATAAAGCTACAAAGAAATGCTTTTATTATGAGACGATTTTATTAAGCATTAATGTCGAGAATAACTAAATTCACTGAAAAAGAAATGTTTAATCAATTACGAGTACAGTCAGCAGCAACATACTAATTGAAAAAGAATTCCTGACCTACCTCTTAGAATAAGATGAAATTTTCTTTTCCTCTTAGCAAAAAGAATGTAAAAAAAAAAAGATTCAGAAAGAAAGAAAAAAAGAAGAAGAAAGACAAAAAAAGAGACACATTTCCTTCCCTTATTATAAAATATGTGTTTAAAACACTTTTGGTTTGATAGAAAATAAATGGCATGGAAAAGTGAAAATAAAATATGTAAATATATATGGTAATCGCAAAAGTTTGTGTCACATTTCATAGATGGCAGAAACTTGTAATTTTGACTGTACTGTTTCTTTTATGACCATTTTATTAACTGACATTTATATACATGCGTTGTGAGTGAACATAACGTTAAATAAAAAAGGTTGTCAAATTAATCTGTGTGCAAGGTTAATATTCAAAACGGAAAATTGAACGTTATATATTTGCCACGGTATATACATTAGTTTTTAAAAGATATGAGTATAGGATCTAATACAATATATATTCAAGTCGCTTATTTTGATCGTGATCCCACTTTTAGGGCAGTTAAAAATTGGTTTGTTGATTTGGAAATGGTGATTTAATTCTAAACGGTTCGCTCTGGCCAATTTTCTAGCATTGACATTGACTTAAACTTGATTTAAGAGGTCCCAGGATTCTTAAAATTGGAAAAAATGAAAAAAAAAAAAAAAAAAAAAAAAAAAAAAAAGACCATATTCAACATTTAACGTCTTAAAAAGTATTTTATTTTAAGACACAAATTTTATTGGAATGAAAAGATATAAGTATGTTCTTTCATTTCATGTATTTAAAAAAATTGCAATATGTAGAATTTGCATTTACAGGGGGCTCCAAATTGTCAGACATTTGTCGAAAAATTGGCAAATTTGTAGAAAATTGGCATAACAGATTTCGCGCAGGATTATAAAACAAATTTTGCAACTAGAACGAAAATTTTGGTGCATGCTTATACTTTAGATTGTAAAAATAACCCTGAATCTAAGTAATTTATATTTAAAGCATTTTTATATTTTTAATGCAAATTTGTATTTATCTAATGAGAAAATTTCAACAGTGTAATAACATACACACACACACACACACACACATATATATATATATATATATTTTTTTTTTTTGAGCAACAAAAAGGAAATTTTAGTTTTAGTTTATACAGAGTAAGAAGAAACATATTTTTGAAAATTTCATGAAAAAATATATCCTGCGCGTATATTGAGATATCCTGCACGTTATGTCCAACAACGTCATTTAGAGAAAAATGACTTCCAAGTTTCGGAAATGCTGCTTCAGCTATTGTGCGCGTATAATTCTCAAAACCATAACTTTTGTTCTAATGGGAATTTCAAGGAAACAATTATATCAAAATGTTCAGAAAAAATAACAGTTTAACATCTAAAAAATTTAAATTTTCGAAAATTTTAAAGTTTTGAGAATCCCGAGACCCCTTAAACATATTATCTGACCACTTAATGAATAATAATCCACGTGTTACTACTGAAAAGATTGCTGAGGGTTGACCGTTTGACTGTATTTCATCATTTAAAACAACTTGGGTGCAATTCAAAACTCGATGCATCTGAAATCGGGCATGAACTTTTACAGTCATCCAATATAAAAAATAAAGTTGTAATATATAAAGTTACTCAGTCGTTACAAATATGAAACCAAATATCCAAGTAAAAATAAAATATAAAAATAACGTGTGTGATCTGAAAGATTAAGTGTAGAATAGAATGATGACGTTCTCATATTATTGCATCATCGATCGTGCAGTTTTAGAATATCCTTATATATTTGATTTGAAAATGGCTCGGATTACACTGTAAAAAAAACGGACTAAAAAAAGGAAATACTACTGGCAATCTAGACGGCAGTACTATTTCCGTTTTTTTACGGGAATTTTTACCCATAAATTACAGAAAAATTTCAGTTTTTAATCAGAAAAACGGAAAATTTACTGTAATGTATGGGTAAAAATAGTACTGGCGTCTAGATTGCCAGTAGTATTTCCGTTTTTTTTTTTTTTTTTTTTTTTTTTTTTTTTTTTTTTTTTTTTTTTTTTTTACAGTGTAGAGTCAAAACTTGTAAACAGCGTAGTAAACTATTTTAATTGTTTTTAAGTTTTTTATTTACACCGTTAGCAATTAAAAGAAATACATAAAATATTTTGATTTATTAAATTTAAAGTACCTCTGACCAATAGGTTATCTAACGTCTGATTATAAACGGTTTTAAATTTTGTTCCACGTTATAAGGCTAATTTTACTAGTTTCTGGTACTTTTCCAGTATAAGGGCCTTGCCGTTTTTAAAAAGCTTGGCGTAATTCGACTTTCAGAAAGTGAATTGTTGCCAAATGATATAAACAGCTATGAAAACAAACATAATGAACTTTTATGCTTCTTTGTGTATGTATTTATATAGAAATATGTCAGCATATTATTATTGTTATTGTTTGTGTACATTTTACTTCTGTTTGTGTATAAAAATAGATGAATTGTTTATTTCTATTAAGTAAGTAATATATATATTAAAAGGATTGATTGTATATAGAAAAGAGTAAATAGTTTGCCAGAAAATCTGTCGCCAAATTTCCTACTCTCGATATAGCCATTTTTTCTCTCTCGCCAAGTCCCCTATGCTGGAAAAGTACCATTTTTATTTTTATTCAGCTGTTAATTCATATCATTTCTAAAAAATCCATGCAGTAATTAATATCGCATGAACCCATGTGAAATTTTCTTAGAGTAAAAAAAAAAGGTTAATTACATGAAAAATTATATTAAGAAAATACATCAAAATTACTAAATGCTGGAAATATTATTATCCAGAAATGTTTTCATTATGAAGAAAATAACTGCCAAGCACTAAGTTCGAGAATAGAGAATGTCTTTGAAGATAAACATTAGGTTAATGGCGCGTATAGTCTGCAGGGATAAGCCAACTGAAAAGAAATTCCGAAACTACCTATTACAATTCGATAAAGTTTCTTGCACACATAAGAAAGGGAATGGCATGTTTGTAAAAAAATATCGCTCTCAAGAAATTTTCTTTTTCTTTGAAAGGAAACGAATATAGAAAAGTAAAGCAAATCGTTATATAAATCTGATATTTAAGGTAATTTTGTACTAAGAGGTTTTTTATGATAGATATCTTAAATACACTTTATCGAAGTCTATGTATGGTTTCCATATCATTTTAAATACTAATTATACTGACTTTAATACTAATTAATACTACTATACATTTTGTTTGGAGATTTGATTACAAATTACATCTTACATTCGCAAATTGAGTAAATGAACTTCTTTTGAACTTGAAAAAACATAACTAATATAGAGGAAAAGGTCCAAATACCAGCTAGGGTCCAAATACCGGCTACTAGGTGTTTTGAGAACTCAGCGCAGCGCAGCCTAGCGGTGATAGGCAGAGTTTGTAACTTTAATTGAGAGAAGAAAGTTACGAAAAGTACGTCGCTGAAGTCTGTGTCATTTACAAGTAGTAAATGCAAAAGTGTCGACTCTACGCAATCTGGTACATCAAAAGTTTTTCAGATATGTGTTTCTCATTTTTTTAAAATATACTGATCGTATCTTGGCTTGAATTGTTGATTGAGTTATTTTCTAGACATATTTAGCTCTCAACTGCCACGCGCACATTATTGGTATTTTATTATATGAATGAGTAACACCGGTTTTAACTTAAACATAGCAGTGGTCCAAATACCGGCTACCTAGAGTGGTCTAAATATCGGCTAGCCGGTAATTGGACCTCCCTCGGTTGCTCTGCTTGAAGGGGAGGAAAATAAATTAATTTAAATAGTTCCATAATTAACAAATTAATTTAAATGGTTCAGAAATAGTTCCAGTCCCATTTCGCAATATGAAAAAAGCAACCATGGCGGTAATTCTTCAGGAGCGACAGTGGTTACCGGATCATTTTCCAAAAAATCGCTGTTGGACACTACAAAATTGCCTGCAATAAATGTGAAGAGAAAGAAAAAAATGACGGAGTAAACCAGGCGAAAGAGGCAGAAATTTGATTTTAACCATCTCGCTGCGTAACCAGAGATTTTCTCGGGCAACGTAAAAGTAGCAAAATTTGCGCAACCCGAGATTTCCTCGGGGATGCATGTTTTCCGTCTAATTAACCCTCCTTGATTATTCCCTCCAGCTATTTTTTTATTGTAAATTATGCTTTATTTAATCGGGGCATTTTCCCGGTTAAATTAGACAAAAATTTTTGTTTTGAAAAACCGGTGACAAAAGAATAAAAATTCTTAAAAGACGCTCGTCGCGAAGTGGTTAAATACGCTATTTTTGAAGCTATATTGATAAAACAATTACGCAGCAAAGGGTTAAAAAGGTGAAAAAGGAAAGCATCCAACAGAGGAAGATGATTAATTTGTGTCTTCTGCATGGGTACTTTCTCTGTGGACAAGAATGGGGGAGAGGATTCTGTGTTCAATGTTAAGAATGCGATATGTGGGCTGATAGGGACTATACTGACGCAGAGAGTGATATTATGTTTTGGATTTTTTCAGATAAAATAATTCCCATTTCAATCAGCAAGCTTTTTTTTTGTTTTACACGTTAAAAATCAAAATTAGAAACATAATGGGAAGAAGACTGTGAGAGATAGTCGTAAAGAATTTTAGAAATTTGACAAAAATGCTAATTTATTAAAAATTGCGTATTTTTTCTGCGCATAAGAAATGTTATTAATCAATCCAATTTATTAAAATAATATTCGTATTGCTTAATAATTGTCATTGGCTCTATTTGTGTGATCTTTTGGAAAAAAAAAAATACTTAGGTAGCCGGTATTTAGACCCCATTTTAAAAACTCAAAATTTGAAGACTTTCGGAATTTCGCTTTTTATAAACCGAAAACGCCTTTTAAACTGATTTTTCCCTCTAAACAGGTGTACAACGTGTCAAGCTGCTGTTGCTTTTTATTTTATTAATTTTGAAAATTTGTATGATGTAGATTGAAAACAAAAGTAGTAGCCGGTATTTGGACCTTTTCCTCTATTATTAAAAACTTCTTAACCCTATTTTCCTTCAGAACTCACGACTATAAAATATTTAACAATTTGAAAATTATCAAGTGCTGAAAAATTAAATAATAATTTTAAAATCAATATATATTAAGTATCAGTTTAGAGTAGTTAACATATAAATGAATTTATTTAAAAACATGAATTATTTTGTGAATATGCTTATAAATTATTTTTTCTATTGCTTCATAATTAATTATGTCATGTAGATGATTTCCAAACGTAACATATAATCGTCGCATAGCGCTATATCTTTCAATTAGGTCCACAAAACGAACAAAATTTAACATTTTTAAAGTTATCGAAAGTTATGCATATACTTCGATAAAGGCTATTATATAAATATATTTATTTAAAGTATAAATTATTTTATTATTATATGCTTGTGAAGCATTTTTTTAATGTTTTATTATTAAATATATCATGTATGTTACTAAAATTTGTCGCATTTACATTTAATCAAAAACTGATTTAGTACTTTTTTTAGAACTTCCACAAAAACCAATAAATAAATAAACAAATAAATAATCATTTGTAAAATATTTAAATTTCAACTATTTTTATAAATTACGTAGTGCTATCACTTTGGCGAGAAAGTTGCTACCCGTTCCTCCCTCTTTATATGGTTTTGTTTTACGAATGTCGTAAGGGAAACCAACAACCAAAGTTTTACTCTTTAAAAAATTTTATGACGTAAAAAATCAGTAAAAGAAAATATAAATTGTAAAGCTTGTAAATTCACCCAAGCTTTCGGTGATACACTCGCTTTATTTGAATAATTATATTTTTGTGTTGGAGGAATTTTTACGTTTATAAATGTTTGGCCAAATGTCCCTGCCAATTTTAGGATTTATTATAAAAACAAGTAACTGAAGTCTTTTTTAAAAAGTTTACAGTTATTATTAGTAAATAGCTATTAATAGTGTAGTTGTTGAAATTTTAAAGAATAATTTAAAGAATAATTATATACCACTTCTTTAAATTATCCATCTATTAATTATTCTTTATATTTTTCAGATAATTCATTATTAAAATAAAGGAACGGAAAAATGAGATAAATGATTGTACAAGGGCAATACATCACAATTACTCCATTCTAAAAATATAATGAAGTAAAAATATTTTGATTATAATGAATATTAATTTATTAAGCTTTGAGATGAATAACAGGATAATTCTTTCGAGGACAAAATTTAACTTAATGGCGCGTACAGTCTGCATGAATAAATGAACTGAAAATAAATTTCTGAATTACCTATTGGAATAAGATAAACTTTCTCCCTCATTTAATTAAAAGAATACAATGTTTGTGGGAAAAGATAATTTTGAAAAAAAAACTTTATTTTTTTAGAAGAAAGCTGATGCAGAAGAAATAAATCAGAAAATATATCATACTGAATTACAGTATGAATTATTTTAATCAAGAGTTTATGAATAATACTCTCTCAACCCATAAACCACTAAAGTTGAGTTTTCAGGTGTTTTCTACTAATATATGACTTGACAGACCGATAGCATTTTAATACGGGAATTGAGTTTAAATTAATTCTGGAATTTCAACCGTGAACTTGATGAGGATATTGTCTATGCAGCCACCTCCCGATCTATCCCTAACGAATATATTTTGGAGATTTAAAGAAATAATAATAATAATAATAATAATAAAACGTTTCTTTTGCTGCCAACTATTTTCAGAAAAAAATTCCAACTCTTATTTATAGTGTTATGATCAGTTTTCGGAAAAACATTGATTTTATTGTTTCGGATAGAATTGATTTTCAAGAAAACATTTTCATGATGAGCAAACATGATTTACTGACAAACATGAAAATTAACATTAATAACATTAAAATTGTATTATTTCGCTAATTTTGTATGTATAAATCCAATTACACAGCTGTAAAATGTGTAATTGAGAATTTACATGATTTTAAAAACTGACATCTTCTTTTTTAAAAAATTGATTAATACATAGTAGAAGCTACTCGGAAACCTTTCCGAAAGGAAGCAGTGGGAAGAGGTTTGTCGTTCTATTATAGTTTCGTAAATTAAGTAGTATTTGCCTTTTTATTACAATGTTGGTTGTCACTCACTAATGTATGAAAAGCTAAGAGGATAAAGGTGGTAAGTGACACAAAAAAGGTAAAGTGATTAATAACAGCAAACCATGTTTTAAATAAGTTTATTTAAAACATACAAAAATATACTGTATGTAATTTGTTCAAATTGCAATTTTCAGAGATAACATATAATGGAAATTAAAACGTGGGCATTTTAAGATGTACGCTAATTATGGGAAGCTGTATAATCTAATCCACTATTAAAAACAACGCATTATGTGCAAACTGATGTACAAAAGAATGAAAAAAATTAGAAAAACACATACGAAGAAAACTTTGTAATATGTACTAATAATTAATTGTAATTCAAACACATTACCGTTTTTAAAATGAAGGAAAGAAATGAAACTGCTTTTAACATCATTCATAATTTCTATTTAATTTATAACATACTGAATAGTCTTATTTAATTCATAATCGAAAGGAAACGTTTTCTTTTAATATCATAACAATAAGCAAGAATATTCTTGTGTTTATTGTAATAAATAATTAAGATAATTTATATGTAATCTATTGAAATAAACAAAATTGACTTTTCTAAGCTATTTATTATAAGAAAAATAATTTTATTCTGAATAAACATAATGGGATGGGTCTAAGCATTTTATGGAATTAATATTTTTTGCTTTAAGATTATTTCATATTGGTTCATGCGATATGAATTATTGCATAAATGTTTGTAGGAATTATATGAATTAACAATTCAATAGAAAAAAAAAGTACAAAAGTAGCCTAATAACCAAGAGCAAAGATTCAAAATTTTAATAATCAAATGACAGAGAGCCAATAGATTAGAAGTGCTTTAAATTTAATTATTCATAATGTGCAATTTTTCTTGGCATTTACTATTTATAAAACCAAACATATTTTTAACGCATCTTTTTTTTTTTTTTTTTTTTTTTTTTTAAGTAATATTTCGATATATGTATTTTTTTTTTTTTAACTTTTCCAGTTTTACTAATAGAAGAAGTTTTTTGGCTATGATAGAAGAAGAAAATATAAGAAGAAAATCAAAGTCGGTATAGTATTGAACTATTAATTATTGAAGTATTAAAATTTGTAACTGTTGTTTGAAGTAATAAGATGTATGAGATAGAAGAAAGTTTTGGCCCATAGCTAGTTTATTATAGAGTTATTTTGCTGTTATCTGTTTTGCGAGAAAATATATTATCTTTATGTTCGAGAAGAATATTCAGAAAATAAATTTGTTAAGCATTCAATTCGAGAACAGAGAATTTCTTTCAAGACAAACATTTGGTTAATGACGCGTATAGTCTGCAGGAATAAACCAAATGAAAATAAATTCCTAAACTGCCTATTACAATTCGATAAAGTTTCTCCTACACTTAGTAACGGGAATGGAATGTTAGTGAAAAAAGATAGGTCTCAAGAAACTTAGTTGACTTTGTAAAAAAAAACAAATGATGATAGAAAAGGGAATTAAAGCATCATATAAATCTCATATTTAATTTCATTTTTTATCAAGAGGTTTTGCATGATAGTAATCTTATAAACCTTTATAGAAGTATAGTATGGATTTCATATCTTTTAAAATATTAAATAAAATAATTTCGTTTGGCGAGTTGATTACAAATCACATCTTACATTCTCCAGTTGCATTAATAAACTTCTTTTGAACTTGAAAAAACGTAACAAATACATTATAGGAAACCTTTTAATCGTATTTTCTGTCAGAATTCGTTCATGTGAAATATTTATTTATTTTAAAATTATAAAATACTAAAAAGTTAAATAATACTTTTAAACGGAATGTTTCTTAAATATATGTTTAAAGTATGTTTAAGATATGTGTAAGGTATATAAATATACTTACTTATAAATAAAAATTATTTTTTGATAATATGCTGATGAAGCATTTTGTTTTTTAATGTTTCACTATTATCCCATGCACGCGATTATAAAATATATGATATATTTTGAAATTGGGTCCACAAAATGAGCTTAATTAATGTAAATTTTTAAAGATATTGGAATTTATGCATATACTTTGATAAAAGTTATTTGAGGTTTCTATCATAAATATCCTATTGATCCAAAATTACATTCTATAAATGATCTACAAATTGATTTACTTTCCAGTATTTAAAAAACTTTAAAAGTGGACTTTACACTGGGAGTAATATATGAACAATAAGCAAAAGCACTCAGATATTTATGCATATCATAAATCAGTCTATCATGGGAAATAAAATGTACATGTTTAAAAATATACATGACATTAAAAAATATACACGACATTTAAAAATATACATGACATTAAAAAATATACACGACATTTAAAAATATACATGACACTTAAAAGTTTAAAACGATTATTATAAAACTTCCCAATAGTTTCGGCCAAAACCAATTGGCCATTCTCAAAGGATTACATGAATGAACTATCGAAGGTTCGACTTCCAACCAGATGAAAATGGAGGGGAAACACGAAGGACAATTAGGGATAAAAGAAAGAAACATGTAGAATTCCAGCTACTGACGCCACTGGCGAAAAGAAGGGGTGGGGCGGAGCTTTAGATTTTCGGCCAATCATTTTCTAGCTTCGTTTCCATAGGTGGCGCCTGTAATTGTAATTTCTCCGTGTGTCTCTATTTTGTCTTTATTATTACTATTTTTATGTTTTCTACTTAATTTTCATCTGGTTGTAAGTCGAGCGTTCGAAAGTTCACTCTTGTAATTTCTTAAAGATGGTAAAGTGATTTCTCTCGAATCTGTTGGGACGTTTTTAAATATCGTCATAAAGTTCTAAATGCCATTATATATTTTTAAATGTCATGTATATTTTGAAACGTCATGTATATGCATTAGGGTGCGGTGAAAATGAACAAAAAAACTTTTTTTTATATTTTTTTCTTTGGATATGTCTAAAATGGTGCCTTTTGGCACACTGAATTAAATTTTCTTTTAAATTTTCTTTTCACTTATAATTTATATTTAGCGCTCTACCTCTCAAAGATTAGGCCCTTTACACATGAAAAACCAAGATCTCACTATGTAGTGTAAATTATTCACATTGATTTTTTTTTTTGATTTTTTTTTACAAAATTTCTGATTTCAGTAAGGAAGACATAGACCAATTAAATGTGACTGATTAAAGTATTAAACGCTACCGATGACACTAAAATGTGAATTGTCATAATGAACATAAAAAAGCACAATAATTAAATATACATTATACAGTTCTGTGGAATATACTTCTTTCAATATATAGGAAAGACGGTTTTCTGAATATATAGCAATATCATAAAAATAATATATACGATGTACTGTAAAAAGATCTTTCTTTTCTTTCAATCTAATTTATATTAGCTTTTGGTATTAAAATTAGGCATTATATTTTGTGAATTGAATATTTCCAACTGAGCGAAAAAATGCCCAGGCTGGGAATCGAACCCAGATCCTTGGCTTACAAGGCCAATGCTTTTCCGTTTAAGCTAACTGGGCCGACAACCAGCCAGCATATTTCGCTCAGAAAACCTTATTGGTAATAACATCTGGTCTGTCATGTAGACAGCTCAACAGAATAAACCGCAGGTAAAGGAACTCCATATAAACGATGGATACGTAAGATGAACTATTATTTTTACACAATCAAACTGATTGGTAAAGTTATCATACGAATTGAATATTTCCAACTGAGCGAAGAATTACCAATAAGGTTTTCTGAGCGAAATATGCTGGCTGGATGTCGGCCCAGTTACCTTAAACGGAAAAGCATTGGCCTTGTAAGCCAAGGATCTGGGTTCGATTCCCAGCCTGGGCATTTTTTCGCTCAGTTGGAAATATTCAATTCGTATGATAACTTTACCAATCAGTTTGAATGTGTTAAAATAATAGTTCATCTTACGTATCCATCGTTTATACGGAGTTCCTTTACCTGCGGTTTATTCTGTTGAGCTGTCTACATTACAAACCAGATGTTATTACCAATAAGGTTTTCTGAGCGAAATATGCTGGCTGGATGTCGGCCCAGTTAGCTTAAACGGAAAAGCATTGGCCTTGTAAGCCAAGGAACTGGGTTCGATTCCAAGCCTGGGCATTTTTCGCTCAGTTGGAAATATTCAATTCGTATGATAACTTTACCAATCAGTTTGGTTGTGTTAAAATAATAGTTCATTATATTTTGTGATTTGATTTTTGCTCGTATATATCCGTTCTTTATTTCTACTACTACAACTGCTAATGATGCTTCAATAACTAATTTTACGCATCTTCCAACTGCTTAAATATGACACGGAAACTTGGGGAATTGAAAAGTTGGGACTTCCGAACTTTTTATGAGAACATTCAGCTCCTTTTGTTGATACTCTATTAAGAATGGGGGATGATGTAATCCCACATTCTTGCCAGTCAATAATGTCAATATACTCTGCAGCACTGAAGTTCAATATTGAAAAATGAAACTGCCTTATTGTTGAACATTCCATTTCCCTTTCCTTCAATATTCTTCGGAACCCAATTTCTCAAACATGGTTTTTGTTATCAGTTATCATTCATAGTAAAATATTTTCTGGCTGACAGAAGTATGCATTTCGCTGAATAACGAGACAGACAATCTTCTTTAAATCTTCTCCCAAATAATAAGACAACTTAATTGTTTTAAAAACATTTTGAGCTCCACTTTTGCAGGAAGAATCTTTCTTAATGTGAAACCACATAGGTTCTTATACTCTCATTACAAATTCAGCCATAGCATTCAGATTTTGGGAAGGATTGTAACTTCCAATGTAGAGACAAAGTAGTCGATTGGCAATTGTCAACCATCTAGAGTGAGATATTTTTCCTGGATTACGATTTACAGATTTTAGGAGTATTGGCCAGATGAAACATCTTGGCACATGTCATAAAAATAATTTTTGCCTATACGTAACTCTCCAGAGTCCATTTCTGGGAGACAAAAGTAGATTTTGTTTAATATCACAACTGTCTGTTGTTCACATTGATCCAACGATTTCCCAATAGGACCAGAAAAGTCTAGAGGGCCTGTAGTATGTCCACCAAGTACAGAAAATAAATGACACAGTGGCATTTTGTTTGCGTGAAGCTGGCATATTAACCATGGACGACTAATGGACGAAAAATCTTTGTTTCAAATAATCTAATAGCACTACTATTTCTTACAATGTTTACAGCTGTTCCGCCACAACCAATAGCCATGAGTGTTTCGAGATTTAAGTTGTTTTCAGTGCAGTATTTTAAAAGGCGTTCTGCAATATTCTTTCCTGATCCTGAAGATAATGTAATGTGTCCCGGATACGATACAATAAATATGACTGTTCCATTAGAGATACACTTGTTCTCCACTTATAGTTCCAAAGTAATCTATCTCCAATTTCATGTTAATGTAGTGTTTTGTATTTTCTTCCATCAAAATACATACTTTTGATTGCTTCTAAAACTTTCAGAACATCTTTTTTAGCACATTTCCTAGTTTTATTTCATTCTCTGCATACAATGCTTCTATCAATTATATGTGATTAATTGTTTTATGTTACAATGCCAACATCTTGTAAAACTGCAGAAGTCATTGATGTCATGTATGTATCAAAAAGCTGATACTGATTTGAGACCCTTGTAACCGTAGACAGATGTGTTCTCATTTGTATTTGTGACTCTTCTTTAGAAGTAGATGCTTGTGATACGGATAATAATTTTTCACAACTTGATGAACTACTACTACATCTTTCTTCATCACTACTGTCACAATACATAACAACTGTACTGTCTTGATTAGCTGTAGACATTAAACTGGCCTTTTCAGCCCTCATCGAGTGTCCCTTGTTTTGATGGCTTCTCTTTGTCTGAATATACTTGTCACGGTTTTATCGAGAGTATCGATCTTTGTTGTTGCCCTTTGGTCATCTGAACCATCTGCTGTGTCTTAATTATTGTCTTTTATATAAGTAATATTTTATAAAGTCTGCTATTGTTGAAGAAACAACTTCATTTAGTTTTGAAGGAGCATCAAATAGGGGGCATTACACTGCATTTCTAGTAATGGTAAACTCCAGTTTGGTTCCATTCGCACTCATTTTGGGTCTAAAAAATGCGAACAAACAATTTGTAAAACACAATAAAACATTTCAAATATTTTAAAATAAAGTTTTAATGTTTTAAAATTATGGAGGAAGTTACACCAAACATTTTAAATATAAAATTCCAAAAGAGATTAACAAAACCCTGTAAATGTTTAATGTAAATGTAATGGTAAGAACCTATTGTGTGAAACAATGAAAGTACAAAGGCCCTGGTTGAGTCCTGACGGAGATTTACAAACTTCATAAACTTTTGCATGTATAGTAGAGGTACTAAAAGGCAACTTTTGACCGCTATCCCAATTTAAAAAAATTAACTTTCTTTTTTTCTTCGTTCCGGACAGTAAAAGGAGGCCTTGGTCTGGCAGCATAGCGTCGTCTGAGTATGTCCCAATCATGCTGAATCGGATGTAGGTCAGGAGCGCATACTGCTCAATCCATACGCTGTATTGTTTTAGCTTTAAGAATGTTTTCCACAAGATGAACTGTATAATTTCTGGCATTATCATGCATGAAATCACTAATTACTGCAACATAAAATACGACATGAGGTCTCCGTATCTCGTCTGTATGACTTCAGACCATCAAAGTGTCATTCCGAATGATATGCAGACCCGTACGTCCACCTTTGCTGATTCCAGCCAAGAGCATCAGCCCACCTCGTCTGTAATGTGATCTTTCACGACCGAATGCGGAATTATTATGAGTGCCTCTTTCTCTCCATGCCAAAACAGATCAGATATCATATCCAGACTGAATCGGGACTCGTCTGTAAACAGAATTTGATTCAAACAACATTGCCTCCAAACTCGATGTTCAGTTGCCCACCTTCCTTGGGCCTCACAGTTGTTTGCGATCAACGGAATAGAGACCATTGGCTTATGTGCATAGAGACTATCCTGATTAAGCCTATTTCGGATTGTTTGTCTGAACACCCTTCGTCCTGAGGCCAAGAACAACTGTATTTGTAGCAGATTGGCCTTGCCCGTTCCGTCTCGACGAGCTGTTAACAGGATATATCGGTCATCAGTTTCTGTGGTAGAACATGGCCGTCCTTGCCTTGTCGATGTCTACCATTCCATGTGTCTTGGAATCGATTCCACAGCCTTGCACTGACACTTCTTGCGACCCCAACAGCGTCCGCTACACTTTGTTGTGTTTCGCCAGAATTACTATCCCGATAACACGCCAAGCCATGGATTTCCTTAAATCACATTGTTGTGACCTTTTCAAGTCATCTGTTCTCAAAACACAAGCTGAGCAATTGAATTTCACAAATGAGACAGTGAAACAGACGTTTCTGCAAAATCCCGATTTCTGCACTTAATCTCCTTTTTCTACTTTTTGACGTCATAAACTTTAATTTCCATCTGAAGTTTTTTTTAATATGTTTTCTACTACGCTTTAAATTATGCATGTTTTATTTTACGGTACTTATCGGTGTAAATATTTGCGTAATTTTGTTAAAACCAGGTGCTCCCCTAATTGTTTTTAGCAGTGTAGATTTCCTTTCCTTTCTTTTCTTCTTTTTTTTTTTTTTTTTTTTTTTTTTTTTTTTTTTTTGTTAAAAAAAGCAAGTTTTTTGAAACCTTTCTTTTTATCATTGTTTATAATAGTCTATTGGTTTTTACAGATTTTATAAAAGTAATAGATTTTGAATTCGAGAGAGTATGTATTTTATTATTATTATTATTATTATTGAAAGAAGATACTAACAAATTTGTCTAAATTAAATTTCATCAAAAATTTTTCCGTACTTATTTAGAAACTCAACAAAAAACCAATTAACAGATAAACAAATAAATTATAAAATATCTCATTTTCAGCGGTTTTCCTCAAGAGACGTAGCGCCATCTGTTTCGGGAGAAATTAGCTACCCGGAAATTTTCCTTCTTCTTTATATGGTTTTGATTTACGATTATGCTATGGGAAACAAAAAAGCAATGTTCAAAATGTTAAAATATTTTATGGAGTAAAAATTCCGCTAAAAAAATGAAAATTATAAAGCATGTAAATTCACCCAATATTTCTGTGGGACATTTGAATAATTATATTTTTGCGTAGGAGGAATACGTACGTTCATATAGATTTGGCCAAAAGTTCCTGACAAATTTTAGGATTTATTATAAAACAAGTAACTAAAGTTTTTTTTTGTGTGTGTGTTAAAAAATTGCAAATGTTTTAAATTAATATCAAATCAAATAATTGAAATCCATCAATTAATAGTTCTTAATATCTTTCAGATAACACTTCGTTAAAATAGAATTTAGTGGATATGTTTCTAAACAAATGGAACAATGGCATACATAATTCTTTAAGGGAAATATATCACAATTACTGAATTCTACAAATATGATGAAATAGAAATGTTTTGATTGTAATGAAAATAAATGTGTTAGCATTGAGGTCAAGCACAGAATAATTCTTTAGAGAACAAACTTTAAGTTAATGACACGTACAGTCCGAAGGAATAAATGAAAGGAAAATAAATTTCTGAAGTATTTGTTATAGTAAGATAAAATTTATCTTCCATTTCATAAAGCGAATACAATGTTTGCGGGAAAATATACTTCTGAAAAAAATGTTCTTTTTTTTTTTTTGGAAGAAATCAAATTGAGAAGAAATAAAGCAGAAATGATATCGTGTTAATATAATTGTACATTGAGTTCAATGAATAATATCTAATTATGATTGTAAGTATGATTGAATTGTGGTTCAGAAATGCAAATTTAAATTAAGAGGATAAAACTATTATAATTAGATGGGTAAAATATGAACTGAAATTTGTACATATTCTTTAACATACTTTTTGAGGAATTTCCAAACTGCACAATCTGTGGTTGAAAGTTGAAACTAAATGTATTGTTTTAAATATAATTTTGTTACTTAACCTTTATTATAAATTATAAAATGACATAATGCAACTTATTTTTTACTTTTAAATAAATGTGAAACTTATTCAGGAAAAACACACAATAAAAAAGATAAAACAAAAACCTAAGATCTTGTTGAGAATGAAAATAAGAAATTTAAGAGACAGACAAAATAAATGAATTGCATACCATTCATATAATATATTCCGAATTATCCACATTGAGAAATGTGCATATAATTTTATTTTGTTTTTGAAATGTAAATTTAATTTACATTTACTGTCTAAAATTTAAAATGTATTTCATAATCACAATTTCTATGAAAAATCTCATGGTAAATTTTAACAATCGCAATAATTATTTCATTTAAATCTCTTTGTCATTATTTTCGTCAATTCGTACACTTAAAAAAAGTCCTTGTTTCCAAAAAGTGTTCTTTATCGGTAGGAACCTCAAAAAACTATATATTTTGGAAATTTAAAGAATTAATAATAAAAAAGGTTCTTTTGCTGCCACTGATATTCAGAATTTTTTTTTTCTAAATATTACTTATAGTGTAGTAATCAAATTTCGCAACCCACTGTATTCGTTTTTTTTTTTTTTTTTTGGATGCGTACGATACTCAAAGGACATTTTCATGCTCAACAAACATGTTTCATTGTTAAATAGGAAAATTAACAGCATTATCATTAATATTAAAGTTAATATAATTTTGTTACTCGTCTAACTCTTGCGTACTCTTGTGTGATAAATCCAATCACACAACTGAAAAATGTATAATTGAGAATTTACGTCATTCTAAAAGTCGATAACTTCGTTTAAGGAAACTGATTACTACATTGTAAAAACTTTTCGGAAACGTTTCCGAAAATAAGTGGCAGAAACAGAAACTTTATTCTTATAAATGGTTCTCTAAGAAAGTATATTGGATTCTGAGGTTTTTTATTTATAATAAACGATTTTCGGAAACATTGGTAACTCGGAAATGTCTATTGCATATCTAAAAGTCTGTTGCATATCTTCGTTCGTCGTTATAGTATATTTTAGTATATTAAGAAGTATTTGTCTTTTTATTACTGTGTAGGTTGTCACTCAATGATATATGAAGAGCTCAAACGATAAAGGTTGTAAGTGGAACAATCAGCATTTTGAGGAAATGAGCTGTAATTTTCCAAATATTTATTTTCATTTATTAGCAAATGCCTCCTTTATTAATAAAAATCTATGCGAGTATCTGATTTTTTAAAAAGAGTAACGAAACAGGTTCCGGGCCCCCTCATTATCTTCAATCATATAATTAACTCTTTTTGTTTATCACATACCACATTTATCATCTTATCATCTGAGATCTTTACATAAAAGCATTAGTTTTTCAGATATAAATCACTTATAATATTCTTTATTAAATCACTTAAAATATTCTTTACTAGCAAACCGCGCGGCTTTGCTCGCGTAATAGCTGAAATATGACAAGTGATATTTGCATGAATATTTTTTATTAGAAGAACATTTTTAGAAATAATTCGAAAATTACAAATTAAGCCACAGTTTGACTGAACTTCATTATAAACGTGCAATAGACAAAAATGAGATTTTAATTAATAAGAAGAAAAATCATCATAAATTATCATTAATCCAAATAAATGATAATTTAGAAAGTATTTGGAAACTTTTATGCTCATTTCAGTATTCATTTAAAGTTTTGAATTTTTTAGAAACCATCTTAACACATTTACATCTCAAAATTAATCATCATGTCAAATTCCAAGCTTCTTATCTAACAGTCTACCACCTCTCTGGTGTTAGTGGCACCAAGAAAAAATGTCGAAACAGAGTTGAAATAGAATGTCTCGAAAAATGTTGAAACAGAGACTGTCACCATTAATTTGCCAACATTAACCTTGAAATAGGTTGATATTTCCTAATATTCTATAGAAAACGTAATTTAGATATTTTTAAAGGCTTTCTCGTTGTTCCTGCCAACCAGGCGGTAGTGACAGCGGCATAAAAAAATAGCCCGTATAGGATTAGGGACTATCACTCTTGATTCGCAACCAATAACTTCTGTAATAGGTTTATTATTTCCTGAGATTCCATAGAAATCGTAATTTAGGACTCTTCTAAAATGCTTTTCCCTGCTTCCCTTTGCTTCATCCCTTTTTAATTTTGAATTTATTTTCGACTGTTCTTATAGGGCATTTATATTTTATTTTTACAAGTAATTATCGTGCTATATTTAAAGATTCTAGCCTCTTCAGTACCGCAGAAATCGCAATTTAGAAAGTTTTTTGCTCCTGCAATCCTCTAGAGCAGTGGTTCCCAACCTGGGGCGCACGCCCCACTGGGGGCAATTTGACTCTTTAGGGGGGGGGGGGGGGGATTTCAAATTTGTAACTCACCTGCTGTCTGTTTTCATTTCTGTCAACCTGTCATTCGCTGTCTGTTTTTTTTAGAAAAGCAATGTTTTAGACTAAAAATAAAAGTAAAACATGCGGAGTTTAAAGATACATTTTTTTTTGGTTAAATAAAAAAAAAAAAAAAAAAAAAAAAAAAAAAAAAAAATCAAAATATTTAAAATCTGATTTGTACCAGAATAGTTATATAAATTTTTTTTTTAATATTTTACTAGCCCTTATCCCGTCTTTTTATTTTTAAAAATTTCTATAAATTTTCTGGTTATTAATGTATTTATATTATTTCTCCATCATTTATCGAATGAGCTATTTTTATGAATTGCTTTCCTGTATGTAACGTGAAGAAATTTTACACTTGAAATTACTTCAGAGTATACCAAAATTTTATTGTCTTTAACATACTTAACCCAAAAAATATTTGAAATAACTAAATGTCGTACTACCAACTTTATAAAATTTTTAATATTCTTAAAAAATGAAATGGATAAATAGTAAATATCTATGGCTGTAGTGCAGGCCTCCTACACGGTACATGAATGCATAACATAGAATTTAAATTTGAAAATGTGTTAATACATGGCAGTTAATTAATGATAAATCGGGAAGGGAAAAAGATAAATGTGTTTTAATGGGGAATAGCGGCTACTTAAACTTGATAAAGATCAGAATGTTGAAATGCTTCTTCTGTATTTTTTTATCCAGAGATAAAAATTTGGTGTCCAAAGATTTTCCTATAACTCTCAATAAGTTACTAAAATGAAATATAAAATGTGTCATTATTTCAATTTTAAAATGAGAATCTTTAATCATTTTGAGAAAATAAAAATGCAGACCATATAACACTTTTGTTAAACATTAAGGTAAGTTGGGAAGTCACAACAAATCTATTTTGGCTTAAAAGTGAAGATTTATAGCCTCATTGCATTTATAAAATTGTACAAAAAACACATTTGTAGCAGAAAATTCACCTCTATGATAAGTTAAAAAACAGGAAATGAATAGTTATTGTTAAATATCTGTTAGGCATTTCAAATAATAAGATATATATATCTTACAGAATATGTGTGTGAGGAGGAGGGACATCATGATTTTTCAGATGCTTCGGTGGGGCGTGGCCAATAAAAGGTTGGGAACCACTGCTCTAGAGGTTGTGGCACCAACATAAAATATAGCTTATGTTTGAGCAGCATCCATCACCATCCATTTGCAACCATTATGTTTTAAATCGGTTTCGTATTTCACACGATTGCATAAAAATCTTAATTTAAAATGCTGATAGAACGCTTTTCGCTCACTTCATTCTTTAAAATTTGGAATTATCTTTCGACAATTCTTAGAAATCATTTGTATCTTTGAAGTAATTACCATTCAAAATTTAAAATGTTAGCCCCCTCAGTAACACAAGAAACGCAATTTAGTACATTTTTTGCTCCTGTAATCCCCAGGCGGTAGTGACAACAACGTAAAATGTAGGCTATGTTGGAGCGGGGGCTGTCACCATAAATTTGAAACAATTACTTATGAAATCGGTTTCTATTTCCTGAGATTGCGTAGAAATCGCTATTTAGAACGTTTTTAAATCGCACTTCGTTCATTTTAACAACTTTTGAATTTCAAATTTTTAAAGAATTCTTCTTAGAGAGTATTTACTTAGACAGTGTCACAAAAATCACAATTTATTTATTTATTTTTTTTTTTTATATTCAATCGCAAGGTGGTAGTGACGCCAACATGAAATATATCGTATGTTGGAGCAAGGGCTGTCATCATCAATTTCCAACCATTACTTTTGAAATAGGTTGAGTACTTTCTGATATTGCGTAGAAATTGCCATTTAGAACGTTTTTTAGAACTCTTTTCGGACATTTTCAGATCTTTTAAATTTCGATTTTTTTTAAGAAATATTCTTAGAAATCATTTAAATCATATAAGTAAGTGCCATGCCATATTCCATGCATGTGGGTCCGTCATTAACACAAAAATCGCAATTTCGAACGTTTTTTTTTTTTTTGCTCCTGCACCCCCTTTAGGGGTAGTGGCACCGACATAAAATGTAGCCTATGTTGGAGCAATGGTTATCATATTCATTTTGACACCATTATTTTTGAAATCGGTTTGGTACTTCCTGAAATTGCTTAAAAATCGCCATTTAGAACGTTTTTTAGAACAGTTTTCGAGGATTTTCAATCCTTTTTAATTTCGATTTTTATAAGAAATGTCCTTAGAGTTCATTTGTATCTTATAAGTAACTACCTTATAAGTACCTATCTTATAAGTAACGCTTTTAGTATTCTTAAATTAAATGTTCCATTCCCGCACTTTTTTCTTTCGATAATATTCTTTTAGCTTCCATTTTTATTTTGCCGCGCATTTCTGATGTTATCCTTTATTCCTCCAAATTCATCCGCTAGCTCTGTTCGCACTCATTATATGACGTGACATTCTTAATTATTCATTGGTTGAGAGCGCGATCTACGTCATATTTGTATCCTTACATGTGAGGAATAAAAAGTTGATACTCGCTGTGTTTCAGCAGATTTGAGTCGTATTTCCAGTTTTCATCCATCCCCTGGTCACCGCCCTGTTATTCAATTATCTGGAACTTTCCTTAAACCTAATTACTACTACGGAGCGATGGCTAATTATCTTGGTGGAAACTGCACTTTTTGCAAGACATTCTAATAAAGTTCTTAGCTGATATTATGAGTTGTTCTCAATTTCTTCTGGGGAAACTTCACGGAACGATGCATTCCATTGTTTTCACTCGAAAACTGTATTTCAACAATTCGTACTACTAATATAACAGATTCGAATTATCTGTTCTGACCACTTCTTTTACGCCATTATCGCTGAATGAGATCCTCAGCTACTATCGTGACAGCCAGTACGGCATTTTCAACGATAAAGCCAATCCAATGTTGCTAGAATGCAACAAATATATATTATTTTGCTAATGTTATTGTTATGTAATTCACTGAGTTATAATTTTTTCCAGATATCTAAGCGAAAAATAAAGGATCATCGAAAAATAATGCCCGGATTACAAATTTGTATTACGCAAATTATGAAACCCGTAGGGAGATAAATCTAGTATTAAAATATTGAGAAATGTACCAAATTTTATATCCATTTCAATACGTTTCGATATGTGTACTGCTAGATGCTTGACAGACATTCTGACGATATTCAGTCTTTCAAAAATATATATTCTAAAAACACACTCAAAATATATATTAAACATTTAATTGCTAAAAAGGACGTCAAATGTTAATAAAATACATTAAAAGATCTTAATAATTTGACATGTTTTGATTGAATTTACTCAATCATCATCAGAAAAACAAATAAACACTAAGATGGAAAATGACAATAAACTATTATTTGTATTTCTGATGATGATTGAGTAAATTCAATCGAAACATGTCAAATTATTAAGATATTTTAATGTATTTTATTACCATTTGAAGTCCTTTTTAGCAATTAAATGTTTAATATATATTTTGAGTGTGTTTTTAGAATATATATTTTTGAAATATTTTTAATAGACGTATAAGAGAACTTCTGTTTATAACTTGATATTCAGTCTTCCTACATATCCTATGAAGCATCTCTGGAGTATAACGTTTAGTGTATAAGAATATAATGTAAACTGTTGTTAAAGAGTCAGGGTTCCTCATATGATATTTTTTTAGAAGTAAATTAATCACAAACCTTATTATGAAAACTCAGTAATGAATGATATAAGACTTGTGTAAACCCTTTTTTCTAGTTAAAATAAAATTATTTTTAAACACAATATAAGAAAAACCTAAATTTGAACATTTTATCAATCCAATCGTTAGAAGAATTTGGCTGTAAAGAAAATATTTCATGGTTTGACGTGATGAAACTCCAGAAAAGTATAATTTTATAGTAATAAAATGATGTTTCGCTCTGTCTCTCTGTCTGTGATGGATAGAAAAATCTACTGCGCGTAAAAATCTGAAAATTTAGATGAGGGATGTCTAAGGATTATCCTGATGCACCAGAGAATTTTAATTTATTGATAATTAGCGTAGCTATTACTTAAAAAGCTGACGAAAACGCTTGAGCATGCCCAGAACCCGATTTAAAGGGAGGAAAGAAATGGAGAACCAAAGTCCCCGTTTTTAGCCGTTTTGATTTATCCGCCAAATGCCAAACCGTTTGGTTTACATAAAACAAATGACATATTATAGAATATCGTTCTAATATATCTTAAATGCCGCAATCAGTTTGACAAAACATCGTTGTTAACCTTTAGGGGAAAAAAGTCAACAAGGGCCGTTTTCGTAGTTCTCTTTGTAAATCATATGCATCATTTTCCTGGAGCGCATTTTTGAAGGAACCAATTAATAAAAATTGTAAAGCTGTATATAAAGTTGGAGGTTTTTCTCTTCAGAGGTGTAATCGGTTCTAAAAAATAAGATTTTTTTTACACTTCAATAACACTTGCTACCACAGGTCACTTTGACTTTACAGATAAATATGTTTTTTCTATGGTAAAAGTAACTTTGTATTTCAACACAATCTTTTCAGAGCATTTGTGCAGGTCGAATTACAAAGGTTTCGAAGGTTTCGTATACAAAGGTTTCGAATTACAAAGGTTTCGAATTACAAAGGTTACAAAGGTCAATTACAAAGATATCGAAACGTTCGGACAAATTAAAAAATAAAATTACAAAATAAAATGTGTGGAAATTTCTACGAAAACACTAAAATCCATGCTGTTTCAGAGCGATTTCACTCGCCTTTGTCTCAAGTTTTAATTACTAAATATGTATATATTTAAAAAGCAGGAAACCAACGTTAACAAATGCACAAATAATACGTGAAAAGCAGCAAACAGCTCTTTCGAATCTACTAGCGAGATTCTTCTTCAGTGCAAGATAAAGCAAGACACAGCGTGCTCGAAAAAGCAAGGCTGAGCAAAATGACAGAAACGCGCCGGCCCGTTTCGGGTAGCGAATGCGCGAAAACAACCAATGAGGCAGAAGCAGATGAAACGACTGAGTGGACAATTAGCGACATCTACTGGAGAACGAGAGATTAGTTTCTTTTTTTCTCGTTCTCCGGTAGATATCGCTACTTGTCCACTCAGTCGTTTCATGTGCTTCTGTCTCATTGGTTGTTTTGCCGCATTCGCTACCCGTTCTGTGTATATAAGCCGGTCTCTGTCATTCTTCTCAAAAAGGCTGCGACCGACCCTTCTGAAGTTCAGGAAAAAGTTGATAAAATCAACTTCGATATTAATATGACCATTGTTGATGATTCGCAGGGCGGAGAGTACCCCCCCCCCCTCCCCTTCTATTGTCCCAAATCCAGAAAATTCTGAAAATATAACCGATACGGCTAATCATTCTGAAATCACGGAGGGCAGCGAAAAACCCGCTCCGGAAAACTTGAATTTACCATCTGCCACGACAGATGGCGCCACTAATACCCCAAACCTATTACTTTGCCATATACTGACAATATCATGGAAATTATCAGAAAAATTGCGCACGAATGTGACAAGAATTTCCACATCAAAAACTCAGGTAGTTGGATGAAGCTATTTGCGCATTCCCTACAAATTAAAGAAAAAATCATTGAATTTCTCAAACAAAACGAAATCCAATTCTTTTACACATCCGATACCAGGGCCCCCATTAAAGAGGTCATCAGAGGCCTACCTACTAAAACGAATATAGAAGATATTAAATGCGCCCTTCTTGAAGAAGGATTTGAAATTATTAAAATTGCCCAAATGATCAGTCGCAAGGACAAAAGAGTCATTCCTCTTTTCCAAATTCATCTTCCCAATTCCGAACATTCCTTAAATGTATTCAAAATCACCCGTTTTATGTATTTTCGCATCCAAATTGAGACATATCGTGCCCCAAAAAAGGCGGCACAATGTTTCAATTGTCAAAATTTTTTCCATCACGCGAATTTTTGTTTTATTAAGCCTAGATGCGTCCAATGTGACGAATTCCATAAAAGCACCGACTGCCCTAAGAAAATTCCGTTAGACGATAAAAACGTTCCTGTGGAAAAACCACAACCAATTTGTTGTAACTGTTCAGAATCCCACCCAGCCTCTTTTAAGGGGTGCAAGAAATTCTCAGATAAAAATAAAAATCGTTCCAAAACTTATGCAGACATCGGAAAACCCAAAATCTCTACCAAACCTCTTAAAACGGAAAAATCCCATTTCAAAACTTCTAACTTGGAAAAACAACCCCAGATGGCGCCTCTGCACCCTCTGCCAATTTTCCAGAGTCACGAAATCGGGAACGACGTAGCCCGTCTTTTCCAAATTATCAACAAATTTAAAAATGAACTTAAAGTAAATTCCTTCGACGAGCTCGCCTCGTATTTAGAAAAGATTTACGATGAAATATGCAAACAAACAGATTTTGTAAATAAAACTCTTAAATTAATGGATGGTATCGCGAACTATCCGAATAATGTAAATAACGATTCTAAAAGTGTAAATAACTCTGATCAATCTATGTAAATATTTTTTGTTTTCTTTTTCTTACTAAATTTTCTTGAAGTTATTATGTATTACGTGCTTTTATATCTGTTTACACTTTTCATGTTACTTTTTCGTAAATAAGTTGCTTTTTACTTTCGGCCAATGACTTTTCTTCTCCGCGAAGAGGCTCCGCCTCTTTGGCTCAGATAGTATTTATACCCCTCTCAGCCTTGGCTCAGGGCATTTCGAACTTAGTTCTCCATTGATGCGAACCTAACGGCTAGCAAAGGGCCCTTTTCCTGGCCGTGTTCTGTGCTACTGGGGGGAGCATCAATCCCATTGAATTTCTTTCAGTTTTTTCGTAGGAAATATTTTCTAAATTTAATTATGTAAAAATATATGGTCCCTGTTTTGGGTCTCTTTTTTTTTTTGGTATATGCTGCTTTACCGGCCTCCTGATTCCATCTATCAAAGCTTGGCATGCTAACATCACGTTTATGCACAACTCACCAGTTATCTTCATCCAGTCTTATGTGACGGGGATGTGGGGCAAGTGGCCCCGGGCTCCTCGACCAAATCGTCTAGAATCATTTTGCTCAACCTTTTTTTTTTCTAGCACGTTATATCTTGCTCTACCTTGCACTGAAGAAGAATCTCGATTGTAGATTCGAAACAACTGTTTGCTGCTTTTCATGTATTATTTGTGCCTTTTTAAACGTTGGTTTCCTGCTTTTTAATATTCCTGCACAAAGGATTTAATTGCTATCTTAATGTATATATTTACACGAAATTAAAAAAAAAAGACTCGTATACACTTATATTTGAAACCTATTAATATTTCAGAGTGATGGTTAAGAACATTTTTTTTATTATTATGCTAACGGATACGAGCCGATAAGAATTAAAAAAAAGCGTGACGAAATCATATTACTTTTCCAACTAGATATCGATATTTTTTCACGATTATATCTCACGAAGTGCATAACCGTCATATTCATAACCGCAGAAAATCTTAAAGTCCGGACAAAAAGAAGATTTTTTTTTTTTTTTTTTTTTTTTTTTTACAACACAAATAGACCAAATAAAAGAAAAAAAACGACCCTTTTTAACACTAAATATCAATTTTTTTTTCAATAGTTTTACATGGGCTACGTAAATATTATATTTTTCATGTATTTCTTTTATTCTTTAACAATTTCAAAGAGATTTAAATATAACGGGTATATTTTTAAAGAAATAAAATATCGAACGATCACCACCCATCCCTCTTTTTTTCGACAAATAATACAAAGTTGGGGTTAATTTAAGGTTATTAACACGGGCTCGGCGGGGGGGGGGGGGGGGCACGAACGGATTAGTTAGTATACTATATTCAAGTTAAAATAATCACGGCTTTAAATTTAATACCGTCATAGTATGATAAAATCAATAATACATAGTTTGATGATAATTATTTTTAAAAATGTAAGCATTTTTCAATCATTTGATAATTTTTTTTAAACTGTTTTACATTTTTCCCCGAACCGATTTTACATAAATGACCCATTTAATATACACTATAAGTAAACAAACTGAAGTAATAATCTAAGATGATGTTCAATCTAATGCTAGTGTTCGTAATAGTAAGCAATTTTTTATTAATGCGTTACTGTTCCTTATGTAATTCTTTTTTGTATTAAAATTAAATTAAATTTATTAGAACTGTAATTTTTATGAAGAATATCTTCTAAATAATATTTTTTTAAATGCCGTACGTCGTCCGCAGATTATTAACAGCTTTTTAATAGTCAGGTTGTTGTGTAAGTAATATTTTAAATAAAAATTTCATCTTTAAACGAAAATTTTTAAATTTTGATACAGAAAGGAACATTATCACAAACTACGAATAAATTATTTAAAGTAAATGTATATTTGCACGTTATCCGCACGGTCAAGCATCTAACTTTAAAAGTATATCTCGAATAAAAAAGTACATTTCAGTTCAACTCTTGTCTGCGGCCCAAGTAGTCTGCAATACAGTTTGATACTATAACAAAATAACAATTAAATTTTAAAAAATCTGTTACACGAATGATATAAGACGTGTGCAATTTTTTTAAAACGAATTAGAACTAATTTTTCTCTTTTTCACAATACAAAGAATATTGTAATCTAAATTCAAAAACGTTACATCATTTCAATCGTTAGAATAATTAATAAATATTCACAACAAAAGAAATAATATATTTGTGGATAATATATCCAAGTTGTTTTTATCGTTAGTTATATAAAATAACTATTTTGATGGTAAAAATATAATAGAAATTTCAGAATCATTAAATGTAACTATTCATGTGTACTTCCCACGATGTAAATTAAGCGAATGACGCGTGTAATCTACTATAGTATACAACTTAAAAGGAAATTCGTAAGTTATATATTAGAAGAATGTAAATATTTAGCTATTCATAAGACACAAATGAAATGTTTGTAAAATTGCTATGTAAATATGGATAATTTTCAGTAAAATAAATAACTAATCACTTCCATAAAAAAGTAAAATGCTAGTGGATGTTTGTAAAGATCATTGAAATATGTTAACCTATAATTACCGGATTCGTTCCCCGTATGTGACTATTTTGAATTTTTCAGTTGACGATTATGACTACTTTGAGTACCTAATCTAGATCAGAACAATTTTCTTCTTATTTAATTGGTAAAATTATGGAATTAATTAAAGCAAAAGTATTGCTCGAAAATAGTGGTGATCAAAAATAATGTCTATATGCAACTGTACTTTATGTATAGTTGATGCTCTACCGAAAGGTTAAACATAAACATAGTTTAAACACATTACAATTTTCACATTTAAAAAGTGCTGATCTTTATAATTTAATGATTGATTTTAAATCATAGAATTTATTATTATGATTAGATGGGGTTCAAGCTAACTGAAACAGTGAAAATTAAAAATTATTTAATATTTAGTGATAGTATATGTGTAGTGTGGCCGCAGTATTTCACAGTTATTTTAAAGTAATAATTTCTAAGGCATCTGCTTATAGTAAAAAATGTACTTAAGCATTTCTCAGTCGATTATTACAGCCTCTTTTTGCATTCTTTTAAGAACAGTAATTAAATAAATGGTGCGTGTAATGCGACAAAGTAAACAAAATAATGTGACAGTCTATTAGAAGAAGATAAATCTCCCTCTCTCTTTTTCCATTGGAAATGAAATTATTTTGAAAGCATTAGTGTTTCTAGTTTGATATTTTATTGTAAAGTAAATTATTAGTAACGAATAAATATAATAAAAAAAATACTGTATATGAACCATTCATATAAATCATATGGAAAATAGATTCTAATGAACTTATTATTATGCATAATTCAAAGAAAAGAAAAGCATCGAAACCTACAATCTACACATTAGAGTTATTTGAAGAATAAATGTTTTGCATTTCTCATTAGAAGAATTATATATATATAAACAATGATGAAAACAGAATAATTGACATAAAAGAAACGAAAGAAAGCGATTTCTAGTTAAAGTCCCACAAAAGGGCTGCATTGATAAAAATAAATAAATAAATAAAATAAAATAAAAGAAGAGAGGAATTTTATTCTAGCACTCCAGCTGTCAGTATTATACCGTAAGATTAACAATAATAAACAGTAAAATCAACAATAATGTACCGTTAAGGTACGCTGGACGTTAAAAATGTGTTTCTTTAATTTACATCACAGAGATATGAACTTTTGTGGAAATATACATTTTATCATAAGATATAAAACACCTTAAAAGGAATTTTTAATCTTAATATAATTAGATTTTTTTTAAATATTTAAATTTTAAAGCGATTTTTTAAAATACTCTATTCGTCCAAATGTTTGCGATATTTCGTCAATTTTGCATTTTAATTAAGTAAAACCCTACTACAAACAAATCTGTGTATCGATTTTTAATACCTTGTTAGCTAAATTTTTAGAGATTTTTTCTGAATTTCATATCGATTTTCATCGCAATTTTGCCTTTTAATACGTTAAAAATATATAACGAACATATTTACAGACAACGTTTACTGTGGCTCTTGCTGTTTGGTGACTCTGTTCGTTTACTGATGAGGGCTATGACAATAGCCGAAACGTTTATATATAATTTTAACTATATTTTAATTGTTTTTAATAAAATTTTAATGTGTGTATGTCTGTAGTTATGCAAACTGTGTTAATTATTAAGTGATCCAAACGTAATTATGTATGTATTTTTAAATCTTAGGTATGGACCGCGTGTCACAGAGCTGCTAAGATCCATTTCTAAACATTCAAGTAAAATTATTCGTGTTTCGAGTCAACTTAGTTTTATACGTCGATGCAAGAAGTCTCGTATTGTCCCTCCGTCGTTTAATGTTAAACCTTTAGTGCATTCTTATAATAATAGAAAGATCGCCTCGTCTTCTAGTTTCAAGTTTCTGCAAGCGGCCATTTCCCTCAGCCATTCTATTCTTAGTAGTAGGAAATGACTTTTAGATAACTGCATGAATAGCTTTTTTTCTTAATTGAACCTGCGGACTCTCTTCAAATTTTGGGATTCCTGAGCTACATTGGTAGTACTCTTAGAGCTAAACTGGCTGCTAAGCATGAGGAAAAATTCGATAGACTTTTTGTCAGTTGCTCTCGATATTCAGCTGGTAATGACAAAACTAATTTTTGGGTTTTGAATCTATCATCCAGAAAATTCTCTCCAGATGAACTTAAGGTTCTGAAAAGTGGTTTTAATTTTTCCGTTGGTGCTTCGAAATTGGATACTCCTCGGTTACTGGCGGCTGTCGAGCCGATTATACATAAGTTGAACTCCTCGCAGAAACATCTGGTAAGGTCTGAAATTTCCAAGATATAGATAAAGAATCGTTATGTGGTACCAAGTTCTAACAATTTTTATAGAAAACTTTTAAATAATTTATCGTGTGATTGATTCAACAATTGTTATTACTAGAGCGGATAAGGGCCATATTACTGTGGTTATGGATAGGTCTGACTATATAAATAAGTCCCTTGATTTATTGAACGATGATCAAACTTAGTGTATTGTTAATAAAGATTTAACTCCGAGTATTCAAAGAAACATGAATAACCTTCTGGGTGATTTAACGAAGTCCGGTAGATTTTGTCCTACTCTTGCCAAAAGTCTTATGTGTTATACTGGTCTCGTTCCAAGATTTTATGGGTTACCGAAGACTCACAAACCTAATATTCCTCTTAGACCTATTATTGATTACAACCACACCCCATTGTATAAATTATATAGATTTTTATCAGTTATTCTCAAACCCGTGACCGTCTCCTCCCCTTATAGTATTAATTCGTCAATTAAATTTCTTGATGATTTGAAGAGTTTCGTTATACCTCACAAATGTCTGATGGCATCTTTGGATGTGGTATCTTTGTTCACGTGTATACCAATAAATCTAGCCTGCCTAGCTGTTCACATCATGTGGCCCGATTTTGCTAATGCTATTAATTTAGATATGGACGTTGCTATTAAACTCATTGAATTTGTTTCGTTTTTCAAGATACGTTTTATAAACAGTTAAAAAAACTGCAATGGGCTCCCCCCTGTCCGTGAGAGTAGCAGAGATTGTTATGCAGTATTTGGAGAACGATATTATTTTCAGTTTGGGTAATAAAATTAAGTTTTGGAGGCGGTATGTGGATTATGTTTTTATAATTGCTGAAGAAGATAAACTTGTGGAGATTTTAGAAAAAGCGAATTCCTTTTCCTCTTCAATCCAATTCACGATAGATTTTGAAAATAACAGGTCACTCCCTTTCCTTCATGTTTTGCTCCAGAGAGAAATTGTTAATAATGTTCCTATTTTGAAAACTTCTGTTTATAGAAAAAGTACTTTCTCCGGGTAATATTTAAACTTTAAATCCAATAGCCCACTTTCATATAAAATCGCAGTCGTCAGACCCTTGAGATTTTGCAGTGACAGAGTTAGTTTTGATAATGAAATTGGTAAGATAATGAATGATTTACGTCTCAATGACTATCCACGTTGTTGGTGTCTTAGAGTTATTTCGGAACGTACAAGCAAATCAGACCAGTATCCCACTCCTTACCAGCGTGTCAATCCCATAGGAACAATATCTTTGCCTTATTACAGTAATATATCGGAGAAAATTTCAGCCGTACTCAAGGATGTTAATATTAGGACAGCTCATGTTCCCTTGAACCGCATTGGTAATTTTTTCAGTAGTTTTAAACATAAATATTCGAAGTTTGACCTGAATGGTGTCGTTTATGAAATTTCTTGTAAAGGTTGCAGCTCGATTTACATTGGTGAGACTGGACTCTCATTAAATGTTAGACACAAGGAGCATAAAAATTCTTTTAATAAAGGTACTTTGAATTCAAGATTGGTTGCACATGCACTTGAGTTTGATCATGTCCCCGATTTTGAGAGTGCACGAATTGTGGACGCCAATTGCCACGTATATTTTAGCCGTGTCTTCCTTGAGGGTTGGAGGACTGTTTTAGCTGAATCGCCAATCAAAGAAGCAACCCAATGTTCCTGCTGATTATGTTATCCTACTTAGACCGTAATTTTAACTGTTTTTTTTTCGTTTACTGTGGCTCTTGCTGTTTTGTGACTGTGTTCGTTTACTGATGAGGGCTATGAAAATAGCCGAAACGTTTATATATATATTTAACTATATTTTAATTGTTTTTAATAAACTTTTAATGTGTGTATGTCTGTAGTTATGCAAATTGTGTTAATTATTAAGTGATCCAGACGTAATTATGTATGTATTTTAAATTAAAATTTAATGTAAAAAAATTAGTCGATATTTTAATAGTGAAAGTAGGCAAACATTATTAATTCGAATCTACTAATACGTTTCATTGTACTCATTTAGTTTCATTTTCTTATTAGATCGTTAATTATAGTCCATATAGGAATATTTTTTTTAAATATATTTATTTATAATGTCATTCTGTTCTTATTACAAGCGCGGCATAATTACCGCACAAGTCTCAGCCTGAATGTACGGGTGTCGCGCCGCAGTGTAATGTTTTAGAAAAAAAATTGTTAAAAAAAAAAATTGTTTTGAATTTTTTTTGTCGCACTACACGCGTTGTATATTTCACATTAAATATCACAGCATGAATTTTTTTTTTTTTTTTTGTGTCCACCATGGGACTTTATACACAAATTCAAAAAAATGTGCGGCATAAATCCCGGAATTACCCTATAATGTTGGCACTGCGGTGCCAGTATTATACAAAAAAAATCGACATTTTTTTTTTCTTTTGCAGTGTGTGACACGTAATTAGCTCACATTACAATATGCCTACTAACACTTGATATGGATATGCAATGGCTCAACATAATGTAACAAGATCTGCCTGGCTATATAATGTCTGTGGAAGAAGATGTAATATAAACCTTTGAAAAGCATGCTTTTCATAAAATAAAATTATTAGAATTAATGATGAAAGTTTTTATTCGTGTTTATTTCATTTAAACAAATGTAAGGACTTTAATATCTGTCTGCCCTTTTCATGACCGTATTCCCCATAACCTCGGAAGAAAGATGAGCAAAGAATGAGCCATATACTGTTCAATAGTTACTAGAATTAATGCGCCTGTAAATTTATAACAGAAGCAGCACTTTGAAACCCACATGTAACGCATTGTTTGATGTAATTTTAAAAGAAGAATATTAACTAACTCTTACATCCAATGAAAGAAATGAATTTATAACTATGCATTATGTGTGATTATCTTTAGCAGGTAAATAAATATGTGAAAATTCTAAGAAAACAAGATATCCGCACAAAACATTCATTTCTTAAAACAATCTTAAAACAAGTCAGACATAATTTTGTTTTATTTGAAATGTTCAGAGTTATTACAAAATTTACAATTTAGAGCTTTTCTATTTTAATATTATTAACTTTTAGTGAATAATATATGAGGAGTTATCAATAAATTTTGTCCTCACATAGAAATAATTGAGTAAAATTTATGAAATCGCTATATTATTAGTCCTTTTTTTATAGTCAAGGTGCACAGTAGCACGTTTCTGAAAACGAGATTTCAAAAAGAGGGTGGGGGGAATATATTTCAGGAGGCGCGATAGTAGACACAATGTGATGCATTTTTCTAACTTTTACCGACTCCCACAAGTGACAGATTCTTGGAAAGGCCTGTTACCTCTTATTCCTGTTATGCACTTCCTGAGCCCCTCACCCCAATATGTCTTCCGGTGTGGAAGGGGGTACTCTTTTCAATTTTGCGGTCACCATTCATGCCCCCCAGGAAAAAAATTGGGTGGTGGGTGTTGGAGTGTGCATAACATGAATAAGTGGTCACATACCTTTCCAATATTATGTCACATGTACGGTTCGGCAAAAGTTAAAAAAATGTCCCTCTTTGGGTCTAATATCGCGTCTCCTGGAATACATCCTGCTCCCTCATTTTGAAATACCGTTTGCAGAAATGTCTCGTATAATAATCAAGGTGCGTCAATATCTTTGAAGCTTCCAAGAGTCAAGCACACAGGCTATTGTGATTTTAAAAAAAATTACATATTACTTTAATCTCCCTATTTTGTAGTAGAATTTGCAACATTTTCAGCCATTAAATAAAGCGAAAAATTTAGTTAAAAATTGTGGTATAATCATGTGAACTATGATAATATGGCAAAACTCATTATAAAATAATTACTATGAAGACATATTTAGATAACAAAAAAGATAAACATTTCTAAATCATTTACTCTTTCTAATTTTGTATTCTTTCTACGACAGGAATTAAGTGAATGACGCGTGTGATGCACCGAAGTAAACGAACTAAAATGAAAAGACTGCAACTATTAGATGGATATAAATCTTATGTCATTCCTTATGAAGGGAATGGAATTGTTGTGAAAGCATTAGATTTTCTAGTCTAACATTTCATTGGGAAGTATACTATTAAAACAAAATGTACGAACCTTATTAATACAGCAAAACACATTATAAATTAATTATTATCAAAAATATTTAGACAATAAAAAAGATAAAAATTTTTGAACTATTTAGTCTTTCTACTTTTGCATTCTTTCTAGGACACGAATTAAGTAAATGATGCGTGTAATGCACTGAAGAAAACGAACTAAAATAAAAATGACTATAAGTATTAGATGGAGATAAATCTTCTGACATCTTTTATAAAGGGAGTGTAATTGTTGTGAAAGCTTTAGATTTTCTATTGTAACATTTCATTGGGAAATATACTTTAAAAAAAAATACGAGCCTTGATAAATGATCAAAAATTTTTATACATTAAATATTAATAAGAAATATTTAGATAATAAGCGAGATAGACATTTTAAAATCATTTACTATTTCTACTTTTGCATTCATTCCCCGACAGGAATTAAGTAAATGACGCGTGTAATGCACTGAAGAAAATGAACTAAAACGAAAAAGACTGCAACTATTACCTGGATAAAAATCTTCTGTCATCTTTTATAAAGGGAGTGGAATTGCTGTGAAAGCATTAGATTTTCTAATCTAACATTTCATTGCGAAATATACCATTAAAATAGATTACGAATCCTGATAATATAGCAAAAATAATTAATATGAAGAAATGTTTAGATAATATAAAAGATAAACAATTCTTTCTGCGTCAGCTATCTTGCTGTCCACTAAATGTTCATTGTTTTCAGTAAGCAAACAATTGTTAATTTTCTTTCCGTCGTAAGTTGAAAGTGTACAAAAGGAAGAAGTGGGTGGACTTGGATGCCGGATGATTTTGACGTTGCCATATTTCTGAAAGCCGGATTTTTTACATCATACTGTACCTGAATTTTTTCTTATAGAATACGTCTAAATAATATAGAATATTTCAAAACAATAATAACATAAATAAGTATTTGTTTACTAGAAATTTAAAAATAGAACTATAATGTAACAATGAAATTTATAATATTTTACGAAAATAAAAAATAGAAACATATCACTACCTACTGGTATATAAGTGGGTTTAATTGTAACTCAATCAGAATTTAGTTTAGTTTTCTGGACATTGTTTTTTAGTAGAAAAATAATTTTTCAAAATTTATTTAATTTGTTTTAAAACCCTGATAATATAGAAAAGTTCATAATAAATTATTATTAAGAAATATTTAGATAATGAAAAACATAAACATTTCTGAATGATTTACTCTTTGTACTTTAGCATTCTTTCCCGGGCAGGAATTAAATAAATGTCGCGTATAATGCACTGACATAAACAAACTTAAATGAAAAAGACAGAATATATTGGAAGAAAATAAATATTCTGCTATCCTTCATAAAAAGAATGTAATTGTTGTGAAAGCGTTACATTTTCTAATTTAACATTTTATTGTGAAAAATGCATTTAAAAATAAAACGAAAATTACAAATAAAACAGAGTTAATATAAAAATGAAAATATTTTATAGGAGGAGTTTAAAATAATTATATTTAATTTCTCCGTATGTATATTTGAAAGTAAAGCAAAATATTAAATCGAGTATGAAATACATTCTGCAGTTTGCACTTATTAGAAGAAGAAACGTCATTCTGCTAGGTTGAATAAAACAAAAAAAGTATTTTTTATACATATTTATATTTTATTTTATTTATTTTTTTAAGAGAAGCACACTATCAATGTTATTTTTGAAATTACTAGAAAATTGTCATGGTTGTTAAGGGTAGATTAATGAAACTTAAATTAGCACTAATATAGATATAATCTGTAAACCCTGTATTAGAATTTACATACCATGAGGAATAACTTAAGAGTACCTGCTGATCCTGTGAATGTTGAAATATTATACTGCTTTATCATCAGTAAACACCCTGTTATTTGAGCACAGAAATGACATGAATGATTTTATTTATTTATTTATTTATGGTTAAGTGGAATAGTTAATAGAATAATTCATATGGATTGTCACTAGCTTCCTTTTTCCGACTATCAGCCACAGAAAACTTTTGAAAACAAGATAGAGGTTAGTATTTTTTATGTATTCTTTTTTAATAGATAAACAAAATTTGAACATTCTAAGAAAACATTATGAACAAAATTCCCACACATTTTGTTAAAGCACTCTTACAACAAACACATAATATTGTTCTAATTGTAATATTTAGAATTTTTACAAAATTTACGATTTAAATCTTTTATATTTTAGTATAAATAATTTTTGTCAAATAATATATATTATATTACAAACATTACGATTGAGATCTTCATATTTTAATATAATTAACTTTTGCCGAATAATACATGCTAATGAAGGTGCGTAAACGTATGGAGAGATCTGAGGTGTCTAGCTCAATGGTTTTTCTGATTTTTAAATTTATTTAATCGAAGAGTTTTTAATAGCCGTATTTAGTAATAGAATTTGAAACACTTGTAGCCATTAAATAGAGCTAAAAATATTTTAATGAACTGTGGTAAAATTATATGAACCCTGATAATATAACAAAACTCATTATAAGTTAATTATCATCAAGAAATATTTAGATAATAAAAAATAATAAAAATTTCTGAATCATTTACTTTTTCTAATTTTGAATCCTTTCCAGGGCAGAAATTAAGTAAATGACGCGTGTAATGCACCGAAGTAAACGAACGTAAGTGAAAAAGACTGTAACTATTAGATAGAGATAAATCTGCTGTTATTCTTTATGAAGGGAATGGAATTGTTGTGAAAGCGTAAGATTTTCCTATCTGACATTTTATTGGGAAATATACTGTTAAAAAAATTGCGAAACTTGATCAAATAGCAAAAAATATTATAAATTAATTATTATCTAGAAATATTTAGATAATAAAAATGATAAACATTTCTCAATCATTTGCACTTTCATCGTTTGTATCCTTTGCAGGAGAGGGATTAAATAAATGACGCGTGTAAAGCACTGAAGAAAATGAACAAAAATGAAAATGACTGTAAGTATTAGATGGAAATAAATCTTTTCTCATTCTTAATAAAAGGGAATGGAATCGTTGCGGAAGCGTTAGATTTTCTAATTTAATATTTCATTGGAAAATATACTATTAAAAAAGATTACAAACCAGCAAAAATCAAATAATAAATTAAATATTATCTAGAAATTGCTAGATAATAAAAAAGATAAACATTTCATGAATCATTTACTTTTTCTACTTTTGCATTCTTTCCAGGACAGGAATTAAGTAAATGACGCGTGTGATGCAATGAAGAAAACGAACTAAAATGAAAAAGACTGCAACTATTACATGGAGCTAAATTTGCTGTCATTCTTTATGAAGGAAATGGGATTGTTGTGAACGCGTTAGATTTCCTAATCTAACATTTCATATAAATGTACTTAAAAAAAAATAATACGAAACTTGATAAAATAGCAAAAAACATTATCAAATAATTATTATCAAGAAATATTTATATAATGAAAAAAATAAAGAATTCTGAATTATTTTGCCTTATTTCCAGGACATAAACTATGTAAACGGCGCGTGTAATGATCTGAAGTAAACAAATTAAATTACAATAAACTGAAACTATTAGAAAAAGATAAATCTCCTGTCTTTCATAAAGGGTATGGAATTGCTGTATAAAAGCATTGGATTGTGTAACCTAAAATTTATTTGAGAAATATACTAATAAAAAAAAAACAAAATTCTACAAACCTTATAGTCTAGGAGACGGCAGCACAGACAATCACCTCATCGAGTTCACGGCGGAAATTGCAGAATTAGACAAAACCTAATTTGCTTAACGCAATCGGTCTGCCAAGTCATATCTTTGTGGAAAACTCCTGAAAACCCGATTTTAGTGATTGACTCGTAGGTTTACCATTGTGTTTTCTTACAACCAAATATATGAAAACATGGTGGACTGGGAGCAGGAAAACACAACGATAATCCTACCAGTCAAACGCAAAAATTAGATTTTCAGGTGTATTCCACCAAGATATGACTTGGCAGACTGATTGCGTTTTAATATGCGAATCTAGTTTTAACTAATTCTAGAATTTCAGCCGTGAACTCGATGATGTTATTGTATATACTGCACCTTCCGGTCTATTAATAATATTGAAAAAATCATTATAAAGTAATTAATATCAAGAAATATCTAGATAATAAAAAAGATAAACATTTCTAAATCTTTTACTCTTTCTACTTTTGCATTCTTTCCGGGCCAAGAATAAAGTAAATGTAACCCACTGATGTAAACGAACTAAACTGAAAAGACTGAAACTATTAGAAGAAGATAAATCTTCTGTAATTCTTTATAAATGTAATGGAATTATTTTGAAAGCATTAGATTTTGTAATCTCACATTTCATTGGGAAAAATACTATTAAAAATAACCTCAAAAATATTAAGAAAATATAGTTAATAAAAGAATGAAGATATTTCAGAGTATAGGTTAAAAATAATTTTAATAAATCTCTGCTTATGTATATTTCAAATAAAAGTTAAACATTAAATCTTGCATGCAACACATTGTGCAGCTTGTACTTATTAGAAGAATAGAAGAAGAAAAATCATTCTGCTAAGATGAATAAAGTATTTTTTTTTAAATTTTTTATTCTTAAAAGAAACACATTGTTAATGTATGTTTAAAAATTCTAAAAATGTATCATGGTTATTAATGGTAGAATAATGAAACGTAAATTAACACCTATATAGATAAAATATGTATACCATGTATTAGAATATATATACATTGCTCAAAAAATTCAGGGCAGCAACCAAAAAAAGTGAAGATAACAGAGCAAGATATCCATGCAAGGGCATAAAATTGAGAGTAACATGTGTATCAATGTGCAATAAAGAAAAAAGGCGCAAAACATTGCAAGAGAGCTTTAATTCTTTGAAACGATGAATAAAACATGAAAAGATGGTTTAGGGCAATAATCTGCTTACATATAAATGACAAAAATGTAATGTTTAGGAATGATGGTAGGTATTTAATATGACGTATGTTCCCCTCGAATAGATAAAACTGTCGCGTACCTGTTTTCCATAGATTCGACGACATTATCGATACGTTTTCGGAGAGTATTGTTTCACTCCTCAAGAATTGCAAACTACAAGTATCGGACAATAAAAAGAGGCCTCAATCTCGCTGCAATGCGTCGTCTGAGTGTGCTATAAAACATGCTCGATCGGATTCAGGTCAGTGGAGAATGTTGGCCATTCCATACGCTGTATTGTTTCAGCTTTAAAGATGTTTTCCACAAGACGAGCTGTATGCAGTCTGGCATTATCATGCATTGAAAAAAGGAAACACCAATTGCTTCAACATAAAATACGACATGAAGTCTCAGTATTAAGTGTGTACAACTTCGGACTGTCCAAATGTCATTCCAAATCAATGCAATCTCGTACGTCCACCGATGCTGATTCCAGTCCCTAGTATCAAACCCACCTCGTCTGTAATGTGATCTTTCACTAACGAGTGTGGGATTATTTTGACCACCCTTTTTTCTCCATGCCAAAACACATCGGATGTCACATCCAAACTGAATCAGGGCTCATCTGTAAACAGAATTTGGCTCCAAAAACGTTGCCTCCAAACTCGATGTTCAGTTGCCCACCTTCTTCGGGCCTCACAGTTGCTTGAGGTGAACGAAATGCAGACCATTGGATTTCGTGCATAGAGACCACCCTGATGAAACCTATTTTGGACTGTTTGGCTGGCCACCCTTCGTCCTGTGGCCAAGAAAAAGTGTGTTTGCATCTGAGTGACATTGCCCTTTCTGTCCCCACGAGCTTTTAACAAGATATATCGGTCATCAGTTCCTGTGGTTGCACATGGCTGAATTTGCTCTTGTCGGTGTCTACCATTCCATGTGTCATGGAATCTATTCCACAGCCTTGCTTGACACTTCTTGAGACTTTAACAGCGCCCGCTACACTTCGTTGTGTTTCCCCAGATTCAACTGTCCCGATAACACGCAAATCCATGAATTTCGCTTAAATTACATTGTTGTGACATTTTCCAGACTTCTTTTCTCAAAACACTAGCTGAGCGATTGAATTTTAAAAGTGATACAGTGAAACAGCCGTTTCTGCAAAATACCGATTTATGCACTTATCTTCTTTTTCTAGTTTTTGACGTCATAAACCTTGATTAGCAAGTGAAGTTTTCTTCATGTGTTTCCTACTACGCTATAAATTATGAATGTTTTATTTTACGAGAATTATCGGTGCAAATATTTGCGTAATTTTATTCAAACCATGTGCTACCCTAATTGTTTTGAGCAGTGTAGTATGACGAATAACTTAAAGGTCCCTGTTGCCTCTGTGATTGTTGAAATAGTGAGATTTATTATCGGTAAACTCTCTGTTGTTTGAAAACAGAAATGACATGAAATATTTTATTTATTTTTGGCTACGTGCATTTGTATATCGAATAATTAATATGGATTTTCTCCAACTTAATTTTTATGAATTTAATCTATAAAAATCTTTTCTAAAACAAGATCGAGTTTACTATTTTTTTCATGTTTTTCGATAAAAGTATTTATAGCATATATTAGTTATTTATAGTTGTTTAAATGGGCGACATAATTTTCTGGATCACATGGAAAAGATCTGGCACTGATCTACCTTCTTCTAAAAAAAACTGAAGTAATTACAATATTTTAAATAGGTTTCACATCATTCAAACATACTGGTATGACAATGGCTAAAACATAAACTGTTTGTTGAACAAGAACAAAACATAAATAAATTATATAAGAGATTTTGCAAACGAACAAACAGAAACAACAACAACAAAACATGTAAAATATGTAGCATTGATATATATTTTTCTCAAGAACACGAGAAGATATTTATATGTTTATTTACAATTCGAATATGCAAAACTCTATGCACAATGCTGCGTATTAAGTATCGTAGATAACATGCATAACACTTCGAAGAAAAAATTTATTACATAAATAAATTAGTACAAGTAAAAAAATTGAAAATTTGTGTGCAAAAATGGAATTTCAAAATTTGTAAGTATAATAATAATTTATTTCTTTTAAGCTTAATTCATGACACGTCTGTTGAAATAATCTGTTACATTTTTTTCTACAGCTGGTATGCGTCACTAAAAAATCTCCAATACTTTTAGACTTCTTCTTTTTGATTGGAAAGATAATATATCACCTTTAATAATTATAACTTACGTGTTTTAGAACAAAAACAAATTAAATATATATATATTTTAATTTTCTAAGAAAACAGAATAAATGAAAATGTTAATGACAATACAATATTCTTAAAATTAACAAGAAAAATGGCAGGAAGTTATTTTTCAATAGCAAGTAAAAGGCTACAACTATCAAACTTATTCTTGGATGAACTTAATTTGTGAATTCAGAAATTACATTATCATGCATCCTTTTTTTAATTCCAAATATCACCGATAGGCAGCGCTATGCTATTTCAAATCTTTAGAATTCTCAAACTAAGTAATATTCAACAAAGTTCTCTCATATTTTTAACTTTTATTCTGCCCATTCGTTTTAACGCGAAGTGGCCTGTGTTTTTAAATTCTAAGGTATACTTTAAGCAATACTATTATATCAAATGATGCGTAGCTACCTATCGGTGGTATTTAGAACAAAAACAAAAGAGTGTTAAATAAATTCCCCACTATGAATATTTATATCTAGATGGAATAACTTCGCCAGCTGATAACATTTACGTATTACTGATTTTTTAAAATGTTCAGTAAATGTTAGTACTTCTTGTATGACTCCCTAAACATTTGTGAAAATAAATGACATGCATATGAAAATATCAGGATTTTCGCCCACCTTTTTTACTTCCATTCCGTTCTTCTACGGAAACGCCAGAATAAGTAGTCTGTGTTTTAAAATATGAAAGTATACTTTAAGCAGTATTTCTATTTCAGATGGTACTTCATCCCAGGTCGCTGGTATTTAAAAAAAAAAAAATACACGAAAACGTGGTAAATAAATCACTGACTTTGAATATTTTTTCTTGGTGGAATAGCTTAAAAATTTGTTAACATTTTATTATTATTGATTTTTTTAAAGATTCAGTCCATTTTAGTACCTTTTATATAACAATATAACATTTATATAACATATAACCTTTTATATAACATTTGTGAAAAGAAATGGACATGTATATGAAAATATCAGCAATTTCTTTTTAAAATGTTTTTTTTATGCTATAATAGCAACACAAGGAAAAATATCACCTACTATTTAAACTTATTAAGATCATATGCTAAAGAAAAAGTGAGGTTTTAAATGAGATTTCATAAGTTATACGTAAAACAAAATTGTTCAGTTACAGTATTAAACTTCAATTAAATATGGATTTCTTTTTTAAGTCTTTTCAAATTGAAATGCAAGCTATAATAAGTAAAACACTTAATAAAATTACTTGTATGTGCCAGCCCCAAAACTTTCTACTATCTCCTACATCTAAATATTACAAAAAGTAGTTACAAACATGAATAGGGTAGATTGGGTGAAGATGCCGTAGTTTTTGATTTAATTGTTTTAAAAATCGCCTGTTGTTTGTGTTTGTTATTCATTGATTTCTTATTAAAGTTTAGACTCTTATGTATGATTTAAAAATTTATTTCATTTTACAGATGTTATAGAAAGAATCGAAAATTTTGTTTTTTAAACACTTGCATTTCGGCATCTTACCCATAAGTATGTATAAGATGGCCAACTATCTAGGGGTAAGATGCTTATGGAATTTCATTGTACAAAAAATAATTTTTTTGAAGCAGTATAAAACGTAATGGGACAAATAAAAGTAACTTTAATATTTTAGACATACTAAAGTCGTTAACTTACTCAATATTAAGAAATAAAAAAAATATATATAAATTTAACAAACATTGGTAGTATAATAAAAGAGCAAACTAATATTTATTTGTTATATAATTATTTATGTTATGTTAATATATTTGGTTGTGTAAATTATATTTAATATACTATGTTCTACTTAACATTTAAAAGAATTATGGCTCTTAAGTATGCTCAATCATTCTCATTGAATTTTAAAAAATTTCATCGTGTTCTGAATCTTGGGAGGGAATTCAACCATCATCCATATCATCCTCAGTTGCAGATTCTGCCATTATACCCTTTGATTTCTTATCTAATTCTTTTTTAGAAGGACTTGAGAGATACCTGGAAATTCGCTGTTGCTTTTGTCACACCAATTTAGTTTGGTTTTTAAAAGCCTTTAAAATTATTTTTATTTGAATATTAAAATCAGAAAAGAAGCTTTGGTGAAAATTACGTCATATTTTAAACGATATATATAAAATGTATAATTCCTAAATAGATTTCTTATAGCGTCTTTATAAAATTGTTTACTTAGCAATTTTATACAAGCTCACTTAAAATTGTTAGGATGATCTTATTTAATCAATCACGAAAGTAGCAGTTAGCTGTCTCGACAGCAATTAATTCTGTTTTAAAGTCCCTCAGCCAAAAGAAAATGAACGGAAACATGATTAAAGGAGATCGCCACTAGTCGTTTAATTACGATTTAATCTTCCGTAATCGTTTCAGAGCAGATCAAATTAGCGTTGTTTTAAGATCTGCGGTGTCTGGATAGAGGTCAGCGAGCATAGCTCGTAGGGAGCACAAACCCCAAGTTATCTAAAACTATATTATATACTACCGATATTTACATTTATTAAAATTATTTATGACTGCATTTAAAATAAAATTTTTAACAATGATTAAAATTAATAATTATTAAATAATTATTTATAAGGCCAATAAAGTTTATTTATAAAGCAGAATACATATAGAAACCTTTCAAATAATGTTCACCTTAGATTTTAATATTTCTTAATGTCATTTTAAACATTTAGAAAATTTGTAATTTTAATCGATTTTTTTAATCAATTGAATAAAATCACGATTTAAATTATCTGATTAAAATAGTTCACAAGTTAGTTAACAGCCAAGAGTAATTTAAACAATGAAAAAACAACCAGGCATTTGACGGCAACGGAAAATAATCGGCATCTTACCCGATGGGAATTCAACCGGCATCTTATCCCCAAAAATTTTCGTCGACTTAACCCAAAGTATTGGGCAAGACGCCGGTGCCCCCCCCCCCCTACTGATGTGAAGAAGGGGGAACCGGCCACTATTTATGTTTTGCAGAAAGGTCAGGTACTAATACTCTCTAAAAATATCAGATTTAGTTATCTGGTTTTTAAGCTAAGACTTTTATAGGCAAATAAAGAAGTCACGTAAAAGATTTTGGGCATTTACCAGAAGTGTTAAGACGAAATGACAATAAAAAAGTATCACTTAAAAATAAAAAAAAGAACGCAAATGGAAATTAAAGAATCACTAGGGAACCCCCTTCCTTACAATCCAGCAGCGTTCCCCTACATCGCCTGCGCATATGAAAACTACGTGATACGGCATCTTGTACAACGCGGCATCTCACCTCAAGTTTCCCTACTTCAATATTATTAGTTTAATACTTTACCAACTTAGATTTTCATCTTAAACTTCTGCTTTGGTCAATTAATAGAGTAAAAAACGAGTTAACATCAATGATGATAATACACTGCTTCCTTCCGGCGGAATACTAAAAAATTCAAGGAGGGACTGCTTGCCATAACCAAAAAGATAAATATAAAATTTGTTTTAATTCTTTACATATAGTTATGCATATTTCAATGGTACCATAATAAAAATAGGACAAAAAGCACTATTATTACGCCCCCTTTAGGCGGGAAATTTTCAAATTTGTTGAGGATCAGCTGGCCATAGATAACAACATACACAAAAAATTTGGTTCAATTATATGCATAAATTCACACATTTATTTATGGTACAATAATGAAAGTGGCACAAAAATCGCTATTATAGCGTCCCCTTTCCAGTGAAATATTTCCTAATTAGAGGAATACCTGCTTGTCATATAAAAAAAAAAAAAAAATACACACAAATTTTGTAAATAAATAAATAGAAATAAATAAATTGAAATGCATAATTAATCTTTAAAAGTTAAACTTAAATTTACACTATGTGTAAGACTACTTAAAAGATGACAGCATTTAAAAGATGCTAAATTACTTTAATACGTACTTTCGACTATAAAAAACACAGTCTTCGTCAGAGGAAAATAAGAAATAATATTGCTATTAACGTCTTTTAAAGACGTTATGTTATTTCTTAATATTATTTCTAATAATAATATTATTAATAATAATATTAATAGATAGATAATATAATTTCTTATTTTCCTCTGACGAAGACTATGTTTTTTATAGTTGAAAGTACTAAGGTATTAAAGTAATTTAGCATCTTTTAAATGTTGTCATCTTTTAAGTAGTCTTACACATAGTGTAAATTTAAGTTCAAAAATTTTGTTTAATTCTATTTATAACTTCATACGCTTTTCGATGGTTTAAATAATGAAAATGACACAAAAATCGCTATTACAATGCCCACTTCAAGCGGAATATTTTGAAATTAGAGGATAAACCTATTGGCCATAGCCAAAAACATAAAAAAAAAATTTGGTTCAGTTCTATGGATAACATTTTACACTCTTCGATAGTAAAACGGTGGACATACAGACATAAAAACAGACGCACGTACACACAGACATTTAGTATAAACATGTTTTTTGGGATCTCTGATCCCTAAAACATATATATCCATCGTAAATAGGAAATCATCAAACAATTCGATTACGAGATTTTCTTCTATTCAAGGTAGAAGAAGTAAAAATACATTGGCTGAATCGAAAATTATTTCGTTTTCTATAAACGAAAACTGAGCTAAAAATAAATAATGTCTTCAAGGAACTCAGTAAACAATGACATAGATAAAAGTGTGTAAAATATAATATATTTTCTAAATTAAATTCTATATTCACAAAATAAATTTTGTGTAATTTTTTCTAATTGTGGTCTTCAAAATTAGTCTAAATTTGAAACCATACATTAAGGCATTAACAGTATACAATAATTGTACGCCGTTTTCTTGTCTGCAACAATTAACAAAGGAAATGCAAAATTTGAGTAAAAATTTGTGTTTTTTTAGAATATAAAATTTACATAAAAAGGTGTATCACATGCAGTACTTATGAAAAAAATGTAAGTAACATATAAGCATTTTCCTAATTAATTTACATATCTTTACAGTAAAAATTCTCCTACTTACAATGAAAATGAAATACTTGAGTTTTTTAATTAATGCATGTTTTTTAGAAGCTCAAACAAATAAAACAAGTAAACTTATAAGAAAACACATAAAAACAAACTAAGATTTTATATTAGCTTGTGTAAAATATTCTTAAATTAAAAGCGATGTAATTTGTTCAAATTGCAGTTTTCAAGATTAACATCAAATTGGATTTACGTTTCACGTTATAAACATTTTACACTAATTAGAATGTGCTATATCGTCCGCAATGCATAATTAAGAAAATACAATGTTTGCGAAAATATCAGTTATTTTATTTAGCACTATCTTATTCTCCTTAAAATCAAGCAGCTGCGATATTTCTGGAAACACAGTAAACAATAAAAGGAATAAATTCTCTAAAATATATTATATTCCGCTTTAGAATCACTTCTCTTGCTGTCAGTGAAATGTATAATTTTTTTTAAAAATAAATATGATTCGCATTTTTTGAAAGGAAAAGAAACAACTAGAGAATGGAATTTGCAAAGGAAACTCAATAATTAAAAAATAGGTTTCAAATGAATATTCAAATAAGATTCTTAAAATAAAGCAGACGTTAATTGTTCGAATTGTCGTTTTTAGAATTAACGTATACTTTCGTTTTAGCCTTTCTGTAAAGTAGACTATTTAGAAGAAAACATATAGACAGAAAGAAACTGAACATATTTTCACGATCAACATAATACTATTACTTATTTTTTTTTTAATATTGAATACAATTAAAACTTGGAAACAAATTTATTTGAAATTAAATAAATGATTTTTGTCAGCAAGCCTGGTGAAATTTGGCAACTGGGAATTCAATTGAAGTCGGAAATGTAATTCCCACAGATTTCGAAACAGTTACTAAAGTAAGTACAATATTTCACAAAACACTAGTGTTTTTATGTAAGAATATTTCATTTTCTTTAGAAGCAAAGAGACCAGTAGCAATAACGAAAACTTGATCATCAGGGATATATTATGAAACACTTACCAACACTAAGACGATATTATTAGGAAATTTTACTTTTTACTAGAATGAAATGATGTATCTGAATAAGCAGGCAATTTAACTGCTTATTATATTTAAGCAACTGAAAAAAGCATGGAACTCAGTAAAACTCCTTATTCAGCAATTGCTATCCATATCCAGTAATGTGTGCAAAGTTTTTGTGTAGCCTTGCACTTGATCTCTAGAATTTATACTCACTACATAATAAACCCAAAATTAGATCAGTTTAAAAATACATACTGCAGTGGTAAACGCACTTCCAGCTATTATCCATCTTAACGATTCCTTTAACAGAAATGTTTTGTGTATCTGTGTTAAGAAACAATAAATTGTATGTACTTTATAATCTATTGAAAACATTTCAGTAACTTTGTTATGTTTGAAGTATCATAACATCATTAAAAGGCATACGATTTTTCTCCATAGATAGTACTGTAATTGAATCCTTTTGTGTATTTCTGTAAAGGAACTATGACTGTTACATGTTTCGTTCTCCTGATAAAGCACGATGTAGTCGACCTCAATCATGTATATTAATTTCATTGGGTCTGAAATATTGTAACATCAATAAAAATCACCGCAGCCGGTATACCCTCCAAAACCGTAATATGATGGAACATTCTTGTATGTTTCTGTAAGCGAAATATAAATGTTACACACTTCATTTTCAATGCATAGCATTTTATACTTCATTTCAATAACAAATAAAAATGTCATGTCAATCAGGGTGTATTTACAAGAGTTAGAGCACGGAACTACAGATTGCAGACAGACAGCAGGCAAATCGCAAAGAAACAGCAGACATATCGCAGAAAGACAATCTGAATTCATAAACACTTTTGAAATATGTTGGGAAAAGTTAAAAATTATGCTTATTTAAGGTATTTAAGATTACAATGAAATATTAAAACTTATGAAAGAATTTATTAAAATAAATTTAACGTTCTTTACAAGTATAGTAATTCTAAAAATGAGTTTAAAATATGTGTTGCATTTTGGCATTTTAACAATTTACTGGGTAACACTCTGTAAAAGTAGCAATATCTTTTCAAAAGCGTGGCTGAAAATGAAATGTACATACATAATTCAGTATTTTTATCTAAACATATTTAATACACTTTAGTTTCAACACTTCTGCTACAGTCAGTAAAAATAAATTTGTTTTTCTAAATAATACAATGAATGTTCTTCGGTAGCAAAAATTTTAGCTAAAATAATTAAATTTATTCAGAAAGCACATTAAACAAAAATGCAATTCTTATAAGGATTCATAAATTACTCATAAAATAAATACGACTTCATTTCTTCAAACTATAATTTCCAGAATTATCATAAAGTTGCAGTTACGCTTTAAGCCTTGTGCAATTTTTACTTTAATTAGAAGAAGCTATACCGCATGAATACGCTTAATAAGGGTAGTACAATAATTGTTAAAATAAACTTAATGTTCTTTACAAGTATAACAATTCTCAAAATGAGTTCAAAACATAGTACAATAATTGTTAAAATAAACTTAATGTTTTTTACAAGTATAGCAATTCTCAAAATGAGTTCAAAATATACACTGCAATTTGGACTTTTTAGAAATTACTGGCTTACATTCTGTAAACGTAGCAATATTTTTTTATAAAAACATGTGGCAGAAACAAATTGTATGTGCATAATTCAGTACTTTTATCAAAAAATATTTAATACTCTTTAGTATCAACACATCTACTACAGTCAGTAAAAGAATTTTTTTTTTCTAAATAAATACAAGGAATGTTCTTTAGTAGCAAAAATATTAACTAAAATAATTAAATTTATTCAGAAAACACATTAAACAAAATTGTAGTTCTATTAAGGTTTCATAAAATATTCATAACATAAATGAGGCGTCACTTCTTAAAACTATAATTTCCAGAATTATCGTAAAGTTGGAGTTACGCTTTAAGCCTTGAGCAATTTTTACTTTAATTAGAAGAAGCTATACCGCATGAATGCACTTAATAAAAATAGTACAACGTTTTAGGAAAACACAATGTTTTTATCCAAATTTATTTCACATTATAAGCTAACTGAATTAAAAAAATATATTTTCTCCTAAAACTCAGTAGAAAGTTATATAAATAAAACTATGTAAAACATAGTTTCTACACGAGCTTCCATATAATTTTCTCAAGGCAAAAGACGCGTAATTCGTTCAAATTATAGTTTTCAGAATTAAGGCAAAATTGGATTTAAGTTTTAAGATTACATTGTCTCACTTTTTAATTAAAATTTACACTTTTTGGATGAAGCGGTATCTTTTACAACACTTAATAAAAGTAATAATGTGTTGGTAAAAACATCAGCGTTTTTATTTAAAAATAATTCATTCTATTTAGAAATAAACTGAACTACTATTAATATTTTTTTAGAAAACAGAATATATATTGACATAAATCATAAATTTTATTTTATTTTAATGATTATTTTTTTACTGTAATTTATATTTTTTAAATGAGTTTCCATAAAATATTTATTTTATAAGGAGACTTATTTTTTTAAAGTGTAGTTTTCGAAAATAACGTAAAATTGAAATTACGTATTACGCCTTATACAATTTATACTAATGAATTAAAAAAAAACATGAATGTTCAATGTCGTTGAAAATATTTAGAGTTGTATGTGAGAATAACGACATATTTAAGAAAATTAAATTAATTTGTTGTCCTTTTAAAATACTTCATTTCAATATTTTCTATTCATGTTGTAGTACTTAAGCATGATTATTCAAAGTAAGTGATTATTTATTTAAGAATAATTATATTTACATGTTATACAGCAGTTTTCTGTTACGAAAGTATTTTTATGTTGAATCTTAATGTGATAAAAGTGACTTAAGTATAGAATTTGAATAATTTTCTTTATTTATTATACTTTTATTCTTTTAAGGGGGCAAAGTAGCTTTAAACTTTCAAAGAATCAGTTTTCGGGTCTGGTTTTATTTCGAATCTTTACACTTTTTGAACAATGCGCAAAAAAGCCTGTTCAAACATCTGCATTTTTTATTGAGTTATAATCATTTATAATATCTGAATATAATTGAAGGCCTGTAAGTATTGAGAATTTAAAACGTGCTTTCTCAGATTAGTAAATTTGGAACTCGCCCGCACTGCTACTTTGAAATTATGTAAGATACAGCTTTAAAATTTTAACAAATATGCGGTTCTTTATAATTTACATGCTAAAAACAAAATAATTCACATATTTTGGTTATTTATTTTTCTGAACTCGAAAAACTTAAAAACAATTTTGATTTATTTTTTTAAATATTTTGTGCTAAAATTAAATTTTAATCAAATTTTTATGTATATTTTTATTTTATTTAGAATTAGATGTATTATGATCCTATTTTGTTCAAAAATTGTTTCCTATGTGCATAAATTAGAGTTTCATCATGCGCGCATAACTTACTAATTTTAAATCACGCTTTAGTGAAATGAAAATTTAAATTTAAAATTTAAATAGTAATTTTGTATATACAACATTTATTTTTCTTGATAATACAGTCAAGGATATATACTTTAGGCAGAAATGAAAAAAAAATCTACCTTGTATTTGTCTTATTTGTGTTTTGGTACTTTGAAAAAAAAAATGTTTTTGATCGTTTCGAAAAACTGAAAGTTTCTGTGCCCCCTTAAAATAATAGCAAAATTGTTCTGGTTCTCGAATGTTCTTGATACAAGAAAGATTACTACACAAAAAATACAGAAAATAAAAGAAAAGGGTTAACTCAGTATATTATGTATATAATTTTACTTTACGACAAACAAATATATTAAAACTCATAAAGATACTTTATATGGGAACGATGGACAGAAAAAAAACGCATTAAGGAACACCGTATTTAATGCATCGCCGTTTTTGCATTTAACATTGTTTATTCTCTATTTACCAATTAAAAAATTAGTTCTTCCAAATTTCGGGAAAAAAAGTTAGAAATGTTCTTTTTAGATTTCTTTAGTTATTATACTACAAGGAAATTATAAAAGTAGGACGGAGGCAGAGTACAGTTCACACAAATTAAGGTGATAATTTAAGCATTTCAATCACATTCAGTCAGTTTTATTATTCTTAAGATAGCAAAGTCTGATAATTTTTATTTTATTTTCTTACGAATATTACAGTATAACCACTTTTATCGGAATCTCTTTTAACCGAAACTCACGGTTAACAGAAATTCATTAGGGTTTTTTCTATCACATTCCTTGTGTACAAAATCCATTTTTAAAGCTTTTTTTTACTATCACATTGATCAAAGCGAAGAAGAGGACAACGATGTCGGCGAGTAAAATGAACAAATTAGCAATTCTATAGCTTTTGAATGTTTTGAAATTCTTTATCAGAGAATTGTTTTCTAGCTTGGTGTCCCGTGATTCACTTTTGTAAGTGATGTTTGTTTTTGTTTGTGAAATGCTCAAATAAATGTTTATATGTTTACGATGCTTCCTCGTCAATTAACAGTTGTGTTAATTATTATTAATTATCTACTAAATACATAAGATAAGCTGTTCCGGTTACAGTGCTGCAAGATTTTTCTATGACATGTAATTTTAACTATAATTAATTACATACAATTAAACTGTAATTACATTGCAAATAATTGGATTTACAAATTTGTCCAACTCTGGAGAGAAAGACTGTGATATTGATGAACTAATAGAATTAAAGAAAAACTTCGTGATAGAGCTGCAAAGCAAAGGCAATCGAAACTGCGGCAAACGAATCTTTTTTCTCAACTCTTGTGAAATATGTAAAAGTTACTTAATTTAAAAATAAAAATTCGGGTAATTTATTCTTCTTTCTATTTTGCTATTGCTTTATTTTTATCAAGCACTTGTTACCATAATAAGAAATAGCGCATATATGTGTACTTGTGTAAAATTGAAGCATTCTTGATTAAAAGAAAATTTCGATTTTCCGAAAGATGGTCGGTCATAATTACATCTCATAATCGAGGCTCTACTGCAGTTCAATAAATTATACTAGCGGTTTTTAGCTCATCCTTACTTGCATAACACTTGCCTTTCACGATGATAGTTGTCCCTCTTATCCAAAACATTTTCAGCTGGATTTATGTCTAGTCTATGTGAAGACCAGTCCTGCAAATAAACTGCATTTACTTTAAAACATGATTTTTGTGATGGAAAAATATGGATTGGGACTTTATCTAATTGAAACATATATGTTCAAGACGTAATCAGAAACGTTTTTGGGAAACATATCTTAATATGCTATGGAATTGTTATTTTATTTAAAGATCATATTCAAGTAGTGTCATTGCAGGAAAAATCACTACAAACAAACGCATATCCTCCTCAGTATTGCTATTTATAGAATACTACTTTCTACGCCAAACACCATAACCGAAATCAACCATAAAACGACTAATCGTATAATCACATTAATTTCCTTTTGACAAAATACCAAATGTTTTCCAGCAAACTCCACACATTCCTTTTTTTTATTTTCGTCAGAGGTGATATTTTTTTTTTGTTTTTGTGTATATTTCATGCGAAATTTTCTTTGTTCAATTAGTGCAAGCAAAAATTAGATAAACTTTAATATAATAATTAATGGCCCTTACCAAAGCATTAGACTTAACTTAGTTCTTTTCTGATAATCGATTCAAGAAGTTATTTTTGTATACATTTCGAAAAAAAATTTTAGAATTATTGATAAAATTATTCTGACCGCAGTTTGTTCGAGACGTTTGACTGATATTCTTCTAAAAAATTAAACCTTATCCTGTTTGTTTTGAGTAATATATTTGTTTCTTTATTTTTAGTCTTTATAGACTATATTTGTTTATTTTTAGACTTTAGCTTTTACTTAAGAAAAAAAACTTGCAAATGTATTTGGAGAACAAATCTAACCACTAAAGTTCACCTAATACATTTAAATTTAGTGCAAGTCCTAGCAGGAAAACAGAAGATGTATTTATGCCAATAAAGACGGACTAAAACTTGCCATCAAAATATTCACGATGTTACTTTAATTCTCAATAGTTATTTTTAAGAACAAATCCAGATGTTATGACTTATAAATTGATTAATTTCATTGAAAGTAATAGTAATTTACAAAATCTCAAGATTTCCCAGCTAAAAATGAACTGCAGTTTTTCTACAGAAGTGGAGTATTTTTGATGTTTTTCTATAGTCAACTATAGATTTTCTGTAGTGCAATCTCGACTATAAAAATACTTTAGAAATTCTGCGGCTAATGTGGCGTAATTTTGTGGTCCTTTATTTCAAAAATTCTCTGTGCTATTAACCTCAAAAATACTATAGTTTAAGTGAAGTCATCATAAACTTTTAAAATAATGAGATTTTGCGTCTGTAGTAATACAGCAGTATTGAAGTAATTTCATCTCTTTAATTTTACCAGTTTCCCGTCTTTCTCTTAGTGTTTAATTATTTTACTTGGCCGAAAAGTATAAATTTTATTATGTGTTAATCAGAGAAAAAGAAATTATTTAGTTAAAACCAAATGTCAAAATCCACGAGGGAATGCCGATAACCTCGGGCTACATCTCCCTCACCTCCCCCCCCACACACACACACACACAAAAAATTACACTGTTTTTAACCTGACTTTATGATAAAGTTTAAATACATAAACATAAAAAACACTCGACCGAAATTAACTACTAAGAGTGAGATATAGGGGGGGGGGGTGAATCTCTCCCCCAACAGAAAAATTCTTAGTTTCTGTTTAATTTTAAGCTATACGGAATAAATAAATTTTACTATATTTTTCAAAATCGGAGAAAATAATATAATTCCATTAATTAAATTTCAGACTTCAGGGATTGGCATGGTCCTTCCATCCCCCCCCACCCTCCTTAACGGAATTTTTTTATTTCTTTTATTTTAAAATGTTGAAAAAGAATGAATTTTACTATGCATTTCATAAAAAAAAAGAAAGAAAAAAAGAAAATTTAATTACTTAAATTTCAAAATCCAGGGAAGGGAAATGGCTTTTCTCTTATCCCCCTCCCCACCCCCAGGCATTTTATTTTAAAATACTGAAAAAGAATGAATTTTACTATGCATTTCATAAAAAAAGAAAATTTAATTACTTAAATTTCAAAATCCAGGGAAGGGAAATGGCTTTTTTCTCCTATCCCCCCTTCCCCCCCTTCCACCGCTCAACTGATATTTCTGATATACTGCTTCTCTTTTATTTTAAGTTTCTGAATATAAATAAATTTTACTATGTACAAAATCGGAGAAAAAGAAAATTCAGTTACATATATGTTTCAAAATCCAGGGAGCAACAATGACTCCCCTAGGCTCCCCTCTTTTAACGGAAAATTTTGGTTACCTTAATTTTTAAGTTACTCGCAAAGAATAAATTTTACTATGTTTTTCAAAACAGGAGAGAAAAAATTGGGTTACTTAAATTGAAATATCTAGGGAGAGGTAATTGGTCTCCTATGCCACCTTCCCCTAAACGGAAATTCTTGTTTCCTTTTTTTTTAAGTTACTCGAAAAAAAATAAATTCTTCTATGTTTTCAAAATAGGAAAAAAAGAAAACTTAGTTTATACAATTTCAAAATACAGGGAAGGGCAATGGGCCTCCTATACCGTTCCCTAACTGAAACTTTTTAGTTCCTCTTTTAATTTAAGTTAGTCGAAATAAATAAATTTCACTATTTCAAAACCGGTAGAAAAAAAATTAGTTACTTATATTTTAAAATCTGGGAGGAACAAATGACTGTTCTATAATCCCCCCCCCCCCCTGCCTCCTGACGGAAAATTCTTGATTTCTTTTTTTTTAGTCACTCGCAAAGAATAAATTTTATTATGTTTTTCAAAATAAGAAAATAAAATTAGTTACTTACTTCAAAATCTAGGGAGGGGTAGTTGCTCTCCTATGCCCCCCTCCTCCCCTAAACGGAAAATTCCAGCTTCCCTTTTTTTAAACATACTCGAAAGAAATAAATTCTACTGTGTTTTTCAAAAGCAGAATTTTTTTTTTTTTTTACTTTAATTTCAAAATCCAATGAGGAGGCATCCCCCCCCCCCTTTTTTTCTTTTTCATAGCACACCCGGACCCGAATTTATTAAATGCACAATTTGCCCTTCTCCCCGAAAATACATGACTCCCAGTTCGTATGAAAATTACTTCTACTTTATAAAAACGAATGAAAAAAAAAATAATTCTTATTAAATATTTTATTTTAAATTTACATTGGAATATTTGATTATTGTTCACGCAGCCGAGGCTGCATTTCTGACTGTAAATAAATATTTATTATTTAAATTAATTTTTAATTATAATTGATTTAATAATTATTAATAATATTTATAATTAATAATTATTGATATTTAATATAATATTAATTATATATTACATAATATGAATAATATAATTTAAATAATTAATATTTATAATTAATAATTATTAATAATATATAATAAATTAATATTATTTAAATAATATTTTTTATTCTAAATTCTGTCCGGGATGCAGATACATTTTGCGCTGTTAGCGAAACGAGATTGACCAATCAGAAGCTCACATTTCGCGAACTTTTCCCTGTTTTAAGGAAGCAAGCTTTCTGATTGGTCGATCTCGTTTCGCTAACAGCGAAAAATCTATCTGGATTCCGGCGGATGAAGCAGTAGTGCTCGTACAACTCAACTTTCGATCTAGGCCGCGGAATGTTTTATTTACAATACATGTGACTCGCGATTCGACCTTCGTCTTTTTTTCATATCCCGTTTTGTTCGTATTATGCTTTCGCGTTAATTATTATTATTATTATTTTTAAATGAATGTCAATAACCATAACATTGCGAATATTATGTACCGAGCTAATTTTTTAAAGAACTGACACCATGCCCGTTCGGTTTTTGCGTTCGTGTTCGTATACTATTTTTTAAATCTGACTTGTCCGTATAATACTTTGATTATTCTTTTAGAATGTGTATTTAAGATTTCTAAATTATGTACCGAGCTTGATCTCTCTTTTTGAAAGGACTATTATACTTCCAAAAAAGTGGGCCCTTTTTAAAAAATTCGGATATACTATTCAACAGTAGAAAATAATAGTCGCACCAATAAAATATTTCGGAGGAGGATTTGTAGGTGCAAAATACTATTTATATGTATATTTTTTGGTTTTTCTTTAAAGAATAATAGAGGTGTAGCTGATTAAAAGCTAGTTAGTGTAAATTTAAGTAATTTATTTTTACTACAGAGGAAAAGAGTTCAATAATCTAAGTTTTTTATTGAATAGTTTTTTTTTTGTGTGTGTTTATTGTTCGGGTTATTTAATGTAACTTTTCAAGTAGTGCTGCTGGTTTTAAACATTTTAAAACAATGTGCATGACTTATTAAATTTTGGAATAAAATTAAATTTTAAAAGTAAACAGAAAAAGTATGTTTTCAGACAATGCAAAAATCTTACATCTATTTTTTTTTTTTTTTTTTTTTTTTTTTTTTTAAATCTGCCTACCCTCAACTGCTGCTGAAGATTAAACTTGAAGCCACAGCGGTTGTCCAATGGCCTGGAACTAACCCTTCCCACTTTTCAATGTTTTTTATTTAAGCAATTTTTCTTTTAAATTTGTCTGGCAACTTCTTTTAAAAAAAAATTCTGCCTCCAGTCGAGTGGTCAGTATTGATTAGAGTGTGTGCATGAATGTTTCTGCCTTAGTATACACTAGTACTTGGTATTCGATGCTCAGCAATTCTGCAAAGCAGCACTCAATAGACTGCCGTGTTTACTTGTGTAATAGTCTCACCCCTGATTTGAACCAGAAAAAATCGTCAAACTATTTTCTTTTCATGAATTGAATGGATGAAAAAATTATGAAAGATTGGGTTCGCAACGTTTGGAAGAAAAGGTCTTGAGCATTGCTAAAAAAAACAGCCATGCTGGTACTTGATAGTTTCCGAAGACATTTTGTTGATGATGTAAAGAAAAAACTTTCAGAAGGCAAAACAGATCTTGTGATAATTCCCGGAGGAGTCAAAGAGATTCTGCAAGACAATATAAGACGAGTATATGGATATTGGATAATCAATGGGAACAACGAGAAAATTCCCAGTGGAAAAGTAAGGCGCCCATCCCTGGAACTAATGTGTAGTTGGACATTACAAAGCTCGACTTTAATGACAAGCGATATAATTTCCAAAAAAATTTAAGAAGATGGGTATCTTTGACGCTTTGGACGGAAGCGAAGATGACATTTTATGGAATGACGGAGATTCTTCAGACACCGACTCTCATTACAATAGTGATACTGAAACCTTTAGTAAAAGAAATTTATTATGGTAATTTTTTGTTTAAATTTTCACAAAGATTATTTGTAAATTTTACATCTATAAAAATATTACCATAAAAAGAAAATGGTATTTAATAAACATCACATAATCTGGAAACATTTGGTAAGTTACTAATTTTATTATGCGTTTTTTTATGCCAGTAATGTTTCAGCATTTCAGTGTACAATATTATGCAGTAGATTTCTCCGCATAATAGTTGCACCTAGACTTTCACAATAAAAATTTGGCAAAAAAAAGTGCGACTATTATGAGAGTAAACACAGTACTATACAGTATGAAGTCGATTTTTGCAAAGAATCTCCACTACTTACTTAAGAGGTTACTTCACTCACATGAAAACGCCTGCCCTGTAATATTAATCTTATAAGAAATTTTTTTTAAAGTATCTCATTTGCATTTCCATATTTTGAAATTATTCTGTATGCCAGCTGAGGTCGTTCTTTACAACAGCCGTTTTTTACTTTTTTGATTTTGTTTGCAGGTTTTTTTTCTGAGGCTATTTTTGTCTGAAAAAGATTAATGTCCTCATAAAAAAAAAAAAAAAAAAAAAGTGTATTTTAGAGATCGTCTTTAGTTACCCAATGCAAACAAAAGCATGGGAATGCAAACGAGATATTAAAAAAAAAATCTCCAAAAGATTAAGATTAGAAAGTGCATGTACTTGCCCAGATGTCATATACGGGCGGGGTTTTTTTCCGACGCCAGTTTGCAGAAAGTTCAAGACTGGCAGCGGTCGTCACAGATTTTCTTTTCTGTTTTGCATATTCTTTTTCATCAAGCCATTACTTTGCTTCATGTTATTTTTAGCTCTTTATTATTTAATACAAAAAGTTGAGATTATTATTAATAACAATTCATAAAATACCTAAAAACACTACAGGTAAGTGATTGTTTGATTAATTAATGCTTCAATTGTTAAAATTTTGCAATATTTTTTATGACTGATTTGTGAATTTAGTATTTTCATTCTGTGACAGAGTCACAAAACTTGCATTTTTTTCCATGTCTGACTGAAAAAAATAATTAACTTTTAATCTGCGACTGATTGATGAATTTTGAGATATTTTCATACAACTGACTGACAAATTTTGCAAATTTTCTTTCGCGGAAAGATATGACATTTGTTCCCCCTTAAATTACTTATAATCTTGACATTAATGTAAACATTACCCTTAATCTCTGATTCATCTGATGTAAACAAACAGCCATTATTTGTGACATTAGTTGTAGATTTGTCCCCAAATCACTAATTTATAGGCATTTTAAAATTTTTTCAATTAATAATATAGAATTAATTGTGTTGCTTGATGTTTATATATGAAATTATCTAAAAATTAGGGAGCTTCACATTACTTTTCTCCTCAAGTGGGCACACCTAGAAAATAGTGTCAGAATGAACAAAGTAATAACTGTTCTTATGACGTAATTTTCTTTGAAAAAGTTTTGTTATGTGCAATTTTATTTAAGGAAGTTTTGGGATTTTTTTTTAAGAGAAATTATATGTGGCATTTATCGTACTTTATGAAATTCATATTTTCAAACTTGTATTGATAATTTCAGTTCTGTTCAATTTAAAAAAATTGACGTATTTATGTTTGCTCTGTTTTTTTTTTTTTTTTTTTTAAATTGTACTGAAATCTATCGGAAAAATTTGAGTAAAATATTTTTATAAATGTCATCCTTCAATTTAAGTATAATACATTATTAGCATTATATCTATGTATGTATATATATATATATATATGATGTGGGAACGCTGCATCTCCTGACTGAATTTATCCCTGTGCATTTGTTATGGTGAATGCTTTTCATTATGGGTGTTCTCAAATCCAAAGAGGCAACTTTATGACATACGTTTTAAATTATTTTTGTTTGGAAATGCATGAAACTAGCAGGTGTTTGTGTTCAGAAACTATGTAATTGAAAGATGTTTTCAGACGTTTTACTTTACTGCAGAAACGCGGAATTCCGCTTTTTCAGCATTGAATTTTATTATTCCTGGGATCAATGCAAATATGCATTAAAATTTGTTAACATTTTTAATGAGGGAAGGGTTGTAGTGGGAGTGTATGAAATATAACAAAAACGTGACTACGAACCGCACCAAATTGAGCACAATTGTCAAAGGATCATGGAAAAAATGCAATTAATGTCAAAGAATCATGGGAAAAATGCGATTTTCGTCAAAGGATTACAGGAAAAAATGCGACTCCCGTCGAAGGATCGCTGGGAAAGGCAATTTTCGTCAAAGGATCGCTGGGAAACGCAATTTTCGTCAAAGGATCGCTGGGAAACGCAATTTTCGTCAAAGGATCGCTGGGAAACGCAATTTTCGTCAAAGGATCGCTGGGAAACGCAATTTTCGTCAAACGATCGCTGGGAAACGCAATTTTCATCAAAGGATTGCCGGAAAAATGAGATTTTCATTAAAGGATCACGAAAAAGACACGATTTCCATCAAAGAATTGCAAAAAAACATGATTTTTGCCAATAGATCGTGTAAAATATGCAAGTTTATTCAAAAGGTCGTGCAAAATGCTTGAATTTCTTCGAAAGATCGTGTAATATACGAATTTCTTCGAAGGGTCGTGGGAAAAACGTGAATTTCGCCAAAGAATCACAAAAAAATATGACTTTTGTCAAATGATCGCAGAAAAAATGCAAATGTCGTTCAAAGATCGTGGAAAATATGCGAATTTCTTTGAAAGATCTTGCGAAAAAATGTGATTTTCGCCAAAGAATTGTGTAAAATATGCGAATTTCATCGAAAGACCATGTAATATGCGAATTTCTTTGAAAGGTCATGGAAAAAACACTAATTTTGTCAAAGAATCGCGAAAAAATGTGATTTTTGTCAAATGATCGCAAAAAAATGCATATTTCGTCAAATAATCGTGTAAAATATGTGAATTTCTTCGAAAGATCGTGCGAAATATGCAAATTTTGTCGAAAGATCGGGTAATATGCAAATTTCTTTGAGAGGTCCTGGAAAAAACGTGAATTTCGCCAAAGAATCACAAAAAAATATGATTTTTGTCAAATGATCGTAGAAAAAATGCAAATGTCGTTAAAAGATCGTGGAAAACATGCAAATTTCTTTGAAGGATCTTGCAAAAAAATGTGATTTTCGCCAAAGGATCGTGTAAAATATGCGAATTTTGTCGAAAGACCATGTAATATGCGAATTTCTTTGAAAGGTCACAGAAAAAACAAGAATTTTGTCAAAGAATCGCGAAAAAATGCGTATTTCATCAAATAATCGTGTAAAGTATGTGAATTTCTGCGAAATATGCAAATTTTGTCGAAAGATCGGGTAATATGCAAATTTCTTTGAGAGGTCGTGGAAAAAAGCGTGAATTTCGCCAAAGAATCACAAAAAAATATGATTTTTGTCAAATGATCGCAGAAAAAATGCAAATGTCGTTAAAAGATCGTGGAAAACATGCAAATTTCTTCGAAGGATCTTGCAAAAAAATGTGATTTTCGCCAAAGGATTGTGTAAAATATGCAAATTTTGTCGAAAGACCATGTAATATGCGAATTTCTTTGAAAGGTCACAGAAAAAACAAGAATTTTGTCAAAGAATCGCGAAAAAATGTGATTTTTGTCAAATGATTGCGAAAAAAACGCATATTTCGTCAAATGGTCGTGTAAAATATGTGAATTTCTTCGAAAGGTGTGTGGCTGCTTATTTGTATTAGCACCTTCGTGTCCCTCTCCCCGCCTGCCCCTCCCCCGTGGGAGGGCATTTTTCTAAATTTTGCCATAGCCCCTCATGTGACATATCATTGAAAAGGCCTGTGACTGCTTAATCATTTTATGCACTTCTGGTGCTCTGCCCACCACTTTGCCCCCCCTGGGGGGTACTTTCCTAAATTTTGCTAACACCTGTCATGTGACATATCGTTGGAATGGCCTGTAACTGCTGAATCATTTTATGCACTTCCGGTACTCCTCCCCCACCCCCCACTTTGCCCCCCCAGGGGTGTACTTTACTAAATTTTCCCGACACCCATCATGTGACATATCGTTCGAAAGGCCCTTGGCTGCTTAATCATTTTATGCACTTCCGGTACTCCGCCCACTACTTTGCCCCCCTGGGGGGCACTTTCCTAAATTTTTCCGACACCCGTCATGTGACATATCGTTGGAAAGGCCTGTGACCGCTTAATCATTTTATGCAATTCCAGTACCCCGCCCACCACTTTGCCTCCCGGGGGGGGGCACTTTACTAAATTTTGCAGATGCCCGTTACGTAACATATCGTTGGAAAGACCTGTGACTGCTTAATCATTTTATGCACTTCGGTACCACACCCACCACTTTGCCCCCAGGGGGGCACTTTACTAAATTTTCCCGACACCTGTCATGTAACATATCGTTGGAAAGGCCTTTGGCTGCTTAATCATTTTATGTACTTTCGGTACTCTGCCCGCTGCTTTGCCCCCTTAGGGGGGCACTTTCCTAAAATTTTCTGACACTAATCATGTGACATATCGTTGGAATGGCCTGTAACTGCTTAATCATTTTATGCACTTCCGGTACTCCTCCCCCACCCCCCACTTTGCCCCCCCCCCAGGGGTGTACTTTACTAAATTTTCCTGACACCCGTCATGTGACATATCATTCGAAAGGCCCTTGGCTGCTTAATCATTTTATGCTCTTCCGGTACTCCGCCCACTACTTTGCCCCCCTGGGGGGCACTTTCCTAAATTTTTGTGACACCCATCATGTGACATATCGTTGGAAAGGCCTGTGACCGCTTAATCATTTTATGCACTTCCAGTACCCCGCCCACCACTTTGCCCCCCGGGGGGGCACTTTACTAAATTTTGCAGATACCCGTCATGTAACATATTGTTGGAAAGACCTGTGACTGCTTAATCATTTTATGCACTTCGGTACCACACCCACCACTTTGCCCCCCAGGGGGGCACTTTACTAAATTTTCCCGACACCTGTCATGTAACATATCGTTGGAAAGGCCTTTGGCTGCTTAATCATTTTATGTACTTTTGGTACTCTGCCCACTGCTTTGCCCCCCTTGGGGGGCACTTTACTAAATTTTTCTGATACCTGTCATGTGACATATCGTTGGTAAGGCCTGTGACCGCTTAATCATTTTATGCATTTCTGGTGCTCCATCCACTACTCCCCCCCCCCTTTGGAGGGCACTTTCCTACATTTTGCCGACACCCAAACCTGTGACCGCTTAATCATTTTATATACTTCCGCTGCTCCGTGCACTACTTTGCCCCCCTGAGGGCACTTTCCTCAGGGAGGCAAAGTGGATACTCAGTAAAAAAAAACTACATTTTTGAGGTCGATATAACTACAAAAAAACTGCAGTTGGAGAACTGCGGTGATTTGGCCGATTCCACTACAAAATTTTTGCGGTCAATAAAACTGCGAAATTTCTGCAGAATTTTTAATATTGATATAACTATAAATTTTCTGTAGAATTTTTGTGGTCAATACAACTGCTAAATTACTGCAGTTAGTAAACTGCGGTAATTTTGTAGTTCTATTGACCGCAAAAAATCTGTAGTGGAATCGGCCAAATCACCGCAGTTTTCCAACTGCGGTTTTTTTGTAGAATTTCTGCAGTTCATTTTTAGCTGGGTTATTTTGAGCATATTCCCAAACTAACAGTTTTACCGATAGAGAGATAACATTATGTGGGAATTATTATGTTTATACACTATGTATTTGTCATATCTCTAACTATCTCCATCATAATTATTATTATTTTTTAATTGAACATTATTTTAAATGTTACTGACATAAAAAAAAATATTACACTGACATAAAACATTTGGATAGTAAAGGCAAATAAAATTTGAGAAATAAAACATTTTAGTTGCTATATTTAGAAAAATACTTGATGTCTTGATAACATGTTTTAATAACTTTTCTTCAATAATCATCTAAAAAAATATATAATATATAATATATATAATAATATATAATAAATGTATATAATAAATATATAATATATATATAATATATAATAAAGTCTGTATTCTACTGAGTACATATTAATAAATAGCAGAAAAAAATTACTTTTTTGAAAAATTGTTTTGTCTTAAATAATGCAGAATTTTATTATATTTGTTTTATAACATAAATAGCTGAACTAGGCCATATATATAAAAAAACTGATAGGGAAAAGGCTCCCAACAAAAAAAATAGATGTACAACTTTTGCGTATATAGTAATTTAGTTATTTATTTGAAGATGAAATATATTGGCATAAAAATAAATATTTCTCCGTGAAATTTAAAAATTGAATTCACATTTAAGATATATGTTTGACGAATAATGTTTTAATAAAAAAAAATTAATTAAGTTATTTTTCCTATTATGCAAGACTACTTTTTATCATTTTGAAAGTTCATTACACAAAATATATTTAATATTAAACAGATAAAACGACTTTTATAATTGATGATGATATAATCCAAGACAATCCTAAAACACTCCTTTTACCGTAAGGACTATCACAGTTATTACTGTTAATTTTAATAGTTTTCTAGATATTTTAAAATATAAAATTGGTTATGCTACGCGACTTAATATCTTAATTATGTTAAACCAACATGCCAATGCAATATCACGGATCGTTGCAGACCTAATTAAAATTTTATTGTACTGTTGAATAGTACCTAGAGATGGGAATGCTCGGAAAAAACCCGGAAAAGTTGGGAAAAAAACCGGTTTTTTTCGGGTTTTTTCCGAAGGGCTATTTTTCAATTTTTCCAAATTGGAAAAATTGAAATTTCATTTACAAAATAATATATTCAAAATTTTATAATAACTACATTCTGATACTTTTTATTATATTTTTATACTTTTTATTTTTATGTTAAGTGTCCCACATGAAAACATTAATGTGGAAGATCTGATCTCTAAGCAAAAATCTGTTTGAGAAAACTCAAGTCCTTTAAAGGAATCTTCACAACTTTTTCACCTTAAAACACAAGACACTTCACAAAATGTTTTTTCTTAAAAATAGACATTTCAGAAAATTTTTCAATCTCCAAACTGAACCTTTCACAAATGATTCAAGGAAAAAAAATCAACATATAACAGACCACATTACCGATGAAACTTATCTAGTTGTATATATATATGAAAGACTTTATTAACTAAAATAGGAACCTAAATATAACGATACTTTCTAATTAACCAAATTCAGATTACATTTTTACAGGTATATACAAAAGTTCACAATCTAACAAAAACAGGATTGCATGAAAAAAAAAATCTAAACAGATTCCTGGTAAGATAATTAAATACAACTTCTGTTGTTAAAAATGAAAATTCATGTGCCAAAATTATTTCAATAATAATTAATGGAAATAATAATTAATAATTAAATAATAATTAATGGAAATGGTAAAGTTGAAAATTTAACATAAAATCTGAAACGTGCATTTATTTTTAACGTCATAGCTGCTATTAATTATGTAATCAGATAGTAAGATAAAAATATTTAACTAATTAGAAAAAAAAATATTTTTAATAACAACATGCATTTGAAATTACTTACTGTTTTTTTCCTTTCTTTCTTTTCCTTAAATATAGATTTTCAGACTTATTTAACTGTGCACATATATATATATATATATATATATATATATATATATACTAAATAAACTTATCAAAAAAATTTAAGCAATTTCCAGTGCAAATTTTTTTTTGAGAGCAATTTTTAATTTTATTAAAAATACACTTGTTTTTATAACTTTCATATTAAAGAAAGAAAAAACTAACTTTTTTAGTTTCCATCCAAACTCACAAACTTATTACAAAACGCATAGTTATGTTTATTAAATTCTTCACTCTGAGTCAGAATCTGAATTTCTGATTCTGCACTGCTGGTAGATGACCACTCTGTTTGCATAATGGGGTTCCTCATTGAATAGATCTAAATTCCAGCGGATAGTTACAGTTTTTCAACATTTGCTGTAGTCAACCTGTTCCTCAACTTTGTGTGTATGTTATCAAATGCTGACCAATTCCTTTCACATGCTGCTGATTTTGGTGGAACTTGTAATAACCGGGAAGCAAGTGGGTTGAGTGGTTGTGCAGTGCAAAGTCCAGACCACAAAGTAGTAGGACTAATGTGTCTGGCTGATTCTCATATTGATTTTCTGCTCCAAAAAACAGACGAACTTCTGTATTCTGCCACATTGGACATAACTTTTCCGATATCTAATCCAAGATCATCTGCTTTTTTTGTGGTGTAATCAAAAGCACTAGAAATGTCATCATCTGACAGACACTGCCCCTTATAACGTGTATCTAATAAATTTGCTGCAGCATGGATTTTTTGGCAGAAAATTAGTTTCCTTCTTTCTGAAATTTCCATGACATTTTTTTCTTCCTGAGAATTTAAGGGTGAAGTAGTTAAATTACTACTTATTGCATCTGCTGTACTCGACCAAAGTTGGGGAACATCAGACAGCAAAGCATGATTTGACTCCGATTTTGTTATAGCTAGAGCTATAGGCTTTAAAATCTTTAACGAGTTTTGCAACAGTACCCAGAACACAAAATTATCTGATATTAACCGCTGGATTTCTTTATCCATATTTACGTCTTTCATTATAGCAATTTCTTGAAGAGACTGATTTCCATTTTCCAGACTCCCAAATATGATTACAACTCCATTCCATCTTGTTTTACTCGGTAACTTGAGAGTTGTTGCTTTACTTTGTCAAAACTTTTTATACTTGGTTTTAGTTTAGATAGATAAGCTATACCGAAACTAAATATATTCTTTACAGGAAATGAAAATTATAACAGTAAGAAAGGAAGATGTAATACTGTAAAAATATACCATTTTTTAAACAAAGGAAAATTTGAATTATGATATGTATGATGATGACAGAACTGCAACAATTTGTTTCTTTTAAAGTGGCATCATTTATATACTTAAAAATCAACATAATGTAGATGGGATGTATAATACGTATTTGTTTTCAAACTGTAGAGATATTGGCTGAAACTTATGAGGTTTTTTATTTGTTTTTTAAATTAGCTCTATTGGTAAATAAACAAATAAAACTGAAAAATCCTTTCAACACAGACATGATATAATAAACAATAGTGTTAAATAAAGTTTGGATGCCACTGTGAAAGGTGTGAGACTGAAAAACAACTTTTAAAAGCAGGCCTTTTTTTTTTTTTTTTTTTTTTTTTTTTTTTTTTTTTTTGCAATATAATAATATAAAGTGAAAATAATTTGATTTTAGTGTTGATAAATTAAGCAATTTTTTATTATTTAATATTCTCTTAAGAAATATAATTTATTTGGGAGAAACATTTGTAAAAAATCAATTTTTCCAACTTTTCCTATTTTTCCAGAAAAAAACTGGGTTTTTTCCGCCACTTCAACTTTTCCGGAAAATTTACATCTCTAATTAGTACCACATAAAATTGACAGGATGTGGAATTTAGACAGGGTTTGTACGCTTCAAGGACCTTTTACCAGAATTTTCGTAGAGCAATATTTGGCTTATTTAATGAAAAATAAAAATCTGTCTTCAGATATAGGGACTAGTACTTTATAAAATTCCTGGTACTAAAACACTTAAAATCCCCTGAATTCCCTGATGCGTACGAACCCTGTTAGAGATATAAGGAAAATAGTAAAGAAGAATGACAAAACTATAACTCGCTACATTTAGCATAAGAAAATAACAACCAAAATGACTGAAATTTGGCATTATGTTAAAAAAAAAGCTCATAAGATCATTTATTCACAACAAATTGAATGAAATAATTAAGGACAATGGCAACAATATATTTCACATTTGCGGGCAGAGAAAATGCTTTAATTCCTGAAAATTTTCGACATAATTTATACAGTGAATAATTTATCCATTAAAAAAAAATCCTTTTTCTTAATGAAATATTTTATAATTGCTCTTACTTCTACATATTTTCCTTAACAGGTCCAATAACACATCAATAACACATTCAATAACGCAGTATTTTATAATTACAACTGCTATTGCAACAATATGTTATTAATTTGTTTCTGTACATTTTGAAGATAAAGTAGTGTTTTTTTTTATCACGTGCAGATCCGATGGACGCTTCTGTAGTAATTTCCCAAAATTAAAAAAAAAAAAATAAATAAATAAATAAAAGGCACTGCTGAGTTTTTTCTATTATGTATTATTCTCTGAACCGTTGATGCGTTTTTGTTGATACTTACATATCCTTCAAATTACTATCAAACTCATAATGATAAAAAATATGCAAATTAGGTTTTCATAGGCATCATTTAATCAATTTAAGTCTCTATAGACATAAGACATATCACTACTTTTTACCGACAGTGCGCGCGTTAGATTCAGCGTGATCCGAGTTATGTACTGCTATTAAGTAGTCTGTATTGCTTAACACACACAAAAAAAAAACGGTTTATTTTCATCTTAAAGGTCATTTTTACAAGCATTTCACTTCTGACAATACTGGCTATATTGAAATTCACATATAAGTACAAACACTAGATTTTTGTTTGTAAAATAATAGATGAAAAGTAAAATAATATATGTAAAAAAAAAACGCATGCAATACATAAAAAAAAAAAACTCTTTTAATTTATTGCAATATTGTCATCTTTTAGCTAGTAAAAGTAGTTTTAAAGTAAAATTTTATTTCTATTTTTTAATTTTAGTTACTTTTGAAAAATTATATGGGATTATTCCCTGCTATATCTAATGATATTTTTTATACACACATGGATTTTGCCATTTTTTATTCTTTAATGGGAAACTATATCATATATTTTTGCTGCAGCTCGTATGCAAAATTTATCTTTATCGTTTATTACGGCACAGAATATATATTCTTATTAGCATTTATCCCTTCAGATACGTTTATTAAACCTGCCACTTATTTTGTGAAGTGTGTCAAAACTGTCTTTTGATTATAATTAATGATAATGGAGTTTTGAATACCTAGCAATGCAAGGGACGCGTTCATAAAGTCTAAGGTGATGTATGAAATAAGATATAAAATGTGATATGAACTTAATTATCACATAATCAAAAGTCGAAAATGAGTTTATTCTTGAAGAGCTGATATAAAACGAGGTTAATATACATATTTATAAGGAAATAAAACTGAAAATATTTACGATATTTTTGTTTAATGAAGCAAATTTTTAATTTATTAAGATTCTAGCTATAATGTGGATTTTTGTTTTTATTACTCAATCACAGAGAAATACGATGATCTTATAAAAAGTAATTTATTTTAGTAAAATTCTGCCTCTTTTAACACTATAATCTACCTTATATATATAAAATCCTAATGAAATGAATTTATGAAACGAATATATGAAACGCCTGAAATGTATCGATTCTTTGAATGGACTGATTAAACAACTGACTTTGTTTCACGGCGATTTCTCCTAAAATATGGAATACTTTGCGATGAAATTTACACCAAAAATCCGTGTTGATCCACAGATCTCAAAACTGGTATTAGAATTTTTAAATTCGAATTAGTTTTCGAAATATTAATTTTTTTCTAATTTTAAATACATTTTTTCTAATGATGGCAACTCAAATTTTAATCATAACAGAATTTTTTTTTCATAATTCAGAAAAGGTTACTATTTTAAATTAATTTGGCGAAAGTTTGGCCTCCTTTAAATCTATGCTAAGAACAATGCTCTTTTTTGTATTTCGTTATCATTTTATTAAATACAAAACTTTAATTTAAAAATGAAACATTTAAATTGATGGCTTTCACAACTTAAAAAAAAAAAAAAAAAAAAAAAACGAAAAGAAAAATATTAGGCACAGATGTCATATACGCACCGGGGTACCTAATTGGCGCACAAATGGCATTATTTTGATAGACATGGTAACCCGGCTATTGTTGTTTATTTAATAATAAATGTATATTTACTTTTATTTCTTTTTAAAATTTATATAAATTATTTTGTTCTATAGTAATTAATTATTTTTTTTGCTATTTCCTTTTGGAAATAATAGAAAATAATTAAAAAATACGGTACAATGTAGTAGTTATTCCGTCACTCAATTTCGCAAATTATATAAATCGCCAAACCACTCGCCAAATTGTACAGATTGACAAAATTTTTATTTTAAATAACGAAAGAACAAATAAATTAGTATAACATTAATAAATATAAAAATAAAACGTCGAAATAAAAATTACTTGAAGACGTAAACACGTGTAACATGCTAAAAGTCAAGTGAATGTGACATTTACCATCAACCATTATTGGCATTTAATCTTAAAGTTTGGTGATAGATTTTTTGTCGACGGGATAACTAAGTAGTACCAAAAATACATATGTAACTGGTATTCGAAAACGAGGTTTTCGTAAAATTTTCGGGAAAAAAAAATCATGCCAAACATGCGGAGCGTATATGACATCTGGCGAAATAATAAATTATGTAACAAAACATGACATTTAATTTAAACTTCAAATCAATGTTTTAATTAACCACTCGAACTATAAAAAAAATGCTAACTGTCGAATTGAAAAAAAGATATTGGCGAGATTTGCACCCGGCTTTTATTTCTTTCGGCACAGATGTCAAATACGGCCCCATATTGGCGCGATCTGTTTCTGACGCCACTGTCATATACGCAACGAGTACTTAACTGGCGCCAAAGTATCGTTATTTTGCTTGATATGGTAAGCCGGATGTTGTTGTTTATGCTGTTAATGCGTTCCCCAAATTGGCGTTGGAAAAAAATCGTGCCAATATTTATATATTGGCTTTATATATAATATATATTATATTATATATTATATATAATAGCCAATATGACATATTTTCCAAACCTTCTATGAAAGGCGAAGGGATCAGATCATATTTGTTTATGGCATTTGATGACTTGAACTATTATAATATAGATGAAATGATGGGGATAGAATAATATTTGGCGACTTATCATCTGTGCCTGGATAACATTAAAGTATCAAAATGGCACCTAGAGTATAAAAAGCAAAATGTTCCGCCCGGAACTGTTGATGACAGTCACATGATTTAGGCTAATGTTATAGAGATTGTTTTAAAATATCGGTTGACAAAGACTCTGAATGCTTAATTCATTTTATTTTAGCTTCTTTTCAAATGTTTAACTGATCCTCTTTAATCAAAAACGAAAACAACCATTGGATGTCTTAACAGCAACTGATTCTCCGTTAAATTTTTGCAATCAAAGGGAATTGAATGGAAAGCCGTTTACAGGGTGATCTGCACACCTTTTTCAGTATAATTTAATCTTCTCTAATATTTTTAAAACCCATTAGATTTTTAGATTCTGCGGTGTCTGAACGGAGGTTGGAGAGCGTAGCTTGCAGGGGGTAGAGCCCCATAGTACTACTATAAAATTCTGCCTGTGTTAACACTATAACCCTTCTATTACTACTTTCAATCGATACTACTATTTAAATAAATTAGCTTCAAAAAGTACGCTTATTACTCACCTGAAAGTCGGGAAAATACATTTTTGTGATTGTCTTCATCTTGCTCTAAGAAATATAATGAAATTCATTTTACAATTGCATTTTACATTATATACATCTGACATATATTATTTGAAAATAATTTTGGCTATTTATATGAGATCTTCTTTTCGTACCAAAATCACTTTTTTCCAAATATGACTTTCATAAAATTCAACACGCAGTTTTAGAACTGTTCGTTTACAAATATGTACACTTTATTAATTCTTTTATGCATTTCATATCTTAAAATGAAACGATTTGTGTCAAAATATAAAAGACATTACGGCGAGTACATTTCTTAGTATTGCTTTCATAGCATCATACTATTTTATAAGAATAATTTGATGACATATATTGTAATAATTTAAATATTTTTTTTTTAATTTGATGAATTAAAATCTAAGTAAAACAATTGAAAGAGGCATGTTCTAAGTTTGAACCGTTCATCTTTTCCGGTTCCTGAGTTATAATTATTTAAATACGAGAAATGGTGAAAAAACACATCATGAAGGAAAACTCATTTTCAAAAGATATTATTTCCACGACAACCATTGCTCAAAAGCTAGATTTTGAAACCAAACCGAAACGAAAAAATTCATATCCCCTATTCCAATTAAGATAGAAACATGAATTAAACATCCTTTTAAGCAGAGAAAAGCAGAGAAATTTTTAATGCAATAAAAGTTTTTTAGAAAACTTGAAGATTTTTGTGTCCCGAACCCCCTTAAATGAAACTAGTTGTATATCCCCAAAACTTTCTTCTATCTTATACATCTTAATGTTTCAAAAGGTAATTGCACATTAGGGTGGAGTGAAAAAAACTAAAATCGGAAAATCAAAAGGTAACAGCCCGCAAGCGTTGTGCATGGTCCTCAGTAATAAAACTGCGCAGATTTTTCAAAATCAAATTTTATCTTCCAGTGCCCCGGGACACACCAATTGCAACCAAACTCGTCCATAACACCTTGTAGAAGCTATAAATAACTAGTATGTTGTGGCCATCACAAAACTTTCTTCCATTTCATACATGTCAATACTTCAACATTCACTACCTCAGTGCCAAATTAAATGGCAATCTGTGTTCATCATGAGAATTCTAAAAATATGAAATTCCGTGCATTAGTTCTCGAGGTATGTCTGTCACTGAAATCGTGTAAATCCAGGAAAATGCAGCGTATCAGTGCCACCTATTGGGTTATTTACACCAGAACCTAATTATCACAAAATTATGTCTACGTCTAACTGAATATGAAATTTGAGGAAAATTCGTGCATTAGTTCTTGAGGCAGAGGTATTGCGCAAATCGTGACAAATGCAGCATAGAAGCGCCACCCGTTGAGCGATTTGCAAAAACACATAATCAGCAGCAATATTAATCAAATTATACTTAAATTTGAAGATTGATGAAAATTCGTGCATTAGTTCTGAGAGAGAGCTATTGAGGAAATAGTTCAAAATGCAGCACAGCAGCGCCACCTATTGGGCGATTTACACCTTACTTAGTGAGCATATTTTTTCTCGTCATCCTATAATTTTTTGAACAGTGTAAATCAGAATACAGGGTGTCCCAAAACGACCGCATAAACTCTGCACAGCTAGATTCCTCGTTGGAAGTACATAAAAACTGCCAATCGTTCCTGGCATTTTGAAAAATCTGATATTTTGCCTGCAACAGCACTCGTATATATCAATCGATTTAGATGTGAGTGAGCAGAGCATGTGTACAGAAATTACTAAGGTCTCGACCAAGTTCATTGGTTAGCTTTGTTGCAGCCATTATGTTGTTTTAAAATGGCGGATACTTCAAGATATCACCCAATTTGGCTACCAAATATAAATCACTTTAAATAAAACTAGCTTTGATAACGCTTACCAATTTCGCGAAATTCTCATTCATATTCAGTATTGATAAAAATTAGTATTTAATCTTATATAATCGGGTTCCACTAATTTGAGCTTCGTGTGTTTGAATAATATAAGCTGGCTTTTAAAAAATAAGGAATATGAAAGCTACCTCTCCCTCCCGGCACTGGCCGAAAGGACTTTTTATTCATTTACATGGACTCACAAAAGAAATAGGTTACAGTACAGTACTGTCTTTGAGTAATAATTGCTGGAGTATACGGTGTACAGTTTAAACTTCGGCAGCGCTTTTAGATTTAATTAATTTTTTGCATCTTACTCGTTATATATAAATCCTATACCTAAAACACAGGGTTATAAAAAGTATTCAAAACAAAGTATGACGTCACTGCCGGTGCAAGAAAAAAATATTTTATTGAACATATCAACAACAGTATTTGCATATCTTTCCAGACGATAATGTTGAAACACACAAGCAGATGTTCAAAGTGTACCTCGTGCATGTCGAGGCAGGCTTGAGCACGCCGTGGGAGGTCTGTCGTCACACATTGCAGTATCGCGCGGTCCACCGAAGTACAAGCAGCATGCAGACGAGCAAATAAGTCCATTGGTGTTGTCACTACGTCTCGATACACGTCTCCTTGAGATGGACCCATAGGAAAAAATCCAACAGTATAAGATCTGGCGAACGTGTTGGCCATAGCACCGGACCCCCCTCCGTCCGATCCAGCCCTCAAGGTGTTCCATATCCAGCTAACCACCTACAGGAGCACAGAAATGCGCAGGAGCTCCATCATGCTGGAACCAAAGTCCCTGTATTGCCGCTAATGGTATGTCATCGAGGAACTCGGTTAAGACCTCATTGAGAAACACCAAGTACGACTGTCCCGAGAGCCGTTCAGGCAACAGATATGGTCCAAGCAGGCAATCCCCGAGTATCACGACCCACACGTTAAGAGACCAACGTTCCTGATGTTTCTGCGGCCGGATTGCATGCGGATTGACCTAGGACCACATATGGCTGTTTTGATGGTTGAATACCCCATCACAAGTGAAACATGATTCATCAGTCCACAGGATATGTGCGATGAAACCATTATCTGTGTTCTGTTGCTGCATCAGCCATTCACAGAAGGCCACGCATTTCTGAAAGTCATCTGATTTCAGACATTGCACTGTTGTGCACCTAAATGGGTGTAGATTCTGAGACCATAAAAGCCTGTGCACAATGCTTTTACTCGAAATCATCTCACGGGCTAATGCGCGTGTGCTTACCTCGGGCGTCTCTTCTATCCGCTGCAGTATTGCATCCCCCTGTGCTACCGTCAGGCTGCTCCGCGGTCTTCCAGCATCGTGAAAATTGGCTGTTGGAAAGACGCTTCTCGTATTTGGAAGTCTGTCGTCCAGTCTACGGATGATGTTGGTATCGGGAGGACGTCTGGACGGATATCGACGGGCATACTCCCTAGCAGTTCGTAAGGCATTTCCATTACGTCGGCCGTACATCAGGTACATGTCGCAGTAGGCACGAACGGAAAACATGATAACCATGCGAAGAATACCGGTAGCTTCAAGATGCAGTCTTTTAAATACGAGTTCAACGGCGGCTTAACGTCATTCCATGGCGCGAGCGCAAGCATGACGCGAGATGCGCGGCGAACGTTTTAAACATTATCGTCTGGAAAGATATGCAAATACTGTTGTTGATATGTCCTATAAAGTGTTTTTTTCTTCTTTATGCTAACTACGATATTCTCAATAGCCATTATTCTTTTATTCAATATAAATACATTCAATAATTACCTCTCCTGATTGCCTGTGGTGGACATGTCATGGGTCCACGTGGTGTATGGAAGGGTGTTTTTGAGATTGTTTTATTTTTAAGAACTTAAATACCACTAGAAATATTGTAAACATGTATAAATATTTTTGTTTAAAAGGGGGAAAAAAGGGAAAAAATATTTCTTAACAAATGTAAATACTTAAATTTTTTTCAAATAGTACATAAATTCCAAAACATATAAATCATAATTGTAATATATTTCTAGGCTCGCCTTGAAACAATAGGGCAGCCAATTGTGATTGGTAAAGAATCGCCAACTTAAATAATAATAAATTTTCACAGGCGGTCCGGGGACACGGCACTTGCCTCTTGTGCTCTTTTTGGCGTGTCAGGCGGGTCGTTCTGAAGTTTTCTTTCCCGGAGACTGGGGTTCTGGGCTTGTTTCCGCAGGTAGTAAAACTTTTCCCTACCCTGGGCTTGGGGGTTACACCTAACCATAAGCCAAAAGCGGGTTCCCAGGGTTGGTGCTTACTTACTTACTTAGTGAAGTCACACTTTGTTTTTCGTATTTTCCTCGTAAACGATGGATCGTACGGGAACGCTTCTTTGGGCAGTTTTTATGTACTCCCAACGACGAATCTAGCTGTGCAAAGTTTATGCGGTCGTTGTGGGACACCCTGTATAATGTTACATCAGATTTCTTTGTTATACTGCCATAGACAATGTTCAGGAAAATAATATAACAAGCAAGATTTGCTTCTAAATAAATAATAAATAATAAATATTTCTAATAGTTTAATTACTATTTCATGTTTGAGATGTTACAATTTGAATAAAAGTGATATTCAAATATTGAATAAAAGTGATATTGAAATATTAATAATAAATTTTCAGTATGTCTATTATTAGTAATTATTTATATTTTTGTAAACATTTTCTTGCAGAATGACAAAAAATGATATTTTTTCGTCTTTTTCCAACCGCAATTGTATTTATACATGAGAAAATAACGTATGCTTCTTCCTAATTTGGAGAAAGGTTCAATCACCATTAGGCGCCAACGCTTTCGCTATGGGAACAAGCTACATTTTCTAAAAGGTTATAGATATTAAAAATATTTTATGTCGTTTTATAACCGTGTTATGTTATATATTTAAAAAATATATAAAAAGTCTATTTATTTCAACTGGTTAACATAGCGGCATTTAATGAGTTAACTAGTTGTATGCCAGCTTCATGCGAATCGCCGGTTTAGCAAGTTACAAAGTTATTGTCATGGCATGAGCCGCCGATGTAAAACATAACACAGCCCACTTCCGGCAGAATGTTTCTAAATTCTTTTGAGACCTGCTTGCCATAGCCAAAATAATATATATGAAATTTAGTTCAATTCTATACAAATTTCAAACAGTTTTCGATGGTACAATGGCTACACACGGATACATGGACAGACAGATTTCTTTAGTATAAACATGTTTTTGAGGATCTCTGACCCCCAAAACATCTAAATCCACTAAAAACCGGAAGTCGAAAGAAATTTCGAATACACTTCTGTTATAGTTAGAAGAATGTAAAAATGAAAATAAATTGAAAGGATAAATTTTAATAAACGTTTAAATCTTATTGCAAGTTTGTTCATTTTCCTTTTTTATACGTCTACGTGTTAAATAATGTAATTATTATTATTCGAATCAATTATAATGCCAATTTAGAACACCTGTAATTCCTAGGTACTATTTTCTCTTTTTAGTAGATTTTAACAAATTTGTACTGTCTAGCAATTCTTAGATCACGACTTTGAAATTCTGTAATCATTTTACTTTTCAGTGCAACGCAACATTCCAGTCACGAAAACATTTGATATTCGTAAATGCAGAAACTTTTAAAACTCTGGTGTTAACCACAGAATCCTCTTTAAACTTACGTTTAGAATTGCAATTGCATTTTTGGAATTTTAATTCTACGTAGCTCACACAAGTTAGAAACGCAATAAATATAAGAACTATTTTTCCAGGGTGTAAATGCGTAAAATGTTTATAATAAATTCAAGAATATTATTTTACAAGTGACATTTTAAAAGCTCTGACATGATTATTTTTCCAAATCCAAAAGCATTGTTATGATTACGTGATAATTGAAAATATTATGTTTTAAAAGAGAGATAAAAATATTTTGTGTATATCATTACTTTGTACGTTTCAATCTTTTTTTTAGGTAGATTTCGTAAGAAATAATGCCATTTACATTCTCCCCTAAGTTGGAATTTCTGAGAAATGTTTGCAGATCTACTGCGAGCATGAACCCTAGAATTCAAAACCACACACATATCAAAACTTTATCTATCTATATATATATCGTTTTTTATGGATCCGATAACTTCCATAATTCTGCACAAATCTCTTCCAAGCTGATACAAAAAATCAAGAAACAGAAAGATGCTTGACAAGAAAAACAAGTTTGCAAATGGGCAAAATTTGATGAAAGGTGTGGAAATGTGGAGGTTTTTGTTTAAAAAAAAACTTCCATAACTTCTAAATTATGATGCATATCGAATCTGTTTAAAGTTATTATTACTTATAGGAAAAGGCCAAAATTCCTACATGACAGATTTTTGATGTGATTAAAAATGGACTCGAGCGGCGAAAAAATAAGCTTTCTAGAAGAACAAAATTCACAAATCCGTCAAATCAAAAAGGTAACAAATCTATGAGCTTTGTTTTGAAAATGACTTGGTTGTGAGTCGAAACATGTCAGCAGTCGAAATAAACATATTTTTTCTGGTTTTAAAGTTTCAGTTTACAACTTTTAGTATTTGAAATTAATATATAAATAAAGGTGTTAAATTGCTTCATATTTACATAACTATCTTCTTAATATTATCAACAACTTTTATATGGACAAGTGTTTGATAGAACTAACTCTATCAGCAAAACAAATTAAAAGCAAAGAAAGAGAGGTGATAAAGATGAACAAAATTCACAACTACGTCAATTCACAAGAACTCAAATCCGCTTAAATGTATTACAAATATTTTTAATAATATTTACAAATTTTGCATTGAGAAGTTTTTGATAGGACCAAGTATTGCAGCAAAGAAAAATAAAGAAAAAAATAGGGTTTGTAGGAGAAAAAAAATCCACACACCCGTTTATCCGTCACTAAGTTTAAAAGAATATCATTGCCGTGATGAAATTTTTGACAACCCTCAGAGATGTTGTATATGGGGTATACCTTATTAAACTCGCGGGTGTTCTATTAAGAACAACATCAGGATTTAAAATATGGTGTGTGTTTTATTTAATGAAACAAACACACAGAAAAAAATAGTAGATAAATCTTCTTTCTTATCGATAACTTTTGTAGTAACAAGTTTTTGATAAGATGACCTTTACTAATGTATGATATTACTAAGAATAGTTTCAAGGTATGAAAAAAATTGTTTAGGAAACAATTATCGCGTAAACATGATTCTGATAAACCAACTCTTACAGAAAAATGAAATTAAAAACTCGTCAAAAGCGGCCAGATAATATTCTTAAACGGGATTTATCTCTAATCTTGATTTAGTTTTTGTCGGGAAAGTTAGCACTTAACTTCAAAATCTACCTGTGCCTGTGGCAGGGATTTTTTTTATTCTAAACTCGGCACTTCCCTTAATAATAGGGTTATCTTTGATAAATCTAAGCAACTTTTTTCACCTTATTATTATAAAACAATTATATCTTTAATAAAATAGATTAAAAAAAACCCCTGTCGGTTCTGCTAACAGGCGGAGGTAGCTTTCGAAGTTAAATACTAATTTCACCAACAATAACTAAATCAAGATTAGAGATAAACACACAACAGTGTTTAAGAATTTATTTGTCCGCTTTTGACGAATTGTTAATTTCATTTTTTTGTAATAGCTCGTTTTATCAGAATCATATTAAGGCGGTATTAAAGAAAATATTTTTCCACGCTTAAAAACTCGAAATCTTCTGACACATTTTCAGACGCCCTTTTAAAATAAAAACATGAAACTTGGTAGTTTGGTTTTTTAAAGAGATTTATAAGCGACCAATCTTTTTATTTTTCGTTGAATTTATTAGAAATTGATTTACAATTATTTTTTTTAGAACGTCCATTTTTTTCGTTTCCAGCACTATTGCTTCGGGAAATTCTGTTCAAAATGCCCACTTAGACAGCATTTAAAAACAAATATATTCTGCCTGTACCAAAAAACTCGATCAATAATGCACATTATATAGTTTCTGAATAAGAGAACCTGGCACTTGGATGCGTTTGAGAGCGAAACTGAATTTAAAAATGAGTCAGAAAATAAGCCGTTTGCATTTGAGTACACCTAATACATACAAGAGAGACATACAATAATGTTTCCGGCAACTCCATTTTTTTTTGTGCGTAAGAGCTGATCCTATCAAAAACCTGTCAATATGAAAGTTGTATATAATATTGAGAAGATGTATAATAAATTTAAGCGGATTGAATATCTTGAGAATTCACAAAGTTATGATTTTTTCTTTCTTCACCACCCCCTCCCCTTTTTTTTCGTTTTTATTTTTATTTTTTTTTTTTCAGTAAAAGTTGGTACTATCAAATAATTCAATATAAAAGTTGTAGATAGTATTAAGAAGACTTATAATAAGTTTAAATGAATTTGACAGCTTAAGAATTGAAGAAGTTATGAATTTTTTTTTCTGCCTAAAACCCTATTTTTGCGCCTCTTGAGCTTACATTTAATTTTATCGGAAACCTTTGATACAAAAATTTTTGGCCCTTTTCCTAGACGTAATAATATCTTTAAACTGATTTCATATGTATAAAAATTAAGAAGTTATGAGTTTTTTTTCGGTTTTCACAAAACTTGTCCCTATTCCCACCCCTTTTGACCGATTTTGGTTATTAGCAAACTTGGCCAAGATTTTCTACCCCTTGATTTTATGTATCAGTTTGGAAGAGATTTGTGCATAATTACGAAAGTTATCGTGTCCATAAAAATGATATATAGATTGATAGGTTGATAGATAGATAGATAAAGTTTTTTACTGAAGGTGGTTTTGGGTTCTTGGAGTCATGATCAGTGTATATCTGATTAAAAAAAAAAAAAAAAAAAAAAAAAAAAAAAAAAAAAAAAAAAAAAAAAAATCAGAAATTCCAACATAGGGGAGATTGCATTAGGAAGTTTTTCATACGAAATCTACCTAAAACCATGTTAGTACTATCCAACTGAAGTTCAGACATTCGTCGAAGTTAAGACTTTCGTCCGACAATTTGACTCTTTGTAGAGATTTATTCAAGTTTTCTTTGAAAATAACTTGAATATCGTCTAATAAGTACAATAATCTCAACATTTCTCTATTCTTCCAATTTATTAATAACACTTTTATGTGTGAAATGAAAACATGAATTTAATAATTTGTAATCAAGTTTCTTGAATTTGACCAAGGATCTCGTGCAGTAGGATTTTTTTCTCTTAGTAAAATTCACTTAGTAAAAAGATTTCTTAAAATATTAACACTTTTAATGTTTGCCTGCAAACACATTATATACGCTTCAGTGACTATTTTTAGCTTAAAACTTTCCCTGGTATTAGAACTGTAAAATAAGAAGTTACATTCAAACCGTTGAGTGATTATTGAGGACATTATCGACAACGTAATTGCAGAAAAGATAAGTCCTTTTTGATATCCTTGAAAAATACCGACTCATTTCGCTATTATAAATATAAATAAAAAATGAAGAATACTTCATAATGCGTAGGTCCTACAAGATTGTCTATAAATGCTTTGTTAATAAATAATATTAAAGCAGTACATGTTTAAAAAATTGGTAAACTGTCATGTCGAATTTATACATGAACAACAAAACAGACATATTAGTATCTTTCTCATGTTTGATCTTTTCTTTTTTTTTAATGTTTTACAACAACTTAATACTCAAAATTATACAATTCTGTACTTTTCATGATATTTTAATAAAGCTCACATCAAAAATGTTGTTTTACTGATAAATAAATTTTTTACAGAAATTTATTATAATTCTACATATATTTCGATTTTTTATTAGACTGAGACACAGCATATAATTATATACATATTACTTTAACCCTTTATCTACTGACGGTACTTATAAGTACCATTAAAATAACTTGTTTTAAAATTCATTTAATACATAGATTAGTATCAATGCAGTTTAAAATGAGTTATAGATATTTTACTTTATCTTGTTCCAAAAGCATTATTGGTTACACAAAACAAAAGCATTTTCAAAAGGACGATTTCTTTTGCCTTAGCATCTTTTCAGCTTTCTAGCGCTGGGGGGGGGGGGGGGGGTTCAATTCGGAAATATTTCGATACATTATATTTGTACATTTCCTAATTCTACAAAATACTAAGAAAACTATTCAAAATAAAAGATTTGAGTAGGATTAGAAATATTGCACATAATCCGTACAAATTCAAATTTAATTAATCCTTCTAAATTCATCAATCCTTCTAAAATCCTTCTAAAATTTATTAAATGATTATGTAAATCTTCTCATTTAGTTCAATCAATTCACGAAAAATGCTTTAGAAGATAAAATTTTCACGAATTCATAATTCAGTAGATAAAAGGTTAAATGTACGAATGATATTTGTTCTTTTTTCCATACAATTATATTGTTTATTCATATATCCGAATAAAGTGAAATTTATATTTAAATTTAAAATAATCGCTTTTCACATTCTATATGCTTGTTTACTAAATGTTTTATTTAGTACATGGTATTATTTCAACTGTATATATTCTTTTGTTTTATTCTTAGAGTTCTCATGCAACAAATAATAAAAAAAATGTTCTAATTTCTTCTAAAAACAACATTAATACAAGAAGTTTGATTGCTTTTTTAATAAAAAAAGTATCTTGTAAAATTTTTATGAAAGAATGTGACTAAAATTATAACGTTGTAACAAAGTTGTTTTAAAAAGTTATTAAAAATAAGCTGAAGAATAAAAGATAAACTGATAAAATACTCTTTTCGACATCAGATATGAGCAGAAATTTAGATTGAGGAGAAATATTATGCAGTTGTGTATTAAGTTCATTACATTACACGCATATTTTAAGTAATATTTAAAGAAAATAAATTTGTAGGCAAAATATCGCTACCAAATAATTTAAATACATTTTCAAAGGGTATTTTGTATGCGATGTTGCGATAATTATGGTATTATTAAAAAAATGGAATTTTGTTTTCCTGTAGTACATAAAATTAAAAAATATATATATTTTTTGTATAGATCTGTACATCCAAAATTTTTATTTTCGGTCAAAACTTAGGTTTTATTATTTTTTTTCATGACTCAAATATACTCTAAAATAGTTTTTAAACAATATGTTAGAACATGCATAACATCTAAAGCGATCTGTCGAATATATTAATGTTTTTACACAAATTTATAAAATTGTGAAGCACATTAGCCCAAACGTTAAGAGTCCTTCACATAATATTGTGTGGATCAAACTTAGATATTCCTGCAATGAAAGGTGAAAATTCTTAATCAATGGATTAATGTAGACTGTAGACTGTACTAAATGAAAAAGTAAAGGACTCATAATTTCATTTCTCCAAACCTATCTCATAAGTAAGTAGGAGAACATATCAGGCTGGGAATTATTGTTGTGTTTTTTTTCAAACGAACCTCCAATCAAACGGACATCTTTGCAAATGGACATCAAATTGTGAATCTGACTGTGGCGACCCTTAGGGAATGTTGGAATTTTTTATATCGAGCATGATTAAATTGAAAATTTCAGTATTGTCGTTAACGTTACATTAGGAACATATTTGGCCTTCTTTCAACATGGATTTATTACGAGAGAAGCAAAATTTGGAGGTTATTCTTTTTTCCGTATCAAAAACCGTTACTTTCTTTACAATTTAAATAAAGAAAATATTTCATATTTTTTAAACTGGTTTATTATTTTTTCTTTTTTGACGAAAACAATGTATGCGCTTTATAAATAAAATCCCCAAAAAACCAAATATCAAAGAAGAAAACAATTTTCTGTGAAATGAGTACAAAATCTACTACGTTGAGCTAAAAATTTGAAACGGGGATCCACTTACGGTTATCAAAACACCCCTTGGAACGCGGAAAAATCTTAAAAATAATTTAAAAAATAAATATAGAATATCCAAAGATTGCTTCAAGGAGCAAAATTTCAGACATTTGATTTTTTCCGGGACCTGGCTTCTTATCTCGATCACATAGGGATCATTACAAAAAACAACAACAAAACAATGAAAAGAAAAAGGCATAGAAAAAAGTTATTTTTGTGATTGAAAGGATGACTTTTTTAATTTAAAAGAGATATAATTTATTGTTTCATTATGCCTAATTTTAAGCCTCATGATGACAGTGTAGTATTTACCACAGTCATCATGCCACTTAATCAATAATTAATAGTACTGTAAAAAGAAACCTAATTTTCCTCCTCTTTGAAAGTGCCGCCCAGTTAATGGCCTCGTTAAAAATCTAACAGGGATTAATTCGAGTGGTCATCCATTAAATGTCACATCACTTGATCTGACGTTACAGAACTATAAACTGACATACAAATTCTTAAATTTGACACAATACGGACGCAAATGGCTACTATAAACTAATAGTGCCTGAAACCCACTTAGCATACCGACTCTATAAATGTTGCGAGACCTCATTAACGATAGGTAAATCAGAATCAGAAGAGAATAATTATCTCTGTTACCAGACAGACGCAGTTCTTAATGGCTGCTTAACTGCCTTTGCTATTGGGGAAAAACTCTCAGAATCGGCGAGATTTCAATATGAGATAAGTATTAGACTGGATTGACTTCGCCCATTGTTCAAACCAATCTTTTTTTTTTTTTTTTTTTTTTTTTTTTTTTTTTTTTTTTTTTAGTAGAAGCAATTGAATCATCGTTCTTACATTTTATGTATATTTATGTTTTACATTTATATTTCACTAGATGGGACCCGTCAAAACTTGATGCCAAATAACTTGGTGGTATCATATAAAAAAAAGTTCATGACAACTTAAAATATTTAAAATGTTTGCAGAATATTTCATAGCAAAACAAACAAACAAAAAAAAAAACAATTAGGAATTGCTTTAATTGCGAATGTAAAAATCTCTGAACAATTATGCTTGCCAATAACATCATTGATGTGTTAGGTAGAACAGAACATAGTTTATATGAATGCAATTTTGCATGTACCTAAATCACATACCAAAAATTGTGCACGATTTTCCAGTGCTGGGTTATTAAATAAAATACTGATTTTAATTTCTTCGAATTGAAGTAAATGCAGATATGCACCAGGCAAGACACGCTACATGCATGAATGCACATACTAAAATTACCTTATTTTATATTACATTCAAATAAATAAATAATTTCCCCTCCACATATGAAGCAATAATTCTTAAATGCCTCTTTTTCATAGTGATGTCTGGTAAGCATATTAAGTGAAAAGTAAACTGTAGCTACTGCTTTGAAAAGAAAAAGGTATTTGTTAATTTATTATAATTTGTAGTGGCGTCAATTTTGAACGCTCACTATTTTGTTAATTTTGCTTTATTTAGCAAGCCATAAGCTTATTAAAAAAAACACCATTTGTTAATTAAGCTAATGCATAGAAAATCATTATTCGTACTTTTCAATTAAAGCATTATTTTTTTTATAAAATAAGTAATCAAGCTATAGCTTACTATAGTGTAAATACTTTTGACATGGGAATAATGCTTGTGAGAAAGCCTTCTAGGTTCATAATTTGAAAATTTACAGTTAAAAAAAGTTTGTTTAAATTAGGCACATCTCAAAATTTAAATTACAGTTCAGTTTACATTCAACATTAAAATGTAACTAAATTCAACATTAAAATTTAACTAAATTCAACGTTCAAATTTAACTAAAATTAAACTAAAGCTTTAGTTTAATATCACACTTAACTTTGAAGACTGGATTGACTTCGCCCATTGTTCAAACCAATCTTTTTTTTTTTTTTTTTTTTTTTTTTTTTTTTTTTTTTTTTTTTTTTGTAGTAGAAGCAATTGAATCATCGTTCTTACATTTTATGTATATTTATGTTTTACATTTATATTTCACTAGATGGAACCCGTCAAAACTTGATGCCAAATAACTTGGTGGTATCATATAAAAAAAGTTCATGACAACTTAAAATATTTAAAATGTTTTCAGAATATTTCATGGCAAAAAAAAAAAAAAAAAAAAAAAAAAACAATTAGGAATTGTTTTAATTGCGAATGTAAAAATCTCTGAACAATTATGCTTGCCAACAACATCATTGATGTGTTAGGTAGAACAGAACATAGTTTATATGAATGCAATTTTGCATGTACCTAAATCACATACCAAAAATTGTGCACGATTTTCCTGTGCTGGGTTATTAAATAAAATACTGATTTTAATTTCTTCGAATTGAAGTAAATGCAGATATGCACCAGGCAAGACACGCTACATGCATGAATGCACATACTAAAATTACCTTATTTTATATTACATTCAAATAAATAAATAATTTCCCCTCCACATATGAAGCAATAATTCTTAAATGCCTCTTTTTCATAGTGATGTCTGGTAAGCATATTAAGTGAAAAGTAAACTATAGCTACTGCTTTGAAAAGAAAAAGGTATTTATTAATTTATTATAATTTGTAGTGGCGTCAATTTTGAACGCTCACTATTTTGTTAATTTTGCTTTATTTAGCAAGCCATAAGCTTATTAAAAAAAACACCATTTGTTAATTAAGCTAATGCATAGAAAATCATTATTCGTACTTTTCAATTAAAGCATTATTTTTTTTTTATAAAATAAGTAATCAAGCTATAGCTTACTATAGTGTAAATATTTTTGACATGGGAATAATGCTTGTGAGAAAGCCTTGTAGGTTCATAATTTGAAAATTTACAGTTAAAAAAAGTTTGTTTAAATTAGGCACATCTCAAAATTTAAATTACATTTCAGTTTACATTCAACATTAAAATGTAACTAAATTCAACATTAAAATTTAACTAAATTCAACGTTCAAATTTAACTAAAATTAAACTAAAGATTTAGTTTAATATCACACTTAACTTTGAAACTCACTAAAGCAATATTCTAAATTTATATTTTTCTTTTCCCTTCTTTTTTCCTTTAAAACAAAATTGAAGATCAACTAATTGAAAACAGAAGCAATTTGCTTTTACACAGACACACGTAGGTATATATTTCGGGGGGGGGGGGGGGGTTAAAAATCTGCTGGAGCAAAAATTCATCATCTACAAAAAAATGTCGGTTAAAACAGAAGCAGTTAAAAATTCATTCACTCTTGTTTAGATTGAAAATGTCAAAAGTATCATACACAATACTTAGAAAATAAATATGAAATATATAAAAATATCCAAAATATCAAACTTCATGGCATTAAGCATATATATATATATATACATATATATATATATATCCATTGATATGTCACCAAACCCTCAGTATAATTTGACACTCTACTCTGCCAATACCGAGTTTACCAATACAGTTTTAAAATTTCACTTTATTTTTGCTTTACACATCATTAAAAAATTTTAAATGCAGAATTAATATGCAGCACAATTTTATATAATAAGACAACATTGCACTATTAGTCATTATTCACCACCCTTTCTCAAAGTTTATATGGCAACACAGCCTAATATGCATCCTACCACAGCTACAACACATGCTATTGGATTGCAATTTAAATTGAATTTTATTTTATTTTATTTTAAACATTTTTTCTACTGATTTAATAAAAGTTATTAAAAGCTTATAATTTTCAAATTATCACTTTTGGATCATTTTTATTTTTCAACTGGTGCAAATTATTACATTTAGCGAGAATGGTGTTGGCAAAACAGAAATGTACAATAATGCTCCTACGGCACCATAAAGTTGCTTGCAGTTCAAGCTTTAACAGGTTATGGAGTTAATAAATTATGCACATGGTTTTAATAAACTTTTTTGATTATTTATTGCCATGAATTATTCAATAATAAATATAATTAAATATTTTTATTACGGAGTAGGGGAGACCGGGGCTAGTAGGCGCAGTTTTCAGTTATTGATTTTTATTAATTTTTTGTTTAAGTTTTTTTATGAAACTTTAACTGTACTTTTAAAGAACAGGCAGAATCACCCAACCGGAGCACCCACCAAATTTGGCATAGGTTCTATTGCTTCGGCGGTAAACCCTATGCACCACCAAGCGAAACCACCGCTAAGAAAACAGGCCCAGAAAAACCAGACGGCAAATAATTAAACATAGACTAACGTTCAGTAGTGAGACTCTCACTAGAAATAAAATCTACATACATAAGGTTACATAATTTGTAAACCAAAATAAAATTTAAACAAAGAACGAGAACACCTCTCGTTAAACACCAACAGTACCAAAACAAAAATATCACAGATGTTCAAGTCACTGACTTGAAAACTTATACAAAACTGGAATCACACATTGAACTAAATTATAAATTAAATTGACCTGCAAATATACAAATTGCAATAGACTAAAATAAACGAGTCCATCGCCAAAGTCCTACAAAATAATTGTTCGTATCATAGTTCCTAAGAAGGACACCACATACACTCTGAAACACAAAGTCTGTAGAAAGTAGTCCAAAATGTTTGTAAAAAGATATAATAATGTTATTAAAAAGTTTTTAAAAGACCATCATATGTAGCCGCACAACATGCCAATCACTGTTAGCACCGAAGATAAAAATATAGTTCCGACCAGCAGACCAAGTATTTCAATGTCACAATAAGGGCACAGCTTTATAGTACTTTCACCAGTTTGCAGTAAAAACCACAAGAAGTGGACGTTCAAAACACATATTTAATAAATGAAAAATTCTTATTTATCTTGTTATAGATATTTCGTAACTTATTATAGTTCCCACGACAGGCGAGAACTCTTCTGATATTCCATGCCACTGGACGGTTCCTAATAAAATCAAATTTCTCAGCAGACACTTGGCATGAGTCAAATAAAAAATGTCGAACATCGCCCTTAGTACCACAACTGCACTTATCACTCTCTGCTTTTCCCATTTTTTTTAAGATATGCCGGAAAGGCGCCATGCTCTGTGTAAAAATAAACACATATCTGTGAATAACATACATAATCCAAATTAACTTTACTTAATAAGTCATATGTAAAACGACCTTTTTTACTATTATTCCAATCAGTTTGCCAATCACAAATAAGTTTCTTAGACAGGCCGGCTTTTAACATGCAGATCGGCATAGGAATGTTTTCTTCAATATCATACTCATCGTTAAGAATCACTGATTTAGCAAGGAAATCCACTCTTTCATTTCCATAAATGCCAATATGGGCCTTAACCCATCCTATGTTAATAATTTTATCGCTCATTAATCTCAGATTATCGTAAATTCTCATTAAAAGATCATCGTTAGGAAAAAGACACTGGAGAGAGCAATACGATGAAAAACTATCCGTAAACAAATAGAAAACTGAAAACTGTGATGATCTGCACCAATCTATTGCATCAGCAATTGCAACCAGCTCTGCCTGATAGATCGAATTATAATTTTTAAGTTTTATTCTTTTTTCAAATATAGAGTCATGGCCCCTGAACACAACTTAAGCTGCTGCAGCCCCTTGATCCATCTTCGATCCGTCAGTAAACAGAACTGGGTGACCAGCAAATGCATTATATTGCATCATTGGACGAATAAAATTAACATTATGAGGAGAATAAAAATACGGATAATCAAAAGTTGGTATCCTTCTTAGTAGTTTATCCGAATCCATGCGACAACCACTCAATTCAATAGACGTCTGCTACTCAGCACATTGTATTTTAAGGCTGAGATCGAAAGCTGAAGAAAAATTGGAGGAACACCAGCTAATACACAAAGCGCATCTGTAGAAGTTGTACGATAACCATGAATAAATGAGAACAAAGCCACTCGCTGACAAGAGGATAAACGCTTAATACCGTGATACTTCAAGTCCCCCAGCCAAATCTCATGGCCATAACTTATTTGTTTCAGAAGAACTGTTTGATACCACAATTTAAGATATTGAAGAGGAGTACACCGGTCACGAATCCTCGACTTCTTGATGTTACAGGAAAAATCTGTTACTTTAGATCTGACAGCTTCCAAATGAGGGAGCCAGTTAAACAGGTTATCCAAAGTAAAACCTAAGTATAACATTGTATCCTTTACAGGAATGCTGTTATGTAAAATTTTAAAGATTGGTCTTCTTTTCTTCAACGTTTTTGTGCCAAACATCATAGCAACAGTCTTTGATGGATTAATGGTGAGATTTAAATTATTACAAATATTATTAAAATTTTCCACATGATTATTCATTTTGTCTTCAAGCGACTGTCTTGTATCTGCACCATCAACAACAACAGAGTCATCTGCATATGAAATCAAATCCATATGCACCTTACGTGCGTTCTTCAAAATCTCGTCAGCCACTATCGTCCAAATCAAAGGGCCGAGGCATGATCCTTGCGGGCAGCCCACAAATATCCTGAACCATCGGATGCCTCTCAGAAAACGAAAACCGATTTGTCGATTAGAAATGTAACTCTTAAAAGTATACTTTAGATAGCTGTAAATGGGTAGGTCAACAATAATCCGAGAAGCAACCAACCAGTCCAGGACATCGAAGGCCCCCGCAATATCAAATGAAATGGCAGAACAGTACTTGAATTTCGTAAGCTTTTCTGCAACCAAAGTCTTGAGAGAACTTAAAGCTGTGAGCGTTGACCTAGTCTCACGAAAGCCATGTTGATTGTTATCAAGAAAATTCAGAGATTCTAACATAGTTAGAACTCGCATCTTCAAAAGACGCTCGAAAACTTTACCCAAAATGGGCAGAAGAGTAATAGGCCTATATGACTTCGGAAGATTCGGTGGACGGTTTCTCTTCCTGAAAAAAATAATAAAGCCTTTCTTCCAATTCGCCGGGAAATGGCCAAACCTCAGACAAGTATTAAATAACATTAACATAAGAGATCTATATTTTGTGCACATACTTTTTACTACCAGAGCATCAACGTCATCAGCTCCCGGAGCTTTATTGTTGTTCTGGCACTGTAGAGCAAAGCGTAATTCACGTCGGGTAAAAGGCTTATAATCAGGGTGATCCAGAAAATCCTTATCACTAACAAAATTATGAATCTGTGCTGGAGTATTCGTGATGCCAAAGTGCTCGTTCTTAAGTTGGGAAGCCACTTCATCGTAACTCTCAAATACCGAAGAATTCTCTAGAGTCATGAAAACCATGTCTGACCGTGAAGTCTTCTTGCCTGAGAGATATTTGTACAGATTACCGTAAGCGTTGTCCGTACGTTGACAAAAGCTGATCCACCCAGCGCGTTTTGCCTGACGAAGATGACGTTTATATGATCGACGAGCAGAGATATAACTATCCCTATATGCTATATTAGACAAATTTTTATGATACCTTTTATACAATGCTTTAACTTTATTTCTCTCTATGTGAAGGGCATCTGTGTACCATGTAGCCGTTGGCTTATGATTAAGTGAACCCTTTCTAAAACAGTTATCTAAAACGTAATGCAAAAAGTCATCGAAGTTGGCCAGCCAATCTTCCAATCCATCTACTCCCTGTACTCTTTCAAGCGTGCTCTGCAATCTGTCGTTCATTCATCCAAAATACTTGTTCAACTTCCTCATAGACTTATTTTTAGTTTTATACCTCAGATTTGTAACATTTAACGGTACCAATTTCATATCAAACTTTATGTACCTATGGTCCGAGAAAGAAAAATTTTTATCGTCAACTTGCCAAGAATTCAGGTATTGCACCACGTCAGTACCAGCCAAGGTGAGATCCGGGCGGCCTTTCCATTCACCACGAACAAAAGTGTGAGGAGCATTAGGATCATTCAGAATCCTGAGATTACCCATCATCAAGTAATCCTGAAATGTTTCCGATCTGTCGTCTTCTCTGGTATAACCAAATGTGATCAGAGAAACATTGAAATCACCACCAACAATAAGTGACGAGCAATCTTCAAAATAATTGATCCAACACGACATGTCAGAATCAATATTACTCGAAGGGGCTGAGTAGACTGAGCCAAGAGTCAGTGAAGTCTGTTCAAAAGTCACCGTAATAAAAACACTGTTTGGTGTGATTAAGCTTATAGTGCAATTCGTGGTTTTATTAGTACACAGAATGAAGGAGGTGTTATTTAAAGAAAAAAATATTAACCAATCTGGTGAAATCCCAGAAACTTTACCACCGTAAGCATGTGGATCCTGAGAAAGAAAAAACAAAACGCCCTCCCTCTCCGCATAGTCAAACAAAGCTTCACAAGCATCGGTACAATGGTTAAGATTAATCTGAACGATTCCAACGCCACTAGATAGTGAATCATTTGACATGACCTATGTTATAATCTCCTCGCCATCAAACCATCACGGTAGGCTTTAAAAGTCGGACAGTCAGAACTGTCCGCACGATGTCCAGTGTCCGTGTCCACATCCTCTTCTTTTTGACAATTTACACAAGACTCTGTTTCAACTGTGCAATCACTCAATCGATGGTCACCCGCACACTTCGAGCATTTCTGATCGCCCTGACATTTGGATGCAAAATGACCATACCCTTGACATTTAAAACATCTTATTATCTGTAAAAATTCCACGATTCTATAACGATTAAAATCTATGCAAATACGTCTTCTTCCAATCAGACATCTAAACACATCATTATCGACATACAGTACCCAGTTCACTTTACCCATTCTAGTACCAATCTTTCTTACCACATCAATGTCTCTGTCCTGATCCAACCCCTCACAAACCAATGCCTCCTTAACAGAATCAAGAACCATACTCTCGTCAATTTCCTGATCCAGACTCAATAATAGCAACCTTGATCTTCGTCTCTGTGGCGCTGATATTTTCACTTTATTTCCCAGTGGCTCAATTTTCTTAATCAACTTGTCTGACTCTTGTTTAGATTTCACCTTTAGCACCAACTGGCCACTCTTTGTTGTTACCACATCCGAGAGCTTTGGAAACTCCATATCCCGCTTGGAAAACCTTCTCAGCTCTCCCCTGATATCATCCACCGTGCCTTCACTTGGCGTTATCAAAACCGAGAATCCTGTATCCACTCTTGACGGCTTAGATTTAACAGCACGACCCGCCAGTCTATAAACCGGAGTCGAGTCCAAAGTACCTGATCTTCTCATCAACAATGCCTCGTAAGCCTTGCTATCCGTAATCATCGTCCGTAATTTCGTCTCACTAGATACATAATCCGTGTGTGCCTTTACCAGTCTTAGATTAACATAATCCAAGCATTTCTTTACAGTATTTAAAATTTCACGGGTTACTTTACCACCGCTACTCTTGGCCTGCTGACCCTCCAATAATTCATACATATATGAGTTAACCTTTTGCACAGCTTCCGGGAACTCATCATCCGCTAAACCCTCCAGAAACTTATCCACTTTCGCCATGATCAAAATCAACTTAACCGCCAGAATAGACCCCAAAAGACCACCAAAATTTTACAAAAATAACTAAAAATTAATCAGATAAACCCGAGCCAGAGACCCTCTATCAAAAAATCACATAAAGAAAAAACCCACCGTCGATGAATATGAAGCCGATTACAAACAGCACTAACTTTCACTATATATGTAGAGCTAGTCTCTAACCCAAATAGCAACAAAAACTGATAAATAAAAAAAAAAAAACAGCAGAAAGCAACCAGAGAAAGAGAGTAAAAAAGTAACTAGGCAACCGCCGCTTAAATGGATCAATACCAACGCCGGATAAACGGGTCAGTAAAGAAATACGTCATAGACAGCTGATAAACTCCTGAATCAAAAACAATACCAAGTCAACTCATAAACAAACAAACTAAAGCACTCCCACGACACGTGACCCAGACTAACTCAGGCCAGAACACAAGAAAACAAAAGAGAGCCCAGCTAAAACTATGACGCAATTGCACTGAAAAAAAAAGAAACTCAGAACGACTCTCCCACGACACGTGATCCAGACTAAGCCAGGTTAGGACACAACAAGAAAACAAAAGAGAGCTCAACTAAAACTATGACGTAATAGCACTGAAAAAAAAAAAAGAAACTCAGGACAACTCCATCTTACAAAACTCCAAACTAAACTAAAACCTAAAGACAGCTCAACACAAAGAAAAACAAGTAAGCCTAACTTAATAAGCAGGAAAAAGACAGCTATACAGAAATAGAAAGCTGCTCACCGGGCCCGAGAGGGTCATAAACAAACAAACAAACAAAGCAGGAAAACAACTCAACACGATACTGAGCTCAAAATGGCGACGTAAATACAGAAAAAAGAAATGCCCACCGAAAACTTAAAAGAACTATTAACAAGTAATTAATATATGCAGAACAATAATATACATATCCAGAGAAAGGGAAATACTAAGTGAGTACTTATGAAAACTTATTAAACTGATATAATAAAGTAAAAGTAGTAAAATATTAGTAAAAAGATTGAAATGCCAAAAGCGCAATGCTTTTACGTGTGCTTCGGCAACAGAAAAACAAACTAAGTTCAAAATACGCCTAAATATCAAAATAATCTCAAAATAAATACATAATATGTACTGAAATGATTAAGTTGACCATGAATGCAAAAATAAGCTAATTTAAATAAATATTTACCGACTTAAAGGAACTTTGAAAATGAGCTCGAAAAATCACGTCAACAGCATCAATAGCGGACAGGGTTTTTTTTTTTTTTTTTTTTTTTTTTTTTTTTTTTTTTTTTTTTTTTTTTTTATTAAGAAAAAAAAAAAGTTTATGTTTAGCGGAAGCCTAAAGTAAAATGAAAATTGTGCGTCAACCTACCCCGTCACGGTGCAAGTTGCTTATACCTATGGGGTAAGTTTGTATGTTTAAAGGTTTGTATGTTTAAATTCTTATAAAAGCTGTATTCTAATGTGGTTTTCTTCATATTTTAAAAAGTTCATTTGTTTTTATTGTTCTATGTGCAATTTTTAAAATTCTTTAAGCCCCCAGCAATTATAACACTAGTCTGCATTTTTAAATTTTTTGTCAGATGATTTCTTATGAATAAGTTTTCCTGAAACGATTTTTGATGCTGATTCCGGAAATGATTTCGATTTTTGTCTATCACGTCAGTATTTTACAAAAAATAAGAAATTGGGTTTTCATTATTTTAATTAATGCAATCAGAAATTTAACACAATTTCACACAAAGTATTTCATTAAACACGTTAAAAATACTTTTAAAAATGTCATTATATGTTAATGTTATTTCTTTAATAAAACGTCATCGCTTTAATATCCTGGTGAAAGCGCCCACCGCGCTTTTTACTGTGATGTCCCAGATTTTTTAGAAAGTAGTCAATATGGGAATTCAGAATAAGTGAATTTTTATACTTATAATGCAGCCCAACTTCTTGAAATTTTCCAGCATTGCTTCAGCAATATTCCTGTAATTTGGATCTTTCTAATTCCCAAGAAACTTTTCGATAACACATTTGAAGTTGGTCCTTAGCTTAATTACCTAGTTTGATTTGAAAATAAGCATATTATTTTTTCCCTCCCAAAATCCGTTACATCCGTTCTTTGCTTAAGGGCACCGGGAAAGCCCTATCTCCGTCATGTGAAATTCACCATTTTTATGTACATTTTTCTCAGAAATGGTGAAAGATCGAGGTCTAGATTTTTAGAGTAGTTAGAATAACACGATTTACGTATTTTAACAGAGCATGTTCTTTCTAAGCAAAAATGAAAATTAATTATTAATTATGTATTGAAAGTCATTTTTAAATTAGCATTTTTGGTAAGATTTCACTGCGTAAAATAAATAATTCTCAACAAATCTATAAATACCTGTGTAAAACTATACAGTATCACATAATATATGTATTAATAAAAATCTCAGTTCTTATGTTTAATAGATATTGAAAAAAAGGAATATAAACATGAAAAATTTAAGTTTTGATAAAAAGTCAATTAAAGATTCAAATGGCCATAAAGCTGTGAAGTACTCTTAGAAAAGAGTGAACACTTATTTTTTTTTTCAACACTTATTTTTTTATATATAAACATGTGCGACACATCGTTGGAAAGATAAAGGTGTAAACTATTTAATGATATAAAAAATTAAAAATCGATTTTTTGGTTGAATTTTGCTTTCCCGGTCTCCTTAAACTTTTCAAAATTCCCGCAAATGGAACAGAAAACATCAGGATTCTTCCCACACTTGCGTGTAGACATTGTAAAACAACGAGTCAAAAACTGAGAACAGCTTGTGGAAACAAACAAAAGGAGAAAAACTGGAAATGCGTATGTCTGATTGCTTTAATATTACTTTTCAGACTCTTGTCAAGCAGACTGTATTCTAAAAGTCGTTAGATAAGTTGGCAAGTATCCAGAAATACATTTACGTTTTCTGTATAGCTAACATATAATGCTTGTTCTCAGCGATGAATCTTTGGAATTATTTCGGGTCGATTGCAAACGAAATATACGTGATAGAAGAAAACTTAGAACAGTTCTGTAATCAGCATAAACAAATGCATTAAGGACAGTCATTGTTTCTTAATCATCTGATATCATGCAGACTAGTGAATAGTAAATCTATTAAAGTGAGCTGTTGCATGCATAAAATAGGAAAAAAAAAGAAAGAAGCTCCAGGGTGCGTAAAGTAGTTAAAATTGATGATACACTGCTCCTTCAAATTGACGTAAACAGTTTTATGGCAGATTCCTCATTATAAAGCTAGGCTCAAAATATCTATTGCCCGACATGCCCGGGGCATTAAAATTACCAATCGAGCATGTGTTATTCTTATTAACATGCCCGATCGGGCATGTACTTTTGGTGGTATTCGAAATGCAATAGTCGTGTCGGGCATGTAACTTTGTTTATTCGGGCATAAAAAATTTTCTACCACACACAATTTGTTTCTACTTAAATTTCGACCTTTCTTTTTTAATATTTATGATACTTACGTTTTCATGTGTAGTTGCATGTGACTTTTGTTCTTATTGCTGCCGTATTGTGTAATAAAATTACGTTGCAATAACATAGCCTTTCTTATTTAAAATAAATGGTAAAAATTTTCAATTAATTAAAATAAATGCTTTAATATTATTTCGTCATATTAAAGATTCTAATTTTACGTTCGTATATTGATCCTGTCACTCATTCTTTGAGGATTTTCAAACTGTCTCCAAAATACAATTAAGCTAACGAAACTTCACATGACGTTCAAAAGAGCAACTTACTAAATCATGACTGATGAGAAATGAAATGCTATGTAAAGATACACTGAAAAAAAAATACACTCTAAGATACACTGTAAATTTGCCAGCACAAACTCGATTACAGTGAATGTGCTGTATTTTTCTTTGGTTTTCTGATTATATAAACATGAAAAATACAGTAGTTGCGTAAAATTAATAGCACAATGTGCTGGAAATTTTACGCAACTATTGTATTTTTCACTGTGATCGAGTTTGTGCGCGAGATGAACAGTACTTTGTACTTTAAAAATGTCGTTTTTTTTACAGTGTAATTATAGAATTATGAAAAGTTTGGAATTTTTTTTCATTACGACATATAAGAGAAACGATATTTTGCATAAATCTTTAAAACAGAGGTGTTTAAAATTTATGCTCATTCGGTCACAGATAAGGGACAAATTTTTTGGCGCGTACAAAATATACTGCAAACATAATTGGTATTATACAACATGTATAATAAACTAAAGCGATGGTTCGAAGAAAATAGTAATTCAATTCTTGTTTTTAGAAATGATTATAAATTTATTGAACACATGACGAGATTTTTCAGACTATATCACGTAATACTGTTTTGGCCAAAAATAGATGTTTTGGGAATGAAGGTAAATTAAAAAATATATATATATGAGTATAGTCTGCAAAAAAATTCAAAGCACTAGTATCTCAAATTTTGTTCGTAAATGCTGCCCTGTTAGCAAAGTAGCGGAATAAGGTATCATTAAATATCACTATGGTTTTCTTCAATGCTTTGAATTATTATTTTATTTAAACTTTTACTTCCTGTGATATTTTCGGCTTTCTACATTAGGTCGTTTAATTATTTCATTCCCACAGGAATTTAGAAATCTCATATCGGAAAAGAAAACATTAAAATATCAATTTTTAAATGAAATCTCCGAACGTTTGATAGACCATTGGTTTCACAATACTACTTCAGAACGTTTGAAATTTGGGTGAAATAAATATTAATTTTTATAATTTTTATTAATTTTTAATTGAAATAAATATTAACATTTAGTTTCACTGTCGTTTCGACTTAATGTTCTACGTCCAAAAAAAAAAAAAAAAAAAAAAAAAAAAAAAAAAAAAAAAAAAAAAACCCGACGAATTTTGTGCGTATAGATGTTGAATTATTTTTTTCGTGAATGTATTTGCGATTATATGAATTTCTAAGCAATTTCTTCTGGGACTGGATACAGACAATACAGAAATATACAGACTGAAAAACGTGCACGTATATACCAGTAAAATTATTCGTTTTAATTTAAAAACAACAACAAACTATATCTAGAATACGTTCATTAAATCTTCTACAATTAATAGCTGCAATTACAAAGTACAGTATTTTGTTGTTATTTGAAATCTTCAGTTTTCTTTGATATTTATTATGATATGAGGGAATCTTGTGTCTATGTGTGTGTGTATGCAAATTTCATTGAAAAAAAGTCTCAAACTATTATGTCTAAAGTATGTATCGCACCGTTTTGGGGTACGAAAAGACAATCAGGCTATATCACTATATATATATATTGCAAAAAATTCGAATAAGGATTTATTTATGGATCAATACGTGTCAATGTATTTCAGTGAGAAGGACTGTTGAAACAATTATTAAGTTGTTGAACAGCTGGCAACCAAATATCGCTAAATTTGACGTATATTCACGACATTGTCTATATTTGTCGGGTAAATTAACTTTCAAGATTACCAATGTCAAAACATGTGCATGACGTCAAATGAAGAAATATCGCTAATTTCGTTATTTGGCGAAGTTTTGAAGAAAAATGGACTTTCAAAATCCGAAGGCATTTTCTAGAAATTCGAAATAGGTGCCGCGATACATGATTCAATTAATGATAATTTATAGAACGTTCTAGAAAACAAAATCCAACTAATCAGGGTACATAGAACTTTCTCAATATATTCTAGGCACAAAATGAAAGAAGGTCGCGAAATTGGGCAATATTTGGGGGAAAAAAAGTTCCTTTCACAATCTGAAGGATTTTTCTATGAATTCTAGAACGTAGATCACTCTTGCCCTATATAAAATGCGTTATATGTGACGCATCTGCTAAGTCCTATCATTAAAATTAAAATATATGCAATTAGTATAAGAAAAACGTTAAAATAATTTATGTTAATAACATAAAATACATGATACATGTTTCTGGCTTTTAACGCAAAGCGCCAATGCACACATATTCACACAAACACATACACATATATTCGTTTTTTAACGAGTATGCTGAGTTGTCGTCACATTTACGAGATGCGCATTCCAAGTTAAAAGTATCAATTGTGAAAAAATATGAAAAAGTATTTCTTAATGAATTCGAATATTTAAATATGATATTCATTCCCAAATATTTTATGCAGTGTCCAATGATGGTTCATACATATGTATGTAAATCATATCTAATATACTCATATATTACGGGTATCTATAATTTTAAAGTAAAATTTTAAAGGGGAAAACCTCCAGCAGTATATGTGAAAGTTTATGATACATATATTTTATAGAATATGTACATTATACATGTATTTTATATGTAGACACAATTTACATGTCAATTATAATTCATCATATAAATTCCGAAAAAAAGAAAGATGAATGTTATAACTGTCAGGTTAAACTATCCCGGAATAAAGTAATATTTATGAATTATAATTAAGAACAACTAAAATCAAAATAAAAAAAAATCTTAAATTTTTGGCAATGTAAATTAGCCATAATTAAAAATATTGAAAAAACTATTATGAAATCCAGAATAGAATTGTCAACCCAAAATTGCAATACATACACACACATGTAATAAGTTCTGCTATTTTCTGTTTTTGTTTCTCTTTATTTCATAACATGGCCTTGTAGTAAGATTTGTTTTGAAAATATGAATGTATTATAAACGTGTTTTATGTGTTTTTAGTATTACAGGTCACGAAAACATTTCCTCTCGTCATATGAATTAACTACAAACTTCACAGTAACTATAGGTTTCCCTCTAGGGATGCCGTACTATTAGTTTCGGTTTAGAACTTAAATTTTGAATTACAAATGAAAACGAAATATTTCTTCTGAAAAGTAGAAAGTTTCATCTATAACACTGCAACAGCTTTATATGACAGTGTACACTTATGGAGATTTATATGATTAAACTAGCATAATAAAAAGTGAAAATAACAATATTTGAAAATATTATAATACATTTGTTCTACTCATTTAATTTCACTAACATAAATAATTTTTCGTTCTATGCACATATGTGTATATTATTGAACCTAATTTATAGTTTGTCAAAACATACAACACTCTTTGTTTTAACCCTATTTTTATTTATTATTTTTTTTTTACATGAATATATGTTATATTCAGGTGATGTCTTTAACAAAAATATATACATAACAAAAATTATGTATATAATAAAGAGACCAAATCAAGATTTATCACTATGTCTTTTAAATTAGAGTAGAATGAATATTAAATGTACTAGGTTATTAATTATAGTTATAATCAATTACATAATAAAAAAAAATGAAAAAAATATTTTGTATTGAAAATTTTAAAATGCTTTTTCCATTTTTACTGTGCTTTTAATACTAATTTTTTATGTGTTCACATTAGTAAAGTAGTGCAAAAAGTTGATCAATTGGGACTGACACTAAAACATAAATGTTCTTCCATTATGCATTAAACCATTTATGCTTTTTATAAAGTGTAAGAAAGTAATAATATCATTAAATGCAAAAAAATCTCTAACGATTTACTTTTATTGTGTTTGACAAGAAAGGACCAGTTATTGTTTCGATAAATTTAAGCAAGTCTATAAAAAAAACAGAGTGAATTCACATTTGTTACTTTTGTGAATGCATATGTAAATAAATTCTGTTAGAAAAAAAAAATCTTTTGAAAATATTTTACTTGAAATTCCATCTAACGTACATATGTTGATGCTTTCGTAATCAATATTTCAAATTTTCTGTAATTAAGCGACAATTCACAAGTTCTTAAGCTTTATAATTATTTATAATTAAGTTTTGAACTATCAATTATATTGCAAAATGTAACCGGATTAGGTTTCACTATGGCAGCAAAGGCATATATCTAGTTAATAAGTTTAAAAAGTTATAATTTTGTTTAAAATTAAACGCTGTTAATAATTAATTTATAAACAGTCTTAAGCAATTATTTTAATTCAATTAATCAAAACATATCTACATAAATCTAAAATATTTATAACTTTTGAATTTGTCCGGTCTCCTACGCTTTCTCTTCCTGGATGTATATGAATGAAAAAACTATTGTTGTGAATTACAGTATATCCTCATCAGACCCAATTTATACTATATAATAAACATGTTTACATTTTTTTACGTATATAAATAATGTAAAAAAAAAGAAATTGCTGTAAATGGTACAGATTACAGAACTACACAAAATTGAAATTTGTTTCTTATTTCGATTTTTTAACGAGATATATGTTATATCAAAATGGCTTTAGGAAAAATGTACGTAAAAAAAAAAGTAAAAAAAAATTCTCTGCGGAAAGATACCATTTGTAGAGTCCATTAATAAGAAAGAATTATTAAATGTATAATTATTTAATGTTTTGCATTGGTTTTGTAATGCACAAATAAAAATTTAAATAAAAAAATTACCCTAACAAATTTTCAAGAAATGTACTTATTGACTCCCCAAGTATCATCAAATTTTATGAACAAAAATAATTTTTTTCCGCTTTTCAATCTTTCTTAGTTATCAGTTTGTTAATAAAAATTCATAGCTGAAGTAAAACAAGTTGGAAATTGCTCGTCAAACGTGGCAAATGAGTTGCGTTCGGACTATAACTAGTTTTATAATTATTTTTTGCACCCCATATTGTACTGAATGTGTATTTATTTGCAATTCATAAGTGCATAATCTGTAACATCATTAAAATGCACTTGCAATAACTTTTTCCCATTCCCCATTAATGTAACGGAAAACTTTTGACTGTCCCTGTAATTAAGCTATACATCCGATTTTCATGAAATTTGAAATGGCTCGACAAAATTTTGCAGCAATTATATATTTAAAATTTCAGCCCATTCGGAAAGCTGTAACATCATTAAAATGCACTTGCAATAATTTTTCCCATTGGCTTTAATGTAAAGAAAAACTTTTGACTGTCCCTGTAATTAAACTATACATCCGATTTTCATAAAATTTGAAATGGCTCGACAAAATGTCGCAATAATTATATGTTTAAAATTTGAGACCATTCGGAATGCTTTAACATCATTAAAATGCACGTGCAATAATTTTTCCCATTGGCCGTAATGTAAAGAAAAACTTTTGACTGTCCCTGTAATTTAACTAGACATCCGATTTTCATAAAATTTGAAATGGCTCGACAAAATTTTACAACAATCATATATTTAAAATTTTAGACCATTCGGTTGGGTAGTTTTTGCTCTATTATATGCGGACGGACGGACAGACAGACGGACCGAACGACGACTATAGGTGCTACGTATTTATATAATTACGAACGCACCTAAAAAGGAAAAAATAAACCCTGGGATCTAAAGAAGATATATCCAAATGTGAATCTAATTTTTTTTTTTTTTTTTTTTTTTTTTTTTTTTTTTTTTTTTTTTTTACAGACTAAATTACTGTTTATAGGTAGTTAAGGTTTCAAATGTTTTTTACACCAATAAAACGGTAGACAAATGATTCTATATTTTTTACAGACAGTATTAATCTATTTTTTTGCATGGGATTATTTATTAACGTTAAATTTCCAATACACGGCAACAAGGATATATATTGCATTTCCTTTCGAAGAATATTTCTGATATTTCAAATGACGATGAACTGAATGAAAATTTAAAATAAATTTAATATTCAGACATACATATTTGCACAACAATTTTTTTTTTCTTTCCAATATCAGAAAACTGAGGATAAATTAAATTGAATAAAATATCTGTCCACGTCTAGAGCTCGTCTTGATTCCTGTAATTTAAAGAAACATTGATGCATGCAGGCTGGCAATAACAAAATGAATATTTTGCATATTAATTTTTTTATCTTATATAACAGTCATGAACATTAAATATTATGTTGCACACGTTTAGGTACGTGTAATAAATCTGTATGAAACCGTACATATGGTAATACATAAATTAGATGTAGTTATAAATATATATACTCTATTAGTAGTGTCTCAGAAACTAATTTTGCATACAAATGTTTCTATTTTATTTATTTTGAATGTAGTATATACACTATATAGCCATTAATGACCGGCAACTTTCAATTTTAGTCATTTTGTCAAATATTTAGAAATATACTAGACAGATTCTTCTGGAATTTCAGGATTAAAAAGAACAGTTATGACCTAATATTCAGCAATATCGATTTGTTAAGGGGGGCAATTAGGGGGCCAACAAAAAATCAAAGAAAAAAATAATATTTGGGATCATCCTGTAAAATAAAATGCACGAAATGATCTATCGCTACCAAATATAAACAAACAGACATTTTGCAATATGTGTATTCTTTTGTGTAAGAATAGCACGAATATTAATAGAGATATACCGATTTATTTTTTTTTTAAAACCTTGCATGTTTTTTGCTTATAACATGCAGGGTTTGCAACCGAATCTAACGCTGGTTTCAGAAAAATTGACAAAATATAGTAGAAACAATATAGTACAAATGCAATATAAATATATTAAATATTTTAAGAAATATGACCAGTTGTACAAAATAATTTTTATCTACGCAAGCGCGAACGATAACAAGGATCATTTTACATAATTTGATAGTCAACTCTATAGAGAAACTTATTAAAAATTTTTAGTCACATATCCTACTCTAACGATATCGGCGTTAGAGTGAGCAAATTTTTAGTTGTTCTCTAAAAGCAGCTGAATGATAAGGGATTTTACACAAATTGTCATTTTTTATTAACTGACTTTCAGAAAAAAGTTAGTATTTAGTGACTATCAACGAGTAGATTTGGAAAAAATGCTTCGATTTTGATACTTCTTTTGATCATGGTGTAGGCTCGTTCTGATAGTTATCAAAGAGGAAGTAAAGAATCAATAAAAAATATATAAAAAAAAATAATTAAAAAGCAACAATACATAAGCAATAATACATAAGGGTCAATCCATTTCAAGTGGTCTAGAAAATCATGTATTCGTTGCGTGACCATTTTTAATAAATCTAAAATTTTTGTACGAAAACCCTAACATGATGGAAGTTCAAAATGACTATTATTTTAATTTTATTAATTTTTTTTATGCATGGAGGCCATCTTTGTTTCATCGTCTGCAGCAATTTTCTCACAAGAAGGGTTTACGGAATTGTAAATAATTCATCGTTTATCCAATTCAACTGCGGATTAAAGCAATTTGTACAGAATACTTTGGGCTAAAAATTTGGTAATGGAGTAGTTTCCGAAACTAACTGTTTATTGGTAAAATTTAAGTATAAAGTTTTTTTCCAAAATTTATCCGTTTACAAGAGGAAATTTTTCTAGCAAGGAATATTGTCAACATGACATAATTTACTTCACAAATAGGCCGAAAGTACTTGTACTCACACGCCGAGTTCCATATCTGGGACTTGCTTTCTCTTCGCTAAAAAAAGATCCCAATTTTTTCAAAAATGACAAAAATCGCACTTTTCAGGCTTTGATATCTCTAGTGGGGCACGAGATAAAAATCTGAAATTTTTCTTATAAGAGTATTGTATGGTAGTGTTATGCACATGAAATTTCAGGATACTGCCAAACTATTGTTTTGTTGTAGTCACAGCTAAGTATTTATCTCAGAGTGTCATTTAAATTTATGTTTTGGATTATCTCTAAATAATAGTAACAGAAAATAAAGCCCTTTGCAAAGCTTAGCAGTTAGTTAAAAAAATAATTATGCCTAAGGCCATAGATTTTGTATAGTTTCAGTAATTTTTGTTGTAATTTTAGTAACTAAAAGAAACCTCAGCACTTTTACATGAAGAAAAAAAAATATACAAGACCTGAGACAAAAACAACATACGGGAAAAGAAAAGTTGTTAATGTTGTCATACTTGTTGAGACATGATCAAACGTGTCAAAGCACATTCTTGCTTGTTGGTTCAAAAACCACAATTTTGATCTTTCTCAAAATTTTATTATTGTAGGAACAAAGTCATGTCATCTCTTGATAACTTGATTGAAGATCTTGGCCCTGCTGGCTCATAGAAATATACTTCGAAATAACTATGTGCAAGTCTCAATTCATTAATAATTCCTAGCTTACTTCTTATGCAGAAATGTGATTTTTCTACAGTATAAAGTTTGAAAAGTCTTTTGGTATCTTTACTTGCTGAAAATCACTTGAGGCGGATGCATGGTAACATCGCATAATGTTTCATTTACACAAACATACTTATGGTAGGAACACGTTTCAGGGACTGGGAAGAAGCATTAAAATTGTGGTTTTTAAACCAACAAGCAGGAATGTGTTTTGACACGTTTGATCATGTCTCAACAAGTATGCCAACATTAAGAGATTTTATCTTTCTCTATTCTGCTTTTGTCTCAGGTCTTGTATATATATATATATATATATATACATATGTAAAAGTGCTGAGGTTTCTTTTATTTACCAAACTTACAACAAAAACTACTGAAACCATACAAAATGTAGGCCTTAGGCATAGTATTTTTTAAATTAATTGCAAAAGGCTTTATTTTCTGTTACTATTATTTAAAGATAATCTAAAAAATAAATTTAAATTATACTCTGATATAAATACTTAGCTGTGACTACAACAAAACCATAGTTTGGCAGCATTGTTTTGACATGTTGCCCTTGCCATATCTCAGCTTGTAGTCAAATCTCCATCCTGAAATTTCTTGTGCATAACACTGCTATACAATACACTTATAAAAAAAAAATTAAGATTTTTATCTCGTGCCCCACCAGAGATATCAAAGCCTGAAAAGTGCGATTTTTGTTATTTTTGAAACAAATTGGGATTTATTTTTTAGCGAAGAGAAAGCAAGTCCCTGATCTGAACTCGGCGTGTGAGTATAAGTACTTTCGGCCTATTTGTAAGAAAAATTATGTCATGTTAACAGTTTTTCTTAATAGAAAAATTTCCTCTTGTAAACGGACAAATTTTGGAATAAAACAGAAATTTTATGCTTAAATTTTACCAATAAGCAGTTCGTTTCGGAAACTACTCCATTACCAAATTTTTAGCCCAATGTATTCTGTACAAATTGCTTTAATCCGCACTTGAATTGGATAAATAAACGATGAATTATTTACAATTCTGTAAACCCTTCTTGTGAGAAATTTGCTGCAGACGATGAAACAAAGATGGCCGCCATGCACAAACAAAAATTAATAAAATTAAAATAATAGTCATTTTGAACTTTCATCATGTTAGGGTTGTTGTACAAAAAAATTCAGATTTTTTTTTTTAAATGGTCGAGCAACCAGTGCTGGACCACTTGAAATGGATTGACCCTACAGCATTTACATACATCCACGATTTTCATTTTTCTCATTGGATACTAGCTTTGTCAAAATGCAGATATTTGAGTTCCTAACTCTCAGTTAAAGACATTCTGAGCTAGCTCGGAGAAGAACTTTATTGAGTGAAAGCATCAGTTAAAAATAACTTCCGTATCATAAGAATGTCTTCTGATGTTATGACATTTGGTCATCAACATATTTTATAAAATGTTCCTGACAAGTAATTTGTGACTGCTGACTTTGTTTGAGAATGTATGTCAATAATGAAGTTGATCTGCAATTGTGTGATTACTTTGCGTGGTAACGTTAAGGATTCTTGACGTTAATGGTTATCCTTTTTTTTATTCGCTCGATTCTCAATAAGAGAGTAACGGCTGCACTTATACTGAGTGACATCTGATTTAAATGACGATACGCTGCTGTTTGAGTGTATATATTCACCTCCCGCATCATTGAATATGTGATAAATGGAATGTGTCAACATTCATTAATTGGCTCTATCAGATTATTCATGGCCGTTGTCCGGCGTGTAAAAAAAAACCAACTAGGGTAATCAAATAGATCAAACTTTCTTAAAAGATATCTAATCAACACCTCTCATAAGTCGACAGCTCCAATAGTGTCACATATTTAATATTAGCCGTTCTGGCGCATAAATAAAATATGCCGCAAAGATTTTTTTGTGACACAATGCAATAAACATTTCTTAAACCGAATATCAGGCTTGGGTACCATTTATGCAGTCATTATTATACGAAGTCGCAATTTAAGTCGAAATCTCCCCACAACATTAAACTGTTGAAGATATTTTATTGAAATCTGCCATTGAATAAGTTTGCTTTGAGTCATGCATTATTAAATAATCAGATGGAAAACAAATACACAGTAGATGGAAAACAAATGCACAGGATCTTAATGTCACTGTATCCTCTTCAAGAATTAATTTCGTATAAGTTATATTTATGTACAGAACATAGAAGAAACTCATAAGCATAACCTTTAACACTTTAACGATTTTAGAAATGCCATTGATTTAAAAAAAACAATAAATCTTGTGAGCTACACTACGAAATATGGAGTGTCTATATCAGTAGGACATATTTAGAAATGGACAGTAGTTGTTTTCATCACATATCGTTAATTTTTCATATTTTAATGAAAACCAATCAAGTCTGCTATAGCTATCTCAACAGTACTTTCATTATTTCTAAATTTATGGATAAACATGAAGGTTGAGCTTGGTGTTAAGACATTTCGCGCTTTTAAAAACATAAGGCGTGTACATTAGCGATTTTCTATGGAAAAAAAAGAGTTTCTTGCAGTATGATTTACCGCTTCTGAAAGACTTTTTCCGAACTTTTAAAATAAAAACTATTCATTGTTCATTTATTAATCATATGGTTATATAAACATAAAATTGTAACAAAATCATAAAAAAAATGTACGTGCGGCAGATTTCCTATTGCATACGTGAAATACCACAAAATTTGTTACAAATATCTACTTTAATTATTATTAGGGAAATAAATTCAAATTTGTTCGTTCGTTAATTGTTACCAATTTTACCTCATTCTGTCTCATTTTCTGACATTCTTATACTGTCATATTTTTTAAATTCTAGGTAAAAATTCGTATCATTTAAATTATTTTTCTAACTGGTTGCAATTTAAGTATCGGGCAGGACTGGCAAATATTTTCACTTTCTTCTATCTTTATTGGATTAATGGATTTTTGGTGTGAATCGCTCAACAAGTGGTGCTGCTATGCTGCATTTTTCACGATTTCCATATTAGCTATATCGGAAGAATTAATGCACGGATTTTCATCAAACTTCAGATTCAGTTAATCCTTGATTTGAGTTGGTTCTGTTTACGTTTTGATGGTCAGTCTCCCAACAGGCGACATATTATGCTGACTTTTCCTGATATCAACAATAGTCCTATAGAACTAATGCACGCAATTTCAGAATCCTCACGATGGGCATAGATTGTCATTTAATTTTGGCATTGTGATAGCGAATTTTTATGCATTAACATATATGAGATAGAATTAAGTTTTTGGATTGCCACATCCGATTAGTTATATCGCATCACAAAGGAAAAAAAAATAGATTTCTTTGTGGTAGATATTGCTTTAAAATATCTTTTTGTAAGTTGAGAAGATTGTTTTTCAAAAAATCGAAACAAATAGAATAAAATAAAAATCGCTCGGACGTTCGATGTTCCAACAACGTAATCAAAATGTTAAAGCATTTGAAAACTCAATCACATTTATTTTTCAAAAATCAAACATTGCCCAATATAACCAATTGTCTCTGACGCTACAGTGCGCTTAATTATTGATTATTGAAATGCTTCTTATATTTATATATCAGAGTAAATTTGCCGAATGTAAAAAATATAAAAAGCTTGGCTCTTTTTTTACCAATATTTACCAAAAAACTGAAAAATGCCATTTCACATATCTAGTGCTAATAATTGTCTACTAAATATTTATTACACTGGAAAAAAATGACCTTATAATTTTTTGATGAAAATTATGGATTATTACGATATTTCAGATAATAAGCACAATAATATATGAAAGGCGATTAAATAAAACCCCTACAAATCATGCTGTTCTTTATAGACCGGGATACGGTTTCACAAACCATCATCTCATTACGTTGAAGGCTAAAATTCCAGGATTAGTTAAAACTCGATTCGCATATTAAAATGCAACTGGTCTGCCAAGTCATATCTTGGTGGAAAACACCTGTAAACCTGATTTTAGTAGTTCATTGATAGGTTTACCATAGTGAGTCTCAATTTGTCTGTCTGTACGTGCTATAGCTCAAATGAATATACTGGGATTCTTATGCAACTGATATATTTTATTAAGGTTTATTGTTCTGTATTGCAGATGAAGTGTGTAAAGTTTATCTATCACTTAAAGGGACACTCAAAATAATTCCGTTGTATTATGGTCTATGCGGAAAATATTTTGAGGTGCATTTTAATGATGTTAACACTATTTTAAACGTATTGAAATTGATATCACTGAGGGGCACTACAAGGTCCTTACTGTAGATTATGGTGTGCATAGGATTTATCGTTCATTTACTTGCACAAATGCTTTCTGTTTACAATACTCTCTATGAACGCTAACTGCACGAAATGCATTCTCACATATGGTACGCGTTTTTAAACTGATTTAAGATTTTAAAAAATAATTGGTGTGTGTGAATTCTACAGATCATATGCAGGGCTGCAAATAATCGCAAGTACAGTCGTGGAAAAAAAAGTAAACACCCCCCTACTAACTCCTCAACACATTATCGTAGACGAAAGTTACTGGTACCGAACGATTGGAAATAAAGTCTACTTTTAAATGACGTATATAAGATTTGCTTAGGGGGGCATCTACATATTAAAACGAACCCAAACTTTATTTTTTTCAATGGCAGTACCCAACTTTAACGAGATATTTCAAATCTTCGGTTCAAAATATGCCTAGAAACCAAATTTCAAGTCATTCGAATGATAAGTTTTTGAATTATAGACATTCAAAATTTGTACTTCTAATGTTAAATTACATTTTCATATTTTTATTTATATCTCCTGAAATTATGCTCCTAATGAGCTAATTTTTTGTGTAGCAATAATACTAATATACCCAAACATAAATACGTTGAATTTGCAATTTTTATAATTCTATGATATGAATTATGAATTATGAAATTAATATTCGAAAAAATTATGAATTGCAACATGCAATTTTTTTGATGGATTTAGATTTATTAAATCCTGCTTTATGGAAATCCCAAATTTCACATTTTTCTTCCAAGTAGTTTTCAAATTATGCTTAAAAAACGGCAAAATGATGGTTTAAGGGGCCGTCTATGATAGAAGTGAGTAAATTTTTGAAATTTATTCTGCTATCCTGTAATAAAACAGGTTTTATTGACACTTAAACGTGCCTTGGTCAAGAAGGCGGCTCTCTCGGTTAACAATGGAGTTCGGAACTTCAATTTGGATACAGCCCTTAAAATACGCTCGTTTTAAAATAATTAATTTATCAGAAACTTATGGCACGAATTGCATAAAAATTTGTTTATAGGTTAATTGGAAGGTGTAGAGTTCATTTATGCTATCAGAATTGTGTACTGCTATTAAAAAAAACAAAGTTATGGTTCGTTTTAATATGTAGATGGCCCCTTAAACAAATTTTATATACATCAATTAAAAGTAGACTTTATTTCCAATCGTTCGGTACCAGTCACTTTCTTCTACGATAATTTGTTGAGAAGTTAGTAGGGGTGTTTTTTCCACGACTGTACATTTCCGTTTATTGAAGGAAATTGCTGAAAGGAATTGTCAACTCTGCTGTGCGTATACTAACTGAATTAATTTTAGCATACTATGTAGTATATATACAAATTTATAAATCATATACTGAGCAAAAGAATTGTGGAATGTTTACTATGAATATTCTAGGTAATTGCTGAAATCGAGTTTTTAACCCTTTGCACTCGAGAGGTGACTCTCACTCTCCGCCAGATGTCTTGCGTAAATTCAAGCTCCAAATGCTCTGGACACCAGTATTTTAAAGAAATTTTCTTAGTCTTATCTAATGGCAGAAATATATGCGATTAAAGACGGCGAAATAAACTATAAGAAATAAGTGACGTCAAGAGAATTTAGAGTCCTGATTTACTCGTGAAACCTGGCAACACTAGTGGTGACTGAGGGTCACCTCTCGAGTGTAAAGGGTTAAATGAGTTATGGATATTCCAAATTGTTTTCATGAATGTAAACTTATTGAACAATAAAACGTTATTACAGTATTCTGAATGTGTTCGAATGTGTTTCATAATTTATGCTTGTTATATGATTTTAAGTCCTTGATGCTATAAGTGCTTGTTCGTTATTTTTTTTTATTTCAATGGTATTTTAGTATTATATATTTATATATCGAGCATTGTTAATATGTATATGAGGAAGTGAGTTTCAAAACTCGCGTTATCCAAAATTTTAAAAATCCCTTTTTCTCAATCTATTCTATAACGTATTCGTAAACCTGCACCGATAAAATAAAGGTATTTGGAAAAAAAAAAAAAAACTAGTTTTATAATGTACTGCTGCCATTGTAAAATCTTGGTTTACAATGAAAAACAATGGACGCCGATAGAGTTTTTTCGCGATTTATCAAAATTTGATTTTTGGGATAAGGCGAGTTTTGAAACATATGTCCTTATATATATATATATATATATATATATATATATATATATATATATTATACAGGGTGTCCGGTCTCAACGGTGTCCAATGGCTAATTCCTAAACCGTTAGTCGTAGACATATAGTTCCAATTACAAAAACGTTTTAAATAAGGTAAAGAAATATTTTAAAAGCGATTTGGGTCAATAAAAAAAATTTCTTAAAAAGTTACGAAATTTAAATTTTTATACGGTCCCCCGGTCCTATAAGTTATATTTAGTAAATTTTTCCTTTTACACTGACAAGTAACACAAAAAAAGTCCCATTCATATAATCTAAAATTGAGCGAGTTATGAAACTTTAAAAATGCATGACTTATGCCACTTTTCTGCTCTGAAAACAAATGAGTTCGGTTTGGCTTTGAGGGGCCACATACCAAGTGCTTAAACTATTCGAAGATCTTAATTCATGTGTATCTGCGCTTTGAAAAAAATTGTATTACGACTAAGTTAACATTCATTAAGTTTCAGATTGGCTTATTTTGTCAGGATTTGAGACTGTTTCTTTTTATGATTTCTTTTAACAAAAATTATGTTATTTTTATAGGTTTTTATGTTACTTCAACGTATGCTTTTCAAGTTCAAAATTTGTACTCGAACTTTAACTAACTTTCAAGTATCCGATCGAGATTACATTTTACATACTGGCTCAAATCCGATAACAAACTAATATTATTATGATTTTCGGTGGTTACCATTTATGCTTATTTTACAGGATAGCACAAAAAATTTCGGATAGATTACCGCCTAGAAGTTTAAGAAAAAGTTCTAGATTAGGTAATACAAGACTGCGATTGTTGGTTTTTTTTTTACTTATATGTATTTTTTAGCACTGAATTCAAAAATTACCTTAATTTTTAGCCATCATGTCAGGATATTTCGTAAATCATAAATTGTCAAAGTAAAATAATAACAAAAATCGGATACTATAAAGTAGAGTAGATGGCTGTGTTTTTTAACTTTTGATAATTGATTTTTACGTACTTTTTAGTGCTGAATCTGAAAATGACCTTCACATTTAACCATCATGTTAGAATATTTTTGCAAATCGTAAATGTGTAAGTTAAAATATAGCAAAATTCTCATACTATAAAACATATGTAAAACATTTTCATTTCATTTTATGTTATTTTATTCAATAATTTATTCAATGTTTTTGCTTATCCTGGGACTCTTACAGCTAAACAGCTGAGTGGTCCGATGAAATGGGGGGGGGGGGTAATTTTAACTTTGAAATATGCCATTTGCGAAAAATCCTGATGTGATGGTTAAAAAAGAAGGTCAATTTCGGATTCAGCGGTACATAATACATAAGAATCAATTATCAAAAGCTAAAACACATGACATAACCCAACTTTTGCAGGCTAGTGCAATATAATAATATTTTAAAATACGTATCATTTGTAAAGAATTGAGGCTGTTAATTTAGCATCATTTTATTTAACAAAAATTTTGCTTTTTCTTTCTTCTTAAATGTTTATTACAAATTGTATATTTTGCATTAATATGTCAGAATGATTAAAGATTTCAAATTTATATTGCAATGTTAATTTTACTGTCAACCATTTTTTTTTAAAAATATATCTGACGGAATAATAATTTCGACTGAATTTGTGAATGACCCCCAATTCACAGTAAAAAATATGCTCCAACTTGAAACATCTATTACTCGGTCAATTTTAATCGTAGAATAACGGGACTTTTTTTGTATTACTTGTCAGTGTAAAAGGAAAAATTTACTAAATATAACTTATAGGACCGGGAGACCGTATAAAAATTTAAATTTCGTAATTTTTTAAGAAATGCTTTTATTGACCCAAATTGCTTTTAAAATATTCCTTTACCTTATTTAAAACGTTTTTGTAATTGGAACTATATGTCTATGACTAACGGTTTAGTAATTAGCCATTGGACACCGTTGAGATCGGACACCCTGTATATGTGTATAGATAGATAAATATACAGATTCTTATACTGATATGTATGTATGTGCGTATGTGCAGGTGTTGCATAAAACTTTCAAAATTCTTACAAAACTGAAAAAAAAAAAAACAATTAAAATTTAAAATAGTATATCCCCCGCGAAATATTTGCATTTTTACCTAAAATTAACTTACGTATTTGTAACTTTACGTAATTAATTTACGTACTGTTTCGCTTTACTCATGGTTATTTTTTTTTAATTAACATAAAATATATAATATATTTAAATAACTTTCTAATATATTTGCAAATTTATTAATACTTAGGGCCGTGTAGGCAGAATAAATTTCTTTTACTAAGAAAACATCCAAAGCCTTGTTTCATCAAAATCTCTGCAGTATTATAAATATTCTCCTCTTTTCCTCATTAACGTCTTTTCTAATTACAGGATCGTTATGAAAAGTGTTCATTTCGAGAAATAACATAGTCTGTAACCCAGAAAGAATGTGAAGTGCAAATCAACAATGTTCTCGACTAATTAACGGTGCAGGGTTCAGAATGAAAACCTGCTTGTTATTTTGGACACAAAGTGTTAATTTGAGTATGCATAAATTTGTGAAAAATAATGTGTTTTTAAATTTTGCAATATAAATTTATTTATGTTATGGAAAGGTCACGGAATAATAGGTGAAGTGTATAATTAAAATTTTATTAAATTGCACAAAAAATATGAATTGGTGACGTTATGATTTAGTTTTGCTGGTTATTTTCTTTTTATTATATAAATTAATACTGGAAATTAATTGCCTCTCTTATCAAAATCCGTACGAATTTTGTCAAAAAAATCTGAAGGGTCGATTAAATATGACCTTAAAGCAGCAATTTGTGCATTTGGTTTGACGGGGTTTCAACGGGTGCAAGAGTTTCCTTTAAGTTCGAAAGCACGTCGTGACTATTCTGTTTTCATTGAACTCACAAGTTTACTAGACATGTGTCCATCTATAAACAGAAATTTTATTTCAAATTCAATGAAATTTAATTTGGTTATTGATTTACACAACAGCCACTTTTCAAAAAAGTTATTTGGACAGCATTTATACCCATCATTTGACTACCCTGTACAAGAAAATTACAGGGTAGTCACACAAATCATAAAAGCTTGATTTTCAAAGTATGTTTTTATTTCAAAATTTTTGTTTTTGGTGATGACTGCACAAATATTCCTTTCAATCTTTTATTGACTATGGGTGGCTAATCCAAAGGAATGCAAAATTGAAACTGTGTTTTGTTTTTAGAATTTTGTATTTTTTACGTATTCTTTGTAATGGACTATATTTGTATTTTGAGAATGTTGTTAAATAAACAAAATATTTATTACTCTTTGAGTATTTTATTTGGGATATAATAGAAAAAACAGCAAAAGTTAATCAAAGCAATAATTTTCTCCATCTATATTGTCAAAACGCCCCACTGTGCGATGCTGGGAAGCAATTCCCAACAAATAATAATTATATTTTAAAGTTAAATAATAAAATATCCATGTATTTTTTTTCAAATTAATCTTTGTGATTTATTTTAAAGAATGATAAATTACCAGCAGTTTGCTTCTAACAACGAATGTAGATATCCAATTTAAATAAATAAATAAAAAAAATTACGAGTCACCATATGTCTATTACATATTTCATACTCATTCAATCACCCAACAGCATTCTTCATACCTAGGTCATCTCTGTGACGTCACAACAGTTTCTCGCCCCTTAGTAGTTTGCCCAGGATAAAAGCACTTCTGAATACTTCTTCATAAATTATCCCAACCGGTCAGCTGATTGATTTCATCGGATCTTGTTCGAACGAGATAAACCGAAATAGTAAGCATCAGAGCAACGTCCACTCAGAACAATGAACAGAGATGGACATCGTGTCCGGCAAATCACTAGATCTGCAACATTTATCCCAAATTCGCAGCTGCGGAAGTGTCTTCCCAGACCGGTTTTTCTACGGGGGCATTAGCCGATGAAAGAATGCCGAACAAATCTCCGTCAAAACTAGACTCCTCGTTCAGGACTTTAGGAAACAGACAAAGTACCCGTACTTAGTCAAACAAACAAAAGTCTCTCTTAGAAAAAAATCCATACTCTAACCTATCTTGCTATATATTTTTTTTATTATTATTATTATTCAAAACGGGAGGTACCGAACACACTTTCCAGCTTTATTTGGCTAAATGTTTAGCTAAAATTGGAAAATAGGTTTTCTAATGAATCGGTCAGCATATCTATATTTTACAGGACAAACGTTTTCTTGCGTAACACTCACAATTTTGACGGTGGCAACAGCAGTGGATTAAATTTAACTTTTATTAACTTTTATAAAAAATTATTAAACTTCTAAATATCGTACTTTTTTAAATTTTTACAACGTTGAATAGGGAAAAAATGTACCTTCAAATATAATTTGTTTGAAAACTATATTGCAACATATTTGAAAACTGTGTGGTAATTTACTCAATTTTTACTGTTTTTAAGTTGAAAACTGTATTTGAATACAAGCATGAAATTCAAGTATGGACATTTTTCAAATATATCTCTGTCGCGTGCAAACGATTACGAATGGTTAATTTGTTAGCATTTAAATTAATTTAAATAATTCTTCATTAGATTCCAGCTTATATTCCATAACTAAATTAATACATTCATCAATCAATAAATAAAAAAGATGAAATATAAATGCGAGTAAAACACAAATTTAAGACATGTAAATGAATTTCGCGCTTAATTCTCTGAAATGAATAGAATCAAAAAGGCTGATTGTAAACAGTGATATTTGGGGATTTCCTTTGCTGATAGCTCCAGACATGAGGCCAAAATGAAAATATCGCTCCTTTTAATTAAAGCTAAAATATTGCATTTAACTTTCATGTAAAGCAATGTTATCGGTTCTTTTGTTACTGACATTAAGATTTAAAGTTGTCAAGTATACAGTAAACCATGATCTATAGCGAAAACATTTCATAAAATTACACATATTGCATTTTAAAATAATCGTTTTTTTTTTTTTGGAAATTCAGGTTCGTAGATCCTTGAATATTAAAGACAAGTACAAAAGAAGAACTATGCAAATTTGAAGACAGGATGGCTTTATTGGTTCTAGACATGAAAAATGTAAGCGCCAGAGAAAGGCACTTTCAGTCAGCTGTTAACAGTACGATGTACAGAGAAGGAATAAATAATTTGTCAGATATTGTTGTCAATGTGTCGAGCCAAAATCTTGGTACCCTTGATCCTTATAGTCCCAAAGATATATCACTTAATGGAACTTTGAATTAAAAAATAGCCAAAAGGACCGTTGATTGGCGTTTTAACATTTCAATGTACAAATACGAATTCCAAAGCTAATTGATGGGAAATATGCATTTAGAAGCAGCAACGTCGATGCCGGTCACTAATTTTAATATGAACAGTGTGTATATTTGCCGCCCAAAAGGCATTTGTATTGACTATCAAACTGACAATTAACACTGAGTGTATAAATAACTTCTACAACTGGAGCATATGGTCAAAGGGTATATTTTTTTATGTATTCGTTAACCGAAGAAAAGTATGCTCTCACAGTAAAAGATTTCAGGATGAGGAACAGATTTGTTTTGATTTATTTTATTAACGGCTTTGGGTAAACTTGGGAAATTTGAGTAACTGAAAATTAAAGCGCAAAAGAGAAGAAAAATAGATAGATTCATTTTAAAAAGGAGAGAAAGTTTTGATTGAGTTTATAATTATGAAAGGATAAATAAAATTTTAAAAAGGAGATATATAATGATATGTGATGATATGTAACTTTCAACATCACAGTCAAGGATATCTGTGCAAGAAATATTGTTTTTAAGATATCTAGAGTATATCTATTTGGTGAATTTTTATGCTCAATGTTGGTTTGCATTCTCGTAATTTAAGGTACCTGTACCCAATATGGACATTATTATGGTTCAATTTTAATGATAAAAACAAAAAATGTTTACAATTGTCCATATAAGGAACCAACTGTCCCTATTATGGACATGCATGTCCATATTAAGTACAGGTGGCTCCTTATTGACCTACTGCACAGGGTGTATGGAAGAGACACTTTTCCAAGGGATTTTAGAGGAGAGGGGATAAAAGAAATATATCTTAAAGTATTGCGGGGGAGGGGGGGGCACAGTAAATATCTTCAGAACGTGCACTTTAGAAGAGAGGTGGGACATTTTCGGTTGTGACTCTTTGAAGACCCATGCAAAGTACCTCAGTTACTGCAAAATATTATGAAATGACTGCTTTGCAATCCATATTTGCTCGCCAAATTTTTAAAATTTGCGGGCTATGACTGTTTAAATAAGGACTATTTCTTTTTTGAAATGTATTCAGGTTTATTAGTAAGGAACTGAATTTTACTTTAGTGAGAACATTCTTTGGGAAATTTGAAACGGCATGTGACTTCAGAAGAATCTTTTTTCTGTCTCTTACAATAAGCTTTAGAGCATTTATGCATTTGCACTGCACGTATTAAGTGATTATAGTCAGCAGCTCATCAGGCACATCCGTAATATGAAATTTAGATGTATGTATATCGTAAAGTTGATTAGGATCTGGTTGCCAAGTCGATATGAATTCGTCAAAGTATTTTACAATTTTACGTATCTTTTCATCATCATTTGAACTAAGATTGTGTACATCAGGAGCATCTTCATACCAGAAAAGACCATGCATATGAGGACTACCTCTATGTTGAAACTCGATACGAAACCAAAAGTCCTTGACTTTAAAATATTTCTTGAAAAAATGTTCCATAAAAAAATTCAACCGTGTATGAAAAAAATAAGCTACGATTAAATGATTGCAATTCAACAATTTTGTTTTTCTGATTAATTCAGAATTTTGTTTACGATTAGTGTAATCATAGTCTGCATCAATAATGCGATAAATTTCAGGTCAGTAAAATTTAGCTGCACTAAATGTAATGAAAACAGTAGGAGTTCCTAATTCCGAAACCACGTCTAACAACTCTCGTGATCTGATAAACCAATAAGTGCTCGATGATCTTAAATTAGCATTGAAAGATAAAATCGACTTGTACAATGTAAGATTTTTCTGGAACCGTTCCTGGAGCTTTAAAACTGTTTCAACATCATGTAGACGAGAAGTTTTTTTTTTATACAAATAATTTAACAAATAGTTATACAAATAATTTTCAACTGATTGTAAATAAATCTGCTGTTGCTCTTGACTGAGTATGACTGACTGAAAGATATTTTCATTTTCGGGTAAACTTTGCAAATTATTTTCATCATTAGAAATATAACGATGACAAGGATTATTTTGCTTTAGATATTCTAAAGCAGTCTTAACGTTTTCACGACTTACTGTAAAAAATTTGATTTCTTCACCATCTTGTCTTGTAAAAAAGATGTACTGTGATATAGTATCTATGGAATGAGGTAATAAAGTACAAAATTCTCTAATATCTTGATGAAAATTAATAACATGCCCACTGTATTCAAGCTGACCACCTTTAATGCGATAAACAGTAATAACTGGATGAACTTGTGCAATTAATTGCTCCTCAACGCAAGTTAAGTTCTTCAATATTTCAGATTATGGACCTGGATCTATACTATTAGCTACAGAAAAAATATTTAGTTCATCATTTGCTATACATTTATGGCCAGTCTTACAAGATCCGTCAGATTGAATATGCATGTCAAACCAACGTCGATGACAAATTTTACAAAAATATAATTTAATTTTTTTTGTGCATCTTCGAAATTTAAAGCATATTTATGATCACATGCATTATCTGTCAGAAGATATTCGTCATGTCGTCGTTTTTTGCGCTGGTATCTAGCTTCTTGCCTTAAAGGTAAATCATGTTCGCGTTCTTTTCGACCAGTAAGTGAACGTTTTCTCGGCATTCTTTATAATAGAACTAATACATTCCATAAATTGTTTTTAAACGGCAAAATATTAAAGATAATACTAATAGTAATTACTCCTTAATAGTAAATATGTTTCATTTCGTTTAATTTTCATCCTTTGAATTCGAATAACACTTTATATAACGAATTTAACAATTCATTTTATTTGTTTACAAATTTTTTGTTGCCACATTACAAAGTAAAATCATAATATAATTCTTTTAAAATGCGTAAGTTTCGGCTGCGTAAATTATTTCACATAATAATTCACGTAAATTGTGTATTTAAATTCTTAACACAACAAGATACTTATCAATTTAATGTAAATAATTCAATTTTCAAAAATTATAATTCATTAAAAATATGCTATAATTTTCCTAAAAAAGTATTTTAAAAATTTCATAAAAGAAATCGTAAAATTATTATATGATTAAAAGGAATAAGAACCAAAATATGCGCCATCTCCAACCAATCTTAATAAAGTATTCTATTAAAATGTATATTTTCCTCTCAAATAACATACATTTTTAATATAAGAAAGTTTAATGTAAGTAAAGTATTAAGCTGTAGCCGGTATTGCGATAATTCTTTTTCCTCACATGAAAATAATTAGAGATATACATATTACGTATGCCACGCAGCAATATTAAAAAGCTCCAGCGATTATTACGATAATTCTTTTACATCGCATGCACATAATTAGAGATTATTTAATTCCGCTTAATTATTAGATTTTTTTTTTTTAGAAAAAAGCAAACACTTTATCACAAAAATATTTATTCCTTATTCCATTGATACAGTTTTATCGTCTGCTGCCATAGTAACATGATAAATTAAATTTTATTTAAAAGTGTGAAGTAATAGAAAAATATTTTCTAATTCGTATAGTTATTTTTAATTTTGGTTTTAGAATTATATTCATGAAGCCCCGTGCATAGAACGGGTTAAGTAGCTAGTTAAATTTATAAAACAGTTTGAGATATTTTGGCGGAGTAATGAAAATATATTTTATTTATTTAATTAATCATGATTCTATCTATAAGTACTAACTCCATGATTTATTATTTTTTCTTCTGAAAATATACGCGTTTCATTCCTTTTTTTTTTTTTTTTTTTTTTTTTTTTTTTTTTTTTTAATGCGTCTTTAATGGAAAAACATGTAAAATAAATTAATTAAAATAATAATTTTTTAAAAGTTATTATGTAAAAAAATATTATTGTGCAAATCTATAGGTCATAATTCATTTTTATGTTTAATTTCAAGTGAAAATACGGAATAGTTTTTTTTGTAAAGTGTACGACAAAATGTAATTTGTGTAGACTAGTAGTGGATTCGTTTCGCTCATCCTAATTATGCTTCTTACTTTAAAGACAGAGTAGCATTATCCTCCTTTTTGACTTCCATTATTAAAGCAATACCTAAATAAAGTTTCTTTAAAATCACGAATTGACACTATTGTTCAAATAATATTGGTATATATGAAATACATTTTAAAAGTCATAAAAAATAACAGTTTTATGCTGTTTTGAAAAACGATTTAGTTACAAATAATAAAAAAATATATATTTATTTATTATTATTTTTAATTGTAACTAAAATGTTTTAAAAGAATTTTAAAAATGATAATTGATACACAATTTTAAATTGAGAATGATATTATTAAATTACAAATAAAAGTATATTTATAAAACAAAAAATGAGAAAAACAAATGTAGCACATTACGGTATCAAACCGGAGTCCTCAGAACAGCAAAAAGATGCCGTACTGATCGTGCTGTAACCAACGGCGTATTATCGTTACAAAGTATTCCTGTTGAGTTATAATATTAGTCCCCTCTTTTTCTCAAGAACTAAGGAGCGTTATATAAAATCCGTTGAACTTGACACTCAGGGGCCTCTATACTACAACATATATAAAAATATTCAAAATATGTGATTACCAGAATTGGCCCTCTCTTTGTAAATCAAAAACAAAAACTCACGGATAGCAATAATACCATTTCATTTGTTTTCCGCATTTAATTTTAAAGATTTCCCGAATATCTGCATTACATTCTCTTAAACATTGGTATAAAGTTATATATGTTCTATATCTACGATTTACCATGTGTAGTTCTTGTCTGCATTCTCGTGATTAATAGAATAACTGATAAATGCAAGATAGAATGATTATGTTTACATTCCGAAGTCACATTCTGCCAATTGAAGAAACTGAGAATAACGGCTAATGCAACACAAAATAAATACAATTTTAAATACGAATAAATAATTAGACACATATTGCCAAACAATGCAGAAGTTCAATAAATAGATTTGTTCAACTGTACAATAGTAGATGGCAAGTATATATTTTATATAGAGAGATTAGTGTCTATTGATTTTATTATAAATGCTGCTGAATATAATTATTATGTATATATTTAGGATTTATTTATTTTTTACCTAAAACCTTTCTATTATTTTCTATTTTTAGTTTTTATATCGTCTTTTTAGACTGAGGAGATACAGTTATAGTCACAATGAATATTATCGATTAAGTTTCACAATAATCTCTGAAATCCAAATCCCTCTTACTTTATTTAATATTTATTAAATTGTAGGACATCTAATGTGGTCACTATTTGTCTAAATATTAAAATTATAAGAGTTTTTATAGATAAGGTATGTTAGTGTTGGTATCTCGTCAATGTATCAAACTTTCTGAAAAAGCACATTAATTTAAAATTTTTAGTCAAAAGATATTCTTTCCAAAATATCTCTTTTATTAGAGTTTAATAATCTTTTAATTAAAACTCTATTTGTACATTACCTAATGCTGAAACATCCCATCTAACTTTCACGTAAAGCAATAACACTATTTCATCTCTTACTCATATTTAGTTCGAAGATGTCACGAAAATCTTTGCCAGGTTTTCTTAAACATTGTTATGAACATTAATATAATGCATCATTCTGAGTTATTATCATGTCTAGTTCTCGTCAGAATTCATGTGATTTATGGAACAATTGATGAATGCAGGGAAGAATGTTTATCTTTACATTCCGAAGTGTTTTTTGACTGTTGGAGAAACTGAGAATAACGACTAATACAATAATAATGATGATAATAAAATTTCAAATACGAATAAATAATTATACAGACATCCGTAAACAGTTAAGTTGTTCTAAAAATATATTTCTACAGTTGTACAAAAGTAGATGGCAAAAAAATATTTTTATATAGAGAGATTTGTGTCTATTAATTGTATTATAAATTTTGCTGAACATATCTATATATTTGGGAATCCTTCGTATTCATTTAATTATCTAAAATGTTACTATTATTTTTATTCTTTGTTTATATGACGTCTGTTTAGACTCGGGAAATTCCATTATAATCATATTAAATATTATTGATCAAGATTTAGATTATATCTCTTAATTCTGATTCCAACTTACTTTAATTATTGTTTGATAATAAACCATCAAAAGTAAGCATTATTTGTCTAAATAATAAAACAAAAAGAGCTCTTTTAAATAATATGTTGTAATCTGCGAGGTGTGTCAAACGTTTATAAAAGGCCCTTTAGTTTAATATATGTTGCCTAGTAATATTCATTCAAGAAAATGCTATTTCATACAGTTGAATATATTTTATAATAAAACGCGTTTATGAATAATCTAATGCTAAAACGTTTCACCTAAGTTTCACGGGTACAAATAATATAATTTTATTTATTATCCACATTAATTTCTGACGGTATCACGAATATCTGTGCCGGATTTTCTTAAACAATCTTAGAACATTAAAATAATCTATCATTATGAGTTATTTCCATGTCTAGTTCTGCTCTGCATTCTCATGATTTATAGAAAGACTGATGAATGCAGGCTAGCATGATTATGGTCACATTCCAAAATCACGTTATGTCAGTTGGAGAAACAGAGAGTAACGACTAGTGCAAGATTAAATAAAAAAAAAAAAAATTCAAGTATGAATAAATAATTTTACAGGTATTACAAACAGAGCAGAAGTTCATAAAATATATTTTACAATTTTACAATCTTAGATGGTAAAGATATTTTTATATAAAGATACTTACGTCTATTAATTTCATTATAAATGATGCTGAATATAATGATTATTTAATATTTTATACATTTTTATTTTATTTTATTATCTAAACCGTTACTATTATTTTTATTCTTAGTTTATAGATTGTCTTTTTAGACTGCATAAATTCAATTATAGTCACAATGAATATTGTTTATAAGGTTTCAGCATATATATCTTACTTCTTGCTTCTTACTTCTTACTCCTTTTCTTATTTTATATTTTATAGATAGTAAGCGATATAATGTGGTCACTATTTATCTAAATATTAAATAAAAACAGGCCTTATAATTAAGGTATGTAAGTGTTCCCATCTGACGAATTCCATGAAAACTTGTCATGTCTGTCACCCACTTGAAAATCGTTATGCTTGTTGGCTACCAGAATTTTAGAACGAAAAATGTGACTTATTTTATAGAAGATACCTCATCCATTGAAAAACTCGTAGCAAACTTCTCGAAAATAACGGTGGCCAACAAGCATAGCGATTTTTAGCTGTGTGACAGACGTGACAAGTTTTCACGGAATTAGCCATCTGTGCATCAAGCTTTCTGAAAATGCACCATAATATTTGTTTCATTCAAAAAATCATTATAAAAAACCTCGTTTCTAAAAGTTGAATAAACTTTATATTATAAATGCTATTTATATCTTATCTTTTCTTGAAATATCGCATTTAAATTTCACATAAAATAATAGCACAATTTCATTTGTTACTCACATTTAATAAAAACAAATTTTGAGCATTAGACCATACATGTCAACAAACCACAATTTCTATGCTATATTGGTGTACAAAAATTTGTTTTAGATTATAAGCATTAAAATAGTCTACAGTTTCAGCACACTTCAGTAGCCATCCCCAGGAATGTAAATGAATAAGCCGGATCAACAATGTCAAAATCTCGCCGGACAGAAAATCCTACACATGGGGGAAACAACCAATTACCCCTTAGGCGAGAAAAATCACAGATTTTACGGCGCCACCTGTTGAGATATGATGGTAAAATTAAATGTTTCTTAGGACATTTAAACAAAGTTTCGGAATATTATATGACAAATTATGATTACATATTAGGGTGGATCGAAAAATCGAAATGTGTATAATTGAATCAGCGCGGGTTGCAAAAGTTGCCTTTTATGTATAGCAGTTTACATGTGTTTTTTATTAAAATCTATTTATATCGTCCGGTGCCGCAAGCACCCCAAAATGGTTAAAAATTGAAATTTTTATAAAAATGTACAATTTTTGGGGTTTAAAATTTTTTTTATGATTTTTCGTGGGGTGCGAAAGTTGTATTTTGTATCTAGTTACATATTGTTTTTCATTAAAATCATTCATATCTTCCGGTGCCCCAAGCGTTCCAAATGTAGTTAAAAATTGAAATTTTTATGAAAAATAATTTTTTTTATTAAATTGCATTTGACGACGGTGCGAAAGTTGTCTTTTAACTATACTATCATACATGCACAAATTTTGAAATTAGATAAATTTCTTCCGGTGTCTCAACACAGTTAAATATTTGCCAAAAGTCTATTTTTATGCAAATTTTGAACAAAAATATATAAATAAAAATAAGAGTTAAAGAATCATTTGTATAGCGTAAAAGTACTTTCTATAAAAGATAAAAACTGCATAGCGTTTATTAATAAATGTATAAAAATATTTTTTATTCTTTATAGAAAGGACCACACAAAAGTGAGAGTGATGAAGAGCACACAGTTCTACACAAAAACCACAAAAGAGGAACATTATACTCTTGCAAAGGAACCTTAATCTCAGTATATTGGACACCTTTCAGTTGCAACAGGAGAAGTTAAAGCCATAAAAAAACAATATATTTTTTTTATCATATAACATACAATTATATGGGTTTACAGCAATTGCATGCGACGGAACAAGTGTAACACTAAGGATGAGTTATTAGATTGATGCAGCTGAACGCAATAGACTCTTAAAGTAGTCATTTGTTTGCTTTATATAAAAGAGTTACCTTTACGACATTTACTAAATTCTTTACATGGTGCAACAATAGATTCTATAGCCTTTTGTGGAGTAATTGGTACAGCAATCAAAACCGGCGAGGAGCTACCTGTAGTTTCCTTTTCTTCAATAAGTGTGGAGAATATGCCAGATAACATAGACAGAATGGTTCACAGCAATGATCAGAAATAGTTATATGGTATTTGCATAACAATATCACATGGTGAATGTGATTCTGACCTGGTATTAAAAAAAAAACCTTGTCCAGTTGTTCACTCAAGATGTCTGACAAATGCAGGTTAAATTTTAAGGTTGTATATATCCACAGAAATTCCATTTGGGAATCTAATTATTCTTACAACATATAAAATGTATGTATATGTCCCTGCATGTTCCCATATCAAAATAAAGCCTTTCATAACAAAAGAAGCGCGGCATATTTTGAAACTTATCACCTTCTCAAGATATTTTGAACCCAATCTAAGAAAGATAGTAGGCGCTGTTGTTCAACGATATTGCTTCTTTTGTCATCCTGAAAATTTGTTATTGTCAATGCTCTCAGATAACAGAGAGCATATCAGGTCTTCAGCAATACGAAAGCTAATTTGTGCTAGAAATGCAAATAGAGTTTCTCACCAGAAATATAGATTTTTCAAGAAGGAAAAATACACTTCAAAGCAAAGAATTATCAAGGAGTTATTAACTGGCAATGATTTGGACGTTTTGACCACCTTTTGATGAATGTGCCTTGCGAATAAATTGAAGCCATGGTAAAAATAGGAGAAACGGAGGAATCGTCAAATTATCCATGCCATACCCACGCTATTGAAAGATGCATTCGTCTAGTGTCTGTGGCATCAGAAAGCGTATCTGGGCAATAAAAGAGACATATTGAACAGAATAACATCAAGAAATCATATCAAACATTTTGACACCAAAAATTATTACAAACTTTAGAAATATGTAAATCTTCAAAATCAAAGAAGTAAATATTTTCTACGTAAGTTCAATTTTTATAATTTGTATGATTTGGGGCTTTTATTTTTAAATTTATACTTCATGTATTAATATACAAGTATTATTATTTATAAGTTTATTCTGTATTAACTAAACACTTTGCAAGATTTGTGAACAATTTTCGCAAATTACAAATTTTTACCAGATTTTCTTAAAAATTACAATCTTTAAGTATAATTGGGACGTCGAAAGATATGAATGGATTTAGATAAAGAATTAGACAATTATGTAGTGCACCCAATACACAAGTTTCTCACCAGGCGTTAAATGCAGTTTAAACTTAATTAATTAATTAATTAATTAAAATAAAATAAATTATAAATTTTCATAAAATTTTCATTTTTTAACCATTTTGGGGGCGCTTGGGGCACTGGAAGATATGAATGGATTTCAATTAAAAATAAACATACAAAACTAATAAACATAAAAAGCAACTTTTGCACCACGTGCAAAAACTAATTTAAAAATATATATAAATAAAAAATATATATAAATTTTCATAAAAATTTCAATTTTTAACTATTTTTGGGGCGCTTAGGGCACCGGAAGATAAGAATGGATTTCAAGAAAATAAAATAGGTATAAACTAGAATACATAAAAGGCAACTTTTGCACCTCGCGCCAAAAGTAATTTCGAACAAAAAAACTCGCATATATTTCGATCCACCCTATTACATACTACATATTTTCTTAATAATATTTCTATTATTTTTCAAATTAAATTTTTTTGTGTCATTCCATGGAAAAATAATGGTAGCACTCTCAAACTCAACATAGAATTATAAATATTGAGATAAAATTTTTTGTCACTGCTGTAGGCAGTTTTTGATGTTTGATATCATTACGCATAGAGATTTTATCTCAATAATTATTGAGATAATAATATTGGGATAAAATTTTTGACACGGCTGTAGGTGGTTTTTGATGTTTTATATCATTACGGATAAAGATTTTATCTCAATAATTATAATCGCTATGTTGATTTTGAGAGTGCTATAATAATTTTTCCAGGTAATGACTAACATAAGAAATTTATTTTAGTAAAATCAGTGCTATTAAAATATGTGATTTTCCCCGCTTCGGGCTCATTGGTTATTTTTTCCTCCATGTGTTCGATTTTCTGTCGAGAGAGTTTTAAATATTGTTGATCCACCTTCATTCATTTACATTCCTGAGGATGGCAACAGAAGTGTGATGAAACTGTAGAATATTTCAATGTTTTGATTGTTTTTAATCTATACTAAAAGTTTGTACACCAATATAACAACGAATATGTGGTTTATTTATGTCTCATTTATTTAAATATTTGACGACTCACATATAATTTCGGAGATGTCACGAATATTTATGCCAGATTTCCTTATACATTGTATTGAACATTAACACAATCTATCATTCATGTCTAGGTCTTCAGGTCAGCATTCTTGTGATTTATGGAAGAATAGATGAATGCAGGCTAGAATAATTACATTCACATTCCGAAGTCATTTTCTGACAGTAGGAGAAACTATGAATAACGACCAAGCTTAAAAAAAATGTGATGAAATTTCAAATACGAATAAGTAACTATACAGACAATATCAAATAGTGCAGTAGTTCGGAAAATATATTGTAAAATTATACAAAAGTAGATGCTAAAATAAAATTACGTGGAGAGATTTGTGTCTATTAATGTTATAATAAATGTTACTGAATATAATGGTTATGCATATATTTGGAAAGTCTTTGTATTTTATTAACTAAAACGTTACTATAAATTTTATTCTTAGTTTACGTATATCTTATCCGTAGAGTCGGGAAATTCCATTACAGTCATATTAAATAAGAGTGATTAGCATTCAAAATATATCTCTTAATCTTCAATCATACTTACTTTAATTACGATTTGATTGAAAACAGTTTAGTGTCGTTTCGAGATAGGCCATCTATTGTAGGCACTACTTATCTAAATATTAAAATAAAAAGAGCGTCTATAAACAGGGTATATGAGCTTTGACATCTCCGCAGTTTACCAAACAGTCAGAAAATGCTCTTTAACTTAACAATTATTGCCAAGTAATATTCACTCTAAAAGATGCTCTTCCTTATACTTTTTTATAAGTAGTTGATAAAAATTTATAATAAAACGCGTTCATGTATAATCTAATGCTAAAACATCGCATCTAAGTTTCACCGATAGCAATAATATAATTTTATTATTTATCCCTATTTACTTTCGACGATATCACGGATATCAGTGACAGATTTTCTTAAACAATCTTATCAACATGAATATAATCTATCATTATGAGTTATTCCCTTGTCTAGTTCTTGTCTGCATTCTCGTGATTTATAGAATAACGGATGAACGCAGGCTTGAATGATTATGTTCAAATTCCGAAGTCATGTTCTGGCAGTTGGAGGAACTGAAAAAAACGACTAATTCAAGACAAAATTGATGAAATTTGAAATACAAATAAATATTTAACAGTCATTGCCAAACAACGCAGAAGTTTATAAAGTATATTTGCACAATTCTGCAGTAGTAGATGGTAAATATATATTTTTACATAGATATGTGTTATTAACTTTATTAAAAATGCTGCTAAAGGTAATGCTTATGTATATATTTAGATATTTTTTTATTGAATTACCTAAAACGATACTATTATTTTATTATTCTGAATTTCTATATCGTCTTTTTCGACTGAGGAAATTCAATTATAGTTACAATTATTAGCTATTAGGTTTGACATTATGTCTCTGAAATCTAAATCCCTCTTACTTTATTTAATATTTGTTTAGATAGCAGGCAATTTAATTTGGTTTCTATTACTTGTCATAAATATTAAAATAAAAACAGTATTTATAAATCAGGTAATGCGAGTGTTGATATTTGCACATTGTATCAAAAATTCAGAAAATGCACATTAATGTAATGTTTGTTGCGAAACATTTTCATTCCAAACATCTACTTAAATAGTGTTCAGAAAACCTTATAATAAAACGCTTTTTATACATTATCGAATGCTGAAACAACCTATCTAAATTGCACGTAAAGGAACAACGCAATTTCATTTGTTATTCACATTTAGTTTCAAAGATATTACGAATATCTCTTGCATATTTTAGTAAACGCTGTTATGAACATTAATATATTCTATCACTACGAGTTATTCTGGTCTAGTTCTGGTCAGAATTCATGTAATTTATGGTATATTTGATGAATGCAAGCTAGAATGACTGTGTTCACATTTCGAAGTCATGCCCTTATAGTAAGAGAAACTGAGAATAACAACTAATCAAGAACAAAGTAATGAAATTTCAAATACGAATAAAAGATTATACAAACATTAGAAAATAGTGCAGTAGTTCGAAATATATATTTGTACAATCGTACAAAAGTAGATAGTAAAAATATTTTGATATAAGTAGATTTGTGTCTATTAATTTATTATAAATGCTGCTGAGAATAATGATTATATACAGAACATTTTGAATTGATTTTATTGTCTAAAACGTTAATATTATTTTTATTCTTACAAGGAAGGTCTCCTTACTAGGCAAACTCACAATATTTTGAAAAAAAACTTATTAAACTAGTACTTATGTATGTGATGATAGATCAGTCAAATTTAGCGGCGAAATTCCAGTAGAAAGTCAGTAAAAAAATAATTGCTTTTGAAAAAATGGCGCAAAAAGACGAAAACTACACGCAATTTCGCGAGCAGCACTTTACCTCGCCAAAAGCAAACAATTTTAATGCATTTGAAAATTGCTTATTAATTGATTTTTAGAATGCGTGTAAATAGTATTAAATGAATTTAAAGTTAAACAATGAGAGAGTTATACATATTTCTTTGCTTTACATGTATATGTTGCTCGTTGATGCGGTTATTTAATTTTATCACTCAAAAAATATTTTCATTAGGTAAAAAATATTTTCATATTGAAAAAATATATTTTCATAATATCTAAGCGCATTCAAAAATAAAGGCCAGAGGAGGAATGCTGCAGTTATATAGTTCAATATCGAAGAAATCGTTGTTTCCGTAGCAACAAAATTGAATCGACAGTGGTCAATCGGACTTAATTTTGAGCTTGAAACAATTTTAATTAATTTAAATATTTTTAAAATCGTAAAATTTGACAGTTAAACTTCATTATAAAAACATATAAATATATATATATGAAAAAAATATAGTTAAAGAAAACTAAAACTCACAAATCTAAATTTCTTAAAATTAAATTTATTTAAACACGTTCAACATGAAACATGTTTTCCTTATATTATATATTTGACATAAAAAGGTATTTTTTGAAATTTATTACATCGCCAACCAGTGATAAATCGCCGTTCGTTATATATAACGAAATGGTCATAATTTTTTATGGACGCTCTATCGAGATTCCGCCGATTTTTTTTGTAAAGATATATATCCTCATGATAAGAACATTCTGTAATTTTGGTCAGATTTTTCGGAGTATGTACGTATGGAGACCTTCCATGTTAGTGCATATATCATCTTTCAGACTCGGGAAGTTCCATTATCGTCATATTAAATATTATTAATTAGGATTTAGAATATGTCTATTATATCTGATTCCTATTAATTTTAATTAAGATTTGTTTGATAATCAACCATCTAAAGTAGGCACTATTCTCTAAATATTAAAATAAATAGAAGTTTTATAAATGAGTTGTCAAGTGCGCAGTGTGTTAAACATTCAGAAAATGTTCATTAATTTAATATTTGTTGCCATGTAATATTCATTCAGAAGGATTCTCTTTCTTAAAGGTAAACAAACTTTATCATAAAACGCGTTTGTGCATTAGCTAATGCTAAAACATATCACCTAAGTTTCATGGATAGCAATAATATTATTTTCTTTCTTATCCACATTTAATTTCGACCATGTCACGAATATTTGTGCCGGATTTTCTTAAACAATCTTATCAATATTAATATAATCTATCACTATGAGTTATTCCGATGTCTAGTTCTGGTCTGAATTCTCGTGATTTATAGAATAAATGATAAGCGCAAGCTAGAATGATTATGTCCAAATTCCGAAGTCACATTCTGACAGTTAGAGAAGCTGAGTATAACGACTAATGCAAAATAAAAATAATGAAATTTCAAATACAAGTAAATAGTTTGATACAATTACGAAATACTGCAGCGATTCAAAAAATATATTTTTAAAAGTTTACAATAGTAAATCGTAAACCTCTTTTTACATGGCAATGTTTGTGTCTATTATTTCTATTATAAATGCTATTGAATATAATGAAGTCTTGTTATCTTGAAGTCGAGGGGACGGTAAAATAATTCGAGACAGCGAGTTTTATAGATAACAAGGACATAATCAAAACACAAAAGTTTAAAAATACCGAATAATTTTGTAAAAATTACCATAATTATAGAAGAGAATAAGTATAAATATGGAATGATAGTTGACGATAAGTCTAAATACAGCAGTGACAATTTTCATTTTTAAATTAGCAGAAAATAATTACATTAATCTGAAAAGAATTAGTAAATACATAAATGAACTTACAGTGCTAGAATTTCTTTAAAATGTCGGCATTGCTTACGAAATTGTTGTTTAGTCAATTTTGCTCTTCGAAAACTTGCGGCAAAATAATATTTTCCACGTTTTTCTACCATTGCATGAAGCGTCGTAATATGCGGACAGCCTCTTTAGCTTGGGCCGCGGCAACGCTACGTGATGGTTTTGGAACATCCACTTCTTCCTCATCATCAGACAGAGGAGACGAAATCGTTGGAGAAATTATTTGAACCACCCCTATTGACTTCACCATCAGCGTCTAATTCAGCGAAATCTTCGAAAGTCTAGAAAAAGTAGTTTTCGGAATAATAGATATAATAATAAGTACAGAACTTGTGTGAAAATATAAATTATTTGAAAACAACGTTTAAACACACAATAAAAACAAGCAGATTTGACCATACGTATACGTTTCGTGAGTACTAGGACTCACATCCTCAGTGTAAAAACTATAAAAACTTTAAAAACAATATCCCCCCCAAACTACATGTACGGTGAAAAAACCCAAATGTCAAAACATGATACCAAAAGACCATCAAGTTCTAACAGCCAATGAAATTAATGCGGAAGTGAAGTGTCGTGACACAACAATTCCATCCAGAAAGTTGAGATGTATGGTGTACTAGATAAATCATTAACCAAGGAGTCTTTAAATTTATGGATATGAATAGCTTCAAAAAAGTCTAAATCCAGAGGAGTAATGCATTTCTTGATAATGGTAGCTGAGTCAAAATTAAAATTATGTCCCTCCCCCCAGCAATGAGAGGCGATAGAGGATTTCTGTAATTCTTTTTTCTTTACATAGTTTCTGTGTTCATTGATTCTGTAATGGAGTTTACGTTTAGTTTGTCCAATGTAGGACAAACCACATTGGCATTGAATGTTGTAAATGCCCCAATAATTATGTGGAGGAATTTGGTCCTTAAGTTGCGAAAAAGATAATTTATTAACCGGCTTAAAAACCACATAAAAATCATAATGTCTTAAGATATTAGCCATCTTAAAGCTAATACTATTATAAAATGGTAAAATGATAAGGTTGGAAATGGAAACCGCAGTAACAGGAGAATCAAGATTATTAACATGTTTATTAAGACTGTGAGAAATTAAATTATTGATATAAAATAAACTAAAACCTCGATCAATAGCCATAGATCTAATGTAATTTAATTCTGAATAAGTGAATTATTATCTGAACAAATTAAGCGAGCTCTATTAATCAAATAATGAAAAGCCGAAGCTTTTTGGGAAGGGGGGTGACATGAATTGAAATGGGGGGGGGAGTGTGACAGCAAAAGGTTTACGGTAAACGCAAGTGTCAAAGGTGTTAGGTTGACGTCAACCTAACACCTTTCAAAATGTTACACTAGTTACATGGTTTCCTCTTATTAGTCCGATTCTAGTTTATTTTCTACCTCTTTTACAAAGCCAGCTTTTCTAAAACAGTTTACGATAGTCTTTTGCGTCACATACCTCGATGCTCTGTGAGACATCCTCATGCAATCAAGAATGTTGAATGCGCTAATCTCCGCTTTCCTGTCTATGAAAACTACGATCTTCTTTACTACTTTCTCCCTGTATCAAACTTAGAAATTTCTGATTAACCATTAATCGTGAGGTTTGAAGTGGTGTTTGGTTGGATCAAAACTACTTTTAAAGATTTCATTTCTGGGATAATGCAGTGAACCTTGCAATTGTCAATGAGAAGAATGATTTTCTTCATCTTTTGGGATATGTTCTTATGTATTTGCTTCAGCTAGTCTGCAAAAAAAAAAACCGCTTGTCATCCAAGCCTTTTTTTGTTCACAATATAACGAATAGGGAAGGACTTCCTTTCTTTAAAGCACCTTGGGCTACTCCCAATTCCACAATCATCAAATGAATTGCAAAAGTCGGGATATGGAGCATTCCCCGAATACTCACATAAATTTAAGGGGGCCTGCGGCTCAAAATTTTATTTTTTTAATTTATAGAGATTTTGTTATGGGGTCAATCCATTTCAAGTGGTCCAGCACTGGTTGCTCGACCATTTTTAAAAAATCTGAAATTTTTTGTACAACAACCCTAACATGATGGAAGTTCAAAATGACTATTATTTAAATTTTATTATTTTTTGTTTGTGTATGGCGGCCATCTTTGTGTCATCGTCTGCAGCAATTTTCTCACATGAAGGGTTTACGAAATTGTAAATAATTCATTGTTTATTTTTGCAATTCAAGTGCGGATTTCCTGTCTATGAAAACTACGAAACTACGAAACTACGAAACCAACAGAGTGATTTCCACCTAACATTAAGGACTGAAAAAAAATATCACAACAAGAAGATCCAACAGCGACAAGTTCAGAAATTTACTGAAACCTAACTTAGTTAGCCACCACTCACAGAGTCAGTAAAAAGAAAACAACCCAAGATAGTGTTAAGCAAATCATAAAAAATTGGAAGTACAAAATCTTAAAAGAAGTTATAAACCAAGAAGGATTCAAAACCACAAACGTGTCAACTACCATGAAAGAGACAAAATCCCAAGTTAAAATATGCAAACCTAATAGGAAGAACAAGGCTACTGGGTGAGACAAGTTCGTTGATATAGTCAAATATAGATAATTCTAATGTAAATAACATTGATCATTTAGTAAGGTAGAATTTTTATTGACAGCTTATGCAGGTCCCTTTAATTTTTTTTATCGTGCACTTGAGACGGAACACAACCTTAACTTCTTCCTTTCCTTTAAATGAGTTGCCCACAAAGCACTAACTCCAAAGGAAGATAAAGCGCAAAGCCAGGCACAGGTGTTGCCAGAATTCTGGCCTGAGACCGCACCAAGCAAAGCAGGACTGTCTCAGCACCAGAGGAGCGTATCGAGTGGAAATCCCAGTATTCACCTACATTCCAACAAAAACGCGTCCTCTACATTTCACTTCTTCTGGGGATAGCTGCAGGGCGGGATCCGGAAGAATTTCGATTTGCAGTAAGGTGGGAAACCACAAAACGGTGTGCAGAAACTCCCAAACTAGCTATATTTCTACTACACAAAGGGAGCAGCGCAAAGCCAGTGGCGGAGCCATGAAAGGAAATCCGACCTTCAACATAAGATGTAGGTCCCGTGGAAATGCGCTTTATCTCATACATAAAACACTTCCCACTCAAAAGCACTTAGCACCTCCACCACATAACAACACGTATTGTTTCGCGTTCCAGAGACTGTCATAGTTGGCCAAAATATTCCTTCACAAGTCCAGTGCACTAAGCTATCATTAAGTTCCATAATGTTTTTAATTCTTTTTTTTAATAACTACGATAATTAAATTTATGTTAGTACCACTGCAGTTCGCTATACCCCATTAATCGCCAGTCCTCCAACCCAATAAGTTAAGTAATTAGCGTTTTAATTTAATAGCATATGTCCTTAGTTAAACTATTATCCTGGTTATAAAATAGTCTTTAACATTTCAGTTTAATTGCGAAATTTAATTTAATTAGTACTTTTATATTAGATTAGTTATATTATAATTAGAACTATTCCCTGACTTATTTTCTATGCTATCTTAAGGATATATTTTAAAATAATAGCTATGCTGGCTAATAATAGCTTAAGTGTAAGTTCAAAGTATTTTTAATAAATAATAGTTTAATGCAATTTTAAAGTAAGTTTAATATGCAAAACTAACCCGCTTCTCTTACAGGTTTTCTTTCCTTTCTTTTTTATAATTTTTTACTACCGCCTCATTATTAGGTGTTGATTGGCCTCGCCTGCACGAGTTACAAGTCACGCTCTAATGGAACAGCCAGTAGACCAGACAGACCACCAAATGGAGACAGTTTTTACCCTTTGGGGTACAGTAGAAAAGCGGAGTCTCGTCCCCCCTGCTAAGTTAAGTTTTCTTAGCATTTCGATCCAAAATAAACTCACGTTGCTACTTGGCTATCTTTGGCGCTTCATTCTTTGCTCCCCGAACCAAATCTACCATTTTCATCTGGCATGTCTACACCAACAATTGGGCTTCAAAACATCCTGGCAATTCCTATTAGTTCAGGCAGCGGTGGCACAGTCGTTAGAGCACCGAACTCGTAGCTGAAAGGTCGCGGGATCGAGGCTTACTGCCGGCTAAAATCCGTCATGTAAGCTAATGACACCTGGTGCATGTAAACTCTGTCATGGGTGGTAAGTCTTCCAAGTTACCTATGATTTATACCTCTGGAGGTGTGTTTCTAGGTGACGGTCCTCTTCATCTGATCAAGGTTCTGAATTTCGAGATAAACTGGAGTAGCAATGTTCTGTTTGGCACCTGCCAAACAACAAGATATAAATGTTCAGTAACCCGCATAAAAAAGTGCGGAACAAAGTAGTAGGCACTACCGATAGGATTAAGATCTAGGCGCTCGTCATATTTATTGCCACTACGCGGTGATTACGCGGTCAGCCGCCCCGATATCGGTATAGGTATCAAACGCGTTCAGCTAGGGCAACCCGGTAGGTAGATCGCTTTGTCATCGATTAGAAATAAAGAATGAACTTCTCAACACATTTTGGCAACTAACAGTAATGCTACTCACTCTTATTCTGTTTTCCTTCTGAACACGTTTATCATTTGAAAACTGCAGTTTTGCCAGGCAGTGCTTTAAAGAAAATCTCTGTTTCACAAGCATTGTAAATGTTCTCCAGAGAATATTATTTCAAAAGATCATGCAGATTTTTAATCCTTTCCGAACAAAGTTCATCGCTCACTGATATGCTCTCGCCGCGCAATTTTTGAAAAGCAATGTTGCGGAGTTTTTTTAATTTCTCCAGCTATTCATTGCTACTCTTAAAAACCTTATGTCTCAGATTTTCTTCAAACTGTTCGATCTTTTCTTTATCACAATACCTCCAAGTAGGTCAGTATGATCTCTGCACTGTTTAAACCATTTTATGAGGCATTCATCTAAATCGGGATATCCGATCATTTTGGGCTAATGTGAGACGAACGTCTTATTCCACGCTTTTTCGCTCTTACACCATCCCTGCACATGCTAACGAAGGTATTCAGATGGTGTAAGAGAGATAAAAGCGTGCAAAAAGACGTTCGTCTGACATTAGCCTTAATCGTCTTCGCGGCTGCTTTAAATGTTCTTAATTTTTTCCGTTTTATTTTTGTCAATATTGTTGATAAAGTCGATGCTGGAATTTTGAAATCCTTTGCAATTTGTCAAGTTTTTCTACCACTATCTACAGCCTCAAAAATCTCTACCAATTTTTTTATTGTCAATACATTCAACTTTCGCTTAACGCTCATTGTTTCATTTTCCTTGGAGCTTTCAATTTTGAAACTAGAACTGGCGATTCACTGATACCATTTATCACTTCACTAAAGTTTTCCCTCGACTGCCTTAATCATATGCTGTAAGTTCTGAACAGTTTAGTACATCGCGTAAGCAACAAACATAAATGACAAATGATGGGATAGTTGAATTCTCATTGGCAAAATACGGGAATTAGTGAGACATGCTAGCGCATACATCTTCACTGGGGTCTCCTTCCCTCCAAAATGCTACCCATACGACAAGGAAATACCTATTTTTCTCCCTTTCTTTGCCGCTCAATTGACCAGACTGACTTATCGATGTTACTACACCTCAAAGTGTTCACGAAGAGCGTGTAAAATTATTCGAAACTCACCTTTATCTGATTCGACACAACTATAACGTCAATTTTCCGAAAAAAAAAATCATTTTTTACTTCGAAAGATATTCGACATAACGAGGCTCTGACCGAAAACTCTTCGACATAAGAATTAAAATTAACATTAGATGAATGAATATGTAATATCAAGGTTTTTGAGATATCGAAGAGCAAGATATCGAAAGTACACTGCAAAATATTTTGTACTACTTGCATTCTATATACATTCTGACGAACATTTGTGAAAATTCAAGAACTTACTTTGGAAAAAGAAAAAAATAGCAATGATTTATCCAAGACATTTTGAAAAATCAATGATGTACAATCAGTGTGCACATTGATGTAGACACTGCACTATTTGTGTTGTACAACTATCTGGAGTCGCTACGTGCGCACGCTACACCTTATCGTCGAATCTGTTTGTGCGCGATCTTTCCTACCGCGCGATCTCTCCTGGCTTTACCTTACATAATTACCTAAGAATTGGATCATTTTTGCTACATTCAATCACACAGAAAGCTGAAAGATGAGTTTCAGATACATTCAATCAAACAGACAGGCACCAAAAGCTTTTCGAGTAATAAAGTAAGCCTTAATAAACGTTTCAGCTATTATATAACTATAATAAACGTTATCGGTAAAAACTCAGAACATTTCTGATAATTCCTATTACTACTTTCATCTGTTAAGATTTGTTACGATAATAGGGCATCTAATTTAGAAAATATTTATCTAAATATTAAAATAATAACAACTTTTATTGTTATGATACTTGAGTGCTGTCATATACGCAGCCTATCAATTAATAACAAGTCAGAAATTGTGCGTCAAACATGGAAAAGGATGTGCGTTCGTAGTATAACTAGTTTTATAAATTTTCAGATTTTGGTGCAATAGTCATTGCACACTGATGCAAAAATGCATGAATACAAAATTTATTACTATTATATATATTAAATTCAGTAATACGGAAATAATAGGGCTCCATCTTAAATAGGACGTAATCACCATGTCAATTTAGTATCATTACCTATTACGGCATACCATTGAATTAATTAAGTATGATAGGATTTAATAAAATGAAGAAAACTTTTATTAATATCTTGTCCAGTTTTTATTCGATTTTCATGAAATTTTAAATGACTCGACAAATTTGTGCAACGATTATATATACTAAATTTTAAACCATTCTGTTGGGTAGTTTTTGCGCTGTTACATGCGGACAAACGGACTGAAAGACAGACGGATGGTCCAGATGAAGACAATAGGTGCTATTTATTTGTATAATTATGGTCGCACCTGAAAACAACAAATATTTTTAAGTTATGTGAGTGATGTCATATGCGCATTACATCAAATATAAAAATAATGCGCTATACTTAAAAATTGTTGTAAAGTAATATTATTCCAAAAGGTGTCACTGTTTACAGTTGAATAAAATTTATAATAAAACACAGTTTGTACATTATCTAATGCTGAAACATACCATTTATGTTTCGTGTAAAACATTAATATCATTTTTCATTTGTAACTGACATTTAGTCTTGAAGATGTCACAAATATCAGTGCAGGATTCTCTTAAACAATATTATCAAGATTAATATAATATATCATTCTAAGTTATTCCCATGTCTAGTTCTGGCCTGCATTCTCGTGATTTATAGAATAACACACGGATGCAGGCATGTAATGATTAAGTTCGTATTCCGAAGTCACATACTGACAGTTGGAGAAATTGAGAATAAGGACTGAGAATAACAAGGCGAGACAAAATTAATGAAATATCAAGTATAACCAAATAATTAGATAAATATTACAAATACTGCAGTAGATCAAAAAGTATATTCATCTATAATTTATACTCAATACATCTATACAAATATTAGATCGAGAAGATTCTTTATTTAGAAATTTTTAATAAAATATGTAAATGTAATTTAAATTAACGAGTATAATTGTCATTTTAGAACTTTTTGTTAAAAAGAGTTGAAACTTGGAATATAGGCATTAAATTTAACATGGTATAAAAACCACTATCTAGTTTCGATATAGTTAAGGGGTCTCAGGACTCTTAGAATTATATAAAAAAAAGGCCATTTTCAACATTTAAAATCTTGAAATGTATTTGATGATTTTAAGTCACAATTTTTATTCGAATTTAAAGATATTAGTATGTTCTTTCATTTCATATATTTAAAAAATTGCAAGATGCAGAATTAGCACTTACAGAAAGCTCCAAACTGTCAGACATTTGTCGAGTAGAAAATTGGGTTGACAGATTACGCGCAGGATTACAAAATACATTTTGCAACTAGAATGAAAATTTTAGTGCCTATTTATACTTTAGATTATAATAATTATCCTGAACCTAAATAAATTTACATTTAAAGCTTTTTATATTTTTAATAAAAAGTTGTATTTAGCTAATGTAAAATTTGGAAAATTTAAACAGTACAATTACATAAAAAATATTTTTAGAACAATAAAAAAGAAAATTTAGGTTCAGTTTATACAGAATAATGTGGAACACATGTTTCGAAAATTTCATGAAAACAATATTCAGAACTTTTGGAGATATCGTGCACGTTCTGGTCAAAAACGTCATTTAGAGAAAAATGACTTCAAAGTTTTGGAAACGCCGCTTCAGCTATTGAGCGGGTAAAATTGTAAAACCCATAACTTCTGTTCTAATAGGAATTTCAAGGAAAAAATTATATCAAAATGTCCAGAAAAGTTAACAGTTTAACATCTAAAAAAATTAAATTTCGAAAATTTTAAAGCTTTAAGAGTCTTGTGACTCGACCCCTTAATGAAAACATTACATTAGATTGTATTTCAATATGTCACAAAACCTTAATTGCCGAAACGTCAGTGAAGGCTTACTGTGGAGACCCGAAATTTTTTGGTTTCCATCTGTTGTTAGTTAGTTAGTTAGTTAGTTAGTTAGTCTGTCTGTCCCGCGATAACTACCGTAAAAAGCATCTAATTAGCTTGAAATCAAGGATGTATATTGGTGAGCTCCCCGAATTTAGCTGTATAGTTTTGGGTTAAATTTGGTACATTCGTTCGGAATATATAGAACATTTTATTTTGTGATATAATGCTTTTCTATGGGAAGTCAGACGATTTTCAAATTTTCATTTGTAGAAAGAAATCGCTCATATGAATAATAGATTTAAATGGTAAATTTTGGATGCTGAAATTTTTAAATAAGAGCATTAAATTATTCCTTTTAGTTTGCAATTTTGTCAAAACATTTGTCAGAGCTTTTAAATTAGATGTATAACTTGTGATGGAATTTTATACATGTGTTCGAATAATATAAAACATTTTATTTTATGAATTTACTTATATTTCATTTTTTTTCCTTTTAACCGTTGCGTAGCAACTATATCTCATCTAAAAATATCGTAAATGTGAAAGTATGTATGGTTTTTTAAGTCAAATCAAAGTTAAAAGGAATGTATTAAGGAATGCCTTTGTATAGATATTTGCATATAGATTGATTTAAACGCAGAAATGAAAATAGTATTTATATACTATATAGAATAATATTTTTATTTATGTATTCAACTATTTTGATTATAAATGAAAAAGTCCGTTATTTTCATACAGAATAAACTGACATTATTCTATTAAACTTTATAAACTTTATTGTTGCCAAGAAAAAAAGGAATAACAATTTCTCCCAAAGAGTTAATTTTAACTTGTAAGATTTTCACATGCAAAAGGAAAATGGAAAATGCAAAGTACAAATAATAAAAAAGATATATAGAACAGGAATGAATACATATAAACATGTCACACAAAATACCACCTAAAATAATTTTTGTAGTGGTATTTTCCCAACACTACGAAGAAAGATTCCTCGATTTACACGATTTTACTTGGCCTTCCTTTTCTCATTGGTTGCGATTTCATTTTCGCAATTGTGTATATTAATTGGCACAAAATTTTACATTTTTATGACTGAGGTATATGTAAGTCCATACAAATAAGAAATTCCGTATTGTCTCCTATAAAATATGGTAAAAATTGGTTAACTATATATGTTTCTATTAAGAGGAGCAGAGCTGCCAAGCCTCCGGCGTTAAGGATACCAGTATTTTAATACAAAAAATGTTACTTTATTTAATTGAAAGATTTGCGCGATTTAAAGAACAACATTTTCTGTAAGATAATAGTGTTGTGCAAAAAGCCTGAGACTTGCCATGTCTGGTGGGGAGTGAAATGTTTTATTTAATGCATTTATCTCTATTTTAATGCTACGTGAACATCATCTCGTGTAACAGCTTGTAGAGTGTAAAATAAATTAAATTATTAAAATAATCCCTATGCCGAAAAATGAAACAAAATGCCCGGCTAACGGAAATAAAAGGTTAGTTAACCATTCGTAATTTGACCTGAACACAGGTGTGCGTCAAATTTCAACGGTGTTTGTAACATCGCGATTTTAAATTAAATGTGGATACTTTTAAAAGGCTATCACAAAAAATACTTAACGGCGCCAAATCACGTTTATCTATTTAGTCAATTGGAAGTGGACACGATGATGAATTATTAACCGTTAGGTTTAAAAGTCCCCCTACTTTAGGTGATTTTAGTAAGTTAATGCTATCGAGTACATTTTTTGATATTTAGATTAGATCTTAGATATAAATATTGCAGAATGGTAATCAAAATTATTTTTTGGAAACAAAAATTATAAAGGTATTAGATTTCTAAATTAGATGTCTCAGTTTACATTTCCAAAAGTTCTTTATCCATTAGATACAGGTATTTGTGGTTAGCAGGCAAGTAAATACTGCTGTATGGGTATTCGGATAACGTAAAATGCTTGACCAAATAGTTGCTTATCCTTATAAATCGCAGTGTAAAAAGGAATCTAAGATATAGGATAATCATTAACTCAATCAATAGAAAATTACATATGCAAAATAAATTACACAACGGGAGGTTCAGGGAGGCGCCTCCTGAAGAAATTTGCTTTATTATATAAAAAATACTAGAATAAGTAGCTCGTGAGAATTTCAGAATATCATTACATAACAACGTGTTTAATTTAACGCTTCTAATGTCTGAAACCATCGATTTTTTTTCCTTTTATAAATGTTTGTGTAATTTAAAAAGTTTAAATTTTGTTTTTGTAGAAAGATTAATATTACGCAAAATTTGCTAAAAACAATAAGTTGCAGAGATGACGTTGAGGCTCTTGTTCTGCAGATTTACTAGTTTATATATGTCATTTATCAGTAGATGTTATTACGAATTAATTCTCACTAATGCTACTTTTATACAAACAATTTTCACACAGCTGTGGAATGATTATTTTTTCTATCTAAAACTTTGCATATTTCAAATTTCAATACAGTAAACCCTCGATTTAACGGACCTCGGCTCAACGGACTTCGGATTCAACGGACTAATTAAGAAAATTAAATTAAATTAAATTAAAATTAAAATTAAAAATTAAACAAAAATTAAAGTAAAACAAGTGGGTAAGTGTGATCGCAGATCGCACAGAGGGTTTCGTTTAATATCCCTTTTAAAACATTTTATCCTTAAATTAACAAATCGAAATCGTAAATTATTCCCCTCTCCCTAACCTGAAATTCAACGCACGTATTTCAAATTTTTATATTTGACAAATGTCAAATATTTATTTATCACTATTATTTACTGGAAGCCTCCATGATAAAACAGCTTCTAAAACGATGAAACACGCTTCGAAAAAAAAAAAAGTATTACTGCCCCCCTCCCCCTCCCCTACTTGAGAATCAACACGCAACACTCTTTTCAGCTTTTATATGTAAAAAATCAAGCAATGAACAACGACAAAGCATTTATTTTTACTATTTTTAAAAAGCGATTTCTCGGTAAAATAAAAAAAAAATATATATATTTATTATATCTGTGGCGACACAATGTCTCGTGATCAAATTAACGAAACCTTAAAAAAAGGGAAAGAACACGAAACGCCGAAAGCGCGCGCTTTGATTCTCACTGCAGCGTGGTTTTTGTTCTAAGCATGCGCAATGATGCTGGCGACCTATGCGGCCATGTGGTATGCTTTTCGTTCTATGCATGAACTAGCGTACCCACGATCCATTTCTGCTTCAGTTCACAAGTGTATTTTGAAACTAGTGCTCTTTTGAAATGGATTGTAATATTAAACGGAAACGCATTAATTTATCTATAAGACAGAAACTTGAGTTGATAGAGAAGTTGGAGGGTGGTGTGTCGGTCGCACGTGTTTGCGAACTATACGGAGTTAAAAAACAAACCGTTTCAGACAAGAATAAGGAAAAACTACCATTTTTCCCTTAAATAAAGCGTGGGTGATTCAAAAAGCGGTTTCTCAGTGGCGGACAGGAAACATGTAAAAGTGGCTCAAAATAAAAACCTGGAGGAGGCAGTATACAAATGGTTTGTACAACAGCGGTCAAGTGGCATCGTCGTCCGTAGTGTTGAGTTGCGGGCAGCCGCAGAAAAATTGGCGAAACATAAGGGTTTAGTGACATTTTGTGCAAGTGATGGTTGGCTTTGGCGCTTTCGTAAACGCCATGGTTTCACTAACAGGAAACACATGCGGTGAATCTTTAAGCGCCGACATCGAACAGGTGGAACCTTTTCGAAAAAAGATAAAGAAACTGATAGAATCCGAGGGCCTACTTTGCTGACGAGACAGGACTCTATTTTCGTTCTGTGTCGGAAAATATCTTGGCGTACAAACATGATGCCCAGATACCTGGCCGCAAGCTACACAAGGAGCGTATTTTAGCACTCCTTTGTGCTAATGCTGATGGTAGTCATAGTCCAATGGTAGTTGGAAAGGCCAAGAAACCGCGTGCTCTAAAAAATATTAGTATGCAACAACTGCCAGTCATCTATTATAGTTCAAAGAATGCTTGGTTTACAGGCGATAATTTTTCTGATTGTTTTTTTAACCAGTTTGTTCCTGCCGTGCGTCACTATCAAGAAGAAGTTATGAAAATACCTTCCCACTAAGTAAAAGCCCTATTACTCCTTGATAATGCTCCCTGCCACCCTAAAGCGGAAAAGCTAGTTAGTGGGGATGGACGAATAAAATGTGATTTCCTTCCTCCAAACACAACTTCATTAATTTAACCGATGGACCAAGGAGTCATTGTTGCCTGCAAGAGGATTTATAAGAAGAAATTCCATGAAGAAGTAATGGTAGTCTTGGAAAATGAAAATGATGCAGTAGAAGATTTGAGAGGAGCCAGAACGCTGCAAAATTTGCGCACTTACAATTTAAAATCAGCTGTCTTTAACTTTGCTGCTGCGTGGAGGGAGATGAAGGTATCCACACTGGCTAGCGGCTGGGCAAAACTACTCAACGATGCAGATGCTGAATCGATTTTACAGGTTTGAGATTTCGGATTTTAGGAGTACAATAATGGAGGCTGGTGATGATATCCCTGAGAAAGATATGGAACAGTGGCTCGAGAATGACGAAGCAGATCCATACTACCAGATTCTAAATGAGGAGGAGATCGCAGAAAGTATTCTGCATGATGATAATGAAGATGAGGTCGAGGACGACAAGAAAGAAGAATTAAGCGAATTTCGACCGAAATTATCTACAGTACGAGAGCATATGGATGACGTCATTACTTACATAGGGCCATCTTCAGATCCCGAAGTGTTTGCGTATTATGAACACTTTAGACAAATTCGAGCTCTTATAATAAAAAAAACAGCATTCAAGTGGGAAACAATTAAAACTAGACGCCGTTTTTCAATCCAGCAGTATGGAGCAACCTTAATGTGATGTAAATAACATAAAATGATGCCTGTTGTTTTGGGGCATTGTAATTTTTTTCCATTTGTTTATTGCTTGTTTATTAATTATTATTTCTGTGTAAAAAGTGTTTCATTCTTTAAAAGTTGCATATGTGTTAATTCGTTTGCATTTCATTACCAATATAGTATTATTAAAAGTAATGTATTGTGTTTATATCTACCCTATATATATAAAATCCTAATGAAACGAATTTATGAAACGAATATATGAAACGCCTGAAATGTATCGATTCTTTGAATCGGCCGATTAAACAACTGATTTTGTTTCACGGCGATTTCTCCTAAAATATGGAATACTTTGCGATTAAATTAAGACCAAAAATCCGTGTTGATCCACAGATCTCAAAACTGGTATTATAATTTTTAAATTCGAATTAGTTTTCGAAATATTACTTTTTTTTCTAATTTTAAATACATTTTTTCTAATGATGTCAACTCAAATTTTAATCATAACAGAATCTTTTTTTTTTATATAATTCAGAAAAGGTTACTATTTTAAATTAATTTGGTGACAGTTGGGCCTCCTTTAAATCTATACTAAGAACAATGCTTTTTTTGTATTTCGTTATAATTTTATTAAATACAAAACTTTCATTTAAAAATGAAACATTTAAATTGATGGCTTTCACTTCTTAAAAAAAAAAAAAAAAAACGAAAAGAAAAATATTAGACACAGGTGTCATATACGCACCGGGGTACCTAATTGGCACACAAATGGCATTATTTTGATAGACAAGGTAACCCGGCTATTGTTGTTCATTTAATAATAAATGTATATTTACTTTTATTTATTTTTTAAATTTATATAAATTACTTTGTTCTATAGTAATTAATTATTATTTTGCTATTTCCTTTTGAAAATAATAGAAAATAATTAAAAAATACGGTACAATGTAGTAGTTATTCCGTCACCCAATTTCGCAAATTATGTAAATCGCCAAACCACTTGCCAAATTGTACAGATTGATAAAATTTTTATTTTAAATAACGAAATAACAAATAAATTGGTATAACATTAATAAATATAAAAATAAAATGTCGAAATAAAAATCACTTGATGACGTAAACACGTGTAACTTGCTAAAAGTCAAGTGAATGTGACATTTACGATCAAGCATTATTGACATTTAATCTTATAGTTCGCGATAGATTTTTTGTCGACGGGATAACTAAGTAGTACCAAAAATACATATGTAACTGGTATTCTAAAACGAGGCTTTCGCCAAATTTTCGTAAAAAAAAAAAAAAAAAAAAAAAAAAAAAAAAAATCATGCCAAACAATGTGACAATCTTAATATGACATCTGGCGAAATATTAAATTATGTAACAAACCATGACATTTAATTTCAACTTCAAATCATTGTTTTAATTTAACTCTTGAACAATAAAAAAAAATGCTAACTGGCGAGTTGAAAAAAAAGATATTGGCGAGATTTGCACCCGGCTTTTTTTTCTTTCGGCACAGATGTCATATACGGCCCCATATTGGCGCGATTTTTTTCTGACGCCAATGTCATATACGCAACGGGTACTTAACTGGCGCCAAAATATCGTTATTTTGCTTGATATGGTAAGCCGGATGTTGTTGTTTATGCTATTGATGCGTTCCCCAAATTGGCGTTGGAAAAAAATCGCGCCAATATGGGGCGTATATAACATTTGTTCCAAACTTTCATATGAAAGGCGAAGGGATCAGACCGTATTTGTTTATGGCATTTGATGACTTGAACTATTATAATATAGATGAAATGATGGGGATAGAATAATATTTGGCGACTTATCACCTGTGCCTGGATAACATTAAAGTATCAAAATTGCACCTAGAGTATAAAAAGCAAAGTGTTCCACCCGGAACTGTTGATGATAGTCACATGATTTAGGCTATTGTTATAGAGATTGTTTTAAAATATCGGTTGACAAAGACTCTGAATGCTTAATTCATTTTATTTTAGCTTCTTTTCAAATGTTTAACTGATCCTCTTTAATCAAAAACGAAAACAACCATTGGAGGTCTTAACAGCAACAGATTCTCCGTTAAATTTTTGCAATCAAAGGGAATTGAATGGAAACCCGTTTACAGGGAGATCTGCACAGCTTGTTCAGTATATTTTAATCTTCTCTAATATTTTGAAAACCCATTAGATTTTTAAATTTTCAGATTCTACGGTGTCTGAACGGGGGTTGGCGAGCGTAGCTTGCAGGGGATAGAGCCCCCTAGTATATATATACAGTAGTGTATATGTATATACAATATATATTTATGTATATACATATATTGTATATATACAATACATGTATATACACTGTATATATTGTATATATATATTATATATATATATATATATATGTAATTTGCACTCTAATAATATATGTAATTACAAGTACGTAATAATATATATATGTACTATAATTATAACAAAATAATATTATAAATAGCACTTTGCGATTTAACGGACACATCTTAGTCCCAATTAGTCCGTTAAATCGAGGGTTTACTGTATTGTTATTTTTATTTAATTTAAATAATTTTTAAATAATTTGTTTCACTTTATTCATGCTTTTTTATAGAAAAAAATAAACTTTGATTTAAAAGCATTTCATTACATAAAATTTCAGAAATTTTAATAAAATAGTTATATAACACTGAAATAAGTTTCACAAGGGTATAACACCGTTTTAAAATATACTGATATAAGTTTGAAGATAATCACGAATATTTAGCCCTGTTTCTCTTCGCAATAAAAGACACGAACGATTTTTAGTAATAAAAACACGTTTGACGTACTGTATATGTGCCAAGGCGTTTTAAAAGTCTAAATAATAACTTTTAATGATATGCTTACCTAATGTACAATGCCCGGTAGAAGTAAAAAAGTAATAAACATCAAAATTCAACAAAAATATTAAAACATTTAAAATGATTATTCTTTTCTAAAGTCTTAGTTATTTATCGCATTCATCCATGTGAAGATAGCCAGGTTCTGGTTGAAAGTATTCAGAACACCTGCGGACTTTTTAATATCTGAATTAGTTTTAGTGTTATAAAATATTTTGTATTGATTTGCACCAATTTTACTAAGGAATAAATTATGAATAATTTTATAAGTTTGAATGTTTTGATGAATATACTCATAGTAAGATGAATTTGACGTTCCAAATTCACATATAGAATATTTCCTATATATTTAATAACATTAAACTGTTAAAAGAAAACTAATTAAATTAGAATTAACATATATTTTACTGTTTAGAGTAACATAAAGGCATGGGTTGCGTACTCCACGATATTTTTAAATCTTAATATATTATTTGTTGCTAAAAAATAACAGTGTATAATGTCTAGAAATAGAATAAACGTAAAACCCATCACATAAAAAAATATTTTTATTAAGAAATAAATTATAGTATACTACTCAACTTCACCCTCAACGCATTTTTGTATTCCGTACGCCGAGTAGCTGCTTACCAAAAAAATTATGAAAGACCGGAAACAAAAAGAATTTCAACAATAAACATTAGTTGAAAATTCAAGTTAGTTTGGGAATAGGTTAAATAAATCACAGACTTTAAGCAGGTAATTATTTTGGAATTCGCAACTGAAGTTTCACTTGAGGAGGGGGGTGCCCTCAGAACACCTCTCGTGTCTTTAAAGTTTAAACAATACTACCAAGATAAATATATTATATTACTAGGAATTATTGCCACGTCTAGTTTTGGTCAAAATTAAGGGAATTTCAGTACAACCAAATAGTTAGATAAACAATTTGAAAGAGTGCAGTATGTCAAAAGGCTGTTTTGTACAAATTTATAAGTGTAGATGAAAAAAAAAAGTTTAGTTCTGATATGTGTAATAAGTAATTTTGTAATAAATGTCGCATAAGTTATTTATTATATATGTATCTAGGAACTGTTTGTAATTATCTTATCACTTAAAAGTTTGAACATTGAAATATTATGTTATTCATAGTTATCATACCTATTTACTTTCTGAGGAAATATTATATGATCAGGATGAACAGTAGTGATTATCATTAAAACATTTCTAAAAATTGTTTCTTCTACTGTCTTAATTCAGTCATGTCCAGTCTATAAAACAATTCATTTTAATTAGACATTATTTTTCTTAATACAGTGCTCAGCAAAAGTTTAGACAATGATCTAATATGCTTCTGTGCTGAGAAGTATGTAACGAATTGTTGTAATTCAACTGTCATATATTACTGGGGACTTATCCTTCATACACAAGCAATAAATTTTAAATTATACACTTTTTACAATATATAATGACAAAAAAACGAATTTTACATTGTTGCAAAAGTATAGACAATCTGTCTGTTAACAGAAAAATATCCATAAATGAAAATCGAACTGCACCTCCATTGTCTGCTATTAATTCAAAAATGTGACTTTCCATCGAAGAAACTAAATCCTGCATCACTTGGAGGTCTATTTCGTGCCAAACATGTTCAACATCTGATCGAAGTTCATTTACAGAGGAGCATTGTTAAAAAATTGCATGAACCGTATGAGATATGATGCCACAAAAGTTTTCGATTGGGTTCAGATCAGGGCTAGACGCGGGCCAGTCGAAAACAGTAATATTTTGAGAGTTAAACCAATTTTTTGATTTGTATGCAACATGAATAGACGCATTATCTTGCTCAAATACATACTTTGGAAGAGATAAAAGTTCACCAAATGGCTGTAAATTGTTTTCCAATGTATGTATGTAGTCTTAGGCAGCTTGGCGACCACTGAGAAACTCCAGAGAAACTTGAGAATTAAAACAAAGTGAGGCCCAAGTCATCAACCCTTTCAAGGGCAAAGGACACATAATTTTAATTCCGAAAATGGCAAGAATATTTAATTAAAATTTTCCTTTTATAATATACGTGAAAATAAGCAATTTCATATTTTCTAATAACTTCGTTTATAAATTCTGGTTTCAGTCCATTATTTCATCCGTTTATAAAAAGTATTACTCCGCGACAGGAAAGGGTTCAATTTCTTGTGAGATTTCAAGGCTGGTGGTTTTATCATTTTCATGTAAACTAATGTACATCTTTCTTTAATGCATCTACGACATTATCAGTTGGCACAGAAAGCTCTAACTCAATTTTAATGCGATTAACAGTCATCATTTGTCTAGATGCCAGTTTATGGATCCTTCTAAAATCTCGTTTTCTGGCCACACGAGTCCTTCCAGGTCAATGTTTTGCTTTGAAAGAGTCACACTTAGACAGTACTTAATAGACACCCTCATAGCATGCATGGTCACGGTGACGTCGTTGTGACGTCACTGTGAGTCACTGTGGTCACGTCACATTTGTGACCAAAATGCCACCACTCAGTGATGTCACATTGTGACTGAGATGAGAACTTCTTAGAAAAATTAAAAAAATTACAAAAAATATTCAAAACATGTTATTTATGTAAAATTATATTTTCTGGCAATAAAAAAAAAAAAAAAAAAAAAATGTGACGTTACTGTTATGTCACTGCATGTAACGTACGTCACGTCACATATGTGACGAAAAAAACCACCATATTGTAAGTCACAATGTGACAAAAATATGAACATCAAAAATCTTTGAAAATGAACAGAAATATTTTAAACATGCCCGAGTTACAGCAACATAAGGAATGAAAACATATTAGTGGATAGGAAATAGTAAATTCGGACACGAAAAGAGGTGGGGGGGGGGGGGGCATAAAAAGGAAAATGCACGGTACAAGTATCAACAAACTAGATTTTCATGCTATATTTTATCAATTTGTTATCTAAGACAGTGAAGTATACTTTTTTTATGATTTCAATTTTATCTACCATTGCAATTTAATCCTTCACCGATTGTTATTATTATAAAAGCGTTTCTCGGAAAAATGGTACGTTATTAAGCAATTTGGATAACATATTTAAAATTAGGAATATTAAATTTGTACACTTTACATATTTAGTTTGCAGGGAAAAAGTTTTTTTTTTTTTTTTTTTTTTTTTTTTTTTTTTTTTTTTTTTTTGACCATTGTTATTCGAAACACTTCTGTGGTTTCAAACTAAAATTTTCTGTTACAGTTAAGTCTGCAGCTTTTAATGAGCACGTAGAAAGAGTATTCAGAATTTAGTCTTATATGCATTTCTTGCTTTAGAATTTGCATGTGGAATTTGCATGTGGAATTTGCATATGGCAAGTCATATTTTTTCCTGTTAGTGTTTAACTATTTTAAATAACTACTTTTTAAAAAAATTCTACTTCTTTCAGACTTTTAAAATAAAATTAGCATTTTCCGAAAAAAATATTTATACAAATTTTATACAAAACCCATGATATAATTATTCATATTTTAAATTCGTGTTTTAGAAATACGACTTTAAAAAAAGCTATTTTACAAATAGGTTTATTCTACAGAAAATGAATATAAAAAAATGACAGATTGACAAAGAAATTTTTTTTATCCTGTATACCCTCTTTTCATTTATTAAGATGCCTAATTTGTATTTATTACGTGTAAAACAAACTTTACTTTTAAAAAAAAGAAAGAAAAAAGGCAGGTGTTTCATTCAAATAGAAAATTTTCATTACAGACAAAAATTATAATAATACAGTATAAGCACCTGCTTGCGCGTGCGCGTGCGCTATTGTCTGCACTAGATTAAACCGCAAAATAAAATAAGGATCAGAACTTTTGACGCGGGAAGTATGTCTGACAATTTTGTCATTTTGTCAGAAATATGTCTGACAATTTAGGATAAAACACGGATATTATTAAACTATTTATGGAACTTAAAAGGTATGTCTTATTTAATTTAAATTTTTTATTCCCGTTTGATAGATTAAAGTTAAATAAGTTGTAGTATGTTATATGCAATGAGACTGATCTGCAATTCTTTTCCGATTCGATGCTGTAAAATATCTTAATCTGCATCGCTAAAGGGGGGAAAAAAGCTGATGCAGAGACTGATTCTAACACAGTATTTATCGTCATTAATATTTTGGAGTTAAATATGATATTCGATTATAATGATATTAGGAAACTGTTTCAATTTTGAAATTAACATTATACTGGGAAAATATCTTTTTACATATTGTAGTAGTGAAACTTTTGAAAGATTTTTTTTCATTGTTAATAATATTTTAAATTAGTATTTAAAATCTTAAATCTTCATACCAATGTTTTCAGATTTAACATTTGCCAAAATTATAAAATAGTAGGAATTCCTTATAACGTATGGAAAGATTTTTGAGAAATTGTTAAATGCATTTAATTCATCTATTGTAGTTTGTTGTTGCTTAATAGTACAATTAAAAATACTAATTATTTAGTGTTTTTCAAATTGATATATTTATTTTTTTTATTCTATTTAATAATTTTTTTGCTGTTTGTGATTTTAATCAAACATTTAATTGTAGACATTCAGAATCAGTTATTAAATTTTCTTTGATTGTAAACTCATTTTCTACGTTTTCGATACATTTATTTTATTGGCATTAAAAAATAAAAAATAATATTTAAGCATTGAAATAAAGTGTTTTTCAGGCCCGATAAAGTTGAAAAGTGTTTATGACTTCGGTTTGTTTGGCCGTCTGTCCGCGCTCTTACTCGCGTAAATATACTCGGATTGACTTGAAATTTTTGGATGTTATTGACGTTTACCATAGCAAGGTCCCTATTTGTAATGAAGTTTGTAGCATGTTTAGTTTATTTACAGGGACAGTCAAAAGTATTCCATTACATTACGGCCTGTGGGAGAAAAAATCGTTTCAAATGATTTTTGATGATTTTACACGCTTTCAAACAGAATAAAATTGATATGCATTTATGAACCGCACTAAAATGTGCATTCCGTAGAATCTGCAATGCAGAGAATAGTTATTGTTTATTGACAGGGCTAAAAAAAGAATTCCAATACATAATGATATAGGGGTGGAGGGAATTGTTTACGGCGTACTATATTTATGTTAATCTATTTGATATGTAATGAAATTGATATACGTCGTTGAGGTTTGCATACTATGAATTATTTCATGTATAGTACGAAGTGTATATAGCATTTACAGGGACACACAAAATATTTCAGATACTATATTGTATCCGATGTACTGTTCATTAGCGATGATTGCTGGAAATGCATTTTTAATTATGATATGCGCTTTTATGATTCACTACATTTATGCAAAGTATATGGTGTATATATATATGCTATAATTCATATACATGACTATACAAAAGTATTCGTAAGGGTTACTGGGTATTGGTTAAAGGTGGTTTTTAAATAAGTTATGCATTTTTACCCTGCACTGTATTTAATTTACTAAGAAATGTTTGTAGAATATAGATAAAATGATATACAGGGTCACGCAAAGAATTGGATACGTTGCCGTCTATAAATTATAATTTCTGGAAATGTGATTTCAGCAGTTGTAAAAGTGTTTTAGTTTGAATTAAATTTTAACTAAATAGTGGCGTGTAATAAAGGTTCTAGGTAAACTACAGGGTTGTACAAAATTACTTAAGTATGTTTCCATATATTAGTATAAATTGCTGAAAGAGAATTTCAACCTGTTATGCGTTTCCTTGATAAACTAAATTTTTCCATTATATAGTATATATATTCATCTACAGATCAAATACAGGACTGTTTAAAAGAATTGGAAAACATATTTGGCTATGGATGGTAACTGCTGAAAATGTTCAAATGTTTTATGCGTTTTCATGTTTAGTTAGTTATCTTGTTTACGTTATTTTCCACGATGTCTTGTTAAAACATTCAGGAAGAGTTGGAAACTGTTTTATAATCTAGGCTTAACGCATGATATATCTTACTTGTTGTTTCTATTTCCCAGATCAGTCTTTTCCTATAAAACATACCAAATCTAATTAGCTCATATTCACAAAATACAATATATACGGATATAAAAAATTTAAATAAATAGGGCTTATCATGTCGTTCTATAAATAACAGTTGTATTAATGTCGTTAGACTCCATGTTCGTATTTAGTAAAGCAATGACAAATCACAAAAAATTAAAAAGCTTACGCATTCTTAATATTAAGCTTGAATTCAAGATCAAGCTTAGAACTTAATAAAAAAAGATGTCAGTTGATAAGGATTGTTTTTTAAATGGAAAATTAAAAATATTTTAGAAGAATAGGACTCCAAAATAGGGATATCTTGCTAAAAAGTATGGTAAAAAGATAAGACTTTATATTTCAAACAAAACTTTACTTTAAAATTATCATAGTGTTTATGACAAGAATCATCACAATATTAATACTTGGAAATTTTTTCCAGAGAGAAACATTCGCCTTGCATACATTATTTCAAATGAAAATCAAATTTCAAATTAATTGCTTAAAAGGCGCAAAGGCCAACATAGTGAAAATATTCCACGCCGGGACTCGATCCCGGGTCATTAGTATAGCTCACTAACATTCTACTAACTAAACCACATGGAACGATACCCAGCCTGGAAAATTTCTCCCTATTACATGTCGGCAAGGCCACAAACGCAGCACAAGATGGAATATTTATCGTGAGCCACCGTCATGGGGAAAACACGAAACTTAATTAAATCCAGCATCGATTGAAACTATATTAATGCTTGGAAATTTTTCCAGAGAGAAACATTCGCCTTGCATACAGTATTTCAAATGAAAATCAAATTTCAAATTAAAATTGCCTTTTAAGTAATTAATTTGAAATTTGATTTTCATTTGAAATATTGTATGCAAGGCGAATGGTTCTCTCTGGAAAAATTTCCAAGTATTAATATAGTTTCAATCGATGTCGATTTAATTAAGTTTCGTGTTTGCCCCATGTCGGTGGCTCACGATAAATAATCCATATTGTGCTGCGTTTGTAGCCTTGCCGACATGTAATAGTGAGAAATTTTCAAGGTCGGGTATCGTTCCATGTGGTTTAGTCGGTAGAATGTCAGTGCGCTATACTGATGGCGCGGGTTCGAGTCCCAGCATGGAATCTTTTTCACTATGTTCGCCTTGGCGCCTTTTAAGCAATTAATTTGAAATTTGATTTTCATTTGAAATCATCACAGTGTTTATGACAAATTCGTCACAAATGACACATATTTCACAAATTGGTCACAATGTGACTTCAAAGCATTGTCACTTTCGTCGCAGGTTCGTCACAAAGTTAATGCCAAAATAGTCCCAAATGACACACTTTTCACAAATTTGTCACAATCCGTGACTTCACGGAGTGGTCACAATGTGACGTCACAAACGACCTCTAAAACGGCCATAACGACCTCGGATTCTAGTCACTATGACGTCACATTGATGTCACGTGACGTCACATCTACGGTCACAAAATCACAGTGTGACTTCACAACGACGTCGCCGTGACGTCACCATGCCTTACGGGCAGACTTCTTTGGCCGATTGAAAGTAGCTGAAATTTCCGCCCCATAAGGCATGGTGACGTCACGGCGACGTCGTTGTGAAGTCACACTGTGACTTTGTGATCGTCGATGTGACGTCACGTGACGTCGATGTGACGTCATAGTGACTAGAATGCGAGGTCGTTATGGCCGTTTTAGAGGTCGTTTGTGACTTCACATTGTGACCATTCTGTGAAGTCACGGTGTGACAAATTTGTGAAAAGTGTGTCATTTGTGACTATTTTGGCATTAACTTTGTGACGAACCTGGGACGACAGCGACAATGCTTTGACGTCACACTGTGACTAATTTGTGAAATATGTGTCATTTGTGACGAACTTGTCATAAACAATGTGATGATTTCAAATGAAAATCAAATTTCAAATTAATTGCTTAAAAGGGCAAAGGCCAACATAGAGAAAAAGATTCCAATCCGGGACTCGAATCCGGGCCATCAGTGTAGCGCACTGACATTCTACCGACTAAACCACATGGAACGAGACCCAGCCTGGAAAATTGTCAAACGCAGCACAAGATGGAATATTTATAGTGAACCGCCAACATCGGTTAAACACGAAACTTAATTAAATCCAGCATCGATTCAAACTATATAAATACTTGGAATTTTTTCCATAGAGAAACATTCGCCTTGCATACAATATTTCAAATGAAAATTAAATTTTAAATTAATTGCTTAAAATACAATTTTAATTTGAAATTTGATTTTCATTTGAAATATTGTGTGCAAGGCGAATGTTTTTCTCTGGAAAAATTTCCAAGTATTCATATAGTTTGAATCGCTGCTGGATTTAATTAAGTTTCGTGTTTGCCCCATGTCGGTGGCTCATGATAAATATTCCATCTTGTGCTGCGTTTGTAGCCTTGCCAACATGTACTAGTAAGAAATTTTCCAGGCTGGGTCTCGTTCCATGTGGTTTAGTCGGTAGAATGTCAGTGCGCTATACTGATGGCCCGGATTCGAGTACCATTATCGAATTTTTTTCACTATGTTGGCTTTTGCGCCTTTTAAGCAATCAATTTGAAATTTGATTTCCATTTGAAATATTGTTTGCAAGGCGAATATTTCGCTCTGGAAAAATTTCCAAGCATTAATACTGTGATGATTCTTGTTATAAACACTGTGATGAATTTTAAAATAAAGTTTTGTTTGAAATATACAATATTATCTTTCTACCGTACTTTTTAGTAATGTATCGCTATTTTGGAGTCCTATTCTTCTAAAATACTTTTAATTTTTACACTGAAAAAAACAATGCTTATCAACTGGTATCCTTTTTTATTAAGTTCTAAGCTTGATCTTGAGTTCAAGCTTTATATTAAGAATGTGTAAGTTTTCATGTGTTGTGATTTGTTATTATTTTATTAAAAACGAACATGGAGTCTAACGGATATTAATACATTTCCTATTTAAAGAAGAATCTAACGGATATTAATACATTTCCTATTTAAAGAAGAATAAGATAAGCCATATTTATTTAAATTTTTTATTCCCGTGTATATTGTATTTTGTTAATATGAGCTAAATAGATTTGGTATGATTTATAGGAAATGACTGATCTGGGAAATAGAAAAAACAAGTAAGAAAAATCCTACGTTAAGCATAGATTATAAAGCACTTTCCAACGCTTCCTGAATGCTTTAACTAGACATCGTAATTTAAGGAAATAACGTAAATAAGATAACTAAGTAAATATTTTAGAAAACGCGTAAAACATTTGAAAAACTGATTTCAGCAGTTACCGTCCATAGCCAAATATGTTTTCCAATTCTTTTGAATAGCCCTGTATTTAATCTGTAGATTGATATATACTAGTATATAATGTGAAAATTTAGTTTAGCAAGAAAACGCATAACAGGTTGAAATTCTCATTCAGCAATTTATACTAATATATGAAAACATACTTGAATACTTTTGTACAACCCTCTAGTTTACCTAGAATCCTTATTACACGCCACTATTTAGTTAAAATTTAATTCAAATTAAAACACTCTTAAAACTGCAGAAATCACATTTCCAGAAATTATAATTTATAGACGGCCATATATCCATTTCCTTGCGTAACTCTGTGTATCATTTTATCCATATTCTACAAACATTTCTCAGTAAATTAAATGCAGTTCAACATAAAAATCCATAACTCATTAAAAAACACCTTTAAGCAATTTGCGCCCATACCCCTTAACTCTTACGTATACTTTTGTGTAGCCTTGTATATGAGTTATAGCTTTTATATACACCATATACTATGCATAAATATAGTGAATCATAAAAGCGCATATTATAATTAAAAATGTATTTCCAGCAACTATCGCTAATGAACAGTACAATATCAACTTTTATAAATATCATAAATTATAAATATTTTTTTATAAATATTATAAATATCAAATTTTAAAAAGTATAGTAAAGCAGTTTAATCTATAAACTTGTTATCAGGCATGAAAAACACTTTATTTCAATGCTTAATTGTCATATTTTATTTTTTAATGCGAAGTATCGAACGTGTATCGAAAACGTAGAAAATGAGTTTACAATCGAAGAAAATTTAATAACTGATTCTGAATGTCCACAATTAAATGTTTGATTAAAATCACGAACACAAAAAACATGCTTACATACAATTAAAAAAAAATAAATATACCAATTTGAAAAACACTATATAATTAGTATTTATAATTGTACTATTAAACAACAACAAAGTACAATAGATGAATTAAATGTATTATTAGATTTAACAATTTCTCAAAAATCTCTCCATATGTTACAAGGAATTCCTATTATTTTATAATTTTGGCAAATGTTAAATCTGGAAACATTGATATGAAGATTTAGGATTTTAAATAATAATTTAAAATATTATTAGCAATGAAAAAAAGTCTTTCAAAAGTTTCACTACTATATTAGGTAAAACGGCATTTCCCATTCAGTATAATGTTAATTTCTAATCTGAAAAACAATTTCAGATCAGTCTCTTTCTATAGGTATAATATAAAACTATTTAACTCATCTCACCAAATATACAAAACAGGAATAAACAATTTAAATTAAATAAGACTTACTTTTTGAGCTCCATAAATTAATTATTAATATCCGTCTGGCAACGTCTTTTTCTTCCATTAAAAAAAGCACACGCAAAAGCTTACATTTTAGACTAGTAACTTACCGCATCTGTTAGAGCAAAAAGTTCTCTGTTTACCCTGCGGTATCGTGGCAGACGATTTGGGGCAGGTGTGAGTTTATTTCCTTTTATATAAACAGATATGGAACTTATATGTGCAATCATTTTATGAGACTGTCTGTATTTAAATTTTTGTATTTGAAGAATTTTCCAATGTATTTTATCTTTTCTTTTTATCAGTTTTAACCCCCCCCCCCCATCCCTTTTTCTAAGTAAAGATTGTTTCAAACTTAATAAATACAAAATATCTTCCTAAAAATAAAAAGATATAAATAAATAAAAAAAAAATTCTTTGTCAATCGTCATTCTTTTCATGTTAATTTCCTGTAGAATTAAACAATTCGTAAAATAACTTTTTTTAGAGTCATATCTCTAAAACACAAATTTGAAATACGAATAATAAATTATATCATGGGTTTTGCATAAATTTTGTATTATTTTTTTTTAATTCGGAAAATGGTAATTTTTATTTTAAAAGTCTGAAAGAAGTAGAATTTTTTTTTAGAAATAGTTACTTAAAATAGGTACACTAACAGGAAAAAATATGACTTGAATACAAATTATAAAGCAAGAAATGTATGTATGACTGAACTCTGAAGACTCTTTCTACGTGCTCATTAAAAGCTGCAGACTTAACTATAATAGAAATTTTTTAGTTTGCAGCCACAAAAGTGTTTCGAATACTAGTGGTCGGTAAAAATAAATTAAAAATGTTCCTTCCTGCAAACTAAATATGTAAAGTGTATATATTTAATATTCCTAATTCTAAATATGTTATCCAAATTGCTCCAGCACGTACCATTTTTCCGAGAAACAGTTTTATAATAATAAGAATAAGAGAAGGATTATTATATTAAATTGCAATACTAGATAAAATTGAAATCAGGAAAAAAGTATACTTTCACACTCTTAGATATCAAATTGATAAAATATAGCATGAAAATCTAATTTGTTGATACTTGTACCGTGCATTTTCCGTTATATCCCCCCCCCCCACCATATTTTCGTGTCTGAATTTACTACTTGCTACCCACTAATATATTTTCATTCCTTATGCCGCTGTAACTCGGCCTTTTTAAAACAATTCTCTTCATTTTCAAAGATTTTTGAAGTTCATATTTTTCTCACACTGTGACTTACAATGTGTGTTACAATTTTTTACAATTTATTACAATTTTTTTTTGTGAGTGTGTCGTGACCTACGTTACATGCAGTGACATAACAATTGTTTTTTATTACCAGAAAAATAAAATTTTACAGTAACAACATGTTTTGAAGATTTTTTGTAATTTTTTAAAGTTTTCTAAGAAGTTCACATCTCATTCACAATGTGACATCACTGAGTGGTGGCATTTCGGTCACAGATGTGACGTGACCACAGTGACTCACAGTGACGTCACAACGACGTCACTGTGACCATGCATGCTATGAGGGGCAACAGTCTTCCCTTTCGATTTTAGCTTCCGTGCTTTAATTATTTCATCTGACTGAAAATTTCTTGCTCGCGCATCTTCACTAACCGATGCTATCGCGAGGTGCACTTAAATACTTCATGCATGCGACGTCATAAGTTTGAAATATGGGGTTTTCGGTGAATAATATCCAAAAAATAACAAAAGTGTCTAAGCTTTTGCAATGTGCAAATTTCACTTTTTTCAGTTAAATGAAATAATATCCTACATTAAAACCGTTATTTTTGTCCTAAAACGTTTAAAATATATTTAAAAATAAGTACAGTCACTTGTATAACCCAAGTTTTCGTATTTTTAATTTAAAGGTTAAAAGTCACCATGTGTCTAAACTTTTGCTGAGGAGTGTATTATCAAAAGCAAATACAGCCGCAAAACAATTAAAGGATATTTGAAGTTTTATATAAAATAAAGATATAAACGAATTTTTTTTTTGCCGAAAATAGAAGAAAAGAATCACAAATGCAAATTTTTCTGGTTTTCAAACTGTGGAGTATGAAATTTTGAGTTCGACGTCAAAAACGTCGCTTCAGCGGCAGCGAATGAAATTTGACTTTCAACTGGATAAAAGAGAATGAAGACAAGGATGATCGGCATTCAGTGATTGCTTTGTTTCGATGAGTACGATGTCTCAGCGAAGTCATTTGACAGATTCAGAAGCTTTGAGAATTGTTGGTAGGTTAGAAGGGGGCCAAACTCAAGCCGAAGTAGCGCAAGCCATTGGAGTGTCACAAAGTGTTATTTCCAGGATCTGGAACCGTTTTTTGGAGAGTGGATGTGCAGGCCGAAGACCAGGGCAAGGTCGTAGGCGGGCAACAACGCCCAATGAAGATCGGTATTTAGCGTTAACAGCTCGGAGACACCGAACCATGCACGCTACTCTTCTCCAACAATACCTTCGCTCGGCTACAGGCACCACGATTTCAACTCAGACTGTCCGAAATCGGCTCCATGCTGTAAGTCTGTATGCTCGCCGACCGATGGTATGTGTTAGATTAACATGAAGGCATCGTCGCGACCGCAGGGAGTGGGCAAACGAGCATGTCAACTGGAGGAGAAATGAATAGAGCAATATTCTGTTTTCTGTAGTCACGTTTTTCTGTGCATCCGGATAATAGGCATATTTTCATCTGGAGGGACCGTGGCAGTAGGAATAATCCTGCGTTCGTGCACGAAAGTGTCAGATTTGGCGGTGGAGGAGTGTTGGTGTATGGTGGCATCTCCATTGACGGGCGCACTGACCTCTACATCATTCGAGATGGAGCTCTGACTGGTCGCCGATATAGGGATGAGATCCTCAGACCTATTGTAGTCCCTTACGCTGCAGCAATCGGAGATAACTTCATTTTAATGGACGATAACTGCAGGCCACATCGTGCAAACCTGGTGGAGGATTTCCTTTTCGAGGAAGGAATCGTTCGAATGGAATTGCCAGCGTGTTCTCCAGACATGAATCCAATCGAGCACGTTTGGGACGCTCTAGGAAGACGAGTTTCTGGCCGCCAACAACCCCCACAAACTCTCCAAGAACTGGAAAGAGCTCTTCTGGAAGAGTGGGGCAGAATACCCCAACTCGTCATTAATAGCCCCATTGAGTCCATGCCTCAAAGTTGTTCAACGTTGCTGGCCGCCCGTGGAAACCATACCCCCTACAGAAAATGATTTTCTTTGAAGAAAGCACCTTTTCTTATTCTTTTTTTCTCATATGCACAAATTGTGTTTTTTTCCTTTAGTACACAAATGCGCAATAAAATGCATTTTTTTCTGCCAAACATGTGTAATTTATTCTCATATAACCTACTATGTCTGTCGACCATGTATCAATCAGCTGAACAGTTTACCAGATACAAAATCCACCTAAAACTGCAATATCCTTTAATTGTTTTGAGCAGTGTATCTCTTATTCTAACACTGCATAAGAATGCAGTTATGGAATGATTACGTTCGTAAGTAAACACTATGGAAACACAATATGAATGAAATTTCAAGTATAATCAAATAGTTAGATAAACAATTTGAAAAAAATGCAGTAAATCAATAGGTGGTATTGCACAATTTTATAAGATTAGATGAGAAATATGTTCTAGTTCTAGTAATGTGTGTTAAAATTAATTCTGTAATAAATATTGTTTAAAATATTTATTATATATGTATTCAGAAAGTATTTTCATTTATCTTTATAACTTAAGGGGTGTTGTACCTTTTAAACGAGTCGAATTATAACGAAAAATTTCAAAGTTTGAATTAGTCTATCTTCAAAACCTTTTCATGTATAAACATGAAATTTTGGTATGGATTAAACAGATCGTGCTTTGTAATATGCTACCACTAGCAATTTATCAGCCTTTTACAGAATTTGTGTATAGTTGAAATTAAAATAGCTCTTTTTTTTACTCCAGAAATCATTGCGCGCATGATATCTTGAGAAAGTATGTAAGGATTGTCATGAAATTTGGTAAAGATACTAAACAAATATGTGTGTTTAAAAGGAACTACTTTTAAGTAGGGGAGACTAGGGACGGTTAACCATACGGGAGGCTTGACCCACCCATAATTTTTCATATTTAAAAGGATTTCAGAGTTTTATCAAAAGGTGTCAACCAAAGCTACTGGAATGCTCAAACGACAGTCTTCGTTTCATAGAAATAATCGAAATAGTTGTGGAAAGAATCAATGGGGGAGATATTTTCAACCTAAAAGTTGTGTTTTTTAGAAATATTTTGTAAGCTTTTTTTCAGGTAAATTATTTCATATAAATTTAATTAAGTAGGTTTAAAGTAATGCAGAAATATCGAGTTTTCATTCCAGGCATAAAGATTGTACAGTATGTAACATAACAATGTGCTCTTCTTTAGAAAAGGTCTATGTAGGGACACTTGACCCAGTCAATGTGAGGGAGGGTTGACCAGATGCTAAAGGCTACATTAATTGAGCGGTTTTGGTAATATATTTAATTGGACCGTGCATAATGAAAAATTACTGGTTATATATATAAAATAATGTGAATATATTCGGTAAAGCTACAGTAAAATGGTGTCATGGAAAAGAAAATGTTTAAAACTGACTAAAGATAGATGTGAAAAAATGCTACAAAATGGGAAATTTGATAGGAACTATTTTCCATTTAAATATTACTTACAATAGGTAAATAGGAACAGTGGGAAATACTACAAAGGATGAAAGCAACAGTCTTTCAGTGGCAGAGGTATGCTTATAAAACCACTTAATTTTAATTCCAAAACGTCACAATGGCACTAGAATTTTGCTAAAATATTTTCCATTTAATATGTATGTGAAATATAGACTTTTTTCTTATTTCTAAATAAATTTGTTCGTAAATTCCGATGTTAGTCATTTATTTCAACATTTTAATACTGAAATTACTTTGCCCTTTAAAGGTTTAAATCATGTTAATGATAAGTTATGTACTCATACGGCTGCAAAAGAACATTGCATCGATCGAAAACTTTAGGAAGGTATGTAGACAAATTTCACCAGGGTGACTACAGTGAGATGGAGCCAAGCTATGTGACATCTAGAGTTGTCACATAGTTGACATTGTCATAGCGAGTGTCAAGAAAATAGGACAAGGAGAAAAAAAAGCGGTACAGTGGCTCCTAAATCCGAACATAATGAAATGAAACACTATGAAAACGGAAAGTTTCTCTAACAGAATACTGCCTTAAATGTTAAAATTTCATTTTCCCTGCTATACAATTATACTTGCTCAGACAAAATCCTCTTTAGAACAAAATTTTTCTCCTCTGACATGCGATGGCGTCTCAACAGGTTTGTTTAGGCATCATATTAAAATATATATATATTTTAATAATAATTAAAGCATGTAGTATAAAGTTATTTTGCATTTTTTAAACTGATTTTTTTTTCTTCACAAATATTGCAATATAAAACAAAGTGGGTCAAGCCTCCCATATAGTGGGTCAACTCTCCCATATGTGGGGAGCCTTGACCCATTATTTTTTCATGATTAAAATCAATCATTTTTCAAATTTCTTATATGCTACACTTATGTCGTAATTTTCTTTTGATAACTGATTGTATATCGAATAAAATGATATATAAAACTTTATTCTACGTTGAATATTTAAAAAATAAAAAATAATTTTGTAAAAAGTGGGTCAACCCTCCCTAGTCTCCCCTATTTACAATAGTAATATTTTTAGTTATGACTATTTTTATTTTTTTTACAAAAATATTTCTTTTATATAATTAATGAAATAATTTTGGCCTAAGAGTAGTTCATTTTAAACACACATGTACGTTTAGTATCTTTACCAAATTTCATGACTTCTTCTGACTAAATTCAGCGAGAAATTTCCGAAAATTTAAAATTCACCATAATATTGACTGGTGTTACCCCAAGTGGAGCAGCTCTAACAAAAATGGACGTGATGTCATAAATTATCTTATGCGTTTTATCTGTACATATACTAGGCATCAAGAGCAGTATTAATTTGCTTTTTGAGGGGTCCATACACATTGCGATCTATAGATTGTAGCTTATGACTACAGTGACGTAGCAATGACAATAAAGGCATAATTAACATAAAATGTATTCATTAAATGAACACATTTTAGAAAATAGTTAACATTTATATATTTATATATATATATATATATATCCTTATATATATAAAAGAAAAGTTTTGATTTGGAAATGGACCAATGAAAATCTGCGTAGATATTCCCGGTAGATCGACATCCAATTTGAATGCTTAAGCATGGTATTTTTTCATTAATATTAAAAGGACTGTTGCATACAAAAATATGAAAATTGGTGGTATTATAGAGAAATATTTTGATAAGCACGCTGATGCAGGCATTTTTCAAATCGAATAATTATTTTAAGATATATTTAATGTTTAAGTTGGTCAAAGTCGTTCCATTAAAAAAGTTTTATAGGAGCAAAAACTATACATAGGAATTTAATCATTCTTAGATCATTTTATTCACGAGAAGTTCTCGGTGTGCAGACTGCATTTATCTTTTTTATTTGAATCATTTTTTGAGGATTTATTTCCATTTTAAATTCAAATTTTCAGCATTTCCAGAGATATTTTTTACATATTTTAGAAAAGGATATTATTTTAAATCGTCGCAATTTTTAAAACAGTGCAAAGAATAATATTTCCTTCAAATTAAAAATTTATTTACACGTGGCTATTATAAACAGAAAAAAAAACTTTAAAATTAAAATTAAATGATTACATGTTAAAAGCAGAAAAATTACGTCATAAGAGCCATACTTATACTTGAATTTTAAAAGAGAAACAAAATGTTAAAATAAAAAAATCATTATTATGCGTTAAAACTTGTATATGGGGGAAATTGCGTCATATTTAATCTGGCCAAAAAATATGGCAAAACAATTTAAATTAAAAAATATATTTGCTCGAGACATTTATTTGATATTTTGAGATGATCTTTTCAACTATTATCGTGAATTCGAAGACAGCGCAAATAATATTTCCTTCTAACAACAAAAGTATTTTCACGTGAATATTAATAAGAGAAATAAAACTTTGGGGTAAAGTACGTCAAATTTAAAACGATACATGTAAAATGAATTATTTAAAAGATCTATCTTATAGCGCTGTTAAAAAATACACTGACAATGACACTGTTTACTTAATTCATTTTACATTAGCTTATTTTCAAATGTTTAACAAATTTTTTTTAATTAAATACGAAAACAGCCCGTGTATTTCTTAACAGCAGCATATTTGGTCTTAAAAATCCCCAATCCAAGAAAAACGAATGGAAATCCGTTTACAGAGAGATCGCTACTGTTTTTTTTTTAAATTTAATTCAATATTTTTAAAGCCGATCAAATTAGCATGCTTTTTGGATTTTGGTGTGCCTGAACGGGGGTTGGAGAGCGTAGCTCGTAGGGTGCAGAGCCCCCTAGTATATATATATATTTGAACTTACCTTCGTTTTTATATTGGTAGTTTTACTTAAATGACTAAATGATCAAAAGTGTGCGTTTCTTATACGGCTATTTGGCCACTTTTATTGCACAATAAATATATTTATTAAATAACTGATTTAGGACGGGGTACGTTTTCCAATGATACGCATGCCCCATATACTAATGGGAAACCTGCTCCTCCGCCTTTTTGCAACTTTTACACTACCTCGACAAATAGCGGTGTAACTTAATTACAAAACAAGCCCACAGTTACGTGAAGAAAGAATCCAATTTTTAGTATTTCAATGTCAAACCTTCAAGTTTAACGGTAGTACATTTATTTTCCCTTTTAACAAAAACCTGAAATTTTACTAATTGTTGAAAAAATTGAAAAAAAAAACAGCTCTCCAGACGAAGTGACAACAACTACTAAATTATAACTTTGTAGATGGTGTGTGAAGTTTTGCCACTAAAGCAGTTCACCCACTGACGTCAGCTAGAGGCTCCTTTAAAAATTAAAGCGAGTTGGAAAACTTGACCCTATAAAAAATTTTCCCCGGTCTCTCCTATTAAATTCTATCAAGATAATGGCAAAAACTGTTTGGACATTTAATCAAGCATTTTAGGTTTAATCTAAAGGTGAAGAAAATGGTGAATGTCTAGAATTGTAAATGGTGTAACATGTGTCCATATCCAATTTTCACATAATTTATAGTATAAGGGAGGTAGGGGAGGTTTGATACATAGGGAGGGTTGATACATTGACAATTTTTCTCAACAAATGGCATTAACAGCCATTGTTGCAGATGTAAAGTATTCTTTTATTAGCAGAGGCCATCATTAGCTGGACTTAGCAGTGAAGAACTGACAAAGTTTTTTTTTCTTTTATTTTTGAAGACTTTTGGAATGTCAATATAATTTTTTTTAAATGCAGATTTTCGTTCATAACTTTTTTTTATCGTGAAGATAATATCTTGTAATTTTTTTTATTTGTAAAGCATATTGTTAAGGTGAGTTTTACCAGAAAGCAGATTTGAATTTTGCAACTGCATTTATACAATATGATTGAAAATCCAATAAGTCACGATAGGGAGAAATGATACATTAGTGCTAGGGAGAAATGATACACTTTTACATTTGAAATTTAATAGTTTTTTTAAGTTGTAAACTAACAGGACTGCAATATTCATTATTGTTTTATAGCAAGAGCTACTGAAATTGGTAAGGAAGAACAAAGAGACTATTCATAGACATTATGTAGATTAAATAGAGAAGCAGTGCGATGATAGATGGTTAGTTCCCTTTGTTCGTCATGTAGAAGGAAAAATGTTTAAATGTCCTGAAAGGGAAGATGTTTCTATAATTGACGAAGGGCAAATTAAAAAAAACATCAAATCCACCCGATTTTACTTACCAAAATGATAGAGTTATTAGTTTTTCTTTTAACCATTTCAGGGGTGGTGTTACGTTTATGAAAACTTTAATTTTAATTCCCAAACGCAACATTGGCACCAGCATTATGGTAAAATATTTTTCATTTAATATGAAAGTGAAATATATGTTTCTAATTAAATTTGTTGGCAAATTCCGGTGCCATTCATTTATTCAACACTTTATCATTGAAAATGTTTTGCCTTGAAAGGGTTAAATAAATCTTAAATGTGCTAAATTTATGTTAAATTGTTTGCAAATCAGCAATGTTCACTTCATTTTTCCTTGCAGAGAGATCTCTGGCGGTTTTTTTGCATTATTTATTTTATAAAAAGTGTGTTAATAGAATTGTTTAAATAATAGCAATTGTTTAAATATTTAAAAAAAACATTTCTGAAATAAAAATATGTCAATGTCAATTCTTTTTAAATTTTACTTAAATATTTCAAGATTTATCTTAAAAAATTGTACACTGTAAAAAAAAAAAAAAAATCTGTAAAGTTACTAAAGTTTTTCTAGGAAACTGGGATTCTTAGAACTTTCCATGTAACGGCAACAACAAAAATTCCTGTAACAGCTTCTGTTACAGAAATTTTTCTTGTTTCCGTTACATGAAAATTTCTTGGAATCCCAGTTTCCTAGAAAAACTTTAGTAACTTTACAGATTTTTTTTTACAGTGTATGACATATAAATTGAATTGTCTACATTTTTTTTCAATTTACATAACAATGTATCAAATCTCCCTTGCTAGTGTATCAATCCTCCCCAGGAATGGAGAGATTTGATACAGTAGTAACCATTCACAATAATTGGGATATATTTTTTGAATTATTATACACTGCTCAAAACAATTAAAGGATATTGCAGTTTTAGGTGGATTTTGTATCTGGTAAACTGTTTAGCTGATTGATACATGGTCGACAGACATAGTAGGTTATATGAGAATAAATTACACATGTTTGACAGAAAAAAATGCATTTTATTGCGCATTTGTGTACTAAAGGAAAAAAACACAATTTGTGCATATGAGAAAAGAAGAATAAGAAAAGGTGTTTTCTTCAAAGAAAATCATTTTCAGTAGGGGGTATGGTTTCCACGGGCGGCCAGCAACGTTGAACACCTTTGAGGCATGGACTCAATGAGGCTATTAATGACGAGTTGGGGTATTCTGCCCCACTCTTCCAGAAGAGCTCTTTCCAGTTCTTGGAGAGTTTGTGGGGGTTGTTGGCGGCCAGAAACTCGTCTTCCTAGAGCGTCCCAAACGTGCTCGATTGGATTCATGTCTGGAGAACACGCTGGCAATTCCATTCGAACGATTCCTTCCTCGAAAAGGAAATCCTCCACCAGGTTTGCACGATGTGGCCTGCAGTTATCGTCCATTAAAATGAAGTTATCTCCGATTGCTGCAGCGTAAGGGACTACAATAGGTCTGAGGATCTCATCCCTATATCGGCGACCAGTCAGAGCTTCATCTCGAATGATGTAGAGGTCAGTGCGCCCGTCAATGGAGATGCCACCATACACCAACACTCCTCCACCGCCAAATCTGACACTTTCGTGCACGAACGCAGGATTATTCCTACTGCCACGGTCCCTCCAGATGAAAATATGCCTATTATCCGGATGCACAGAAAAACGGGACTCGTCAGAAAACAGAATATTGCTCCATTCATTTCTCCTCCAGTTGACATGCTCGGTTGCCCACTCCCTGCGGTCGCGACGATACCTTGATGTTAATCTAACACATACCATCGGTCGGCGAGCACACAGACGTACAGCATGGATCCGGTTTCGGAGAGTCTGAGTTGAAATCGTGGTGCCTGTAGCCGTGCGAATGTGTTGTTGGAGAAGAGTAGCGTTCATGGTTCGGTGTCTCCGAGCTGTTAACGCTAAATACCGATCTTCATTGGGCGTTGTTGCCCGTCTACGACCTTGCCCTGGTCTTCGGCCTGCACATCCACTCTCCAAAAAACGGTTCCAAATTCCTGGAAATGACACTTTGTGACACTCCAATAGCTTGCGCTACTTCGGCTTGAGTTAGGCCCCCTTCTAACCTACCAACAATTCTCAAAGCTTCTGAATCTGTCAAATGACTTCGCTGAGACATCGTACTCATCGAAACAAAGCAATCACTGAATGCCGATCATCCTTGTCTTCATTCTCTTTTATCCAGTTGAAAGTCAAATTTCATTCGCTGCCGCTGAAGCGACGTTTTTGACGTCGAACTCAAAATTTGCATACTCCACAGTTTGAAAACCAGAAAAATTTGCATTTGTGATTCTCTTCTTCTATTTTCGGCAAAAAAAAATTTCCTTTATATCTTTATTTTATATAAAACTTCAAATATCCTTTAATTGTTTTGAGCAGTATTTTAAATTCACAATATTTTTAATAAATGAATAAAAGGTCACTTTATAAAAAAACTTGAAAAATTTGTTTAAAAAAAGTTTTCTAAGGGTTGTAAAAAATTAGTAAAAAAAAAAAAAAAAAGTATCATTCCTCCCCTACCTCTCCTATATATATGCAGGGTGTATCTGAAAATATTTGCAAAACTTTATTGGGTGATAGAACGCAGCTATACGAAAAAATTTCGCTACAGAATGTATGGTCGAACGACATAATTTGCTCATATAGCTGCATTCTATCAGCCCGTAAAGTTTGTCAAGAATAATTCATTTCAAAATATCCTTTTTCTTACATTTGAAGAAAGTTTACAATAAAACGTTCATTATATGTTACCTAACGTACTATGATTATATATATATATATTATACAATATGTTATCAATATTACACGTAAATAAGTAGTATCCTTTCATTTGTTAATAACGTCTCTTTTTGAGTATGTCGCGAGTAACTGTGACGGATATCGTATTTCCCCGTTTCCGATTTAGGGGAAGGTGTCCTAAATGATCCCCTTAAGGGAAAAACTTGTGTAAAATGACATAACTGTTTAAATGAAACTTTAGCCCTATGCTAATACGTTTTACACTATATTTTGCATTATAAACATATTTTAATGATATTTTAAACCTAAATTGAGTAATGAAAAAAAATAGATTTTTGAAGAAGTGTCCAAAGTATCATTTTACCCCCACCCAAGGACAAAATGATACTTCATTTAAAAATAATTGTAAATTGTTCTTTATCGGCAAAATAAAGGATATAAAAGTAATGACACTACATAATGAAATAAAATAAGTTTTGCAATCAAATAGCATACATAATTTATTTTATGTAAATTTTAAAATAAAAAAATTGTCATAAATAATTTTGAAAAAACAATAAAATGGAATATTTGAAAATTATGATCGTAGGATAATACATGGACTCAAAGAGAAAGGTTTGGGGCAGTCACACATTTTGCTCCCATGAAGGCTAGGACGCGGTACCGGATTTTCTTCAGGCAACGAAATGGTAGTAAAACGATCTACATAATGGATCATTTTACACGGCAACATGGCCCTCCATTTTAGGTCATATAACTGGATGACGCCGAGAAACATAATAAACTTAGCAAGTGTAATTCACGTCAAAAAACATGCCCTGTTATGTAAATCAAGTCATATTTCTATACATGGAAGACTGTATATCTAAATAAATATGAAAGTTAGTGTTTATCTTTTAACAGATGTTATAAAAATCACTTTTTCAAAGAATTCTTTTCAGACGCGTAATACTGCGATCGCTTGAATACTGCAATTGCTTCTTCTTCACTTGGCACAACTAGCTTATGTGTTACCCTGTAGATAGCGTGACCTGTCTGGATGAAAACTTATGTGGATCGTTTTGCCCGCAAGGATCATTTTAGGCCACTTTCCCCTACGCGGGATTCCCGATTTTCAGGCTTACCAAATCCCATCTCACGGAACCAATGCGCGGGATGCAAAAAATCTCAAAATACGTGATTGATGCATACTTACTGTCATGTTTGTATTTCAGTTGATTAACTCTAGATGGCAGCACCAAAACTTTTATTTCTTCCCACAATTCTTTTCCAGAGAATTCTCTTCTGTTTACTTTGGTGTAGTCATGTGATCTATGTTCTGTATGTGTTGTGATTGCTTGTGAAGTACTTATTAAATGTTTAACCCCTTAGAACCTAAGCCGGCCCATAACGGCCCTGCAACTTAACGCCTAGCTCGGCCGTTCTGGGCCGTTTACGAAGAATTTAGGGGTGGAGGGTAATAGAAAGAGATGCGTTTCACTCCGTCCGTACGGATGTGTCTCTATTGTCGCCGACTGTTTTGTTCGGATGACATTGATGGAATATACACATGTGGTTATATTTACCTCTTTTAGCACTTAAAAGGATTCTTCTGAGGGGAGCTTTTCTTTTTCTAAAGGTTTTAAATTCAAGAGCATGATATCATGTTTTCTGAAGTTTATTGTTTATCAGCGCTAATATTTAATTACATTGTATTCAAAATGAATAAAAGTATGAGAAAGATGAAAGGCAGTTGGAAAGAGTAGCAATATTGTTTGGATCAGGTGATAGAGAAAATAAAAGTAATGGATTGTTAAAGAAGCAAAATGGAAATTTCACTATTTTTTTTACAATAAAAGCATCCCCCCCCCCCTCCCGATTTACAAATTCCCACCAAGAGAAAATTATCTAAATTCAAAACTGCCCACTATTTTTTTTTACAATCACGGGCGCATTTAATATCCGGGTAGTCCTTAAAAAAAAAAAAAAAAAAAAAAAAAAAAAAAAAAAAAAAAGGGGGGGGGTGCTTTACATAAAAAAAGAAAAAGAAAAAGGGCTTTACATTTGCAAGGGATTAATTGCCATTGAAATGATTTGCAATGGGAATTTTTTTTTATATATATATTTATCGATGAATTAATTACATCTTTATTTCCGAGCGATTATTGGCTCAGGATGATTATTGTCAGCGCTGTCGCATTAAGGAGTTGGTTTAAAACGCCAACTTTGAAAGTATTTTGCTTTTAATAATAAAAAAAAATTTCATTATTTTTTTGTTTCAAATACTCATAAATATTATTGTTATTTTAAATGTTTGTATATAAATTTAGATATAACTTTTAATCGTTCAAAAAATATTACATTTTTTTTTTTTTTTTTTTTTTTTTTTTTAACAAATGATGTAGCTATCTGTTTCAATGTAAAAAAAAATTACCGAATCGGACGCAATATAGAGGTTGATGCTGCATTTGTGCATTATATTTCTTATTTAATATAATGTTTTATTTGCAGATTTTTTTCTAAAATTGTACCTAGCTACCTTTTGAAACATATTTGGATCAGGTGATAGAGATTTAGAAAATAAATACAATGGATGGTTAAAAAAGCAAAATGGAAAACACACTATTTTTACAATAACAGTCCCCCCCCCCCCTCTCTCCGATTTGCAAATTCCCGCCAAGAGAAAAATATCTAAATTCAAAACTGGTCACCAATTTTTTACTATCACGGGCGCATTTAAAATTCCGGCTGTCCTTTAAAAAAGAAAAAAAAAAAAGCTTCTCATTTGCAAGCGATTAATTGCAATTGAACAGATTTGCAGTGTAAAAGGTTGTTTCATTTATCCATGAATTAGTTACATTTTTATTTATTTCCGAGCGATTATTGTCTCAGGATAATTATTTCAACGCTGTCGCATTGAGGAATTGGTTTAAAACGCCAACTTAAAAAGTATTTTGCTTTAACCGAAAAAAAAAACCTTTTTTTTTTTTTTCAAAAATACCCATAAATATTATTGTTATTACTATTATTACTATTATTACTGTAAATGTTTGTATATAAATTTAGATATAGCTTGTAATCTTTAAAAATAGATTACATTTTTTTTAAATTTAACAAATGATTTAGCTATCTGTTTTGATGTAAAAAATTTAACGAATCGCATGCAATATAGAGGCTGATGCTGCATTTGTGCATTATACTTCTTACATAATATAATATTTTTTTTCTGATTTTTTTTTTCTTTTATAAAATTGTACCTGGCTACTTTTTTAAACATATTTGTATCTCTGAATGTGCGAAATATCTACTAGTATAGAGTATAGTATTAGAGTATATTAGTACTAGAGTATACTAGTTTAGATGCTAGCAAATCAAATGTTTCTTTTTTTTTTTTTTTTTTTTTTTTTTTTTTTTTTTTTTTTTGGTAAATGCAAGCATTTTTTATAAAATTATGTCAAATTTGGCGCTTTAAGCCAATCTTTAAGATATCAAAATCCGCGAAAGACCTGCGCTATGAAGAACATTCTAATATAACTACTTATTATTCATTTTTATCCAGAACCTTTATTAAAAGTTGAAAAACGCTTTTCGATTCCAATTCACTCCGTTAGTTATGCTTGCAGTTTTTATGCTTTTATGTCTAACAATGATTTCGCGTATGTGTGAGTGGAGAAAAACCTTTTCTTTTTTTTAGAGCAGATTTAAGATAAATTTCAAATGTAGTAAAAACATATGAAAACGGAAACAACACTTTTCGTCTTAAGAGAATTTTACTTTTAGGAAGGTATAAGTTTAAGATATACCTTCAGGATATCCTTGAAATTTTCCCATTTACGACATGATTCCGTTATATACAAATTCCGTTTAAAGAAGCTTTATTGTAGCATGGCGCTGAGATGACCATCAAAACCCTTAGCGAGATCCGAACAGACACTTACTGGAGTAGAAACCAATAGTTCACCACTAACAATTTAGTTACAGTTAGAAACTTCATTCACTGGATTATTATTTCAGTTTACTTTTGGTAATGAATGCCAATTGAAAGAAAATCTAAAATATTTCAGATAAACTCTGAGTTCTTTGAGTTATCTTTTCATTTATTAGAGACTAAGTCTTGATAATTAGTAGGAATTTTACCATTTATTATTACTGTTCATTTTTATATAAAAAATATACTGAGATGTTCCAATGTGTTACATTATTTTGATTACCTAGTACGATAAAACCTCTAGAAACGGAACCGTTTAAGGACAGGAAATAGCTTTAGTTTAGACAAGTTTGGAATTTAACAAGGGTCTTTCATTGGAACTCGAATGTTTTTCTGTTTCAGACAGAATTCCGTTATAGATAGGTTTCAGATTAACAGGCTTTTGCGAATTATTGATTCATAAAATGAGTTTAGGTAAATTTTAAAACAACATAGTCACCTGAATTTATTACTACTGCTAATTGCACTTTTTTATGTTCAGGTGCTTTTATTCAGAAACTATGAAAGCGAACAGCTTTTTCCATTTTACGATAGAAGCACGTATTCTTTGAAAAATACTGTCGAAATTGACGTTTTCAACCAAAATCCCTGACTTGAAGCAAAAGAAAAGTCGTCATGTGACGAAAATTGATTATAATACAAGATGTAATGCATTTATCGAAGAAAAAGGAGAAATAAGAATCATTCAAAAGCCATGACTAAAATTTCGTGATTTTACTTTAAAAAATAATTCATAAATATCACAGAAAATTTCGTAATTTTGAGAAGGGAGGAACATGTGTTTAGAATCACCTTAAAAGTACTTACTCTTAAATTCTACCGTGAGAGGTTTAGGGGAGGGCCTTTAATTACTATTTGTTTTACTTTCAGAATTTTAAACCATTAAATTGAGTATGCAAATTTTAAATTTTTTGATGTCATACTCTAATGGATGGTTCCGACCTATTTACACCATAATAAAAAGAATGAGGTACAAATTTGCTGAATTATTCTGGTATTTTCATTTTATTGCCCATATAGAATGTTTGCCGAATTTTGTTTTTCCAATTATAATTTTACAAGGATTATGCGTTTTTCTGCATCATTCTTGGCCCCACCAGTGGCTGAGAGGTTCTGCTCTCAAAGCTGGTAGACGAGAGGTGCTGGGTTCGAGCCCATTCGCGCTCGTCGGCTTAATCGTTCGGAATTTTCCGTTGTTTTCTTTGAACCTTGGTTAACCTTGCATAAATACGAATACCTTAGAAATACCCCCAACGGAGGGTACTCCCCCTCGGGCCTATATCCCTCGTGTAGATAATCGGCCATCATAAATAACACCTAACACACACCTGTGTCATTCTTGTTATTTTCGTTGTTCTGTGATTGTTACCATTTTTATTATATGAATACATAATTTTCCGCGTGAGGAGGTTCGTGCGAAAATATTTTTGCACACTGGCGAATGTCAGAGAACAACATTAGAAGCCTTTCTTCCAAGCCTTATAGTTTATAAACATACGTTTCCAATAAAAAAAATAGAGTAAGAATACAGTGTAAATATTTCTTACTATAGGTGGATAGGGATAAATAATTTTTTTACTAGAATTAACATTCCAAACAAATAAACAGATCACTGCTGTCCTTTCTTAGTTGTTTCCGACAGAGCAAAGGGCGAAAATATCTGGGGGAGAAGAGTAAACATACATCAAGTTGACATTTCAACCCCGCCTCTCCCATATACAACTATAGGAAACTCAAATGGACGGGTTCATTTTCCAAAACTGTTCCTTTTAAACGTCAGGATTTAAACGTAGTATTTTTTTCGTCTTTGTAGGCTTTAAAGAGTTAAATGTCTACCAGCGACCTCGTTATTCAGAGTTATATTAATTATTTTTAGTTAATTACCAAATATATACTAAAAATGGCGACGTTGGAAAATAAAGGTGGTATTTTAACCGGAAAAAGTTTACCGAAAATGATAATCGTGCCGATGAAAGTGGCTATACTTCTGGTTTTCAATATTCTGCGGTTCGGTGGAATACTGCAATGCTTTATTAATACTTCATAGTCTTCTACACTATTTACGGCGGTGGTAAGTAATATTACATTTACTTTTACATTCTTACATACTTTTGCTACGTTTAATAAATAAAATGTTTTCCTACTTTAAAGAATTTGATGAAAAAGTGGAAAGTTTCACAACGTACGTAAAACGACTGGAACAAAATTTCATTCTGCATGATATAACAGAGCAGAAGAAAGTTCCTGCTATTTTAGCATTGCTTGGACCAAAATTATATGGTTTATTATCTGAATTATGCTTACCTGAGAATTGTGAAACTTTAAAATATAATGAAATTGTTGACATTCTGCTTAAACATTTAAGCCCCACCCCCAATAAATTCATTGAGAGAATTAAATTTAGAAAATGTTTTCATAATGAAAATGAATCAATTCAAGATTTTGGCTGCTAGATTAAAAAAGGCTACGACCTTTTGTGCATTTACTGGTGATACTCTAAATGAAAATTTGCTGGAACAGTTTTTGCGCGGTCTGAAAAATGAAAATATTCAGAATAAAATGATTACGCAACTTGATGATTTAAATTTCGAAAAAGCTGTTGAGAAAGCTTTAGCTTTATATAATGTCGATATTGAAATTGCTGAAATTAAGCATAAAAATTTCAATGTAAATAAATTTCCAGTACGAAAAATATACAAAACAAGAAATTACAAAATTGTTCTCAAAAACAGAATGTCAACAATCATGTAAATAATACACATTCTCACATGAATAAAAATAAGTTAAAATGCTATCGATGTGGAAATGCCTCTCATTTAGCAAATTCATGCAGATTTATAAATGTTACTTGCAATTTTTGTAGAAAAAAGGCCATTTAAGCAAGGTATGCAGTAGTACAATTTCTCAAAAACAGGTTAATTCTTTAAATACTGTAAATGTTTTATCTGTTAAGTATGATAAAGGATCTAATCCAATTAAGTTGTCTGTTTTCATTGAAAACAAGGCTAGAGCTGATACGGAATTAGATACTGGATCCGGAATTTTTGCTGTTCCTTTAAAAAGATATCACAGAATTTTTCCTGATCATAAAATTTTTCCTCTAGATGTTCAGTTAAAAACTGCAACTGGTGAAATTTTCAAACCTGTAGGTTATGTTGAAGTAAATGTTACTTATGAAATTAAAACTAGAAAGGTAAAGTTGTATTTGATAAAAGAAGATAATTTTCCATTATTATTTGGTAGAGATTGGGTATCTGAATTTGATATTTTTCCACATAATTTAAAATCAGTATATGTGAATGAAGTTGTAAAGTAATCTGATAAATTACAAGGTTTGCTACAGGAATTTTCTGATATATTTACTGATAAAGCTGGGGAGATAAAAGGCTTACAAGCAGAACTTTATCTTGAAAAAGATGCTACACCCATATTTTGCAAAGCTAGGATTGTCACTTATGCACTACGTGCAGCAGTCACTGACGAATTACAAAGATTACAAGCCGCATGTATTCTTAAACCAGTTACAAACAGCAAGTGGGCAACTCCTATAGTTCCAGTGGTTAAGCCTAATGGGAAAATTCGTTTATGTGGCGATTTTAAAGTAACATTAAATAAATTTCTAAAAGTTGAAAAATATCCTTTACCTAAAATAGAAGATATGTTAGCTACATTAGGTGGTGATGTACATTTTACAAAAATTGATTTAAATCAAGCTTATCTTCAGTTACCTGTAGATCAACAATCACAAGAATTATTGACCATAAATACAGCAAAAGGATTATTCCAATTTCTTAAGTTACCCATGAGTCTTGCTAGTTCTCCTGCTATATGACAAAGAAAAATTGAGCAAATTTTAAGAGGAATTGAGGGAGTTACAATTTCTATAGATGATATTGGGGTTACAGGTGAAACAGATGAAATTCATTTAGAAAGATTTAAGCAAGTATTAGAAAGATTAAGGGAATATAACATTAGGATAAATAAAGAAAAATCATTCTTTATGGCAGATGAGATTACTTACTGTGGTTATAAAGTTGATAAACATGGTATTCATAAAACACAAGATAAAATTGAAGCAATTTTAAATGCTCCAAGACCAGTAAATGTATCTCAGGTTAAATCTTTTCTAGGCTTAGTTACATATTATGCTAAGTTTGTACCAAACTTATCTACTATTGCAAATCCTTTGAATAATTTGCTTAAGAAGAATGTTAAATTTCATTGGTCTTATAAGTGTGAACAAGCATTTAAAAATATAAAAAAAGAAATTATTTCTGACAGGGTTCTTACTCACTTTAATCCTAAGTTACCTTTAGTTTTAGCTACTGATGCTTCTCCTTGTGGTATATCTGCAGTTCTTTGGCATATGATGCCAGATAACACTGAAAAGCCCATTGTGTTTGTGTCCAGAACTTTGACTGCTGCAGAAAAACGTTATAGTCAAGTTGATAAAGAAGCATTAGCGATTATATTTGATGTGAAGAAATTTTTTCAATATTTGTATGGCAACAGGTTTACCTTATTTACTGACAGTAAACCTTTAGTGTCGATTTTTTCTCCTTCTAAAAGTATCCCTGTTTTATCGGCTGCTCGAATGCAACGATACGCAATTTATTTACAAACGTCCCAATATGATATCCGTTATTTAAAAAAAAAATAACTACTGATCACGGAAATGTTGATGCTCTTTTACGACTTCCTTTACGTAGTGAAGATTTACCTCAACAATTAAATTCGAATGATACAATTGATGAATCTGAGTTGATTCAAATTCATCAACTCTCTATCTTACCATTAACTTCGAAATCTATTGCTTCAGCTACAAAATCTGATCCCCTTTTACGTCAAATTTTTCATCACCTCATTTCTGGTTCTGAAATTCCTAAAAATTTACTTTTTGGTGGTAAACAAGAAGAATTCACTCTTCAACACAGTTGTATTTTAAAAGGATGTAGGGCAGTTATCCCTGAAATTCATAGAAACCAAATCTTAAAAGAATTACACTTTGTTCATTTTGGTATAGTTAAAATGAAGTCTTTAGCCTGTAGTTTTCTACGGTGGCCAGGTATAGACCAAGATATTGAAGATCTTGCACGAAATTGCACTACTTGTGTAAATTTGAAAAACGATCCTCCCAAAGTTGATACACATCATTGGGAATGGCCTACTGCTCCATGGCAAAGAATTCATATTGATTATTTTGGTCCTGTTATGGGAAAAATGCTTCTTTTTGTGGTTGATACCCATAGCAAATGGCCAGAAGTTTTTATTGTTCCTAGTGCAAGTTCAGAAAATACCATTACTTGTTTCTCTTCACTTTTTGCACGACGATACGGTTTTCCTATTTCTTTAGTATCAGATAACGCTAAACAGTTTACATCTGAAGAATTTGAGACATTTTTGAGAAATCATGGTGTAAAACATAAGTTCAGTGCTCCATACCATCCAGGTATGGAACCACAAATGTTCAGGCGGAGAGGTATGTGCAAATTTTTAAACGTGGATTAAAAGCCTTAGCTTCCGATCCTCGTACTTTACAAATGAAATTAAATAGCTTCCTTTTGCGATATAGGAAGATGCCTCATGTTACAACGGGAGAGAGTCCTGCATCTGTATTTCTAAAACGTCATATAAGGACAAAAATAGATTTGATAGTGCCAAATGTTACAAATATCGTTTATGATAACCAAGATGCGAAAAAGTCCAAAGTTAAAATAAAAGAATTTGAAATTAACCAGAAAGTAGCTGTAAGAAATTATATTCCAGAAGCCAAGTGGAAAATTGGTCGAATAATAGCAAGAGAGAGAAAATTACATTATAGAGTTCAAGTTGGTTCGAATATCGTGAAAAGGCATGTTGATCAAATAACAAATGTAGGTTCAGAGATTTCTTTAATTAATGATGCAAATTCTGAAAAAGTGATACAGGAAATTTCAAAAGTGAAAATGCAATTGTGAAACAATGTGATTTTCCACCAATACAGCCTGGTATCGTAGCTCCACAACCAGTTGATTCTCATGAGCCATGTACTCCAGGTCCTACAGCAACTGACTTTCATACTGTTTCTCCAAAACCTTCTGTTCCCACTACTTCAATAGTTGATGCTGCTGAACTTAAATGTAATTCTTCTTCTCCTTCTCCACAGGTACCGAGACGATCCGGTCGATACAGAAGACCTCCTGACAGATTCAAATATTAAGTGTGGGAGAGCTGTCATGTTTGTATTTCAGTTGATTAACTCTAGATGGCAGCACCAAACTTTTATTTCTTCCCACAATTCTTTTCCAGAGGATTCTCTTCTGTTTACTTTGGTGTAGTCATGTGATCTATGTTCTGCAAGTGTTGTGTTTGCATGTGAAGTACTTATTAAATGTTTAAATGTCTACCAGCGACCTCGTTATTCAAGGTTTTATTAATTATTATTAGTTAATTACCAAATATATACTAAACTTACAAATTCCCTTTTGTATATAATGTTATTAGTCTGCATCGACTGAAACTTAATGGGGAAAATATTTGGAAAATTGAACCAGTCTTTAGCTACAAATTTTTGCGGAAACAAAAACGGAAGTTTTATGCAATTATAAATGCTCATCGGGAAAAAATAAAAAAAAAGATGAATTTTGTTTTGTTGCATAGAGATTCTACTATCACATATTTTACTGTATTAAAATATTGTTTTTATTTAGTGAGATAAACGGAATAAAACGAAATCTAAAATGACTGTCGGAAGATTTATTTTTATACACGATTCTCTCTCAGCAGGTATAATTAAATGATATTCATGCCATGGTATTATAATTTTTTATGAGTAAATTCCGTTATAGACAGCATCAGTTTTTACAAGATTTACCATATTTCCATGTCCAGATTTAGAAGTCGCTGTCTCTCTTTTTATGTCTCCTGTCTCACTTTTTACGTCTTATGTCGGGCTTTTTATGTCTCCTGTCCAGGTTTTTGTGACAGTGGACCTGGCACCACTAGTCGAATTCCTTAAACTATGTATAATTGTAATTATTTTTTACATCTTGCAAAATTGCAATGTACAGTAAAACCTCCATAACGGGCACCCTTGAATAACAGACACCTCTATTTTTCTATTCTCAAAATTATATAATCGTACATTTCTTTTTAATTGTGCTTGTTCTTCTGTCTGAACAATGAATGTTTTACTTTAAAGACAGGATACCATTATAGACAGTTTCAGTTTTCAGAAGTCTTTTGGAAGTCCCAATTTAGAAGTCACTTTCCCGCTTTTTATGTCTCTTGTCCCGCTTTTTTGACAGTGGAACTGGAAACACCATGGATACCTTATGTAATATTATCAAGATCATTTTAATCAATAGTTTAGAGCAATTTCCGTGTATAGTATCTGTATTCTCGTAATTTATATAACAATTGACAAATACAGTCATGGCATGATTACGTTCACATTTGAAAGCCACGCTCTGACAGTTAAAGGAACTGAAAAAAACACTAATAATAACAAGGTGAGATAAAATAAAGAAAATTTGGTGTATAAGAGAATAATGAGTTAAATAATTCTAAGTAGTGCATTAGATCAAATATTGTAATTGTACATTTGCACAATAGTAGATGGTAAAAATATTTTTCAGAGATTTGTGTCAATTTTATTATAAAATATGTTAAATATATAGAATATGTAGATAGTTAGAAACAAATTTTTAGTACAAATAATAAAATATAATTACATCCATATGTTACAACAATTACAAAATATGAAATATGTAAAGATTAAAAATACAAATATGTAATAAATACGCCTATAAATAGGATATCACAAGCACGAGAAATTAAAAAAATTGATCTTTTGAGCTTTATACCAGCATTAAATTACACTCCTGTTTATAAAAAGTGAAAGCCATGAAAGCACCATACCAGTGAGCTGAAACTGACACCAAATGCCGTTATGCGTGTTATAATCAAATGATTAGAATTTCAAAATTACTGCGCAAGTGTGGCCTGAACAGCATTTTCTGAACTGCTCATTGAGCCATGTAAATAGACAGTTGTAGTTGGACGTTGAGAATAATGTACTGTTGTCTGCAGTGGTAAATATTTCGTGAGAAGTCAATGTAATTCGACGACAACAGAGAAGGCCATATGAGCAAGCCACTGAGTTTGAACGGGGATGAAAAATGACCTACAATAAGGGAGTTTTCTTATCGTGCAATAGCAGACCGTATGGAGTTTAATTTCACGATATGGATGCGTGTTTGATAGTAGCATACACACGAGAACAGGATAGGTCGGAATCCGGCAGTGGATGAGGAAAAGTTACGCCCACACAGGGTGATACATATGTCATCTGCATGGCAGTGACATTCCATAAAGCTGGAATTGGACAGTTGGCACAAGGTAGGAGCATTGCTACAGGTGTGTTATTGTTAGGGGCAACAATTCGTCAGCGTCTTATGTGCTGTGGGCTGCATGCAATAGTTCCTTTGTACAGGACTCCTCTTATGCAAAATATCTGCGCCTGCTGATACAATGGGCAAGTCGGCATGAGCACTGGCATGCCGATTGACAACAACTCTTCGTATCCGACGAATACCACTTTAATTTGTAGTACAGAGATTTTCGCTTCTGCATTATACTCTGAACCGGTGAACGCTACGTTTCGAAGTGTGTCATTTAAAGTGATACTGGGCGGATGCCAGACGCTATGGGGTGCCACGGACAATTGCAACTGCAAAGAATTCTAGTTAATTTCATCAAAAACAGGTTCATCAAAGACGTTTAGGAGACCAAAGTAGTACCCTGCTTTCAACGTATTCTTGGTGGTGTATTTCAAAAAGACAATGCTAGTAAAAATATTGCTAAGAATGGTCGAACATTCTTTTTCAGCACAAGAGATACAGCATGTTACTTTGCCTTTCTATTCACCGGATATGTTACCTTTTGAATATGTCTGGGAAGTTATTTTTGGAGATTTCGCTCGTGACGCTCTTATGTAGCTGATACAGATGAATTTTCGGTTCGATTAGATGAAATATGAAAGGTCTTCCTCATTTACAGTTTCAAAATCTGTCAGATGTCATTTAGAAGAAATTATTTCAATGCTTGGTAGCTGCGAAAAAGGCTGTAATTTGGCATGCAATATATTTTGTTATTGGCTTTGTTCATTTAGTAATTTTGAGAAAATTCGGGTATTATTGAATGGACTGCTTTATGGAATACTTCAATATTTGGACCGTGCGATGCTCCAGCATTGTTATTAAAACTGCGGACTGGCTTTCTAGTAGTCCAAGGATGCACGACGATGAATTTCGTATGGATAATTGTTGTTGGAGTGACACGGTGAAGTCAAATCATATTCTCAATTGTTGCAGTTTTTAGTAGGTAAGTTTTACAAAATTCGTATTAATTATAAAAGAAATTGTCAGTGATTTTCATGAAGATCATTATTAAGTTGAATATTTATATTTATTAATTCACCAAAAATTATCTTCATTCACTTTAGTTTGAAAATATCATCAAGGTTATTAAACAGCTTTGAAGTTGCCTGATATAGGTATCAACGTTGAGTTGACAAATTTTACCATCAGTAATCCTTAAAGTTAGTTTGTAATTAACGCCAACTTGTTTTCTATCAATGATTGTTTTAAAAGAAATACGTTTACTATTCTGATCTGTAATATAAGCCCCTTCACTGTCAGCAGCTTCCGTATTTTCGCTCAAAAAATGCTTCTGATGGGCCTAAAAAATCGAGGAGATGAAGGTCTCGAATTTTTCCAGATAATGATTTCTGCATTATTCGCAACACTTTTGAGTTCTAGATGCACTAGAAAAGTGGAAAAGCTATTTGAACCTGATTTCTACTATCATCATTGCTAATTTTTTGTTTAAAAGTACTTTGATCAGATGTGCCATCACATCCCCACTTGAAAATCAAATTCAGATTACCAATGTTCTCGGAAGTCACATTCTTAATATTTTCCGTTTGCATTAATTAAATACGTTTAGCAGTATGATCTAGCAAAAATTACAATTGACAAGATAATTATTCTAATTCCAATAGAATAAACAAAATTATTGTTTAAATGATAAAATAATTCCCTCCTCAAAATTATCGGTGTGTTTGCAATATTCAATGCCAATGTGGTTTGTCCTATATTGGACAAACTAAACTAAAACTCCGTTACAGAGTCAAGGAATACATAAACTATGTAAAGAAAAAAGAATTGCAAAAATCCCCTATTGCTTCTCATTGCTGGGAGTAGGGTCATAATTTCAATTTTGACTCAGCTAACAGTATCAAGAAATGCATTATTCCTCTGGATTTAGACTTTTTTGAAGCTGTTCATATTCACAGATTTAAAAACTCCTTGGTTAGTGATTTGCCTAGTGTACCTTACATCTCAACTCTCTGGGTGGATTTGTTTTGTCATGACACTTCGCATTGATTTTATTGGCTGTTGGAACTTGATGGTCTTTTGCTATTGCGGTTTCTGACATTTGGGCTTTCGCCGTGCATGTAGTTCGGGAATGGGACATTGTGATTATAGATTTTATACATTGATGATGTGAGTCCTGGAACTCACGAAACGTATACGTCTGTATTTTATTGTGTGTTTAAACATTGATGTTTGATGATATATATTTCCACATAAGTTTTTATTTGCTAGTTATATTTATTTATTTGTTTGTCATTTTACATCTTTGCTAAATTGTTACAAGTATAAAGGTTGTATTTTTTTCAATATGACATATCGGGTAATATGGGATACAGTATAGACAACTCTTTCAAGACGAATCTAGTTAAGATAAACAATCATTCTACTCCGAAGTATCAACTGAGATTGTCTGAGATTGTACACGAGATGAGGAAGTTGAAGTGCGCCTGCTTTACAAAGGAAAATATTAAGATGATATAAGAGTGTAGACTACATTTGTCATTTGTACAAACAAAATGTTTTTAAAAAGAATCTGATGATTTATAGACCATGCACTAATATTTACTTAATAAATAATCTTAATTGTATTTCTAAATTGTGGTTTTTCTTGCAGTTTTAATAGTCCTTATAGTCCTATTCCATATACAGTCATAACCGACTTGTTAACTTTACCCGAAAAAAAAAATCTAAATATTCATACAAATTTTTTTATTCCACTTTAAAGTCGCTAAAAATGTAAAAAACGTGACTACCCATAGCAATTAACACAAGAACAGACGCGCAGTACATGACACATCCACGGTACTTATTTTACAATCGAATCTAATCAGTTATTTTCAATTACACCCATGTTAGGGTAGGACTAAATATTTTGCGGAATTGAGCACACCTTGTTTAGAAGGATTCTTTTGAATTTCGGGATTACATTCTAAGGACATTCTACTCATGTATTTGCAAAAGTTAGCCTTTATTAATTTGATATTCTTAAATTTGATAGGTGAATTTCTTTTGCATGATTAAGAAGTTATAATCGCAAATCGTCGGATTTCAATGCATTTTCATTTTCCTGTAAACGAATATTGCATGACATAGGAGTCTGGCCAATAATATATGGAATCAGTAAATGCGCATGATATACTGTAAAATTATTTTATTTTTTATTATTTTGATCAATACTTTGTCGATTTTATTAGTTTATTCTTACAAGGTATACCCATAGAATGCTTCACATTGATCGTAATGGAATTTTAACGGTATTTAAAGAGCATGACGATGTACATTCCCAAAAAATTTTATCTGCAATCTGTTTTAAAGGCAGAGATATTTTTGTTTAAAAATTACACACAGAAGCACTTTTAAAAGAGGAAAAAGCATTATTTTTCGTATTCGGCAGCATAGTTCATTTTATTAATATGTACTTTAAATATAGATTCAACAATATACATTATATGTTATACGTTATGTTATCTATACTATTTTCAGTGTAGTATCCATACCCACATTCGGGATACGATCCTGGCTATATTATGTAACACAAGTTATTATTATGATATAACTTACGGTATGCTGTTTGATTCTACAAAGGAGGAAACATATAATCTAGTCCCCCATATTTTTAAAAATGTAACGGTCTAGATAGAAATGTTTATGGCATCCTGTAAATAAAAGATACCATATTAGACAATATTGTATTGCGCAATTAATTATTTTGTTTAAAGTACTGTAACATTAAGAAAATGTTCGACAAACATTTCTTATATACAGATAAAGGCAACTGGCTACTTCAATGTATCCCTGCAAATCAAATATAAATGTTAAACAATCCACTTTCAGTAGAGAATACTCTATAGTAAAACTACACACATATCCTAACTACAGGAAGAATCCAAGTTCTGTAGTGCTGGCAAACAGAAAAACCATCTAAAGTTATAAACTTTTTTCAACTATATTCAAGTGTTAAAAATAACGAAAATATATTTGTAAGAATATAATAAAAATTTAATGCAATAAATATCCACATATTTTTAAGCCGCTCAGAAGAAAACATAACGATTACAAAAGGAAATATATTGTACTTATGGAATACACAAAATAAATATTTTGCTAAAGAAAAAGGAAAAGCGAAAAACGTTTATAGATAATTTATTGCAGTAGTTTTTTTTATTACTGTTAGTAGGAGTTTTTATTTGTTGTATTTTAACTTTAACAAAGACAAATATCTCTCACACCCATTTCAAAACAATTTTTTTCGCTTTAAACGACAAAGAAAATTCAAAAATCTTGGAAAAAGTCCAGAACGTGATCGACACCCGAGAAAGTGGAAAATATAGCCCCGAATATATTTTCTTAGTAAGTTTTAAAAGAAAAACATATGGCCTAAAATATACAGTAAATGTATTTTCTGGTTGTGTTTTTATTATGTTACTTCAGATAAATAAATACTTCCAATATTCTATTTAGAAAAGTATATGTATTTGTGTTTAAAAATCCCATTATATGCAATATAGAAATTGACATAATAATTATTATATTCCTGTGATGAAAAATTATAACACAAACTTTTCTATTTCTGAGTTTAGGAATTCTCACATCACCTAGAAATGAAATAGGTATACTAATTCGCATAAATGTGTTCATAGATGATTTATTGTATTTTTTTAATTTAATTATATTCTTGATTTATATATTAATTTGCTTTCAGAACATTTCTTAAATATTTTCTTTTTATTTTACTTCAGGTAAGGTTGTTCTTGAGAGTAGGTCATTTTATTTAGACTCTATTTGTTTTAGTATTATAAAAAGTAGTAGCTTATATACCGTAGGTTTGGGAATGTTATCCTGTGCGTAGTACATTTTTTTTCACAACATATGCATTCATTTATAAATATAAATCGATGCAAAATAAATACATTTAAGTTCTCAAACACAAAATGCAAAAGTTCGTGTTTATTTAATTCTTTTTATAATGTTTTGTGCGAGTAAAACTGGTTCACAAAAGTTGTAATGCAAAAAGCTTTACAACAGCTGTTACATCGCGCCCGGTTTTTTAACATCAGTATTTTCTGAAGAAAAAAAACTGTGGTAGGTTTTAGCAGCATTTTGAACAAAAAATACATATAGAGTAGTTTTTTGCAATATACACAAAGAAATCTATCAAGAAGAATGCTCTTTAAAAAATGTGGTATAAAATAATGATTCTAGCATGAAGCACCAGGTCATATTGGTATATTTAAAAGATATCCGACTCTACGATAATCATAAATAAAGAGATAAATGATTTTTTTAATATTTATTAATAAATACGTGGTTTTGTGTAATGCATTTTTAGAATAATCTAACAATGAAGGGCTTTCATTGGTTCGTTAGGTGAGATGCATTTTAACACACTGCGATAGGTAAACTCGTTGCCAAAATCAGTAAGGAGTCACATAAAAAAGAAATTCTATTAGTTTTTAATTGTAGAAAATGGCAACGTAATTTTCAAAATGTGCCTTTATTTCTGATAGATATTAGGTAGATTTCGTATGAAATACTACCTATTACATTTTTCCCCTATGTTGGAATTTCTGAAATATTTTTGCAGATCTACGCCGATCATGAAACCTAGAACTCAAATTCACCTTCAGTAAAAACTTTATATATATATATATATATATATATATATTATAGTTGACGGGTAGGAAACATGATACAGGTATTCATGTTTTGAGAAATTTCATTTTGCGAGTTTGGGGGGGCGCATGTTTATTCTGCATTCATGCTTGTTTTCTTATATATTTTTTTCTTTTGTTTTCAGTTTAATGATAATTTAAGCATTCCTCTAGAAGACCTTTTTATTAAAGTTTTTTGTTTTTGTATGGTTAATATTATGTTTGTTAGTTTTTAATTTGAGTTGTTTTAGTTTTTTATGTAATTAGATTAATAAAATGACAATAGTTTTCAGTATTGAATGCGGGGTGAACATGTGTTCAGAAACCTGCAAAATTTAAAAAGTGGGGGGTGGAGTTAGTTTTCTGTCTGTCCTCCCACTGATGAAGAACAGACTGTTTTTGTTTTTTTACCTGTCTTTCTTGTTTTTATAAATATTTTATAGTTTAAAAATTTCTGCAGATATACACCTTCCTTTTGAAGTTATGTTGTTTTAGCATTTTGAAATGATATAATATGCTTTATTGCATTTGATATGTGCTGCTGTAGCGCCATTCATGCAGTAATTTATCATTAATTTTGGAATAAAATATTGTTATATGTGACTCAGATAAGCTGCATTATTGCGCTTCTGGCATATATATTCAATTTCATTACGGCTTTGAAGGTTGGTGTATCTTTGTTTATTTTTGTTGTTTGTTGTTTATTGGCATATTAAGCCTAAGTGCTTACAAAAATTTTTTTGAATAAATATGTTACGATATATATCTAGATAAAAATATGAGATATTATAAATGAAAAGATAAACGTTGTAAAACTTGTATTGTTGCTCATGCTGACAGTCCACCTCAAGTAAATGATTATATTCCTTTTTGTAAATATAATAACATAATTTATAAAATTAATTGTTTAACTTGACAGCAAAGTTATGTAGGGCAGACGGAGGGTGAATTACATGTTAGAATTAATCAGCATAGATCAGATGTATATAATGATAATAAGAAATGCCCCACATTTGAAATTTTACATTTTAGAATTCATAGTTTTAATAATATTAATATTCAAATTTTGGATCATGTTGAAGCTAAAAATAATAGATTAGAAAAAGAAAATGATTATATGTTAAAGTTCAAAACTATATATCCATTTGCATTAAATACATGGGTTAATAAAGTTAATTTATTGAAGGTTAAAAATGTATATGATTTATTTTATAATTTTAATGAAAAAGTTGATATAAAAAGAGGAAAGAGGGGTTCTCGTAAATATAATAAAGGTACTAATTATATAATTCCTAATATATGGATTAAGGATATGGAAATTGTTTTTGATAAAAATTATAGTGTTAAAAATATTAAAATGGAGGTTTTTAAATTAAAGATAAATGTGCTCAAGAAAATTAAAAAATGTTTGGATGTTTTTAAATTTAAAAATTTACAGTTTAAAGATTTATTATATGATTTAATTAATTTTAAGTTAATGAATAGAGAGAAAGTTAATAAAGAAGTTATTTATTTTAATATAAAATTTCAACAAAAATCTTTTGATAATTTGAATTTAAATGCAATATGCAAACAGATTTACGACCTTTTTCCTCTTAAAGAATGTATCATTTCAGTTGCATATAATTATCATAAACCATTAAGTAATAAGATTTTCAATTACAGACAAATAGCTTTTTCAAATGTTAATACAGTTTTAACTTGTTGTTGTAATAATATGGAATTTAAAGATTTTATAGATAATTATCATGGACATATAATTACAGGTAATCTTGATATAATCAAGAATAAAAATGTAAAATATCTAATGAATTTCGGTACAAAATTTAGAATCAATAGTAAAATTAATAGCAATAAGGTACTAAAAATTTTTAAGGATAATGTCAATAATTTTATAAAGAAATATAGTTATAAATTTAGTATGCCTTTGGAGGCATTTTTTGAATGGAAGTCTCAAATTTTGGGGCATTTCAATAATTTTTTAAAAGATTATTTAAATTCTGATGAATATGAATATCAAAGTTTTAAAGATGAAGATATAAAATTTATTGAAAGTTTACAAAATAATTTTGTTATAGTCCCTGTGGACAAAGCAGCTAATAATTATGCAATAATATGAAAAAAGTTTTATATTGATAAAATAGAGAGTGAATTAGGTAATGAAAATTTTTATTCAAAAATTAATATTGACAAAAATCCTGTCGTTAAAATTTTTTTTGCATATAAGAAGAAAGTTAAAAGTATGTTTTCTTATAATTTTGATGTTTCTAATCATCACTGTTTGCCATTTATTTTCTTAACGCCAAAATTTCATAAAGATCCGATTAAATTTAGATTTATTTGTAGTACTTCTAAAAGCATTAATAAAAATTTTAAAAATTAAAAAATTTTTTTTTTTTTTTAAATTTAAAAAAAAAAATTTAAAAATTTTAAAAAAAATTAATATTGGTTTACAGAATTTATTAAAAAAGATTTATGATTTTCTAAAGTATAAATTTAAGAAGTATAGTTATTTCTGGTCAATTGACAATAGTGTTGAAATTTTGAGCAAATTGCCTTTGACTCCTCTGAAAATGCAGGTATTCGATTTTGAAAATCTGTTCACCAATATACCTATTGATTCACTTTATGAAGTTTTAATGAGTATTTTTGATGTTTTTTGTATAAATGATGAATTAAATATAAATAGAGATTTATTTTCAAGCTTATGTCATTTCTGTTTTTATAATAATTATGTAACCTTTAACAATAATACCTTTAATCAAATATGTGGTATAGGGATGGGAACAAACTATTCTAGTACAGCAGCAAATTTATTTTTATTTTATTATGAATTTAAATATACTATGAAATATAATAAGTCTTTAAAGGTCTTTAGGTATATTGATGATATTTTGATTTTTAATTTTGATTTTTCTAATGAATATGATATTATATATCCAAATTGTTTAAAATTGAACAGAGCAAACAGTGATGATTATAATGCAGAATTTTTAGATATTTTATTCAAAATTATTGATAATAATTTGATTTTGGATTTGTACGATAAAAGAAATAGTTTTATTTTTTTTACTAGAAGCATGCCACATTGTTTTTCAAATTTGCATAAAAAAAATTTACATAAATATAATTATTAATCAATTGATACGTTTCAATAAAATTTGTGGCAGAGACAGTAATTTTTATAAACAGATTTTTAAGTTATTGGCTAATTTATTTTACAATAACAATTACCCCATTAAGTTTTTGAAATATTATTTAAAGACAGTTCTTAAAAGTGAATGGCAACGATGTGGACTGACGGCGTGAACATGTGATGGCAGCCTTCTGGATCTTTCTGTATGAAATGGGCATCCTAAAGTCTTGTTAAAAGAACGGGTGTCTATTGATGAATTGAAACGAAAGAAAGTTGCAGACTTGGAATTTCTGGCTTTTGATAATGGATTTGGAAGAAAAATTTATTTGTTTATAGTTGACGGGTAGGAAACATTATACAGGTATTCATGTTTTGAGAAATTTCATTTTGCGGGTTTGGGGGGGGGGGCGCATGTGTATTCTGCATTCATGCTTGTTTTCTTATATATTTTTTTCTTTTGTTTTCAGTTTAATGATAATTTAAGCATTCCTCTAGAAGACCTTTTTATTAAAGTTTTTTGTTTTTGTATGGTTAATATTATGTTTGTTAGTTTTTAATTTGAGTTGTTTTAGTTTTTTATGTAATTAGATTAATAAAATGACAATAGTTTTCAGTATTGAATGCGGGGTGAACATGTGTTCTGTTTGTTTGTTTGTTTGTGTTTTTTGACGGCCAATTATCAACACTAGGGATATGGGCCCTAAGGGGGAGGAGTGCCCTTCGTGGGGGTCTTTCTAAGGGAACCTAACCCGTATTAACGCTTGGAGAACCAAGGTTCGAAGAAAACCACGAAAACTCCGAACGATTAGGCCGACGGGCGCGATTGGGATCGAGCCCAGCACCTCCCGTCTACCAGCTTCGAGAGCAGAACCTCTCGGCCACTGGTGGGGCCGAACATGTGTTCTGAAACCTGCAAAATTTAAAAAGTGGGGGGTGGAGTTAGTTTTCTGTCTGTCCTCCCACTGATGAAGAACAGACTGTTTTTGTTTTTTTATCTGTCTTTCTTGTTTTTATAAATATTTTATAGTTTAAAAATTTCTGCAGATATACACCTTCCTTTTGAAGTTATGTTGTTTTAGCATTTTGAAATGATATAATATATATATATATATATATATATATATATATGTATGTATATATATGGAAATGCCATAAAAAAGTGATATATATATATATATCACTTTTTTACTGACACGATAACTTCCACAATTCTGCAAAAATCTTTACAAACTGATACATAAAACTCGATCAAGTTCGTTAATGGGCAAAATAGGACCAAGGGGATGGAAATAGGAAGGGGTTTTGTGAAAACCGAAAAACCCCTATAACTTCTTAATTTTTGTACATATCAAATCAGTTTAAAGTTTTTATTACTTCTAAGAATAGGGCAAAAATTTTATGTATCACAGATTTTTGATAAAATTAAAAATGGGCTCAAGGGGCGCAAAAAATAGGGTTTTTGGAAGAAAAAAATTCATAACTTCGTCATTTCTCAAGATATTAAATCCAATTTATTTTATTATAAATCTCCTTAATATTATCTACAACTTTTATATTCACAAGCTTTTGATAGCACCAATTCGTACCGCAAAAAAGTTAAAAACGAAAACAAAAGGGGGGGGGGGAGGAAAAAAATCCATAACTCCGTCAATTCACAAGATATAAAATCCCCATGAATTTATCGTACATCTTCTTAATATTGGCTACAACAATTATATAGACAAGTTTTTGATAGGACAAATTCTTACAGCAAAAAAAAAAAAAAAAAAAAAAAAAAAAAAAAAAAAAAAAAAAAAAAAAATGAAAAATACATAGCGGTTGAGATAAAAACATCTTATTAAGGGTGTATTCAAACCCAAATAGCTTAATTTCATACTGATTTTTAAATTCATTTTTGCTCTCAAACGCATCCAATTGCTAGATTCTCTTATTCATAAACTATATAATGTACCGTAATGATCGATTTTTTGATAGAAGCAGAATATCTTTCAAAAAATTATATCAAAGTGGGCATTTTGAACAGAATTTTTTGAAGCGATTGTCTTAGAAACGAAAAATATTGTTCTACTGAGAAAATAATTGCTTATAAATCAAGTTTCAATTAATTGAACGAAAAATAAAGCACAGGTCACTTATAAATCTCTTCAAAAATCACGTGAGTAAGTTTCATATTTTTTCTATTAAAAATTAATCTGAAAATGTGCGAGAAAATTTCGAGTTGTTGAGCATGGAAAAGTATTGTTTTAATAACTCCTTAACATGATTCTGATAAAAGCAGCCATTATATAAAAATAAAATAAAAACTCGTCAAAAGCGACCAGATACAATTGTTAAAGTGGGTTTATCTCTAATTATAATTTAATTTTTGTTGGTGAAATTAGCATACTTAACTTCTAAATGTACCTCCACCTGTTGGCCTTGCCGGCAGGGATTTTTTTAAAATAATGTTTCAATTCTTCCAGAGGCTTTATTTTAATCTTACCGGTCTAACACCATATCTAGATGTTATTACATCTACAAAGTTTTCATGACTTAAATGATTGCATCTGTATAAATTGTAGATTTTTTTCTGGCTCATGTGCAATTATATCTTTATATATGAAGTCTAAAAATAAATATATAGAGTTGCAGCATTAAAAATATACATATACCGGTAGGGCACAACATATATAAACTTTCTTTTCAGCATTATTCAGCTTTACTTACTTAGATACTTAATTATTACATATTTAAAACATTTTAATTTTAAATATTTTTGCAGCAGTAAAAAATGGCAAATAAAACGAAAGATATGATTAAGGTTTAATTTAAAAAAACATACGAATAAAATGCAATTTTGATTTTTAGTTTAATACGTAAATCAACAAATAATAAAAATGCATTGATAACATTATAAAAAATAGACAATTCAATAAATATTGAATTATTTCTTGTTCGTTCCCAGATAGCAATGTTCGTACAGAGGAATTGGGATTCTATTTTTAAATCACACTAAAGACAATATTTTGTAAGAAAAAATAAGAAAAAACTTTTGCACATAATTTAGTGAAAAAGTTAATTTTATTATTGTTAGTAGGCCTTTTTACTTGTTGTACTTTAACTTTAAGAAAGAAAAATATCTCTCACACATAATTTTAAACTACAGTCTCTCTTTTAGCGATAAATAAAATATAAAAATCTTAGACAAATTCCAGTACATTATCGACAACAGAGGATGTGAAAAATATACCCTTGCCATAAATTTTTACACTGCATTTAACAAAGAAATCATATAGCCTAAAATACTCAAAAAGTACTTCTTCATTTGTATATTATGTTATATGACAGAAATAGGTATATTCCAGAAAATCATTAGAAAAAATATTTATGTAGGGGAGAGTGGTACACAGTGAGACAGTAGCCACTTTGATATATAGTTGTAATTTTTTCTCCAAGCTGGCACACACACATAACGACCTCATCTTATGCAACACGTGGATGTAGTTTCGGCACTTCAGTTTCTCGTCCGACAAAATAGTAAATAATTCTTTATTTTAATGTGCTTAAAGATACATAAACGTCTATTTTAGAGTTTATTTCCTTCAATATGACATATATTTACTTAACCAAATCTAGCTATATCTAATAATAGAATATTTCGACAAAACGTCATAAACATTTTAAAGGTAGGAAATTTATGTAACAGATGTGGCATCCATTTTGTTCAACGATACGAAAGTACACAGTGATACACACAGTTGTGGTACACAGTGAGACGTGTCTCATTGTGTACCTGCTATGTGGTTCTGATGTTAAGAAAAGTTAATTATTAATAAAAGAAGATTTCTCTCACTTTCTCTCGTTTTCTGTGTGTGTGTGTGGGCGTGCGATGGCAAAGGAAAACTACTAAACGTACGAGGGTGAAAATTTGCATGAAAGTAATCCAACGTCTGCCATTGTCCACCCGAGGCTCATATGTTTAATAATTTGATAATCAAGAAATATTAATTAGAAATCATAAACTGCAGAAAATTATTGATAGAGTGTAAACATATATGATTTATGATAATATATACATTGTATCTTGTGGTACACCACTTCTGGTAAACAGTGAGACAATTTCCGATACTCAGTTATGCTGCTTCCGTGCTTTTATAAATAGCATTTTAAAAACCAATTATTAATGTGTAGCGTATGTATATAGCTTTAAGATGTAGCAAAAAAGTTCTCAAAAGAATAAAAATCGTCGTCATTCGTTAAATAATAATAATTTTTGTCTCATTGCGTACTACTCTCCCCTATATTTATCAGTTTTTCCCATCTATGATATTTAATAAACTAATTATTATTTTTCTTTACTAAAAAATTACTACAATTTTGAATTTAAGATTTTTGGAAATGTCACTTTATTTTGATATGAAGAAAATTTACTAGTTTCAATAAAACTCAATATTATTTTGTATTGTTTTTTTAAGTAAGTACATGACTTATGGTATCAATAAAAAACTCTCAGCATTTCAAGCGAAATTATTTAAACCAAGTAAAACGATCATTGCTGTGAGCGAGTGGGTTGACCAAGGTATGATACGGAAATCCCTTGGCCACCACTTAGCTCGCACTGTTTGTGTTGATGAAAGTGAATTCTGTATTGCCTATGTTTGCTATGGCTAAGTTATGTTTGATCAGATTTTCGATGAGATATTCACGCCGTGGGTTCTCCGTCTCATAGTCCCAGAGGGGCGATTCAGCATTGACGTCCCCGCTGCTGATTAAATATCTCTTATGTGTGATTAAGTGTTCCCACTCCTCGAGAGTATCCTCAAAATCAAATCTGGGAGCAACATATGTTTTTCCCACGATCAAGTGACCTTCTTTTGCTATGATAGTTTTGAACACGCACTGTTCTCCCGTGAAGAGGTTTGAATATGTCATGTTTGTGTTCCGAACGACCAGGTGTGCTGTGGAAGTTATTTCCTGTGTGAAAGAGATATTTGATAACTATTTTATATAAATGTTTAATGTATATCGCAATGGAATATGTTGACAAGGTTTACACAACAGATGAATTTCCAGAGTTTCTGATGAAATATTGTTTTAAAAGCCTCAGAAATACTCTTTTATAATTAATACACTCTTGACTTTACACAGAGTGAGAAAACGTTATCATTTAAGTTCTAAATTATACTTTAAAAACAAAGTAGGGAGGTAGGGGAGGTATGATACACTTTTTTTTTACTAATTTTTTAAAACCTTAGAAAGCTATTTTTAAACAAATTTTTCGTGTTTTCTTATAAAGTGACCTTTTATTTGTTTATTAAAAATATTGTGAATTTAAAAAATAGTCATTCAAAAAATATATCCCAATTATTTTGAATGCCTACTACTGTATCCAACCTTTTATTTATTTATTAAAAATATTGTAAATTTAAAAAATAGTCATTCAAAAAATATATCCCAATTATTTTGAATGCCTACTACTGTATCCAATCTTGATACACTAGCAAGGGAGGTATGATACAGTGGTTATGTAAATTGAAAAAAAAAATGCAGACAATTCAATTTATGCGTCATACAATTTTTTATGATAAATCTTGAAATGTTTGAGTGAAATTTGAAACGAAATGACATTGATATATTTTTGTTTCAGAAATGTTTTTTTTTTAAATATTTAAACTATTGCTATTATTTAAACAATCCTATTAACATACTTTTTAGAAAATAAATAATGAAAAAAACCCCTAGAGATCTAGCTGCAAGTAAAAATGGCGTGAACATTGCTGATTTGCAAACAATTTAACATAAATTTAGCACATTTAAGATTCCTTTAACCCTTTCAGGGGCAAAGCATTTTCGATGCTAAAGTGTTGAATAAATGAATGCCACCGGAATTTACCAACAAATTTAATGAGAAATAAAAAAAGGGATATATTTCACTTTCACACTAAAAGGAAAATATTTTGCCAAAATGTTGGTACCAATGTGGCGTTTGGGAACTAAAATTAAGTGGTTTCATAAATATACCACCACCCCTGAAATGGTTAAAAGGAAAATTTATAACTCTATCATTTTGATAAGTAAAATCGGGTAGATTTAACGTTTTTTCAATTTGCCTTTCGTAAATTATAGAAACATTTTCCCTTTCAGGCCATTTAAACTTTTTCCCTTCTACGACGAGCAAAGCGAACTAACCATCAATCATCGCACTGCCTTTCTATGTAACCTACATAATGTCTATGAATAGTCTCTTTGTTCTTCCCTACCAATTTCAGTAGCTCTAGCTGTAAAACAATAATGAATATTACAGTCCTATAATAGTTTGCAAACTTAAAAAACTATTAAATTTCAAATATACAAGTGTATCATTTCTCCCCAGTACTAATGTATCATTTCTCCCCAGTACTAATGTACCACTTCTCCCTATTATGCCTTATTGGATTTTCAATCACTTTGTACAAATGTAGTTGCAAAATGGTAATCTACATTCTAGTAAAACTAATCATAACAATGTTCTTTATAAATAAAAAAAATTACAAGATATTACCTTCATAATAATAAGAGTTATGAAAGAAAATATATCAATGGAAAAATTTACACTGACATTCCAAAAACATTCAAAATTAAAAGAAAAGAAAAGTTGTAAGTTCTTCACTGATTAGTCCAGCTAATGATGGCATTAGCAAATAAAAGAAGCCTTCACATATGTTAGAATGGCTCTTAATGCCATTTGTTGAGAAAAATTGTCAATGTATAAACCCTCCCTATGCATCAAACCTCCCCTAGCTCCCCTACATATTAACATTGGCTCAAAAATTGAAAAAAAATCTCAAAATTTAACAGAATTAAACAAAATGCAAAATTGAATGGGACTTTTTATCTTAATTAGTACAAATATGCGAGTTACTTTTGAACAATTGAGATTTTGCATAGTTGTTTCTCGTTTCCGACAAAGCATTCTAAACTAGTGCATTGAGCACGAATGCAGAGGATTATTTGAGATTCTTTATTCATTTCAAGAAACAACAGTTTCTTTTTGAATATCGTTATCTTTCCTACACTAAAAGAAAAACGAAATTTTTACAGTAGAAAGTACTAATCATCTCGCGCTCAAAATCGATCACAGTCGAATGTGCTGTAGCTTTCTTTGATTTCTTGACTATATAAACATGAAAAATACAATAGTTACGTAAAATTGACAGCACAATGTGCTGGCAATTCGTACGCCAGCAATAATGTTATTTTATTTCTTTTTAATATTATTGTTATACAATAAAAAAACAAATTAGTGCATCTTATTATTATGTACTAAATACTGTTGTTTAACGATGATTCATGCATAAATTATTTCTTCAGATATATATAAAATATTTTTGCGGAAATAGAATTATAGCTTTTTATTTTTGATGCTATTACATTTTCATGTGTAAGAGATAGCATGTTTTTATCGTATGTATATATTGTTTTTTTTTTTTATATTAGCAAATACAAATTTAGCAATTTATTTAATTTCAGTTCTTTTTTTTATATTACTCATGTATAATCAATTTTTATTGCTATTTATTTTTAACAATTTTTTTAGTTAGTTTATGTATGTAAAAAACCATATAAAAATTATTTCGGTATTCATCATCTTCCAAAAATGCTTTTGACTGACAGTTTCAAAAAGAGAGCCTTTTTATCACAGCATTTTTGTCCCATTTTCGTTTTTCTAAAAGTCGTTGAAAGGTTATTTTCTTATGCGACTGTGACACAAAGAATATTTTAATATACATTTATCATGAAAGGAAAAAAGCCAGCGTTTAAATTTGAAGCACATTATTTGAAGTTTGGCTTGGCACATATTATATAGAAAATATGTAAATAAAACATTCTTTTGCAAAGTAATGTTTATTGCCTTCACAATTAACAAAATCTTTGTGACCCTTTTCTGTGCTTTAATTCGGCATTTTAAATAATTTTTATATGAAAACAATGAAAATTTATTAAACTTTTATAGGCTTTGCATAATAGCTGATCTATTTGCAAAATGTGTCTTTTTAAAATGCTTGGTAGGTACTTTCATTCATAAATTACTTCAATTCACATTAGGAATTCCTTTAATTAAATCTCACAAATCATATTTTACACTTTGTTATAAAGTATACGAATGATTTACTATGAGATTTCTAAAACATTTCCTTGTTTATATATATATATATATATATATATATATAAAGATTTACATTTTGATAGTGAGAGTTTATTTTCTATCATTAGAGATAGTCAACCTTTATAAATTAAATACGATAATTTATTTTAGTTTAAAAAAAAAAAAAAAAAAAAAAAAAAAAAAAAAAAAAAAAAAAAAAAAAAAACGAAATGAAATGACTTTAAAAGTTTCAACAAAATTAATGCATTGCAAAAATGTGTTTTAATACACAGATAAAAAAAATATATAGGATAAATAAAATTCACTATCACTCTGCGAACATTAATGTATTTTAAATAAAAAACTTTACTGTAAAAAAATATTTAGAGACACTACAGGAAAAAATACTTATAAGTAATACAATTTTTGAACGAAAATATTAAAACGAATAATATGAATTATTTTATTTTACAAGTGGATTACCGAAGATTACTTAATATTTACACATTTGTCCTAGTTTACTTAAAAACTAACATACTTTAAATTTCTTACTTCGTAATTCTTTACAAAACATACCAAAATTTAACAAAAGTAAGATTTAAAAAATGCGTATCAGTGCAATCGTAAATACAAATATGTGTTCAAACTTAACTTCTGTTAATTGAAATACTTATATATAGTTATAAAATTCTAAGTATTCCACCCATAAATTGCGTGGGGTATTTAAATCAACGCTTCATACAGATCATATATATTACTGTTTATTCTCACACGTTCGGGATTCTCTCTTATACAGAAAACATAATAGTTGCACGATTGTAGTCCACAAGATTTTTTTTTTTCTGGCTTTATGAAAAACTGGATGTACTTTCGATTCTTACGCCGCAATTCTTTCTTTAAAAGGCATATCTATATTAAAATTGTGTGCTGAATAATTACAAAAACTTTTAGAACGATGGAATTTTGTGTAAATATCAGTACAATTTACTGTGATATCATAAAAAATACTCAATAAAATAAAGTAAAAAAAAAAAATGTTGCAAACGCGATTCAAAATGTACAAAATATAGTTTATTATTTATATCATCGTGCATCATTTATTATTCTGGACATCCTCAAATGCATGTCTTATAACTGTACATTAGAATTTTTAATTTAGAATTCTTTTTCACAGGCTGTTTAATGTTCATATATTACACTTTTCTTATTTATTGTTTTTTTTTTTTTTTTTTTTTTTTTTTTTTTTTTTTTTTTTACAAGCAAACATCATTGAACTGAATTCTAAATTTTAGATTTCAAACAGATGTTTTTTTTTTTTTTTTTTTTTTTTTTTTTTTTTTTTTTTTTTACTGAAATAAGAAAACAATTTGGGAACTATTAAAAAAATTTTTAATATCTGAATTTACAGTCAAAAAATATATAATGAATATTTTGATCGTTTAAATGTCACAAATTCAAAGCGATTTATTAAAATCCCTATTTTAAAAAGATCATGATATTAAATAAATAATTTGATAGCGTTTCTGGATTTTCATAAAATTGCTATTAAGTTTATATTTCATTATATTTTTTTTTTCTAATCTGCGGTCGAAAGTTTTATGCAATTTTAATTTAACTGTCAAACGATGTTAAACTTCAAATGATGTCAAAATCAAAATTGAAAACTATTTTTATATTTGCAATGAAAGCGTTTTATAACACCTGATAAACTCTATGACATTTTCCTAGATTTTTAATTAAATTTTGTTTGTTTTGAATTTTAATTGTTGGAAATTAAGAAGAAATGTTTCATTTCCGACTTTCATTAGATACTTTGAAATCTGTAAAAAAAGTTCATTTGTCCTTAATGGAATTTCAAAGGAAATTAACTTTCACGCAATTTTGTTTTTAATCAAAATGTTTATAGATTTATACTTTAGAGAAACATTTCTTTATAAGCAGATTAACAAATATTTTAACGAGTTTCTTTCTCAAACATTTTGGTGATTAACATTTAAAAATGCTACAAAAGATTCTCCTTTCATGTTTACCTAGAAATATTTTATAGAAAACAATTATGTTTTTGTTCATCACAAATTTAAATGATTATAAACCCATGTAATCATAATATTTTTACACTTACGAGTGTCAAAAATATATGTACAATAAATGTATGTGCAGTAAATATATGTATATATTGTCTCTGATGTGTTTGAGATCACAAGGATGTTTCATCTGATAAACTTAAATTATTATCTCACTTACTTATGAATATCAAAAAAGGAATTTTTTGGTTTAGTTTTGATTTTAACGATATAACGATTTAAAGATATAACTATGAAATAAAAAAATATATAGGTGATAGATATCAGCATGTGATCGGCACAGAATTTTAAAATTTCCTTGAAGATTGTTATTTCTGTAATTCAATTAACTTACAAAATATAATTGCAAATCAGTGTATAAATCTTAAGGAGCAGGTCCATATCCTAAACTTCCCATTTATAAATTAAATATAAATTTTAACTGCACACTGTATAAAAACTTAAATATTTTTAAATCTACAAAAATTTAATATAACCTCGAACAAAAAAAAAAAAAAAAAAAAGACAAAGAAAAAAAAAATCCTTTTCAGAATTACTTACAATTCCTAAAATCAGTCTATATTTTTAAAAACCTCAGAATCGAATGTATTTTTGATATTTAAAAAAGCATTAAAAAAGCAAAGTTTCTTTAATAGGTAATGATTGTCGAAAAACATTCTAGGGTAGTTTTTACAACTTTTCAATCACTTTTATCAAAAAGGAATAATTTTTTTATGCTATTAATTCCCAATTACGTATTTTCGGCTGCGTGGTTCAAGTTTTCTATGCAATAGTAACAAAATAATATTTATTTTAAAGTTAATCTTAATCCTGTTGATTTTTCATGTTTGTTGTAGAACACATTTTTTGATCATACACAGGTTTACGTGAGGATTAATAAGTTATCCGAAATACCTGCATTTCGGGTTGAGAAAATAGATTAATACTCTATGAATACACCATAAAAAAATATTCTAAAACATTTTCAAAAGTTAGTTGCAGCAAAAGAATCTTCGTTTTTATAATTGATTTGTTAAATCTTGAAAATAAATTGGCTTCTGTAAGTTCTTAAGATGAAGACCGCTTTTCGGAATCGTGCGTAACTCGTGCGTTATTGTATGTTTTTTTTTTTTTTTTGTGGTTATATTTTCTTTGATAAAGAGTAATTTTTAAGAGTATTATTTCGATAAAATCCAGTCAATATTTTTCAATGAATGGAAAACAATTTATAAGAGAAATTTCAACATATTTATAGAAAAGATAAATGTACAAACTTTAGGAAAGACCAAAGTATTTATAGAAAGGAAAACCATGATAAATTTTCTTGAGCATATATTTCTTAAAATTAAGCCTTGGCATACATACAGACTCAACAAAAGATTTCCAGATTTTCCCGAAATGTTGCTGCAATATTTCATTTTGTAGAATTAATCCGTAAAATTATCATAAAACTTTCAAAAGTGCGCCCTGAAACTGTTGCTTTGTTGGCGATGAATTATTCTACTTTTCACAGTAACACAGACTTTTGGAAGTTATTCAAAATTTAAATTCAAGACTTGTAGCCGAACCACTTAATCTTCAGAAAGAAAAGTATAGTTAACGCCACAGCTCGCAATGTTTATCCATTTGTGAAAAGGGAAACGTATCCGTGACTTGTAATATTAAAGTTGGCTGAAGCAGTAAAGTGATATTGGTAGAAAAGGAGATATGTGCGAACATGTATCTACTGCGGAGCAGGGAAAATGATTAAAATTCACGAATAATTGAAATTTAAAGTGAAAAAAATACACATTACTACAATAAATGTAATTAGGACATAGTTAATTTCTTATAAAACTAAGTATTCATGTCCCTTATTTAAATCAATTTCCATTATGCATTTCATAAGCACAGTTAAATTTACAATGTCACTACGCTTTACAGGCAAGTAATAAGAAAATACATTTGTAAATTGTAATATTAAATTTAGTTGAATCAGTTAAGTGATATCGGTAGAAAAAAAGATGTATGCGAACATGTATCTACTGAGGAGTATTGAAAATGATTAAAATTCATGAATAATTAAAATTTTAAGTGAATAATAAACACTCACTACTAAAGTAAAAATAAATAGGACATAGTTATTTTCCTATAAATCTAAGTATTCATGTCCATTAGTTAAATTAATTTTAATTATGCATTTCGTAAGCACAGTTAAGGTTTCAATGCAACTTCACTTTACCGGCAAGTAATAAGAAAAACAAAACACATTTGTTAATTGTAATAACTAGCAAAAGCCTTGTTTTGTTTGGATTCGCGAAGCATTATTTCTACCCTAAATATATAAAATCCCAATGAAACGAATTTATGAAACGACTGAATAAATATGAAATAACTGATTAAGTTTCACGACGATTTCTCCTAAAATATGGAATATTATGCGATGAAATTAACACCAAAAATCCGTATTGATCTTCAGATCTCAAAACTTGTATTAGAATTTTTAAATTCGAATTAGTTTTCGAGATATTAATTATTTGCTAATTTTAAACACTTTCCTCTAATGTTGCCAACTCATATTTTAATCATAACATATACTTTTTCATATTTTAGAAAAGGTTATTATTGCCGAAACGTCAGTGAAGGCTTACTGTGGAGACACGAAATGTTTTGGTTTATGTTAGTCTGTCTGTCTGTTTGTCTGTTCCGCGATAACTGCTGTAAAAGCATCCAATTAGCTTGAAATTAATTGAGCATATTCGTGAAGTACCCGAACGTAGCTGTATAGTTTTTGGTTAGATATGGTTAATTTGTTTGGAAAATATGGAAGATTTTATTTTGCTCCATAATGCTTTTCTACGTCAAGTCAGACGATATTCAAATTTCCATTTGATGGAAGAAAATGACACGTTTGAATTTAAATGTTAAATTATGGATACTAAAATTTCCAAATAAGGGTTTAAATTATTCCTATTATTTTGAATTTGTGAAAATACAATTGTCAGATTTTTTAATTTACATGTATACTTTTTGTGAAATTTTATACATGTATTCCAATAATATAAAGCATTTTTTTAAATTAATTTTCTTATTTTACATGATACATATTTCATTTTTTTTTTCTTTTTCTTTTCTCCGTTGCCTAGCGACTGTTATTCATAGCCTATCATTGAGTCAAATATGAAGTAAGTAAATTACTTAATTTGAATGTAAGTACTAATAAAAGGCTACAAGAAAAATATTTTATAGCGCCAATTCGATGCAATTTATACAATTAACAGTGGGCATGATAATGAATGATTTTCCAGTAGATTTATAGATTTCCAGATATGCCTATTTTGGGGTCTTTTAATATGTTATTGCTATAGCATGTATTAGGGTGTTTAAAGTAATGTTTTACCATGCTATAAGTGAAAAAAAAACACAGTTAAATGCATATCAATCCGTTTTAACACTTTCCAACATAGTTGAAAAGCATTATGACTTCAGTTTGTCTATCTGTCGCCTGCCGTGTGTCTCTACGTGCTCTAACTCACGTAAATATAGTTGGGATTACATGTAATTGATATACGTTATTAAGGTTTGTCAAAGTATGTTTGGTATTGAAAATGAAGTGTGTAGCATTCATAGCTCAATTACAGAGGCACTCAAAACTATTCCGTTATATTATAGCCTTTGGAAAAAATCATCTGTGGTGTATTTTAATAATGTTACACAATTTTAAATGTAATGAAATTTATATACATTATTAAGGTGCACTAGAACATTGTTACTATAAAATATGTTATGTGTAGCACTTACAGCATGCGTACAGGGAGCTAAAAGGTATTCATAATAATACAATGTTTGAAGAAAATTCTTTTGTAGCGTTTTTTAATGATGTTACTCTGCATTAAATTTAAATGTAATATGTGACGCGTAAAAATCTTCACTTAATATACAAGGCTGTAGAAAAGAATTCATTTACTTTTCCGTCTATTGGTAGAAATTACTGAAGGACATTAACACAGTCAATTGAAAATTACAAGTGTAAATTAAATTACGCTACGGGGGGTTAAGGGGACAGAGCCCCCCTGAAGAAATCTACTTTATTATCTAAAAATTACCAGAATAAGTTGCTCATGAGAATTTCAGAAGACCATTAATAACAATGTGTTTAATTTAACGCTTCTAATGCCTGAAAATTTCGAAATATTTTTTTCTTTTATAAATGTTTATGTAATTTAAAAACTTTAAATTTCGTTTTTGTAGAAAGATTAATATTACTCAATATGTGCTGAAAACAATGAGTTGCAGAGCTGACGTTGAGGCTCCTGATCTACAGGTTTACTAGTTTTAAAATAATTTGGCGACCAGTTTGGCGTCCCTTAAATGTGTGGTAAAAAATGTATCATATTACTTTTATTCATAGTTCAACTGATTTGAACAATCTTTCGTTAAATCGGGAGATTTTGATAGAGAAATCAAAAACTTGGAATTTTTATGTGAGCGCGACGAAGGTAATAAATCGTCAAACATTTCTCTCGTCGATTTTTTTTTTCATTTTATTATCATGTTATTTAAAATACAAAATTTTCATTTAAAACTGAAACATTTAAAATTAATGGCTTTCACTTTTTTTTTAAACGAAAAAAAAAAAAGAAAAATATTAGGCACAAATGTCATATACGCACCGGGGTACCTAACTGGCACCAAAATGGTGTTATTTTACCTGACATTGAAACCAACATTATTGTTGCTTATTTATTAATAAATGTCTATTTACATTTATTTTCTTTTTATTAAAAAAAAAAAAAGTTATAAATTGTTTTGTGCTATAGTTATTAATTAAAGTTTTTTTATTATTATTTATTGTTATTTCATTTTAAAAATAATAGAAAATAATTTAAAAATACATATGTAACTGGTTTTCGAAAACGACGTTTTCGCGAAATTGTCGTAAGAACCCGGTGCGTATATCACATCTGGTCCAAATCACTACAATAATAGCCTAAATCATGTGACTGTCATAAACAGTTCTGCGTTCACCGCTTCGATTTTTCTATGCCAATTGGTCATTTTGGTACTTTAATGTTATCCGGGCGCAGGTGATAAATCGCATAATATTGTCCCATCACCATCATTTCATCTATATTACAATAGTCCAAGTCATGTGACTGTCATAAACAATTACGGGCTGACCCATTCGCCTTTCATATGCAAGGTGGCTATTTTTAATCAAAAAAATATTTTCGAGTAAAACTACATAAAATTTGCCGTGATCGCAAAGCATTCTCGGTACTTTTATGTTAGCCGAGAGCAAATTTCGTCAATAGCATTTTTTAAGACTCCAATTAGCCTTTATTGTTTCTCGCGTGGTAAATCAAAACAATGATTTGATGTTGAAATTAAATGTCATGGTTTATGATATTATTTTTCTTTTTCTGTTATTTTTCTCTTTTTATTTATTTTTTATTGTTTATGAAATAATGGAAAGTCATGAATTTTTAAATGTTTCAGATTAAAATTAAAGTTAAGAGTTTCAAATAAAATGAGTGAAAGGTTTATATTTTTAAAGAAATAAGAAAAAATGCAACGAGAACATTGTTTGGCTATTTATCATCTCCGCTCAGCTAACATAAAAATACAGAGTTCTCGTTTTCTCTGACAGAATCTCCCGATTCGGCAAAGGACTGAGACAGTAAATAAAAATATGAATAAAAGCAACATGATACAAAGCTTAGCATACATTTAAGGGAGACCAAATTGGTATCCAAGGGCGGCTAGTATTAAATAATGCAACAAGTCATGACATTTAATTTAAGCTTCAAAGCAATGTTTTAATGGTACTACTTAGTTATCTCTTCGACCAATTTCGCCAAATTATATAAATCGTCAAACCACTCGCCAAATTATATAAATTGACATAATATTTATTTCAAATAACAAAAGAACAAATAAATTAGTATAACACTAATAAAACTACAAATAAAACGTCGAAATAAAAATCACTTGATGGCGTAAACACGTGTAACTTCCTTAAAGTCAAGTGAATGTAACATTTACGATCAACCATTATCGGCATTGAATCTTATAGTTTGGCGATAGATTTTTGGTCGACGTGGTAACCAAGTAGTACCGTTTTAACCCCCTCACTGACAAGCCCGTGTTAATACGTTCACTAAGCTCCAGGTTTCACTGCAATACAAGCAATATTTAAAGTAATATAATTCTATTGATTTAATGTATTTTTAATACATTGAACAATGTTTAATACTTCCAAGGATTGCATTCATATTCGTTATTAAGTTTTTTTATAAAATTTTCAAAGAATCATTTTTTTTAGCATTGCATTTAAAATAAAATGCAGAGAAAACAACATTACAATTTTGCCCTTTTCCAAGACAGTCGGAGGGTTAATTTACCCCTAGAAAAAAAAATGCTGACTGTCGAGTTAAAAAAAAAATGTTATTGGCGAAATTTGCACACGGCTAGCTTAAAAGTACCATGAATTCTTTGCGATCATGGTAATTTATGTAGTTTTATTCGAAAAAATAATTTTGATTCTTTAATCAAAAAGAAAACCTTTCATATGAAAAGCGAAGGAATCAGCTCTTAGTTGAATATGGCAGATACATGACTTGGTCTATTATAATATAGGTGAAATAATGGCGATGGAATAATATTTGGTGATTTATCCCCTCTGTGGCTGTCTGATATTAAAGTACCAAAATGACCTGGAATGTAAAAAGCGAAGGGATCCGCCTGGAACTGTTGGTGATAGTCACATGACTTAGGCTATTATTATAGAGATTGTTTTCAATTCTAAAAACAGCGCAAATAATAATATTTCCTTATGATTAAAAATTTATCTAAACGTGACTGTTAAAAACAGAAAAAAAAAAAAAAAACTTTAAAATTACTATTAAATGAGTACGTGTTAAAAGCAGGAAAATATTGAAAATTGTATTTACACGTGAACATTAAAAGAGAAATGAAACTTTAAAATAATAAATACATTAATATGCGTTTAACCCTTTCAGTGGCGAAGTACTTCTGTTCGTAAAATGTTGAAATAAGTGAATGGCACAGAATTTACAAACAAATTTATTTCGAAATACGAAAATGCTTAATATTCACTTACTTAATAAAAGGAAAATTTTCATTCCTATATTCTGGTGTCAATGTGGCATTTAAGATTTAAAATTAAGTGGTCCAAACATCAACCACCGCCCTTGAAGGGATTAAAGAAGTAAATTGTATTATGTCAATCGTATTAGAACGCTGTTAAAAAATATCGGTAGGCAAAAACTCTGTTTACTTAATTCACTTTATTTTAGCTTCTTTTCAAATGTTTAACTGATCTTTGTCAGACCGTATTTGTTTATGGCATTTGATTACTTGAACCATTATAATATAGATGAAATTATGGCGATAGAATATTTGGAGATTTATCATCTGTGCCTGGCTAACATTAAAGTACCAAAATGGCACCTAGAGTATAAAAAGCAAAGTGGTCCGCTCGGAACTGTTGATGATAATCACGTGACTTAGGCTATTGTTATAGAGATTGTTTTAAAATACCGGGAGACAAAGACTCTGTATACTTAATTTGAATGATAAGTTTTTGAATGATAAGCTTTTGGATTATAAATATTCAAAATTTAGTGCTTCTAATGTTAAATTACATTTTCATATTTTCATTTATAACTCCTGAAATAAAGCTCCTAATGTGCTAATTTTTTTGTGTAGCAATAATACTAATATACTCAAACATAAATACGCTGAATTTTCAATTTTTAAAATTTTATGATATGAATTATGAATTATGACATTAATATTCGAAAAAATTATGAATTGCAACCTACAATTTTTTTGATGGATTTAAATTTATTAAATCTTGCTTTATGGAAATCCATAATTTTACATTTTTCTTCCAAGTAGTTTTCAAATTATGCTTAAAAAACGGCAAAATGATGGTTTAAGGGGCATTCTATGATAGAAGTGACTAGATATTTTAAAATTTCTTATGCTATCCTGTGATCTAGCTGGTTTCATTAAACCAAAAAGAGGGCTCTCTCGCTTAACAATCGAGTACTGAACTTCAGTCTCGATACAGCCCTTAAAATACGCTCGTTTTAAAATAATTAATTTCTCAAAAACGTATGGTACGAATTGCATAAAAATTTCTTTTTAGGCTAATTGAAGGGTGTAGAGTTCATTTATGCTGTCAGAATCGTGTACTTCTACTGAAAAAAAAAAACAAAGTTATGGTTCGTTGTAATATTAGATGGCCCCTTAAGCAAATTTTATATACATAATTTAAAAGTAGGTATTCTTTCCAATCGTTCGGTACAAGTAACTTCCTTCTACAATAATTTGTTGTGGAGTTAGTAGGGGTGTTTACTTTTTTTTCCACGACTGTACATGTGTATTAAAAAACGGCCGAGGAAACTAAATCAATCCGGAATCTAAATAATTTATATTTTAATTTTGATTAATAAAAAACCACCAAATTTTCAGCAATTTCCTATCAAATTTAAACATTTTTCATTATAGCACTTGCCAACAATTAAAAATTCACAATAAAATTCTTACCACAACAACAACCTTTCTATTGCAAGACGCATTGCATATTACGTACGCAACGCTGCAATAATAAAAAGCTTTAGCGGGTATTACGGTAATACTGTTACCTCACGTGCAAATAATTAGAGATTATTTAATATCGCTTAATTGTTACAAATTTTAAAAAATAAAGGAGCACATTTTATCATAAACATCAACAAAATATTTTATTCCCTTATTCCAAAGATATCGTTTTTATCGTCTGCTTCTTTACTAACATGATAAATTGAATTTCATTAAAAAAAGGCACAATAGTAGTAAAACATTTGACTAAATCGAATAGTTTTTTTTTAAATTATGGTTTTAGAATTAAATTCAAGAACGGGTTAAACAGCTAGTATATGATATAACGGATTTAACAATTAATCTTAACTTTTTACAATTCTTTTGTCGCTACTTTACAAATAAAAATCATAATATAATTCTTTTAAACGCTTAAGTATCGTCTGCGCAAATGTTTTCACATAATAAGAATAAATTGTGTATTTGAATTCCTAACAATGAAAAATATTTTTATTATTGAATGTAAATAACTAAATTTTAACAAATTTTAATTCATTAAAAATATGCTATAATTTTGATAAAAAGGGTATTTTAAAAATTTCATAAGAAAAATCTCTGAAACTATTTACTTAATCATGTTTCTATCTACAATGATTAACTCCATGATTTATTTTTTCTTTTGAAAATATACGTGTTTCATTTTTTATTTACAAAAATGCGTCCGTAATGGATAAGCATGTGAAATAAATTAATTAAAATAATAATTTTTTTAAGGTTATTCTGTAAAAAAAAAATATTGTGCAAATCTACAGGTCATAAATTATTTTTTATTTTAATTTCAAGTCAAAATACTGAATAGTTTTTTTGTAAAGTGTACGACAAAATGTAATTTGTGTAGTCTAGTAGAGGATTTGCTTCGCTGATCCTAATAAAGTCAGATAAATCACTAAAGTGATATTATCAGTTAAAAGAATATTGTGAAAATGAATAGAATGGTATTATTAGTAAGCATTACAGATAGTGAATGTACATCAAAATTTAGGAATTCAGAGAATTGTCACTGACCGCTCTTAGTAACCATAAAAGAAAAAAAAGTGATATTTATCTTGAAATCTATATATTCATGCTACGCATTGATCTACCATTTATGTTTCATACAGACTGTTAAATTTCGAAATAATATATCCAAACAATTTTTTTTAATGGAGTTCAATTTTTTTTTCTAATAAGATTTTCAAAAAAAAAAAAAAAATATATATATATATGTATATATATATATATATATATATATATATATATTACAATTAAAATTTCATGCGAAGACTTGAAAAAGAATGTTTGAACCCTCCAGTATCATTTTTGTTATTTATTTTATAGATATTTAAAAAATTCGATTGTGCTTTACGAATATATCATGTAAATTGTTTAACTTCACTGCGATATTTTTAATTTTAAAATGAATTTTTTTGGTCCATTAAAAACCCATAATAATAACGAAATAAAAAAATATATAAAAACAAACACCGAAACAAAATAGACATCGAAAACAAATGTATACACATTTTGACTTATTTATTTATTTATTTTTATTTGTACGTGTGTATTTGCGCAAGCATTCTAATTCTACATGACAGATTCAAATAATTTTACTGACAATAAATTTTGGTGCGGATGACAGTATAGTGCCACATTTAAATTTGTCATCTGCGTGACAAAATATTAATCACAAAAGGAATTTTTGAAAAGATAAGTTGATTTATTCAACTACATTTTTAAACACGGTATTTAATAAAGTACTCATAAAACTTTAAAATTTCAATAACGGTTAAGAATATGAAGTTGAAATAAATAAAATGTTTATATGGTAGTTCATAAATGTTTTGTACGGTAATTTTTTAAAAGAGTTCAAATGTTCGTTAATCCTTTGGTTATAGGGTTGTCATATATGTCATCCTAGCGACTATTTCAATATTTTATCCGCATCATTAATTGAAAAATAATCTCTGAAATACACTTATGCTAAAAGGCTTTTAATAGAAATCTAACACAAATACTTTTCTTCTAAATTGTGGTACGAGTGAATATAAAAATTGTCGACAGTTCAACTTGCAATCTAAAGGTTAATAAAGGACACTGCGTAGTCTGAATCTGTAAGATGTCGAAAATATTTTTTTTATATCACGCTTTTATAACTATATATACTGACGGGAAAAAAATTCCAACATCAAAAAAGACTTGTGTTAGATAAACGAAATTTGGTAGGCATGCTTATACATCTGAAAGATGACTTTGATTCAAATTTTGGGCTTCGCGCATAAGTGATGTGCTGGTAACGCTACTCAGAACTTGCAAGTTAGGTTTGTTTTAAACGCGTGCTGTAAAGTTCGTGATCGTTATTTATCTTCGAAATTTAACGTATTGAGTTGATGTTATCCAAGAATGCTTTTAAGAAGACGAACAAGCCATTATCAACAGCTCACCGAGTTGGAAGGAGGTCGTATAATAGGGCTACGAGAGGTTGGATTTTCTTTCCGCGATATTGCGGAAAGACTAGGCCGAAATATATCCACTGTGCATGATTTTTTGAAGCAGTGGTCAAGGGATGGTTCTGTCTTAAGAAGATCGGGTTTAGGGAGGCCACGTGGTACTACTGAAAAGGAAGACCACCGTATTAGGCGTACGGATATGGCGCATGGTACTGCGTCTGCAGCAGAAATTCGAGCTGCAGTTGGTACCACAGTGACACAACAAACTGCTAGAAATAGGTTACTTTAAGGACAGCTCCGAGCCAGGCGCTCTGTAGCGTGCATTCTACTGACTCGAATCCATTGCCGTTTGAGATGCCAGTGGTGTCAAGCCAGAGCTCATTAGAGGACGGAGTAGATATCTGTTGTGTTTTCTGAGGAAAGCAGTTCTGCCTTAGTATCAGTGATGGCCGTGTGTTGGTCAGAAGGGGGCCAAGGGAACGCCTTCAACCAAACTGTCTGCGAACTGGACACAGTGGACCTAAACCCGGAGTCATGGTCTGGGGAGCAATTTCCTATGAAAGCAGGAGCACTCTCGTGGTTATCCCAAACACACTGACTGCAAATTTGTTCGTCAGTCTGGTAATTCAACTTGTAGTGCTGCCATTCATGAACAGCATTCAAGGGGGAGTTTTCCAACAGGATAATGCTCGCCTTCATACCGCTGTCTCAACGTGCTGTACAGGGTGTCGACATTTCACTTTGGCCTGCAAGATCACCAGATCTGTCTCCCATTGAGCACTTGTGGGATATCATTGGACGACAACTTCAGCATCACCCACAGACACCACTATCCGTCCCAATATTGACACAACAAGTACAAAAATCATGGAACTATATACCACAAAGTGACATTCGGCATCTTTATGACACAATGCATGTACATTTGCTGGCTTGCATTCAAATTTCTGGAGGTTACACCGGCCATTAATGTAACAGTATTACACATTTGAAATGCATTTTCTTGAGCTTAAATTAACCTGTGATCTTGAGAATCTAATCAATTAAACATGTTAACTAGACAAATGCATTGTCCAAATTTCATGACTCTAGAATAATTTTTTTTTTCTTGGAGTTGGGATCTTTTTCTTCCGTCAGTGTATGTTAAATTCGAAAACTGAGAGACCTTTCAAAAAGTTTTAAACGTAAGAATACCTTTCAGTAAGAATGTGCATCAAATTAATTTGAATATTTCCTTTTTTTTTTTAAATTCTACTTTGTAGTGCTATCTATTGTCGATAATTCGAACTATTATTTAAATTACTATAAACAAAAATTAAGAGCAATCGCATAATCGTATAATTTGGCTCATATTGATATCCATTTTATCTAATTAATTATTGAAAGTTAAATTCCTTTACAAAACGCCTTTCATATTGTGAAGAAATAAAAACATAAGGAAGCATATTACAGCATCTGGTACACACAGTAGGGTGGTGACAACACAGTCTATTGAATATGCCTATTAGAAAAGTACAAAACCCCCTAGTGTATGATTTAAAAAAATCGCCAGAACGTTAGTACTAATGAAGAAAAATATTGAGATTAAGAACCATTGAATAAATTAAGAATACGTTGCGAAAAATTTAAATTTACTTTTATTACTGTTCCTGTCGATATTCGCATAAAATGTGTTGAAGTAATTTTCTTTGAGTTAATTTTTTAAAACGAACTTTTTTTAATTCTCGTATAGCATGTGTGAGAAAAGAGTCATATTGGAAAAAAATATTAAAATGTTTATTATATTAGTTTATGACTTTTTCATATCTGACAGCTATCTGGTAAAAATTGTAACTTTGATTTAGTGGAATATGGGATGCGTTAAACTTATATTCTTCCAAAGGATATTGTAAAATTATATTGTGGAATATTGTGAAATTTTCGTATGCGATCGATAAGCAGTAAAAGATAACCAATGATTAATTTGTTTTAATATGTAAAATATGATAAGTGTCAAATTGAATTATAGCTCGGATCATGGGGCAACATTAAAAACAACTATGTTTATGGTAATTTCATATGCCAATCCTCGATATAACATTTAACCCTTTCACTGTCCCAGGATTTCCCTGTATTTTTATAAGAATACTTATAAATTCCAGGATATATAAACTTATTTATCGCAGTTTGATGCTATAATATCTTTAATATAATTTCTTTATATATATGGTTCAAAATACAATTCTGTTTAAAATATTTTTGACTACAGTCATCTTAACATTATTCCTAGAAACAGAAAAATCTGGGACTGAATAACTTATCTCAGAGGCCAAATTCTCCGGAGCATAAATTAAACAATGTGCCTCTCAAGACTAATATCTGTTAGAGTTAAGAAACTAGAGGAATGCACATATATTTATAGTGCATTTATATTATAATTTTATCAGGGTTCATACGCCACAGGGGGAATAATACCAGATTTTTCATAAAGATTTATTTTCTTTATATTATGAAAAAAATACTTATACGAGGGTGTTCAAATGAAAAGTTGCAAAACGGCATTGTGGATATAATTGAAGTCTTTATTCAAAAATAATCACCTGAGGGCTGAGCAGAAATATCCCACTGTTCCATTGGTCGAAGGATTCCCTATTCCCAGAATTCCCGAGGATGTGACAAGAGCTAGTCCTCCATTGTTTCCTCCAGTTCGTCGTCCGAGTTGAAGCGTTTCCCTTTGAGATGTTTTCAGCTGGCCAAATAGATCGAAGTCGCAGGGCATCATGACCAATCTGTTGGGCGGTCGTTCAAACTGCTCCCACTTGAACTTAGCAAGACAAGTTTGTATGACCCTGCAGACATGTGGACACCCATTTTTGTGGAGCACAATCATACTCACCGTGAGCAGTCCAGTCCCTTTGCTCTTGATGGACTTGGGTAGGCTACGGAGTGCCTCACAGTACACGTCACTGTTAAAGATTTGTTCGTGCTCGAGGAATTCAATAAGTATCGGACCTCGGGCGTTGAAAAAGACGGTGAGCATCATATTGTCTGCTGAGGGCGCATCATTGAATTTTTTAGGGTTAGGTGACAACACATGCTTCCATTGCATACTGCTGTGCTTTGTCTCTGGCTCGTAGTGATCCGCTTTTTTAACGCTGGACCCCACCATCACTGCCAACATTCACATTGTTACACGTCGATTACTTCTCACCAGATCGTTCACCTTGTCGATGAGTTTGGCCGCGATTACATCCCAGCAGACATATACCTTTCAACACAAGATCGGACCGCGGCTGGCAGAGTCTGTGAAGTGTCGGCATCGGCACAGTGTTTTTGCTGAAGTGTCGGCAGCATGTCGGTAACTGAAACTTAAGAATCTGCTTTTTCGACTGCCGGTTACCGTAATCGGTGCCTTTATGGTTAAATATCGACAAGCGATTGACACCGGCAAGTGACGCAGGAACTATATGTGATTTCTGATAGTGGCCCGATTAGATTTGCCAACATCGGTCCGAATTCGGAATATTTACTCTTACCCGATATTCTTTTACATTTTCATTCAAGTTCCAGTTTATTTGGAAATATTAAATATATTATTAAACTTAAAGTGTTTTATACATTTTCCTACTTTTCTTCAAAGAATCCTTATAACAATATGAAATGAAACTGTTATTTTTTTATTCTTATGTATTATATATGCGTGTCTGATAAATAAAAGAGGCTACTGGAAAAATAAAATGAATATATATATATATATATATATATATATATATATATATATATATATATATATATATATATATACACATAATAGTTTGCATATGAAATTCTGACAGTGAAAAACAGAAAAATTGTCAAAAATAGCCTATATTTATTTATTAAAAAATTGTTTTTTAATTCATTTTAAAAAGCTCCTGAAATATATTTGAATAATCAAAAGAATTTTGTAAATCGTTCCTTACAATTATTGTTCATTATAAACTTAATCGCAGAAAGAAAAAAAATACTTCATAAGTTAATTTAATTTATTTTCTAATTAAATTTCCATTTTAAAAGCAGAAGCTAAGTATAAAAATATCAAAAATCTACCCATCTTTTTAAGCATTTAAATTTAAAAGAAAGATTCACAAATCTCCCCTTTCTAAAAAAATATCTGCAAAACGAAAAAAAAGATAAATTAATATTTCTATTTTATTTAAAGATTGAAAAATGTTGATAAGTAAAAGAATTAATATTGCTACATAATAATTAAATATATATTCTACATTAAATAATCAGTTGACATTAAATGAATTCTTATTCTAATTAAAACTTATTAAATAACCAACTTTTTTCTTATTAAAATTAGTTTTTTCATGTTAAAAATATAAATTTCTTATCGTAATACACTTAATTACATAACACCTAAAATAACTACATAATTCCTAAACAGAAAATTGTATTAATAGAATAACCTCTAAAATTCACCCAATTTATTTGATACTTGAGCATTCTTACATTTATAAGAAAGGTTCAAAAATCTTTCCCATCTAAAAAAAATTTCTACCAAAAGAAGAAAAAATATCAATTAAAATTTTTACTTTATTTAAAATTAAAAAAATGTTGATAAGTAAAAATAAATATTGCAACATAATTAGTAAAAATATAGTCTACTTTCTATCATCAAAAAACATAAAATTCTATTATAATTAAATGCTATTTTCTAACTTATTTTCTAACTATATATTCATTTTAAAAGCATTTGCTAAGTTCCTTATTTCCTTTAAAAATCAAATTATTAAAAAAGTTTTTAAAATTATTTTACAAGCTATAAAAATATGAAAAAATCTACCCATCTTTTTAGAATTAAAATTTAAAAGAAATATTCAGAAATCTCCCCCTTTTAAAAAAATATTTATCAAAGGAAAAAAAAAGATAAATTAATATTTCTATTTTATTTTAAGATTAAAAAGTGTTGATAAGAAACAAGTTTATACTGCAACATAATCATTAAATACATGGTCTACTCTATATCATCAAAATATATAAAATAAATTCTTATGCTAATTAAAAGTTATTAATTACCAACTTATTTATTAAAATAAGTTTCACGATGTTAAAAAAAAAAAAAAAAATATTTTTTTAAAAATTAACGCAACGCAACTAATTACATTATAATTCCTAATAAGAAAATTTTATTAACTGAACAAAACCTCTAAAAATATTTTTTTTTTTTTTAAATACTTAATGATTCTTAAATTTATAAGAAAAACCAATTCGTTTGCTTTAAATAATTCGCTATGCTATTTCTTTCATACACTTAAATATTAAATCAACTCTTATATATACGCGCATAAGAAAAAAAAACTTAAAAAAAAACATCTACAATTTACATACACCGACAAACCACCACTTAAAGAAATACCTTCCCTTTATTACCCCATAGAATCCTTCAACAAGACTCAATGGCCAAGTAGTTAAGACGTTTACCTTCTGTCTTTGGGGGCGTCAGATCTAACCCAACCTCTTCCAGAGCCGAAATATGCTACTTTGAAATATTAACAAATGGATAAGTCAAAATGGCTAATAGATGGCGCCATTAAATTGGATTTTTTTTTCAATTTACGCAGGTGTTGCATTGCGGCCGGCATTTGTATGGTTAGATATCGGTATAGTGTTCTTCCCGAACCGGACCGTCTGTGCCTCATGAATCGTGCCGCATTCACGAGGCGTGTAAAAAAAGACACAGAACCGCTAGCAGCAGCTGGTATCGTACTAATACCGCAGGTAGTGGCAAGTGGCTGTCGGCCAGTTGTTTACGGATAGATCTGTGTTTGCTGCGCGTGTTTGCCTGGAAGGGTCTTGGGTCATCGCTCAAACATTCACAGACTTGACGAAAACGGGCATTACACTTTATCACTGACTTATCCGATACACAGTCTCACCCATGTACGGCCACCAGCCGGCGATGAGTATCGGCCGGTTAAAATCCATCCGCAGTCAAAAATCTGATAACACCTCGCTGCTTCTCAATCGTCGAATTTTGTAATGGAATCGCCATGATGTTTTTTCACGCACTGTCGTGTCAATTGGACGGAACACACAGCCACCTGCTTTCCTCCTGTTTCATGAGCGGAAGCCAGCGCATGCACACAACCACGCCAGACACTCCAATCGCATCACTTAATACTTTACTGCGTTATCCCAAAGCGGAATATTGAAATTTCAACCTGTTTGTTTGCTACGAAATTTCATACCTTTTAATATGAACACCCCTCATACATTCTTACCACTACTTTACGAAAACGATGATATTTAAACCCCTGATACCCGAATAGTCTCCCTAGATGTATGAACGCTGTAAATATCATAAATTTTTAATAGGTCCTAATATGTATTTTTCCCACAATCCTCATACGTCTGAAACAGCATTGCAAAGCATGAGACAGCCTGAGAATGTTAAATTTAGATTAAGGTTTATTAAAAGTTCATTTTCGAAATAAAAGTATTAGTTAATAAAGAAATTTTCACATTAGTTGAAATAAAAATGCCAATCCCATGCAGAATCAAGCAAGATCAGTAATGCATGTAATTTAGAACAACTAAATTCTTTTTCATTGCGAAAACAAAAAACCTTAATATGAATATAAGCAGTATCGTTACTGCAGTAATATAGGATACCAGATTTTTTTTAGAAATTTACTTTTTTAACAAAAAGGTTAATTTATATTACAAATGATAACATGATATGTGATACTCAAAAACCCATTGGACATTTCGAAGAAGATGGTCTAACATACTGGAGGAGTAAAACATCTGCGATAATATAATTTCTGCAACAAAAAACTATAGTTGCACCTTTTTGCTGAGTGCATTTCTCCAAAACTGTTTTTTACCATTTTTAGAAATGATTTTTAGAGATTTTTGTATAGTTGTTACCCTGGTATTATTAGTAGTTCATTTAACGTTTGGATTAAGCTTAAAAGCTTCAAAATCGTTGCTGAAAATATATCAGAACAAATAATAATGTTTCAGGAACTCAATAGAGATTATAACATGACGATGTATGAATTTGGTATGGCATTCAGCAATAGTAAATTCGTTCGCGCATTCCAACATATCAGAAATATTTATCGTTTTCTAACGCTCAAATTATTTTCTATTATTGGTATTCTGAAAAACTATTGTCCTTAAGTAACTGTCCTCACTACTGTCTCATATATGTGCCCTATAGCGACAAATATCACATAATCTAAATTGTTAAAAACGTCACTTTATCTGTTACAAAATTGATCTGTGTATAAGAATACAGAATCCTAACGATAATCACATAAAAAGCTGAGGGTGATTATGATTTCCCGCCCTCTGAACGAAGCTGAAGTTTATTATGTTGCGTCCATCGCAGTGTGAATTATTTTTTGACCCACAAACGCCCGCCGGTGCATTGTAGTAACATTGATAGATGATTACTTAAAAACGCGGTATTCAATAATTTTCATAGATTGTTCCAAGTATCATATGAAATAAAAATTAAGGTAAAACAAAAACAATTTATTACTTTTCTCCTGAATAACGGAATTTTCACATTAATTTACTCATTTCTCGGAAATTTTTATTTCACTACATTCTTTCAACAATTCTGCAGATTCTTTTTCAGAAACTGATTTTTATAAGTAATCAGCGAAAAACATCTTCTGCAATTTTGAAAATGTTGTATTCGATTTTTATATATTTATAATCTATCAAGACAAGTGCATAAATTTAAAAAGTAATTTGTAAGTATTAAATGGGCTTTTCTTTTGAGAAAAATTTAATCTCAAACTTTTTGTTCTCTTACACTATTTGGAAAAGTTTCCAACATTATTTTTAAAACACATTTTGCCTCTGGAGTAATTGAAATTTTGTGACTTAATTTTTAAAATGTCACAAAAAACCTTAAGTCATTTGTTTTTCTTAACAATAGTGCTGGGACTGTTTTTTTAAGTACAATACGTATAAAATATTCCTGAATTTAATCTTTAAATATGGTTTCAGTAGAGTAGTATAATACGCAGAATATATACCATAGTGTGTATAATGCGTAGTATAAATAACTCCTTAAATTAAAAAAAAAAATCTTTCGATTTTCTAAACAGCAACCTTCTATTACAATTTCAAATGTGGGCTTTAAACAAAAATGTGGTCTACCTTGGTAGGTATAAATGTATGCTTATTGAGTTGGAATACGGGCGTCAATTTTAGATTGTTTTTAAAAATGGCACTTTTGATTCAAAATAATGCATTGATGTGGTACATCAGGTGTTTTCTAAAAATTAAGTCGTTTAAATGGGGATCACTTTTCATCCAGTTTTAACTTAAAAAGAAAATCAGAAAGAGAGATGCTCTTTAAGATCTGTCAATTTCCCCACATTGCTATAAGAAGAAGGCATGATCGGACATTTTAAAGTAAAGTTACACGAACTATCTTTATTGCGGATAGAAAATACCCCGAAAGATTGCTTTTTTTACAATGCTTTTATAGAAAAGAAATAATAATAATAAAAATACTGTAAGGCAATATCGAAAAAGAAATACTGATATAACATGGTAATTCTGACTAATGTACAGCTTATATTATCATTGGTAATATTTTAACTGTAAAACATATTTCAATACAACAAATACAATGCAGTACTTGTTTGACAATCTTCTGATAAAATAATTTACATAATAAAAATTCACTTATGCTTAATAGCATTTGAGAAGTATATTTCCTAACTGCAAATGTGTAATTATTAAATCCTCATACAATTTTACAAGAATATAAGATTTAAATATTTTGTAAATACATAAACTTATGCATGCATGTAGCGCATATATATATTTTTATATATTTTATATATTTTTTAACTAACAAAATTCCTAACACATCACAAAAAATAATTATCATTACAGTATTGGAAGTTTTAGAATATAATGATATACATATATTTGTACTGAAAGAAATATACTATCATGAATATATAACACTCAAATATACTATAAAAGGTTTCACGTATCCATCGAAAATTATGCGTAGTACGTAGTTTATATTGTAATTAAAAACAAATTTTGAATTAGGAAAACTGTAAAAATCATAATTTTATTTTATTATGATAGGAATGCAGTAATTCTAATTCAGTTAGTGTGTCTCAAGAATAAAGTTCAATTTCAGATTTTCATAATTAGTTATATAACTAAGCATCAATATAAATAACGGTTTTAATCCATTAATCGACTTCATGAACACGCCTTTTAGTGCACTTAAACATGAAAGGCAGTAGTATCATTAATTATAGTTAGAAGACTTCTTGACATATTTCAGCAAGTGAATGGCATGAATATTATATGTATTTGAATGTTATGTATTTCTAAAGAATACTTTTTCACGACATTAAATTAAAAGAATATTTTTAATGTTCAAACATTTTATACAAGGTTTTAGCATTAAAAATAAGATAGAACTCCGAAATCATTTTAGGAGAATGGTGGTTTTTAATTATTATTTACGTTTAGGAATTATAAATTTAACAGAATATGAAGTTTCTTGTACTTTAGTTGAAAGATCAAAGTTTGAAACAAATTTATTTCGAAAATAAATAATTTTTAAGGCTATATTACATATTCATTGTTTTCAATTGATGCATTATCATTCAACTCTATAGAACTGGGCATGGGCACCAGTTTTGCTGTAAGATATTTATCTTTATACAGGCCCGCGATGTATGAATCTATGTATGTATACATGGCCGAATAAATTAGAGCGCATATCGTCAACAATAGTTAATCTCATTTAAGAATGTAATTAAACATAAATAGTGAAGGGGAACCCGCAGTAATAAAACGAATAAAGATTCATCATAAATGAATCATGAGAAGCTGATTCATGGAACGTGTCCTTAGAAAAAATTCGTTTGATACTTTTTATTATGAGGTAATTAACACCGCATCAATATAAATATTTTACTTAATACATCAATTTTGACTTCGTGATACGCCTTTTAGTGCGATTAAGTATGTAAGTTAATAGTTTAATTAATTATTGTTAGAAGTCTTTTTTGACATTTTTAGGAAAGTGAATTGCAAGGTCAATATATCTGTTTGAATGAATAATTTTTTATCATTATGATTCATTTAAGAGAGCACAGGACCTTTTACTTTATCGAAATGATTAAAAACAACGCCTTTTTCAAAGTACCAAAACGCAAATAATATGCAATTAAGATATTTTCCCTTCTGCCTGAAGTATATATTCTTAGCTTGATTATTCAGAAAAATAAGTGTTGAAAATAGAAGATTAATATTTAAATTTTAAATTTAGAAATTCATCTCACTAATGCATGAAATGAAATCCTTAAGTGCTCCGCGCATGATAAAACTCTAACTTATGCATATAGAAAACATTTTTTGATACAAATTGAACCATAATACAAATACTTCTAAATTAAAACCAATATATATAGAAAAAGGTTTGTTTAAAATTTAATTTTAGCACAAAATTAAAAAAAAAATACAAAATTCTTAAAACAAATTTCAACTTTTTAAAGTGCAAAAAAATAAATAACCAAAATATGCAAGCTTTTTTGGTTTTAGCATGAAGACTATAAAGAAACGCATATTTGGTTAACTTTTTAAACCTGCAGCTTATATGGTTTGAAAGTAATAGTGTGCGCAATCTCCAAATTTACTGAGAAAACGCTTTTTAAATTTTCAATATCAATGAACTTTTAATTGTACTCACCGTCTGTAAATGATTAAAACTCAAGAAATAATGCAGATTTTTTAATGGGTTTTATTTTGCATATTGTTGAGTATCTTATAAAAATTTAGAGTGAAACAAAACCCGAAAACTGATTATTTGAAATTTTAAAGGTGTTGTGCCCCTTAATGTAAACCTTGAAAAAGTAAATATTTTAATTTCAGGAATGACAAAAAGAAATAGGAAGTTTCATTGAAAAATTTCATTCAAAATTAACGTTGAAAAAAAATATTTGTTTTGGCATTACAATTTTACATTGTTTTGGAAGAAAATATTTTTATTGCTTGGATCATATATATAATAACTTAATTATTTCATTATAATCTAATTGTATAGTATTATGATATAAACAATTATTTTACTGCTATATACCGGGTGATCCAAATGTTTGTTACAACTTTCAAAACTCATAAAAAAAGGAAGAAATTATGACAATGGGCTCACAATGTAGGCGGATTTTTTTTTAGCAGAAAAAAATGTTAAAAAAGGGCGCTGACGACCCGAAACACAATGAACAGGTACTACGACACAATCTCTGGTAGTTTATTGTTGTCCAGTTCATTGTGTTTCGGGTCGTCAGCGCCCTCTACATGTGATTTTTGTAACTTTTTTCTACTAAAAGAAATCCGACGACCTTGTGAGTCCTTTCTTGCGAAACGAACTCCTTTATCATAATGTATTCCTTTTTTATGAGTTTTTAAAGTTTTAACGAATTTTTGGCTCACCCGGTACTTAAAGATACGTATTCATGCAATATATGTACATCATAAATCGTTTTGGGGAATTGCACCACACATCGCAAATATCTAGTTAAATTTCCTTAATTGCATAATTAAATATTAATATTAAAAAAGAACCTACTCAGATAATGAACAATATTCTCCATTTTCAATGAAATATACAGTGAAAGTTCAGTTACTATGTTCCAAGGACAAATTCATTCTCAGATTTTCGTTATTAGATAATTATCTTAACATCTATATAAATATTCTATTTCATCTATCAGTCTTTACTTTGCGAATACGTTGTTTGGTGCAATTAAACATGTAGTAGTATCATCAATTACAGTTAGAAGACTGATTTGACATATTTTAGAAAAGAGTGGCACGTTCAGTATATTTATTCAAATAAGGATAGTTTCATAAGGACATTTTATGGTGATATTAATTTAAAAGAATGTATTTAATGTTCGAAAACATGTACAAGATTTTTCCATTAAAAGAGTGGAACTCAGAAATAATTTAAAGGATAAATAAATTTTATGAACCTAGGAATGACAAAGATAAATAAAATGTGATAGTATACCATGAGTTTTGAAAAAAATTTAAATTTATGAATTTAAAAACAAATTCATCTAAAACTGTTTTCAAAGTTTTTAGTTGCTACACAATTATCCACTTATACAGAATACAGATATATTTTATGAGAGAAAATATAATCTTATGCATATTCGATGCCATTATACGTCAAATGCATTTTCTTTAAAAATGTCACTTATCTTAAACATTGGAAAATTTTATATCATATAAATAAATAATAGTGGGGAATTTTATTTGAGTCAGGTTTAGTTGAAAAAAATTGGGAATTTTCGGATCAATTTCTTATAATGCCAAAATCTTGACCTGTATATCTACAAGAGCAACAAAAAAATAATAATCTGTTAACAGCTCCGGGTAGTGTAAAGTACATGAATTTTAGAAATTATGATAAAAGTGACAATTTTTTAAATTAATGATAATAAGTAAAAAGAAAATGCATATAATTCTCTTAATAGTGCATAAAAGTTGCCTTCTGTATGTTGAAGAATAAAAAAAATAAAAATGAATCCGTTAACATCTTTATGTCGCACCTTGCCATTAAACTTAGGAAAATAACAAAATTGATAAAGTTTCATATAAATGATGAAAATATTTTTTTCGCATCAGCTTATAATAAAGTAAGAATTTTGCTTTATGTACATACAAATGTAACGTAAAACCAATTTTTAAATGGGTTTCGGATGTGCATTGTTTTTAACTTATAAAAACTTTTGCAAAAAAGATATTTTCAATATTTTTTATATTTAAATTTAAACAATTAATTTTAACAAATTTAAAACTCTGCTTATTAATGCATTTTTAAACGGCATTGGTTAAAATAAGTTTATAGAAGTTTTAATAAATTATTTAGACAATGTGCATTGAATCAGTTTTAAAGAATTGCTATTGTTCTTCCTAACCTTTATTTTTTAATACGTGTAAGAACCTGTTGTTAGATTTGTTATCAAACTCTGTAATTATGATTGCGAAAGCAAAGTCGATCTAATATAGCCCTCTTTGTTATTAGTGACAAATTGTCTGTCAAAAAACTCATTCACAAATTTCACATATGGCTCCACTGCATGCATGTGGTACGGAAAAATTAAGTCAAATTAAGATTTTCATTTCCAATTCTGAAAGAATTTTGAATCAATGATAATCAAAATCCAGTCTAAGCTGATTCTATGCCATATAGGTGTCAAAATAGACCATCAAGAAGTTCTGAGTAAAAACTAGGTATCACTAAAATTTAACTTGGGTATAACAAAATATTGCACTCTTTCTGTCACAGATTCCTTTGCTATCGGAGTCCGTCTGTAACACAACTGCCCTTTTGTGTTCTGTTTTATCTATAATCGTTACCAATAACAGGTTTTCGGAATGAGCAAAGAAGGCGTTACCTTGATAACAGGATAAATTACCTCCTTTATTTTGTTTGTAAGTGACGAGACTTTGCCTTGAAAGTCCGTTAATAATACCAAATTAAATGCCAAATCATACAGGTGGAATTTTGTTTCTGGTCGTTAGCCATCAGAAATAAAAGCGGTCCTGGATCATGGGCAGTAAGAACCACCGGATTGAAGACCGATTGCAAAGTTTTGGATATTTCATGAATAATTTTTTTTTTAAATCTTTAGTGAGGTTTTTTTAAGGTAAGGGTTTTTCATCGTCAATATCGAGATATTCCAATTTATAAACCGAAAGTTGCCACAAGATAGGGGAGGTAGGGTTTCAGAAGAAGATATTTGCTTACCTATAGCGCCAGAAAATAATGACTGACCTGTCTTTTTTTAGTTAATATGTTGCAGCAAATGCTTAAAAGTGAACTCAACGTAATAAAAAAGGCAAATATGTATATGCAAGGGCCTTCTTGTAGTCATTTCCACATTTCGAATAAGCCCTTTTATCAATTCATTATTGACAAAAGTGCCTTCGCATCCAAGTACATCGATTTAATCTCAGGAGATATTTTTCTCGGATAGATGTAAAACAACGCATTTCAAGTATATCTTCCAGATACACTTGTAGGAGTAACATGATCAATATAGATTTTAGTCAGAGTTCCTGAATAAAAAAAGTGTAGGGAAAATGGCGTGTTTAGCAATTGTAACCAATTAAAGAACGAAAAATACTGCGATAATCATATATCAATATTTCAGAAAATTCAAATGCGATTCGAATTGTTGCACTGAAAAATGCCAATTTATTTCGACTCATCTTATTGTATAGTCGTAATAACAAACATTTTATCTGCTATACAATTTGGTACGATGATATCGAAAAATGTACGAAGAAAACGGGAGAATTTTGAGCAAATATTTTTCTAAAAGCAATTTATATATGTTGCAGTTTATATTTTTACCCATTTTAGCACATTTTGAAGGCTTCGTAAGCTTCAAAGACTTTCAAGAACCTTATACTAGAATTCTCGTAAAGATATATTTGCCTTGTTTAATGAAAAAAATGTTCTACCTTTAGATACAGCGACCAGTACTTTATGAAATTTCTGGTGCTAGAACACTTAAAATCCCCTGAATTATTTGATGCCTACGAACCCTCTTTTGGTTATTCTGCCGTACGGAACGAGAGCTATTAGAGGTGTTAGTGTTTTATTTTTTTTTATTATTTTTAACAGAAGTCCGAATTATTTTGTTATCGGAAGGAAATGTTTAGCTGCATTAATAGCTTTGAATAACGTTCCCTGAACGAAGTCACGGGTAGCAGTTATTATCCTAATAATAAACCTGTTAAAAATACCTAGATAATAATAATGCTTAATAATTGCAAAAATATTTCATTTTAATTGTCCAACCTAATTCATTTATTGTGTCCTAAAAATAAACACATTCCGAGATTTTCATTATTCGTTAATTAACTGCCCATAGATATAAATATCTTATTTCGTCCATATGTCTTAACTTCATGAAACTGTCTTTCAGTGCACATAAACATGAAAGGTAGTACCGTCATTAATTATAGTTAGAAGACTTCTTTGACATATTTCTGAAAGTGAGTGTGACGTTCAATATATTTATTTAAATAAAGGAGGTTCTGTTTGAATATCCTTTTACACGACCTTAATTTAATTAATCTGTTTGATGCTCAAAAAACGGATAGAAGAACTTTCCATTTCGAATATTATAGATTTCAGACATTTTTTTATTTACTGTAAAGACATAAATTAGTTTATTGTTAATTTAATCTAACAGCTTTCGAAAAGCAAAATTTATGCTTATAAAAACTAATTTGAAATTTTTGGATATTTTATTATTATCCAACTGGGAAATGCAGTAATATGAATACTTTGCAAACTATAGGGTATACATTTATATCTATATTCGCTAGATACTTAAATACAAATTCGAAAACCACTGTAAATGCCTCAATATTAAATAAAATAATAGAGCATACACTTTTTAACCCATTATACCATGATGTTGTGTTGAAGCTCCAGAAAAACAAAACATCCTTCCGCATTTTCCGGGTAGAAAATTTAGCTTCTCTTGTCCTTGTTTTCAAGAATTCGGATATTTTACTAAAACACCCGAATTCAAAAGGCGTGAAAGAAAATTTTAGAAGATTCGGAGTGTTTCCAATATTGTATTGGTATTTTAATTTCAAAAACAGAGTAAAGTTGGCTTCATTTATGGCAAATTTTAGTATATTTTTATCAATAATGACCACCAAACTCCCAAACCACACTTCATTTAAATGTTGATATACCGGGTATTTCAAAAGTTTGGTGCGAAAGTAAAACGCGATAAAAAAAAAAAGATCCATGGATCGGAGTGACATGTAGTTTGCAGATAAATAATTAGCTTTATACAGGACACACAAAAAAAGTTAAAATCCTTGACAATAGAGGGCGCTACTGCAGATAACTCCATGGAATAATTCCATATTGTTCACACAACGCAGGATTTGGATACAAAAACATTGGAGAATACTATATATATGTGAGAACATGTGATAAGGGACAAACTCAATAGATAGCAAATATAAGGATTTAATGCATATCTGGACTAATGTTAAAGACTTCAATGAATCTATATACAATTAATATTTACAATTTTAGGAAGGAAAGGGTTTTCGCTGATATATTTCGGCGCGCTATCCGAGCCTGACTTGGGACGTCTTTCCAGGTCAGCTCGCAAAAGAACTCTGTCGTGAATTTTAACCCTCGGTTCTCAGACTGGAGATGCAAAATCACTAAATCATCATGTTTATTATCTTTTGAAATTTGAAAGCTTTATTAGTTTTCATGAGAATTAGCTGAACCCCCTTGCTGCGGTCAGCATGTGCTCAGGATGTTTTGGAAAGCGCAAGCCACATCCACATATATATATTTTTTGTATCTAAATCTTGCACTGTGTGAGCAATATGGAACTATTCCACGGAATTATCTACAGTTCTAAATTGCAATTTTTATGAAGTCTCAAGAAATATCAAAACGATTGCAAAAGAAATACTTAAAATTGATAGCGACAGTCCCTGCTCCAACATAGGTTATATTTTATGTCGGTGCCACTAATTCCAGGGGGTTGCAGGAGCAAAAAATTTCTAAATTACGATTTTTGAGGTACTGAGGGGCTAGAAACTTGAAATTTGGCTTGCTAGTTACTTATAAGATATAATTTCTCTCTAAGAACAGTCCAAAAAATTCGAAATTTAAAAGGTATACAAATGCTCGAAAAGCCTTCTAAAATGTTCTAAATTGCGATTTCTATGCACCTGTTAAAGATACAAACAGACAATTTGGCGTGGTAGATACTTATAAGATATAAATCCTCTCTAAAAACAATTTTCGAAAAATTCCGAATTTAAAAGGGTGCAATGAGCAAAAAGTGGCCTACAAACTTTATAAATTACAACTTCTATGGTATGTCAGGAGATACCAAACCAATTTCAAATGTAATGGTGGCAGATACAAGATGATAATGTCTGCTCCAAGAGTAGATCCCTAAGAATAGTTTCTGAAGGATACGAAATTTAAAGGGTTAAAATGAGCAAAAGGCCTTTTAAAAACGTACTAAATTACTATTTCTCTACAATCTCAGGAAATAACCGATTTCAAATTTATATAGGCAAATTCATTTGATAGTTCCTATTCCAACATATGTTGGTGACTCTACCACCTTTGGGAAGATGGAACGTTAGACTAGAAACTTAGAATATGGCATGATGGTTACTTTTAAGATGTAAATGAGTGAGTGGTAAGAATGCTTTCTAAAAAATTCAAAACCTCAAATAAAAACTGAAATGAGCGTAAAAGTTTCAAAACGCGTTAAATCATTGTATCTAAATAATCATTTATTTAGAATTAGCTGAAATTCTTCCTATTAATTTAATTCACATTTTCACCTTATACAGTGTAATAATGAAGTTTGGTGAAATTGTGGACTAATTGTTAATATTTTAATTGTTCCTAAGAATGTAATTTGTCTAATAAAAATAGGTACATAAATACAAATTGGTATATTTCAACTATTACGCAAGTTAAGCCGCGAGTTTTGCTAGCAATACATAAAATAGTTTGGTAGTTATATACATGCATCTTTCACATATACATATATTACATACAATGCATAAAACAGCGTATTTTTTTCTAAATGAAAATAACATTTATTGCTATGTCATCATCTTATTGGATCATCATCTAAGCTGTCATAAAACTGGACGTTCTAGAATCTTAGAAATAAACATTTAAATTGAGTAATATCCGTTAATCTGAGTGTTTTCTAACTATTCTTTTACAAAAAAGTGGAATAGTTATTTACCTAAATAAGATAATATAAAGGTAGTGTAATGATTTATCTAAATAATGGTTAAATAAGAGTTACAATGTCCCCGAACGGGGGAAGAAATAGAAGAAAATTTGAAAGTTATGCAATAAAATAAATGTGAAAGTTATGTCAAAATGTACACAAATATTAAGAAAACAAGTCATCTATTCCTGTTGGTTTTAACAGCATCCTTCATTTAAACAGAAAATAACACGCAATATCAATTCTAAAAAAAGTAACAACCAAACCCACAAGGACAAATGCAATAATTTAGAGTAAATTGTTTTCTCACCAGTTTGTTTCTTGTACAAAAATCATTCTCGAATTTTAGAAATTCGGTAAAATGTTATCATTACATATTCAAAGCTAGAACATTACCCCATTGTTGAAGTAAAAATTTTTAAATATGTAATGCATTTTCTTAGTAAACTAAGTTTTAGCATGCTATGAATAATATGTACAAAACTATAGATCTTATATAGAGCTGCACCAAAGACTTTGAATCTATCTCGGTGTAATTGCTGAAATGTGGTTTTCAAATGTGTTATTCGTGATCGAATATATTTACTTAGGTACCTCATTTATTTTATTAAAAAGGAAGTGTTGGATGTGTTTGATAATTTATGCTTAACGCATGATTTTTTTCCTTGTTTAATACTTAAACAAATAGCGTGTAAATAAAATGACTTCCTATCAGGACCAATTTTATCTGAAGGAAAATAAGTAAATGAAATATTTTAGAAAAGTTATAAGTGCTAATATTTAACGTACATAAAGACAATAAGTTAAATTAAAAAACATATTCAATGTATCATATATGAATAAATTTATGCGAATTGGTAAACTCATTTAATTTCAAGATCTTGTGAGAATAGTAAAACTCAGATTATCAAAAGAGTTCTCTTAATTATTACGTTCTACTGCATACTAAGAATTATATCAAGTTCTATATAATATAAAATGAGATTATTTAAAAAAAATAATTTTTATAATAACACCGGAGACAATTATTATTTTCAAGTTGTATAATAACATAAAAACAAGTAAATGCATTTTCTGTATATTTTAGACCATATTCTTTCCTTTTAAAACTCACTAGGAAAATATATAGCGACGATATACTTTTTTACTTTTTCAGTAGTCGATCACCTACTGGACTTTTTCCAAGATTTTTAAATTTTCTTTATCGCTTAAAGCGAAAAGAAAATAGTTTTAAAATGAGTGTGAGAGATATGTCTTTGTTAAAGTTAAAATACAGCAAATAAAAACACCTACTGACAGTAATAACAAAAAACTACTGCAAAAAATTATCTGTAAACTTTTTCCCCCTTTTTATTATTTTCTTTAAGAAAAATACTTCTTTTTGTATATTCTGTAAATAGAATATATTTTCTTTTGTAATCGCAATGTTTTTTGGTGAGCTGCTCAGAAATAGGACGACATTTATTGCTTTGTATGTTTATTATATTCTTACAAATATATTTTTGTTCTTTTTAACACTTTTCAATATAAGTAGGAAAAGTTTATAACTTCGGATCATTTGCCTGTCTCCCATATGTCTCGCCTAACTTTTACTGTAATAAATATACTTGGATCGCCATGTAATTATCGTATATTTTTAGGTTTACTATACATCATTTACTTGAAAAGAGAGTGCACACAATTTAAATTTCATTTACTGGGAAACACAGAAGTATTCCGTTGCTTTATTGTTTATGGGGACATTTTTGCCTTGCATTGTAATCCTTTGCACACTAAAAACGACATTTTCAAAACGGAGCAAAAAAATACTCAAATCTGAGTATGTCGCATAGTCAAAAGGGCTCCGAATCAAAATTACTCAAGTTTGAAAATGGTATATACTCACTTCTTAAAACACGGACATACTCAAATATGAGCACATGATGGTTTATTCTTGAGTGTGTGCATGTTTTCAGAAATGAGCATATGCATGTTTCAAACTTGGGTAATTTTGGTTCGGAGCCATTTTAAATATGCAACATATTCAGATTTGAGTATTTTTTGCTCCGTTTTGGAAATGCCGTTTTTAGAGTGTATGCAACATGGTGCATAGCTAATCCTAATCATAAGATAACTTACAGAAATTATGTGTGCATATAATAAAAATATAATATAATATAATAATATAAATACTTCGAGAAAACAAATTAATGAAATTGCCTTCTATTTTTTCAATGAAATATTGCGAAGCCTTTCTTTTACGAATTCATCCATTCTTCGATTTCGAAGGCTGGAAAACAAGCACTACACTTCTACGATCACCTTACGAAGGCTTTTAAGTGTTCTTCCGCAATTACCATAAAAATGAATTTCGCCACATTTCATCCAATAAAATATTATTGAATGGAGCGTTTCGTTCAAAATCATAACAAATGAAATAATATGAATAAATTCAACTACAAAAGTGAAATTTACAATATTTAACGAATAAAAAGTAATTTTGTTTGAAACTAAGTATTTCCGGTATTTCAGAATTGAAAGCATTGAGTTGTCATATTTGAAACAAAAAGTTTCATAACAAAATGAAAACATCGATTTACTCAGATTTGAAAGTGTCTTTTTTTTTCAGTGTGGGGACGAGCGACCGGTATGCGTGCAGCATAAGGTGCTCAGAATCCGCTGTTATTCTCATCAGTAATTTTTTATTGTAAATTTTGCCTTTTCTAGTCACAGCATTTTCCTGATTGAATTAGGCAAAAATTTCTGTTTTGAAAAACCGGTGATAAAATATTAAAAAAATCAGTGAAATACGCTCGTCCCGAGAGGGTTAATGATGTTATACTCTTTTAAACGTAATTAAATTAATGCGCACTAGAGTGTGCTTTGTGTAAAATATGGTATCGTTTATTTTCAGAGTGTCATGGGAGTGTACATGACACTGAGTTTCCGAAAGGTCATGCCGTTTCGATCCCGAGATTTCGTTACCGAAATTTTGGTCCCGATGATGTTTCGTTCCCTTGTTATTTGGGTTACTGGCCATGTCGTTCCTTGCCAATTCGCTCAGCCCCCTACACACATGCACCATTTAACCATACTCTATATATAATTTTACTTGGTAATATGTACGGGTTTTTGTTCACCAAAACAATTTAAATTTTAGTACAGGACGAATATAAGGACCCGATTATCTCAAAAACTTATAACTCAAATCGAAATTGTGGCAACCAATACAAATTTCTTATTGTAAAAGTCGTTGTTTTAAAGGTTATGGTGGATGGTCTTTGGATTTTTTAAAGAATCCCTCATATTTTAGTGCGTTATGAGTCTCCTTTTTGATAATTTAAAACACATATAAATCAGACTATACTTATCATAGAACACTCAGATATTGTATTGTAAACGTAATATTTTTAAAAGGTGACGCTGTCCGTTTTTTAAACACAAACCCTTAAGTATTTTTATAAACCAAATATAAGACACCATAACCGCAAATACTTGTAACAAGGATCCACACTGTTGCAGCAACACAAATTTCGTATGTTAAGGGGGAGATCACCTTAAAACTTTTTAAAGAGAGAAAAAAAAATGTTGTCTTTTCTAAAAGAATAACATCTTACCAAAGATTGGTGATATTCCAATTAACCCTGAGCGTTTCGGACGTATTTTTTCGTTTCCCCAAAACCACTTAAATCTGTTGCACACACAAAAAAAATATATTTTAAACAGAATTGTATTTTAAAATGTAATATCATATAAAGGGGTATGAAGAGTATTTTATAAACAAAAAGGGAAAGAAAATTTACATTAAAATTATTTTTATAAGCATTTTTATGAAAGTGCAGGAAAGCTCTCGACACGCTCAGAGGGTTAAAACCAGTTTTATGATAAAAATATGTGTAGCGATACCTGCCTAAATCAAGGTAAATTATAACTTTAAAGTCATTTTTCTCAAAAGTCAATTTTTAAAACCAAAGCACCTAATTTTTAGTAAGCGAAAACATAAGGACCCCATAATTGCAAACACTTGTAACTTTAATTAAAAAAATAGCAGCCCACGAAAGTTAAATGTAATCGCTTTAATGTGTGAGTTAGGGGGGTCTGAAGATTCCAAAGTCCTCCATACTTTATTGTATTATAAGCATAAGCTCCTAATTTCACAGGGCTTCCATTAAAACAACCTTACAATGCCCCCTGTAATTTTACGCCACTTTGTTCACACACACAAAATTTCGTGTGTGGAATCGGAATGGCAAGGGACCAAAATTGCTAGGAGCCGAAATGGCATCGGAACCGAAACATCCGACCGAAACACAGGACTGAAACTGCGGGATCAAAGTGTTACGACCGAAATGTCCTGCTCCTGTCATAAGTCATTTTTATTAAGACATTTTAACCAATTTAAATATAGCGCCCAAATTTTGGGGTGCTTCGGTAAAAAGAAAAAAAATGTATATATATATATGTTTTCCAAAAATAAATTTATTGACATCAATTTTACATAGAATAAATCTAAAGATTCTAAATATGCTTGCTGCATGTTTAGCTCTGATTTGACATTCGGCGCTTTTTTTGGAAAATTATAATTTCGCCTAATAGACGTAACGTTAAAAAAAAAATGGACACCCCAATGCCTAATTAATCGATTTTCACAAGTTTTTTTTTATCCCTTTGTTTTATAGTGTAAAACGAACTTCGCACCAAATATGAAGTCTGTAGGTGCAGTAGATATATGAAATCATTTTTATGAGTGCGTCAATCAGTCAGTGATAAAATTATCGATTATCAGACATATTTCAAATGTCATTATCTCGGAAACTAATTATGCGTTATTTATAAAATTTTGGATTCTAGGTAATTAGGGTATCTTCACTATGTATTTTGTATTACAAGTACGTAGGTCACCTAGATATTCAGCAGTAGAGTGTCGAAATTTGGCGAAAATAGCTCGAAATATTTCGTGTAATATAACACACTAATATGCAGACGAACTTATCTGACACTCTGCCGTGTGTCTAGATTTCAGACGATCCTGTTTCTTGGAATATAAAGTTACATTATCCATTGGCCTTAAAACAAATCTACAGAAAACATAATAAACACACCAAGTTCATGAGTTTGTTCTTCATGAAAATTCGTTTTGTGACCATAAAAAGTATTTAGCTCAAAATTTGCATTCCAAACTATAAGGTTATGAATTATGTACACAAATTCCATCGTTTTTCTTTATTACACAGATGCGCATTAATGTACAATTTACACAATAAACTATGTGTTTTAGAATTATCTAATACCTTTTTATACACTTAAGCTACTTAATGTGTTATTATCAAAATAGTCGGAACAATGTGTATTTTGAAATTGGCACACATGAAATTGACAGGCGCGTATTTATAAATTCACACGCCACTTTACACATATAGGCAAATCGTTTTTGTACCTTCAGCATACCTGTTTTAATTTGTAAATTTATGGATTAATTTTTTAGAATGTGTTTTCTGTAATAAAAAATATATCCGTATACTGTATGAATGGAGGATAGTGAAGCAACTAAAATTTTAAATACAGTTATAGATTATTTTCTTTTAAAATGATTCAATTTTCATATCTGGACAATTTTAGGTATAACATCACATTTAATTTTGTTCTGTTATTCTTAGATTTTAAAACCGTATTTCTTTGTTCTTGCTAATTTATTCCTGAGTTTTATATTTCTTTTAGTGGAAAAAATCTTTTACATGTTTTTCGAAAATCAAATACATTCTTTTAAATTAAAATCGGCATAAAATATAGTTCTTCTAAAACATTCTTCCAAGAAAAAAGTATATATCTAAATAAAAGTATAAAAGTGCCCCTCCTTTTCCAAAATATGTCATATCACTCTTCTAAATATAATTAATGATTTTATTGCATGTTTAAGTGCACTGAAAGTTGCATTCACGCAGTAAATCTTGATGGATAAAATAGAATATTTGCATTGATGCTAAAATAATTACCTAATAATGAAAATCTGAGAATAATTCTTTTCTTCGGACACAATAACTGTGGACATTTTCATGCCATATTTCAATTAAAAGGAAAAATATTGTTGATTATCAGCGTAGGTTCTTTTTGAATATTTATATTTAAATATACCATTAAATGAATTTAACAAAATGTTTGCGATGTTTCAGGAATATATTAGTGATATACATATTTTGCATGAAAACGTATGTTTAAGTATATTGCAGGAAATCAATTGCTGATATCGCAATTGATTGATAATGAATTCATCGAGACATTCAATATGTAATCTAAGCAATAAATTTATTTTTATTTTCAAAATCATGAACATTGATTTTTCACTAACTTTTAGATGAAACTTTATATTCAACTTTTTTTGTCATAATCTAAAAATAAAATGCATTTTTGCAAGCTTTTCTTTGAATTGCGTTGTCTGTGTGGGGCTAAAATCTTGATAACTGTATTTTACCACAATTCCTGTTGGATATTTGACCTACATTTTAGAGGTGTGACGCATTTCTAGAGGCAACATGATATTCTACGAAAAGAAAACTGCCCTTGCCCTCTCTCAGAGGCCAAAACTAATTGTCCAATAACATTATGTAAATATCATCTTGTATGTGAGCACGCAAAGGTCATTGATTGCTTCAGTAATCAGCTAATGGTATTCGATATGACCGTGATAGGTTTAGTAACTGTGTTATCTTTCATTTCCGGGCAAAGGGGGAATGGATGTGTGTTCGATGCTCAAAAGGATTTGGTATATATTTTCCCCCATCAAGATGGATTTATAATTATACACATATTTGATTTTCTTTAAACAAAATGATTAAAACATATTCGCAATTTAATTCAGTTCGCCAAAAAGGGGGATTTATTTAAGTCAATTGTCCTTCGACATTTTGCTCCTTTTTGGTACATTATAATAAAAGCTCGTCTTTAAAAATGTTTAATTGTGATTTATTTCACTGTTCTCTTTAAATTAATCCTAATAATAAAATATTCTTTTTTTAATGAAATATATTGAACTTGCCACTCACATTTCCGAATATGTCACCGATGTCTTCTAACTATAATTAATGATACTATTAACTTACGTGTTTAAGTACACTGAAAGGCGTATTCACGTAATCAAGATTGATGGGTGAAATGAGATATTTATATTGATGCCATGTTCATTAACTAATAATGAAAAGTAGCGAATGAGTTTATTCTTAGCATATGCTCGATGAATTGGCGTGGCATATTTCGTTCATAATAATATAATACTCAAGAGTTTTAAGGGAGGCTCTCCTTGAATATTTACATTTAATTACATCATTAAATCGAATTAACTTTTTTTACTTTTACTGTCCGAGAGAGACTGCTCAGACTAGGAAGTGAGTCTGTAGAGCATAGATTGTCCCTCCCGGTCCCCTTTATTGTGGTCTAAAAAAAAAAAAAAAAATACAAATTTCAGCCGTGGCTGAGCCCGCCAATACGCGCGACAGAGGGCGGAGTGGTATATATAAGATATAAATAAATGTTACATTAGCAAAATGTGTGAAACAAACATAAGGACATTAAATAATGCAGTGTTATACAAAGTTAGACAATATTATACAAGTTGCTGCGACCCAATATTGGGTACTGAATAAGGAAGAATCCAAGTCCCTGTCTCAGTGATGGAGTAAAACTGAAAGGTTACATAATAAGTTGAAGATGTTTTTAAGCTTTGAGAGCAAAATCGGGCGCGATAAAATATTTGCTAACCAACCAACTGGAAAAACAGGAGGGCGGCGGATATGCCAGCGAACTGTTAAAGGTCAATTATAGAAATAATGAGAGGCAACAGCATCGTCACCGCACTCACATAGAGGAGAAAGGTCTCTTTTGAACTTGAAGAGGTATGAATCGAATTCACTAGTGTTTATGAGAGGTGCTATCTTTAAAGGTTTTTAAGGCATGTATACATACATTCATACATATATATATACATGTACATACATTGCATGCACGTATATGCATAAGTATCTAGCAGCGGAAGAATTGACCATGCCACTTAAATGTAGTATTGAATGATAATTTATCAACTAAAAGCAATGAAAATGTAACCGAAGCTCGATTTTTGTTGTTTTCAAAATAAATTTATTGCAAACTTTGACCTTTTAAAAAAAGTACATGAAGCTTCATACTTAACCAAATTTCTTATTTCTGAATATAAATAAAGTATTTTTTTCATTGATCTCTTTAAAATGATTTCTGAGTTCTATACTAATGGGGAAATCTTGTACAAGTTTGTCGAACATTAAATACATTCTTTTAAATCAATGCCTTCAAAAAGATTTCTTTAGATCTGTAATACAATAAAATAAATTTATTAAATATGACAATCAATTTCTGAAATTTGTCAAGAAGTCTTCTAACTATAATTAATGATACTACTACATTCATGTTTAAGTGCACTAAAAGGCGTGTTCAGGAAGTTGACAGAGGGATTTATTCTCATATTTATATTGATGCGGAGTTAATTATCTAATAATCAAAACATGAGAATGAACTTATTCTTAGGACACACTAACTGAATTAGCTTATAAAATATCTTTCACAATGAAATAAAATTAAGATTTTCTCCGATTTCTTTGAAATAAGTTTATTTTTAATTACAGACTCTTCTTACGGTTATAATTGAAGTATTCTATTTACAACGTAGGATGTACGATGGATATGTTAAAAATTTGATAGTATACAGTGTAAAAAACGGACTGAAAAGAGCCCATGTCGGCCCGGCCTACAGGCGGAGGTAGATTTCGAAGTTAAGTATACTAATTTCACCAACAAAAAATAAATCATCATTAGAGATAAACCCACTTTAAAAATTTTATCTGGCCGCTTTTGACGAGTTTTTATTTCATTTTTATATAATAGCTGGTTTTATCAGAATCATGTTAAGGTAGTATTAAAAAAAAATACTTTTCCATGATCAACAACTCGAAATTTTCTGGCACATGTCCAGATTCATTTTTAATAGAAAAAATATGAAACTTGCTGACGTGATTTTTAAAGAGATTTAGAAGCGAATTGTGTTTTTATTTTTCGTTCAATTAATTAAAACTTAATTTATAAACAATTATTTTCTCAGTAGGACAATATTTTTCGTTTCTAACACAATCGCTTCGGGAAATTCGGTTCAAAATGCCCACTTCGACATCATTTTTAACCATTTGGAAAAATGGTTATTGTCCTCGTCAGGGTAGGAAATCAAAAGCATATCTGAAGGTTTTTATTGATTTAATCATCATTTTATTCGTTTTCTGATTGGTCTATACAGTAATCTGTATTTCTACTTTCAACAGAGATGGACAACAGAGTGTTGCCACTATGACAAAAAAAAAAAATAAAAACTACAAAAAAAAATTAATAAATCAGAAACAAATTGAGATACAGCTTTCAAACAAATTGCATTTAAAAGTACATTTTTTTCTCTATTTAAAAATGAATTTAAAAATGAGTAAGAAAATAAGCAGTTTGGGTTTGAATACACCCTTAATAAGACGATTTTTTTTCTTCAACCGTTACGCATTTTTAATTTGTTTTTGCTGTAAGAACTGGCCCTGTCTAAAACTTGTCTGTATAAATGTTGTAGACAGTATTAAGAAGATATATGATAAATTCTTGGGGATTTTATATCTTGTGAATTGACGGAGTTATGGTTTTTTTCCTTCTTCAACACCTCCTTTTTGTTTTTATTTATTTTATTTTTTTGCGGAACGAATTGGTCCTATCAAAAACCTGTGAGTATAAAAGTTGTAGATAATATTAAGGAGATTTTTAATAAAATAAATTGGATTTGATATCTTGAGAATTGACAAAGTTAGGAATTTTTTCTCACAAAAACCCTATTTTTGCGCCCTTTGAGCCCATTTTTAATTTTATCAATAATCTGTCATACCTATATTTCCGGCCCAAGTAATAAAAACTTTAAACTGATTTGATATGTACAAAAATTAAGAAGTTATGGTTTTTTTTTCTGTTTTCACAAAACCTTTCCCTCTTTCCATCGCCTTGGTCCAATTTTGCCCATTAACAAACTTAACCGAGATTTTATGCCCCTTGATTTTATGTTTCAGTTTGTAAGGGATTTGTGCAGAATTGTGGCAGTTATCGTGTAAAAAGAAATTGATATATATATATATATATATATTTATGAATATATATATAAAGTAAAAAACTTTATATATATATATATATATATATATGTATATATATATATATATATATATATATATAAATTTTTTTACTCAGGGTGGTTTTGGGTTCTAGAGGTCATGATCGGTGTAGATCTGGAAAAATGTTTCAGAAATTCAAACATAGGGGAGAATGTAATAGGTAGTATTTCATACGAAATCTACCTAAAACGGAAATTTTACTGGCAATCGAGACGCCAGTACTATTTCCGTATTTTAACGGAAAATTTCCCCCGTAAATTCTAGAAAAGCGGAAATTTCTCTGTAATTTATGGGGAAATTATTCCGTTAAAATACGGAAATAGTACTGGCCTCTAGATTGCCAGTACAATTTCCGTTTTTTAGTACATTTTTTACAGTATACTTGCATTTTATATATGCATAGGGTAACTTCCCCAGTAATTGGCACCTTAAGAATTTGTCCTTAAACTTACCCTTGTTTTCATTACTTAGGGAAAAAAATATTTACTTGCCAATATTTTTAAATCAAAGAGTGCACATCTGTGCATCTATTTTGCCAACTAAAATCAAAAATATTTGAGTAGGTATTTTTATAAAAAAATATTTATAAAAAGATACTATAATCACCAGTAATTGGCACCAAGTACACCAATGCATGACACCTTGTGATCCAGTGATTGGCACATGTGTATATAAGTAAAAACCACACTATTTTTTACTTTTAGATTATATGGAAAATATGGCTATGAGAAACATATGATAGAAAAGATTAATTATAATACAATATAAGCAGAAAATCTTGGTTATGAGATAACATAGCTTGATAATATCAATTGTAACAACTTTCTGCTGAAAATATTAATCATCACATAAGTAAATTCATGCTAATTCACACATCTTGATGTTGGTAATATATTATAACTGTTTTTAACTTGTCTAAAATAGTTATAAAATAAAAACATAATTTGAAATGTTACATGGAAAAATAGTAATATAGAAATTAATGCTGTTTTATCTATCGGTATGGAGTCTTGATTTTTAGAATAATGAATGACTCCAGAGAAAAAAGAAAATTTCCTGATAATTCCAAGGAACAATAAGAAAAAGAAACGATTGTCTACAGTCACTAATATCTGAATTTGATGACCAAATATATTTGTTTTCCATTGTTTCTTGTAAAAAAAATTTAACTGTAGATTCTGCAGGATCAAATCAATTATATGACCTATATAATATTGTTCATCATAAAAAACATCATAAAACACATTATTATTATTAGGAGCAGTAGAATCAGTTAATTTTTCAAATTAACTGTAATCAACTCCATCTGGATTAAAGGGATATAGGCCACAATGTCTAAAGCCATGTGAAATACATTCAGAACTAATGCTTCTAACAACAACACTTCAAACATTTTTGCAAACGTAATTTTTGTAATAACTCCATGAAAGTTACTCTCCGTTCATGAGCTACCTGCTTCAACTTCAATTTCATCCCTTTGAACAAGCTGACATCACATGATTGCATTGTATGTGTTGCATTTGTGGGAGAGAAATCATTAATATAACTTTTTCAGCACAATAACTACTTAAATGCAATCTAAGGTGATTCTGATGAAAATCCATAAAAATTATTATTGGTAAATCAATCTGATTTTGCTGCAGCCATGGAAAAAAATATATTAGCTATGTGTTTATAAAATGTTTTACCATTCATCTAGCCACTTTTACTTTTCCATGAACTCCAACTTTTAGGAGCATTATTGACGAGATCTGATGGCAATCTCAGATAAGGATAAATTATAAATGGTGGACAAACAACTCCATCATCTCGAACTGTCATCAGTAGAGTAAAAGATTCTTCGTCTGAGCCTTGCATAATTTCATAAACATCTTTGCATCATCTTTTCCAGTTTTGGGACGAAGCAAAAATGCAGCCTCATCACAATTATTGTATATTTTCAGGGAATATTTGAAAAGCTCATTGAGATTTTCTTTCCAAAAATAATCTACCATTTCTTTAAACGTAATTCGCAAATCTAACTCAGTTAGTTTGGCTATTGAATGAGTAAGAGTTTCTGTTTCTGGAACGTTCACAATAATTTCAGGATGATAAGCTAAAAATAATTTAAACCATTTTTTCCTAGGTTTATTATTTGTGAATGGAGTTTTCTTGTTTGACAGTTCGATAATTTTTTGAACTGTACACAATAAATCCTCTTTTATCAAAGGAAAGTCATCTTTGGTAAAGCTCAAAATTCATTTTACTATGTTAACTTCTGCTGCTGCTGTAAGAACTGATGATGCTCTCATTCTTCTTTCTCTTGTAGTTTTCCCATTAACTTAGTTTTCTAAAGTATTATGAGGCACTCCAAATGTAACACTGGCTTTATGAAAGCTCCTATTTTCAGTATGTGTAGCATGCATTGCATTCATCACTTTTCTTCAGAATACAAGAATTTGGGTTTAATCTCTTTCAATGAATTTACTGTAGATGAAGATGCCATATTTCAGGTTTTTGAGAGAAAGAAAGCAGCATAATTGGTTCGAAATGTGAACACTTTAAAAGAATACAATATATTTATATTAATACCCAATAATTGTCATGCCATCCCCAGTAATTGTGATATGAAGCTTTAATACATGCCAATTACTGGTAATATTTCATATTTTCAAATAAAAACAATTGCTAAACAAAATTAGTTTATAACTTTAAAAGAACTGCCAAAATAAGTGGTTTAATGCAAATTTCATGATTCCCCAGTAATTGGCACATGTGCCAATTACTTGGAACTAGCAAAATTGGAGCACCATTAAATGGCACCTATCATTAATTCAAAAATCCAAATATTTATGTCAAAAATACTTTTACACAATTAAAGTAAGCCCTTTCAACTAAACAAAACTTCTGTCAGTCAAAATTTATAACATATTATAAATCAGATAATAATGAATTGATATGCATGCTACCTTAAGCCAGAGAAGAAGCATTTGCAACGAAAATGGCTAATTTGACACAAGCCATAATTGTTTCTCTTTCTTATGTACTATTGTCATCTAGTAGCATAAATCAAAGTTATAATATTTAAAGTAAATGTACATATAGCTGGAATATGGTCTTGCATTCTTAAAAGACTGGATGTAAATCTTATTTTAGGACATTTTTGTAGGATATGCCAATCACTGGTGACCTGCCAATCACTGGGGATGTTACCCTAAATGTGTTTTGTTTTTAGAATAAAGATGAGCGTATCATTATATTCTTAAACTGGTGAAATGTTAATGTTAAGTAATGTTTATGATCTTTGATTGATGCATTTAAAATTATATATATTTAAAAAACAAACCTGTTTTTTTAGAAATTTGACCGGGGTTTTCTACCAAACAAATTTTGCTAATTATTAGTTCAAATGAAAGCTGTTTATTTGTATATGTTCTCACACTAGCTATTTTTAAAATATTCCATTTTTATACTTTTTATATATTAATTTTAATTTTAAAAGTTTTTTTATGAAATTTCTTCACAATGGTGGCAATTGGATGACTTTCGTTGTTACAGAGAAAAAGAAAATAATGAGAATTATAATAGCTTTATCAATGCTATTTTATTAGATGATAAATATATAAATTTGTTTTACTGTACACAGAAAATTACGTTACATTTTTAAAGCACGCATTTTCCTTTATGAATCTGTTACATTTCAATATTTATTCATCTCGCTGATAATGAGTTGAGATGCTATACTCATATCAAAGGGAGGCGAAGTGCTTCAGTGAACGAAAATGTCGTCATAAGCAAAAAGAAAACTAATATTTTCTTTGATAATCCTAAATATTTTAGTCCGAGTGCGTCTAAAAGTGTACATTTCTGGATTTCGCACGTACAAATATTAGAGCTTCAAGTCAAGAATGCGAGTGTTCGCATGCGAAGTTGTATCTTAGAAATATATTTATTAATAATCTATTGCAGGGTCAGATATTTTTAAAATAGTGAATATCAGTATGAAAAGTAAGCATGTACAATTTTTGAAGGTGAAAATATCGTTATGGTTTGATTTCATTTTAAAAATAAATAGGATTTTGCCAAAGCTGGCGCAATTTTTGCTGATTTTCCATTGCATAATGTCAAAGATTCAATTAAAAAATTCACAATTTCTTATCATACTTAAATGTTAAGTAAACTTACAGGAATAAAGTTTATTTTTTCATTAATTTAAAAAGTATTATGGATACAGCAGTTTTATAACTTTAGTCAAAAATTATATTTGTTTTAATCGTTCATCCAGCAAATGTGAGTTTTATTATTTACTGCAATGATTTTTGAAATGATTTTTTTTTAATGTAAATTCAATCTAAAAGCTCATTAAGCATTTTTATTTTCACGCTTTTCAACTCGTATGTTATGAATTTTGTTAAAAAAATATATGAAATACATATATTGCATTCATGCATCAGTTTAAGTTTGTTGAACTTCAAAAGGTTTTAATACCACAACAATTTACAATTGCATGATGATTTAATAATTACATATATGTAATTAGATAATATATTTCTGAAGTATATCTAACATAAATTAATGTTTTGATATTAATTTATAAGGATATTGTCAAACTCTTCATGTTGAAATCATTTAATTAGTTCAAAGTACTTTTTAATTCCATACACTTTAATATCCATGAAAGATTATCAATGCATACAAGTTAAATACAGCATTCAAAGTTTTATCGAAAATGGGTCTTATCTGTTCATATATTAAAACAGAATCTCAAAATCCAAATTTGCGTAATTTTTGACAGAATGGTTAGTGAAATAAAAACTATCAAGAAATGATCAATTTAAAATAAAAAAACTTTTTTTTTAAGCAAAAATTAATTAGTTATTTATGTATGTCTTTAATTTTGTTTTTTTTATGGCACTTCGAAGATCGTTATGCATATTACTCATATACTTTACAAATAAACGGAATTTTTACGTAATTAACGATACTAGTCCGTGATGGTTGTGTTTTTTAACTTTTGATAATTGATTTTTATGTATGTTTTCGCGCTGAATCCGAAATGAACATCATTTTTAATCATCATGTCAGGATTTTTCGCAAATCGTATATTTCAAAGGAAAAAAGTCAAAAAATTGCAAAAATCATAAACTAAAAAAGGCCCCACCAGTGGCCGAGAGGTTCTGCTCTCGAAGCTGGTAGACGGTAGATGCTGGGTTCGATCCCAATCGCGCCCGTCGGCCTAATCGTTCGGAGTTTTCGAGGTTTTCTTCGAGCCGTGGATCTTCCATGCGTTAATACGGATTAGGTTCCCTTAGAAAGACCCCCACGGAGGGCACTCCCCCCGGGCCTATATCCCTCGTGTAGATAATTGGCCGTCAAAAATCAACCCAACCCAACCCAACCCAACCCATAAACTAAAAAAGATATTTGATGAATGAGTTTATTTTACTTTTGATAATCGAGTTTTATGTATTTTTTAGCGCTGAATCGGAAAATGGCCTTCATTTTTAACCAACATGTTTGGAATTTTCGCAAATCGTAAATTTCAAAGTTAAAAAGCCAAAAAATGGCGAAAATCTGTCAAAGCATTACCAAAACAAGGCAAATGTTTTAAATACATCTGTGAAAAATTTCAAGCCTTATCAACATCCAGTCAAAAGAAGTCAGCGAGATGAAACCCATACAGAATATAAATGTAAAAGCGCGAGGCAGAGCATGAACAGTTCAAAAAAACTTCCACAGATGGAATAAAATTTTAAGGACTTTAAATGCACAATATTTTACATGTTTAGTTGTAAAATGTATAGTATAAGCCAAAAGATAAAAATAGCTATCCTAAAAAAAGTTTACGTTTCTTTTATAGTATCAGATTTTCGCAATATTTTGAATATTTTTTTAATTTTTAATTTGCGATTTGAAAAAAATCCTGACGTAATGGTAAAAACCAAAGGTCATTTTCGTATTCAGAGCTAAAAAAACATAATATAATCAATTTTCAAAAGCTAAAGATCACAACAATCACATCTATTTCATAGTATCAGATCTTTTTAGTTTTATCTTTGAAATTTAGAATTTGTGAAAAAACCTAACGCGATGGTTGAAAAATTACGTAATTTTCGGATTCAGCGCTACAGAATATATAAGAACGAATTATGAAAAACTAAAAACGTGACACAACCCAAATTTTGCAGGGTACTAATATAATTTCTGTACCTATCTTTGAAATTTAGAATTTGTGAAAAAACCTGACGCGATGGTTGAAAAATTACGCAATTTTCGGATTCAGCGCTACATAATATATAAGAACGAATTATGCAAAACTAAAAACGTGACACAACCCAAATTTTGCAGGGTAGTGATATAAATGTCTGTACCTACCATCCGCTGATGCTCTTGGGTAATAAAACAAATCGTTAAAACAAATCATACTACGCTGAATAAGACATAATCTACTTCTACAATTTCCTTCACTTTACCATCGTTGGAAGAAAAATGGCTTTTCTTCTTTAGGTTTTTGGTTTCATATGGCACTCCGAAAATCTTCATGCATATTACCCGTATACTTAACGAAGTAAGCGAGTTATTAAGTAATTAATTATAAATGTTAGTACCTATCATGTGGTCATGCTCTTTGGTCATAAAAAATCATACTATGCTGAATAGAACATAATCTACTTCCAAAATGTACTTCACTTCACCATCGTTGAAAGAAAAATGGCAGAACATAGACTTGAAATCTCTTTTGTATGAGATAAGTATAGTCAGGATCAATAATAAAAACAAGTATTTATTCTTCGCTATGAATTCTCTCTCTATTCATAATTTCATAAATTCAATGTTTTGTTTCAATATTATTTATTTTAATACGTACACTAGCGATTTTTCTACTTATCTAATAGATTTACTTACTAGACTCTCTACTGTTTTAGGCAATTTAAGATTCTTACTAACGTTTCTTATCGCAAACAAAATTTAACAAAAAATAATTTATTTAATACTTGCTTATGAACCGTAATTGCTTAATTTCAAACGTGCCTATGAAATACGTAATTAAAATTATATTTCAGTAACAGACTATTGATACTTATATTATTTAAGAAATCAACTTATTAGTTTGAAATATATTTATTGATAGTAGTGAGTGTTTATTACTCTCTCTGAAAATCTTAATTATTCATGAACTTTAAACAGTCTTCTTTTTTCTTAATCGTCGGAATCGAACCATGTCTAATGATACATTTTTACTGCAATATCACTTTATTGCTTTAGCTGACTTTAATATTACATGTCACGGCTACATTTACCTCTTCGCAAAGGGATAAAACTCGCGATCTGTGGCGTTACCAATACATTTCTTTTCAAAGATTAAGTGCTTCGGCTACAAGTCTTGAATTTTAATTTTGAATAACTGGCAAAAGTCTGTGTTACTTCTGAAAAGTAGAATACTTCATCGGCAATAAAGCAACACTTCCAGTGCGTCCTTTGGAAAGTTTTATGATAATTTCTGGGATTATTTCTGCAAAATGAATCATTTCAGTGGCACTTCTGGAAAATCTGAAAATCTTTTGTTGGATCTGCATGAAAGACAAGGCCTGGTTTAAAGAAATATATGGTCGAGAAAAATTATCATGGTTTCCCTTTCAACAAATATTTCGGTATTTTCTAAAGTTTATATATTTTTTTTTTTTTTGACAGATGTTATGTACACAGGGCTTTTAATACGCTGAATATGAAATAATCAACTTCTACAATTTGCTTCACTTCACCATCGCTGGAAGGAAAATGGTACTACGTAGAAATCAAATCTTCTTTGTACGAGGTAAGTATCAATCAGCTATGAATTCTTCTTCTTCTATGAATTATTCTATGAATTCTCTCTCTAATTCACGTGATAAGGTAGTTTCGCTATTCACGATTTCTAATCATTCGGTACACAGCTGAGCATTTTTTTTGGTTTTGTTCATTGACACATGTCGTTTAATACTGGTATATACCAGTCGTAACACCAAACGGTGTTATTTATGACTACATTCACACACACACGCATACTTTTTGTGTCACCTGTTGTACAATTCATATTAGATTTCATTAAATTTAATGTACTTTTTTTTTCATTTTATTTTAAGGGATACTTTTCCCTATCTCTTGTTTATACCACATAGGCGACTAATTTGTTTTAAAATTCACTTTACTTAAATTAGGTGCTTAGTAATAAACATTCAGTGTTTGTTTACAACATAAAACAATGGCAACATTCAACTTTCAACAAGAAATTTGACCCCATCTTCCTCTCCTTTTACTATTTACACCACTTCTAAAACTTAGTATATCACAAATACTGCTGAAAATGTACGTTTTTCTTTATTCTTACTATATCATGTAATGTTTTGTCTTTATATACGGTTCATGTCTCAAAATAATTTTATAAGTTTGAATATAACCAACTTTTGGAGCAATTGTGGAAATTGCTCTTGCTTGAAATTAATTCAAGCAATATCGCATTACAAATCTTCTGGATATCATTTTAAAAAAAGATCAGTGTGCACACGTAAAAGAAAAAATAAAAAAACAGCTGTCCAGAAGTATTCAACTGCAGTTCATAAAAATATTAAATTTCTTATTATTTTGCAAGTCTTTGGTATTAAATTGCCTTGTCATGCTTAAAAGCATGCTTTTTATATCAGACATGATATATTTGTTCCTTACATAGTTACTATTTCTGTATATTTTTATAAACTGTTGTTCATCGGGTTCCCACTAGAAAACATTATATTTTTACATATTTGTTTATGTGTAATGCATTTGAGAGAAGACATGGGTCAGTTTTTTTTTTCTCCCGCGGTTCACGTTGTTCCTGTTCGGTTGTTGGGGAGATAATGGTTTCCCTTTTCTCCATTTAAAATTATGCCTTTTTAAATTCTTAAATTTAATTATCTGTCTGCATTTGGATTCAATTTATTTTCTAACGCTCTTTTTCTTTCATAAAATTAGGCAGTCATTTCTCATTCTCTTTAATATTTTAACCGCAGCGCATGGCATTTAAAAGAAATGAAATAATATCATTTTCCGCCTAGCGACGCTATTTTCAGATTTCATGCTATTCCATTATATTTGATGGTATGCAGAAATTAGTCAGACACTTTACATCTACATATAAGAGGCCGTTAGTCCAGATGCAATATATTAATCATTTCATTATTGACACTCTGTATTTAATTTGATTTATTTTATTAACGCTCGCTTGCTGGCGTTTCAGTCCCGTGAGATTTTTGGCAACCCCCCCCCCCCCTATAGAATGTTCTTTTGCGGTTTCTGCACCAGAATTTCTAAGCTTATCTTTTTTGGCGGTAAATAATTCATATTACTCTTTTGACGTCCCCCATTCAGTTACAATTAACGAACTCTGACCGCATGTCTTCATTAACTTTATTCTTGCCATATAGCATATGTAATTGACGAAAAATGTATATGTTGTTCTGCCAATACTCGATCCTTGAGAGTAAATGTAATTTTGTCGTCACTCCTTCCTTGACTGTGGTGCTGTCAACATAAAAAATGTAATATTTTGCTCTCCTGTCCAGCATCGGCGTTGCCCGAATAATCTCGGCTGTAATAAAAAGGATCCCGGTGCATAATAAAATTCTTCAAAACATTGTAACAGTAATCCCTCTTGATTCAATGGCTTCCTGTCATTTTTATTCAAATAATTATTATCTAATTTACAGCCATTCATAAAAAAAGGAACCATCTGTTCAAGAAATCTTCGTAACACACAGGTTCTTAAATTCAATGTTTTATTTCAATAGTAGTTATTGTAATATATGTTTGCGAGGATTTGTTACCGTGCGCTAGGGTTTTTTGTACATGTCTAATAGATTTACTCCATGGACTCTCTACTGTACTAGACACTTAAACACTCTTCCTAACGTTTTTTATCGCATGCAAAAGTTTTTAAAAAAATTATTTAATGCTTGCTTATATAGCGTAATTACGCAACTTCAACTGTGCCTATGAAATATGTAATTAAAATTACATATCAGTAACAGTCTATTTAAACCTACATTTTATAAGAAATCAACTTATTATGTCTAATTATGTTTAATGATAGTACTGAATTTTTTTACTCCCTTAAAATCTTAATTATTCATAAACTTTAAACAATCTTCATTTTTCTTAATCATCGGAATCGATACATATCCAATGATACATTTTTACCACAATATCACTTGACTGCTTCGGCTGATTTTAATATTACATGTCACGGACATATTTCTCTTTTCAAAATTGGATAAACATTGGTAGCCGCAGTGTTAACGATACTTTTCTTTCCAAAGATTAAGTGCTTCGCCTACATGCCTTGAATTTAAATTTTGAACAACTCACAAAAATCTGTGTTACTTGTGCAAAATAGAATAATTCATCTCCAACAAAGCAACAATTTCAGGGCACACTTTGAGAGTTTTATGATAATTTCAAATATTAATTCTGCAAAATAAAATATTGCAGTAACATTTCAGTCAAATCTAAAAATCTTTTGTTGAAACTTCATGAAAGCCAAAGCTTAGTTTTATGAAATATATGCTTGAGAAGATTTATCATGTTTTTTCTTACAACAAATCATTTGGTCTTTTCAAAGATTTTCATATTTATTTCTCTTTTCTAAACACATGTTATGTTTCATCTCAATGTTTATAATCTATTTTTAATTCAATGTAAAAATATTAACTGAATTTTATGAGATTGCTTTTTATATTAGTGCAGTTAAATCCTACATTAAATTTGTAATTTCGAAATTAAGTTCATCTAACTGCATCTTAGTATTAAAACATGAAGTCTGCAAATAAAAATATATATATATTTGTGCCAAGTATAATTCCCTCTGAAATTCCATTAAGGACTAATGAACTTTTTTACAGATTTGAAATACTATACTAAAAGTTAAAATATGAAAAATATTTCGTAATATACAAAAGTTAATCAAACAAAATTTAATTAAAAGTCTAGGAACGATTCCTATAAGTTCATCAGGTGTTATAATTATTTCACTAATTAATATTTCATTAATTAATTAATATTATTTTAAAAAACTCTGATTTTTAATTATAATTTTTAACACCGATTGACAGATAAATTAATACGACATAAAATTTTCGACCAGATTAAAAAATATTTGATAAAAATATATAATCATAAGGGTCTGTGCATATATAACGTTATCATTTTAGGGGGAGTGCGGGTCTGGCACATGATATCGTAAGATATCGATAGGGGGAAGGGGGATTTGTGTTTTGATATCGATATCATTTTTCACCCAACCAAAATTTTCTTTTTTTATTTGTAACTTGGTCTTTACATCAAAATTGTACGTTATCTTTTTTTTTAGTCTGTTATCTATTTTTATGAGAATACAAATTTATTATTAAAATCTTTAAATGATTATAAAATTACTTAATTCTAAAATATCTAATAGCCCAATGTTTGGCATTCCTATTCTTCTGTTATATGTGGAAGCATATATAATCTGCTGTTCGAGAAACCATAAGCAAATTACGTTTGAAATGATACTTTGTGTTTACTATTAAATGAAAGAGAAAGAAGTTTGTCCGTCTGCTTTGTTGATAAGAAGTTCTGTCGTCCCCCCCCCCCCCCGTGCTGGGTCAAGTGCAAGAAGACATTATTACTGTTGAACGCATTATGTAAAAAAAAAAAAGCTATTATTAAATTCTTTTAAGTACCAACTATTTCTTTTAAGTGTTATTTAATTTGATATAAAGTTATTTTATATATAAAATGATATTTTATTGACTTTTCTTCATTTTAAATCAATAAAGTATGCGAAAATTAATGTAACGATATTTGTATATCACTCCAAAAATTAAAAGGATTTTTAGACATTGATAACGATATCATGGCCGGGGGGAGGGAGGGGGGGTTCGAGAGATGATAACGTATAATATCGTAAAGGGGCGAGGGGGTCCAAAATTACTAAAAAGTTGATAACGTTATATAAGTACAGCCCCTAACAGCACTTTTATGAAAAAGAAAACAAAATATTTAAAAAAAAGCTATCTTAATATTGACTTACTATCATGATTTGTCACAGGTCTTTTTAAAGTATAGATTTTAATTTATTGTCTTAAATTTGGGACATTTAGAGGTAAAAATATGCAGCATTTTTTTACGTTAAATTCAGCAGATACATAAAGTTATTACTATTTTTTTTGTATTTAACTATCGTGAAAGAAAATATGAATTCTGAAGTTCTTTTCGTTGCTATTTGTCTATAAGAATAAAAAATAAATATACTAATTAATAAAAGTGTAATATTTGAACAGCGTCTGAAAAAGAATTCTAAATTTAAATTCTAATGTAGAACTACAATCTATGTCACATTTCTCTAAAAATAACAGTATAATTCATAAAAATACCATTAAATGTAATTTTTCGAACGCTTAGTGCGTAAACTAAGTGAATTTAAATAAGGATTTTTCCGAAATAGCCAAAAATATTTTAATTTTGAAACAGAAAATAATTATAAATTCTTGTGCATATAGTGTAATGTTTTGTCACCAAAGTCCGTATAGAAGAGCTTTGCCTTATTTAATAATAAAACAATATATTTATAAAAAACTGTAACGAACAAGATTGCTTGTTTATAAATTTATAACAGAAAGTTTCCTAACTTGAATAAAACATTAATTTCTGATCTTTGATATTTGTGGCATACTCCTGGGAAATTATATGGAGTGCATGCACATTGCGTTTGGAATCTAAAGTAGCTTGTTTACATGAATATCAATAATTTTACGACCTGGTATTCGCAGATTTTTAGGCAGTAATTTAAAATAAAATCAGAAGTAAAAATTTTGAAACTATTCTAATTCAGACATGTAAAAAACATTTAAATATGTTTTTAATGATAGGGAGAAAAGCATGCTTGTGATTTGACCATAATAAGATTTCAAACCTAACGCCTTTTAGTAGCATCATTAGAGGAAATGTGTGCTATTTATTAAATATGATTATGAAATTTAAAAAGTGTAATATCTCATTGCTAATATTTTCCTTAATGGGCAATTCCATGGAGAGTGTCACACACGTAACGCAGGCTTTAATTTGCATTTATTCAATTATTTATTAAATTTTAATGTTAATTCTGATTTTAAGTGGTATGGTAAATAAGTTATTAGCATATTTTAAAATTTAAATGTGTGGCAATAAAACTCACAGAAGTATATCATTTAATTTCATTACTCAATATGTGCTTTTTTTCTACTTCAGAAAAAAAGTACATTTTGAACATGAAATTAAATTATATATTTCTGTGAGTTTTACTTACACACATTTAAACTAAAAAAAAAAATGTTAATAACTTATTTACCATACCACCAAAAATCAGAATTAACAATAAAACATAACAAATAATTGAATAAATGCAAATTAAAGCCTGCGTTACGTGCGTGACTCGCCGCAATAAAATCGCCCTAATACTGATTTTTTTTTTTTTTTTTTTTTTTTTTTTTTTTTTTTTTTTTTTTCAAAATAAAGCACACATCGAAGACAAGCAGTAAATTATGTAAACAATAATTTTCCATTTCGAGGTATCAAAATATTAATTTTACTAAATTCTTCTGGTGTATACTTATCACGTTTAAATTGTGCTGGTTTTATTTATCATTAGAATACTATGCATTACATAACAGCTTGTCGTATCATGGAATTTCATTTTATTTTCCCTGCATCTACTTTTTATAACAATGTAAAAAAAAAAAATTATATTTTGTTTTATTTAAAGAGAAGATTCCAACAACAGATCATGATAAAAATTTATATTTAAAATACAGGGTGCAATATGTTATCTATCGCCGACCTTTAATTTCTCAACCGTTGGTCATAGACATATAGTTCCAATTACAAAAACGTTTCAAATGAGCTAAATATTCATGTTGTGGCATTATTTAAAGTAAAAAATGAATTTTATAAAAATTACGAAATCTAACTTTTTATACGGTCCCCCAGTCCCAAAGCTATATTTAGTAAAAGTTTACACATATCATAACAAATATAACACAAACATTTTGACATCTGTACTACAAAAATTGATACAGTTATTAAATTTCAAAGTTTGAAACTTTTGCACATGATTTTGTCTTTCATTGAGGGATCAGTTAAAAGATGAATTAAAGTAATTCGAGATCAAAATCAGAGTGCTATTCCGCTGCCATTTATCTAATCCTTAGTGAGTATGTTTTATTTTCCGGTTGTCGATTCTACCTAGTTTGACATTTGAATGTTGTTCGACCCATAAAAGTTAGTTCAAATTTTTAGATGGAATAACCTTCTTTGGAGATTCCCTGATTTGGCGATACCGGCTAAAGGTGGTTTCGCCGTAAAAAGGACATTGCGCCCTGACTTTGATCTCGAATTACTTTAATTCATCAATTAACTGATCCCTCAGTGAAAGACAAAATCATTTGCAAAAATCCCAAACTTTGAAATTTAATAACTATGTCAATTTTTGCAGTAAATATGTCAAACTTTTTGTGTTATATCTGTTATGATATGTGTAAACTTTTACTAAATACAACGATAGAGACTGGGGGACCGTATAAAAAGTTAGATTTTGTAATTTTTATAAAATTGATTTTTTACTTTAAATAATAACACAGCATGAATATTTAGCTCATTTGAAAGGTTTTTGTAATTGGGACTATATGTCTACGGCCAACGGTTGAGAAATTAAAGGTTGGCAATAGATAAGATGTTGCACCCTGTATATAAAATAAAAAATTGAAAACAATTTCAGTTTTCCCTCTTTAGTTTCAGTATTCAGTTGTGGGTGCTTACTTACTTACTTACACCATATGTATCTTCAAACGTTCTTACTGATTTTTAATTCCGACATCTTTCGAATTACTTTTAGGTATTTAGATATTAATTCCTTTTAAAATAAAAATGATTCAGAAAACTTTTAGCTTTAGAAATGAGAAAGCAGTCTGTCTTAGCGGAATAACGATAGTAAAAAAATATATGTAATTTTCTGCTTGGTAGAATCTAAAATTAACGAAACTTGAATTGTGTGGGGAGAATTGTCAAGCTGGTAAAACCAGTTTCTAGATTGAGGATTTTCAAGTCTTCAAATCAAGACATTAGCCATCTGCGTATACCGAATGAATTTCTCTTAATTATATTCCTATCTAATTAAATACAATATATTTCAATAAGATCCTTAATGAAATAAGTGGTAATTTTTATCGTTCAAGATATGCTGAAAATGATTAAGTTACCCTTTCTAAAAAATTTTCAAAAACAAAATAAATAAATTTTAATACATTTATGCATTTGGAAAATAAGCGTATAAATGTTGTAATTTTTACATTGTCATTTAGACTTTTTCATTTTGTTAAATGGACATTTTTTTAAGAAAAAATAAAGTGAATTTTTTTAAACATAAGTGATTTATTATGAAAATTCATGAAAGTGAAATTCGTTCTTGTCTCTTGTTACATATTCGTTTGAGGTAAAATATTGAAACATGTGTTTGTATATTAAACGCAATTAAAATGATAATTTGATTTTATTGAATTGCTATACCAGAGATCATATCGTCCAAAATATAAAAGTAATTTTTTTCTAAAATTGGAAGGGGTGATAGAAAAAAATTAACATTCTATTTTTTAGCATTTTAACCCATTAGTGCCTGAATTTTTGTTTTCTCAAATTTTTTGGTAAAATCACTTTAAAATGTTGGAAAATGAACTGGAAAAATACTAAAAAAATTAAGCTTAATTTTTTTGTATTTATTTGATAAAATGTAAAAGAACTAAATATGACTATTTCTAGTAGAATAATATGCATAATTATATATTTTGCCTATATTTGTATTTAAAATGTTTTTAAATTTTATATTATGTACTATAATTAGTATTTTAATGAACTACAAAAAAATATATATTTATTTCTTTGCAGAGACTAATAACGTCATAACTATTATTAATAATAAAATAAGAATAATCGTATTGCAGACTTAATAACAATTTATTTCATAAATATCTTCGAAAAGAGATTGCATAAATAACTGTCTCCTAAATTTCTAACAATAATATGTGCCAATTTGTGGCCTAGAACCCTATATTTTGTACATTACAAAAATGCATAAAAAGTAGGCTTGGACATTTGATTTCGCAATTTAAAAATATACGTATTTCAAAACAGTCCACATGCTAAGATTATAACTTGCGATTTTGGGTTCATGATAGAAAAAATACAAATAAACTTACTTTTTACGTTTCGCCCTCTTGAAAAATTAAAAATCTATAAACACCGAAAAAAGCCTTAATTTAAGCAAATAAATATCCACCTTGTGCTGTCATCTCTCGGTTATAGATAAAGACATTTAATGATTTCATGCAATTTTCATGTTATAAAGAAGAAGAAAATTATACAAATGCATTAAAATTTGAAACGTCCCAAAAATGGGACGATAGGTATAAATGGGTTAACACGCAATGTGTATGGAGAAACATAAATTGGGGCACAATTTGTTAATCAGCCGATTGCGCTGTGACATAAGTACCTAGTTACTTTCTTATGAAAGTACTCTAGTCTCAAATGGATTTTTGAGAATTTTATGTGAACGTGTTGTCCTGATTCTAACATTTCTGCGTAAATAACACCTTATTCTGTCATTCTTTTAAATTTCGAAAGCGTATATCTATCTCCTGGAATCCTGTTTGCTCGGTTACTTCGAACAACAGAATGATATGTTAAATAGGTATATGTGGTCGTCTTACTTAAATAAAGAAAGCGGTGAAAGTTAGTTCCAGCAGATATTGTCGCATCTAACCCATTGTGTAAATCAAGACTAGAACTCAGCTTGCCCAGTATATTACTTTCTCATACTGCGTTTGGAGCATTCAGAAAATATTTGGGCAGCTTGGTATATGTTACATTTTGATATTTAAAAAAAAGAGAGAATTGGAATCATGGCTTTCCCTCGTTAGAGACACTGAAGTATTTAAAGTGACTCTGCGCTATTTAAAAAGTTCATTGTTACATTCTTGAAAAGAAAGAAGCAAATTTTTAAGTTCCTACGAAAAGTCAGAGTAGACGTTTTAGAGAAAGTTAGTGTTGGAAATCAGCGTTTTTTCTCAAGAGCCAACCTCAGTATTGCCCCTGCTCAATTCTTAGCATTTCAAGCTTAATTCCAACCACCATTAGTCTAAAACAGCCCGCTCTTCTGCCACTATCTTTATTTACCGCTCAAGACAATAAAACTCTTGTTATCACATTTCTTTTTTATATCTAGACTATTGTGTTCTATGTAGATAAAGCGTAAAATTACTTTATCGAATATATTAGCGATGTTAAATTTAAGGAGAAAATTAGCCATTTTGAAAAGTCAGTTGGTTTGTCATTTTAACAAATCCTTTACAGATTGTAGATGAAATAGCCTTGAATGTAAATTAATAAAATATTGCTATACTGACGCAATTAAACAGCTATTTCTTTCAGTTCATAAATATAACATATCTTTGTTGATTTTCGAAAACGGGACTTATTTTAAAATGATTTCGGATGCATTGGGTTGGTGTAAAAATAATGCATAATTTTAGAATGTAACTTATTTTATAAGCATTTTGTATTCAGAATTTAATCCTAGTCTTATGTATTATACATAATTTTAAATTTTAATTTAAGCACTGTCTTTGCAAATAAATTGTTTGAACTTTTTAGGCTATTAGATTCAAGAAGCTGATATGTCAAAACAGGATTTTTGTCAAATTTATTTTTACGAGTTTAAACTCGGTCGCACTGCAGCACAAACCGTTACACAACGTTAATGATGTTTGGTGCGAGGGTAGCGTCAACGTACTTACAGTTGAGCGTTGGTTTCAAAAATTTTATCGAGGAGATTTTCACCTTCAAGACAACTTGCGGTCACAGCTGTCCTTCTGATTTTGCAATAGTCCAAGTTTATCCAACCAAAACAACTCCAGATTATTGCGAATTAACGCAGCGTTGACCATTCCAGTATCGTTTGCCACTTAGAGCAATTGGGAAGGAGAAGAAACTCGATAAGTTTAGCCGCGCGAGTTGAACGACAACCACTTCTCACAATTGATCCTCGAAAAGTTCCACGCGTTTACCTACAAAACACTACTTCACCCACAGTACTCACCGGATCTCACTTCAACCAACTATCACTTCTTTAAAGGTACCGTGGACCTTTATTTGAACAAAAACCAAAATGTATTTTTGCCGTATTATTATTCTCCTGTTTGTTCGGAACCATTTGCGAAAAACCGCATGCAGATGCGATTATTTTTTGAAAAGTTACAAGCGTTTGAATTTCGTACACAAACATATTTTCGGCCCTTTAATATACTTTAAATCTATATTCAGGGCTGGAGAGGCACAGCTGAAGTTTCTCCAACAGAGCGAAAAATGCCCGGACCAGGAATCGAACCTGGATACTTGGCGTACCGTGCCAATGCCTTACCTGTTAAGCTATCCGGACGATACCTGGCTGAAATAATTCACTCTAATTTGTTGGACTTGGCTGCGAACTGCAGAGCTAGTTTCATTCATCCGAGCTATAACTATAGCATTTACATGATGAAAGTGCTTTAACATGGAAACTTCCGTAAATAAGAGTGAATTATGTCAGTCAGGTATCGTCCGGATAGCCTAACAGGTAAGGCATTGGCACGGCACGCCAGGTATCCAGGTTGGATTCCTGGTCCGGACATTTTTCGCTCTGTTGAAGAAACTTCAACTGTGCTATTCCAGCCCTGAATATGGTTTAATCCAGTTGGAAAAAAATATTCGTTCCCTGCCTTATGATAGTTTAAATCTATTTTTCGCAAAACTGATTTTTCAACGTTTTTAGGTTCTTAAAATGCTCCATAGGTCTTAATTTTTAATCAAAATCTATGAAACTGATAAGGAAGAATCCTAATATTGCTTACAAATAAACTGTCTATGCATTTTAAAATTTCACTTCATTAAGATAATTAAATTTGATTTTTAACGTATTTAAAGGCAAAATTTTGATGGCAATCGATATGAAATTCAGAAAAAAATCTCTAAAAATTTAGCTATTTAAGGGATTAAAAAATCGATACACAAATTTGTTTGTAATAGGGTTCTAAGTGGTTAAAATGCAACATCGACGAAATATCTCCAAAGTCGCATGGAGCATTTAAAAAATCTTTTTTTAATTTAAATATAAAAGAAAAGATATAATAAGAATGGAAATTTCTTTTACGTTGTTTTATATACTTATGATAAAATGTATAATTTCCACAAAAGTTTAGATCGCTATGATGAAAAGAAATTAACGTCCACTGTAACCTTAAACACATGGACAACTTCTTGAGTGGAAATATACTCGCCGATCAAGATGATGTCAAAAAAGCCTTCCGAGAATTTCGTTGCCTACAGAAGCCCAGACGTTTATGTCACAGGAATCACTAAGGTCTATTCTCGTAGGCAAAACTATATTGATTGTAATGGCTCTTAATATATTAGGTATATTTATTCTGAAAAAAAAAAAAAAAAAAAAAACGTATAGCGCTTTAAATTAGAATAGAAAAATCATGCATTTTCTTCATCAACCTAATAGAAGAGTTTCAAGTTTCATCACTATAGCATTTAAATATTCTTCTTCTTATGATTATTCTTTTTATCCCCTGTCATATCAATTTATGTAAAAAGAAAATATCCTAAAATAGTTTATTCAAATAAGGAACTAATTTCTCTGTATAATTAAATAAGTTGATTTTATTTACATCCGTTAAAATGCATATATAACGATTTTTTGAGTTTCTGTATAGGTGTTGACGTTGAGAACGATGAAAAACAGCGTTAGAAGAAAGAATTAGACCATAGGTTAGATAAAAGACCAGCCGTGTTCTGAAATATTACTTTATTGACCAACCGGAACACCAGGATCTTTGTTATACTTGCAAAGCTGGTGGACGCCAACCGCTGGAGAGAGAGTATCTGGTTATATTGTCATATCACCAAGATCAAGAAAGGAGTGATAGAATTACATTTTGTCGAAATCATGGAGTATTGGCAAAACTACGTATGCACACTTATAGCCAATAACGTATGATATGGCGAGAACTGATTCAGAGGAGGCATGTGTTCTTTTTCCGATAGTTATAATTCAATGGGAGGTGTCAAAGAGAAAAATATGAATTCATTACCGCCAAATGATAAGCGGAGAATTGCGGAGTTCAGAAAACCATAAGGCCAAAATTCTACAGTGGTGTGCCAAAAATATCATGGGATTTAAGCCCCGTAAACGAAAGTCAATAAAATAAAAGAAGTTAAAAGCAGAGTACCAATAATGAGATAATTTATATGTTGCATCTGGAGTAACGGCAAAAAGCGTAGACGTAAGGTGACCCGGTAATTTCTGCATAGCAAAAAAAAATAATAATAATAATAATAATAATAATAAAGCATGTGCGTGAAATATGAAAAACGTTGCTATTCGGGTAAAGCATCTCATTTCTCTTATTTTTAATACAGTGCGTTGCGGTTAGAAAATTAGAAAGAGAATTAAGAATTGGCTGCTTAAATTTATAAAATGAATCGACCGTTACAAAATAAATTGAATCCAAATATAGACGTATAATTATAGTTAAAAATTTAGAAAAAGGCATAATTTAAAGGGGGGGGGGTGAAATTATTAAATTAATGTGTGAAAGTTAACACCTTCACATATATCCACAGAATGAACCCCTATTCAAAGAATCATAAAGTTCAAATGTTAGAAAAGTGTAAGATACTTTTGCTGCAGGAGATTTTATTCAGCAAGAATCCTTATATAATTTATTGCGTTTCCTGAATTACATCTTCAGCAATTTTAAAATTATGCGTATTTACTGTGAATATGTTTTAAAGATAACTTTATAATAAATAAATAAAATATGCGTACTTAAATATTTCCAACTGACGTAAAAATGCCCAAGAAAGGAATTGAACCCAGGTCCTTGGATTACATTGCCAGTGCTCTACCGTTTAAGCTACCTGGACTGATAACCGGCAAGCATATTTCGCTGAGATAATCGAATTTGGTATTAACATCTGGCCTATTATGTAGAAAGCTCGCCGGTTGTCAGCCCAGGTGACTTAAACTGTAGTACAGTGAAAATGTAAGCCAATGATATGGATTCGATTCCCGGCTTGGGCATTTTTCCGCTCAGTTAGAATCAATCACTCCGTATGGTAACGTTACCAATCAGTATGATTATGTTAAAATAATAGAATATCTACGTACCCATTGTTTATATGGGTTCCTTTATCTGCGGTTTATTCTGTTCAGCAGTCTGCATGGCAGACCAGATGTTATTGCCAATAAGGTTTTTTAAAAGAAATATACTAGCCGGTTGTCAGCCCAGGTAGCTTAAACGGTAGAGCAGTGGCAATATAATCCAAGAATTTTGGTTCGATGCCCGGCTTGGACATTTTTTTTTGCTCACTTGGAAATACTCAATTCGTATGATAACTTTACCAATCAGTATGATTGTCTTAATATAATACTATAAAATATGCGTATTTTTTTAAAAAAACAGTCTTATAAATATTATTACTAAAACGTCAAGATAAAATCAATAATAAAAAATAATTTTCGGAATCCTCTTTTTATCTGAAATCTTAATTTTATCTTTTTAAAAATGATAGTCCTTATTCTTGTAAGTTTACCGCTTACGTGAAACCATTATTATTTTAGTATATACTTAAAATAAATACTGCTGCATATTTTCAAAAAATGAGCTGCTTGTAATACGTCCAGATATGTATAGTGCAGCCACAGTAGAAAAGAACCTATTCAGCACCTTATAGCATACTGTCTGGTAAATATATTATCATAAAACGTAGCGTCCTTTTATACTTATATTTAGAAAGATTTTAATTTTATATTTAAATATCTATGATTAAATCAAAAATACCAAATATATTTAAATTATTGTGAGCTCCTTGAGTATTGTTATAAACTTATAGAAAAAAGATATAGATTCATTGATTCGAAAGTAAGCCATCATAATATTTCACTTTCTCTTAGTATTACAATCATTTGGTAGATCATTTCATTTATTATGCCTTCGGGTGCAGAATTTTCCCTCGAGGTTTGAGAAATTCCTGCACCATAAAATATATCATTGGTCCGTACGGATTTGCTCTTTATCAGATCCATAATTGGTTCCATATGTGGTTATCTCTTCAAATAAATAATAGTATAGGTGTGAATTAGGATAGACATCATACTTTGTAGATAATGTCATATTCTTGTCTATTATTTTTTTACATCAATTTTTTTTTTTTTTCAATTTATTTGTCTTTCATATACGCAACATTTTCTCATAAACAATCTTCCAGATGAAATACATAAGTGCTCTAAATAGAGAAATAGTCTCACCATAAGTATGGTATGTATTTAAAGTATGTATCGTTATTTTATTTAAAACTTTTACGGAGCAATCAACTTATATAAATATTCCATGCCTATTGTATATTTAGTAATTAACTAATAATAATTAACATAACTCTTAATAACGAGGTCGCTTGTAGACATTTAAACATTTAATAAGATATTTAAACATTTAATAAGACATTTAAACATTTAATAAGCACTTCACAAATAAACACGTAACTTACAGAGCGTCAGTTACATGACTACACAAGTATACAGAAGAGAATTCTCTGGAAATGAATTGTGGGAGGAAAGAAAGCTTTGATACTTTGGTGCTGCCATCTACATATATTAAATTAAAGCTCAAACATGACAGCACTCCCCCACTTAATATTTGAATCGGTCAGGAGGTCTTCAGTACCTACCGGATCGGCTGAGTACCAGTAGAGAACAAGAAGAAGAATTAGATTTAAGTTGAGCAGCATCAACTGTTGAACTAGTGGGAATAGAAGGTTTTGGAGAATCAGGATGAAAGTCAGATGGTGTAGGACCTAGAGTACATGGCTCACGAGAATCAACTGGTTGGGGATCTGCAATACTAGGCTGAATTGGTGGAAAATCACCTTGTTTAACAATTGCATTTTCACTTCTGAAATTTCCTGTATCACTTTCTTCAGAATTTGTATCATTAACTAAAGGAATCTATGAACCGACATTAGTTATTTAATCAACATGCCTTTTCCAGATATTCGAACGGACTTGAACTCTATAATGTCTTGCTATTATTCGACCAATTTTCCACTTGGCATCTGGAGTATAATTTCTTACAGCTACTTTCTGGTTTATTTCGAATTCTTTTTTTTTTATCTTTGGACTTTTTAGCATCTTGTTTATCATGAACGAAGTTTGTAACATTTAGTACTATCAAATCTATTTTTGTTCTTATATTCTCAAGAGCCAACCTCAGTATTGCCCCAACTGAATTCTTAGCATTTCAAGCTTAATTCCAACCACCATTAGCCTAAAACAGCCCGCTCTTCTGCCACGATCCTTATTTACCGCTCCAGACAATAAAACTCTTGTTGTCATATTTCTTTTTTATATCTAGACTATTGTGTTCCATGTAGATAAAGCGTAAAATTACTTTATCGAATTTATTAGTGATGTTAAATTTGAGAAGAAAATTAGCCATTGCATAGGTATTTCTTTGTGAAAGAAGTCATTTTAGTTTTTAAAAAGGTCAGTTGGGTTGTCATTTTAATAAATCCTTTACAGATTGTAGATAAAATAGCCTTAAATGTAAATAAATAAAATATTGGTATACTGACGCAATTAAACAGCTATTTCTTTCAGTGATAAATATAACATATGTTTGCTGATTTCCGAAAACGGGACTTTATTAAAAATTACTTCGGATGTATTGGGTTGGTGTAAAAATAATGCATACTTCTAGAATGCAGCTTATTTTATAAGCATTTTTTATTCAGAATTTAATCCTAGTATTATGTATTATACATCATTTTAAATTTTAATTTAAGCACTGTCTTTGGAAATGAACTTTTTGAACTTTTTAGGCTATTAGACTCAAGATGCTGAGATGTAAAAATAGGATTTTTGTCAAATGTATTTTTACGAGTTTAAACTCGGTCGCAGTGCAGCACAAACCGCGCACAACGTTAATGATGTTTGGGGCGAGGGAAGCACAGCATAAGTACAGTTCAGCGTTGGTTTCAAATATTTTATCGAGGAGATTTTGACCTTCAAGACAACTGTGGTCGCAACTGTCCTTCTTATTTTGCAATAGTCCAAGATAATCCAAACAAAACAACTCCAAAAATTTCGAATCAACGCAAAGTTGACCGTTCCAGTATCGTTTGCTGCTTAGTACAAATTGGGAAGGAGAAGAAACTCGATAAGTGAAGCCGCACAAATTGATCGACAACCACGTCTTACAATTGGTCCTCTAAAAGTTCCACGCGTTTACCTACGAAACACTACCTCACCCACAGTACTCACCGGACCCCTCTCTAACCGACTACCACTTACTTAAGGGTACCGTGGTCCTTTATTTGAACAAAAACCAAAATTTATTTTTGCCGTGTTATTATTATCCAGGTTATTCTGAGCTATTTGCAAAAAACTGCATGCAGATGCTATAATTTTTTGAAAAATTACAAGCGTTTGAATTTTGTACACAAACATATTTTCGGCCCTTTAATATATTTTAAATCTATTTTTCGCAAAACTGATTTTTCAACGTTTTTAAGTTCTTAAGATAAGAGTTTTGAGATCAAAACATACGTTTTAATTTTTGGTCAAAATCTATTAAATTGATAAGGAAGAATTCTGATATTGCTTACAAAGAAACTGAGTATGCATTTTAAAATATGACTTCATTAAGATAATTAAATTTCATTTTTAACGTATTTAAAGGCAAAATTTTGATGAAAATTGATATGAAATTCAGTAAAAAAATCTCGAAAAGTTTAGCTATTGAAGAGATTAAAAAATCGATACACAGATTTGTTTGTAATTGGGTTCTAAGTGGTTAACATGCAGCATCGACGAAATATCTCAAAAATTAAGAAGCATGAAGCATTTAAAAAACCTTTTTTAAATTTAAATATAAAAGAAAAATTATAATAAGAATTGAAATTTCTTTTAGGTTTTCTATATTCTTATGGTAAAATGTATAATTTCCACAAAAGTTTAGATCGCTATGATGAAAAACAAATTAACGTCCACCGTACCCTTAAACACATGGACAACTTCTTGAGTGGAAATATTTTCGCCGATAAAGATGATGTCAAAAACGCCTTCCGAGAATTGCATTGCCTACAAAAGCCCAGACGTTTATGTCATAGGGTCATCAGTAAGGTCGATTCTCATTGGCAAAACGGTATTAATTGTAATGGCTCTTAATAAGATTAGGTATATTTAGTTTGAAAAGACTTACAGAGCTTTAAATTAGAATAGAAAAATCATGTATTTTTTTCACCAACCCAATAGAAGAGTTTCAAGTTCCATCACTATAGCATTTAAATATTCTTATGATTATTCTTTTTATACCCCTGTCATATCAATTTATATAAAAAGAAATTAACCTAAAATAGTTTATTCAAATAAGGAACTAATTTCTCTTTATGATTAAAAAATAAGTTGATTTTATTTACATCAGTTAAAATGCATATATAACGATTTTTTGAGTTTATGTATAGGTGTTGACGTTGAGAACGATGAAAAACAGAGTTAGAAGAAAGAATTAGACCATAGGTTAGGTAAAAGACTAGCCGTGTTCTGAAATATTACTTTATTCACCAACCGGAACACCAGGATCTTTGTTATACTTGCAAAGCTGGAGGACGCCGACCGCTGGAGAGACAGTATCTGATGATATTGTCATATCACCAAGATCATGAAAGGAGTGATAGAATTACATTTTGTCGAAATCATGGAGTATTGGCGAGTATAATTTCTTACAGCAACTTTCTGGTTAATTTCGAATCCTTTTTTTTAACTCTGGACTTTTTCGCATCTTGTTTATCATGAACGAAGTTTGTAACCTTTGGTACTATCAAATCTATTTTTGTTCTTATATGACGTTATAGAAATAGAGGTGCAGGACTCTCAACGAAATTTGTAACATTTAGTACTATCAAATCTAATTTTGTTCTAATATGACGTTTTAGAAATAGAGATGCAGGACTCTGCCCGTTGTAACATGAGGCATCTCCATATATTACAAAAGGAAGCTATTTAATTTCATTTGTAAAGTACCAGGATTGGAAGCTAAATCTTTTAATCCACGTTTAAGAAATTGTACTTATCTCTCCGCCTGTCGATTTGTAGATGGATGGTATGAAACACTGAACTTGTGTTTTACACCATTATTTCTCAAAAATGTCTCAGATTCTTCAGATGTAAATTGTTTAGCATTATCTGATATTAAAGAAATTGGAAAACCGTATCGTGCAAAAAGTGAAGAGAGACAGGTAATGGAGTATGAAGTTCTGAAGTTGTACTAGGAACAATAAAAACTTCCGGCCATTTGCTATGGGCATCAACCACTAAAAGAAGCATTTTCCCCATAACAGGACCACAATAATTAATACGCGCTCTTTGCCATTGAGCTGTAGGCCATTCCCAATGATGTGTATCAACTTTGAAAGGATTATTTGCCAAATTTACACAAGTAGTGCAATTTCGTGCAATATCTTCAATATCTTGGTCTATACCTGGCCACCATACAAAACTACTGGCTAAAGACTTCATTTTAACTATACCAAAATGACCAAAGTGTAATTCTTTTAAGATTTGGTTTCCATGAATTACAGGGATAACTACCCTACATCCTTTTAATATACAACTATATTGAAGAGTGAATTCTTCTGGTTTACCAACAAAAAGTAAATTTTTAGGAATTTCAGAACCAGAAATGAGGTGATGAAAATTTTGACGTAAAATGGGATCAGATTTTGTAGCTGAAGCATTAGATTTCGAAATTACTGGTAAGATAGAGAGTTGATTAATTTGAAGAATTTTAGATTCAACAATTGCATCATTCGAATTTAATTGTTGAGGTAAATATTCATTACGTAAAGGAAGTCATGAAAGAACATCAACATTTCCTAGATCAGTAGTTATATATATATATATATGATATTGACACGTTTGTAAATAAATTGTGCATCGTTGCATTCTAGTAGCCGATAAAACAGGTGTACTTTTAGAAGTAGAAACAATGGACAATAAAGGTTTACTACCAGTAAATAAGATAAACCTGTTGCCATACAAATATTGAAAAAATATCTTCACCCCAAATAAAATCGCTAATACTTCTTTATCAACTTGACTATACCGTTTTTCTGCATTATTCAAAGTTCTGGACACAAACCCAATAGGCTTTTCAGCGTAATCTGGCATCATATGCGAAAGAACTGCAGAGATACCGTAAGGAGAAGCATCAGTAGCTAAAACTAAAGGTAACTTAGGATTAAAGTGAGTAAGAACACTATCAGAAGTAACTTCTTTTTTTATACTTTTAAATGCTTGTTCACACTTATAAGACTAATTAAATTTAATATTCTTCTTAAGCAAATTATTTAAAGGATTTGCAATAGTAGATAATTTTGGTACAAACTTAGCATAAAATGTAACTAAGCCTAGGAAAGCTTTAACCTGATACATTTACTGGTCTTGGAGCTTTTAAAATTGCTTCAATTTTATCTTGTGTTTTATGAACACCATGTTTATCAACTTTATAAACACAATAAGGAATCTGATCTGCCATAAAGAATTATTTTTCTTTATTTATCCTAATGTTACATTCCCTTAATCTTTCTAATACTTGCTTTAATCTTTGTAAATGAATTTCATCTGTTTCACCTGTAACCCCAATATCATATAAAAAAAAAATGTAACTCCCTCAATTCCTCTTAAAATGCGCTCAATTTTTCTTTGCCATATAGCAGAACTAGCAAGAACAATGGGTAACTTAAGGAAATGGAATAATCCTTTTGGTGTATTAAAGGTTAATAATTCTTGTGATTTTTCTTCTACGGGTAACTGAAGAGAAGCTTGATTTAAATCAATTTTTGTAAAATGTACACCACCACCTAATGTATCTAACATATCTTCTATTCTAGGTAAGAGATACTTTTTAACTTTCAGAAATTTATTTAATGTTACTTTAAAATCACCAGATAAACGAATTTTCCCATTAGGCTTAACCAATGGAACTATAGGCGTTGCCCACTTGCTGTTTGTAACTGATTTAATAATACCTGCATCTTGTAATCTTTGTAATTCTCCATTAACTGCTGCACGTAGTGCATAAGTGACAGTCCTAGCTTTGCAAAACATGGGTGTAGCATCTTTTTCAAGATAAAGTTCTGTCTGTAAACCTTTTATCTCCCCAGCCTTATCAGTAAATAAATCAGAAAAATCCTGTAGCAAACCTTGTAATTTATCAGAATAATTTACAACTTCATTCACATATACTGATTTTAAATTATGTGGAAAAATATCTAATTCAGATACACAGTCTCTACCAAATAATAATGGAAAATTATATTTTTTTATCAAATACAACTTTACTTTTCTAGTTTTATTTTGATAAGTAACATTTACTTCAACATAACCTACAGGTTTGAAAATTTCACCAGTTGCAGCTTTTAACTAAACATCTGGACGAAACATTTTATGATCAGGATAAATTCTGCGAAATCTCTTTAAAGGAACAGCAGAAATTCCAATTCCAGTATCTAATTCCATATCAGCTCTAGCTTCGTTTTCAATGAAAAGAGACAACTTAATAGGATTTGAACCTTTATCATATTTAACCGTTAAGACATTTACCGTATTTTCAGAATTAACCTGTTTTTGAGATTTTGTACTTCTGCATACCTTGCTTAAATGGCCTTTTTTCTACAAAGATTGCAAGTAACATTAATAAATCTGCAAACTTTTGCTAAATGTGAGGCATTTCCAAATCTATAGCACTTTAACTTATTTTTATTCATGTCAGAATGTGTATTATTTACCTGATTGTTGACATTCTGTTTTTGAGAACAATTTTGTAATTTATTATTTTGCACATTTTTCGTACTAGAAATTTTATTTACATTGAAATTTTATGTTTAATTTCAGCAATTTCAATATCTACATTATATATAGCTAAAGCTTTCTCAACAGCTTTTTCGAAATTTAAATCATCAACTTGTGTAATCAATTTATTCTGAATATTTTATTTAAAAGACCGCGCAAAAACTGTTCCAGTAAATTTTCATTTAGAGTATCACCAGTAAATGAACAAAAGGTTGTACCCTTTTTTTTAATCTAGCAGCAAAATCTTGAATTGATTCAGTTTCATTCTGAAAACATTTTCTAAATTTAATTCTCTCAATGAATTTATTGGAGGCGGGGCTTAACTGTTTAAGCAGAATATCAACAATTTCATTATATTTTAAAGTTTCACAATTTTTAGTTAATCGTAAATCACATAATAAAGCATATAATTTCGGTCCTAGCAATGATAAAATAGCAGGGACTTTCTTCTGTTCTGTTGTGTCATGTAGAACGAAATTTTGTTCCAATCTTTTCACGTACGTTGTGAAAGATTCTACCTTTTCCTCAAATTCTTTAAAGTGCGTTAACATGCTTTACTTTATTAAAAGCAGAACAGAGAAAATATGTAAAAGTAAATGTTCACTTACCACCGTCGTAAATAGACTATGAAGAATTAATATAGCATTGCAGTATTCCACCGAACCGTAGCACATTGAAAACGAAAGTAGTCATTTCCCACAGTACGATTATCATTTTCCGGCGATATTATACCTCATTTTCGCTCGTAACCATTTATTGTATATTTAGTGATTAACTAATAATAATTAACATAACTCTTAATAACAAGGTCGCTTGTAGACATTTAAATATTTAATAAGACATTTAAACATTTAATAAGCACTTCAAAAACAAACACATAACTTACAGAACATCAGTCACATTGGTGCTGCCATCTATATATACTAAATAAAGCTCAAACATGACAATGTCAATAGGTAATAATGAAGAGATGGAAATATATATTGTTTAATTAGATATAAAAATATTATGCCCTATTATAAATAAATGTATTTTTAATCTTTTTCGAACCCATTATAAAAAAGTAGTAATTCATGAAAAAAATGCGCGCCAAAAACATACATTGGAAAATATAAACGCAGTCTTTGAACTGAACTTTATTTATATAATAAATTTCTCACTGCAGTACAGAACTCAAAACTAACTCGCCAAAGAGTGACTATGGTAATAGGAATATATATATATATATATATATATATATATATAAAGATATTATTATCATAATATAAATCACAATTTCAGAACTTAAACGCTTCTAAATACAATGCTGGAAAAAAAAAAAAAACGTATACTTCCTATTTTAACCCGTAAGCAGAAATGTTTTTTGTAATCATAGAATACGCGTGAGATAAAATTCACCCCATTTTGTCTGCCATCATATTTTTGGCATCATATTTTTGGTAAGTTTTAATAACAAATCTACTGCTCTATATTGTAAAATGTATTAGTTCTGTTTCTTTTTATGGAAAAAAAAACCACGTTTTTCATATTTATTTTCATATTTTGTATCAGTTTCTGTAAAAACTACGTTGTTTCAAGAAAAAATGGAATTGATTTTTTTTTTTACAAATTAAAACATAAATTATTTCACAAATTAATACATGAATTATTTCACACAATTTATATTAATTACATTTAATATTCTTTCATCAATGTATACAAGTAGCTTTTATGCTATTATTTCATTAAAACTATTTTAGTGTGTGTTATCCCGTAAGAAATGAACACATAGAAATTAAACCTTGGTACACGCGCGGGATTATTTAATACCAAGAGGTATATTTCTCCCCTCGTAGAAAATAAATAAAAGAGATTCCCTCATCCAACGCTTCTCGAAATTGACTATGGAAGGTACAAGGCAGGTCTGAAGAGTCTTCAAAAAATTTGTCGTTTTTTTTTTTTTTTTTTCCGAAGAAAAAATGTGATTGGTATAAGATTTACCCCAACGCCTGTGCTTATGGGTTAAACGTTTTGACGAATATGTAGCTAACTGATCAAAATTAAAGCAGTTTGTGCCACTGTTGTTTATTTTGTTCTTAAGTGTTGTTTGATTATTTTCTGCGTACGAATGTGTGATATTACTGCAATTCATCTCTGTAAGGGAGAACACGTAGCAGGCAATAAAAACAGTATTATATATGTTCTTTATGAAATGCTGATCCGTCATTCCTGGCAATTTCTGGATTAAATATAAATTTAGATCGAAGTATACATTTCTAGTGATAGCTTTCAAAAAGATATTGTATCTAACGTACGTTAAGTTTGAACACATGTTTTAATTTAAAATTACACAGCTACATATTTTTTAAATATTACTTTGATTAAATTTTGATGCGTTTTCTGAAAAATCGCGTCGTCAGAAAAAAAAAAAATACTTTTTTTTTCAGTTTTTAATAAACCGAAAATAAATGTATACATATTAAGTAATTTTCAGTAACTTAAATGTAAAACATAATAATTTATAGTATCATTTATAATATTTTCATGAAATAATAGGATATTTTTTAAACGTTTTTATCTTTATTATCTATAGATAATTCTTTTTGTACAATCTATTTTTAATAAAATACATTGATGTTCACTAATGTAAAAGGTACGGAAATCACTTAAAATACATTTTTTATCTGTATTTAAAAAGATGTTTGACAATAAATAAATGAGAATAAAATTTCTAATGATATTTCATTTGGTAAATAATCTTTACTAAATAAATCTTTCGATTTGAGTTATAAAGTGTGATTGCCTTTAATTATAGAGCACAAATTTTCTGACTTATAATCTGAACCTTTTTTTTTTATTTTTTTAAAGAACGAAAAAATGTTTTACATGTGAAATAATAAAACCTTTTTAAATTTTGATCAAAACAAAAAATATTATTTGTGAGACTTAATTAAATAATTTTTAATACGAATAAAAGTAGTTTAACAACAAATAATGAAAATATCACAAGGTATTTTAATATTGAATTGTACTATTGAAATTAGGTCATCTGTTATGCAAAAAACCTTTCAGTAAATATCTATTATTTTAAATATAAAATTTCTTAAAAATGCAGAATGAATGCATAGAAAAAGTAATGAAATCATTAAAATTTGTAAAGGTAATACATACTGCTTTGCTAAAGGATGCTTCATTTACATACTTTTTATTTATAGTTTCTGTAAATGCAAACTGTAAATGGTGTACTTCAAATTTAATCACTGGTATTTTTCCATTGATGTTAAATGTGTTTTAAAATATTCTTTGAGAATTTCAAAAAGAAAATCGAACAAATAAGCTGTGATAAAATGACTGTCTTTTTGAGCTGTCTGTCAAAAACTTTATTTAAAAGATGATGAATAGAGAAAGAATTTTGATACCTTTTTTCATGCTCATAAAAGGCTTCTGTTAAGATAAATAACAAAATAAAAGGATTCTATATGAAATATTTAAAAGTGATCCAGCAGTACATAAATTCTTATCTTGGCTAATATAAAAATAACAATTTCAGTATATACTGGTACATACGATGCAAAAATAAAACAACGTAAACTATTAATTATGGTTACATATTAGCATTATCGATAACAAGCTATTTTTCGATTTTCACAGATAAAATTCAACACGTTCGGGACCATGGGTGGTTATATGCACCATAAAAAAGTGCTTACAGCGCTTGAGTTTGATACCAGTAAAAAAGAAAAGTGAAATTAATTTTATTTAATTATGAACAGCGAACAACGAACAGCAGAGCAGTTCAATGGGATACCTACACTGTAAAAAAAAATCTGTAGTTCTACAGATGTAAAGTTACATGCTTACTAAACTTTCACCTGTAACTGTACGGAAAAAGCTGCAAATCTACAAAACTAGTTTTTGTAAAGCTACAAAAATCTGTAACTTTACAAATGAATCTGCTAAAATTTCAGTAATCTTACTTAACTTTTATTTGTAACCCTGGCTGCAGTTACATGAAAAGTTCTCGGAATCCCAGTTTCCAAAAAAATTCTTAGTAACCTTACAGATTTTTTGATTTTCGGCGCAAAAGTGTGTCTGTTACATGAAATTTTGTTGTTGCCGTTACATGAAAAGTTCTAGGAATCCCAGTTTCCTAGAAAAACTTTAGTAACTTCACAGATTTTTTTTTACAGTGTAGTAGCAGTGCTACTCCACTCCCTGTATATGAGTAAGTGTATAGCAAATCCTAGAGGAGCCATGAGAAAAAAAGTTTAAGCGTAGCACATTAGTACTACAATAAAATAGAGAGAAGTTAAAAAATTAAATATGGAGAGGCTGAAAATTTATGAAAGGGTAGTCCGAGGACTACAGTAACATTTTCGGGATATAAAGTTAATTTAAATATTAAACAAAAAGTGATGCCAAACGAATAAAATTCATGTAAAAGATGCTGGTCCTGAACGGGTTAAATGCACGAAATATCCTCCAATAACAGTATTAAAATTCTCGCTGCATAATTGTTTTATCAAAATAGCTTCAAATGTTGTGTATTTATGAATTTTTAATCTTTCGTCACCGGTTTTTCAAAACAAAAAAAAATTGTCTAATTTAATTGGGGAAATGCTCCGATTAAATAAGGCAAAATTTACACCTGGTGGGAATAATCAAGGAGGTTTGATTAGACGGAAAAATGCACGCCCGGCTAAATCTCGGGTTCTGCAGCGAGATGGTTATGTACCCAATTATATGATACACTAATTTACATTTTAAAAGAACAATAATATAAAAAAATAAAGTAATATATGGAGATTGTGAGTACACGATAAAAAAATGACAAAAGTGCCTTAATCTAGGAATATGTAATTTAACTAATGACCACTAATATGCAATAACCACTTCCGCGTTACCCATTATTCTGAAAATTTTTCTATACATTGAGATACCTCAAAAACAAATATAGTTTCTATATTTAAGGAAGAATTTATAAAATCGATGTTTGATTTTGAGGCCACTGATTTTTGGAACGTGGCAAAGTAACTGCTTTAAAATTAACAACAAAATTAATTTTATTTTGTTATTATTGCACGCATTATTTCAATTACGCAGTTGAAAATGGTTCATTGAGTTTTGAAAGCATTTATAAAATCAGTTATTCATGAGAAAAAAAATCAGGACAAATGCATTATAAAACTTACTTGGAAACGTTTCTGAAAATTAGTTGCAACAGAAGAAAATTTATATTTATAAATAATGAATGCTTTTCGGATAACTCGCATTACTCACAGATAACTCAGAAGATGGTACTGTATATTTTCTTCGTGGTTATATTATACTTTCATAGATTAAGGAATATTTATCTTTTTAATATCCTGTGTGTATTACACATGATTATAGTGTAATATAACATTTATTAAGCCTCTACGGATAAAAAAACACTAACAAACATCAATAAAACAAGCTCCCGATGTACTGGCTACACTGTAAAAAAATGGTAACGTTCCATGTAAAATCCAGGAACGTTTCGCCTTTTCTCAGGTTTTCAGAATAATTTAGCTCTTTACTGTGATATTCTGGTTTTCTTATCTGAAACGTTCCCGAACAAAAGTTGGAAACACCAAATGTTTTTACCAAATGTACACCAAAATTTTTTTTTTTTTTTTTGGCTATAACCCGTTGCTCGTTCGCGAGTGTCGAAAACGAATTCCTTAAACGAAAGTAAAAAAATCAATATGGAATGCAAATAAATCAATAGACGACATAATCCTTTACGTCTCTATTGTCAAGACAATTCAGATGAAAATACAATATCTCTGTGACATCGCTAAGAGATTATCTCTCGCACTTGTCTGTGGAATGTTTAACGAGCAGACCGTGTAAAAAAAATGCACCTATTATTTGGATCTCCATTAACCAGGGGACCATCAAACATGATTCTCACCGATTTTGATTAATTTAAAGTATGTTTTAGAGTTCTTATCTCTAATTATTCTTGTGAAAGGATTTCTTCAAATGGGCCTTAGATTTTCAGAAATTAGATGCCGAGGTTTAGCATACGTTTCAAATACCCATTAGTTTGCAGCTCTCAACGTGTCTTTTGTGGTGTGGACGCAGAAAGCTCGCACGCCACCCGTACGGCCCGAGTTCGATGCTAACTTTTGACTTTTTTTTTCTTTTTAAATTAATTTTATATTTTAACACTTTACAATTTTATTTAAATTTGACATATATTTGACACTTTGAATTGCTGCAAATTTGAATTTTTTTTTTTTTTCGGAAAAAATATGTCTAGATTTTTTTCTAATTATTATTTACATTTATATATTTTTATATTTTAAGCAAAGTTCAGAAAGAATATATCATATATATATTTACTTTATTGAATTTTAACTGAAAACTTATTTTTTCGTGTAAATTATAAATAATAATTTTGATGTCAATTTCAAAATATTTTTTTATTACAACAAATAATGATAATAAAGCGAAAATTGTCACCTGGAAATGTAAAAATTGTCTGCGGATCCCGCATGCTGTGAAATGTCAGTAATGTTTTGCTGTCAACAGAAATATTCCTGGTATTTCGCAGGAAACTTACTGGCATTTCTGTAGAATGTTTTTAACATATACAGTAAAGTTCCAGTCATTTTCAAGAAATGTTTCTTGGAAATAATGGGCAACTCAGCTGCCCATTTTTTCCCAGGAACGTTGCGGAATTTTTTTTACAGTGTACATCGTAGAATAAAACAAATCTGTGTTGTACAGGGTTCGTTGTTACGCTTTCCAGTTTCATGTTTTTACTTGCAGATAATAATACATAAACGCAGAAAAATACAAAATATTTAAAAAGCAACAATTCTGAGAAACGATTAATAATATAATCAGATAATTTCAATTAAATTCATCATAAGGTTAAAAAAAAAACAGTTATCTTACCAGTGATATTTTGTCAAACCATATCAATTAAGTTAAGTTACAATAAAGTAATTAGCAACATTTATATGATAATATTCAATATATTGTTAGCCGAATGCTTGAGAGATTCTTCAGGCAGCTGTAATTAACTACATATAAATCGATATTGACTTGGTGGTACAACTGCCAATATTGATTTCACAGATTGACTATGTCCAGTGTTATTGCATATTCGCTTGTATTTATTAAGAAATCCAACGATATTTAAACACACACTGTTGGTTTCTGAATATGAATATTTATTCTCAAACAATCAGGAGATATATTTTAATTAAAAGTCGCAAAAACTAACACACATTTTGATAGTATATCATATTTCAAAAATAGCATTCATGCATTTTGGAAATATTGTTATTATTATTGTCTTTGCACACGACAAGCATAGTGTATGTTAAAGTGCAATTTTTTTATGCTTTCACATTTTTATACATTAAGAATAAAAAAGAAATGTATGAGTCACTTTAGAAACGGTACAAAATATGTTATATGCAGTAACCTCAATTACATAATTAAGTTACAAGCGTGCACTAAGATAGATAAAAAAATTTAATAGAATTGTGAATACAAAAATGTAAGTCTATTCTCTATATAAAACAATATGCTGCATTTTTGGAGTTTAGTGTAGCATTTAAATTAAATTGTTAGATAAAATACTTTACTACTATAAAGATAATTTCATCTAGTTAACAACAACAACAAAAGCTTCTCATGTATTTTTTCACCGCATTCCACTTTTACGCAGACAAATTTACCTTTGCAAGCAAGGACACTTTATTTATTACAAATTTAAATTTTGAAACAATTCAATTTTTATAGATGTCGAAACATATATCAAAGCGACGTTGTAAAACAGGTATTTATATATTTGTTTGTTTACATAAATTGAACATGTAAGTTGTACTTCCCTTTCTGCATTCATTAGAACACACATTACTTCCTTATTTTTTATTATTTCACATTTATTTTGCTTATTTGAAATTGCTCCAACTTATAAATATTTCGGTATTTAAAGAAAAAAAAATTACCCTTTTTATGACAACTCAATGTTTTTATGCGATGTGAGTCATTAATTAAATCCGACTTTTGGCAATATTTAATATCAGATCAAGTATATTTTTATAAAGTACTAGGGGGCACCCTGCAAGCTACGCTCGCCAACCCCCGTTTAGACACCGCATAATCTAAAAATACGCTAATCTGATGGGTTTTTAAAATATTAGAGAAAATTTAATTATACTGAAAAAAGTTGTGCAAATCTCCCTGTAAACGGGTTTCCATTCAGTTCCCTTTGATTGCAAAAATTTAAGGCCGAAGGCAGTTTCTGTTAAGACATCTAATGTTTGTTTCGTTTTTTATTAAAGAGGATGTGTTAAACATTAGAAAAGAATCTAGAATAAAATGAATTAAGTATACAGAGTCTTTGTCTCCCGGTATTTTAAAACGATCTCTATAACAATAGCCTAAGTCATGTGACTATCATCAACAGTTCCGAGCGGACCACTTCGCTTTTTATACTCCAGGTGCCATTTTGGTATTTTAATGTTAGCCAGGCACAGGTGATAAGTCTCCAAATATTATTCTATCGCCATCATTTCATCTATATTATAATAGTTCAAGTCATCAACTGCCATAAACAAATGCGGTCTGATCCCTTCGCCTTTCATATGAAAGTTTGGCACAGGTGTCAGATACAACAATATTGGCACGATTTTTTCCGACGCCAATTTGGGGAAAGCATCAACAGCATAAACAACAACACCCGGCTTACCATATCAAGCAAAATAAGGATACTTTGGTGACAGCTAAGTACCCGTTCATTTATGACACTGGCGTCAGAAAAAAATCGCGCCAATATGGGGCCGTATATGACATCTGTGCCGAAAGTTTTCCATTTTGATTAAAAAAAAAAAAAAAAAAAATTCGAATAAAACTACATAAAAGTTGCCATGGTCGCAAAGAATTCTTGGTACTGTTGCGCTAGCCGGGTGCAAATCTCGCCAATAGCTTATTTTCAACTCGCCAGTTAGCATCTTTTTTTCGAGTGGTAAATTAAAACATTGATTTTAAGTTGAAATTAAATGTCGTGTTTTTTTTTTTTTTTTTTTTTTTTTTTTTTTTTTTTTTTGCATTACTTAATATTTGGCCAGATGTCATATACATTATTGCAATGACGCAATGATATATGCAAGTTTGGAGTGGTTTTTTTTTTTCTTTTTTACGAAAATTTGGCGAAAACATTGTTTTCGAATACCAGTTACATATGTATTTTTGGTACTACTTAGTTATCCCGTCCACCAAAAATCTATCGCCAAACTATAAGATTAAATGCCTATAATGGTTGATAGTAAATGTCACATTCACTTGACTTTAAGCAAGTTACATGTGTTTACGTCATCAAGTGATTTTTATTTCGACTTTTTATTTGTATATTTATTAATGTTATAATAATTTAATTGCTCTTTCGTTATTTAAAATAAAAATTATGTCAATTTGTATAATTTGGCGAGTGGTTTGGCGATTTATATAACTTGGCGAAATTGGTCGACGGAAAAACGAAGTAGTACCATATTTTTTAATTATTTTCTATTATTTTGAAAGGGAAATAACAAAAAAATAGTTGATAACTATAGAACAAATTAATTTATATAATTTTTAAAAAGAAATAAAAGTAAATAAACATTTATTATTAAATAAGCAACAATACCCGGGTTAACATGTGAATCAAAATAATGCCATTTTGAGCCAATTACGTACCCCGATGCGTATATGACATCTGTGCCTAATTTTTTTTCGTGTTGTTTTTTTAAAAAAAGAAAGAAGTGAAAGCCATCAATTTTAAATGTGTCAGTTTAAAATGAAAGTTTTGTATCTTAAATAAAATGTATGAAAGGATTATATTTAAAATGAAATTAATAAAATATTTAAAAAAAATGCCAGGGGAAAACGTTTGGCGATTTATCACCTGTGTCTATAAACATATATGTGTATATAACATAAATATACCGAGTTCTTGATTTCTCTATCAGAATCTTTCGATTTGGCGAAAGATTGTTCAAGTAAATTGAATTATGAATAAAAGTAACATGATACATTTCTTAGCATACATTTAAGGGAGGCCAAACTAGTCGTCAAATTAGTTTAAAATAATAACCTTTCCTGAAATATGAAAAAAAAATTACCTGTTATGATTAAAATTTCAGTTGCCATCATTATAAAAAAGTATTTAAAATTAGAAAAAATATAATATTTCGGAAACTAATTCGAATTTTAAAATTATAATACCAGTTTGATATCTGCGTATAACTACGGATTTTTGGTATTAATTTCATCTCAAAGTGTTCCATATTTTAGGAGAAATCGCCGTGAAACTTAATCAGTCTTTTAAACAGTCGTTTCAAAGAATCGTTTCATAAATTCGTTTCATTACAGCCGTTTCATATATCCGTTTCAAAAATTCATTTCATTAGATTTTATATATATAGGGTAGATATTATATACACAGAATTCATTTGTTTGTTTACATTAATTAAACATATAATTTATACTTCTCTTTTTATATTCGTTAAAACACACATTTGTATCACTTCCATATTTTTTTATGAAATTTGTTTAGTTTATTTGAAATTGCTCCGACTTTTAAAACTTCCAGTATCTCAATAAATAAATAAATAAATAAATAAATAAGGCAAAATCACAAAAATTACCTTTTTTTTTTGTAACACCTCCATGTTTTCATGGAATGTGAGTCATTAATTAAATCTGACTTTTGACTATTTTTATATTATTATATACACATAATCGAAAAATAAAAATGCTATTACACATTTTTTAGTATTCTATGCGATTCTCAATTAATCATTGGAATATTTTATCTTCTTAAATTTCAGATAAATATCAAGTTTATTTAATTAATGTTATATACGTTCGTAGATTTATTTTGAATTCAAGATGTTACAGATATCGTTAATGAAACTCTTATACAAATATTTCGCTTGATAATTCTAGCTAATATTACTAAAAATTTAAATAAAGTATGCTTATTTAATAAATAAAAGTCATCATTTTGGAATTTATTGTAATATTTAAATTTCAACGAAGATCATTTACTTTAATATAATTATATTTTTAGTAAGTTAAAAAATACCTTTCAACAGCTATTTTCAGTATTCTCCATATATCAGAAGAAACATTTGTGCGCATGTTTTCTATGATCATTAACAAAGGATAATGAAAGGAATGCAATTATTTGGCTTAATTTATTGTTTCCTGTATTACCGCGATAAACAGTATTAGGGAATGCTGCTATAAAGCGTTTATTAAACAACGGTATTTACTGTTGCGAATAACACAGATTTCCTTTCATAAAGATAAAATGGCCATAGAAAAATTCCGATTACGAGTCGATGCAAATATGTTAAGATGTTAATACAAAATATTTTTTTTTTTTATATTATCAATCTAATATCAAATTATTCACAATATAAACACATGTATAATAATCACTTATAAACAGATAAAGTTAAAAAATGCTATAAAAAGTGATAGAAAATCTTTATTAAGATTGACGATCGTTTCGTCGCACCAACGGCGACATTTTCAAAATCATTTTTTTTTATTTTGAATTCAATGATTCAATGATTTTGAAAATGTCGCCGTTGGTGCGACGAAACGATCGTCAATCTTAATAAAGATTTTCTATCACTTTTTATAGCATTTTTTAACTTTATCTATTCACAATATCTCACAAAAACTTTACTGATTGTAAAATACTATCTTATCCGTATCTACATACAATTTAAGGATTGATATTCCACGATAAATGTGATATTACTTTCTAAATATTTTAATTACAGCAACCAGAAAAGTTTCCTGTTGTAGGGCATGTATTAATCATTTGCGGTCGTATAAAGTTTATACATAGGTGCCATGCGAATCGGAATTAATTTTCATTGGACAGTAATACATAATATGCAAAGTTAAAAAGGAAAAACAAAACTTACTAATTCTTTTTAAAACGTTAGTTATCTGCAACACAATAATACGTTTAGTTTAATGTGAAAAATATATTTTATAGTTTTCGATCGTGTATATCCATCGTGTAAAGTTTTCGATCGTGTATATCCATCGTGTAAAGTTTTCCATCGTTTCCATCGTCCATCTTTCAATGCGGATTCTTTTATTTTTTTATTAATTTTTTTTTTTTTTTTTTTTTTTTTTTTTTTTTTTTTTATCGTTCAGAATAATCTTTTTCTTTACAGCTTATATATTATTTGTTTTAAACTACTTTTAATTTCATGAGACACTTCTTCGGTAGTTGACTTTTTTTTTCCTTCTAAAAGGAAAATTTTTAATATTTTCAAAATATTTTAAAATCCGAAAATGCCTAATTACACTTACAGACGTGTGAATCCCCTTGTTTTTTATTAAATAAATGATGTCATATTTGTCTTGGCATACTTTGTATGAGTTTTTGGCAATTAATTTGTATTTCGTTGTCACGATGCTAAATTTCGATGGGTCATTCTATCAGACCAGTCTTGTTGCATTTCTTTATTTATTATTATTATTATTATTATTATTATTTTTTACAATTGCCCGAAGGTTTTCTATGGGGTTCATATCTGGAGTCATATTTCCAGCCCATGCAAGTGTTTTCTTTAATTAAATTAAAGGAATACAACATCACAAACAGGAATGTTCTGTTAGAAAAACTCATCCAAATTTGGCATCATGGCAATGAAATACAAATTAATTGCCAAAAACTCATACAAAGTACGCCAAGATATATCGAATCTTTAATAAAAAACAAGGGGATGCACACTAAATATTAAATGTATCAATATTTTTAAATGTATTTCTTTAATATAACAAGATTTTCATGTAAATTTCACAAATATTTTAATAATTTTCACACGCCTGTAAACTTTAAATATTATTTTGAATTGTACATATCTCCGAAGCTTGTCACTAAATATAATATAAGATCAGTATGGATTTTCGCTGTGGTGTCTGTGAGCGGACATACAACTGGGGCGATGAAAAAGCTTGCATATATTTTGTACATATATCAACATTGAAATGAGATAGTTTTAAGGTATGGGATCACGATCGGTGAAACATACCGCAAGTTTCCGAAATTGCTTGCCTGCGAACAGCTTTTTACTTCTTTGTAACGGAAGCTACCTAAATGCGAATGAAAATATAACTGGGACATTCTCACAATCTTTTGACTTTCATGTACCTGAATAATAATATTTTATTTGATACTCTTTTTTTTTATTATTTCATATACTGGGAGACATCTCATTGCATGATTGCATAACAATATTAACGAGATAAATAAGTCTTGGACGATGTTGGGGATCCAAATACCAGGAAAACTCGTCTACTGTCCAGTGTCCCTGATGCTGATTTTTAAATTTGGAGCTCTCTGGATAAAATTGTTTCAATAAAAAAAATTCACTGCAATTTTTTCTGAAACTAGAACTATTGTTTTATATAAATATGTAGCTAAAAATTAACCTGCACACATTTTTAGGGTTGTTATTATTTTTTAAACTCTGTCCCTGGGTTTTAGATTCCTTACCATCCCTCTTCTAAAATTATATAGAAAATCATTTCAGATGCAGCCACAGAATTTTTTTCAAGTTTTTTCTCATGCAGGAGTATGCTAGAGAAATAATGTCTAAAATTCTTTGGCGGGAAATTTACTGTAGAATTTAAATCAGCATTTAAATATCAATTTCAAGCATCGTGGCTTCATTGGATGTCTCACCGTCCGCAGGGTTTATTCCTGCACTTTTCGCGGTAAATTAAATATATATATATATATATATATATATATATATATATATATATATATAATCCAATGTTAACAACTGTCTCTAAAAATCAATGAACATTGTGGCTATCACTTAGACTTAACATTATTTTCCTAAAAATAGGTGGTAATTTTCCTTACCGTTCCATTCTTACCGTCATTTTGTTTTACCATTTCGTCCCTTTTTTCCAATACCATCCCCTTTTTTACATTACCGTCCCTTCTTTAACACCCCTTTAAGACAATGTTATACAAAAATTCTGTATTCAAAAGTACTCCATTGATATTATTTCTTATTTGAATGACCTGTGGGTACTATGCAAATTCATTATAAATAAAAATTTAGAAGAAAATAAAAAGTTATAGGGGTAAAATGGTAAGGAAAATTAAACTCGCAAGTATAACTTAAACCTCAGTTAAATAAAAAAAAAATTCGCTGCTGACCATTTTTTCTTTATTTTGAAAAATTAAGGCATTCGTCTATCAGATTAAAATGCTATTTTAGCAAGTTCAATTTTGTCAGATTTTTTTTCCCAAAAGTCAAGAGATTGTGAGAATGTCCCTACTACCAATCTACTACTATTTTTGATTTAGAAATCGCCTAATATAATGACAGAATCTTTGTTATTAAATGAAGCAAAAATTATGTTTCAGGATTTATAATGGCAGCGACTATTACCAACGAAGTTGAAGATTACATCTTACATGAAATTTTAGCGAAACACAGCTAAAAAATGCTGTAAAAGTGATAAAATACCTTTAATTAGATTAACGCTCCTTTCATAGCACAAACGGTGCCATTTTCAAAATCATTCATGACAAAAATATTTTCGAAAAAAAAATTTAAAAGCAATAACTTGGTAAATAATATCACGAGACTGCATGCATAATTAAAAACCGTACAAAGTTAAAATAACAAGAAATTTGATATTTGTGAGAGTGGGTTTAATTTTTACTGTTGTTATTAAAACCACATGGGTTCTATTTCCAAATTTTAGGTACTTTGAGGGACACGGAATCATTGCAAATATTCTTGTTGCATAAAAATATCTATGATTCCCAGATAATGGATGGTAAATAAAATCTTGAAGGATAAATTATTCTGCTATTTTAAAAATCGATGAGTAAAGTTCCTTTGCTGCATAATCTGGCCTCTTATTTACTAAATTTATGTTTTTAAAATTTGTTTGCTAAAATATTTCTATCATGAATGATTTTGAAAATGTCGCCGTTTGTGCAATGAAAAGAGTGTTAATCTCAAAAAAATAAATTTTATGACTTTTACAGCATGTATTTGCTTTATTTCACTATAAGTGATTAGCATATATATTTTTATAAATTTTAGCGGGTTCTTTTTTTTTTTTTTTTAATGTAGTAATAATCACAAATTTACTTCAATTTTAAAGGTACATGTCTACTCTTCTGCCCAAAGTATAAACGAATTATCAGATTTTATTTATTAAGTAAATAATTTAGCACCAATATAAATATCCGATTCGATTCATCAATCTTCATTTTCTGAATATTCTTCTGAGGTTGACAAACTAGTAAGTAACAGTTTCATTAATTATATTTAGATGACTTTTTTGGCATATTTTGGAATGTAAGTAGCATATTCAATATTTTTTATTTGTATTGATAATTTTTCTTATTTTAGAAAATTCAAGCATAATTTAAAAGCATTTGCTGCATGGAGGTTGAATACAGAAATTTTCCATTTAAAATGTTATTGACTGGTGATGTGTTCTAATGTTAGAAGTAAATCAAGCCGATTTCCAGGTTAATGAATGAAGAAAACATTTAATGTAATATTTCTTTCAAAAAAATAAAAATTGGTAATTTCTTTCATAAGTAAGTATATTCATTGTACAAATCCATTTTTAAAATGATAAACAATAGGTTCCGGTTATTTAGGATGCCGTTTAATTGGAGCATTAATTTAAATGATGTAAAATTTGAAGAATCGAAGAAATAAATGGCCTATAAATTTAAATCTCTAATTTTTTGTATCTGCCCTATAGGATCATATCGTACCTAAACGGAATTGTAACAATTAAGGGGTATCATGACTTTTAAAATTGGAAAAAAAAATAAAAAAAGGTGATAGTCAATATTTAATATCTGAAAATGATTTTAATTTAAGACACAGTTTTTATTGGAATGGAAGATATAAGTATGTTCTTTCATTTCATGCATTTAAAAATTTCAAAATGCAGAATTAGCATTTAGAGGGGGCTCCAGACTGTCCGATATTTGACAAGCAGAAAATCGGCAGAACAGATTGCGGCAAGTATTATAAAATAAATTTTGCAACTAGAATGAAAGTTCTGGTACATACTTATGCTTCAGATTATTATAATTATCCTGAACCTAAATAAATTTGTATTTAAAGCATTATTTTAATACAAACTTATATTTAGCTAATGTAAAATTTTGAAAATTTTTACAGTATAATCACCTAAAAAATATTTCTTTTGTACAATTAAAAGGAAATTTTTTGGTTCCGTTTATACAGACTAACATGAAATATGTGTTTTGAAAATTTCATGAAAAAATAATCAGAAGTTTTTGACATATCGTGCGCGTTATGCCCAAAAACGACTTCAAAGTTTCGGAAACGTCGGTTCATCTACTGAGCGGGTATAATTCTCAAAGCCATAACTTCTGTTCTAATAGAAATTTAAAAGAAACATATCAAAATGTTCAGAAAAGATAAGAGTTTAGCATCTAAAAAAATTAAAATTTGAAAAAAATTAATGCTTTAAGAGCCCTGTGACCCCTTAATCGAAATCTACCTTGTGAAATTTTTTGTTACTTGATTTGTATGATATTCTTATAGATGAAAGTACACTTGTATGCGATAAATATTACATTAAAATTAGTCAAATGTCGTAATTTCATGTACATGTAACCGTACATGTAACCGTAATACCGTATGAAGTCCGTAATATGAATACCGTATGAAGATTGAATATTGTTTATATTTTTTTAACTCAGGCATTGAAATTTGAAAATATATTAATTACGATTCTTTGAAGAGAATACTAAATTCCCCATACTGTCAAGTGCCAAATAGAAGTCTTTCTCTCTTTTGAAAACAAATTAAATAAACACGTCTTGAAATATAACTTATAGGCAGGATTCATAGAACTGCAAAAGTTGGTGTAAAATAAATATTTACTTTTTAAAGTTATAAAATACTTGCAAACATTGACACGTTTTAACTTTATACTTAATACATTTCTTTGATGATTACACAAGTACTACTTACATGGATACATGCATCGATACTTACATGCATGCATCTTACAATGCGTATAATACATACGTGACATCCATATTTACATAGTTGCATCTGACATACAGGGTGTCCAAAATTAAACGGCCCAACTTTAAAGTTGTCTACAGACAAAAATATTGTTCATAAAGTTGTGAATTTTGGTGAATGACATAACAAAGGGATATAAATTTCTTTAAGCAAAAATAAAATTTCAAATTTCGCCACCAGAGTGCGATTTTTAATAAATTACACATTTAGCGTTACGACAGTTTAGAAATTTTATTTATTAACTTAATCTGATTCTAAAGACAGACATTCACGACATGTTCCTAGCATTTCCCAGAACACACTGCGATTAACTGTGGAGCATGCTATCTTACGATTCTAGATGGTATCTGAAAATGATGACCGTCATGCAGAACATGTTTGCTTAAAACAAAATTTGTTAAACTATCGTAAATGTATGCTAAATGTGCAATTCGTTAGAAAACGACCTCTATATTTTTTCACTCACACAATTTCCTATACCTTTATTATGTCCTCCACAAAATTTCACAACATTCTAAACAATAGTTTCGTCTCTAGGCAACTTTAAAATAGGGCCGCTTAATTATGGACACTGAAAATAAATTTTCTAAACTATCGTAATGCTAAATGTGTATTTTTTTAATCGCACTCTGGTGGTTAAACATTGAATTTTTTTTATGTTTAAACAAATTCTCACCCCTTTATTATGTCTTTAACTAAATTTCAGAAAATTTATGAACAGTAGTTTTGTTTGTAGACAACTATAAACTAGGGTCGTTTAATTATGGGCACCATGTACAGTCGTGGAAAAAAAAAGTAAACACCTTCTACTAACTTCTCAACAAATTATCGTAGAAGAAATTTACTGGTACCGAACGATTGGAAATAAACACTACATTTAATTGATGTATATAAAATTTGTTTAAGGGGCCATCTACATATTAAAACGACACATAAATTTGTTTTTTTGAATAGCAATACACAATTCTGACAGCATAAATGAACTCTACACCTTCCAATTAGCCTATAAACAAATTTTTATGCAATTCGTACCATAAGTTACCGAGATATTAATTATTTTAAAACAAGCGTATTTTAAGGGCTGTATCCAAATTGAAGCTCTGAACTCGATTATTAACCGAGAGAGCCGCCTTCTTGATCAAGGCACGTTTAAGCGTCAATGAAACCTGTTTGATTACAGGATAGCAGAATAAATGTCAAAAATTTACTCACTTCTATCATAGACGGCCCCTTAAACCATCATTTTGCCGTTTTTTAAGAATAATTTGAAAACTACTTGGAAGAAAAATGTGAAATTTGGGATTTCCGAATAGCAGGACTTAATAAATCTAAATCCATCAAAAAAATTGTATGTTGCAATTCATAATTTTTTCGAATATTAATTTCATAATTCATAATTCATATTATAAAATTATAAAAATTGCAAATTCAACGTATTTATGTTTGGGTATATTAGTGTTATTGCTACACAAAAAATTAGCTCATTAGCAGCATAATTTCAGGAGATATAAATAAGAATATGAAAATGTAATTTAACATTAGAAGTACTAAATTTTGAATGTCTATAATTCAAAAACTTATCACTCGAATGACTTGAAATTTGGTTTCTAGGCATTTTTTGAACCGAAGATTTGAAATATCTCGTTAAATTGGGGTACTGCTATTGAAAAAAATAAAGTTTGAATTCGTTTTAATATGTATATGGCCCCCTAAGCAAATTTTATACACACCATTTAAAAGTAGACTTTATTTCCAATCGTCCGGTACCAGTAACTTTCGTCTACGATAATTTGTTGAGGATTTAGTAGGGGGTGTTTACTTTTTTTTCCCACGACTGTACATACATAAATTTAAGAATACATATAACACATAAAATTTTTCGATACTTACATGTATGCACCTTTGATTGCATATATTTTACAATATATATAATACATACAATACCTCGATATTTATATACATGCTTTTTTCACACATACATACATTACATACAATGAGTAAAATAAAGCTTTTTTCATAAATGAAAATAACATCTGTTGATATGTCAGCATCCAATTGGAAATCAGTCATAAAAATGGACGTTCTAAAATCTCACAAATATGAATTTAAATTATTAATATTCGTTAATCGGACTATTCTAGCGATGTTTTTTCGAAAAATTGGAATTTCACCAACTAAGTTAGTATTACAGATAGTACAGCAGATTATTTAGCTGAGTAATAATTAAATAAAAGTTACAATGTCACCGAACAGACGAAATGGAAAAAAAATGTCAACGTTATGTCAAAAATTGAAAAAGTATTAAGAAAACATTCACCTATTCCAGGTGGTTTTAGACGCATTATCCACTGAAACAGTAAAGAACAGAAATCATCAAATCTAAATAACCAAACCCACTAGAAAAAAAGCAATAATTTACAGTAGGTTTTTTTTTCTAACCAGTGCGTTTTTTTTGTAACAAAGTCACTCTCGAATTTTAGAAATTTCGTAGAACATTATCTTTTCATATACACAGCCAGTACATTACCTCACTTTTTTAATTTCAGGGCAAGCTTTATAATTTTACCTGAGCAACAAATGGACACAAAATATATTGAAAAAAAGTAATTAATGCTTAAGAGTCATTCCATATAAGAATCACCCAGGTTGTGAGTAAATGGTAAAGAGATTCGTGTGATTCTTTTTTCTCAGTGAGATGACCATTAGAAATAAATAAATCCAGAATATTAATGTCGTGGGACCATTAGTTTTCATTTGGTGGGGGGTGAAAGGTCAGAGCGCCGCTTGAAAAGTTCAAATTTTATGTTTTGCATAGTATTTTTCATAGTATGCATTGAAGTTATCTCACAAAACAAATTACATGGTTGTATTATGTAAGGTTGGCCCTTTGCTATTCAAGAATAAAAATTATGGGATATGTGTAATGCAGTGAGCTAGATGGCTGCAAAAATTAATTTTTTTTCCGAAATTTCGCTATAGTTTTGACACAAATAGCTCTTTGCATTGAAATCATTCCATCATTTTTAACTGCTGTATGCTTCCCTATGGTGAAATGAAACACAGAAAAGTAGGCCCATCATAGGCAGACTTTAATGCATCCCAAAATTCCATGCCAAATTTCCAAAAAAACATATTTTTGCCTATTTTAAGTGACGTATATTACACATGCATTAAAGTCAGAAGCCTCTACAATAATAATAGAAATGTAGAATAACTATTCGCCTTTCAAAAACACCAAACAGAATCATAGGCACTAAAGCAGTTTTCATGGTGTAATGGAAATGCAACTGTAATATAATTGGGAAATACGCTTCCACGATCATAGCCTTCAATCATTGCCAAGAATAAAAATACTTACAATTATTTCTAAATGCATATATTTTTTATTCTAACATGAATTTCCACAAGTATAACAATAAATATTTTTAATATGTTTTTGTTAGATGCAGTGAAGATGTTTTAATGAAGTGAAAAGAAGCATGTAAACCAGATGATTATAAGCTACTTCAGTGTTGCTGCATACTATATGTTAGAAAGTAAGACAGTTTTTAAAAGTTATTTTAAACATGGATAAATATTCCTTATGCTAGTTACCAAAGAAATGTGCTTGTGGGCCATATGCTGCTACAAAATCAAGTAGATTATTTCCAGTTTCTGAACTTACCAGGCTTAACGATTTGACATGGTAATGAAAAAAATGTACCTCCAGAAAATATTTCTGAAAAAGCTCATGGAAAATCGAAGTAGAACTACCCTGGAGCTTGAGGATATGATTTGTGCAAATCACAGATAGAAATTTGGAACATTCTGGACTCCACCTCGCTATTGAGAACATCCTAATCATAAAATCAAGGGTAAGAAATGGCATGGATTTGAGACCTTATACATTTTTGAAATATGAAGCACTGTGCTCAGAATTCGGTTTTTTCGCATTTGGTGGAGTATTATGCAGGATATTGGCAATAGTGAGGTGGTGCTCAAAATGTTCCAAATTCGTATCTGTCCTTTGCACAAATCATATCCTCAAGTTCTAGGGTTGTTCCACTTCGATTTTCTATGAGATCTTTTTCAGAAATATTTTCTGGAGGTACATTTGTTTTTATTTTTTCCAGTACCATACCAAATCGATTGGCCTAATAAGTTCAGAAACTAGAAATAATCCACTTGATCTTGTAGCAGCGCACAAATACGTGCAAACACGACACAAAAAATCCCATACGATTGTTTCGAGGATTCCGGGATTCCCAGTGAGGAAAAAAAACGAGAATTAAAATGGGTTCGAAGAACCACACGGTTATAGCCCCGAGTACGGGCTTATGGAATGATTGAAAAGGTAAACACAAGAGTTTATATATCCTAAAGAAATGACATGAACCAGAACTGACTGAAAAAGGCGTCACTGCGCAGGATCGCTCCATATGGGGGATCCAGGAATCCTCGAAACGATGGTATGTGACTTTATGTGTCGTGTTTGTATGTATTTGTGCGTTACATCGTTGTTAAATATTTTAATTTTTGTATTCAAATTCGCACAAAGTGTTTGATTTATGCTTATATTATCATCTAGTTTACATGCTTCTTTTCACTTCATTAAAGCATCTTCACTGCCTGTAACAAAAACATATTAAAAATATTTATTGTCATACATGTGAAAATTCATGTTAGAATAAAAAATATATGTATTTCAGAAATAATTGTAAGCGTTTTTATTCTTGGCAATGATTGAAGGCTATGGTCGTGGTAGCGTATTTCCTAATTATATTACAATGCAATTTCCATTACCCAATGAAAACTGCTTTAGTGCCCATGATTCTGTTTGGTGATTTTGAAAGGTGAATAGTTATTCTACATTCCTATTATTATTGTAGAAGCTTCTGACTTTAGTGCATGTCTAATATACATCGTTTAAAATAGGCAAAAATATGTTTTTTTTTTTTTTTTAATTTGGCATAAAATTTAGGAATGGATTAAAGTCTGCCCATGGTGGGGCCTACTTTTCTGTGTTTCATTTCATCATAGGGAAGCATTCAGCAGTTAAAAATGATGGGATGATTTCAATGCAAAGTGCTACATGCGTCTAAACTATAGTGAAATTTCGAAAAAAATTCAATTTTTGAAGCCTCCTAGCCTCCTTTTGAAGCCACATTACACATATCCCATAATTTTTACTCTTGAATAGCAAAGGGCCGACCTTACATAATACAACCATGCAATTTGTTTTGTGGGATAAATTCAATGCATATTATGAAAAGTACTATGCAAAACATAAAAATTTAATTTTTCAAGCGGAGCTCTGACCTTTGACCCCCCACTAAATGAAAACCAATGGTCCCACGGCATTAATATTCTGCATTTCTTTCTTTCTAATGGTCATCTCTCTGAGAAAAAAAAATCACATGAATCAATTGTCGAATTCTGCAGAAAACTTAAAAATTTCTACTGAAACTTCAAGAAGATAAAAAGTAATGTTTATCCCTACATTTTTCAACAAATATTGGATAACTAGTACAATTACGGAGCCAACAACAATTCAAGAATAAAATAATCTTTTAGATCACATTGTAAAAAAAAATAATACTTTAAAATATGTGTTCCCGTTGTACCTGACTATACAGATTTTTCGGAACTTATGTGTTCATCTGTATAAGACTTGCAAGTATACGTATGGATAATCCTTCCTTCTTTTTATTGAAAACATACATCTGATATGTGTGCTTGACATCACGTGCCCGCATATAAGTCATCGTTAATATACAGGGTCAAGATGGTACAAGAAATTTACAATATCAGAGAATTACGTCCCGGAGCTCCACAAAGACTATGCAAATGAGCCAGCGGCAGACGGAGTCGCAGCCCACCTACGCTCTCAAGTGGTTAGTGGCGTGGCGCCTTAAACACTCAGAAACGGTGGGGCCCATAATCTTTCTTTAAAAACAAATATCTATATGTATTTTGATACTTGGCTCGTAGACGCATGTTGTAAGGAGAAATATGGTAATAGTAATAGTCATTGAAATAAAGAAATGGAATCGTGGCAATATGTATAAGTAATTTTACTGGCACGACTTACGCAAAGAACTAGGCAGCATTTTTATTCTCGTCCAATGTGAGTGTTCATCATCGATTTGGTTTACATTGCACTTAAATGAGCAGATATCTCGTTACGCAACCTTACGCGATATACTCCAATAATCCCGACCATGCGTGCAGACATATAGGATAATCTACTTCATTTTTTTAAAGTAACTGGTCAGTAGTGGGTATCTCATTGAGATAATGCAGAAATACTTCAGGCACGCAATACAAAACACTGATTTAATTCGCAGCTTATAAAACATTTGACTGCCCGTCGTAGCCCTGATTGTAACACAATCGAAATTCTATGGGGAATTAAGACACGTACATTGAGAAAGAAGACAAATGTTTCCTAATTTAAAAATACATATAACATAATAACAAACAAATGTATACAACAGTTTATCCATATTACGCAAGATTTAGAAAAGCGTTACTGATTTTTAGAAACATTGTCATGTTCAAAAAATATTCTTTATAGATGGACATGGTAAATTCCTTTTAAAGAGATTAACAATATTTGTTTGCTGATTCAAGTTGCATTCGGAAGTTTAGAGTTTAAAGGACATAACTCCATACCCATAACTTCAATACTTGAAACAATTTTCCGCAAAGAAAACTAGTCAAAATCTTGCAATGCAAGCTACATATTGCACTGTATGCAATGGTTAAGTGACAGTATAAGTTATTAACTAAAAATTCAATACCAGTTAATATTAACAACGTTATTCGAACTAGTAAATATAATTTATTTCTAAATCTTGTAATTTTGAAAGTGGAAAATATATTTTTTTCAAGTAGCATAATAAAATAAAAGCAACTGAAAACATTTTTTGTATATTTTAGGCAATTCTTTCCTTTTAAAACTTACTACGAAATTCTATGGCGAGTATATATATTTTTCCCTTTTTTAGGTGTTGATCATATTCTGGACTTTTTCCAAGATTTTAAATTTTCTTTGTCACTTAAAGCGAAAAAAATAGCTTTAAAATGAGTGCGAGAGATATTTGTCTTTGTTAAAGTTAAAATACCACAAATAAAAACACTTACTGACAGTAATAACAAAAAACTACTGCAATAAATTATCTGTGAATATTTATTCCCTATTTCGTATTTCCTTTACTAAAAATATATATATTTTTTATTTTGTTTATTCTATAAGTAGATCATATTTCTGTGTGTAATCGCAAAGATCTTTGAGAACTGCTCAGAAATAGGACGATATTTATTGCATTGTATGTTTATTATACTCTTACCGATATAGTTTCATTCTTTTTAACACTTTTGATTTGGATCATTTGTCTGTCTGCGGTCTGTCTCACCGAACTTTCACTTTAATAAATATACTTGAATCGTCATATAATTAGTGTACATTTCTAGGTTTACTATGCAGCATTACCTATTGAAAAGACAGTGTACAGCACTTACAGTGTGGCCATAGAAAAACTTTTCTGATATAAGAACCCCTAGCGGCCAAACCCCTCAACCAATCGAAAACAAATTTTAGATATACCTATTTCAAGGTATGCGCTCGAGATCGTGATGATTTAAATCAATAGAGCTCTCACGGTTACGGTTACAATGAAATTATTAGAAATTTTCAAATGGCAACAACCCCTTTGTTATTTCGCACATCCATCACCGCAATCAAAAACCCTAAATGGTGTTGAAATGATACACGTACGATGAAAATTGCAGGCGTAAAACACTTGCAAAAAAGACCATATCGAGGAACAACGAAGTGCCTACAAGACATGTTTTTCCATATCCGATTATTTGTTCACTTGTGAATGAACAATGTTGTAAGATTTGTTTTAAAATGTGTTTTTGAGTTATGTTTGTGTACACATAATTAAAAATAAAAATGTAATAATTTGTTTTAGAGTGCTGAACATTACGTTACATTGGAACTGATTAGGATTGAGTGGCAGGATATTACACCGGTAATTTTAGTTCAAGAAAATTAATTTAAGAAAAACAAGCTTAACCCTTTGCAACTCGTATGTTTAGAATGACTGGACATAATCTTTCCTTGCAAAATATGTTATTGGAAACAGTAATAAAGGAAAATAAAATTTGCCTTACTTAATTAGAGAATTTTTGAAACTGTGTACTTGAAGGAAATTTCTTTTTAAAAAGATGTGTCATCGGAATAAAATTAGTGTAAGAGACGCTCAATTCGAAAGGGTTAAGATTGTCCTAGGAAAATTCCAACACTAGAAATGGACTATCAAAGAAAATACGTAAGCACCAGAATTGACTTTGTAACAACAGCAAACCCAGTGATGCATGTAAATAATGTTCCTATTATAATTGTGAAAAAGTCCTTCCGGCTAGTGCCGGGAGGAAGAGGTAGCTTTCATATTCCTTATTTTGAAAAAGCTAGCTCATATTATTCAAACACACGAAGCTCAATTTAGTGGAAACCGATTATAGAAGATTCAATACTAATTTTTATCAATACTAAATCATTATGAATGAGAATTTCGTGAAATTAGTCAGCTTTATCCAAGCTGATTTTATTTAAAGTAACTTATATTTGGTTTCCAAATTCGGCGATATCTTGAAGTTACTGCCCTTTTAAGACAACGTATTGGATGAGGCTAACAAGTGAACTTGGTCGAGACCTTAGTAATTCCTGTGCACATGCTCACTCACATAGGAATCGTTGATATATACAAGTGCTGTCGCAGGCAAAAAATCAGATTTTTCAAAATGTCACCCACATAAACAAATTCAAACTGCTATATCTGAGCCATTTTTTAAGATAAAGACTAACCAAAAAATGCTCCGGAATCCTTATATCAATGTTAAATACTTAAGAAAGAAACCTTTTTCAATTTCTAATTTTTTTGCACCTCACATTAAATATATATATTTTGTAATTTAATGGCCGCCATTTTGAAACAAGATGGCGGATGAAACTAGCCAGTGAACTTGTTCAAGACATTGCTATATATTATCCTAATGCCTTCTTACAACCAAATAGGTTAATAAATACTTGTGTTATCGCGTGACAAATATCAGATCGTTTCAAAATGTCAGCCATGCTAGAAATTCAGTGCTATAACTCAACCATTTTTTAAGATATAGACGAAACAAAAACTTCCCCGGAATCTTTCTATCAACGTCAAACACATAAGAAAACCTTTTTCATTTTCCAATTTTTTGATACCTCACTTTAAATTTTAAATTAAATTTTTTTAAATGTTGCCTTTTAAAACAAGATGGCGAATGAAGCTTGCCTACGAACTCGGTCGAGACATTGGTATATACTACGTTCACACCAAGTTACATCCAAATCGGTTCATAAATACGCCTGTTATCGCGTGACAAAAATCTGGTCGTTTCAAAATATCAGCCACAATAGAAATTCAAAATACTATAACTCAACCATTTTTTTAGATATAGACGAAACAAAAACTGTTCCGGAATCTTTGTATGAAGGTCAAACACATAAGAAAATTTTTTTTTTCATTTTCCAATTTTTTGTTACCTCATTTTAAATTTTAAATTTTTAAATTTTTTTAAATGGCCGCCATTTTGAAACAAGATGGCGAATGAAGCTGGCCAACGAACTGGGTCGAGACATTGGAATGTACTTTGTACACACTAAGGTACATTCATATCGGTTCATAAATACGCCTGTTATAGCGTGACAAAAATTAGGACGTTTCAAAATGTCAGCCACGCTAAAAATTCAAAGTGCTATAACTCAGCCATTTTTTTAAGATATAGACAAAACAAAAACTGTTCAGGAATCTTTTAATCAAGGTCAAACACATAAGAAAAAAATATTTTTCAATTTTCAATTTTTTGGTATTATATTTCATATTTTAAATTTTTTTAAATTTTTAAATGGCCGCCATTTTAAAACAAGATGGCGGATGAAGCTGGCAAACAAACTCGGTCGAGACATTGGCATATACTATGTACACACCGAGTTTTATCCAAATCGGTTCATGAATACGCCTGTTATCGTGTGACAAAATTCAGGACGTTTCATAATGTCAGCCACGCTAGAAATTCAAAGTGCTAAAACGCAGCCATTTTTTAACATATATAGACAAAACAAAAACTGCTCCAAAATCTTTGTATCAAGGTCAAACACATAAGGAAAAAATATTTTTCTATTTTCAATTTTTTGGTGCCACATTTCAAATTTTAAATTTAATTTTTTTTAATGGCCGCCATTTTGAAACAAGATGGCGTGTGAAGCTGGCCAACGAACTCGGTCAAGACATTGGTATGTACTATGTACACACCGAGTTTCATCCAAATCGGTTCATAAATACGAGAGTTACAGTATGACAAAGATCAAATATATATACATATATGGATATATATATATATATATATATATATATCAACTTTTGAACGGAGGGTGGGTTCGGGGTCTAGGGGTCATGATCGATGAAAATATACCAAAAATTTTTGAAATTGCTTTCCTCCGAACGGCTGCAATAGGTAGCTTTTTGTAATGAAAGCTACCTAAAATACACTTCCAACATTGAAAAAGTTTTGATGAGTAAATATTGCCAATAGCCATAAAATGTGTTTCATTAGAGGTAAGTATAAATTTGATACTATATTATTTATTTTTATGACAATAATCTTTTGTTACTTGAAAAAGTTCTTAAAAAGGGTAAAAAATAATTAAATATTATTATAAAGTAGTATAAAATATATACAATTTAAGATATGCATTTAATTCATTGAGCAATCAATTTCACTGTCGTTGGTAGGGGGAAAGTTTTTCGCTCCTAGTGTTAAGTATATTGCAGGAAAACAATTTCTCATATCACAATACTATAAATTTGAATGATAGGGAATTAATCAAGACTTTCAATATGGAATGCAAGCAATAAATTCAATTTTACTTTCAAAATCATTGATTTTTGAACCATCGAATTTTTTAGGTAACTTTCATTACAAAAAGCTACCTATTGCAGCCGTTCGGAGGAAAGCGATTTCAAAAAAATTTGGTATATTTTCATCGATCATGACCCTCAGACCCCGAAACTACCCTCCGTTAAAAATTGATATATATATATATATATATATATATATATATATATATATGACCTATGTCACACTGTAACTCTAGTAATTATGAACCGATTTCGATGTAATTCGGTGTGTTTATAGTACATACCAATGTCTCGACCGAGTTCGTTGGCCAGCTTCATCCGCCGTTTTGTTTCGAAATGGCGGCCATTTAAATTTAAAAAAAAATAAAATTTAAAATGTGATACCAAATAATTAAAAATGGAAAATTATTTTTTTTCTTATGTATTTGACCTTTATACAAAGATTCCGGAGCAGTTTTTGTTTCGTCTATATCTTAAAAAATGGCTGAGTTTATAGCATTTTGAATTTCTAGCGTGGCTAACATTTTGAAACGTTCTGAAATTTGTCACGCGATAAAAGACGTATTTATGAACCGATTACGATGCAATTCGGTGTGTATATAGTACATACAAATGTCTCGACCGAGTTCGTTGGCCAGCTTCATCCGCCATTTTCTTTCAAAATGGCGGCCATTTGAAATTTAAAAAAAAAAAAAAAATTTGAAATGTGGTACCAAAAATTTGAAAATGGAAAAATATTTTTTTCTTATGTGTTTAACCTTGATACAAAGATTCCGGAGCAGTTTTCGTTTCGTCTATATCTTAAAAAATGGCTGAGTTGCAGCATTTTAGGTAGTTTTCATTACAAAAAGCTACCTATTGCAGCCGTTCGGAGGAAAGCGATTTCAAAAAATTTTGGTATATTTTCATCGATCATGACCCCCAGACCCCGAAACCACCCTCCGTTCAAAAGTTGATATATATATATATATATATATATATCCATATATATATCTGACATTTATCATACTGTAACTCTCGAATTTATGAACCGATTTGGATGTAATTCGGTATATACATAGTACATACCAATGTCTCGACCGAGTTTGTTGGCCAGCTTCATCCGCCATTTTGTTTCAAAATGGCGGCCATTTAAATTTTTGAAAAAGTTTTTAAATTTGAAATGTGGTACCAAAGAATTGAAAATGGAAAAATATTTTTTTCTTATGTATTTGACCTTTATGCAAAGATTCCGGAGCAGTTTTTGTTTCGTCTATATCTTAAAAAATGGCTGAGTTATAGCATTTTGAATTTCTAGCGTGGCTGACATTTTGAAACGTCCTGAATTTTGTCACGCGATAAAAGGCGTATTTATGAACCGATTTGGATGTAACTTCGTTTGTACATAGTACATACCAATGTATCGACCGAGTTCGTTGGCCAGCTTCATCCACCATCTTGTTTACAAAGGCAGGCATTTAAATTTTTAAGAAAAATTTAAATTCGAAATGTGGTACCAAAAAATTGAAAATTGAAAAAATATTTTTTTTCTTATGTATTTGACCTTAATACAAAGATTCGGGAGCAGTTTTTGTTTCGTCTATATCTTAAAAAATGGCTGAGTTATAGCATTTTGAATTTCTAGCGTGGCTGACATTTTGAAACGTCCTGATATTTGTCACGTGATAGCAGGCGTATTTATGAATCGATTTCGATGTACCTTGGTGTGTACATAGTACATACAAATATCTCGACCGCGTTCGTTGGCCAGCTACATCCGCCATCTTGTTTCAAAATGGCGGCCATTTAAAAAAAAAATAAAAAATAAAATAAGATACCAAAAAATTGAAAAAAGAAAAAGATTTTTTTTGTATGTGTTTGACCTTAATACAAAGATTCCGAAACAGTTTTTGTTTCGTCTATATCTAAAAAAATGGCTGAGTTATAGCATTTTGAATTTCTATTGTGGCTGATATTTTAAAACGACCTGATTTTTGTCACGCGATAACAAGCGTATTTATGAACCTATTTGGATGTTACTTGGTCTGTACATAGTACATACCAATGTCTCGTCCGAGTTCGTTGGCCAGCTTCATTCGCCATCTTGTTTCAAAAGGGTTGCCATTAAAAAAAAATTTAATTAAAAATTTAAAATAAGGTATTAAAAAATTGGAAAATGAAAAAGATTTTTTTATGTGTTTGGCCTTGATACATAGATTCCGGAGCAGATTTTGTTTCTGAAAATTTGTTCTTTTGTTTATATCTTAACAAATAGTTGAATTATAGCACTTTGAATTTCTAGTATGGCTAACATTTTGAAACGATCTTGTATTTGTCACGCGATAACACACGTATTCGCCTATTTCCAAGTAAGAAGGCATGTGGATAGTATGCATCAACATCTCAGCCAAATATAAGTTACTTTAAATAAAAGCAGCTTGGATAAAGCTGAATAATTTCGCGAAATTCTCATTCATAATGATTTAGTATTGATAAAAATTAGTATTGAATCTCCTATATTCTGTTTCCACTAAATTGAGCTTCGTGTGTTTGAACAATATAAGTTGGCTTTTTTAAAATAAGGAATTTGAAAGCTACCTCTTCCTCCCGGCACTGGCCGGAAAGACTTTTGAATTTCTAGCGTGGCTGACATTTTGAAACGTCCTGATTTTTGTCACGTAATAACAGGCGTATTTAAGAAACGATTTGGATGTACCTTGGTGTGTACATAGTACATACAAATATCTCGACCGAGTTCGTTGGCCAGATTCATCCGCCATCTTGTTTCAAAATGGCGGCCTTTAAAAAAAAAAAAAAATAAAATAAAATAAAATGAGATACCAAAAAATTGGAAAATGAAAAAGATTTTTTTCGTATGTGTTTGACCTTAATACAAAGATTCCGGAACAGTTTTTGTTTCGTCTATATCTAAAAAAAATGGCTGAGTAATAGCATTTTAAATTTCTATTGTGGCTGACATTTTAAAACGACCTGATGTTTGTCACGTGATAACAGGCGTATTTATGAACCGATTTGGATGTAATTTGGTCTGTACATAGTACATACCAATGTCTCGACCGAGTTCGTTGACCAGCTTCATTCACCATCTTATTTCAAAAGGGTTGCCATTTAAAATAAATTAAATTTAAAATTTAAAATGAGGTATTAAAAAATTGGAAAATGAAAAAGGTTATCTTATGTTTGACCTTGATAGAAAGATTTTGTTTCGTCTATATCTTAAAAAATGGTTGAGTTATAGCACTGAATTTCTAGCATGGCTAACATTTTGAAACGATCTTGTACTTGTCACGCGATAACGCAGGTATTCGCCTATTTCGATGTAAGAAGGCATGTAGATAGTATACATCAATACCTCGACCAAGTTCGCTGGCCAGATTCATTAGCCATCTTGTTTTAAAATGGCGGCCATTAAATTAAAATATATATAAATATATTTAAAGTGAGGTGCAAAAAAAATAGAAATTGAAAAATGTCTCTTTCTTAAGTATTTGACCTTGATATAAGGATTTAGGAGCATTTTTTGTTTGTTTTTACCTTAAAAAATGGCTCAGATATAGCAGTTTCAATTTCTATTGTGGGTGACATTTTGAAAAATCTGATTTTTTGCATGCGACAGCACTCGTATATATCAACCGATTCCGATGTGAGTGAGGATGTGCACAGCAATTATTAAGGTCTCGACCAAGTTCACTGGTTAGCCTCATTCACCATGTTGTCTTAAAATGGCACGCAATTTAAAAATCGCCGAATTTTGCAGCCAAATATAAGTTACTTTAAAGAAAAGCAGCTTGGATAAAGCTGACTAATTTCGCGAAATTCTCATTCATTATATTGATAAAAATTAGTATTGAATCTCCTATATTCGGTTTCCACTAAATTGAGCTTCGTGTGTTTGAATGATATAAGTTGGCTTTTTTTTAAATAAGGAATATGAAAGCTACCTCATCCACCGGCACTGGCCGGAAGGACTTTTTAAAATTTTGATGGAACTTCATATTTAACTATTTTCTGTGATTCCTAAAAATAAAATGAGTATTTGCAAACTTTTAAATGATCTTGTCTCTATGTGGGATAAAATCTAGGAATCTAATGTTAGCGCAATTCCTGTGATATAATGGACCTAATTTTTGGTACACTGTTAAAACTAGAGGTTGCATATGGCACCTCCTAGGGGTGAAACGCTTGTCTCGTGAGCGACCCCCCTGGGGAGCCAGATTTGCACCCTTAACTAGGATGAAAAAGTGGCACCCCCCAAAAACAGGGTGCCCCAGAGGGTGAAAGGATATACCACAATGAAGAATAATGGCACCCCTACAATGATGGCCAATACTTTTGTTGGGTCTTTTGGAAAATTGTTTCCCTTTGGGAAAATCAATTCTTACCGGAAAATTCTATCATTTAATTATTAGATATTGATTCCGATCTCTTACGTCTAATAATTGATCATCATCAGATCAGCACAGCAGAAGCTTCAGCACTGCAGACTCGCCAGCGTGTGTGTAAGCACCAGCTTGATTTCTCTGCGAACGGTGTCTGACTTTCTGATTTATGGCGGCAAAAGCATCTTGAATTTTGAGCCTAGCGTGAGTAATACTGGACGGACGTCTAGCTTCTACTCCCATGATGGTAATGTGAGTCGAACTTCCTCTGTAAGCTCTCTCAGTTCTAATTCTACTAATGTTAATGTTCAGCTGAATAATGCTGATAATATGGATATGATAACGAAATTTTTAACCCAAAGTAAATCTTAATTGACGGTTCTCCCCATGAGATATCTAATACTGAAAAAATCCAAATCAACAACTATCTGATTTGTAATAAGAAAGCGAATATTTATGACGCCCTAAAATGGGTATTAAACCTGTTTCGTAAGAACGAAACTGATAATATCATTATCCCAGACGCTGCTGGAGACGGATTTAAACTAGTTTCCCGTAAACATAGAAAAAATACCTCCCGTAACTCAACCTCCTCCAAAATTAATGATTATTCAAATTCCCCCGATAATTCGGATATTGAATCTATAAAACATGAAAATGAACCAGAAGTTCTTGAAACCAAAAAAAAAAAAAAAACAATTATGGTAGCGGGTATAAAGGATGTTATCGAATTCAATAAAAACTTGTCTAAAGGTGGCGAGTTCGAATTCGAAGCCAAGCTTGCAGGTAAATTTCTTAAAATCTTCCCATCCACCCTTAAAACTAAAACGCGCAAAATAGAGCATCTTAAATTAAATAAAATTCAATTCATCATCATACCTGACAGAGAAATTCCCTTAAAAGTGGTCATAAGAGGCCTCCCAACCTCTACCTCCATCAACGAAATCAAACATAATCAAACTCTAAAAACTTTAATGTTATCAAAATTTGACAACTCAAAAGTCGAAGAGAGGGGAAAAAACCTCTCCCACACAAAAAAGTCTATTAAATAAAAAATTATTATTCAGGGATATGAAAGTCAAAAGATTTTGAGAATGCGCCATACCTGTATGTTATCTGTGTCTTACAGGCATAGATTTCACTTGCCGACGAAAAAATATGACACCCCACATACGTCACAGCGCATGCGCTAAGTGCCAGTCCCCCAGTGGGGTGCCACATTTCTACCACACAGCACCTTAATAACTCCAGTCACCCATTGAGAAACCAATCGGCACCCCAACCACATTTCAAACCCTCTTGGTGCCAATTGATACCGTTTTTTTCACACCAGTCTTTCAAAAGGCACCGAAAAGTCACTTTGAGCTTTAACAGTGTAGTGTGATAAATTGTTAGTGCCAATATTATATTTTATAAAAACAAAATATTTTCAATTTGCACCCTATATTCCTGAAATACCAAAAATATTTATCTAATAAGATTAGGTAAATATCATCAAGTATGTGATCACGTAAAGATCATTGATTGCTTCAGAAATAGGCTGATGTTCTCTGATAGGACATTAACATGTTTGGTAAATGCGCCATTTTTCAGTTTCGCGCAAACGGTGAATGGATGCTGATTCGATACTCAAAAAGAGTTGGTAGATTATTTTTCATCAAGATAGATTTATAATTATGTACCTATTTTATTTTTTTTTAAAGAAACTGACAAAAAGCACTCACAATTTAATTTATTTCTTTTAAAAAAGTGGAATTATTTAAGCAAATTGTCCTTCGACGTTTTTCTTTTTAGTACATTATAATAAAAACTCGTCTTTAAAACATTTTTTAATTGTGATTTATTTTACTGTTCTCCTTAAATTAAACCTAATGATAAAATATTCTTTTCTTAAACAAATATATTAAACTTACCATTCACATTCCTAAATATGTCAAATATGTATTCTAATTATAATCAATAATACTATTAACTAACTTGTTTAATTGCACTGAAAGGCGTATTTGCGAAGTCGAGATTTATTGATGAAATGATATATATATATATATATATATATCGATGTCATGTTAATTAACTAATAATGAAAATTAGTGAATGAGTTTATTCTTAGGGCACGTTAGAGGAATCGGCTTGGGATCTTTCATTCATAATGAAATTATAGTCAAGAATATTAAGGGAGGTTCTCGTTGAATACTTATATTTAATTAAATTTAATTAATTAGTGCTTACGATATAAAATATCTATAAAAATATTTAAGGCATGTATGGGTCAATATCTGAAAACTGGACAATTTCACTCCAGAATTTTAATTTTTTTGAATTGATGTGCCAACTTCCAAATACAATTATATACTATGATACATGTTTTTTCATTTGAAAGCTGTAGTGTTTTGAGATCAAGAATGTATATTTTATGCGTAGTATGAACTTTTATGGAACAAAGTGTCTGTTAACACCATAATCAGTGTCTAATAATTGCGACTGAGATGATGGGAACTGGGGTGATGTTTTTGTCTTAACAGCTGCACAGCCATTTTATTAAATCAGTTTGAACGCATGTAAATGATTAAATATCCCATGTGACATTTGTATGTTACATAACTAAAGTTGCAAACAGCTTTTTTTTTCTATAGATAAAATGTTAAATATGAGGACATGAATGATGCTGTAAAAAATACACATCCCTTTTCAGAACACAAACAAAATATTTCTAAAAATGAAACAATGAGAAGAACAACTTACCTTCATCCATGTTGGATAGTTCAACTGTAGTTGCTGTTGCAATGGAAATATTTTTGCAAGCGCCACCTAATATCTGTTAACCTAAATGTATGGTTAGAGGGACTGAGATGATGGTCAACCTCAAGGACAAATATATTTACTATAGTATTTTACTGTACAATCTATACGAGTAAAAGAGCATATATTTTCCCATACTTTATATATATAGGTATAAATATATAATAGCAAAAGTTAAAAATATTTATAAAAAAACTTTACAGCATACATTTAATATTGGACATTTGTACCTGGGGACAGGGACTGAAATGATTATTTGGTTTGTTTAAAACTTAAAATGAATTATTTATACATCATCATATGTCCGTCTATCATTGGTAATTGTTATAACAAATGTTACAATATGTTACATTTTTTAGTTTTGGGATTTAGTATCATTAATGGAATATTATTGACAGTGGACGCAAATTGTCCAATTTTCAGATATTGACCCGTATACATACATTCATCTACATGCACTTATAGGAGTAAGTATCTCGCAGCAGAAAAATTGACCATGCAACATTAATGTAGCGTTTAATGACAATTTATGAACTAAAAACAATGAATAAATAACCCAAACTTAGTTTTTTTAATTTTCATAATAAATTTATAACAAACTTTGTTATTTTTTAAAAAGTAAATGAAATTTCATACTCAATAAAATTTTTTGTTCCTAAATATAAATAAAAAATATTTTGTTTTCGCTAATCTCCTCCAAAGGATTTCTTAGTTCTAAAACAATTTTATTGGGGAAATATCGTATAAGTTTGCCGAAATTAAAATACATTCTTTTAAATTAATGCCTTCAAAAATAGTCCTTTAGATATTTAATACAATCAAATAAGTTTATTAAATATGCCACTTACTTTCTGAAATGTGTCAAGAAGTCTTCTAACTATAATTAATGATACTACAATATTCATGTTTAAGTGCACTAAAAGGCATGTTCAGGAAGTCGACTGATGGATTAAGTCCTGTATTTATATTGATGCGGAGTTAATTACATAATAATGAAATCCAGAGAATGAATTTATGCTTGGGCCACACAAACTGAATTAGCTTAGAAAATTTCTTTCGTATTGAAATAAAATTAAGATTTTCTCAGTTTTCCTCTAAAGAAGATTATTTTTAATTGTCTGAGCGAAGCGAAGGCTAATACTCAGCGAAATATTACTGTCCGGACACTTTACTACTACGATGGATATTAACGCCATGTCCTACTAAAAAAAAAAGCCTAATAAAAACCTTTCGTCAAGCATAACTCAAAAAATATTTGTCGGATTTCGTTTCTGATTGCACCAGAAGGTACCTATGAGGGTCGCCTACTGAATGCACCTACTATGAAAAATAAGTTCCAAACCGCTTAAAAATTATATAGGAAAAACTCTTAAAAAAGCACAATTTATCTGCATACGTCACAGAAATTTGGTGTGCGTCACTTTCACCGTTTGATGTTTTCGTAGACAACTGGTTTGAACACATGGAGCAAATAAAAAAAATACGCACGCAGTAATATTGAATAGATCAGTTTCAACAACGTGATCACAAACCTTGCAACAACCCGTGGCAACCAGTTTTGGTGGGTAAACAAATAATAATACAGTATTCCGTACCACGGTGACCGTTTTTAGCCTGTTGTATAAAATCCAGCATGTTGTATGACATACAATTGTGGATGATTAAAACAAAAGACATGAGTGTTTATTGATCCGGGAGGTAATCTTTCTCTGGATGTCTGTCTATCATTCAGCATGCAATTTTCTTGTAAAGGATGATATTATTATGCATTAAAACCTCCATAACGGACACACCCGATTAGTGGACACCTCTATTAAGCGGGCATTTTTTCGATTACCAACCCTTAAATAACTGTGCATTTTTTACTCTCAGTAGCGGACACCTCCAAATAGAGGACAAATTCTGCACTCCCGAGGTGTTCGCTATTCAGAAGTTTTACTGGTAAAACCTCCATAGCGGACACACCCGATTAGCGCATAGCTCTATTTAGCGGACATTTTTTCGATTACGAACTCTTAAATAACTGTACAGGTTTTACTCTCAGTAGCGGTCACCTCTAAGTAGGGGAAAATATCTGCATTCACGGGGTGTCCGCAATTCAGAGGTTTTACTGTATATAATATTGATAATTATTTTACAGGGCAGCACAAAAGAATAAGAATATATGAAACGAATATAAACTAAATTCGGGATTGGTAGATCGCTGATGGTAATGTAATTTTAGGGTGTTGTTACAGTCATCCGCAGCATGTTTTAGAGTTTCGTTCATATAACGAAACCCTACCTGTCTCACACCTTTGTCTGTCTGTTTGTCCGTCTGTCACAGAGCCCGTTCTCAGAAACTATATATTTCGGAGACTTGAAAATTTGCATACTTATAGCTGAACACCACACATCAAACGATGAATAATAAAATTTTGAAAAAGGCTTAATATTTAAACCTTTGGGCTCTAACTTGTGTATTTAAAGCAATTTTTCTAACACAGCCCCTAAATAAGTTGGAGACATGAAAGTTTGCATACTTATAGCTGAACACTTGCGATAACACGATAAATCATAAAATTTTGAAAAAGTCATATTTAAACCTCCGGTCTCTAACTTCTGTATTTTAAGCAATTTTTCTAACTCAGCCCCTAATTAAGTTGGAGACATGACATTTTGCATACATATAGCTGAACACCTCACATCAAACGACAAATAATAAAATTTTTAAAAAGTCTAATATTTAACCCTCTGGGCTCTCACTTATGTATTTTAAACAATTTTCCTAACTCAGCACCTAATTAAGTTGGAGACATGAAATTTCGCATACTTATAGCTGAAATCCTCATATCAAACGACAAATAATAAAATTTTGAAAAATGTCTGATATTTAATCCAATGGGCTCTAACTTATGTATTTTAAGCAATTTTTCTAACTCAACCCCTAATTAAGTTGGAGACATGACATTTTGCATACTTATAGCTGAACACCTCACATCAAACAACAAATAATAAAATTTTTAAAAAGTCTAATATTTAACCCTCTGGGCTCTAACTTATGTATTTTAAACAATTTTTCTAACTCAGCCCCTAATTAAGTTGGAGACATGAAATTTCGCATACTTATAGCTGAAATCCTCACATCAAACGACAAATAATAAAATTTTGAAAAATGTCTGATATTTAACCCTCTGGGCTCTAACTTAAGTATTTTAAGCAATTTTTCTATCTCATCCCCTAACTAAGTTGGAGACTTGAAAGTTTGCATACTTATAGCTGAACACTTGCGATAACACGATAAATCATAAAATTTTGAAAAAGTCATATTTAACCCTCCGGTCTCTAACTTCTGTATTTTAAGCAATTTTTCTAACTCAGCCCCTAATTAAGTTGGAGACATGAAATTTTGCATACTTATAGCTGAACACCTCACATCAAACGACAAATAATAAAATTTTGAAAAAGTCTATTATTTAAACCTCTGGGCTCTAACTTGTGTATTTTAAGCAATTTTTCTAACTCAGCCCCTAATTAAGTTGGCGACATGAAATTTTGCATACTTATAGCTGAACACCTCACATCAAACAGCAAATAATAAAATTTTGAAAAAGTCTAATATTTAACCCTCTGGGCTCTAACTTGTGTATTTAAAGCAATTTTTCTAACTCAGCCCCTAATTATGTTGGAAACATAAAAATATGCATACATATAGCTGAACACCTCACATCAAACGACAAATAATATAATTTTGAAAAAATCTAATATTTAACCTCTAATATTTTGTCTCGCACAATTTTTAAATTTAAACTGTTTTACAATACTATTTTTTGTTCATTTTGCATAATAAGTGTAATGTGACGTAATTTGTTCTATTTCAGACTTCTAACGAATGTTAATGAATTTATTTTACAATATCCTTTCTCTTTTAAAATTCACATATAAATATAGTTTTTATGGCGTAATTTCCAATAAGTGCCTGCTTTTTATACCTAATTATTTAATTCTAATTTGAAGGTTTTTTTCTGTTTATAATAGCAATGTGTAAATAATTTTTTTTATTTGAAGCAAACATTATTGTTTGTGCTGTTTATACAGTTGGCAACAGTTTAAATTAATACCATTTTCTAAAATATGTAAAAAATATCTGTCAAAATGCTGAATATTTGAATTTAAAATAGAAATAAAACCTAAAAAAATGAGTCAAATTAAAAAAAAATTAATGAAATCTGCAGACCGGGATCTTCTATTGAATAAAATGATCTAAAATGATTAAATTCCCAAGTATAGCTTTTGCTCTTATAAATTGTTTTTAATGGAACGATTTTGTCCAACTTTAGCATTAAATATCTCTTAAAATATTTCTTCGATTTGAAAACCGTATGCATTAGTGTGTTGATCAAACATTTCGCTATAATACCACCGATTTTCTTATATTTGTATGCAATAGATTTCTTAATATTAACGAAGAAAGACCTCCGGTCACAAAAAAATCAAAACCGGTGGCGGCGGCGGTGACAGCGTTAGTTACTTTTTATAGAATAGAGAGATATATAAAAATGAAAACTTATCTATCTGTCTGTTTGTAATTCTATAAATAATCCACAATTTGGAAGCCAAAATTGTGAAGAGGTACGTACATGTGTATTAAAACATGGCCGAGACAACTAAAGTAATCCGGAATCGAAATAACATATAGTTAATTTTTAATTAATAAAAAACCACCAATTTAACAGCAGTTTCTTACCAAATTTAAACATTTTTCGTTATAGCAGTTGCCAACAATTAAAAAACACAATAAAATTATTACTACAACAATTAATTTTCTACTGCAAGATTTCCACGTGAAAAATGAAAATGAAATAAATAGTTTGCCGAATTTAAAAAAAGGTGAATATTACGTCATAACTTTTCTATTGCAAGATATTCACGTGAAATATGAAAATGAAATAAATGGTTTGGCGAATTTAAATGAAAGTGAAAATAATTTCATAACTTTTCTATTTCAAGGTTTCCACGTGAAAGCGGAAAATATTACGTCATATTGGAAATATAAAGGGCGTGGTGGATATAGTATAACGTCATATGAGTGTGAAAAATGTATTGAAGCATGATAAAAACCCGATTAGGAAAATATTGGCGTATTTTAACATTATTGCTGCAATTATAAATTGAAATAAGTTAATTTATAGCTGTATTCTTTTGCGTCTATTATATACATTTATACATTTTTATATAGCGTTTTCATATGATTAATTAAACAACATTTCGACTGCTTTTTTAATGTTTGTTTTCTGTTGTATGTTAAATTTTGAAATAGATTTTTCAGAACAAACATCCTTCAAATTCTGGGCAACGCCGGCACTTTAGTTTGTAACAGATAAATGGCTTTTGTATCTGTACATCTAATGCTAATATTATAAAGTGTTATAATATTATAAAGTATATAATATTATTAATTCTCGTACTTTGTTGAGGTGTTATCTCTGAAACTACATAGCCAACTTAACAAAATGTTGGTGGCCATCTCTGCTCCGAAAAAAAGACTATTTTATGTCAGTGCAAGAACCTACATCGCTGCAGGAGCAAAAAAGTTCTAAAATTGTGATTTCTTCGATATTGATTGGGTTAGAAACTTTAAACTTGGTGCGGTAGTTACTTTTAAGTTGTAAAGACTCGTAAGGAACGCTCTCTAAAAGGTTCAATTAGACGGATAAACGTAAAAATGTCTAGAACGGTTCTAAACTACGATTTATTTGGAATACTGAAATTTTTGGGATACTGTTGGGGTTAGAAACTAGAACTTTGGCATGGTAGTAATTAATAAGATGTAAATGCCCGTTGTAGAACGAATTCTAAAAATTAGAAAGACTAAACAAAGCGGAAAAAGATCTAAAGATGATCTAAGTAACGAAGAACATGGAACTGTTAGGAATATAAACATGAAAATTGACATGGCTGTATTTATCATGACGTAAATTCTCGCAATAGAACAATTTCTAAAAATGTCGCTAGATAAAACAGTGCAGAAACAAAAAACTTTCAAAAATTTTCTATTTCTCTGTTACTGCTGAGCCCAAAATCTTGAAATTTTGCTTCGGGTTAGTTTTAAAATTTACAATTGTCTCTATGAATGGTTTCTAAAAAATTTAAAATTTAAAAAGATGAAATTAACGGTAAGCGATCTCAATTACCATTAATTTGGAATTATTAGGTACAGCAACTTTAAATATTTCATAATGCTGCATTTCCTCCGTGAAACATGCGATTTAAATGCAACAAAACTGATAGATACCCACCTAGCATTAAATAAATTGTGTAAATTTTGAATAAAGACCTGTATGAAACAGTAAGTAGGTTGCCCGAAAGTACTTGTTAAAGTGTTCCTTCTCTAGGCTTTTCTCTCTCTCGCCAAGGCCACTAACAGAGGGAAGTGCCGTTTTAAATGTGATATGAATTTTTTATCCGATTCATTTTTCTAGACATTTTATCATAAGGTCATATTCTCAATTATCATTAGTAGATTTTTTATATATTAACTTATTCTGGTGAGATTTTGTAATCGGGTTCATATTGCCGTATGTTAGCTTGCATGATTTGCTGAATAAATATGTATGAATTTGTAAATTACTTCAAATGACACTTTGACAGCTCAAAAGTTATGCAGACCATATATTCAGATCTTGTGTCATACTTTATGCTGCAATCATTGCCGATTTCTTTTATTTAATACATGCTGAATACAGCTCAACTTGTGCAGAATATGTTTGAAAACAAACAATACAGCGTAGGTAGTGGCTAGCATACACTCATCATTTAAATCCGATCGAGCATATCTAAAACACACTCTAACGAAGCATTGCATGCCACTTTTGATGTATTCGGTACTTTGATACTATATTAGATTTTGAGAAGAGAATTCCTTAAATGTTATCGACAACCTCGTTGCATCCGTGGAAAACAGATATTGTACAATATTAACTATTTCGGGGGAGCACACACCATATAAAGTATAGTCCATTCTTTTTAAACATCATATATTTGTCATTTAAAGTTACTCAAATTGGTGCGGAGCGTCTGATTATGCTCTTGACATCATTTTATACAGTTAAAATTCCGATATAAGTAAATGAGTGTTTCATTTTCTATTTTACTTTTAATATATTGCGTACTTTCAATTTTATATCCATGCATGGCTGTCTTGAATGGTTTGATTTCCCATTTTTTTAAACAGTGTATACGAATTTATATATAAGATATTGTAATTCGACAATTCGTTTATTTTCATCATTTCAATTTTTCGCAGTATATGGACAATTAAAGATAACATCTCATTTTCTTTGCTTCCACATATTATTATTAAATCTATGTTCTCAGTAATATCGCTCAGACTAATCCCTCTGAGGGAAGTCCTAGTTACAGATTGTACGATGTACGATGGATACGTTAAAAATTTGATCGTATACTTGCATGTTATGTATGCTTAAATGTGTTTTTTTTTTCTAGAACAAAGATGTGAGTATCATTATTTTGTGAAACTGATAATATTTTAATGTTAAACAATGGTTCTGATATTTAATCTATGTATTTAAAATTCTATATATTTTAAAAGCAAGGCTTTTGCCCTGAGTTCTCTACTGAACCAATTTTGTTAATTATTTGTTTAAATGAAAGCTGTTTATTTGTATATGTTGCCAAACTAGCTATTTTTAGGTGCGTTCTTAATTATATAAACACGTAGCACCTATAGTCGTCGTTCAGTCCGTCTGTCTGTCCGCATATAACAGAGAAAAAACTTCCAACCAAATGGTCTGAAATTTTAAATACATAATTGTTGCAAAATTTTGTCGAGTCATTTCAAATTTTATGAAAATCGGATGTATAGTTTAATTACAGGGACAGTCAAAAGTTTTCCGTTACATGACGGCCAATGGGAATAAATTATTGCGAGTGCATTTTAATGAGGTTACAGCCTTTCGAATGGTCTGAAATTTTAAATATATATTTGTAGAAAAATTTTGTTGAGTCACTTCAAATTTTTTGAAAATCGGATGCATAGTTTAATTACAGGGACAGTCAAAAGTTTTTCATTACATGACGGCCAATGGGAAGAAATTATTGCGAGTGCATTTTAATGAGGTTACCGCCTCCCGAATGATCTGAAAATCTAAATATATAATTGCTGCAAAAGTTTGTCGAGTCACTTCCCATTTTATGAAAATCGGATTTATAGTTTAATGACAGGGACAGTCAAACGTTTTCCATTACATTACGGCCAATGGGAATAAATTATTGCGAGTGCATTTTAATGAGGTTACAGCCTTCCGAATGATCTGAAATTTTAAATATATAATAGTTGCAAAATTTTGTCGAGTCATTTCAAATTTTATGAAAATCGGCTGTATAGTTTAATTACAGGGACAATCAAAAGTTTTCCGTTACTTGACGGCCAATGGGAAAAAAAATATTTCAAGAGCATTTTAATGATGTTACAGCCTTTCGAACAGAATGAAATAAATATGCACTTATTGAAGTGCACTAAAATATACATTTTTGATATTAGTACGAACGCACCCCATTTGCCACGTTTGACGAGCAATTTCCAACTTGTTTAATATTCAATTTTGATATTTTATTTTTAATTTTAAAGGGCTCTTTATGAAATTTCTTCACAATAATGGCAATTGGGTTACTTTCGTTGTTACAAAGATAAAGAAAATAATGGAAATTGCTATACCATTATCGATACTATTTCTTCAATACAATTAAATATATAAATGTGTTTTAATATGCACAGAAAATTACGTCATGTTTTAAAAGCATGCATTTTCATGTATGAAGAAGTTACATTTTAATGTTTATTCCTTCCGCTGATACTGAGTTTGAGACGCTGATCTGATACCAGAGGAAGGTAAAGAGCTTCAGTGAGTGAAAATGACGTCACAAGTAAAAAGGAATAAATTTATGTAATCGGTTTGGATACTTTTTCTATCTGTTGGCTGTAGGACTTTTAAGCAATTAAAAATTGAAAGGTTAAGTAAAAAGAAAACTAATATTTCCTTTGATAATACTAAATATTTCACTACGAATGCATCTAAAAGAATAAATTTCTGGATTTCAACGCACTAATATTAAAACCTCATGTCATGTGTGCGAATATTCTCTTACAGTTTTTTTCGCTTGGAAATATATTTATTAATAATCTGTTGCATTGAAAAATATTTTTAAAACCGTGAATATGAGTATGAAAAGTGAGTATGTACTGTACATACTGTGACAGTGAAAAGGGCATTATATTTAGATTTCGTTTAAAGAAAATATGATTGTGTCAAAATGATGCAATTTTTGCAGATTTTTCATTGCATAATATCACAGACTCAAATTAAAAAATTCATAATTTCTTATTTTAATTATATGTTACGGATTATTAACAGGAATCGGACTTTTCAATAATTTGAAAAATTGAGGTTAATGGATACAGCAGTTTGATAACTTTAAATTTAGATTTCGTTTAAAGAAAATATGATTGTGTCAAAATGATGCAATTTTTGCTGATTTTTTATTATATAATATCACAGAGGTAAATCAAAAATTCATAATTTCTTATTTTAATTAGATGTTACGGATTATTTATAGGAATAGGACTTTTCAATAATTTGAAATGTTGAGGTTAATGGATACATCATTTTGATAACTTTAATTTAAAATTATATTTGTTTTAAGCATTTTTCCAGCCTATGTAGGTTTTATAATTTATTGCAATTATTTTTGCAGTTATTATTATTATTATTCTTACAAATACAGTCTAAATGTTCCTTTAAGCATTTTCATTCGTCGAATTCGAATGACTCCAACTCGTATATTATGAACTTTGTTAAAAAAGTATTATATAAAATGCATATATTACATGCATGCATCAGTTTAAATTTGTTGAACTTTAAACGGTTTCATTACCATAACATCGTAAATTTGTGTTTTCAATACTGTAACATCGTATAATTGCACGATTGTTTAAAAATTACATATATGTAATTAGAGAATAAATTTCTGAATTATCTTTGGCACAAATTAATGTTTGGAAAATAATTTATGAGGAGACTGTCAAACACAGGAAGAACTCATTTACTTCGTTCAAAATACTTTTTTGAATTCATATACTTTAATTGCCATGATGGATTATCAGTGGCTATATATTGAATACAACATTCAAAGATTTAAAGAAAATGTTTTTCTCTGTTCATCTATTGAACAGGAATCTCAAAAAGTGAATCTATGTAGTTTTTGAGAGAATTGTTAGTGAAATAAAAACTATCGAGAAATGAGTAAATTAAAATAAAAAATTGGTTTTTTAGGCAAAAATTAATTATTTCTGTATTTCTATAATTTTGATTTTATATGGCACTTCGAAAATCTTCATCCATATTATCCATATACTTTATGAATTAACCAAGGTTTAAGTAATTAATTATAAATGTTAGTACCTGCCATGCGCTCATGCGCTCGGGTCATAAAAAAGGTCATACTTATACTGAATATAACATAATCTACTTCTACAATTTACTTCACTTCATCATCGTTGGAAGGAAAATAGCAGTACGCAGACTTCAAATCTTTTTTGTATCATGTAAGTATCGTCAGAAATAATAATAAAAATAAGTATTTAATGTTCCTTATGAATTTCCTCTCTATTCAAAGGTTCTTAAATCCAATGTTTTGTTTCAATAGTTTTTATTTTAATATGTTTGGCAATGATTTGTTACTGTATACTAGGGATTTTTTTACTTGTCCAATATATTTACTGAATAGACTCTCTGCTGTTTTAGACACATTAACACTCTTCCTAATGTGTTTTATCGCAAACAAAAGTTTTAAAAAAAATAATTTATTTAACACTTGCTAATAAAGCGCAATTGCTTAACTTAAACTGTGCCTGTAAAATTCGTAATTAAAATTATATATCAGTTACAGACTATTGATACATATGTTTTATAAATAAATCACCTTATTAGCTCTAATTATATCCATTCATAGTAGTGAGTGTTTATTACTCTCTCTAAATCTTAATTATTCATGAACTTTAAACAATCTACTTTATTCTTAATCATCGGAATCGATACATGTCTAATGATACATTTTTACTGCAATATCACTTTACTGCTTCAGCTGACTTTAATATTACACGTCACGGCTACATTTTCCTCTTCGCAAAGGGATAAACCTCGCGAGCTGCGTTACTGATACTTTTCTTTACAAAGATTAAGTGCTTCGGCTATAAGTCTTGAATTTAAAGTTTGAATAACGCGCAAAAGTCTGTGTTACTTCTGAAAAGTAGAATAATTCATCGGCAATAAAGCAACAGTTTCAGTGCGTCCTTTTGAATGTTTTGTGATAATTTCTAGAATTAATACTGTAAAATGAAACATTTCAGTGGCACTTCTGTAATATCTGGAAATCTTTTGTTGGAACTGCATGAAAGCCAAGGCTTGGTTTTAAAATGTATATGCTCGAAAAAAAAATTATCATGGTTTACCTTTCAACAAATATTTCGGTATTTTCGAAAGTTTATATATTTATTTCTGTTTTCTAAACACATGTTATGTATTCTCTTAATATAGGTTATAGAAATGCATCTTAGGATTTAAACATAACGCTTGCACTTAAAAATCTAATTGCATAACACAAATAACTATTTTCTTTAAAATTTATGTATTTTGCACCAATCGCTTGCTTATATACCATCTATCACTTATACCTTTCATTCTTATATGTTTCATTTTTAAAATCAAATCAAATTTAAAAAAAATCTAAAAAAAAAATCTTAAATATTTTCAAATGCTTAAATAAGTGAGATAATAATTTGAATAGTTTATTTCAACATACGAAACGTCTGGCAGGATTTCCGGATTGACCTCCATTTTTATATCGAAATTTCACATTCACATGAAAACTTTTGACAGAAGAATCTCTATTTTATGTAATGGCAAACTTTCTTACATTAAACAAAGCAAAAAATATTATTTTTAAATTTTGTGACACGAATTTGTATTTTCTGAATAAGAATAGACTCCATACTGGTAACCCTCCTGTCTGGTGACCACGAATAGATTGCAAACAATTATACTGATATTTTTGACATTAAGGAAAATAAAAATACTAAGTTGCAGTAAATTTATAATTAGATTTTTCTGACATCAAGAAAAGTAAAAATATTATGGCAAAGTAAATTTACAATCATTTAAATTTCCAATGCTCAAAATTATATTTATTTCGTATAAAGTGTTTCTTGGTAAGTACAAAACGTGTATGCACATCTTTGCTGCCTTTTCAATACTAAGTACCAAAATATTTTTGAAAAAAAATGTTTAAAAATATTTTTTGTCTTATTAAGAAATATTCCACTGTAATATAAACTTACAAATCTTTCATTTAAAACAAAATTGTGCCAAATGTAATTAATTTTCATTGAACTGTTTCAGATAGGGCATAATGTAATAAAAGTCAGAATATGCAAAATTCTTCATAATATCGAAATGTTTGAATCGAAAACAAAAAGAGACTAATTGCAAATCAAGGAAAATGGCATATAACTTAATTCGGTGTTATAAAATGCTTTTATTACAAACAAATATGATTTTCAATTATCATTTTAATATCCATTGACAGTTAAATTAATACGACGAAAAGCTTTCGACCGCATTCAAAAAAATCTTTGGTAAGGAAATCTAAGCTTAACAGTACTTTTATTAAAACAAAAATAATAAAACCCACTATCTTAAAATTGATTTAATATTATGATTTGTCAGAGGTGTTTTTAAAATGCAGATTTCAATTTATTTTTTTAATTTTGTGACATTAAAAGATAAAAATATTCATTATATTTTTGTCCGCTGAATTCAGTAGCTAAATAATTTTATTATTTTCCCTTCTCCCCTTTTGTATTTAACTTATGCGATAAAAACTCAAATAGGAAGTTCAGTTCTTTGATAATTTCTATAAGAATAAAAATATATATTCTAATGAATAAAAGCGTAATGTTTAAACAGTGTCTGAAAAACAATTCAAAATTGATATTGTAATAACAATAATATGTGAACTGTAGTCTTTGCCATATGTCTCTAAAAATGAGAGTAAAAACAATAATAATATGATTAAAGGCAATATATCTTACTCTAAGTAGGTAAACTGACAAAATTTAAGTAAAACATTTCCCAAAACAGCGAAAAACATTTTCTGGTTCAAATGGAACAAAAAATAATTATAAATTCTTATATATAGGCAATAATATTTTGTCACAATATTCGTATGGAATAGCATTAAGTTATTTAATATCAAAACAATATTATCTTTTGTTTTTTAGTTTAGCTCAGAAAGTTTCCTAATTTGAGAAAAAAAGAAAAACATTAGAAAAAATGCAAAGTCTTTGATAGCTCTGGCATTATCCTGGTGAATTATATGAAGTGTGAGCACATTTCATCTGCAATCTAAAGTAGCACATCTACTTGAATATCAATAATGTTACAACATGGTATCCGTAGATGTTTAGGCAGTAACTTAAAATCATAAGTAAAAAGCATGAAATTTTTCTAATTCAGACATATAAAAACATTTAAATATTTTTTAATGCTAGAAGGAAGCGCATGCTTTTGATTCGACCATATTAAAATTTCAAAACTCACGTTTTTTAGTTGCGTCACTTGAGAAAATACGTGCAATTTATTATATATGATTATGAAATTTAAACAGTGTACATATGACAGGTTGAAGCTTTTTCTTACGACGTATTGTTTGCAGAATAAAATACATATAGAGAAGAACCATTACGTTTCTGTAAGCTATAATTCTCCTTTTATAGGTATTGAAATTTATTTTGTTAATGTCATCCATAAGGAATTACCACATGTAAATTGTGCTGATGTTGTTTATGGGTCATTCTCCAGAAAGTTAATCCTTTTCAACAAAAATATTTTTCAATTTCAAAGCCTTGCACTTCCTTTTTTTTTTTTTTTTTTTTTTTTTTTTTTTTTTTTTTTTCATTTTTATATCAAACTTTTACTTACTAGAAGTAAGAACAATGGTCCTACTTAATTTTAATTAGTTTACTCATAAATAAATATTTATATATAATCTTATTCACTGAGATGATATATAATTCACGGAGGTGAGGAATCTTCTATAAAAATAGGTTTAATGTACGTTTTTTTTTTTTTTTTTTTTTTTTTTTTTTTTTTTTTTTTTTCAAGAAAATGAATTTATTGTTTTTTTGGTATTACAATGGTTAAGCATATAAAAACAGGTAAAATTGTATTTCTACATTGTTTTACATACCTGAACTTCAAGTTGACGGAGGTTAGTGTTCTCAATAACCACACTTGATTCTTAGAAACAAAATCTATCTTCTTGTTTCTCAACTAAAAACTCAGAACTTCTTTATAGCTGTAGTTAACAAGAGGGATGACTTGCATCATAGGAAAGAACATGTGACGCCAATACTTCCATCTATCAGTGAAAAATGGCATTTTATGTTTGGGTAATGGAGGTGAGAATTTATTGTGTGACAGACATAATTGTTCTACTAAGACAAACGAAATCGCAATATAAAAATTTTAAATATGCTTAAATATATAGTGTTTGAGACACTTGTGGAAGGAATAATAAATATGTAAATATATTTTTTTAATTAAACAAGTTATTCCACATTACACCAAGTTGTACCAACAACATTAACAGCCACACAAGGTGCGTGACATGCCATGGAGGTGAGAAATCACATACTGTGACCCCCGAAAAATAATAAATCGAAAATTAATATAAAAAAGGTGGGTATTGATATAAATAGACATAATTTTATTGCAATTAAAAAATATTGTTAAATGAATAATTCTTTAAAAATTTTACTGTAACATGCATCTGACGGAAATGCTACACTTTTTGAAGATGACCCTTATACAAATCATTATAATACTATGCATTATATAACAGCTGTATGATATCGGGGATTCTCATTTTATTATCCATGCATTCCCTTTTAGAATAAATGTAAACAAAAAAATGTATTTTTGCATTTCATATTATTTAAGCAGCTGTTGCCAACAACTACACAGGTCGTGAACAAAATTCACAACTAATATGTATGAATTAAAAATTGAATCTGCTTTGCCTCCAACATTCATTTTGTCTAAAACCATATGTATCGACATACACCAGTTTTTTCAGCTTTTTGATACAATAATCTTCAAAAACGATAAAGCGGCCTGTGGATGCGATATAACGATAATAAAGAATATATGCATCTTTCTGCTTGGAAGAATCTAATTGAAGAAAATTTAATAGTGTAACGACGCATTGCTATGCTGGTTTCTAGATTGAGACTTTTCAGGTCTTCAAATCATGACCGTCTATAAGAAGTAGATTTTCTCTTAATTATATTTCCATCTAATTAATAACAGTACTTTTCGATAAGGTATCTGTCTTTCGTGAAATAAATGGTGCTTTTTATTCTTTAAATGATGCCAAAAATATCATTCTGGCTCAAAAAATTTCCAAAAACGTTAATTTTAATACCTTCATCATTGGACAAATCAACAAATATATTTTGTCATTTGAACATTGGCGTTTGAACTTTGTCATTTGAACTTTTTTCTTAAATGGACATTTTAATAGCTTGAAAATGAAATAAGATTATTAAAAGTTAGAGTCTTATTTTTTTTTTCCTGACAAAATAAAGAAAGATTTTATGAACGTAAGTAATGTATTATGAAAATTCACGAATATGAAATTACCGAAGTATTTTTTTTTCTTTTTTCACGTAGCATAATGTTTTGAGGTAAATTATTAAAATATGTTTTTGTAGATTAAACGCTATTACGATGGTAATTTGATTTTAGTTTATTTGTCTATACCCGTGATCATATAATACAAATATAAAAGTATAATTTCCTAAACTTTGAGGGCAGCTGATTGAAAAAAAAAACATTGTATTATTTAGTATCCAAAAATCTACCATAAATAGCGGAATTTTTTTAAAATTAATATAACGGGGTATAGCATAAATACTTAGCTACTTTTTTATTAATGTGGTCTAGTGTCAATTATATTTTTGAGTATTGTGTGTGAATGCATTGTCCTCATTCTAACATTTTTTTCGTTAATTAACCACCCATTCTGTATTCCTTCTAATTTTCTCAAGTGTGCGTCTATCTTATGGAATCTTTTTTATCGGTTACTTCGAATAATATGATATGTTAATTATTTATCTGTGATCGCCTAGTTGAGATAGTTCCAGCAGATTTTTTCACACCAAGGCCAGTGTGTAAATCAAGACTACAATTGCGCTTGTCGAGTCGATTATGTTCGCATAACTGGTGGCATTCTTTTATAATTGCGTTTGGAATTGTCAGAGACATTTAGGCAGCCTGGTAATGTGTTACAATTTCGTATTTTCAAAAATTGTATTGGAATCCTGTGGGTTCCCTTTTCATTAACATAAAGGCTCCTGTCCCTGCCGGCGAAGACAATCACGAGCTAATGCTAATCCTATGAAGAGGGATTTATTTAATATCTCGTTTGCATTTCGACATTTTTAAATATTCATTTTGCATTTAATAGCCGAGGTACGTCTCTACATCGCGCTTTTTTTACTTTTTCTATTTTGGTCGCAGATATTTTTTTATAAAGTTACTTTCACTTCTAAAATCAGTTCTGAAAAAGAAAGTGTCATTCTAAAAAATATCTGCAACCAAAATCGAAAAATTCAAAAAAGGTGCGATGTAGACATGGACCTCCACTATCCAATGCAAAAAAGTTATTTAAAAATGTCAAAATGCAAACGAGATATTAGAAAAATCGCTCTCCTTAGAATTAGCATTAGCTCGTGAGTGCCTTCACCGGCAGGGGCAGGAGGCTTAACGTATTCAAGTGACTCATCGCTGAGTTTCTTCTTAAATTTTAAAGTAATAAATAAGTGCTTTTTATGTTCCTGCGAACTTTCAGAGTAGCCATTTTAGAGAATGTTACTGTATAATATTTCTTTTAAAACTACCCGCTCTTCTATCAATATACTTATAGCTTTACGTATAATATTTTTATTGTTACTTTCCGTGTTATGGCTACTTTCTTAGCTGAAATGCCTAAAGGTTCCACCACAAAGTCATTACATGAAATGTTTGTTCCTTTAGTAACTAACAATGAGGGAACACGTTTCAGACGGTGGAAGAATATCCTTCTGTTTCTGCATCTTAACAGGTCATTGAATATCTTGTCAAGTTTCTTTTTTTTATATCTAGATATTGTCTTCTATTCAGATAAAGCATTAAATTACTTTTATCGAATGTACCACAGATGTTTAATTTTAAAAGAAAATTAGCCATTGTATAGTTTTTCTTTGTCTAACATTACATTTTTTAAAAAATAAGTTGGATTGTCAGTTTATTGAATTCTTTACTGATTTCAGATAAAATAACCCTAAATATAAATTAATAAAATATCAGTTTTGCGATAATAAAGTTACTAAAGAATTATTTTTTCAGTTCTTAAATATAACACATGCTTGCAGAGTTTCGTTAACGGGATTTATTTAAAAATATTCCGAATGTAGAAAAGATTTAAGTTTTATTACCAGAGCATTCAAATATTGCCTTTATTTTTTTAGAATAAAATATTCCCCCGTCATCTCATTTTATAGAATAAGAAAATCTCCTAAAAATGTTTAATTAAAATATGGCGTTACCTACTCTTTATAATTAAATACGGTGATTTTATTTCCATCCGTTATAATGCATGAATCCCTATTCAACGAACCATAAAGTTCAAATGTTACAAAAGAAGAAGACAAACATAAAATACTTTTGTAAAAGGATATTTTATTCAGCGTAGAATCGTTATTTATTTTAATGTGTTTCCTGAATTACATCTTCAGGAATTTTAAAAATACATTTATTTACTGTGAATTTTGTTTTAAGATAATAATACAATCAATAAATAAAATATGTGGAATTTTTCTAAATACCTCTGTAAAAAAAATTACTAAAACGTCAATATAGAATCTAATAAATTTAAATAATTATCAGAAACCTCTTATTGTCCAAAAGCTGACACTTTTAAAAGTTTTTATTTATATTTATTTTGCTTGCTGTTTTGAAAGCTAATATATATAGAAGTGATTCTTCAATCTATAAAAAAAATTATTTGTGAATGTTTCAATTTTTAAATTACGATTTAAATTAGAATAAATCGGAATCTTTTAAAAGATGTCATTTAACACCGATAGAAATAGTGTTACAAATAGTAATCATGCTTCATGTGAGATTACCATTTGCATGGAACTATTATTAATTTACTGTAATCTGAAAATAAATATTCCTGCGTATGTTCATAAAAATGAACCACATGCAATAAGTTCAAATATGAGTACTGCTGCCACTATATAAAACAACCTATTCAGGGCCTTATTGCATACAGCCTGGTAAATGTATATCCATAAAACTGCCTTTCATACTGATATTTACAAATATTTAACATTTATATTTACTTTTGAAAATATTTATATTAATTTGAAAATAACAAATATATTTATACTTAGGGGACTCTGCTCCCTGCTCACTCACGCCCGCCAACATCCGTGAATTGCGTAACAATTCACATTGGGACGAGTCCCGAGCTCGTTTCGCTTGTTCGCCACTTTATGCAGCAACTCTAGCCATAATGAGGACTATCATAAATCATTTTAACTTATGAAAAAAAAATTAAGGATTAAAAAAAAACACAGTAATTGAAAACTTTGTTGAAATCACAATTAAAAATGCTTTAGTTGGTGCTACCAACAGGCATAAATCATTTTAACATTATAATATTTGCCAATTTTTGAAATGTAAAATAATTAACTTAAAAAATTACGTCGGAACACAATTTAAAACTCATTGCGCAGAATATTGTACAGCACGGCTTATATTTATTTTGAAAAACTCTTGGAAAAACACAATCTGATACCAAGAAAGTTCAATATAATTCAACAAACTCTATCTAAAGTTCATTCGACGTGACAAATACATCTCTCAGGCACTTGGCAAGTTCACAAAACGTAAACAACACTTTTTCTGATGTGTCTAAAAGAAACTTTTGATCAAAAAGCTGATTTTCTAAATGCACCACGTGACCGTAAAACGAGCCAAATGCCATTGCTATTCTTACATCTTTCAAAATATCGTACTGTGTTTAAAAACAGCTCCTGCTCTGAAATTTAATATGCTGAATTAGATATAAAGGCCAGTGACTATAGCGTCACAGAGGCAAAATCGTACTAAAATATTTCAGTTTTATATAACCTCTAAAGCTCATGACGTCATTGTGAGTTCCTAACAAACTATTTCTTTGCATTTCCTGACTTTTCCTGCGCTATATTCGGGGAGGTAACTCCTTCACACTATGGAAAACTGTCCCAAAAATTGTTTGTTGCTTCGAAAGAATTCTACACTGTACCATGATACTTTTGGAGTCCATACGAGAATGAAAACTTTCTTTCAAATATGACTTTATTTTCACCATGAGAACCATTCACCCCTTCTGAGATTAGAGCGTCATTTAAGCAATTCTTTTAAAATTCCTGAGTTTCATTAAATATTCATTTTAATTAATTGGAAATTATGTACTTTTCAGAAATATTTTATTTTGTGTATACCAAGAATCGTCAAATGTCTATTTTTCTGCAGGAATAAGCATCAGGAATATGACATCATCACTCACAAAGTAATAGTAAAATATTTTAATTCATGGATGAAAATTTATCTTGTGTTTCCAGAATGCGTCATTAAGGTCATCGGAAACATTTCGTTTTACATATTGCTTATTATGAAACGTTATTCACTGTCATTTTATTTACACAGATTACTTAATATTATTTCTCAGTTTCTGTGTTCTGCACTTTCGCGATAAGTGCATAAATAAACGGAATCGTTGTAATATGTTTATATTTTATGAAAACCATTGACATTTTTTTTAAAAATATGACGCGAGTTTTAGTGGTGAAATCACGCTTCTGATTGGTGGAATATAATATGGCAAATACATTTTATTACTACACTGTAAAAAAAAAAAAAAAAAAAAAAAAAAAAAAAAAAAAAAAAAAAAAAAAACACTGTAGATTTGCCCGAACAAACTCGATCACAGTGAATGTGCAGTATCTTTCTTTGGTTTCCTGACTATATTAACATGGAAAATACAGTAGTTGCGTAAAATTAACAGCACAATGTGCTGGCAATTTGGGCGCATTTTTTTACAGCACAAACTGCTGGCGTCCAAATTGCCAGCACATTGTGCTGTTAATTTTACGCAACTACTGTATTTTCCATGTTAATATAGTCCGGAAACCAAAGCAAGATACAGCACATTCACTGTGATCGAGTTTGTGCGCGAGATGAACAGTACTTTGTACTGTAAAAAATGTATTTTTTTTACAGTGTGCGGTTGTTGTCAAAAGTCAAGCAACAAATTCAACCTTATTTAAGCGCTACGTAAGAGATATATATATGAATAGAAGTTTCAGTGGTGAAATCACGCTTCTGATTGGTGGAATGTAATATGACAAATTAATTTTATCACTGCGGGTGTTGCCATCATTTCATTTATTACATCTTGGTGTGCAATAAATGAACTGAATATCTATCTATAATAAAAAAAGGATCTTCTCTAATCTTTTTAAAAACGATCAAATAAGCGTGTTTTTGAAATTTACGGTGTCTAAAGAGGGGTTGTCGAGCGTAGCTAGCAGGGGGCAGATCCCCCTAGAATTAATATATCTATGTCGATAATACATAACTACACACTAGAGTTTTTTGCACTCATCTAATACCTTTCTTCAATAGATTCTCTACTGTACATGATACTTTAACTTTCTTCATTTCATTTTTTTTATCCCAAACAAACGTTTGCAGAAGTTTTTTGTTTAATAATTGCTGTTAATGCGTAATTGCATAACATTAACAGGTCTTAGGAAATACGTAATTAAAATTATACTCAACTAAGATACTATTGACGCCCACATTTTATAAGAAATCAACTTAGTTCTAAATATGTTTATTGATAGTACTCAGTGTTCAATACTCCTTTTAAATCTTAATTATTCATTAATTTTAAACAAACTTAATTTTTCTTAATTATCGTAATCGATACATATCCAAATATACCTGTTTTACCAAATTATTACTTTACTGCTTCGGCTGACTTTAATATTACAAGTCACGGATGCATTTTCCTTTTCGCAAATGGATAAACATCGCGAGCTGTGGCGTTAACGATACTTTTCTCTCCAAAGATTAAGTACTTCGGCTACAAGTCTTGAATTTAAATTTTGAAGAACTCACAAAACTGTATGTTACTTTTGAAAAGTAGAATAATTCATCGCCAACAAAGCAACAGTTTCAGGGCACACTTTTAGAATTTTATGATAATTTCAGGGATTAATTCTAGAAAATGAAATATTGCAGCAACATTTCAGGAAAATCTGGACATCTTTTGTTGAGTTTGCTTGAAAGACAAAGCTTAGTTTTATGAAATATATGTTGAGAAAATGTATCATGTTTTTCCTTATAACAAATAATTTCGTTATTTCTAAAATTTTTATTTCTCTTTTCTGAACGCATGTTATGTTTTATCTTAATATTTATAATCTATATTTCATTAAATGTAAAAGTATTAACTGAATTTTATCAGAATACTTTTTATAATAATGCAGCTAAGACATACATTAAATTTCTAAGTTCGAAGTTAAGGTCATCGAACTCCATCTTAGGATTTATACATGAAATTTGCACTTAAAAATAAAACAAACTAATTACGTTACCCAAATAACAATTTTCTTCAACATTTCTAAATTTTGCACCGATCGCTTGCTTATATATCAACTATCTCTTGTAACTTTCATGCTTAAATGTTGCATTGTTAAAATCAAAATTAAATTAAATAAAAACTAAATCCTAAATATTTTTAAATCCTGAAGTATGTGAGAGAATAATTTAAATAATCCATTTAATCAACTGAAATCCCTATGTGACCCCGATAGATTACAAAAAGTTTTACAGATATTTTCACATTAAGAAAAGTAAGAAGATTATACTGGTGTAAATTTATAATTATTTACATTTTTCATGCGCAAAATCATATTTATTTCTTGTTAAATGTTGCTTGGTAAACACGAAACGAGTCTACATCTCTTCACTTCCTTTTCAGTATTAAGCACTGAAATATTTTAGAAAAAACTATTTAAAACTATTTATTAATCTGCTTATTAAAAAATATTTCTCTGTAATATAAATTTACAAACATTTGATAAAAAACAAAATTGTGCCTAATGAAATTAATTCTTTTCGAAATTCCATTAAAAACTAATGAACTTATTTTCGGTTAGGAAATAATATAATAAAAGTAACAATATGAAAAATTACTCTTACTATCCAATAGTTTGAATCAAAAACATTTTTAAAAAAATCAAGCAAAATAGAATATAAGTTAATCAGTTGTTGCTAATCAGGTAAAATGCATTTATTTCAAACAAATGTGATTTTAAGTTATGATTTTAACATCGATTGACAGTTAAAATAAAACGACGTAAAACTTTCTATCGCAGTCAAAAAAATGCTTGATAAGGAAATATAAGCTTAACAGCACTTTTATGAAAAGAAATACTATCTTAATATTGATTTAATATCATCATTTTTAAGTGTTTAGATATAAACTGCTAAAAAAAAGCATGATTCAGAAAACATTTATTATTAGAAACATGAAAGCAGTCTGAGGATGCAAAGTAACAACAAGTATAAGTGTATTTTTCTCCTTGGTAAGGTTTAATTGAAGATAATGGAATTGTTTAACTTCGCATTGTTATGCTGGTAAAACCAATTTCTAGATTAAGGCTATTCATGTCTTTTAATCTTGACATTAGTCATTTAACTATAAGGAATACATTTTATTTTAGTTATATTCCGATCAAATTAAATACAGTACCATTCAACAAGGTTCTTTCTTTCACGAAATAGGCTATATTTTTATATTTTAAGTGATGCTGAAAAAGAATAAGTCACCCTCCCTCAAACATTTAAAAAATTTAAAAATGTTAATTTTAATACATTTATGCATCGGATAAATTAGCATATAAATTTTCTCATTTAAACTTTGTCATTTGAACTTTTTGGTTAAATGGAAAACTTAATAGCTGTAGTAAAATAAAAGAAGTTTATTAAAATATGCAGTGATAATTATTTTTTAAGAATAATAATCAGATACTTTGTAAACGTAATTGATGCATTATGAAAAGTCATGAAAGTGAAACTACCAGAGTAAAATTTGTTTCTATTCTCTAGTTATATATTCTTTTGGGGTAAAAGGTTAAAATATGTCTTTGTAGATTAAACCCAATTGAAATGATAATTTTATTTTATTTTATCTGCTATAGCAGTGATCATGTAATCCAAACAATTAAAATAAATTTACTAAGTTTGTGGTGGGGGGGAGGGAGTGAAAGAGAAAAATCATTTTTTCATTTCTAGCATCGTAAAATCTTTAGGAAACACGCAATGCGTGCTGAGAAACATAAATTGCGATAAAATTCGTTAATCAATCGATTGGGCTGTAGAATAATTACTTAACTACTTTCTTAAGAAGGTAGTCTAGTGTCAAATGAATTTTTGAGTTTTGTAAGTGGAAGCGTTGCACTGAGGGGAAAGAAATATCGCCTTCACCTAGAACGAATAAGTAGTCATTTTCTGAATCCCTAAATTAGAAATATAGATTTCCGAGCTATGCGAATAGGCTAAATAACTAAGCTCAATGGACAAAATGATCAAGAATTTCTAGTCTCTTGTTTTCTAGGGACGAAACGATAATGAATCGTTTCAGTAGCGAGAAATTATAGCTTGATTTCCAAAATGGTTTCATAAACTAGAATTATAGTTACTAAAACTAACCTCTTGTGCTCGCATCTATTTGCAGAGATTTTTATATAACTTTGACCACGAGAATATAGAAAACGATCTTGAATTATAGTAGGAGACTCTAAAACTCTCTAGAAAGGGAACTAGAATTTATACGAATAACATGGAACTATTTTTTCTAGAACCACAATTTGAAATCTAGATGACAGAACCATACTTTTTTCCCCCCAGTATGTAGTCCAGATTCTAATATTTTACGTGAATTAGCCACCTATTTTGCCGTTCTATATTATTTTCACATGTGATTCTCTATCACTGGAATCTGTTTTTAGCTGTTACTTAAAACAATAGTATAATTTGTTAATTAGGTATATGTGGTCGCCTATCTAGTATAAATAAGGTGGAGGAAGTGAATTCCAGCAGATTTTGTCGGATCTCTCTCATTGTGTATATCAACACTACACTGTTAAAAATTTTGCAACATTCTGGCAGGTCATTCGACCGTATTTTGAAAAAAATGGTTTCATAACCATAATTTAACTATATTCTGACCATAAAATGGCGAATAATATGGTCAGAATAGTGCTAAATTTTACGGTTGTGTAACCGTTTTTGGAAAAAACGGTCAAATGACCTGCCAGAATGCTGCAAATTTTTAACAGTGTAGAATTGATTTTATCGAGTCGACCACATGCTGATAATAAGTGACATTCTTTTTTACTTCGTTTGTAGTTGTACGAAGAATATTAGGCAGCGTGGTAATGTGTTACAATTTCGGTAATTTTCAAACAAAGAGAACTGGAATTCATGTAGTTCCCTATTTAGTTGCATTGAAGCATTTAATAGTGACGCTGTGCAATTTACAGAGTTCATTCTCACATTTTTGAGTAAGAAAGAAGTATTTTTTATGTTCCTGCAAAATATCAGTATGCGACTTTTTGCCACTTTACTTGAAGTTAGTGCTAAAATTCAATGAATGACTTCAGAGTCGAACCCAATAGTACCCACAGCTCAATTCTTAGTCTTTCAAGCTTAATTTCAATCATTGTAGTCTAAAACTGCCTGATTTTCTGCTCCGATCCTTACTTAGCGCTTTAAAGAAGTTATACTTATTGTTAATTTTTGTGTATGGTTAATTTCTTTGCTGGCAGGCTTTAAAGTTCCACTACAAAGTCATCACATGGAATGTTTGTTTTTTTTTAGTTAACTATTTACTGATATTGCGTAGACGTTTTGCCAACGGGCAGAGGAATATAATTATATTTCCGGTTCTTAAGGGGACACAGTATCTTTTAAACTACTTTTTTTAATTTTGAATAATGCTGTAATACACTGTAATATCAGCAGTGATATTATATTTAATACTATAAAGCAAATATAGTGTCATATAATTTCAAAAATAAATCTTGCATAGCAGCCTATTTAACTAAAATTTAAATTAAAAAAATTACATTTTTTTAAAAAATCCCTACTATTTTTTTAAATATCAGTATTTTATTTTCAATATTTTTGAACATTCCTTAGATTATACTACATAAAAATGTGCATGGATTTTTGTATGTATTGGATATTGCATTTAATATGAATCTTTTTTTTTCTCTTTTGTATAGTAAAAAATCATGAATAATTGAAACGCTTATTAAAATTAACTATAACCTTGAATGTTAAATCCATGCACAATTTTATGTAGTATGTTCTTAGGATTATGGAAAAAATTTTTGAAGCAGAAATATTCATATTTTAAAAAGTAGTAGGGATTTTTAAAAAGTTAAAAATTATTAAAAAAATTTTAATTTCAGTTAAATAGGCATTTCTGCAAGAATTTTTTTTTAAATTATATTTGCATTATAGTGTTAAACATAATGCCACCACAGATATTACAGGATGTTACAATACTATTAAAAACTGAAAAATAGTTTAAAAGGTACTGTATCCATTTAACAAGACATTAACTCTCTGCGGTCGTATTAAGTTCATACATTAGTGTCTTGCTAATCAGAATGAATTTCGTTGAACGAATATTAATACATAATATGCAAAATAATGAAAGAAAAACAAAATTTATTAATATTTAAACTTAAGTTATGTATAACACAATATTATTTTTAGCTTTATGAAAAAAGTATATTTTACAGCTCTTGATCGTGTCGTATCTTTTAAAGCAGTCTTCAATAGGCAGCCCATATTTTTTTCTGTTTGAATATACAGCGCAATACTGTCGTGTGATTGCTTTGAGCTCAAATATTGCAAATTAGTAAATATTTTAATAAGTATGTTTCCAAATACCTTATTTTATATAATTATTTATCTTATAAAACTTAACCTTTAACCCTTTAATTCTCATGATAGAATACTTTCTAGAAATAATGTAGTCCAGAGAATCTGACTTTTCACCAGAAAGTTTCAATGGTTAATTTTGCTTTATTTAAATATAGAAAGTCTGTTATTATTTAAAGCAAATTTTGTGTTTTTAATTTTCTGGTGTGAATTAGGTATATAAGAATAAAAAATCTATTAAATTCAAAGCACTGTTGTTTGCATATATACAAAGCTGTGCACTAAAGGGTTAAACTACCTTCAATTTCACGAAAAACTTCATTCGGTATTTTTTTTGCCATTTTAAAATATTATTTCAAAAATATTTCGAGAACAGAAAGTACCTAATTGCAATTAGACACAATTTGTAAAATATTATTACGAATTCTACATATCTCAGAAAAATGTCAATTTAATATAATATGAATCAGTATGTTTCATTATTGCGGTGTCTCAGAGCAGACATACGAATGGAATGGCAAAAAAAATTGGAGTCTGAGATCATGCATACGACTGCAACGGGAGAAAAGCTTTTGTTGTTGAGGAAAGACATACGGCCCCAAAGGATTAAATCTCTTGTTGCCATGTTTTTTTTTTTTTTTTTTTTTTTTTTTTTTTAATATCTAGACTATTGTCTTCTATTTCGGTAAAACGGAAAATTACTTCTATCGAATGCATAACAGATGTTAAATTTGAAATGAAAATTGGCCATTGTATACTTATTTGTTTGTGTAAGTAGGCATTTTATTAATGAGTTGAAAAGTCATTTTAATAAATTATTTACTGGTTTTTGTAAAGTAACGCTAAAGATAAATTCATGAAACATCAGTTTTGTGATAATGATGAAATAAAAGAACTATTTTTTGCAGTTGTTAAATACAACACATGATTGATGAGTTTTCGAAATACGACTGCTTTGAATGTAGAAGAGTTTCAAGTTTTATTACCAGAGCATTTAAATGTTTCCCTAATTAAAAAAAATATTCCCCCGTCATGGCACTTTATGTAAAAAGAAAATCTCCTAAAAACGTTCATTCAAATAAGGTTTACATACTCTTTATAATTAAAAAAAGTGTATTTTATTTCCATTCGCTAAAATGCATGAACCATAAATCAACGAACCATAAAGTTCAAATGTTAGAAAGGAGTACGATAAATAAAAATACTTATTTTTGCAGGAGATTTTATTCATAATAGAATCGTTATTTCTTTAATGTGTTTCCTGAATTAATTAAGTCTCTAAGTTGAAAATTACATTTATTTACAGTGAATTTTGGTTTAAGATAATATAACTATAAATACATAAAATCTGCATTTTAAAAAATATCTATGTAAAATTTATTACTTAAACGTCAAGATAAAATCTTATAATGTTAAATAATTTTCAGAATTATCTTTTTATCTAAAATTTTATCTTTTTAAAAATTGTAGTCATACTTCATGTAAGATAACCACTTAAGAGAAACTATTATTAATTTACTGTATTCTGAAAGGAAATATTACTGCATATTTTCATTAACCAGTGCTGCCACATAAAATGAAGAATCTATTCATGTCGTTATAGCATAGAGACTGGTAAATATATGACTATAAAACATATCTCCCTTTTATAAGGATGTTTGCAATTATTTTACTTTTTTATTTACTTTGGAATGTATTTATCATGAAATCGAGAATAACAATTATATTTAAGTTATTTCTGCATTGTTAAAAAATATAAAAGAATGATAAAAATGTGTTCATTCGAAAGTAGGTCACCATAATATTTCACTTTCTCCTAATACATTAGAATCGTTTGTTATGTCATTTCATTTATTATGCCTCGGGGTGCAGACTTTTCTCAGGAGGTTTGAGAAATTCCTCCACCATAAAGAATATCATTTACCCCTACGGATTTGATCGTTATCAGTTCCATAATTGGATTGGTTCCGTATGTGTCCTCTTCAAATAAAGAATAGTGTAAGAGTGAATTGGGATAGAGATCATACTTTGTAGGTGATTCTTTATCTTGTTTCTTATTTTGATACAACAATTTTTTTTTTTTTTTTTACTTTTCAATTTATTGTCTTTCATAGACCCAAAATTTTCTCATAAACAATCTTCCAGTTGAAATAAATTAGCGCTCTAAATAGAGGCATTCTTACCATAAGTGTGGTATATATTAAAAAAAAAGAGTCATTGTTATTTTATTTACAGACATTTATTGGGTAATCCACTTATAGAATTTTTCAACGTAAATATGTCATAATTAAGAGAAAGAAACATGTTTTTTCAATTAGTTATATAAATATTTAGTCCTGTTTTTTAAAAAAGGTATTGTTAATCTAATTTGAACACATTATAAAAAAGTAGTAATTCAGATAAAATTCCGTATGAAAAACTTATATTGAAAAATATAAACACATTGTTTGAATTAATCTTATAAATGTCTCACAAGTGTAAAGAACGCACTGAAATACAACTTACAACTAACGGACAAACTTATTTGAAATTATTACTTTGATAATATGCAATATTTAAAAAACTTAAATATTATTGTCCTAATATAAGGCACGATTACATAACTAAGAAACATTTTAGTGAATATCTACGGAACCGATCTGAGTTAACACAGTGTATGTCACTGTCTTTTATTTTATTCTTACGTGTTGTTAAAGCTTTTCCACATACGGAAGTGTGATACTTCGGCGATTTATGTCTGTAAGAGAAAACACTCGCAGTGCAAGAAAAAGCATTATTATATGTGACAGTTATAAAGCGCTCATCCCGATATTCCAAGCAATTTTTAAAAAAGGAATAGTTATAAATTTAGATAGAAACATACATTTAAAACGATCGCTTTCAAAAAGTAATTGAAAATTACATAAGTTACGTTTGAACAGATATTTGAATTTAAAATTACACTGCTACATATTTTTTAAACATTGGTTAATTTTTGATGCGTTTTCCAAAAAATCGCTTCAGAAAGAAAAAAAAAATTTTAATTTAATTTGTTAATTTTTTAATAAAGCCAGAAAGAAATGTTTAAATATTAAATAATCTTCCGAAATGTTATTGTGAAATATAATTATTACTAGTATAATTTATAATATTGTCATAAAATAATAGTATATATATATTTAAAAACAAAACTACATTTACTAGCAGTAAATAACTCTTTCTATACAATTTATTTATTTATAATTCATTGACGTTCAGTAATGTGTAAGGTACTGAAATTATTTAACCTACATCTTTTTTTATCTGTATTTAAAAATATGTTTTTCAATAAATTAATTATAATAAAATTTCTAATAGCATTTTATATGGTAAATAATGTTTACTAAATAAATCTTTGGATTTAAGTTATAAATAGTTATTGCCTCTAACTATATAGCTAAAACTTTCTGACTTATAATATAAACCTTTTCATTTTTTATAAAACAAAGAAAGGTCTTTCAAACTACATAATAAAACCTTTGAACAAAACGAAAAATAACATTAGTGAGATTTATTTAAAGGAATTTTTAATATGAATAATTGTATTTTAACAGGAATGAATGAGAGTAACCACAAAATATTTTAAGTTCAAATCACACAAACGAAGCCAGCAGTTACTTACAAAACGTTTAACTAAATTTTCAATTTTTGCATATAAAATTCTTTAAGGGGTCTTGTACCTTTTAAACGCGTCGAAATTTAACAAAAAACTTCAAAGTTTTAATTAGTCTATATTCAAAACCTTTTTATGTATAAACATAAAATTTTTGATATTGATTAAACTGATTGTGCTTTGTAACATGCTACCATTAGAAATTTATTAGCCTTTTGCATAATTTGTGTATTGTTGAAATCAAAATAGCTCTTTTTTTACACCATAAAGTCCTTGCGCGCATGATATCTTGTGAAAGTATGTATGGGTGGTCATAAAGTTAGGTAAAGGTACTGAAAAAATATGTAAGTTTAAAATGAACTACTTTTAAGTATTTACAATGGTAATATTTTTAGTTGTGACTACTTTTATTCATTAAAAATGTAAAATTTTGATTTCTTTTTTACAAAAATATTTTTTTATATAGATAATGAAATAATTTTGGCCTAAGAGTAGTTCGTTTTAAACACACATATTTTTACTTTCTTCTATCTTCAATAGAAGAAAGTATTGTAATCGAAATTTTTTTCGACTTCCGGTTTTCGACGGATTTACATGTTTTAGGGGTCAGAGATTCCAAAAAACATGTTTATAGAAAATGTCTGTCTGTCTGTGTGTCCGTCTGTCCGTCTGTCCGTCCGTCCGTCTGTCCGTCTGTCCGTCTGTCCGTCTGTCCGTCTGTCTGTCGCCATTGTACCATCAAAAAGTGTATGAAGTTATGCATAGAATTAAACCAAAATTTTATTTTAAGTTTTTGGCTATGGCAAGCAGGTCCTTCTGGAATTTGGAAAAAATTCGCCGGTAGGGGGCGCTGATATAGCAAGTTTTGTGCGATTTTGAATATTGTACCATCCAAAAGTGTATGGAGTTATGCATGGAATTGAACCAAATTTTTATTTTAAGTTTTTGGATATGGCAAGCAGGTCCTCCCTGAATTTGGAAAAAATTCGCTGGTAGGGGGCGCTGTAAATGCGATTTTTGTGCGATTTTGAATATTGTACCATCCAAAAGTGTATGAAGTTATGCATAGAATTGAACCAAATTTTTATTTTAAGTTTTTGGCTAGGGCAAGTTGGTCCTTCCTGAATTTGGAAAAAATTCACCAGTAGGGGGCGCTGTAATAGCGATTTTTGTGCGATTTTGAATGTTGTACCATCCAAAAGTGTATGAAGTTATGCATAGAATTGAACCAAATTTTTATTTTAAGTTTTTGGCTATGGCAAGCTGGTCCTCCCTGAATTTGGAAAAAATTCGCCGATGGGGGCGCTGTAATTGCGATTTTTGTGCGATTTTGAATATTGTACCATCCAAAAGTGTATGAAGTTATGCATAGAATTAAACCAAATTTTTATTTTAAGTTTTTGGATATGGCAAGCAGGTCCTCCCTGAATTTGCAAAAAATTCGCCGTTAGGGGGCGCTGTAATAGCGATTTTTGTGCGATTTTGAATATTATACCGTCGAAAAGTGTATGAAGTTATGCATGGAATTGAACCAAAATTTTTTTTAAGTTCTTGGCTATGGAAAGGAGGTCCTCCCTTAATTTGTAAAAAAATCGCCCGTAGAGGGCGCTGTAATAGCGATTTTTGTGCCATTTTTGCGCCATTTTGAATATTGTACCGTCGAAAAGTGTATGAAGTTATGCATAGAATTGAACCAAATTTTATGTGTTTGTTTTTGGTTATGTCACGAAGGTCCTCCCTGAATTTGGAAAAATTCTGCCGGTAGGGGGGACTATAATTGCGATGTCTGTACCATTTTCATTATTGTACCATCGAAAAGTGTATGAAGTTATCTATATAATTGAACCAAAATTTTTGTGCATGTTTCTGGCTATGGTAAACAAGTCCTCCCTCAACTTGAAAAAATTCCGCCAGAAGGGGGCGCTATAATTCCGATCTCTGTGCCATTTTCATTATTGTACCATCGAACAACGTATAAAATTATGCATACAATTGAACCAAAAGTTTTGTGCTTGTTTTTGGCTTTGGCCAACAGGTCCTTGCGCGGTAAAGGGGCTCTATGCTAGCGATTTTTGTATACTTTTCTTGATTTTTCGTAGTTCTATTGTGCATCGGCGGCTCATGCAGCGGCGGGAACTCGCTACCTGCTAAGTCGGCTATTCGCAAACAGCTGATAACAACAAAATAAGGAAAAATTAATAATTTTAACAAATATCATGATATAGATTAACTCGTTTTTAGTCCGTTTAATTGAGCAGAAATTTAAGATGAAAATCAAAGTTGGTATAGTATTGAACTAATAATATTGAAGTATTAACATGTGTAACTAGGTTTTGAAATATTAAGATGTATAAGATAGAAGAAAGTTTTGGGATTGGCACATCCAACTAGTTTTAGTACCTTTACCAAATTTCATGACAATCCATACATACTTTCTCAAGATATCATGCGCGCAATAAATTATGGAGTTAAAAAAACGATTTTTTTTATTTGAATAATCCACAAATTCTGTAAAAGGCTGATAAATTTCAAATGGCAGCGTATTACAAAGAACAATCTGTTTGATCAATATCCAAAATGTCATGTTTATACATAAAAAGGTCTTGAAGATAGACTAATTCAAACTTTGAATTTTTTCGTTAATTTTCGTTGCGTTTAAAAGGTACAAGACACCTTAAAATACTAAATGAAAGAATAGAAAAAGCCATGAAGTCTTTTAAAATTGTAAAGGCAGTACTATTTTACTAAAGATGGTTTTATTTTAATACTTTTTAGTTATAGTTTCTGTAACTGCAAAACTGTAAACGTTATACTTGAAATTTAAACGCCGGTCTTTTTCCATTGATATTAAATGTGTATTAAAATATTCTTCGAGAAACTCAAAAAGAAAATGGGACAAAGATGCTGTGATAAAACGGCTATCTTTTTGAGCTGTCTGTCAAAAGCATTTTTTGAAGATGATGAATTGCGAGAGAATTTTAACATCTTTTTTCATGCTCATAAAAGGGTTTTGCTAAAATAAATAACAGAATAAAGGGATTCTATATGAAATATTTAAAAATGATCCAGCAGTATATAAATTCTTATCTTGGCAGCTATAAAAACAACAATTTCAGTAAACACATGCGTCGCAAAAATAAAACAACGCAAACTTTTAATTATGATTACATATCAGCATTATCACTAGCAAGCTATTTTTCGATTTCCGTTAAGAAATTTTAAAATGCTGAAGAAACAAACTTTGCACCAAACATCTTCCAACACCACTATTAAGTAACTAACTATATGATACACAAATTTAGATTTTTAGAGAAAAATAATATAAAATAAATAAAATATGGAGATTGTGAGTACTTTGTATAAAATGACAAAATTGTCTTAATCTAAGAATATGTAATTCAACATATGCAGTGACCACTTCTGCATTACCCACAATTCAGAAAGCCATTCTTTATTTTAGGATATCTGAAAAACCTATATAGTTTCGAGATCTAAGTGAGAATTTAAAAAATCAAAGTTTGTTTAATGTCACTGATTTTCGGAACATGGCAAACTACTAGCTTTATTATTAACAACAAAATTAATATTATTTTGTGAACATTCCATACATAATTTCAATAACCAGCTGAAAATGCTTAATTGAGCTTTGAAAGCAGTTAGAAAATCCGTTATTAATGCGAAATAAATCAGGAGAAATTCATTATAAAAGTACTCGGAAACGCTTCTAAAACTCAGTGACAACAAGAGGTTTGTTTCTTAAGATAACGAATGCTTTTCGGATAATTTGGATAGCACATAGATAACTCAGAAGATGGTACTGTATATTTTCTTCGTAGTTACATTATCTTTTCGTAGATTCAGAAGTATTTATATTTTATGCATATGTTGTAATATTATTACACCTGGCTATGGTGTAATATAACATTTATTAAGCCTCTACAGATAAAAAATATGGACAAACATCAATAAAACAAGCTCTCGACATACTGGCAACATCATAGAATAAAACACATCTATATTATAGAGGGTTCTACTGTTATGATTCATAGTTTCTTGTTTTTTCTTGCCGATAATAATACATAAACGTAGAAAAATACAAACCATTTAAAAGGATAATAATTCTTAAAAATTATGCATGTTATAAGCAGATAATTTCAATTAAAATACATGTTAATGTGAAAAACAAATACCTTGCTAGGATGAATAATAAGTATTTATTAACGATTGAAAATTTGAAAAAAAATATATAAATATATATATGGAGAGTGTGAACTAATAGTAAGAATTGAAAAATAAGGAGAAACATTGATATGATTGTGTCAACATAACATAATTTTCACTGATTTTTCATTTCTCAAGATTAGATTCGAAGCACGTATTAATCGTTGAACTATTTCAGAAATTGAACATTGAGTAAAAAAATGTCCTCATCATTTGTATTTATAGAAACTTTTTACCATTTTTAAAATGATTTTTTCTGCAATACAAACATTTCAGTAAAAATATTTCCATACTGTACGTTTGTATAAAGTCTTATGAAAATGAAACGCATATCAACATTCCGCCATTTTTGACGGGTTATTAAATATATTTTTAGCTGGCTGCCTAATGGATTCGTTGGCAGATATAATTAACAACATATAAATCGGTATTGGTTTCTTGGTACAGCTCTCAATAATGATTTCACAAGGTGAATAATGTGCAGTGTTATTGCACATTCGATAGTATTTATTAAGAAATCCAACGATATACATACATAGACTGATGTTTCTTAACTATGAATAATTATTCTCAAACAAACTCGAGTTATATTTGAATTTCAAATTGCAAAACATATCACTAATTTTAGTAATATTTCAGACTGCAAAAAACACATTAATGCATTTCTGAAATATTGTTAATATCATTCGAGCATCTTTGCTAACAACAAACATAGTGTATGCACAATAAAAATTCTATATTTTTTTTAATTTCACATTTATTTCACATTAAAAATAAAAATCAGCGGTTTTACAAAATAAGATATATGCAGAAATCTCACTTAAATAATTCAGTTATACGTGTGCACTGAGATCAACATTTTTAATTATATTATGATTAAAAATGTAATTCCAAAGTATCATCTATAGAAAAAAAAGTGCTGTATTGTTCGGAGTTTATTGTAACATTAAAAATATTTTGCTAGAACAAAAACTTTATGATAAATTTAATTTAAGCTAGTTAAAAAAAAAAAAAAAAAAAAAAAAAAAAAAAAAAAAAAACTGCTCGTGTATTTTATCAGTGAATTTCATTTTTACACAAAACCATAAACTACAACAAACTATACAAATTTAAATTTCGTAACAATCCTTTTTTTTAATGATTTCAGTTTTGAGAGATGTCGAAACATATTTCAAAGTGACAGTGGTATTCATCGATTTGTTGGTTTAGAATTAACTAAAAATAAATTTTTACTTGAATTTTTGCATCCGTTAAAATACACATCTGTACAAACTTATGATGGTATATCTCGTCCAATGTAAACAACTTAAATAGGTCCAATTAAGGCAACTGTGCCATTTTTTTAAAACATATAATCTCAAGACTAAGATCTAAAACAAAAACAAAGACATTCGCGTTAAAAAAACTCGCAATACAGAAATGAATTTAGATATGTATATGAAAACGTAGCAACTTACTTAATTTTAAACTATTCTCTTACGTTTAGTAGGAAAAAAATAGATCAAAACAGTTGATTTTATATTTAAATATGAAATATTAGACAGACTTTAATACAATTACTAAAAACATACAAAACAATTAAAATGAGATAAAATCATATAAAATTATACACTATAAAATAAACGTTTCGCTATACACCGAATAGCCTCATCAGTATTCGAATCAACTTACAACAAAACAACGTGCATACACCGGACCCAGTCAAAATTAAAGTCAATGATTTAAGAAAACAAAATATTCATTCCGAACAGGACTTGATTCATTCAGGGTTAATGAATGCAATTTAGTAAACCATCCCTCCATAAAAATTCTATAATAATAGTCTATGCAATTACTTCTCAAAATTGAAGAATCTGTGAAGAAGGGGGTGTGATCCTTGTCAAGTGCATGTTGCACTAACCTGGAATTTAATTTACCTTTTTTAATTATCGGATTTATGTGCATAAAATTGCCACACATCGGCTGTTATTTCATATTTAATGTCGCAAGAAACTCTGTATTTTTTTCTTACAATTTTTCAGTTTTAATATAGACAAAGTTATAGGATAAAGCACAATTAAGCTCAATTTTTGATATGACTAAATAGATCAGATTATTACATTTTCGTTCCAATTTAATTTGTCTGCCCGTAGGTGCCCTCAAAGTTTTTAGAATTGTTTTTAGCTTATTAAGTCTTTTTTTTTTTTTTTTTTTTTTTTTTTTTTTTTTTTACATTTTAGTTCAAATACCATTTTCGTTTTATCAAAGACAGCAGAATTTAAGTTATTCACATAAATAAACTTTTCCACCATTAATCAAAAGCAGGAAGATTTAAAATTTAACGAAAGTGTGAATTTGGTTGAAAATATTTTCTTTATAGAGGAAAATTACAATGATGAGCACATAACGTTTTGCAAGAGCGAAATGTTCAAATTTATGCCAAAATTTGGACAAAAATTGCCAGTTGTATGTAAATATCTCAATACAAAATGATTTAAAATATATAAATTGGCTGTAAATTTCGAGTGGCCCCAAAATTAATCAAAACAAATTCTACAAATTCAGATTTGATACAATGTAAACAATAATGCAGGTACTTCTCATGATACCTTATAATTCACATTCTTTACATAAGTTTCCTCTGTGTAGAGATAAATAAAAATATACAACAGGGAATACAACACAGCAACTTTCATTAAAGCGGTTGAATGTTTGCCTCATATCTTAAATTTTAGAAATTGTTATAATAATACAAAAATAGTTTTATCACAATAGCTTCCATACCGTTAAGAACGTATCATCGAAATTATCAAGAAGAACATAAAATCACGCGTCAATGAAATTTTGAAACATTTTTCAACTCCTTCGGACTACTATAATAAAACTTCATAGCTAAATTACATGAAAAACGATGTATAAGTAATAATTTGTAAAACATTCCAGCAAACACAGAGCTATCGGTAAGCAATCGGGCGACAGCCGCTTGCCACTATCGGCGGTATTAGTACGATACCGGTTGCCACTACCGGTTAAGTATCTTTTTTGATACGCTGCGCGAATGCGGTCCGATTCATGAGGCACGCAGCCGGTCCGGTATCGGCAAAAAGCTATGCCGACAGCACGCCGCTAGCTAACCATATGAATGCCGGCTGCAGCCCGACACCAGCATAAATTGAAAAAAAAATCTGTTTTGATGGCGCCATCTATGAGCCAACGGGGAAAGTATGTTTCGAAGCAACGTGTTTCAGCGTTGGGAGAGGCGGGGTTTGGTCCATCGTACCCAGGGACAGGAAGCAGACGCCTTCACCACTCAGCCACTGAGACTTGATCAGGAGAGGATTATATGCGGTCATAAGGGGAAAACATATCGATAAGCATTGGTTGTCGTTGAAGGTAAGTGGTAGATGGGAAAATTTGAATTTTGAAGTGTTTTTATTTTATTTTTTATTTATTTATTTGTAATTGTCTTACGCGCGTGTATTTAAAAGTTAATTTAATATTTAAGTGAATGAAATAAATACCTTAGCGAATTCATTAAAGCAAACGAATTTATGAATAATTAAGATATAGATATAATTAAGAATAATTAAGAATAATTAAGAATATATATATATATATATATATATATATAAGAATAATTAACGATTAAAAAAATTTTTTTAGAGGTTTTGTTCAGTTAATCAATTTTATTTTTTAGGATTTATAATATAATTACATGCGTTGCGATAATTTAAAAAATATATTTTTTTAACAAGGAAAAATTTATTTTAATAAATAAAAAGTAGGTAATTAATAACTTTTAATTAGAATAAGAACTCATTTTATGTCGTTTTGATGATTTAAAGTAGAACATATATTTAATGAGTATGTTGCAATATTAATTTGTTACTTATCAATAGTTTTAATTAAAAAATAAAATAAAAATATTAATTTATATATTTTTTTCTTTTGAAAGACAATTTTAAATGGGGGATATTTCTGAATCTTTCTAATAAATTTAAGAATGCTTATTAAATAAAATAAGTGAATTTCAGAGGTTTTTCTCTTAATACAATTTTCTCTGTAGGAATTATAATGTAATTAAATGTGTTAATTCAAGAAATATATATTTGTAACATAGAAAACTAATTTTAATAAAAAAATAAGTTGGTAATTAATTACTTTTAATTAGAATAAGAGTTCATTTTTTGTAATTTGATAATTTAATGTAGAATATATTTCTATTAATTATGTAGCAATAATGATCAACATTTCTTAATCATCAAATAAAATAGAAATATTAATTCATCTTTTTTTTTTTTTTTTTTTTTTTTTTTTTTTAAGTGTGAGATTTCTGAATCTTTCTTTTAAATTTTCATGCTAAAAAGTTTTTTTTTTTTTAATATTTTTATAGCTTGTAAAATAATTTTAAACACTTTTTTTAATAATTTGATTTTTAGATAAAATCAGAAACATAGCTATTGCTTCTAAAATAAATATAATGGAATTATGGGATGCACATATGTCCATATTTTGTTTTGAAGCGTTCGTAATTTAGCAGCATGTTTTATTCCGCTTCAAGTAAGAGATTAAAGAAATATACTCAAATTGATTGATTCTGTCCCAACTAAGAAACACCAAATTTGCGCTAGTTTATGGACCATACAATTATATTTATGTCAAAAACAATAGCAGGGTTCAACGCCCTAACTATTGAGCTATAACAGGCAAAAAATAATTTAAGCAAGGATATTTTTTTAAAAAAAAAACGACGTATGGCCAGCTAGATTCGGTAAATCACCCACCGTGCGTACCATCTTTACCATCCTTTTTTCCCTTACCGTCCCCTTTTCCCCTATACATAACCCCTTTTTTACATTACCGTTGCTTCTTTAAAACCCCTTTAAGGCAATGTTATACGAAAATTTTGTACTAAAAACACTACATTGTTATTATTTCTTATTTGAATGTCCTGTGGGTACCATGGAAATTCATTATAAGTAAAAATTTAGAAGAAAATAGAAAGTTATAGAGGAAAAATGGTAAGGAAAATTAAACTCGCAAGTTTAACATAATCCTCAGTTAAATAAAAAAAAAAAAAAAAAAAAAAAAAAAAATTTGCTGCTGATAATTTCTTCTTTATTTTGAATAATTACGGCATTCGTCTATCAGATTTAAATGTTATTTTATCAAGTTTAATTTCACCAGATTGTTATTCCTGAAAGTCAAAAGATTGTCAGAATGCCCCAAGTAGATAATTTCTCATCAATTAAGGATAATGACTGGATGCTTTTTATTTTAGGCTTTTATCGAAAACCTACGGAAGTACTATTGAATTCAGGGATGTAAAAAAGATGTTTGATTTCATATTTTTCACTGAAGGTCTAGTCACGCGGGCAACCAGAGGGACAACAATAAATTGATTAAAAAATTATATTTGCAATCACACTTTAACAAAACCTAAAACTGGTCTGCAACTGTAAGAATGTCTGTGTGAGACCTGCGCAACGTTTGGATGCATTTGTATAAGAAAAACATGCGCATTCTTAAAGATATAAACGTTTTTGTAAAGAATTATTCAAATTTTCTTTGTTTATAGCATGGAGAGTATTCAACCAAATTTAACACGGCTTTCCAAAAACTCGACAAAGTGTAGTAGAAACAGTATACTACAATTAAAAAGTGAATATACTGCATATTAGATTAAATATGATCATCTCTGTGAAATAATGCACATATGCTAAATATGTCAAAATAATTTCATCATTTTCATAATTTGGTCATCAACATAGTCACACGTTTGTAAAAAAGTCAATGGAATATCATGAAAACTCATAAATATATTGGCGATACAATGAATTGATTGATAATTAGTGGAAAATTCCTTATTATAAAGATACTTCTAGAGAGCAACTTAGTATATCACCAATACCTTTCAGAATCTTCTCAATATTTGACTGTATTTTTTATATAAGTTGCTTTAATCCGCTTTCATATCGTTCAGCATCACCTGTGAAAAATTATGCTATACAAGTGAATACATATCATAAGGTATTCAAAATATTCATCTTTTAATTCTAGTATATTGTTTCTACTATAATTCGTCAGGTTTGTTGGAAAAGTGATGACACGTTTAGGTGAAAATTCTGCATACTACAAAATACACAGTTGAATTTTTCACATAAAAGTTAACATATTCGTGATTACGCGACCTCTGCTTACACGAATTCACACAAAGAATAAGCAGGACACATTTAGTCATTTGCAACAATTACAGATCATTTTGAGAATTTTAAGTTACAATGGAGATAGATAACTGATTCAGATGATTTTGACAATGGTGATACATATTTTATGGTAATAGCAAATAATATTTTATAATAAAAATTGCTGTTGGCCCCTATTTGGCCTCGCGACTAAAGACGTTCTTTACGTACTTGAAAGTCAAGGATGATTCGTTACGAATTTATTTAGATATTCGACAAAATACGTGTAATTGAATGTGTTGAGCTATTATCCTTAATTTAATATCATGATTGTATTTACGGGGTAAAGTTCTAAAGGTTTCTTTGACAATGATAAAACACAAAAATAAATGTTTAATTATGTTATTGATTTATAAAATATTCATTTTTTAAAAATTCCAAATATGATATCAAAATATCTCTGAAATCTACAATAAATACTGTAATTGATAACAATTTCTTTTTTTATATATACACGTAATTTTAAGTATTTGATATTTCAGAATAAATGCAAATTTGCTTTTAAAGGATTTTATTTAAAAAAAGGGTGGGGGAACGCACCTTGATTTAGTAAAACCATTTACGTAATTTCAAGTGAGGCGGGCGGTGTGACGCAAGAGTTAAATTTTGTAATTTTCATAAAAGACATAAAATAAAATCAGAAAGGTTACAAGCAATTGATCAAAGTGTTTCATTAAAAGTAAACAAAAATTTTCATAGCTTAATGTAACATTAAACTTCTATTGAAAAAGTAATAAGCCACGATTAAATCTAATTTTATCACGTTTAAAAATAACTTTATTGAGATATTTTGTAAATACATTGCATTTTTCCACAGAAACTTTTATCTTTACGTTCCCTATTACCATTAAGAAAAGATAATGAGAGGGTATGTAATTTTTTGGCTTAATTTATTGCTTTCTCTATCACCCCGATAACCAGAATTACTCAATTCTGTTAAAAGTTGTACATTAAACAAAAGTATTTACGTTTTAGTGGATGGTGAGGTTTCGCTGATGGCGTTAAAAGGTCAGAAACAAGATTTAGATTACGATTCGATGGAAAGTCGTTAACTTATTATCATAAAATATTAATTTTGTTTTAATTGCGACCTGATAGAAATTTTTGAAATCTATAATAAACATTGGAAATGGCTCATATTTTTTATCTGCATGTAAATATAACGAGTTACGATTATTGCTTCAATATTTCAAAATAAAAGTAAAATCGATTTTAAAGATATTTAAAATAAATATATATATATAAATCTGCATGCAATAGAATTTTTTTATTATAATTTAGCATTTAAAATTAAAAATATATTTGTAGTGTTGCAGAAATTAACTTTAATATTTTAGCAGAAAAATAACTTTAATATTTTAGATATACTAAAGTTGTTAACTTATTTAATATTAGGAAATTACAAATATATGAATGTAACAAACGTTGGCAATATAATAAAAGAACAAACTAATATTTATTTGTTATATAATTATTTATGTTATGTTAATATATTTGGTTGTCTAATATTTATTTAATAATTTATGTTCTACTTCACATTTAAAAGAATTATGGCTCTTAAGTAAGCCTATTTTTAAACATTATAAGAAGTTTAACTACGGTAAAGCCACTGTGATAAAGTGCTTTAGAGTCAAGCTTTTTTGTTAACGTTTTTCAAATGTCCCTTTGATCTTTTTAGAAATATCTCAGGTCTGCCACAAACTGTACATTTGTTTAGGAACTTTCAGCAGCTTTTATGTAACAGTTTCACTGAATGCTCTTGATCCCATCACATTTTCCCGAGGTTTTATTGCACTCTGCTAAGCACTCGGAACAATCATTCGCATTCACTTAAAAAAATAAATAAATAAAAAATAAAAAAAGACTCGTTTTCTGAATCTTGCGAGGGAATTTAATCATCATCCATATCATCGTCATTTGAAGACTCTGTCTTTCTACCCTTTGACTTCTTATCTAATTCCTTTTTAGAAAGGCTTGAGACAACTGGAAATTCTCAGTTGCTATTGTAACGCCGATTTAGTTTTGGCTTTTATAGGCCTTTAAAATTATTTTTATTTGAATATTAAAGTGAGAAAAAAAAGATTTAGTGAAAATTACGTCATATTTAAAACGATACATTTAAAATTTCTAATTTAAAATAAATTTCTTATAGCGTCTTTATAAAATTGTTTACTTAGCCATTTTATGCAAGCTAACTTTAAATTGTTGGATTGATCTTATTTAATCAATCACGAAAGTAGGAATTAGCTGTCTCGTCAGCAACTGATTCTGTCTTAATATCCCCCAGCCAAAGGGAAATGAAAGGAAACCTGATTACAGGACATCGCCACTAGTCGTTTAATTACGATTTAATCTTCCGGAATCTTTTGAAACCGGATCAAATTAGCGTGTTTTTAGAGTCTGCGGTGTCTGGATGATGGTTGGCGAGCATAGCTGGTAGGGGGGCAGTAACCCCTAGTTATCTAAAACTATATTATATTCTACCAATATTTACATTTATTAAAATTATGTATAACTGCATTTAGCATAAACATTTAACAATGATTAAAATTAATAATTATTAAACAATTATTTATAAGTCCAATAAAGTTTATTTATAAGGCAAAACACATATTAGAAATCTTTAAATTATGTTATCCTTAGATATTAATATTGCTTTATGTCATATTAAACATTTAGAAAATTTATAATTTTTATCAATGTTTTTTTTTAACCAGTTGATTAAAATACCGATTTAACCACTGATTTAAAATATCTAATTAAAATTGTTGACAAGTTAGTTAACAGCCAAGAGCCTTTTAATACCTTTTTAAACAATGAAGAAACAACAAGGCATTTGACCGCAACGGAAAATATCCGGTATCTTACCCCAAGGGAAAACAACCGGTGTCTTACCTCCAAAAATTTTCGTCGACTCACCCCAAAGTATTGGGCAGGACGTCGAAGCAAAACTGACGTGAAAAAGTGTACCAACCACTATTAATGCTTTGCATAAAGACCATGTACCAGTACTCTCTAAAAACATCTGATTTATTTCTCTGGTGTTTAAACTAAGATAGGCAAATAAAGAAGTCACGTAAAATATTTTGGACACTTACCAGAAGTGTTAAGAGGAAATAGCAATAAAAAGTATCACTTATTTGTTTGTTTTTTTAAAGAACGCAAATGGAAATTAAAGTATCACTAGTGAACCCTCTTCCTTACAACTGAGTAGCGTTTCCCTTAAGCGAATGCGCATATGAAAACTCCGTGATACGGCGCTTGTACAACACGGCATCTCACCTCAAGTTAACGCACACATTATAGAAAAATTCTATAACGATATATATAAATGAGAAGATCAAAGGGAAATCAGCCTACGTGATCCACGAGAAAACTTAACAGAAACCGAAGCGGTAATTCCAGTGGACGACAGACGAAGTTTTAGAAGCCATTAGATTTATGGAAAAAAGGTAAATGCCCTGGCGAAGATGGAATTACAATCAACCTCATCAAAGAAGCAGGAGAATTATTTGCAAAACTGCTATCCTGTGACTGTGAGTGTTTTATTCCTGTGACTGTGACTGCGAGTGTATAAACTGCTATGAGTGTTTTATTATAATTATCATAGATCGATGTAATAGTAAAATCTATTCATCGTTGTCCGGTCATCCAAGGCTGTCGTATAGATGGCTGGCGACTTCCCCAACATGGTTTATTAGTGAGAAATTGCAGACTCAGGCATCGGCCGGAGTAGCTCAGTGGTTAGAACAGCAGTCTTGTATACTGTGGTCCCGGGTTCGATTCCTGGCTCTGGCTAATTTTTCACTCCAGTTGGGTTTATTGTATTTATTGTTTGCATGTCTGTATAATATTTATATATACCTTTTGCTATCCTTATTGTTTTCCAAGTGTGTCAAGAAGTCAGATGTACCAGGAGATTCGAATAATGCTGTGATGGTGCTACTTTACAAGAAAGGAGAGAATGGAAGCATCAAAAACTACCGTCCGAGCAGCTTACTATCAGTGATTGATAGAATTTTAACAAAGATTTAACGACTTGAATCAGCTATGGACTCAGTTCAACCTAGAGAACCAGCAGGATTCCGAAGTGACAATGGATCATATCCAAACGGTAGGGGAACTCATAGAAAAACATAAGGAATATAATTTACCTATTTTCCTTGCCTTTATTGATTATGAGAAAGTATTTGATTCGGTCTACACATCAGCAGTAGTAGAATCTCTAGAGAACATTGGTATAGACAAAACTTATATCATTATCATAAAGAAGATTTACAAGAAAGCAACAGCAACAATCCGCTTGGATAAAGGAAAAGCAAAGATCAAGCTTGGAGGAGGGAAAAGACAAGGAGACACCATTTCGCCTAAGCTTTTTACTGCTGTCTTAGAAAATATTTTTAAGAAGCTGGATTGGGAAAACAAAGCGATTAGAATAAATGGGGAATATTTAAGTCATCCCCGATTCACTGATGACATTTTAATTTTCAGTAACAGTCCAGAAGAATTGGAAAATATGCTAAAAGATTTGGCAGAAGCTAGTATTAATGTGGGATTAAAAATAAACTTGGAAAAGACTAAGGTGAGTTTCAATTCATTTGCATCAAAAAAGAAAATCGTCTACAACAACACTGAAATTAAAGAACTGCATAGTTATGCGTACCTTGGGCAGGAAATATCATTGGATAATAGTATGATGAATGAAATCAATATAAGGTAAGAAATGGATGGACGGTTTTGGGAAGAACAATATTATTCTGAACAGTAACATGCATCTTTGTTTGAAAAGAAATGTGTTTAACCAATGTGTTATGCCTGTGCTAACTTATGGAGAAGAAACATGGACGCTAACAAAACGGATGGTACAAAGATTACAAACAACATGGAGAAGTATGGAAAGATGTATTCTAGATATAAATAGAAGATACAGAAAAAGAATAACCTGAATAAATGGCTGGGCACATTGCTAGAAGACCAGACAATAAATGTAGCACAAACACCCTACAGTGGTATCCCAGAGATGTAAAAGGCCTAGAAGACGACCTCGAGTAAAATGGAGTGACAAAATCAGAAAACTAGACGGTGTTAATTGGATGACTAAAGCAATAGACAGCAAACATTGGATAAATATGGGGGAGACCTACATCCAGCTGTGGATTGAAAACGGTTGATGATATATATATATATATATGGCTTAATGCTGAAAAAATGGGTTGAAATAACGCATTTTCACTATGAATTAAAAATGCAAGTTCCTCTGATTATTCTGTGGGATATTCATAGTTTCTAATATTACACACTGTTTTCCGATGTTCATATCTTGTTCATCTTTAGAATTTTACCAATTTGTTCATTATTTTTGCGATTACATCTTTATTATATATATATATATATATACTTAATTTTTATAGACACGATAGCTTCCATAATTACGCACAAATCTCCAAACATAAACCCATAAAATCAAGGGGCATAAAATCTCGGTCAAGATCTTTAATGGGCAAAATCGGACCAAGGAGGTGGAAATAGGGCGGGCGTTCGTGAAAAGTGAAAAAAAACCCGTAACTTCGTAATTAGAGTAACTTGAGGTGAGATGTCGTGTTGTACAAGATGCCGAATTGCGTAGTTTTCCTATATGCAGGCGCTGTACGAAAACGCCGCTCAGTTTTAAGGAAGAGGGTTCCCTATTGATATTTTAATTTCCGCTTGCGTTCTTTTTAAAGAAAATTAAGTGGTACTTTTTTATTGCTATTTCGTCAAAACACTTCTGGTAAGTTAAAATAATCTTTTAGGTGACTTTTTATTTACCTATATAAGTCTTATTTTAAACACCAGGGGAATGAATCTGATGTTTTTACAGAGTACCGGTACCTGGCCTTTCTGCAAAGCATAAATGGTGGCCGGTTTCCGCTTGTTCACGTCAGTGGAGGGTGGAGTCACTGGCGTCTTACAGAATACGTTAGGGTGAGTCGACGAAAATTTTTGGGGGTAGGATGCCGGTTTTGTTCCCTTGGCGTAAGATAACGGTTATTTTTCGTTGCGGTCAAATGTTTCTTCATTGTATAAATGACTCTTGAATATTAATTAACTTGTCAACAATTTTAATCACATAATTAAAATCAGTGATTAATTCATAATTTTAATCAACTGATTAAAAAAAAACATTAGCTAAAATTATAAACTTCCTAAATGTTTAAAAGACATAAATAAATATTAAAATCTAAGGTGAACACAAATTGAAAGGTTTCTATATGTATTCTGCCTTATAAATAAACTTTATTGGCCTTATAAATAATTGTTTAATAAATATTAATTTTAATCATTTTTTAAAAATTTGATGTTAAATGCAGTTATTAATAACTTTAATAAAAGTGAATATTAGTAGCGTATAATACTGTTTTAGATAACTAGGGAATTCTGCTCCCTGCGAGCTACGCTCTCCAACCTCCATCAAGACACCGCAGACTCTAAAAACACACTAATTTGATCTGCTTTGAAAAGATAACGTATTAAATTTTCTGCCAAGATGCAGATTATGAGGATTTTTTTAAGTGAATGAGAATCAGTGTTAAGAGTGTCTAGCAGAGTGTAATAAAACCTCTGAAAAATGTGATTGGATCAAACGCATTTAGCGAAACTGTTGGTTTTATAAAAGTTGCTCAAAGTGCCTAAACAAATGTGCAGTCTGTGGCAGATCTGAGTTGCAGCTGAAAAAAACAAAGGGCATATGAAAAACACCAACAAAAAATCTGCATTCTAAAGCTCTTAATCACATTGGCTTTATCGTATTTAAACTTATTATAACGTTTAAAAATAGGCAAACTTAAGAGCCATAGTTATTTTAAATGTTAAGAACATAACTTTTTTTCTTCAAATATTTTTTTGTCTTTTTATTAAATTGCCAACATTTGTTACATTCATATTTTTGTAATTTCCTAACATTAAGTAAGTTATTAACTTTAGTTTAGTAAAGTTACTTTTATATTACTTACCCCATTATGTTTTATACTGCTTCACAAAAATTATTGTTTACATTGGAACTCCTCAAGGCATATTACCCCTAGATAGTGGGCCATCTTAGCCATAGGTATGGGTAAGATGCCGAAATGCAAGTGTTTACAAAAATGAAATGTTTGATGCTTTATATAATATCTGTAAATGAAATAAGGTTTTAAATGATACATAAGGGTGCAATCTTCAACAAGAAATCAATGAATAACAAATAAAAACAACACGCGATTTTTAAAACAATAAAGTCAAAAACTACGGCATCTTCACCCAATTTACCCTATATTACATATCGAATCAGTTTAAAGTTATCATTACTTCTAAAAAAAGGGGGCAAAAATTTATGTATGACAGACTTTTGATAAAATAAAAAATGTGCTGAACGTGCGAAAAAAAGTGTTTTGTAAAAATCATAACTTCGTCAATTCTCAAGTTATCAAATCCAATTAAATTTATTATAAATTTTCTTAATATTATCTACAACTTTTATGCTGAGTTTTATTTTAAGTTTCTGATAGGACCAATTCTTACAACAAAAACAATCTTAAAAATGCATAACTGTTCAAGAAAAAAATCATCTTATTAAGTATGTACTCAAATCCAAACTGGTTATTTTGAGACTCATTTTTAAATTCCTTTTGCTCTCAAACGCACTCAGTTGGTAGGTTTTCTTATTCAGAATCTGTATAATGCGCCGTAATGGTCGATTTTTCTTACAGGCAGAATATATTTTAAAAAACGATGTTAAAGTGGGCATTTTGAACCGAATTTCCCGAAGCGATTGTGTTGTAAAAGAAAAATATTGTCCTACTGAGAAAATACTTGTTTATAAATCAAGTTCTATTTAACTGAACGAAAAAAAAAGGTCACTTATAAATCTCTTCAAAAATCACGTCAGCAAGTTTCTTGTTATTATTATTATTATTATTATTTTCTTTTTTTTAATCTCAAAATGTGTCATAAAATTTCGAGTTGTTGAGCATGGAAAAGTATTTTTATTTAATACCACATTAACATGATTCTGATTAAAACAAATCTTATATAAAACCTAAATTAAAAACTCGTCAAAAATGGCCAGATAAAATTGTTAAAGTGGGTTTATCTCTAATCATGATTTAGATTTTGTTGTTGGAATTTTTACTTAACTTTGAAATCTACCTGCGCATGTAGGCCGAACAGACAGGGATGTGTGAACCTTTTGCACTACACACAAAAATTGCAATCACCTACCAGCAACTCCACGTCATTGTTACATATTTAAATGATATGTGAGGGACTCCCTAAAAGTATGTTTATTTGTCGTATGTTTACTTGTTGTTTACCGTATGGGTGCCAGTGGATTTGTGGTTCAACTTCGTATGTCACCGTATAGGTGTCAGTGGAGTGCAAAAGGTTAAAATTGTTAAATTCACAGAACAAGAAATTATACTTTACTAAATACTAGATATACATGTTATAAATCGTCCTTTAAATATGTTTAAATGATACAATAAAATCCTTATTTTAATTTATATTGACAGCTGTATTTGATATCATTTCAAATTTATTTAAAGAATGCAAGTAATCACAATAGTAAAACAAAACAAATTAACTGTCGATTCGTTGAATTTCATATGATTTAATTCAATGATTGTTTTGCTCGATACTTTAATTTTAATTAACCAACTGTAAACATAGTAAAAATTATTGCATGTATATTAATACTGGGTAACCGAGTTCAGTCGTTTTATAGCAAGGAAGTATACCACTAAAAGTCTTTAGATATTTGTAAATCTTCTTCTGAATAGTTCTCTTGAGACTCATTAGAGTCATTGCAACTCATTGTCACATTATGTTAAAGTAATTTTTTTGAAGCATTCGAAAATTTCCATTTAAATTTTTATTCAATGAATTATTCTTTTTTTTACTCACTGGCCTGAAATTGTTACATTAAAAATTACCCTCTGGAATTTTTTAAAGAATAAAATACTGATACTGATGTCTGAATTGTGTACAATATTATTTCATATGAAAGAAAGTTTTAAATAACTGAACTTTTCCCCGAAAAACTTTACTGTGAATTATTAGAGTGAAAAGAATCTGTAGAATTCCTTATCACTATATGTCATTGTACGTTTCTTTGATATTTTAATAATTTTGCATTTAAAGTTTCGTTTATTTATTACTTCATTTCCATGCAGAATAAATATCGTGCTGAGATTCTGCTTTTCAAATTGTACTGATATATAAAAACTAACTTTTGTTATTTTACAAGAAGGAATTTTTAAAATTAAATAAGAGTTGCAATGAAATACTTCTTTTACATTCATTAAAATCTGAAAGCTCGTTAGTACTAAGTAGAAATAATGCTCGTGGCCATTTTGGAAATTTTCTAGATACTCTTTATAAAATTTAAATAATAACATCTTTGCGTCTAAATAACGGTTTGTGATCCTCGTATTACAAACTCTATTGTACTGACTTAATTAATTATTATTTGGCGAGTAAATAATTGACTGCAAATCTCTTTTTACAATTTGCTTTGGCGCATAAAAACTGTATTATGTTTTTTTTAAAGAAAACTTTAAAAAGAATTAAAAGTTTATTTAAAAAATTTCCTTTTAAAATCATTAGAGTCTAAAGAATTCCATTCCTTATCTTATGATATCAGGATAATTTTTGTTGATTATTTTTCAACTGAACATTTAAAATTTCGGAAATTTAACGATTACTTTCTATGCAGAGTAAATAATGGGTTGAATCTCATCATATAGTACAATTTGTATTGATGCGTGAAAACTGAATTATATTATTGTGTAAGGAAGAAATTTGACATTTTACTAAGAAATTTCCTTCGAATCATTAAAAAGTATTTTAAGAACACTTCTGTTTATTTAATTGCCAATTGCATCTCGAATTTTTTATTTATATATTTTTAATAAAAAATTAGCATTTAAAAAAAATAGTGCTGGTTTAAGACTTTACTTGATAATGATAAATAACTTGAATTAAAAGTATATGCAATGTATGTCGTTGTTTAATTGCATGAAATTACATTCCGGAAATCAATATATTATTCATGTAACTAAAGTTTTATTCAAGTAACTAAACTGATCCTTTATAGTATTTTTAACACCACCACAACAATTACCACAACCAGAACCAACAAAAAACAAAAACATCCTTTGCTGTGAGTGGGATTTAAAACCATACTTAACTTCGATAATCATAGTTTAATGTCTTACAAATCTACTATAGTTTAATTTAGTTAAAAAAAAAACATTTATATATATATTTGCAGAACGTGTTTCGAGCATGATCGAAACATGTTCCAATTTTCATCTTAAAAAATTACCTTTGCAGGGGTTATAAAAACCGCACTTGCTAATTGCTAGTTTCCTTTGATCGTAATTATCACAGGCATTTTGCTCATTTTTCATTTAATCTTTCATCAACATACACATCCATTTATTTGCCAACTTAATAATATATCCGTTCTTCTCATACTACAATGTTATTAATGTTAATGTTATTATTATATATAATGCGTTATATTTACGCATAAATGTTATTTATGCGTAAAAACTTCTATTTACAAGTTATGACAAGAAACCTACAAATATTTTTTCTAAAACTCTCTTGAAAAGCACCTACACTTAGTGAAAGGGAAATGTGCATTGCCAGTTTATTATTTAACCTTTCGTAGATGTAACTATTTTATTCTTTGTTGAGTAATTGATGCTTTGACATTCTTGCAATTATTTTAATCTGTTCTGCTTTTATCTGAAACAGAAATAAATAAACATAAATTTTCGCATAATTTGTAATTTTATTAGTACCTAAATTTCTAAATTAAAATTAAAGAAATGCATTTTAAATAAACTTTCTATTTAAACTTTCATTCATTTAATAAATCATTTATTTTCTGGGTAAATAAGACAATGAAACTCTCGTAATAGCTTAAAATTTTTAATTTGATACCTGAAACACGAATTGTTGTATCTAGATAATCGTCCAGATTTTAAATAATAACTTTCTTTTCAAGGTTATTTTTTTTAAATTAACTATGTATCAGGAAATACAGTTCCAAGTTTATATTATTCATGCTATCAAAACTTTGGTGTTGATTATTTATGTGAATTTTAATTTATCGGCAATTAATTTCATGAGTTTTTAATAATTTAATCTCATGTACATTTCTTCATGTAATCCTGAATTATGTCCTAAAAATACAAACCAAAACTATTAAGATGTATAATTAAGAAAATAATTTCTTATATTACTTAACATAAGAATTTGCTCATTGAATGTATTTTGAACATTAAAGAAATTGTACCAAAATATTAAAAGTTCCGATAATTTGTTGCATTAAAATTCAAAAACTTTCAGATTATATTAAGAAAACGTCTTTCAAAATCATTATGATCTTCAAAACTCGTTAGTGCTCAATTTGTAAGTAATTTGTATTGTATTCTCATTTTGGAAAATTTTTATTTAACCTCTCGCGATTCAAGCATTCCTTTTCTAGCGAAGTAAATAATGTGCAGACTCTTACAATTGCTGAAAGTTTTCTTCTTTCGCTCAGACGGAACTTCTGTATTGCAATAATCACTCAGTTTGAAACAAAAAACTTAATTGACAGTTTTTTTATGTTTTACATATAGAATAAAAGAACTTTTGTAAATTATGTAGTAAAACGCTTATTTTAAGTAAATACTGGTAATAGTGGTAATAATTATTTTTAATTAATATTATGTAAATGTAAATTATGTAGCAAAACACTATTTTAAATCCACTTCATTTTGTATTACTGTTATGTAAATATTATGATTCAATGTAAAACTGATAGCTAAAAATTGCATAAATTTATTGAGTTTATAAACTCTAAGTACAACAACTGTTTTCTTGCAGATTTCGTGTAATTCTGAATTTACTTGTGTACAGAGGAAGTTCGTGAAATAAATAAATTATGATTTTATTTTTTAGATTTCCTTTCTTACATTTAAAAAAATATATTTACTTTTAATTATGTGTTTTAAATTTTTTCTGAAAGAAACGAATCTCATTCTTTTCATATTTAAGAATGAGAAAATTTCAGAAAATGTCATGTCTCGATCTAAAAAATTATCACAGATTCATTATAAACTTCTAAATACTTGATTGTTACCATTTAAAGCTATTTTCATTGTATTCCTAATTTTTAACTAATTTTCATTGATTTACCCATTTATTTATTTTCCCAATAACAAATGCACAGGCATATTCGCAATAGCTCCAAAACTTTCATTGATATCGCAGACAAGACCTCTTGGTATATTAAAAGGTTGATCTATACCAATTACAAGTTTAATATCTTAACTATTTTGCACGAACTGAGTTCAGGCAAAAAAAAAAAAAAACATTGCTTGCTTCGTTAGTAAAAGCTTTTTGATACCACTAATTTGTAGCTATAAATTTCTGATTATTAATTGTCAAATGTACTTCCATTCCATAACACAAATATATTAGTATGAAAAAAAAAGTGGTGTATAGCCCCTATTTTTAATATATGATGTCAAAAAAAATTGAAAGAGTTAAGGGGGTTAATAGTAAGATTTCTATTTTTTCAATTACCTTTTATATTTAGAACAAGAGAACTTTTGTAAATTGTGTGAAAAAAAGAACATTAGATCTTACCTTTAAGTTTTGTATTGTATACTTTATATAAATTATACATGAGAATGTACAGTTGAAAAATGTGTTATTTTTTTCTCATCATTATAAAACCGTTCGAATGAAAAATACCTTATTTATATATATATATATATATATATATATATATATATATATATATATATATATATATGTGTATATATATATATGTTATCAGTAAGATTTTTGATGGATTTTATTTACACTAGAAGAAAAATAAAGGATCTCTGCTTGATATTATGTAATGTCGATTTATTTTCTGAAAAAAAAAAATCAAATGTTTAGATTAGACCATTTCTTTATTAATAAGAAAAACTTTTTACATTTTACTGCATATTTTAAGAATTAAGTTGAAAATTATATAAGTTTAGTAAAATATAAAAACATTAATTCTACAATTTTCTAAACATAAATTTATTCGTTTATTAAAAATTCATCTGATTAACACCTTTAAGAGTAGTCAGAATCTTCAAAACCATTTACCACTTCATTTCAGGGTAATTTTCCTCCCATTCTCATTTTATCTCTCGCCGATTTAACTATTTATTTCCTTCCTGAGTAAAGAATGCTCCAAACATTTACGATTGCTCTGAAACTTTCCTCTTTTATCTTAGATGGGAATTCATATATTAGAGAAGTCATTCTGTTACTTATTACAAGCTTAATCAAAAGTTTATTTATCTATTGTTTGTTCTTTTATATTTATAGGTATAATAATTAATTGAATAATATAAATGTATATTATGCTGCTTACCACTATTTCCAAACAATAATTTTGGTTGTACATTTCTACTAGAGCCATCCAAGAGATTTATTAATTGTAAATAGCATCAGGCATAATAATAAAAAAGTACACTATTCAGCATACTTAATTGTAATGCAATATTGTATATATACAGGGTGTCTTAAAATGAAATGACTGATTTTAGAATTCAGTAACTTGCAAATGGGGGCAGCTATTATAATATTTTTTACAGGACCGTTTTGCAAGATGTCAGGATTTTTTTTTACTGCGATTCTCGATTTCAGTTTTAAATAGCAACGATAGACTGCGCTGAAAGCAATGGATGCTAAATTAGAGCACGATTCTTGGCGTCTCTTTCCTATCAGCATTGATATGAAAGAAGGAGGTTAAATATATGGAGTGGTTCTCAGTCGCAAATGAAATTTTGTTCTTAGGGACCCCACACCATACATTTAACCCCTTTTTTTCCCATAAATATTGAGAGAAGATAAGGGCCATATAACGTGCCCGGATTTAGCGTCTATTCCTTGCAGAGCCATCTATCGATGCTATTTTAAACTAAAATCGATAATCGCAGTAAAAATATCGTGACATCTTACATAACCCTCCAGCAATATTTTTTTAAATAGCTATCACCCTTTCGAATTTATTGAATTTTAAAAGCAATCAGTCCATTTTAGGACATCTGCTATATTTTCCACATTATTTCATAAAAAAGTCCTTCCGGAACAGGCCAGAAGGAAAAGGTAGCTGTCATATCCCTTGTTCTTTTAAAATTACAGTTTTTATATATAAATTATATATAAAATGTTTCCTTCTATATTTTATGCCAGTCTTATTTTTTTATAGAGTAAAATAAACAAACAAGCTTCATAGAGTTAATATAAGAAGTTTTTTCTTTATTTAAGATATTCTTTACTATGTTAAATTTACTTTTATAGCTTAATATTTATTTTAAGCTGTTAATTTAAAAAAAAAAATAGTACTAAAATATGAGAAAAGTATTTCGATAATTTATTATAGGAAATCCTGAGATCTTGCTTTGTGTTGATCAGAAAATCACCTTAAGAATTAGTAATTAACTTATCATCCTTTATCAAATATTTCATTATTTGCTGAGTAAGAGTTAACAATTCCCTAAAACATTCATGGATCGGAACAAAATTTTAAACTTTTATCTTAATTGGGAAATCATATGTAAGAATTATCAACATATTTTTAATTATACATTTTACTGTCGGTTTTCTTGTGCAGAATAAAATAAAGTTTATAAATTATGTAACGAAAATCACACTTTAATTCTAATAATAATATATTGATATTATATAACTATTTTTAGATTCTCCATGCATCTTTTCGTTGATTAAACTATCCATTTGAAAGTTCAGTAGATAATGCACTAAAAATCTCATCATTACATAAAAAGTCCTTTTTTTATTGCAAGCAAAAATTAACAAATATCAGTTAATATCTACTGTCTATTTACTAGTTTAATTTTTAACGTTTTCATAATTTGAATTATTGTTTTAGTTTCATATGTTTGTTTTTTTATAAATTATGTATCAGAAAGTGAAATTGAAAGATAACATTTTTCATTGTATGGGAATACGTAATAGAAAGCAAATTGTCGTTTATTTCACAAAATTAAAAATGCATAATGGAAATTTAAAATATAAAATAAAAAATATAACAAAGTGTACTCAGAAAACTTTTAATTTAAAGTTTTGTTACAGTGAAATTTTAAAATGTACATATGTTGATGAGAAAACACCTTTGACAATCATCACAATCTTCAAAACTCATCAGAACTTCCTTTCAGTATAATTACCAAGGCATTGCATTTGCGGACTTTGTCGTCAATTTAACCTTTCTTTTACTAGCTTGGTAAGCAAAGCACTAAAACATTTACGATGAATTCGAAACTTTCCTCTTTGGAGGATGTTATGTATCTGCATAACGGTCCGTTTTGCAGTCACAAACTCAGTTGACATTTTTGTTATCTATTATTTAATATTTTGTATTTAAAACAAAATCATTTTATTAAATTGTGCAGTAAACAACGCTGTTAAGATCCACACACACATATATATATATATATAAATTTTTGTAAATATTTATAAAGCATTTTTTTAAGTAATCTCCGATCAATATCTTATAGTAATGTACATAATACATTAAAACTTTAATGATTACCTTAAATTTCACCTCCATTATCTCAAGTATGAATAAATAAATTACAATAATCTTCCGTTTCTAAAAAACGAATATTAATTGTTATCTTTTCATATTTAGATTTACCGTTTCACTTTGGTATGTCTGAATGTTTGTAGCTGGATATACTCGTGAAATATTTTTTTAATCATAGACGTATCAGAGTACACGTATCAGAGGTATATATGATTATTTTAGAAAAAAGAGAAAATAGATTTATTACCATTAAGGTTTTTATATTTCATTTGTGAAAAATAATTAACACTTGTTTTCTGAATGCCATGCAATTCTGATTTGTTATGCACAAAATCTGCCAATAAGACGTTAAGGTGAAAAAGTTAATTTCATTGATAAAAAACATTTCTTCATATAAAAACATCTTGTAATCTAATATATATTTGAGTACTAAATAGATGTGCAAATGCAGAAAAATGCAAAATTTGTACTTTAATATTATCATAATAGGAATTCGAAAGTCTTGAATAACTCCTCCCACAATATTTAGAATCTTGAAAACCCATTGGCACTTTCAAGAATATTTTCTGTATATTTCAGTTTTAAAAACTTTTATTTAATCCCCTCGTTGAGTTTACATTTCATTTCCTAAATAAGAAGACCGTGCACCGAAACATAATTCCTCCAAAATGTCCCTATTTTACCTTAGATCGAACCCATATTACATAATAATATATTAAATGCTCATATTATTAATATTATGGAAATATTGCTTGTTCTGAAGATATTTACTGTTTCCCCTCCCTCTCCCCCGCAATACTTAAAGATATATTTCTTTTAGTCAACATATTTTCTTCTTTATATTTTCTTCAACAAAGGAGAGCTGATGCAGTATTGATGCTGTTGCAGACAGGCGGCTATGCATCACATGTAGCAGATATGTCCATGAGGACTGTGTGGGACTTACCGCCCATGATGAAGAAGTTTTTATTTGTCCATCTTGTGAGGACTGAGTAATAACAGATGTAAATTCTGCAGACAGATGCAATAAAACTAAGCAAAAGCAACTATATTATTTCATAATATTTTGTAGTAACTAAGGTTCTTTGCATGGGTCTTCGAAGAGCCACAACCGAAATGACTCCCCCTTCTAAAGTGCATGTTCTGAAAATATTTACTGTGCCCCCCCCCCCTACCCCGCAATACCTTAAGATATATTTCTTTTATCCTATCTCCTCTAAAATCCCTTGGAAGAGTGGCTCTTCCATACACCCTGTGTAGTAGGTCAATAAGGAGCCACATGTCCCTAATATGGACCTGCATATCCATAACAGGAACAGGTGGTTTCTTATATGGACACTTGTAAACAATTTTTGTTTTTATTATTAAAATTAAATCATAATAATTATAAAGTCGCTAATTATAATAATGATAGTCAACAATCCAGTGATAGTGGTGATATATTTTCGAAGTCCTATGACGTGTACACGGGTGTGAAAAAAATCAATTTTTCTTACAGTGTCCATATTGGGTACAGTACCTTACTTTTAATCTCAGGGATAAAAATACAAACAGCTGTTACCAAACGCATTGCTTTCAAAATCTGTGTCAATTGATCCGTAAACTAAAGAAAGTCCTTTTCTTTATCCGAGCTTGTTGGGTGATGTCAAGAATAATTGATTTACGGTGAGAAGATAAAGAAGAGTCACGGTGGTGGTAGTAGAATATTTTTATTTTATAACACTTAAAGCAAACTTAACCATATACTGGGTACGCTGTATGATGACACGTCAGTACAAACTCTTTCTACTCTAACCGTAAATGAACAGTACTAACTTGGCATTGCTCAACTAGCCGGGGTGAAGAAATTGACTCTCCCTAGTAAGACACAAATTTTGAAATCAAATCGTTTGGTAGCAGCAGCTTGTATTTTAATCCCTTGTGAAGTCTATGGGCATAGCTCAAAGTACTCGGAAATAATAATTGACATTGTATATTGTTAATGTAGTTTAACAGCTTTTTACGATTTTAGAATCGTTTAAGCATATTTAAGCACAATTAAGAATAAAGTAGTGTAATTTTAGGTCTTTAAAGATGAATTTAAGCATCCTACTTATTTATTGACTTAAGTTAATAGTGTAAGAATATTAGAGAAAAAATATTTTTCAAACACTATATTTTAACACTGCAGGTTTCGTCTATTTATGTGTTAAAGCAAAATTCATGTTTTTTTATTCTAGTTTTCGTACAATTCTAATTAATCACGTATTAAAATACACAAATATTATATACAGTCAGATGAACGATTAAAATATTTTACTTACTGCTTTTAAAAATTGTTTTTAATCTGTAATAGATTTTTACAATATGAAATGAAAAATAACAAATTATACTAAACAACTAAAAGGGGTTTTTAATATTTTATTATGATAAGATTTCAAGGAGTTTTAGTTAAAAAACTCCATTCGATTGATTAGAATTTCTAAAACTCTTTTTCCAATTTCTAATTTTACTGTATTTTCGTTTAGAAAACTAATTTAACCTCTCTACCGTTTAAACATCTATTACCTAAATTCGCAAATAATGCACTAAAGCACCCATAATTGCTGCAAATTTTTCATTTTTGATCTTAGGTATGAACTAATGTATCAGAATAATGGTCATATAATTTTTTAATCTAAAATCGGCTTCAATATAATAATTTATATTTTAACTATACATACATACATACACACACACACACATATATATATATATATATATATTATTTTATTAATATATATATATGTATATATATTTTTTTTTCTTATTAATTTTGAAGTATTTATAAACTTTCCACGAGTTAGCTATTTATATTCTTGTCGAGAAAGCCTCGTAGTTGCTTTAAAAGGGCACAAATATTCTCAAATATCAAATATGAATAAATAAATAAATCTGAAAAGATTTGTTTTCATTAAGCAACTGTATTTTAAACGTTTCCGTATTTAAAATTACCGTTAGAATGACTGTTTTTTTATTATTTATGGGCTAAAATTTATTCTTGAAATTAAAATAGTAATATTAATAATGACAAAAAATATCAGTTTTGGAAAAACGCTATTTCTATTTAAATGTGAATATTTATTTATTAGTATTAAGCAATTATTATTTTCACTAGCGAGTGAAAAATTGTGTTTTCGCCATGATCTATTTTATCTGATTTATTTTGAAGAAAAGTACGTAAACAACGTATATTATAGGATGAACAAATAAATTATTTTTGTTAAAATAAATTCTACTAATTAAAAGAGGTTTCACTGTTAAACAAGTACATTAAATGTAAAAGAAAAAACAACAAAAAGTACAAAATTATAAAAACTTTTTAATTTTTTATTTAAAAAAATACGCTGAAATTCTAAAGATTGTTCAAAAATGTTCATGTCCTATCTCAGATAGCAACTCTTGTATGAGAATAATCCCCGAGTTGGTAATTATAACGTAATGCATATTTTTCTTATCTTTTGTATTTAGATAATGCAAAACAGCATTTAGAAGAAACAGACTCTAAATCCCATTTTTTTTTTGTTTTATATATATATTAGGGAAACGATTTTAAAAAAGTAAAGTATATCTATGTACAAGTTTTCAGTATTAGTTCATAAGTTAAAAAATCCAAATATAATTGAAGTTTCTCTCTAAAATTCGTGTAATTACCATTTATTCAGTAATCAAATACTAAAACAGCGAATATAGTAAAACAAGTAATTTCGATATACAGTCGAACCTCGTTATCCCGACGCTCTCATGACCAGAAAAAAATGTCGTCATAAGCGGAGTGTCGTGGTAAGCGGATTTGGAAAAAAGTATGTTTATGAAAACCTGCATTTTTAATTAATTTAACCCGTAACTGGAGACGGGAGTCAGAATGACTCCGCATTGTTCTTTGGCTCTGATTATCATGTGTTTTTTTGTCCTTGAATAAAATCATTCCTTAGTACCGAAAAGTAGTTCTTTTATCATTACATGATTTCCAGAATATATTGCGTTACTAAAAAAATTATGTTTACAAAAGACAAAAAAGGAAAATAACATTCTATCTCTGAACGCGTAAGAAAATTCCTGTCTCCAGTTGCGGGTTAAAACAATTTTAAATTCATAACTGCTCTTGCCTTTTTGAGCATTATTAAACAAAATAAACACCAAAACAAAATTGAAAAGAATAAAAATCAGATTTTGCTGTAAACAGTTTTAAAACCCTGCGAGTGTCTTGAGGGCTTTCCTGCATTTTCATACAAATGCTTCTAAAAATAATCTTAATGCAAATTTTCTTTCCTTGTTTGTTTCTAAAATACACACCGCTTTATTTGTTATTAAATTTTAAAATATAATTTTGTTTAAAATATTTTTCCTACAACAGATTTAAGTTGTTTTTGAGAAACTAAAAAATACGTCCAAATCACTCAGAAGGTTAAACACTGGAATTGATGAGTGGAAATGAGATTTTTCCAGCTCGAATGAGTATCTGCGCATGCGCCTCAAGAAAACGTTCAGCGACATTAGCTCTTTTTTTTTTTTATTTCACATTCCCTAAATAAATACGTATTGCACCCTCACTGTAAATTACAAAGGAGGAGTCATCGTGTGTGCGGGGGGGGGGGTGTAGAAAACGCACAAGGAGGGGGTAAGAAATCTCTCCTTTACTGAATTAAATGGGTCATTCATATTGTGTGGGTTTGTGTATTTAGATAAAGGATTGAAATAAAGTATTTCCTTTATTTCAATGGGTATTTCAGATACTTTTGCGAAAAGTTTTGCTAAGACATTTCTTATCGCTTAATTTCCGTGGTTTTAAGATGGATTAGGAAAAACGGACAATTTTTCCAAACTGTCAAGATATCCGGAGTTGAAAATCATTCAACGACGTAAAATCCCTTGTTTATTTACATTAAAATCATATACAGAAACAGGAACTTTGAAAAACTGACGTAATAAGTGGAGTGACGTGAAAACCGGGTTCCTGAATAACGAGATCCGACTGTATTTTATGTTTACGGTGTTTATCTCCATGCTTCAATTTATTCACAAATTTCAAATCGATGTTTTACAATCAATCAAACAATCAAAGACAGTTACAATCCCAATATTATTAAATCATCTTCTTAAAAATTCCTTTAAGAATTATTAGAATGTTCCAAATGTGCAATTTGTTTGAAGGCAATTTTTATTGTATTGTCATTTCGAATACTTGTTTTTAAATTCTCGTAGATGTATCAATTTATAATCTGGTTGAGCACACAATGAAACACCTGACGTTTACACTAAATCGTCTCTTACATCTAAACGAATTATTCTTATTTTAGACTGGCAGGCTACGTCCGCTGCGCTGGTCGATTTGTCCAAATGAACCTTGGGTCAAACAAAATGTGAATCTGACCATGTATTTTAAAACAATGTGGATCTTCACCTGGAATATATTTCCACAATGCTGAAAACGATGCGGACGTCATTGCGATATTATATTACCTTATGCGTTGCAGAAATTTTGAGCTAATAAAACACAATGCTTTCTGTTGATCCTTTAAGGTGCGTTTTAGTAGGGAAATGATGCCACTATAACAACAGGAATTGAAATGTTGTCTAATCTGACACTATTAAACTAGAGAGCATTACAATAATTGTAGAAATTGATCAATGAATACGAATAATGTTCGAATAGCTAATTTTCGGGTGTTTGTTCTTGAACATTTCGTGGCCACATGTAAGAGACTGAAAATCCTTTATAAGTTACTTCTTAAATAAGTATTTAAATGCCTAATACCCAACGAATTTAAACTTAAAAGATGAATTAGTTTATTATTTTTTCAGTATGCTTATATAGTATATATAAATTATATGTTGCTGTAGTTATTTAAATTTATACTGTTGTCATCGGCTGGATAAGTTTTAAGTGCATTTTGATTAAGAATGCTATCATTAAAAAATTCGATATTAAGTCGCTGTTTCCATGGCAACAATACTTTAATCTTGTTGTCTCTGACACTAAGAATATCGAAGTCAAATTGCCAATGCTGAGAATCGGATCTTAATTTTGAGTTCGTAACAATTTTAACCCATTTATATTTTGTTTTAAACAGCATAATTACGATCGTTAAATTTCATTATATACATATATAAATGTATATGACAAAACTGCCGCTATAAAAATGCATTTATTGAAGTTAAACTTACTTAAACTAACTTCGTATGGAGAATTGAAAAAGTTTTTCTTAACTAATATTTATCATCATAGATTAACATACAAGATGGGACATTTCCATAAGAGCGTAATGGTATTGCGATTACGAACGTAGCACCTTTAGTGACAATGGGGAAGAAACTCCCCATCCTTGTAAAATTCTTATCATTGAGTACCTACCTTATTCTGATCTTTCATTTTTTTAATGTTGCATGTTTACGTTTTCAATAGAATCTACAGAATCTTACACCGATACTCGAACATTGAATAGATATTCTATTTTATATCTAATATCTATTCTATGTTCATGCAAGGATATATGCTTTTTTGTTTGTTTGTTTACATGGTGAGTGAACGATTTAATTGCAACGAGGTCGCCGAGTGGCGTGGTCGGTAGCGACAACTGCTGCCACGGCGGGGTCCCGGGTTCGAATCCTCGGGTAAGACATTGATGTATTTGTGAATGTCGCTTTGTAGTTATATAAATATGTAATGGAACAAGAAATAAAAAAAAAAATGTTGTGACTTCTTGTTGTTTCTGTATAAAATAAGGATCATTCGAGGCGAAAAGCCATAGTTGCTATAGGTCCCAAAGCAATCTCCACTATGGTGGTGCACTGAACCAAACCAAACCAAACCAAAGTGCCACGAAAAACAGGGTAAAAATTTTGTCTTAAATGAAGTAAATATGATATAATTGGATTTAAAGCTACATAAAGTAATGGTGTAATATAAAAATATACGAAGTACTGCACTCTACAAATCACGAAAAATTTCATAGATATTCCCATTCGGTAGGAAAAATTTTATAGCCGATGTTTTATTAATTGATGAAGTTTAACGTATTAAATAACCGTTACAATAATTTTTTAAAACTTATGCATTTTCACTTTCTTACAAATAAATTAAAATATCGTTTTTAATGTAAATAACGTACAATCAATTCAATAATATTTATAATATTAACATATAAGAAATAATAATAAAATTAGAGATGGGGAAAAATTCCTTTAGACAAATTCTTAGAATTATATAAATCTAACAGTTAAAAATAGAGTTACTGGCATTACACTCAATAAAGTTTTATTCGATATGAATAAATTAACACAATACCTGAATTTGATTTTTTACAATTTAATCTCATAAACTTACATATTTACGTCATTAACAGAATTTTGAAGGGTTTTTCTTTTATATTATTACTCTAATTATCATTTTGTAAGTTAAAGATGAACAATACAAGTGCGGAAAAAACAGCTAAATAAATAAAGCAAGCATGAATAGAATATCGCCTGACACGTGCTGACCTGCTTCGTTTTAGGAAAGAATAGATATTCAAAGCATAAAGCGTAAACATATTTTTTAAACATACGTAAATTTCGGAGGCTTGTTAATTCTTCCCCCTTTTCGGTAGTGACGCTCGTACTGTTGCCATTACAGATTTTGCCGTAAATGTCCCATCTTGGTCCTTAATCAATGTTTATCATAATATTATTAAAAATTTTATTGTGTCGCCAACCAACGTTAAATCGCACAAAAATGAAATGTTCATTTTTTTTTTTTTTTTTTTTTTTTTTTTTTTTTACAAATGCTAAATCGAGGTTCTGCTGATTTTTTTAAAGCATATACATGCTCATGAGAAGAACATTCTAAAATTTTTTCAAATATTCCTGCATATGCCCTTATTGAGAACTTCCTTGATATCATCTTATCAATTTTTCAGATGCATCTTTCTTACCCTGACGCGAAAGAAAGATAAATCGCAAAGTCTTGTTTTAATTGCGATATTTCAACTGAATTTTTTTTTAGCGTTACAAACGTTCCCTTTCATGTATAAATTAAATATTTCCATTTTTAACACGTTCACGCCGGCGCGGTGGAAAACACTCGACTTTCTCAGAGTTGTCAAGTCTCCAGCTTTTTGCACACCACTGTTATTTTAGAGAAAATGTTGTTCCTTTAAATCGCCCAATTGTTCTAATTATATAAAACAACCTTTTCTATATTAAAATACTGGTAAAAAAAAGGTCGGAGACTTGCCAGCCCTGAGACTGTCGAGTGTGACCCACCGCGCCGGCGTGAACGTGTTAAATATTATCACTCGTCAAAACTGATTTTTTTTTTCATTTTTTTCATTTTAAATAAAGTTAGTAACAGATTTTTCTTTTATTTTTCGTGGTGTAATAGCCGTTTCAATTTTTCGTAAACCATAAAGTTCGCCAAGAAATAAAATGGTAACCTTGTCGTCCAAAATAATAGAACTTTCCATCATAATTCTATAACTAATGTACGTAGAACGATGTGTTATAGCTTAAAACCTTCCCTGAAATTATATCTATCTAACACTGTAAGTTTCGGCAATATGCATGCGGTAGAACTCGAAATATAGACGTTCGGAACGAAATTTCTGTTTGGATTTTATATACATTGTGTCCACGTATAACCTGATCGACCTTTATTTTCGCAACCGTTGGTCCTAGATGCTTACTTCCAATTACAAAAATGGTTTATATAAGGTAAAGAATTGTTTTTAAAGCGATTTGGGTCAAGAAAAACATTTGTTAAAAAATTACGAAATTTAAATTTTTTTACTGTATCCCGGTCCGATAAGTGATATTTAGTAAAGATTTACTGTGACACTAACAAGTAAGACATAAAAAGTCCCATTCAACTAACATTAAAATTGATCAGTTTTGAAACTTTGAAATGCATATACTCCTTTTTTGCATATCAAAACAGATGATTTCGACCATGCTTTCAGGGATCGTATATAAAATGCTTAAACTTATTTCAAGGTATCTGCGGTTTGAAAGAAATCGTACAAATATTACGATTGAGTTAACTAAGTTGAGTTAACTACGATTTAGTTAAGTTTCAGATCAGTTGAAATAGTTGTATTTTAACATATGTTGTATTTTGTAAGGATTTGAGGCTATGATTTCTTTAGACGAAAATTGTTATTTTCATAAGGTTTTATTTAACTTGCAACGATCGTCTTTCCAGTTTAAAATTTGTGAGCGAACTTTAACTGACTTTCAAATGTCCGATCGAAGTTAAAATTTTACATGCTGACTTAAATCCGATTACAATGTAATATTATGATTTTCGACGCTTACCAACTTATACATACTTATATTAGAGGATAACACAAAAAAATTCGGATAGATTACCGTCAACAAGTTTAAGAAATGGTTTTAGATTAGATAACATAAACCTGCGATGGTTGTGTTTTTTAACTTTTTATAATTACGTTTCATGTATTTGTTAACGTAAATACAAAAATTACCTTCATTTGTAATCATCATGTCAGGATTTTTTGCAAATAGTAAATTTCAAGGTTAAAAAATAGCGAAAAATCTTATACTATAAAATAGATGTAAGACTTTTTTATTCCTTTTAATTTTATTTAATTCAATAATTTATTCAATTTTGTGGCTTATCCTGGGTCTCTTACAGCTAAACAGCTCAGGGTGCCGACGAGGTTGGGAGGGGAGGGGGGATCAATTTTAATTTTGAGCTTTTTAACTTTGAAATTTGCGATTTGAGAAAAATCCTGGCCTGATGGTTTAAAATGAAGGTCATTTTCTGATTCAGTGCTAAAAAATGCATTTGAATCAATTTTCAAAAGTTAAAAAGCGTGGCACAACCCAAAATTTGAAGGACGACGTAATGTAACGGCATTTTAAAATATGTATCATTTTTGTAATTAATTGAGGCTGTTGTTTTTCATCCTTTTACGTAACATAAACTCTGTTATTTTTATCCTCTTATATGTTCAGTACAAATTGTATATTTTGCAGTAATATGTCAGAATGATTAAAGATTTCAAATTCATATTCAAATTCTAATTTTACTCTCAACCATTTCTTTAATATATCTGACGAAATTATATTTCTACTAAATTTGTGAATGAACCCTAATTTGCAGCAAAAAATATGCTCCAATTTTAAACAGCTATTATTCGGTCAATTTTAATCGTAGAATATCGGGACTTTTTTTGCCTTACTTGTCAGTGTAACAGAAAAATTTTACTAAATATAACATATAGGACCGGGGGAACGTGTAAAAATATAGATTCTGCAATTCTTCGCTAAATTGCATTTTCGCTTCAAACTTTTTTTTTTTTTTATCTTAACACTGCACCTAATTTTAACCACTTATGTAATTAGAAGTATGCATCTAGGACCAACGGTTGCGAAAATAAAGGTAGGTCAATTTATACGTGGACACACTGTATATAAGTAGATAGCAATTCGGATATCACAATAATCGTTTGGTTTGTAATTACAACCATTTTTTTTTTCTTTTTAGTCCTTTGAATTGCCTTTTATGTTTGGAATAAAATGTTTTTAATAATTTTGTAAACAAAAAAGAAAAGAAAAAAAAAAGACGCGTTTTAAATCATTTTTTTTTTTAACTTTTATTATGAAAACATTTTCAAACTTTCTCTTTAACCTATGTATTTAAACGTTGATTGTCTTACTGGATATATAAATAAATTTAAAATGTCAAAATTGCTTTAAAAGTGTCCTTTGCCATACTGAACAGAGGTTAAAAATACTATTAATTATGTAGTTTGTGTTTATGAAAACTATTTTCAATGATCTCATATTGAATTATTGTTTCATACATTATGGGTGAATATAGGTAAATTATGTACTAAGTAATTTATATAAAAGCTATATTTTAATGCAATTACACAAAATGGTGAAGGTAGGCAATTGATATAAAAAAATATATATATACTACTTATTACAATTAAAGACCATGATTTTTTAAAAAAAATAGAAGACGAATTTTTCAGTTTCATTGTATATTAAATGTAATCTCGATGTACTGAGTAAAGAACAGAATAAATCTTTATATAATTTGTAAGCTTTATAAGTATCTATTTTTAAATAATGTCAGAAAATACCTTTATCATTATGTACTTAATAAAACACTCTCCGATAAATATAACTCTAATATTAGTTTCTTTGTAGAATTAAATTAATATTAATTTATTCTGTACAAAATGACATACATACTGTTTACAGGACTTCCACAGGCGATTACTTTTGTATTCTGTTCGCACCACTATTTAAAAAAAAAAAAATACATTTTTTGTGCATTTCTATTGCAAATATTGTAAAAGCGTATGTAAAAGATTTTTATATTTAAAAAGTGGTGCAGAATAGAATTAAAAAATAGTCGCCCGTCGCATCCCTGTGTATAATTATGTACATACAATGCTGATATTAACTTTTTTATGTGTAAAATTATGAATTCATGAAAATTTCATCTTCTAAAGCATTTTTTGTGAATATTTGAAACCACATTAAAAGTTTTACACAATCATTTAATAAATTTTAGAAGGATTTTCCAATTAAAATTAATTAATTAAATTTGAATTTATTGGTATTTGGTGCAATATTTATAACTCCACTCAAACTTTTTTTTTAAATATATTTTTAGTATTTTGCTGAATTAGGAAATGTGCAAATACAATGTTCTTACAATAAGAATATAGAAATATTTCCGAAATGAACCCCCCCCCCACACACACACACACACACTCCAATCATTCAACCTCAAGAAAGCTGAAAAGTTCCAAAAGCGAAAGAAATCATCTTTTAAAAAATATTTTTACTTTGTGGAACAAATAATGCTTTTGGAACAAGATAACGTAAACTAACTATAACTTATTCTAAACTGCATTACTAATCGATGTATTAAATTAATTTTATATGGTTTAATTTTTAAAAATATCTAGTGATTTAATACCTGTCAGTATCTTAATTACAAGCTGAGAAATTTCAGAAAAGGATTTCGTCACTTTGTATATAAAAATATTATTCACTGTTGTACATGTCGTTTTAAAAAGACTTTCATTCATTGCTTACTATCTTTTCAGTTATTTTTCCAATATAATTTTTAATCCCACGTAGGATATCCGGTTTTACTCAATAAGAATGAAAATTGCAAAACAAGTCATAAAATGACACATAAAAATGACAGCAACAGTGTCATCGTAGGATATAATTAAAGTTTAAATATGTTCTATATATTAATATTAAAGTTTTCTGTTTTATAAATTTTAAAAACGAGCATACAATAAAAATCAAAACAGGACAAATTTTCCTTAACAAAAGCTACAAAAAATTATTATACAGATACCTAAATGGTTGTTTCGTGTTCTTGCCTGCTGCTAAGCACTTCACCCATGCCATGTACGCTAATGGCGCCTGGTGCATGTAAAATCCGTAGTGGGTGCAAAGTCTTCGAAGTTACCTGTGAATAATACCTCTGGATGTGTCTTGCCAGGTGAAGGTCTCCTCATCTGATCAAGTATCTAAATTACGAGATCAACTTTAATATCGACGCACCGCTATCAAATAACAATATATAAACATCAAGTAACCGGCATGAAAAAGTTCATAACTAAGCAGTAGGCGCCGCCGATAAAAGACGAACTAGTCGCCCGTCAGACATATTGCCGCGACGCGGTGATAAGCAGGTCAACCGTCACGATGCCAGGTAACAAACCCATTAAGCTGGGGCAACCCGGCATGTAAGGGCCTGGTCATCGGTTAGAAAGAATGAAAAGCGCTTCACCCTTTAGCAGACAGGGAGCTTCTCAAATTTTGTTAAATTCACGTATCCCATTTTCACTCGACTATCCGGTTGTACCTACTTTCACCCATAGATTAAAATGCAAGATGGGACATTTGCGGCAAAATCTGTAATGACAACAGTACTAGCGTCACTACCGACAAGGGGGGAAGAATTAACAAGTCTCCGAAATTTATCTATGGTGATGAAATATGTTTACTCTCTATGTTTTGAATATCTATTTTTTCCTAAACGAACCAGAGGCAGACAATATTTTATTTATGTTTGATTTATTTAGCTGGGATTTTTTTTTCTTTTCTTTTTGTACTAGTTCGTTCAGCTTTAACTTACAAAATGATAATTATAATAAAAATATAGAAGAAAACCCCCAGGAAATATTGTTGAAAACGTAAATATGCAAGTTAATCAGATAAAATTGTAAGAAATTAAATTCGGGTATTGTGTTAATTTGTTCAGATCGTTACAATTTTATCAGTATCTCTATGTTTTGCTTTATTTTAACGTTTAGATTTATATAATTCTAAAAATTTGTAAAAAGGAATTTTTCTCTATCTAGAATTTTATTATTATTTCCTATATGTTAATATCATAAATATTATTGAACTGATTGTATGTTATTTAGATCATAAACAATCATTTTATTTTATCTGTGAGAAATTGAAAATCCGTGAATTTTTAAAAACTATTGTAATGATTGTTTAATACATTAAACTTCATAAATTATTAAAACATCGTTTGTAAAAATTTTTCTACCAAATGGGAATATTTATGAAAGTTTCTGGGACTTGTAGAGTGCAATACAGTAGCTACCCACTTAACCGGCCTAAACGGGACCGAGGGTTACCTGGTTAAGAGAAAAACCGGTTAAAGCGGAGAATTAAAAAAAATTAAATAAGTATCTGCGCAATTTAATTAATTAAACCCGTACGATGAATTTAGTTTTCACTTTGTGTAGTTTTAAAAAGGTACATATTTTCTATATTTTATGAAATGAATACTAGTTATAACTAACTGAATTGAAAGAAAAATTATCACTGATAACAAATAATGAAAAATATTTAATACAAATCAATTTGTTTAAAATCGTGTCATACACCTTTTATAAGAAGTTTAAATTGTTCTACATTATGTATATTTAAGTTAATGAACCATAAAGAAATAAGTGACCTGCTTCTGTACAAGACAAGATGGCGGACATTTTGCATCATAATCTCTCTATCTCTTTAACATCATAAGTTTAACCGAAAAAACTGTTAGCCGTTGCTCAACATAGTATAGCGCCAACTTTAGTGCTTTTACCCTTTCCGTATGAGGAATTTTAGCAGTGTCAACTTCAACTGGAACATCATCAGGATAGTCTTCGTATTGAACAACATCAGTTACCGTCCTAATTATATCCTCGCCAAATAATGTTCCATGCTTGAGATCTTTATCAGACTCAAACAACTCTTATACATCTACGGTGATCTGTTCGCATCCCTCAAACTTTTTAAACGTTTGTACAAAACAGTTTGCAGATAGATCACACATTATAGAGTTCCGGGGAGTGGGATTACACTTTTGACCATTAAAAACACAAAATCTCAAATCTTCCAGGGGGACATCTCATTTTTTTAGAACCGACGTTCTCCTCTCCGAATTTTGCCTCCTTCCCATCACGATCGCACTTCAACTCGAAAGCGTAAGCTGAGTTCCCGAGGCTGTCATCACTGAATTTTGCCTGATGTTGGGAAAAAAATTCGGCCGGTTAAAGCGGTGCTCCGGTTAAAGCGGTGCTCCGGTTAAGAGGAGGTCGGTTAAGAGGGATACTACTGTATTTCGTATATTTTTACATTACATCATCGCTTTATGTAGCTTTAAATCCAATTATATCATATTTACTTGACGTATAATATTCAAAATGAAATTATTAACTTGTTTTTCATTGCACATCGTTAACCCATCATGTACGAAAATATATATATATCAGTGCATGATCATAGAATAGACATTATATATATAGAATAGAATATCTATTCTATGCTCATGTATCGGTATAACATTCTGTTGAAAGCGTAAACATGCAACATTAAAAAAGAAAGATCAGAATAAGGTAGACGCCCAATAACGAAAATATTACAAGGATGTGGAGTTTCTCCCCCATTGTCAATAAAGGAGCTACGATCGCAATCGCATTACCATTACGCTCTATGGGAGTGTCCGATCTTCTAAGTTAATCTATGCTTTGACCTACATCTATAATTGCCAGTTTTTAGTGTCTTTAATAATCATTTTAAATTTTTAATGGAAAAAAAAAATAACAGAGTGTACTACATTATAAAAAAAAGTTATCTCAATATGATACTAGGAGATTTCAAAATTCTTAATAAAAAAACTATTTTGAATTTCGATTTCATATTGGACAAACGTATCCTTGTATACCACTGATATCATTTTGACTGTGGTAACAACAGACGATTAAATTTAGCTTTAATTGCAATTTTTAAACGTCTAAATACCGCACATTTTGAGTTTTCACTCTATCGAATAGTGCTAAAAAATTTGCTTTCATATGCAATTTGTTTGAAAACTTTGTCGCAATTTACTCATTTTTTATTGATTTTAAATTAATTTTCAAGCATATTTTTTTTTTCTTTCAAATCTACCTCTACGCTTGCAGACGATTTCAAAACGTAAATCCGTTTGTACTTAAATTAATATAAAACGCTTACCATTTTATACCATCTTATAATCCATAACGAAATGAAAACATTCATGAATCAATAAATAAAACAATAAAATAAGAATAAAACACATATTTAAGACATATAATTGAATTTCGCGCTTAATGCACTGAAATGCACATAATCTAAATGTCTGATTGTAAATAGCGATCTTTGGTGAATTCTTTTGCTGTTAACCCCTGAAGTGAAGCCAAAATATTGCTTTTAATAAGTTTCAAAACATTAGTTGAAAGCATTATTGTTATTTTCCATATAAATATGATTTTTAATATTGTTAATAAGCATCCTAAAAATATATTAAATGTAAAAAAGCTATTAGCGTCATCAATAAATAAAAATAATAGACCCATGCGAGGCTTTCTCACCTCGTTGTTTGAGATTAATTGCTGATACTTTTCTCACTAATTTTTGATTAATTGGAATTCTTTTATCAAACAACGTGTTTTAACGATATATAAGTATAGCATGTCAAATGCCACTTGTAGAACATGTCGAAAGATACCACATCATTTATCGCTGTGCCTTTAGTATATGAAGAGAAAAAAATATGTTGACATCAGAAATAACATATTATATGATGTTTTTCACCTATATGTTGTAACCCGGGAATCCCGGATGTATCCCCTAGTATTTATAATATTAAAAAACATATTTCCACTATCAAGGTAAATTATAGTACAGCCCCGATTATCCGCGGAATCGGGTGGCAAGACCACCACAGATAACGAAAATCACGGATAACCCGAAAAAGACTGAAAATGGGGTGCAAACACGAAAAAAAAAAAGAAAATTCAACATAAAAACTATGTTTTAGTGTACAAAAAACATAATAAAATGTTTAAAATACATATGCATTATAAAGCATAAACCTTCGTTTTATGTCTAAATCACTAAAATAAAGAACAGTAAATAAGAAACAATGCCGTACACACTGTACAAAAAGAGTTGAATTACACGTTTAAAAGAAAAAAAAAATCAGTCGCTTGTTTTTGTTTCATGCTTTGGAAACACCTTTTCTTTATACTAAATTGTAAACTGTAGTTTTTCTTTTAGTATGGAATAATTTTTATCTCGAAAATGGGGCTATACCTGATATGCTCCCCTGGAAATTATCATAATAGTCTTATTTAATTGTTAAATATTTTAATTGCTGTGTTTACGTTTGGTTAATCATTCTATATATATAAAAAAAAGTTTTGATTTGGAAATGGACCAATGAACATCTGCGTAGATATTCCGGGTAGATCACATCCAATTTGAATGCTTAAGCATGGCATTTCATCGTTAATGTTAAAAAAACTGTTGCATACAAAAATAGGAAAATCGGTGGTATTATAGAGAAATGTTTGATAAATACGCTGATGCAGACAGTTTTAAAATCGAAGAATTATTTTAAGAGATATTTAATGCTAAAGTTGGACAAAATCGTTCCATTGAAAAAGTTTTATTGGAGCAAAAACTATACATGAGAATTTAATCATTTTTAGATCATTTTATACGTTATAAGTTCCCGATGTGCAGATTGCATTTAGTTTTCTTATTTGACTCATTTTTTGTTGTTTTATTTCAATTTTAAATTCAAATTTTCAGCATTTCGAGAGATATTTTTTACAAATTTTAGAAAATGTTATTAATTTAAGCTGTTGCCAGTTGCATAAACAGCGCAAACAATAATGTTTACTTCAAATTAAAAATTTATTTACATGTGACTATTACAAACAGAAAAAAAACTTTAAAATTATAATTAAATGATTACATGTTAAAAGCAGGAAAATTACGTCATAAGAACCATAGGCACAGATGTCATATACGCGCATTTTGGCGCAATTTTTTTTTTTCGCGCCAAAGTGTCGTTATTTTGCTTGATGTGGTAACCCGGATTATGTTGTTCATGCTGTTGATGTTTTTGCCAAATTGGCAACCGAAAAAAATCGCGCCAATATGGGGCGAATATGACATCTGTACCCATCCGGGTTACCATATCAAGCAAAATAACAACACTTTAGCACCAGTTAAGTACACGTTGCGCATATGAAATTGGCGTCAGAAAAAATTTGCAACAATATGGGGCGTACATCTGCGACGAACTATATTTGCACTTGAATTTTAAAAGAGAAACAAAATCTTAAAATAAAAAAATCCTTATTATGCGTTAAAATTTGTAATTTGAGGAAATTACGTCATATTTAAAAGGGCAAAAAATATAGCAAAACAATTTAAATTGAAAAATATATTTGTGCGAGATATTTTGAGATAATCTTTTCAACTATTATCGTGAATTCGAAGACAGCGCAAATAATATTTCCTTCTAACAACAAAAGTATTTTCACGTGAATATTAATAAGATAAATAAAACTTTGGTGTAAATTACGTCAGATTTAAAACGATACATTTAAAAGGAATTATTTAAAAGAACTATCTTATAGCGCTGTTAAAAAATACCGGGTGACAATGACGCTGTTTACTTAATTCATTTTACATTAGCTTATTTTCAAATGTTTAACTAATTTTTTAATTAAATACTAAAACCGCCTTTGTATCTCTTAACAGAAGCAGATTTGGTCTTAAAAATCCCCAATCCAAGGAAAACGAATGGAACCCCGTTTACAGAGAGATCTCTACTGTTTTTTTTTTTTTTTTTTTTTTTTTTTTTTTTTTTTTTTTTTTTTTTTTAATTCAGTATTTTTAAAGCCGATCAAATTAGCGTACTTTTTGGATTTTGGTGTGCCTGAACGGGGGTTGGCGAGAGTAGCTCGTAGGGGGCAGAGCCCCCTAGTAAAATCAAGAAAAGACATGAAGATTTTATATCTGATATTTCAAACATGGCAACCGAATCTAGAAATATTCTTCTATTACTTTCGAAAACATGATTTTTTCTGTTAATATTTATTAGTAGGGGTTATTGTATTTTCCTTGTTGTTGGCTTGAATAATAATAAAAAAAAATCGCTTCGTGGATAATCCGCACCGCGGATAACGGGGCTTTACTGTATGTTGTATTGTCATTTTGAAAACGTCACGTCTAATGGGGTTCGGGACACATTTAAAAATAATTTTAATTTATTGAGTTAAAAGTTTGAATTTTTTTGTGATGGATAACCATATTATTTGTAAACAAAACCACATGATAAAACTTCTCGTAATACTTTTTTTAATTTAAAATTTATTAAAAAGGGTTTAATTTAAAATCGTTATAACTCGAAATATTATTTGTAGAATTTCAATTTAAAACAACAAAAATATAAGTTTAACACAAATTTTAATTCTGGTTCAGAATTTTTAAAAATTTTACTAAAAAAATATATTTAAAGTAACAATTAAAAAAACGACGTATATTTTTTAAAAAAATCATATTTTCAAAAGTAATTTTTTTTAAATTTTCTGAATCAAAATTAAAATTGAAAAAAATTGAAAAAGACATGTTCTGAGTTTGAGTCCTTTAACTTTAACGGCTCTTGACTTATAACAATTTAAACACGAGAAACAGTGAAAAAACCCACCGTGAAGAAAAACGCATTTTCACAATAAGTCGTATCTATGACAACCATTGCTTGAAAACTAGATTTTGAAAAAAAAAAAATCTAAACGAAAAGATTAATATTTCCTGCTCTAATTAACATAGAAACATAATTTGAACTCTAACGGAAAAAAAAACAGAGACATTTTAATGCAATAATTTTCTTTTTAGAAATTTTGAAGATTTTTGTGTCCCGGACCCCCTTAGCACCCGTAACTTAAAAATTCAGAAAAATGAATAATTTAGTTAAACTATTTCTACTTATATATTTAACAACCGTCAATATACAAATTAAAATTCATCACTTCGTACAATAATATTTTATGCAGAAATTCTTTTAATATGCACTACCTTTATTAAATCAGACAACTTCAAATTATACTAAAATTTATTTGTTAATTTTACCCTTTTTTAAAAAAGAATTTTTAAAAGATAGTATATCTCCATAAAAAATCGCTTTTTTAATTCATTAATATTATTAAAACTCGTTAGCACTTCGTTTCAATGTAATTTCTACTGCGTTTTCATTTTAGGAATCGCAAAGTAATTTTAAATCTAGAAAAACTAGCTTTACTCTTTAATTTCTAGTTTAAATGATAAAAGAAAAGATTACAATATGTATCAAACATTAAAAACTGTATTTCATTATTTTATTACAAATTTTGATCAGAAAAAATCTTTTGAGATACATTTTCTTCTTCAACAGTCATTAGTACTACGATTAATGGTAATTTACACTGCATTCCTATTTTGGAAATATCCCATTTAATTCCCGGGTCGTTTCAGCTACATTCATTTCCTTGCTGAGTATGATAATTCTCCGTAGATAATGCCCCGAAATACTCATGATTGCTACGAAATCGTCCTCTTTTATCTCAGATAGGAACTCATAGATCTGGTATAATTTCCAGAGTTATAATTTATTTTAGATATTAAATGGAAAACAGATTCGTTTTATTATTTACAATATTATTTTTTATATTTTGAAAACTAGTTTTATTCTTTATTATAAAATGCTATCATTAAGTGTTACAATATCAAAGTGTATTACAATATGATAACGGTATTTCGATATTATATTATAAGAAATTTTCAGTTATTTAAATCTTAATCAAAAAAATTCCTTTAAGAATCAATAAACTTTTCTAGAAATTCATTAGCACTTCATTTGAAGGTAATTTATATAATAATAATTTGAATGTAATGATGCATTGAAATACTCATGATCACTTCAAAACCTTCTTCATGTGTCTCAGACGTCAAATCATATACCAATAGAGTTGTCCGGGTTATAATCTATTTAGTTATTACGTATAATCTTTTTTTTTAGTTAAAGATAAAAAGTGACGTTTTTTCCAGAAAAAAAGAAAGCCATAATATATATATATATTTTTTTTTTTAAATAGAGGGTGCAAAGTAGAAACATGAGAAAGTGGCAGCGGCACTTAAAAAAGTGCTCAGTGCCCTTTGAAAAACGTCAAACGGGAAAACTAAAGAGCATGAAAATAAAGAAACTAACCTTGACGCACTTACAGACACAGTAAAAAATTTCGTCTTCAAGGGGTGGATGAAAATCCATTCCTGACCAAGATTTCTCATTGGGGGGGGGGGGGATAGGATGGCTTTAAAACTGATTTTTTTCGAAAAATGATTTTTTTTTATTTTTATTTATTTATTTATTTATTTATTTATTTATTTTTTTTTTTTTTTATAGGGAAAGCTGCTTACATTTGGATGGAGCTTACTTTCGAAATTTTACGGTATATTACAATTAATTTTCATTCTACCAAACTTGATCGGAAAAGCTGTTTTGAGTTTCATTAGAATCTAAAAAACTCATTTTTACTTCTCTTGAAATTAATTTATGTTGCCTTACTGTTGTGGGAACTTCCTTTTTATTCTCTTCTCCTTATAAATATTCAGTTTCTTACTGTATAGATAATGCTCTGAATAATTCATGATTGCTCCAAAACCTTTTTCGATTATCTCAACGGAGAATCATACAGTAAAATAATTAAACCATTTATAATCTATTGTAAATATTAAATGTCAGATAGGTGCATTTTTATAACGATTTGGTTTCCATAAATTAAATATTTTTTATTATAACTTGAAAACACTTTTTACGTTTTAATATCCTATGTAAATTGTAAATGCTAAAATAGTAAGGTGCATTAAAATATGAAAACCGTATTTCGAACTTTTATTGCATGTTAATAAATCTAAATCAAAAAAAGCTGTTTTCAGAATCATTAAAACCCAAAAACGCATTAACACTTCATTTAAGTTAGTTGACATTTAACTCCCATATTGGAAACTTTCCACATAACCTCTCGCAAATTCAACTATTCATTTTCTAGCTGTTTAAACAAACTCACGAAACACTCACGATTGCTCCAAAACTTTCCTCTTTTATGGCAGATGGGGAATCATGTATAAGAGTAATCATTCAGTTTGTAATTGCAAGCTAAATTATTTGAATTACTATTTACCCGTTCTTTACAACCGAAAGAACTTTCTTAATTTACCTAATAAAAAAGCTTATTTAGTTCAATCTATTCTTATTAAGGGAATGATGGTAATTAAGATTTTTCTCTTTTTATTTAAAATATCTATAAATTATGACTGATAATAACCATTTATCTACTGATGGTACTTATAAGTACCAGTAAAATAACTTGTTATAAAATTCATTTAATACATCTATTAGTAGTAACACAATTTCGAATGAGTTATAGATGCATTACTTTTTCTTGTTCCAAAAGTATTATTGGTTACACAAAACAAAAATATTCTTAAAAGGATGATTTCTTTTGCCTTTGCATCTTTTCAGCTTTCTTGGCGTTGCGGGGGGATTTTTAACTTTGGAAATAGTTCTATATTTCTATTGTAAGAACATTATATTTGTACATTTCCTAATTCGACAAAATAATAAGTAAACTATTTAAAATAAAAGATTTGAGTTGGGTTACAAATATTGCACGAAATCCCTATAAATTCAAATTTAATAAATCCTTCTAAAACCCTTCTAAAATGTATTAAATGATTATGCAAATCTTCGAATGTAGTTTCAAAAATTCACGAAAAATGCTTTAGAAGATTAACTTAGCAAGAATTCATAATTGATTACATAAAGGGTTAAACAAGAATTTCCTAGTAAATATAGCATGTTCTGAAATAAAATGCAAAACTTTTCAGTTGATAAAAATGTTGTCGTTAAAAGAAAGTAATGCATTAAAAGATCATATTTAAAAATGCTCCACACATAATTTAAGTGATGGAGAAACAATGACTTATTTAACCCGCCAACGTCAATGTCACTTTAAAGTAACCCACTTTAAAATACCCTCAGTATTTAGATTTTAGATGAATAAGTTCCATGGAGCCTTTATTGGGATCTTCGGAACAGTTTTCCAAATCAGTGAAAAATTCCCATATCTTTTAGATTTTCTAATATGATTATTATAACATTCCAAAATGTTGCACTTTGTCCAATCAAGTAAGGACTTTACATGTTGTAGTCATATTTTTAGAAATAAAAATATTCAGAAAGCAGTAAATCTTATACTTATTTCGTCTGAATTTTAAAATAACTAAATATTGAATTAATACCTGTAGGATTTCATATGTTTGATTAAATTTTGATGCTGTGATGTTATGTGGAATTAATGTGTAACTTACTACTTTATAATATATACTTTAGTTGCTGTATTGACTGTGCCATTTTCAATTACCATTAACAAGATCTATAAATTATGACGGACAAGAAAAGAAAGTGTCCTATTACATAGACATATTCTGAACTAAAATAATGACTTCATAGCATAAAAAAGTGTTCACGTTCAAGAAAATAATACATTAAAATATCATATAAAAATACTCTATAAATATTTTAAATGATGAAGACATAATGACAACCTTAATCCCACAACGTCCACTTTCACCTGAAAGAAAAACCTTCTAAATGAACATGTACCCTGGTGTTCTAATTTGGATATAGAAGAGATTACCTAATAATAGAAAAAAGTATCATATCTCTAGGATTTACGAATATGATATCGTAAATCTCGAAATTCCATTCATTCTCAAAACAACCAAAGACTTTAGGTGTTATGATTTTCCTTTTTGATTAAATTGTCCAAAAAGAAGTAAATTTCATATTTCTTATCATTGAATATTAAAATTAACTTAACGTTGATCTAATAATTGGAATGGGGATTTAAAATGCTTAATTATATTTTTCTGCTGTGATGTGATATTAAATTTGAGTGTCACGCATACGATAATATGCACTTTGTGAAAAATTAATTTTTATTAAAAATTATAACCATTATTTTCAAGTTATTTTAAAACTGTGTCAGTTAGTTGAACATGAGATTAGATTGGAGTCACACTCGAGCTGCCTTAAGGAGAATGTAGATAAGTTATCAAAAGAAAATTAAAATCAATTTTTTTTCTTTTCTTATTTGTTATATTTTTGTCATTTTCAAAATTCACCATCCTGTTAATATTTAGAGAATATTTTGAAAGAAGAAATAGCCTCAATGTGTCTAATAAGTCAATACATATTTTTAAATTAGTATTATGTATAATGTTGTAACGCCATTTTAAGGATTCATATATAAGAAAAACTTATTTCTTATAATTTATGTTTCAGGTAATTGGAAATGCATCCATTGCAGAGTAAAAAAAAATAATAACATGGAAATTGAAGTATAGAAATCGCTCGTTCAGTTCCTCTATGTGTCGAGAGCTGAGAATGTTAGAAGCATTAATCTGACATTTTGAACTTTTGCGATTTTTCTATGAAGTTGATCCAGAGAATAAATATAAAAGATTGGTACACGAAATCCTGATAAGCTTGATGAAAAATTACCTGATATTTTTAATGGAATCTCCAAGATTTCTTTAGAAAAACCGTGGACATTATATATTATTATATATTATTATAGTACCAAAACGTTTGCAGAAGCGTATTGGAAATGCATTTGTTAGTGTACAATTCTTATTGTCATTTTCAATGGCAATTTCTACTCTTAAGGTTCTATAGAGAAATACATTTTACATTTACCCTACAGATTCGGATGAAATTTATAATAGGTATTGATTTAGTATTTATTATTTAAAAAATTAATAGCAGTATCTTTCTGTATTATACCATGAAAATTTAAATACTACAAACTCGTATCAATAAAAGTTCTGCAAGAATCTTTATAAGCTTCATAAAAAATTATCACTCTCTTGTAGGTTAATTATTATTACTCTTACGGGAAATTTCTGTTAAGTTGTGAAAATAAGTTCAATCGAGAATAATAGTTGAATATAATTTGTTTTTAACGCGTTTCAAATTTTACTGCATTTCATTTAATTATCCATTATCAATGGAATCCCTATATATTAAAAAATAGAAATTTTGTATTTTATGTCAGACATAATAACATTTATCATAATATCGTGCTGTTTGTAATTACTGAATTCCCTTTAGGGTACTTTTTTATGTCTTCTTTTATTGAAATTTATAATTTTTTTAGCACAAATTCCTGTACGGTTTGAGAAAACATTTTTCTGGTAGTTTGTAAAAATTAAAGATGCGAAGTTAAATGTTAACATTTCATCTTGTGGGAAAGTGTAGGGGGTGATATGTCATTAATCAGATATAAGTAAACATAAGCTTACAGTAAAACAGATTTTGGTAATTTGGAAATAACCTGTCCTAAGATAAGATTCGGAAATGTAAATATTTCAGCAAACAATGTTTCATGAGGGCAATCACAATAAAATTACGCGTCTGTTTTAAAATTAAAACTACTATTTCAATAATTGTAATTCCTGGGAGACATTTTATAAGTAGTTTAATATTCTTTAATTAAAGTACGACAATTTATTACGCAGTTTTACATATAATTTATGTGCGCCTTTACAGGAATTTCTGGCTGACAAATAATACGATAATACAACTTCAGAAATATTTTAGATAGAAAAATTAAACAGCATAACGAAAATCTGAAATAGGAATTTAAGAGAAGAAAATATAAATTAAGAAACAAGTACTAGATAAAACAAGAAAATAAACTTTCTCAAAAGCTTGCGAAACTTGTATGTTGATTGCAGTACTATGAAATAATAAAATTATTGTTGTGATAACATTTTGTGCAGAACACGGTTAACTGCTGCTAGCAAGTATTATTCTTTATTCAACAATCCCAGAAATGGATAAGAAAATAAAGTTTATGAGAAATAACTTTTAAATTTGGTGAATTATAAAATCTCTTTACATTAAATGTGACTTTTTTTATATGTCCTACAAAAATTAGATTCTTTGTTTGGATTCCACATATTAATCAGTACAGAATCAAAGCATTATTTGATAAAAATCCTCGTATTTTTTTCCTTAACGTTTTTTAAGCGAAAAAAAAAAGTTTCATACGCTTCATAATTATCAAAAATCTTAAAATTATTAAATAAAAAATACTTATTTAAACAAAATTTTCAAAAAGAAATTTCCATTTTTTCGGAGACTAAGACTTTTTTATTATTTTTTTTTAAATATATTTTTGATACATTATTTTTTTATGAAGAAAATTTTTTTAATAAAGAACTTTTGCAATTATTGTGTACAGTTTGTGAAATTTAATTAAAATAAACTTAAAGTGACACTCTATGAATAATTGTTAAAATTTTGAAATATTTTGATTTAATATTTCGTTATTATTGAGTGCCTAATTTCCTAACCATTAAATTCCGTGATATAGACTGCCCTACATAACTAATTGTATTAGCTCTTTGATATTTCAGAAGTTGGATTATGTTGGATTGAAAAGTTTTGTTTTTTCCAGGCTGCAATTAATCCCATTTCTTAAGAATTTAAGAAAAATGTGTAATATCACTTTTTCCCCAATATTGAAAAAAAATTAGTTTCCATGCAATTCTCAAATAAATCTACACCATTTATGTACTTATTGTAAGAAATTACTCAAGTTGGCATGCCAGTTATTTGTCTACCACGTTTTACCCTCCTTTCCACCTTTAAATATCATCATGTATCTTCGAAATTCGTGAACAATGATACACCTTTACTATCTTTCCAGCAGACTGCTCCAATTTCATTTTTCTTTTCAAATTTACTATCTGGTGCATTTCGAACCATTTTAGCCATCATTTTAGTGGACTTTAGTAGGCATTTTGTAGTTCTATTTTTATCTTACAGTTCCCGTAACAAACTAAATGTTTTCTTTCACTCTAACGAAAAATTCATATGAAGAAAAAATGTTATCTGTATAAATTATGAGCTGCGCTGGATTTTTTGCAATTGACAGCATACTTTCTTCAGCTGATAGATATAATTGAAATTTTGATTTATTTTTCAACTCAAAATTTTCATAATGATGTTTTTGTTGTTTTCCAATTCCAAATTTTTAGACTGAGATATGATTGGATCTTTTTACTCATCTTCATATGGAATTATATGAAATGGATATCCATCATAAGAAGACTGTACCCAAAACTTATTGGGACGTTCGGAAAATCAATTCGTACCGGAAAATTCTATCATTCAATTGTTAGACAATGATTCCGACATCTAATTTCCAATAATTACCGGCCAGAATTTTCCGGTACGAATTGATTTTCCCAAATGGACACGACTTTCTGAACTACCCGATATATTCAACTTTGACTGGTTTTCTTTTCAGAAACATTTTGCAGCCATTTCTTCTGTAACAAAGCACTATTCTTTCATCAATACATAGTTATTGAAAAAATACACAAAACTTTTGCGGAGCTTCCTTCACTGAGTCATATAATAGACTTATTTTTGTAAAAACTCCGAATCAATACAGTTAGTGACAATGTAAATATTTGTTTTTATGTCAAAGTATCGTGGCATCGCTCAATGTAATAGGGTTGTTCCAGTATCCGGAGAATTCTCAAAGTACATCTTTTAACGAGTTAAAGTATGATATCCACTGTAGAAAATTATATTTAAAGATTATTTGAGCTCTTCATTTTTCAATAAAATGTTGTGATTATTTTTCTGCTCAACATTACTTTCCTATAATTTTTTCAGCCATCATCACGAAAAGCTCTGTAGATTTTTCATTAACAAATCGGTAATAGTTTGACGTATTTTTTAAGAAAATAATTTCGGAGCATTTGGAAATTTGTGTATGGAATTTTTCAAATTCGGCTTTGACATGCATATTTTTACATTCGCGTTCTGGTTTTGAATCTCTATCATTCCCCCTATTTACTCTGAACTCGTCTCGTCGCAGACGATTTTTCCGTCTATTAGTATAAGTGACAATGTAAATATTTGTTTTTATGTCAAAGTACCTATTTCGTGGCATCGCTCAATCTAATAGGGTTGTTCCAGTATCCGGAGAATTCTCAATGTACATCTTTTAACGAGTTAAAGTATGATATCCACTGTAGAAAATTATATTTAAAAATTGTTTGAACTCTTCATTTTTCAATAAAATTTTCTGATTATTATTCTGCTCAAATTCGGCTTTGACATACATATTTCTGCATTCTCGTTCCGGTTTTGAATCTCTATCATTCCCCCTATTTACTCTGAAATCGTCTCGTCGCAGACGATTTTTCCGTGTATCAGTTTTGTACACTCTTCATCTTTTTCCAGTTTATCAATTACCATAATGTAGTTGAAGAGGCAAAAGTATACTTTATGATTTAATATCTGAAGTTTCGTCATTGAATAATTCATCACAAAAAAATATTCTGAGGTTTCTTCAGCATTCAAAAATGGACGGCTCATTTTTACACTTGTGATTGACCAATGGTCCTTAAATTAACGGGCACATCAAAGCAAAGAATGTCGATAGTTTGATGTTCAGAAACCAGTCATCTTCGAATTATGCTTGCAGAAAAAAAATTCTCGAGACAGACGTCTGAACTGCGTTTCGAAGAGGTAATAGGTATGCCTGAAGGCAAAGGAATATGGTAATGGATTTGACAACTGTTCTATTTACAGGATATTTGTAATGAAGGAGTAAAAAAGCTGTTTTTACCGATTTTTCTTCTTGAATAATAGCATGAAAATCAAAATAAATTACTCATAAATTCTTCGAAGGCTTAAATGTTCTGTTGAAAAACCGAATTTTCCTTTATTTCATTTCAATTATTATAGAAATTTTTAAATTCATCGCATTTTCGCATTAAAATAAGATTCCATGTATTATTCAGTTTTTATTTTTAGTAAACAAAAAAATACGATGATATATTTATCCTATGGGTTATATTAGGCTATAGGGAAGGCTTTTCATGATACTTACTGATAAACGTTTGATTTAAATGGATTTTGAATACCACAATTTTATAGAGAACAAGCGACATTCCTTAATTACAAAAATTCTCCGTTCTAAAAAAGGTAAATTTTTCTATACGAAAAAACAAGTATTCAAACTTCAATTGTAGTATTTTTTGGCAACCCTGCTCAGATTGTCTTTACATAGTTTTGAATTTCTATTGTGAATTTTGATTTTCCTTTAATTCAACTATGATAAAAATTTTGAATTTATTCCTTTTTTGCATTGTAACCATATTCTAAATTTTATTCAATTTTCAGTTTCAAAAAATACAACCCTTGAGAAGATAAGCTATGTTCACAAAAGAATATGTTCAGAGAATAATTCCTACTGAGAAGACGGTAGTTTTTTATTTAAATGAAGTAGAATTTTTCCATTTTGACATTTCGAATGATTGATGGGGAAATAATGAATAGACATATGAATATGTTTAAAATCAGCTATGAAAGTTATTAGCTTATTTGAAAGATTTACAGTTAGAAAGTCAAGTATTCTTTTCAAATATGAAAATGGTAGAGGCTGTACTGTTATTTGTGAATAAAAAAGTACATTTATACATATCGAATGTATTTATATAAAAACACCAAGAAATTAAGAAACTGAAATGTCAATGTGGATTTATAGTTTCAAATATTATAAACTTATACTGTAAGGAAAGCATTGTAAACCTATTCTCGTATAGAATAAATATTTTTTTTTCCTTAAATGTTGCTTATTAAATTTTAAGTAATTTCAGTGCTATTTTGGTCAGAATAAAGACTAAACTGAAATCGTGTTTTTTTTTCTTTAGTATTAGAATGCTATTTAAAAAAAAAAAAAATTAAGAAATTTGCAGATTTACGCCTGGCATTGATGGCGATGACCTTATGATACGGCGCATTTCGTAAAATGTAGCCCTTAGGCTATTTATTTTAATTCGAACGTTTATTTAAGGGGTATGGTCCCTCAGCTTCCGATTTTTTATAACTAATGTAATGTCTATGGGCATTTGATTCAATCGTTTATTTCAAATATCTCCTCGGAAAATTAATATTTTTAATTTCTATTTATTGTGTACACTTCCTAAAAGATATATTTTTCTTTTCTTAGTCCTCAAAATATTTCAAAAGTAAGGACTTAATTCTGTATGAAGCGTTAAAATCTTACTCACAGTTCGTCCGCTGTTGACACATAAAATATTAAAATCAGCATGGATTTTAGAAATATTTTAAAAACTAAGAAAAAAAAGACATCCTTTCAAAAATATCTATTTATATATTTAAAATATCTTTTCGGAAAAAAAAGAGATATTTTAAATATATAAATATATCAAAAGTTCATAGACTTAACATTGTGGAGGACAATTTCGAAGCTGAGTGATCAGTCCTCTTAATATGTTTTTACAGATTTAATAAAATTAAAAAAATCAAAAACCCGACTGCGTAAAAAGCGAACTAATTAATTATTTCTCATCAATGTGAAACTATTTTTTTATAATATTTACCTATTTTTTTTTATTTCTTGTATTGATGAATTTTAATTTGCGTTTAATTGTTAGTTCCAATCAATAAAAACTGTTTTGATGAGTCCTATCGTTGTCTATGATGGATAGAGTTACAGTAAAGCTAGAAATCCTATCTACTCAACTTCCATGTTGTATAATATTTAAACGGAGTTTCTGACTGTAAAATAGTCAATGGAACATCGTCTTCATTTTGAAAGACATATCCAATGATATGCTACTCAATATGGTTAGTAATTTTTTTCGTCTCTACCGCCATTTTGTACTTCACGGCCGCCATTTTAAATTTATAAAAACAAAATCTAGCCTATAACAATCGGACGGTAAACAGGAATCGATAGTGACCTCGTTCATTAATATCCATCCAGGCGTTGGGATGCTTCGAGGGTATGAAGAAATCCACATACCCTGATACGAGTGAAACACATAACCCTTCTTGGCAGTCGGGTAATTAAAATTAATATTTCCTTTTGTTTTTTGTCAACCAGCATTAGCTAAAGATTTGCAAATTTTAGTCTTCTATTGTGTGCGATATATAAGTCGCTCTTTATGTGAATATAGCGTTTGTGATTGCGTCCATTTTTCAATATCTACTATTAGTTCACACTCTCCCTATATTTATTTATTTATACATATTGTTCAAATTTTCAATCGTTAATAAAATACTTATTATTCATCCTATCAAGTTGAAATAAATTTTTTTAGACTTGTACTGAATGACAATTGATGTTAATACAGATTTTTCAAATATTCATTCGTTAATTAAATTTTAATTAATTAATTTTAGTTTTATATGGTAGACAAAATGGCAGCCATTGGTTATTGAATAGCATTTAATGCAACTTCATATCTATAAAGGGGGTTACCATAGGGGGTCCCTGTTCTGTCGCCAAATACCGCCATGTCTATCGCCAACTTGGCTGAGTCGCGTAAAGTGACGCCAACTTGGCGATATCTCTAATATTTTGCCAAATTCCTATGGGCTTCCATTGTAAAACTACTTGCTTATAGAAAATCAAGAAATTGAGCTACTTTAATGCAAAAAAAAAAAAAAAAAAAAAAACTAATATTACCTTAAGGGATTATATTATATTTTTTTTATGACGTAAGTAGGAATTGACTTTAAAAACAAGATTTTGATATTACTTGTTCATCATGAACTCAACTCATGCTGCTGCTCTGCTCTTCCCATTTACGAAGTCACTTTCATTTGTAAATACATATAAATGACATGCACTGTTACTCTGATAAAAAGCAATCGAACAGTATTTCCTCTTTTCCTATAAAAGCATAGGTTCTTTCGAATAACGGTGTCAATACTTTAATTTAACCTGATTTTCAAAGGGAACGAGAATTACAAAAGATTTTTTATGAGCAAGGAATCGATTATAATTTAAGATGTACACCTTTCATAAAAAATAGAATAACGTTGTTCATTTTTTGTTATACAAATAGTAATTTCTGAAAATTTCATTCATTTATTCTTAAAGCGCACTTCTTTAATGTGTCCATCAAATTTCTTGTTCTCGGAGAAAAATATGAGAAACCCTTTAATGAAGTACTTTTTTTATTTTATACTAAACTTCTCTTTTGATAAGATTGAAGGTAAATTTCATAAAATTAATTATGTACCGTGGATTAATTGTTATTTCCATGTAAGAAGTTGTTAAAAAATGATACATTACATAAAAAAAATTAAATATTATGCATTATTTTTATTTGTATTGCATACTTTTGTATCGAGCTCGGTAGGGCCCGGGCTTCGAAAGGTTAGATCGAACGCATCTCTAATGTGTTTGTGTGAGTGAGTGCGATACATTTTATTACACTTCCTTAAAAAGTACATATGATTGAGCGCACATTTGGCGAATACAATCATTATCTATTTCGCACCAACTGTATAGATTTGCGAACAAATAACCCGAAAGAATATAAATCAATCCATTTTAAATCCATTTAGAAACAGTTTTTCAATCTAGTCTTTCGGGAATATCACGAAGGAAACGCGAAAAATTATATGATGTAAATATATCGACGATAACATGAAACAATTGCACCTCAGCGATTACATGTAAAATTTCAAAACGGGGGCTTCAGAGTTCGAATGTAACCGATAACATTGCGTCAGACATTTACTGATTTTCTTTCTTTTTTTTTTTTTGGACAGTTGTGCCAGTATTAGAAAAGTCCACTGGAATCATTTCAGATTGTTTATATAATTAATATCCTTTTAGAGATTTTAACGTCTTAACATTTTTTGTCTTTTATCCATTACGGAAAAACATCCTTAACACGGTAACTTAATATATTCCCTATTTATGTGTTAAGAAACTTTTTCACAAGATATAAAGTCTTTTGAAATTCTTAATTGCTGAATTTTATTCAGCTTGCTTAAGAGGTGTAAAAGTAACAGAGTGAATATTGTCCAACAGTGCGATCGAACGAATGTCATTGACATTATGTTCCAATGCTGTACCATTGAGTTATCATGACGGTACCAACCCTAGAAGTTATCTCTCTTATCTGGCTAGACGGCCAACAGATAAAAGTGAGAATCTGTATCTGTTATATTATCTGTTGCAAATCATGTGCTGTGGTTGCAGCATTACCAATATATGAGATTGAGAAGTGCTAGGTTTGGTATCGTCCAGATATCTCACAAGGAGAGGGCCAACCTCGTTAATCACAGATTCTGATTATTTTAATATATGTTGTAGGGTAGAGATCCCTTAGTATCAGGTTCAACGGATTTTATCCAACGCTCCTTAGTTCTAGAGAAACCGGGGGGGGGGGGTGTCTAATAATAGTACGCAAATTAAATACTTACTTTGCAATAGCACTGATAGGTCGGTTGTAGCTCAGTTGGTATTGCGTTTGCCGGCTGATCCACGGGTCCGGGTTCGATACCTGAATGCGCTACATTTGTTTTTCTCATTTTTTGTTTTATAAATATACTTGTAAATATAATTAATAATCTCATTGTCAAATAAAATTTATAATATTGTACATCAATTATAATTTTAACCTATTTATTTTTTTACTTTTAACTAAATAGTTGTATAAAACATCATAAAACTGTTAATTTTTTTAAAAATCACTTTTAAAATGTATTTCATATATTCTTTATCGATGCAATGATATTGAGAAATTTTGTCAATTCGTGATTTTAAATAAACATCGTTTACGCATTGCTTTAATAAAGGAAGCCAATGCGATAATACTATTATTCTGTTTTTAAAGTAACAAGCATAATTATATTAAAAATTAGCATCAGAATTAAATTACAACCGAATTTTTGCATATTAAAGATTTTTAAATTTGTAATAGGTATGCTTGCGCTTTCAATTATTTAGCTTTCACCTTTATCTTTTTTCTGCTTTTATTTTTATTTTATTTGAATATTCTTTAATTTTATTATAACTAGATGGCACCACAACAGATTTTTACAAGATTTTGAAATTTTTATCATTCAATAATAGATCCAATTTCTTTTTAAACCTCTTTAAAGGATGAGAAATAATAGTTCAAAAATAACAAATGATAAATATAAGTTTGTTAACATTATAATTAATGTATGATATTAAAATTTGTAATTGAAATTATTAAATTATAATTACAAGTACATTTATAAAACAAAAAATGAGAAAAACAAATGTAGCGCGTTCGGGTACAGAACCCGCGCCTTCAGATTAGCCAGCGAACGATGTACCAACTGAGCTATGACCAACCTATCATTGCGGTTGCAATGTAAGTATTTAAGATGTGTACTATTATTAGACCCTCGGTTTCTCAATAACTAAGGAGCGTTGGATAAAATCCGTTGAACATGATACTAAGGGGTCTCTACACTACAACATATATTAAAATAATCAAAATCTGTGATTAACAAGGTTGACCCTCTTCTTGTCAGTGGTAGAGCACAGGAGCGTAATGTCAATAGCCTTGGTTCGATCCCAGATTTGGATATTTTCACTATGTTCGTTTTAATCCTCTTAAGCATGTTGAATAAAATACAGTAATTAAAAATTTCAAATTACTAAATGAAAGGCGTGTGAAATTTTCTATCAAAATTATACATATACAGGTTTATTTACTTTCATCGCTGCAGGATTATCTTTCATTTCATGTTTGCACCAGAGTAGGTTGCTCAAGAAAAGTATTATATCCTGTGCTGCGGATGCTGCCTTGCCAACAGATACGTGTGAGAAGGGACGGTGTTGTATTGCGCAAGTAGCTCATTGATTTAGAATTAACGCGTAATGCCAATGTCCCTTATTCTATCACAGATTTGGACACTTTTCATTCTGTTGGTTTTACTCCTATTAACAAAGCTGAATAAAAATATCAAAATATTAAATGAAAGATTTGTGATATTTCCTACGAAAATTGTGTAGTTTTATAAAGTTATTCAATTTACAAAATTCGTAAAAATATACTTTTATATTTGCAGAAAAAAAAATTAAGCTTCAATTTAATTCTATAAGGCTCCATACAGTTTTGAGCATTACTGCACTTGTTTTAAGCCCGTTGAAAATATTTAACACATAAAATTTACAAGAATACTTTTTTGAATTTACAAGATCAGTAAAAGGACTATACTTTTAGCAGCATGAGATTTTCAGCATCAATTTGATCATTTGTCACTTATCCAGTATTATACATTCCTTTAAAGTTTAACATAACACAGAATTTTAACATTAAACTTAAAGAAACTTTAATGTTAACTTTTAAAGTTCTTTTCACCCTTTTTTTACACATGACACTTAAAGATATATCGACATACACTTAACTAAAATAAGGTAATAAATTTAATTAATTATGGTAGTTTTAGGGAAAAGAACTTTATACAGGGTGTCCGGTCTCAACGGTGTCCAATGGCTAATTCCTAAACCGTTAGTCATAGGCATATAGTTCCAATTACAAAAATGTGTTAAATCAGGTAAAGAAATATTTTAAAAGCGATTTAGGTCAATAAAAACATTTCTTAAAAAAAATACGAAATTTAAATTTTTATACGGTCCCCCGGTCCTATAAGTTATATTTAGTAAAATTTTCCTTTTACACTGACAAGTAATACAAAAAAAGTCCCGTTGTTCTACGATTAAAATTGACCGAGTAATACCTGTTTAAAGTTCGAGCATATTTTTTGCTGCAAATTGGGGGTCATTCACAAATTTAGTCGAAATATAATTTCGTCCGATATATTAAAAAATGGTTGAGAGTAAAATTAACATTGCAATATAAATTTGAAATATTTAGTCATTCTGACATATTAATGCAAAATATACAATTTGTAATAAACATTTAAGAAGAAAGAAAAAAAAAACAGAATTTTTGTTAAGTAAAATGATGCTAAATTAACAGCCTCAATTCTTTACAAAATGATATGTATTTTAAAATATTATTAGCAATAATTAAAAAAAATTAAGCGGGTAGGGAATAGGATTAAGCGCCTGTTACCTTTTAAACAATTGGAAATCTTTAAAGTGTTTTTTTTTTTTATAAATAAAATTTTTACTATTCAGTTCCAGAACAGGGCATGCTCTGTCATGAGAAATTTCTCATGACAGAACATGCCCTGTTCTGGAACTGAATAGTAAAAATTTTATTTATATAAAAAAACACTTTAAAGATTTCCAATTGTTTAAAAGGTAACAGGCGCTTAATCCTATTCCCTATCCGCTTAATTTTTTTTTTTTTTTTTTTTTTTTTTTTTTTTTTAATCTCGCTTTTGCTAGAGAGTCTCTTACTCGGGACGTGGCTGGGGACCTATGAAACTTGCTTCCGCAAAAGAGTTGGAATAAGTGCAAGAATAAAGGTCTGCGGACGAAGATGGGCCACTCGCCGCGGCGGTTGACCCACCTGCCCACCCCCAACCGTCGACCGAGACTAATAAGGGGCTCGAAGTAGCTAGGAGTCGTTCGGTAGCTTCATCGCCCCGAGCCCAACCCTTCCCGCTTTAGATATATCTATTGCACATATTACACTAGCCTGCAAAAGTTGGGTTATTTCATGTTTTTTAGCTTTTGATAATTGATTCTTATGTATTCTGTACCGCTGAATCCGGAATTGAGCTTCATTTTTAGCCATCACATCAGAATTTTTCGCAAATTGTAAATTTCAAAGTAAAAAAGTTCAAAGTTAAAATTTAATCTCCTCCCCCATCTCATCACACCATCCAGCTGTAAGAATCCCAAGATAAGCAAAAATATCGAATAAATTATTGAATAAAATAAAATAAAAAAAGTTTTACATATGTTTTATAGTATGAAATTTTCGCTATATTTTAACTTACACATTTGCAAAAAAATTCTAACGTGATGGTTAAAAATGAAAGTCATTTTCAGATTTAGTGCTAAAAAGTACGTAAAAATCAATTATCAAAAGTTAAAAAATACAACCATCTCCTCTACTTTATATTATCCGATTTTTGTTATTCTTTAAATTCGACAATTTATGATTTGCGAAATATCCTGACATGATGGTTAAAAATTAAGGCAATTTTCGGATTTAGTGCTAAAAAATACATACGAGTTAAAAAAACCAACAATCTCCGTCTTGTATTATCTAATGTAAAACTTTTTCATGAACTTCTTCGAGGTAATCTATCCGAAAATTTTTGTGTTATCCTATAAAATAAGTATAAATGGTAACCACCGAAAATTATAATAATATTAGATTGTTATCGGATTTGCGCCAGTATGTAAAATGTAATCTTGTTCGGATATTTGAAAGTTGGTTAAAGTTCGAATACAAATTTTGAACTGGAAAAAAATACATAAGATCGTTGAAGTAACATAAAAACTTATAAAAATAACATAATTTTATTAAAATAAATCATAAAAGAAAGAGTCTCAAATCATGACAAAATAAAACATATGTTATTTCAGCCAATCTGAAACTTAATAAATGTTAACTTAATCGTAATACTTGTAAGATTTTCTTCAAAGCGCAGATACACATGAAAGGAGATCTTCGAATACTTTAAGCACTTGGAATGTGACCCCTCAAAGCCAAGCCGAACTCATTTGTTTTCAGAGCAGAAAAGTGGCATAAGCCATGCATTTTTAAAGTTTCATAACTTGCACAATTTTAGTGTTATATGAATGAGACTTTTTTGTCTTACTTGTCAGTGTAATACGAAAATTTTACTAAATATAACTTATAGGACCGGGGGACCGTATACAAATTTAAATTTCGTAATTTTTTAAGAAATGTTTTTATTGACCCAAATCGCTTTTAAAATATTTCTTTATCTGATTTAAAGCCTTTTTCTAATTGGAACTATATGTCTATGACTAACGGTTTAGGAATTAGCAATTGGACACCGTTGAGACCGGACACCCTGTATATTGGCTAACCAAATATTCAAATACAGCATCTTTGTTCTCGTATGAAAAACTCTTGCACAATAATATAACACTAAAATGTCGATGATATTTATAATAGAAAAAAGCTTCAAGACACTGAAAAAAAGCACAAAATGAGCAAAATATGGAAATGTAATCAGTAGTTTTACTCGGCCAATGTCACAACTTTTCTCCTCGTAAGATGTATTTTTTGTTTAGAAGACTGAAATGAATCATCGGATTTCTCAGAGCATTTTCAGAAAACTTAACTCATTTGAGTCTTCTAGGAAAATAAATGAAACGTCTTTTGGACTTGTGTAATACAAACACATATAAAGTCCCTTGTCACCCTTTCAGCTTCGGAACGGCTTTTGCTTTATTCATAAAAATGTGTCTATGGATTGTAAAGTAGCCATAGGCGACTGAGTGAAACCGCCTACGGCGCCACCTGGTGAGTGACTGTGGGGTTAGCATTCTTACCTCGAAAACGGAAAGATATAGAAGAAAAAAGTGATTTACAAAGTTGTAGAGCATTATTGATTTATTACGAAAAATACCTTGTGCGCATTAATGCGAAAAATAGAACGGTTAAAACGCGCATTTGTTTCTTTTTTTTTTGGGGGGGGGGGGGGGGGATTTCTTACATTGTGACGTCACGAAACTATAACAGAAGGAGAAATTATTATATTTCGGACAAATGCGTAATGCAGCTGACGGTGAGATGTTTGGACATCTCAAAAAACGCATATTGTTACAACTAGTTATTTTTCAATTAATACTATTAGTTCGCACTGTACCTATATTTATTTATTTATTTATTTATTTATATATCTTGTTCAAATTTTCAATCGTTAATAAAATACTTATTATTCATTCTATCAAGTTGAAATAATTTTTTGAAAAACTTGTACTTTATGACAATTGATGTTAATACAATTTTTTTAAATATTAATTCATTAATTAAATTTTAATTAATTAATTTTAGTTTTACATGGGAGACAAAATGGCGGCCATTGGTTATTGAAGCATTTAATGCATCTTCATATCTATAAGGGGGTTTACCATAGAGGGGACCCTGTTCTTTCGCCAACTTGGCGATATGCCACCAAAAGTGACGCCAACTTGGCGATATGTCATCAAAAGTGACGCCAACTTGGCGATATCTCTAATATTTCCCGATATTTCCATAGGTTTCCATTGTAAACCTACTTGCTTATAGAAAATCAACAAATTGAGCTATTTTAATGCAATAAAAACTAATATTAGCTTAAGAGATTGTATTAAATTTTTCCTTGATGACCTAAGTAGGAATTGACGGTACTTTTCGGTTAGCCGGGCGCCAGTGTTTTATATTTATATACATATATTTATATATTTATATACATACATATATGTAAATATACATATATATTTACATATATATATATGTGTATATATACAATATTTGTATATGTAAATATATGTATATTTACATATACGTATGTATATAAATATGTATATAAAACACTGGAACCCGGCTAACCGAAAAGTACTGAATTGACTTTAAAAATAACATTTTTATATTACTTGTTTCTTTCTAAGATCATTTTGATACTTCACAGTGTAGGGGAAAAAAATAAAAATAAAATACAAATGGCGTTTTAACAATTCTATTCTTCGCATTAATCTCCACAAGATGTCTTTTTGTAATAAATCGATGATGCTCTGCAACTTTGTAAATCACTTCCCTATCTCTTTCCATTTTCGAGATAGGAATGCTAACTCCGCAGTTACACACCAGGTTGCGCCGTAGTCTGTTTCATTCAGTAGTGCATGGCTACTTTATTATACCTAGACACAATTTTTATGTATATAGCAGCAGCCTTTCCGACGTTTAGCGGCGGCAAGGTATTTTAGTAGGTATACTGTATATATATATATATATATATTAGGGTGGGCCGAAAAAAACTTTTTTTTATCTTTTTGATTCGCTATACCGCCGAAAACTTGTGTCTAGGGTAGCTTAGTAAAATGCAATAACAAAATAAATAAATTTTTACGTTTGGCGGTAGCGCATCGGGCTTAAAATTTGGCAAAAAATACGATTTTGATAATTTTTCTAATAAATGGAAATAAACCAAATAACTTCTATAAAAAGCAGCTATAGACATATTTTAGTAGAAAAGAGTATAGGAATGATAAATAAATGTTAAAATAAATACATTTCGCAACACATTGGCAGCGGATTATGTTAAAAAAAAAGACTTTTTTTTTTTAAATGTCAAATTTTCATTGAAATAAAAACTACTTTTCTGATTGTACTATTACCTGATCTGATTACCTTTATCTGATTGTACCTGAGTGTAATTTCACTTTGTAATAAAATAAAGTCCTTTACTTATCTTTACTATCTTTTGGAAGTTTGAAATAAGGTTTGCTTGAAAAACTAGGCACTGAAGATCTCCAGAAAAGTAACGTTCTTATAAAAACATCCCTGGACCCGAAGACTTTATGATGGCTCGGTTACCAGCTTCACGTACCGTTCTACTGTTTGGGATTGACATGGGAATTGGTCAAATTTCCACTGGGCCGTTGTTTTACCTGATTCGACCTTAGACCAAATCTCTTCGTTGGTGGCTCTTCTCAGAAAAAGTTGGTGGTGAAAGTGTAGTAGAGTTCCGGTGAATCATTTCGATGTAGTCTGTTGCTAGAAAAATGATTTTGGATGTTTGAAAACCCCTGATTGACTTTCTTTAAGAAGCTAAATTTCTAGCCTTTATTATTCTTCTGAAACATAACTCTCGTATATGATCACTTTTATCTACTATCATACTCAAAATCAAATTTTCTGGATTGGCAAAAAATGCGTTTCTCTCAATTACTGATTCAATGATTTTAGCAAGTTTTCAGAGAGGAATTTTGCCGATTTTATAACTTTCAATACGTGTTCCGGCCCATTTGTGAAGTATTTACTTTTTTTTTATACTTAACCATACATGTACATAAGACTTTAGGAGAAAAGAAACTACAATCTTTTGTTCGTCTGTTGGATTTTCAATACTTAAATACAACTAGAGAATCCTGTTCCCCGTCGTTACCCACCTTGAGTGGAAAGTGTGCCAGGCTCAGAACAGATAAAGCTTAAGGACAGCTGCCTGCTTTTATAGTACAAGTAATGTCCAGTAGATACTGCTGATCTTTTCTTAAATTTTGCTGGTCAGTTCAGGAAATTCACACTCAACACTGTTAAATTTACCACTGGGGGTTTCTCATATTTCCTGAGCTGCGTGCCAATCGGACTAGTGATTTGGGCCCAGTCGTTTCACCATCTAAAGTTTGAAACAAATGCCGAAATGGCAATTCATTTAAATGTAAGAGGCATACACCGCCACCTCTCCCCACTGTAGTGGTCTTTTAACTTCTTCTTCAATGTGAATAACACCGGTTTTCCAAACCGTATTAGTAACAGTGTCATCCCATCTAATCAAAATTTTTTTTTTGTTTCCTTTTCGTCCACATTTCCAATTTTACCAATACTATTCATTCTTTGAAAGTACAAGAATTTTGGTTCATTGATGTGTATATTTTTTGCTTTTTCACAGTTACAAATAGTAGAGACAGGACACTCACAAACCTCAGGGACCATTTTACAATTGCAGTCTAATGTCATTTTCACTTATACGTAGAGACATCAAGCAGTAACAAAAATTAAAAAAAAAATCTTCAACTCCCTTTTTCAACTTTCACTTTCCCTTATCACGCTTAAAGGACTCCATAAGATTACGATAACGGCCATGATATGCATTTGTTAACTGAACAATTCTGTAAGGCATTACTGTCAGTATTGAAGCTTTATCAAATATGAAACACAGATTTAACTTTTGGCGTCACAATAATAGAGACGTAAGAAAAATTATCTGACCTGTTGTTTGATTTCAAGGCTAAGTTGTAAATTTCATGGAAGCAACACTTGAGAACATCTTCATAATTTGAAAGTTTGTTCACCGGTATCTCTTTTGGGTGGCGAAATAACGGGCAGTTAAAGTCACTGCGAGTAATTTCTTTAGAAACAGCCATAACACAGCGTTCGAATCACTTATTAAGGGTCATTAATTAAATCAGTCTTTAAGAAACGCGATTGAAACGCACAAGAAGAACACACTGCTAATCATTCCCGGCAAAATTCGAGTGATCAACTCACAGGAACCGTTGTGTCATAAAGCACAAGCTTGCGTATCGCACAGTGCATTGTGAAGCGTCAGTTCAAGTAGTATACACGGGCTCCAATTCGCAGCAGGGCTCGTCGCGCAGGACTGCTACCAGAGTAGAGGACTCATAATACAGCTTGAATGCGTCAATTTAAGGATATTTTAATTGCTTTGCGCTACCCTAAATGACGTAATTTTGTTTCTTTTTTTTATTATAATGTGCTTTTTTATCTTTTTTTTTTAAAGCCTTTTCACCATAGCGGTTTTTTATCTTTTTTGTTTATAGCTTTAAAAAATCGAAAGAAAACTACTGCTTTTTCAATAAATTTCAAATATTCAAGTGGGATGCGCTAGCGCCAAATGTAAAAAATTATTTAATTTGTTTTTGCATTTTACTAAGCTACCCTAAAGCCAAGTTTTCCGCGGTATAGCGAATCAAAAAACAAAAAAAAAAACAGTTTTTTCGGCCCACCCTAATATATATACATATATGTATATGTATGCAAGCTATTAAAAATACAAACGCGGACACACACGTGTGTGTGCGTAAGGTTATCAAAAAATAATAAATAAAAAGCAACATTTCTTTCGGTACCATAAAAATCTGCATGGTTATATCACCCCCAAACATACATAAAAAGAAAATAAGGATAATTAGTTGCTAAAATGTGTAGAAATATGCTGAGTTGTCAAATTCAATGAGATTAGATATTAATTGAGAACAATATTTTAAATTAAAATTAATATATATATATATATATATATATATATCGTTACTTTAATACTTTTATCGGTAGCATTTCCCAATTTCCAAAATGTTTTTACCATTAAGCGCACAGCCCCTCCACACACGTATAAATATTAAACTCATATTTAGTATGTTTCTCAATATAGAGCAATAACCAAAAGTCTCACCTCTCGTAATATAATGAATTTATACAATTTTTATGTCCTATAATACAGACATAAGTATACACAATATTTCCAAGGAAGTATTGAAATAGATACAAACAACCTTGTGCTACGTTATTGTTAATTTTTATTGATCTCATTCATTTCTTTCAAACATTAAACCCTTTTACTGAAAACTTTTTTCATATTTCAGAAAACAATCAAGGGAGGAACGAAAGAAATCTTAGTCTTAATAATAACTTCACAATTATGAATTAATATATTGAATTTAAAATAATCAAAAAACCCGACTGAGTAAAAAGAGAACTAATTAATTATTTCTCATCAATATGAAACTATTTTTTACATTACTTACCTTTTTTTTATTTATTTGTATTGATGACTTTTGAGTTGTGTTTAATTATTAGTTCCTATCTACAAACAATGTTTTGATGAGGCCTTGTTTATTATGAAGGTTAGAGATACAGTAATGTTAGAGATCCAAAGTAAACAACTTCCAGATTGTGTAATATTTAAACGGAGCTTTTGACTGCAAAATGGTCAATGAAACTTCATCGTCTTCATTTTGAAAGACCTATCCAATGATATGCCATTCAATAGGGTACGTAAAAAAAATTTTCGTCTCTACCGCCATTTTGTATTTTACGGCCGCCATTTTGAATTTATAAAAAACAAAACCTATCCTATAACCATCGGACGGTTAAGACGGATCGATAGAGACCTCATTCATTAAAATCCATCCATCCGTTGGGATGTTTCGAGGGTATAAAGTAATCCACATACCCAGATACGCGTGGAAAACATAACACTTCTTGGCAGTCGGGTAAAAATGTAGCCATTTAATGTATAAGGGATGTTCTTATAACACTTTAAGACCTGATCTACACAACTGTGTAGGTGATCCTAAAGAAAAAGATAAAAACATTCTCCTCTTTTTTGTATTATTAAAAGTTGACGATGCACCCACAAAACTGGGTGGATCCTTCCTTGGTATAAGCTGACATAGGGTATTTTTTTAATTTGTTTTTCATGAAATATAATCCTATTAATTAGGTAAAAAAACGCAAAATCTTTTCATTTCTACCAAAAACCTTCCGGTATTAAAGGTATAAAATCCTATAATAAATTCCCCTAAAACATTTGAAACCTGAGGGATTTTAATAAATTTGGAATACTCGCCATCAATGTAGGATAAAAAGAGTATTCTTTAGTCCTTTCATGTATTTGTCACAGAATAAAGTTGAAATCAAAGTCTAAGGTTATATTTGCTTTATTTTCTAAACCATGTATAATATTAATTTGAAACTCATACGAACTTATTATAAAAGATATTTTTTGTCTAATTTTACAGAAAAATTATTAATCAAATTGCATATTTCGTGAATTAATTGTATTTTAACAACAGTATTAATTCCAGTTGTTCTTATTTATAATTAGAGATAAATGCATTTTTTATCTATCTATAGATCACCCATCTGAGCCATGTATGTAATACTATTTTTTCACACAACGTAAAAGAATAATTTCTTTTCACATTTAATCAGTGCATTTCTTCTGATCTCCCGTATAAAATCTTTCAAAAATGTTTCATCCAAAAATATCAAAGAAATTTAGACATGCGTTTATCAACGAGAGCAATCTTCAGTAGGGCCTAGACTCTAAATGAGTCGTTAAGGTGATAGTATCTAGCGGAAGTAAACAACATTGTGTTATTGGAATCTGATACTTCCAGATGCATTTACGACTGTTGCATGGATATCGAAAAAGCATTCAGTCAGAATGACTAAGATTACTTAATGCTAGTCATTTATTTAGAGGACACTGCATATCTCTTCTTTGGATTATACCTATTCTGAATGAAGAATATAGAGGGGAAGGGGTTAATGTTAAATTCATAAGAACTCATAATAAAAGTTTTCTTTTTCTTTTATAGTAAAACTGTTATTAAATTTTTCCCAAATTCTATAATTGATAAATTTAATCTGGTTAAATAACAGTAGAAATTCATGTTTTTATTTAGGGACAAATGAATTTGCATGTAGAGACCATTCATCTTACGATGAGCATACTATTACAGAAAGATGAAATTAACATTTATTTTCACATTTAACCAACGCAATCCTTCTTGGTTAGAATAGGTTACGGATTAATTTTGAATAGCTCGAATTTAAATTAGGGAAAAGAAATATGAATAATCTGACAAAAGAATATGACTTAACAGAATTCAATTCACGATTCGATTTTAAAACAAAAACTGTGATTTTAGTTAGAAGTTAGAATTAAATTTAAATTTTCGTTACTTACCCCATTTTCCCAGAAATTCAGGCAGACACTTACAAAAAAGGAGCAGCAGGATATATAACACGACACACATTTATTATAATACAAAGAACTGATATAGCCGCAAGTATATTGTAGATTCTAGTTGAATACACTTATAAATGTTCGAATCCCGTTGAGCTGGTCAAATTAGTAACACCTTCGATTGAATTCTTGACTTGTCATTTAAAAACGACGAATTACATAGTAAATGAATATAGATGAATAACTTGTTTACTCCTCATCGAATAATAAATATTAGACTCAAAGAATAATACACGCCTTAGCATACTTTCTTTTCACCGTTCGAATTCCGAATGTTTGTTTTTAAAGATTGTACCTGTAAAAGCTGACGTCACGTTCTTACGTCAGTTGCTCGGTTGCCAAGGTAACCAGTTTTTTCTCTCGACACTCGTACTGATCGTCCATAACCTCCGGGGGGCCGGCGTGGACTTCAGGTAAAGCAGCAATCTGCTGAATCGGACGCTTGAATGTGCCTTCACCTGTACGGATAGTCACAACTCTGACAACACCATCAGCACCAGGATGGATGTTTTCGACCACGGCTAATTTCCAATGAGTTGGATGAATTGAAGATTCTTTTACCAAGACTAGTTGACCAATCTTGATAATATGATTGCCCTTTTTCCATTTATGCTTTAAGGACAATGTTTGGAGATAATCTTTAGTCCAGCGGTGCCAGAAATTATCTCGAATCTTGATACACTGTTTCCACCTGGAAGAGAGACTAATACATGGATTATTATGAGATGACATGTCAGGTAAAGCAAGTAATGGATCACCAATAAGGAAATGTCCTGGAGTTAAAACGGATAAGTCATTAGGGTCAGTTGATAAAGGAATAAGTGGACGAGAATTTATACATGCTTCAATAAGGCATAGGGTTGTGGATAGTTCCTCAAAAGTCATAAGAGTACCTTGGCATGCTTTGGTTAGATGACGTTTGGCCAGCTTTATTGAAGACTCCCATAGTCCTCCAAAGTTTGGACCATAAGGAGGTATGAAATGCCAAATAATTTGGCGTTGTGCGCAAAAGTCTTGGACTTTTGATTCGTTGAGAATTAGGAACAGTTTTTTAGGATATGAGGCTGCACCAACGAATGTTTTACCGTTATCAGAATAAATGTCTGTTGGATGTCCTCGGCGTGATATGAAACGCTGTAAAGTGCATATAAATGCTTCGGTGGTAAGTTCTGAAACTAATTCAATGTGTACTGCTTTGGTGCACATGCATATAAAAAGACAGATATAGGATTTAAAAATAGTTGACTTTCGTTTGTGTTGGCATTTTGTATTGATTGGTCCTGCAAAATCAATCCCTGTGCGCTGGAACGCTCTACAAGGATTAATTCGTGAAGAGGGCAAGTCACCCATGATTTGAGTAAGCGGTTGGGCAGATATTCGAATGCAACGGATACACTTTCTTAATTCTTTCTTAACTGTTGATCTGCCATCTGGAATCCAAAATTTTTGACGAATTAAGGAAAGAACTTGATCAGGACCCGCATGCAGACTATAGAGATGGAAGTACCTGATAATAGCTTCTGTTAAGGGATGGGTTTTAGGGATAAGCATTGGATGTTTGGAATCGAATGACATGGTGTTGTGTTTGCTGAGGCGTCCACCAACTCTCAAAATATTATCTGCGTCGAGAAAGATGTTTAAAGAAAGCAATTTACTGGATGTTGGTAGTGGTTTGTGTTGTTTAAGTAGATTAATTTCATCAGAAAAGGCTGACTGTTGTAAGCACTTGACGACAGTTTTACAAGCGTTGTTAAGTTCAACTGCATTTAATGGCTCTTTCCTTTTTAAATGGAATTTTGTGTTGTAGGCGAATCTTTGAATCCAAGCAACTACTCGGATTACTTTTGTATATGAAGAAAATCTGGTAAGAATGTCTATATCGTTGTCTAGTTGATTTATTAAACAAGAACTTTCGGTGGGTAAAGACTCAACTGCAAAGTTTGAAGTTGGAGATAGATCATCAACGAAAGGATTAGAAGACTTGTAGAGCCAAGTAGGCCCAGACCACCAACATTCGCAATCTTTTAACTGATAGGGATATAGACCCCGTGTTGCACAATCGGCTGGATTATGTTTACCAGGAATATGATGCCAATGTTCAATTGAGGTCAAATCTCTGATTTTATTGGCACGGTGAAGCACGAATTGGTTGCCTTTGGTTGGAGGTTTCACAATCCAGCTTAATGTAATGGTCGAATCGGTCCACAAGAATGTTTTGTGGATAGCGTTAGGTAATGCATCTTGCACAACTTGAATAAGGTTTGCTAGCAAAAGAGCTGAAGATAACTCTAACCTTGGCAATGTTATTGCACTGGTGGGCGCTATTCTTGTTTTAGCAGCAACTAGCATTACCGTGACAGGATTAAAGGTTTTTATATAGACAACCGCAGCGTATGCACGTATAGAGGCATCACAGAACCCATGGAGTTCGAAAGGTGATGATGTGCTGAAATTCATAAATCGGGGAATGTGCATAGAATTAAAAGCATTTATTTCAGAATAGAATCTATTCCACGTTTCTAGAATATCTGAGGGAAGAGGATCATCCCACTTCAAGTCTGCCTTCCACACTTCTTTCAATAACATTTTCAAAATAACAGTGGAAGGTGACAAAAGACCCAAAGGATCAAAAATGCCAGCGATTACGGATAATAATTGACTTTTAGTCTTTACTGTAGGTTTTTCTACAACTTGTACTCGCAGGAAATCTGTTTCCTGGTTCCACTCTAACCCTAGAAAACTTTGAGATGAATTCGGATTGAAAGAATGGGTTAAGTTATTTGCCTTTAAAGAATGTGGCAAACTATCATCTTTTGCTATACTGGCAGCGACAGGAAAATTAATTTTTTCCTCATCACAAACTTGTTTATTTTGCCGAATTGAATTGTGATACAGTTCTTTAGCTGCATCCGATTTAATAAACTCCTTAGCTTGAGGAACAGACTCCGAGTTGAAAAAACCAGTCATGTCTACTGAATGGCAGACCACGGTCGTGGCCGGTTTAGACGAATAGGGTACTGGACCACTTAGAATATATCCTAGTTGAGTTGGGATTGCAACGGGTTCACCAGATTGTCCAAAAATGGGTGACCCTAATAACAGATGTGCAAAAACATCTGCTCCTAGCAGAATGTCGATTGACTTGGAGATATAAAACTCAGGATCCGCCAGCTGTAAGTTTGCCATGTGCGGCCATGAATGCCTTTCAAGCCTGAAGTTAGGGAGTGGGGTAGTAACCTGATTGACTACAAGGGCTTTTAAAGAATTGTAATTATTTTCAAAATATGGCGAGTAATTAAATTCAGTGAAATTTAGGCAGGTTTCAGCCGAAATGCCATTTATACCTACAAGCCTATGGCTCGTTCTGCCACCAGGCAAATTCAACCTTTCTACACAATTTTTTGAGATTAAAGAATTTTGAGAAGCATTGTCAATAAGTGCTCTGCACTGAATAACATTACCTGTGCTAGATTTTACATTAATAAGAGCGGTAGATAATAGAACATTATAATTCTGCAAAGATGAATGACACTGTGCACTATTAGAAACAGAAATTTCTGGTGCATTATCATTAACAAACTCTCTATTAGTTTGACTAGTCGTATACACATGTAATAATGTATGATGCATTTGGGAACAATTTTTGCATTTAACATTAATTCTACACTGCCCTACTTGATGGTTTTGTCTAAGACAATTTTCACATAATTTGTTTAAATGAACGATTTTCCACCTCTCCTTCACTGGTTTTGAATTAAATAACGGAATTTTGAATAACGCATGGCTTTCATTACATAATAGGCAGTTATTACCATTCCTAACAAACGCGCTGTTCATTACGTTGGTTTTGACTCGACTAGCATCTAGAGGCTTTTTTGCGAAATTGAATTTAGACTCTACTTTAGTGCATTTTGACTCCTCTACACTTCTAGCTTCCCGCTCAACAAATTTACGAAATAAATCCATATCCGGTATTTTATCATTGTCTAACAACAATTCCCATCTTTGTTTGAGAGGCTGATCTAATTTATTCAACATAAAATTTATTAACATTAAATCACTCAAAGCATTAGATTCTAATCCCAAAATTTTCAAATTCCGAATTGCTTCATTACTTGTATCTAGCAATTCTAACAAGGATTTTGAATTACTAGCTTTAATAATCTTTATCGAAAATATTTTATTTATTTGACTTAATGCCAATTGTCTTTTATTTTCATATCTTTGATTTAACAAATCCCAACACTGAACTAAATTTTCTGCTTTTAAAGAAAATCCTCGAATTAATTTTGCGGCATTTCCGCGAACAGATGAATGTAAATATTGTAATTTCTCAATATCAGATAACTTTTCATTCCCCAAAATCGTAGACTGAAATAATTCTTTAAACGAAATCCATTGTTCCGAATCGCCGTAAAAATGGGGAAGATCGAATTTGGGCAATTTAACTTGCGAATAATTCTGTTTATTTTGAGTTTCTACACGAATTTCCGTCGGAGAATCAACTGTGGTTTTCTCTTCTAAATCGACTAACAAATCACAAATAATTCCCTGATACTTCAAAAAAGTATCCAAATTCTCATTATTTTCTTTCGGCGAAAGTTTATCAAATGCTTGCGCAAGAGTATTTTCATAAGAAGATATTTTCGATTTCAAAACTTTAATTTTTGCATGCTCATCTGAATTCGCATTTTGAACTTTATCCTTAATTACATCTATTTCCTTACAAATTCGCTCAAAATACAGCTCCTGTTTAGTTTGTTTAGTCATTTTTAATAATTACAAATAAACAATATAAGAAATGAATAACATAAAAATACGAAAATTACACAATCTCATACAAAATGCACCATAATATACAAAATATAAAAAAAACAAGAATTGAATAAATAAACACAACCGTTTTTACTTTTTTTTTTTTTTTTTTTTTTTTTTTTTTTTTTACGTTACATCTAGCACAGATAAATTAATTGACAGCTACGACTTGAGAACAGATTCCATCGTAGCTCAGGCTCGGTACGGACCAAAATTTATGGTTAGAATAGGTTACGGATTAATTTTGAATAGCTCGAATTTAAATTAGGGAAAAGAAATATGAATAATCTGACAAAAGAATATGACTTAACAGAATTCAATTCACGATTCGATTTTAAAACAAAAACTGTGATTTTAGTTAGAAGTTAGAATTAAATTTAAATTTTCGTTACTTACCCCATTTTCCCAGAAATTCAGGCAGACACTTACAAAAAAGGAGCAGCAGGATATATAACACGACACACATTTATTATAATACAAAGAACTGATATAGCCGCAAGTATATTGTAGATTCTAGTTGAATACACTTATAAATGTTCGAATCCCGTTGAGCTGGTCAAATTAGTAACACCTTCGATTGAATTCTTGACTTGTCATTTAAAAACGACGAATTACATAGTAAATGAATATAGATGAATAACTTGTTTACTCCTCATCGAATAATAAATATTAGACTCAAAGAATAATACACGCCTTAGCATACTTTCTTTTCACCGTTCGAATTCCGAATGTTTGTTTTTAAAGATTGTACCTGTAAAAGCTGACGTCACGTTCTTACGTCAGTTGCTCGGTTGCCAAGGTAACCAGTTTTTTCTCTCGACACTCGTACTGATCGTCCACTTCTGATACCGCATATAAAATCTTAACTAATAATCTTAATCTTGACAATAATCTCAAGAAAGCCGTATACGATAAATGTGTCGTTAAATTGATAGTATCAAAAAGCAACCGTTTATCATTGGAATTTGATACTTTCAGATACTTTTACGACTGTTGCTTTGTTATCGAAAAAACATTCAGACAAAATGCCTAATATTACTTTATTGCTAGTCATTTCTTTAGAGGACACTCAATATTTATACCTATTATAATTGAGTGGGGTGGGAAGAATAATGAATAAAGTGAAATTAAATAAATGGTTACATTATTTTGAAAACGAAAATGATTGTATCTCTTATGTACAGACCATTCAAACTAAAATGATGTAATAATATTGCAAAAAAATAAAAGAATAATTTCTTTTCACTTTTAATCAATACATTTCTTGAGATAACCGTTTAAATTCCTTCAAGAATATTTCATCCAAAAATATGATTTAAATTTAGACATGCGTTTATCAACGAGAGCAATCTTAAGTAGGGCGTATACTTTCAATGGGTTGTTAATGTGGTAGTACTTATAGTCCAGGCACTAGATACCGTATAGGGGCTCTACCTAGCAAAATTCATGGTAGTTCTGTAAAAAGGCTTACTATATGTTTTTTGGGTCGCTGAATCTGAATTTTTAACTTTACACCAAAATTTCCGCGGCAACCCCCTAAATTTTGATAAAATGGCCTCCAAAAAGGTTTTTATTATAAAGATCAATTTTTTTATTGTTTAAGGGAAAAAGTATCTAGAAATTCAGAAAGTAGACAAAATTTACAACAAATTAGATATATGACATTATGACTTAGGATGAAGGGGAAGGGGGGATCTGCCTCGGAACATGAGCGCGGTGCTGCGTGAACTAAGTTGCGCAATTCCACTTAACCACTCACACGTTTACATTCGCCCTCCCATCTCCCCTCCGAATTTTCTCTATAAGGTTTATTTAAGTTTTTTGGGTCGCTGAATCCGAATTTTTAACTTCACCCCCAAATCCCCCCGGACCCCCCCCCAAATAGTTGTTTTTAACTTAAATTTCTTATTGTTTTAGGGGAAAAGTATTACGAAATTAAGAAACTAGACAAAAATTGCAGCAAATAGGATACATGGCATTATGACGTAGGATGAACGGGGAGGGGGAGGGCTGCCTCTGAACATGGACTGCGGCGCTACGTGCACTAAGTTATGAAGTCCAGGCAAGGAGATTTTACCTGGAAAAGTTAATACTAGTTCTGGATTTCGACTCACTTTATGTTTTTGGGTCGCTGAATCCAAATTTGTAACTTCCCACCAAAATTTCACCCGGCAACCACCCAAAAAATTGATTTTTTGAAAGAATTTGGTTTTTGAGAAAACGCGCGCGTCATATGTCTAATGTCATATGTCTAATCATATGTCATAAGTCTAATTTGTTGCAAATTTTGTCTACTTTCTGAATTTCTAGATACTTTTCCCCCAAAACAATAAAAAAAAATTGATTTTTTTAATAAAAACCTTTTTTGGGGGGCTTTTTACCAAAATTTGGGGAAGTTGCCGGGGGAATTTTGGTGAGAAGTTACAAATTCGGATTCAGCGACCCAAAAAACATAAAGTAAGCCGATTTCCAGAACTACCATTAATTTTGCTAAGTATAATTCCCTATTGCCTGGACTATTAGCAGCAGAAAGTGACATTGTGTTATTGGAATCTGATAGTTCCAGATAACTTTACTACTAGTTTTTGGATGTCGAAAAGGCATTCAGTTAGAATGACTAGGATTACCTAATGCTAGTCATCTATTTAGAGGACACTGCATATTTCTTCTTTGGATTATACCTATTTTGAATGAAGAATGTAGAGGTGGGTTAATAAGTGATAAATTCATACGAACTCATAATAAAAGTTTTCTTTCTTCTTTTATAGAAAGGGTGTTATGCAATTTTTCCACAAATTCTGTATTTGATAAATTTAATCTGTTTTAATACCAGTAGTAATTCATATTTATATTTAAGGACAAATGAATGCTTATGTAGAGGCCATTCATCTGACGATAAGCCTACTATTAGAGAAAGAAGAAATTAACATTTATTTTCACATTTAACCAATGCAAACCTTCAAATTCCGCATATAAAATCTTAAGTAATAATCTTAATCTTGGGAATAATCGTAAGTAAGGCGTATACTGTAAATGAATCATTAAATTGATAGTACCAGAAAGCAACCTTTTATCATTGCAATTTGATACTTTCAGACACTTTTACGACTGTTGCTTTTTTATCGAAAACACATTTAGCCAAAATGACTAAGAATACTTTACGAACTAAAATAACTTCTTAAACCACCATCAAAACCTCAAATGTGCAAGGCCTTTCGAAAGATCTGAGTCTTTCTTCGTCAGGCGCAAAAAGACTCACATCTTTCTAAAGCCTTAGCGCATTTGAGATTTTGATGGTGTTTTAAGAAGTTATTTTAGTTCGTATTAATTCATACCAGTTTCAACTTATTTTCTTTTTAAGAGTACTTTATTGCCAGCCATTCCTTTAGAGGACACTGGATATTTATTATGTGATTTATACCTATTATGAATGAGGTGGTGGGAAGGAAAGTGAATAAAGTGAAAATAATTAAATGCTTACATTATTTTGAAAACGAAAATGATTGTATCTCTTATGTACAGACCATTCAACCTAAAATGATGTAATAATATTGCAGAAAATAAAATAATCATTTCTTTTCACATTTAATGCAATACATTTCTTCAGATATCTGTATAAAATCCTTCAAAAAGTATCATCCAAAGAAATGAAATAAATAAAGGCATGTGTTTATCAACGAGAGTAATCTTAAGCAGGGAGTATACTCTCAATGGATTGTTAAAGTGATAGTATTTAGCAACAGAAAGCGACATTGTGTTATTGGAAACTGATACTTCCAGGTACATTTACGACTGTTGCATGGATATCGTAAAGGCATTCAGCCAGAATAACTAAGATTACTTAATGCTAGTCATCTATTTAGAGGACACTGCATATTTCTTTGGATTATACCTATTCAGAATGAAGAATGTAGAGGGAGGTAAATAATTGTTAAATTCATAAGAACTCACAACCAAAGTTTATTTTTCTTCTTTTATAGATAAACTGTTATGCAATTTTTCACAAATACTGTATTTGATAAATTTAATCTCGTTAAATAAGAGTAGTAATTTATATTTATATTTAGTGACAAATGAATGTTTATGTAGAGACCATTCATCTCACGATGAGCCATTACAAAGATGAAACAAAATTTACAGAAAGATGAAATGGTATTGGTAACTTTTCTTTTCACATTTAACCAACGCAATTCTTCTGATACCGCATATAAAATTTTAAGTAATAATCTTAATCTTGAAAATAATCTTAAGTAAGACGTATATTGCAAATGTGTCGTTAAATTGATAGTATCAGAAAGCTACCGTTTATATGTGAAATTTGATACTTTCAGATACTTTTATGACTGTTGCTTTGTTATCGAAAAAAAACATTCACCGAAAATGACTAAGCTTACTTTATTGCTAGTCATTTCTTTAGAGGACACTGAATATTTACCCTGTGATTTATACCTATTATGAATAAGGGGGGGGGGGGTTATAATGAGTAAAGTGAAATTAAATAAATTCTTACAATATTTTGAAAAATAAAATGATTATATCTCTTATGTAGAGACAATTCAACCCAAAATGATGTAATAATATTGCAGAAAATAAAATAATCCTTTCTTTTCACATTTAATCTATACAATTCTTCCGACAACCGTATAAAATTCTTCAAAAATGTTTCATCGAAAAATATGAAATAAATTTAGACGAAAGCAATCTTAAGTAGAGCGTATACATTCAATGGCTTGTTAAAGTGATAGTATTTAGCAGCGGAAAGCGACATTGTGTTATTGGAATCTGATGTTTCCAGATAATTTTATTATAGTTACTTGTATATGTAAAAGGCATTCAGTCAGGACGACTAAGATTACTTTAATGCGAGTCATTTATTTAGAGGATGCCGTATATTTCTCCTGTGAATTATACCTATTATGAATTAAGTATGTAGAGGGGTGTTAAAAAGTATTAAATTCATAAGAACTCATAATAAAAAATGTACTTTATAGAAAAATTGTTATGCAAATTTTCATAAATTCTAAATTCGTTAATGTAAAGCATTTTAAAATTAGTACAAATTCTTATTTATAATAAGATACAAATGAATGTTTATGTAGGGACCATTCATCTCACCTTGAGTTATAAAATACTATTACAGAAGATAAAATTATCCAAAAATATTAAATAAATTTTAGCAGGTGTTCATCACCGAGAATAATCTTAATTAGGTAGTATACTGTAACTGAGTCATTAAAGGGATAGTATCAGAAAGCGACATTTTGTCAATGTAATCTGATACTTTCAGATGCATTTACTAATGTTGTTGGAATATCAAAAAGGCATTCAGTCAAAATGACTAAAATTACTTTGATGGTAGTCATTTCCTTACAGGACACTGCATATTTATTCTGTGGATTATACCTATTATGAATGATGAATGTAGAGGGTGCGTTAAATTTTATAAAAACTCAATCTTATGTGGGGCGTATATGGTAAATGAGTCAAAGTGAAAGTACCATAAAGTGACATTTTATCATTGGAATCTGATATTTTCAGATACTTTTACGACTGATGTTGGCATATCGAAAAAGCATTCAGCCAAAATCGCTAAGATTACTTTGATGCTAATCATCTTCTTAAAGGTCACAGGATATTGAATCTCTGGATTATACTTATTATGAAGGATTAATATAGAGGGTGCGTTAAATTTTATAAAAACTCCACCCACAATCAAAACATTTACTGTTATAGAAAAGTTGTTATGGATTTTTTTACAAATTCTATATTTCATAAATGTAATGCATTTAAATAACAGTATGAATTCTTATTTATAATTAGAGAAAAACGAATGTTTATATAGAGACCATTCATTTCACATTGAGCTATCGATTACCATTACAGAAGATAAAAAAATTAGCTTTACTTTTCACATTTAACCAACACATACCTTCTGATACTAAAAATAATGTCTTTTAAAAATATTTCATTCAAAAAATATGAAATAAATTTAGACAAGCATTATCACCGAGAACAATCTTATGTGGGGCGTATAATGTAAATGAGTCAAAGTGAAAGTACCATAAAGTGACATTTTATCATTGTAATCTGATATTTTCAGATACTTTTACGACTGATGTTGACATATCGAAAAAGCATTCAGCCAAAATCGCTAAGATTACTTTGATGCTAATCATCTCCTTAAAGGTCACAGTATATTGAATCTGCGGATTATACCTATTATGAATGATTAAAATAGAGGGCGCGTTAAATTTTATAAAAACTCCACTCACAATCAAAAAATTTACTGTTATAGAAAAGTCTTTATGGATTTTTTTACAAATTCTATATTTCATAAATGTAATGCATTTAAATAACAGTATAAATTATTATTTATGATTAGAGAAAAACTAATGTTTATATAGAAACCATACATCAGGGTGGGCCGAAAAAAACTTTTTTTTATTTTATTTTCGATGATGGGTAGTGCGGAAAAGTGGCCACTAGTGGCACAAAGTTCACACAAAAAATTTGAGATTTTTAGGACAATTCCTATATTTGCCGCTTTTGGATTGAATTTTTGCTAAAATGTTGATTTTTGAACATTTTTAGCAAAAATTTAAAAAATGTTAAATGAAACTTATTTTAATCGTATTTACTTGAAAAGGCATATTTAATGTTCCAAATGTATAAATAAGCTCTGATAATGTATTATTTAATTACTATGTGTATTTTAAATTAGACGATTTTTATAGCCTTTTCGAGTTTAAGTGAGAAAAAGTTGCATGTATTGTTTGAATCTTTCAACAGTTTATCTCCTTTGTCTTGTTTATGTCCCTTGGTTTTCCTTATTATTTTCGACGCTTTAAGGGTCATATATTTGGGTGACGGACAGCAGAATTCCTCAGAAACAGATCTGAAATGAGAGAAGGGGGTGAGGCGAGAACTTAAGCAGTGACTCATCGTGAGGTTGGGGGAGTGAAGGAGGAAATACAAGAAGGGAGAAAGTGCGATAGGGGATGCTTATTATTTTTCAGTGCTCGGTTTCCTTGTGACATTTGTTCAGTGCAAAAGTAAAACCTTTTTCTCGTGCAATACATTGCTTTTTGGATCGTTTAACGTGCCTTTACTGTGTTTTGTGCGTTTTATTACGACGAGTTTAGAAATGGCTAGTGCAAAAGTTCATGATCATGTAAAGACATGTGATAGCGTGAAAAATAGCCATTTTGGGGCACCATGCAAATTGAAAGGCAATTGCCAACTATTGCTGACATCATGCGCCACTACTATTGGTTGCAAAGCGATATAGAAGAAAATCGAGGAATTATCTTCAACCAGTGGATGATATTATTAAAATGGTAGGTGAAAAAGTTTCCGAAATCTGGATAAAATCTTCCATACCAGTGGTTAACCAACGAACAATTAACGGAAAGATTAAAAACTATTACAATGTGTGTAGATCATTGGAGAAATCTTGCAATCATACGGGCGTTAAAGGCAACGCGATACGCGAAGATTTCGTACGAAATGCGGAAACCTTTCTCTTTGACATTGCAGCTTGTAAGTGTGCGGCTTGAACAATTGTAGCTGCGACTTCAGACGTAAAGTTCCACATCGGGAGGTAAACTTCTTGAAGGATCAAAGAACTGTTCAAAAAATGTTAACTGGAAATATTGGTTTAAGCACAAGCAAAACTCTTGCAAAGGATATATCTCGGAAAATGAAAAAGGATACAATTTCAATGAGGAATAGTGGTTCTGCGACAAAGCCTTCAACGAATGGAGTTAGATTCAGATGGAAGACAGTTATATTGTTGGAAGATTCAAGTAGTGGGAGCTTTTAAGCAAGCAGTTCGACTGAATCTGAACCAGGCCCTTCAAAGCCAAACACTCCTAAACGCATATTCCTGTCTCACACATCGTCCGCCATGTCTCAGGGAAAATGACAACTGAAAATAATAAGCATCTTTCTCCCCTCTTGTATTTCCAACTTCACTCCCCAAACATCGCGATGAGTCACTGCGTTCGCTTAAGTTCTCGCTTCACCCCCTTCTCTCCTTCCAGATATGTTTCTGAGGGATTCTGCTGTCCGTCACTCAAATATATGACCCTTAAAGCATCGAAAAAAATAAGGAAGACCAAAGGACATAAACAAGACAAAAGAGAGAAACCGTTGAAAGATTCAAACAATACATGCAACTTTTGCGCACTTAAACGCGAAAAGGCTATAAAAATCGTCTAATTAAAAATACACATAGTAATTAAATAATACATTTTCAGAGCTTAGTTATACATTTGGAACATTAAATTTGCCTTTTCAAGTAAATACGATTATAATAAGTTTAATTTAACATTTTTTTAATTTTTGCTAAAAAAGTTCAAAAATCAGTCTTTTAGCAAAACTTCAAGCCAAAAGCGGCAAATATAGGAATTGTCCTAAAAATCTCAAATTTTTTGTGTGAACTTGGTGCCACTAGTGGCCACTTTTTCGCACTACCCATCATCGAAAAAAAAAAAAAAAGATTTTTTCGGCCCACCCTACCATACATTTCACATTGAGCTATCAAATACCATTACAGAAGATAAAATTAACTTTACACATTTAACCAACACACCCTTTCTTATACCCCAAATAATATCTTTTAAAAATATTTCATCCAAAAAATATGAAATAAATTTGGACAAGCGTTATCACCGAGAACGGTCTTATGTAGGGCGTATACTGTAAATGAGTCAAAGCGACGGTATTATAAACTGAGAATGTGTCATTAGAATCTAATACTTTCAGATACATTTAAGACTGATGTTGAAAAAGGCATATCGGAAAAGCATCCAGCTAAAATGGCTAAGAGTACTTTGATGCTAGTCATCTCCTTAGAGGTTCACTACATATATATTATGTGGATTATATATATTTAAATAGCAGTTGTAATTCCCATTTATAATTAGGGGAAAATGAATTTTTATGTTGCGACCACTCGTCTCACGATGATCTATTGAATACTATAACTTAAGAAAAAGTTAACATTTCTTTCACATTTAACCAAAACATTCCTTCCGATATCCTATATAACATATTTAAAAAATATTTCATCCAAAAAATATTAAATAAACATAGACATGAGTTTTTCAACAAAAACAGTCTTAAGTAAGGCGTATACCGTAAATGAGTCATTATAGTGATAGTATCAGAAAGCGACATTTTATCATCGGAATCTGATAATTTCAGATACTTTTATTATTGTTGCTTGGTTATCGAAAAGGCATTCAGCGAGAATGACTAAGATTACTTTAATGCTAGTCATTTCCTTAGAGGACATTGAATATTTATTATGTGCATTATACTTATTATGAATGAGGAGAGTGGGAAAATAATAAATAAAGGGGAATTAAATGAGTGTTTAGATTATTTTAAAAATGAAAATGATTGTATCATTTATGCAGAGACTATTCATCTCAAAATGAGCTAATACTACTGTAGAAGGTAAAAGAATCCTTCCCTTTCACATTTGATCAATACATTGCTTCAGATGTCGCATATAAAACTTTTGAAAAATGTTTCACTCAAAAAATATGATATAAATTTAGACATCCGTTTATCACTGAGAACAATCTTAAGTAGAACGTATACTGTAAATATGTCTTTCAAGTGATATTATCTACTCATAGTATCTGAAATGGGCATTGTGTTATTGGAATCTTATACTTTCAGTTACTATCGAAAAAACATTCAGTCAGAATGACTAAGATTACTTTAACGCTAGTCATACTCCAGAATATAATGTAATCATTCCTTTCCACATTTAATCAGTACATTGCTTCTTATATACCATCTAAAATGTTTAAAAAATATTTCATTGAATGAATATGAAATTAGCTTATACGCCTCTATCACTGAGAACAATCTTAAGTAGGTCGTATACGGTAAAGGAAGCCTTGAATTGGTGGTACCTATGAGCAAAAAGCAACAATGTGGTAATAGAACACGATACTTTGAGATGCTCTTACGACTGTTGCTGTGATATCTAAATTGCATTCAGTGAGAGCGACTAAGATTACTTTAACTCCTTGCCTGTGACACACGAACGCAGTTCGGGCAACGCAAATGCACCAATTTTGGAATGCTCGACTTGAGTTTGGGTAAGAGAAAAATCCTATGCACACACACATTTCCGGTTATTACCCCTTATTTAGTCAAGCACTTCGCATTCTACGACGTTCTCACGAACTGCTGAATTCGGAGAGTTTTTCCATCTGTTTTTTTTTTATTTCCAACATCTTGTTTTATGCAAAATTTTCAGCAAATATGTGGCGTGACGTAACTTTTTTTTTTTCTCTCAATTTTTTCTCAAATATATCCCACTGGTCTTGCAGGCATCTTGCAAATATAAAATGATCATTTATTTGCAAATTTTATATATACATTGCTTCAGATAACCTATGTAAAATCTTGCAAAAATGTTTCATCGGAAAAATATATAATTACTTTAAACATGCGTTTATCACTGAGAACAATCTAAAGTAGGGCGTGTAAATGAATTATTAGATTATTGGCATCAGAAAACGTCATTGTGTCATTGAATCTGATACTTCCAGATACTTTTACGACTGTGTTTGGGATAATGGAAGGGCATTCAGTCAGAATGACTAAGATTACTTTAACGTTAGACATTTACTTAGGGGATGCTGAATATTTATTCTGTGAATTGTACCTATTATGAATGAGGGGGGTAAGAAGAAGAATTATAAGAAGGGAATTAATTAAGTGTTTAGAATATTTTGAAAATCGAACTAAATGTATCCCTTTACGTGCAGACCAATCAACCTAAAATGAGCTAATCCTATTGCGGAAGATAAAATAACGTCTTATGAATGCAGAATATAAAAGGGAACTAAATAAGTGTTTAGATTATTTTAAAATTAAAATATGTTTGAAAATATATTTAGATTTTTTTTTTCTTTTTTAAATAAGAGTCAAACTTTGAATGCTTCGACACTTGTTCAAAAATGTCAACTGATACAACATATTTGTTCTGATTAACGTTTGTAAGTTTAATAAAAAAGAGTTTTTATATTTATATTCGTGCACATTATAAATAAACAATTTCATCTTGGAGTTATTATCATTATTGTTAAATTCTTAATGCACGATTCCGCTTAAAAGATAATAACTTTCGTTTATCTAGATTATTTTACTTATTTTTAATGCAACCATACACTGCTACAAAATTGCTTCAAACTGTTCAGATATGCGACTGTTTTATATGAAAACTGTTATATAACCATCTTTTATCTATAATCTGACCAATGAGAACACTTCAAATTATGGGCAAATAACAGTTATACATAAAAACTGTCGACAGATCGCTACATATTTCTTCTGGTGTAATAAGAATGGAATCCTTGTTCTTGTTCTTGTTCTTATTTATATATTCAATTTGGAGAAATTTGTGCAATAATATGCGTCATTTGCGTGATTATGAACAAACACTACAATAAATAAGTTATATAAATACTGAATTATCCTTGAGCTTTTATTAAACAAGCTAGAGTGTACTACATTATATTAAAAAAATAATAATAATCATCGTTTTGTGCACATTTGTTGCTAGATAGGTTAAAAATTTAATCTATGTTGATTTCTTACAAGAATGGGTGAAGATAGCAACAATGTATTTTCGAGTGAATGTAGGCAGAAATATGAGTTTGTCTTAAAAAACAATGCAAATCCGTTAAAACGTAGTTTCAGTTATATCTTTATTTAAAAATTTCATATATCATTTATTTTTAGCAATACTAAAATAATTTCCAGTATAAGTTTTTTTCTTTGTAATAAGATGTAGATCCTGTGATGACAAAACTACATGTACGTTTTTTTATGCAAAATATTTGAAAGTGACCACAACATTATAAAGTTTTCGTTTCTGTCACTCAAATATCTGTAGTATATTTAGTGTATGTTAATATCAACTTACAATGCCTTATTGAAAGAGGAAACGAATCCGAAGCAATAGGCAGGAGGTTTTGTTTTTATAAATGATGCATAAACAAAATGTATATAACGGGTAATATTCTGTTTTTGTCAATAGTTTCTTGAGTTAAGTGCATAAAAAAAAAAAAAAAAAAAAAAAAAAAAAAAAAAAAAAAATCAGCAAAATTTCAGAAACTTGTCTCTGTTGTTTCGTCTTTTCTTTTTTACATATAGGGTAATGACCAGTTATAAAGTCAGAAACAGCAACATGATGTTAAACTAAATTACTGTAACACCTCATAAAAATAAGATGTATTGTCGTCTGCTTGAAAAACAAAGAATATGTATGTTATTAAATGTATTTCAAATTATTTGTATTTCTACTTCTATTACTGTTATTATTATTATTATTATTATTATTATTGTTATTGTTATTATTATTATTATTATTATTATTATTATTATTATTATTATCATTATTATTATTATTATTATTATTTGAAATGTATGCCAATTCTACTATAATAAATATACCATCTAGTACATGTTTTAAGATAATTTAATCATTTAGAGAATAAATATGTTACAACAAACATAAGTATTTTCATAATTCAGGCCAGTTTTCCACACAACAGTTTTTGGAAATTTTCCTTCTACTACGCATAACAAAAGAAATTTAGAAATTTAGAATTACATTTTTCATCAAGGCAGATATTAAGAATGTCAGATATTGGAAATAGCCCATTATAATGTTAGGATTTAAAGGCATAAAGGGCCATTGTGTTTTTGAAATATGACAGTTTCTAGATAATTTTACTGCGCTCGCTTAGATATTGTTAAGGCTTTCGTTAAGAGATAATGACAAAGATTGCTTTTAATTTTCATCTTTTCTCAAAAGAAAATGGAATATCCGGTATAGAGGAAATGATATCGTTAATCGTTAAAGAAAAATTAAGGAAGTTTTATCAACATTTAAATATTAATTTTATCGGCATTATTTTAAGTTATACTTAGTTTATTTAATATAAGAAATCGTTTACACACACACACACACACACACACACACACACATATATATATATATATATATATATTAATTTGGAATTAACGGAAAACCTCTTATCTAACAATACAATTAACTTCTTAGATCTTAAAATTACAATAAAATACAGCAAAACAATAACAGATTTATATGATAAACGTAAAGAATTTAAATTCAAAGTTAATACATTTACAAATTTTAAATCTTGTGTTCATCATTCTGTATATCGAAATATACTATTTAATCATTTATATAGAATAAAATGTTTATGTTCTTCTCATCTAATTAACAATAATATTAAAAAACTAATTTATGATGCATTAAATCATGGTTTTCCAAAAAAAATTCATATATTCATTAATATACAATTAGTACATACACGATATTAAAAAAAAAAAAAAAAAAAAAAAAAAAAAAAAAAAAAAACATGCGTAAACAAAATTACAAAAAAAAAAATTATAAAATTAAAAAATATAGTTATAAAAAATTAAACATTGTAAAATAATAATAAACAATTACTATAGGATGGTTGAGTGGGTAGATGTTAGAGTACGGAGGAGGGTGGAGTTGTCTGGATAATACGCAATGGTTAATTATAAAAAAATTATTGGGCTTTTGTATTATATATACATTTCTAATACGTATTATATATGGATGTTGATTTGATGTTTTACATGTAATTGGTGACATTTCTTTCTTTTTTTTTTCATTTCATATTAAATTTAACTTATTTAATCAAATTCAATATTAACTTGTTTTTAAATTTTAGTCTACCCAGGACAATATCATATTAATTAATAATAGTATACCATCTTTTTAGTGATTATTATGCATATAAGTTTATTTAATATAACTAATGTTATACTGTACGTATTAAAATTGGGTATATAGTTTTTATTATTATTCCTCTATACTTTTTAATATTGTTTTATTTTCAACTTTGTATTCCATGATTAATTATCGGTTTAATGTGTTTGATTGTCACAATCATATTTTTTAGCTTTTTTATGGCTAATATGAAGATAATTCACACACTATATTTGTGATCTTTAGGCTATTGTATTTTTTGAATCTGACAATCTTCTATAAACATCCATTTATTTTATTTTTTTTCCTGTTAATTTTTTTATATGTAATAGTAATTATTAATTTTTTTTAATATTTTTATTATATATAATTTATTTTATTTTATAGCATGTAGCTATATTCTATATCTTATCAATGTTAAAAAAATTATATTAGATGTAAATTTCCATCGGGGCGAAAAATGTCCGGACCAGGATTCGAACCCGGGACCTCCTGACTGCCGCCAGTGCTCTGCCATCCGAGCTATTCCGGACGATTCTGGTTAGCTCAGATCGTAGAGCACTGGCGGCTTCAGCCAGGAGGTCCCGTGTTCGAATCCTGGTCCGGACATTTTTCGCCCCAGTTGGAAATTTACATCGAATATGATTTGTTTACCAATTAGAATAATTGTGTTAAAATTAATCTAGTTAAAAAAAAAAATTTAATTTCTCAGTGTAGATTAAATGGGTTTGGTAATAGAATATATTGAAAGCATTTTATTAACATTTAATTTATTTAATTTTTTTTTACTAATGATATATAGTATGGTATTATTTTTATATTAGGATAATGCAGTTGGTATATTTTAATTTCATTAGCTTTTATTAGGTTCTTCTTTTTGTGACATTTGAATAATAATAATAGCTTCAAAATAAAATAATAGATGGCAGCACCAAATATTTTGTCTTTTTAAAGCTTCTATTAAAGTAATAATTTTTATTTTTTTTCACCAGGTGGTATTGAACGCTGCATATTGGCAATATTGTAAAATTGATATTAAACAATTTAAATTGTTTTTTAGGTATTTTAAATAATGTAATTATTTTCTATTTATATTATATTAATTGAATTTATCACGGTATTTCAAAATGAATTAACTGAACCCATAGGTTTAAATTTCGGTGTAAACTTAACTATTTTATTCAACTTAACCTTATCGTGCGTTTGGATTCCATGTGCGGGAAGTTATTTTGAAAATCAACTGGGAATTTATTTGGTATGTTGTGTAAGATTTCTATTGCTATAAATTAAATATTTAATAGGTTGTAGTGTTTTTTCCATTTCATGCCATTTGATAATGTTCTGTTTTCATCTTGAAACTATTCTTTTGGTTAAATTGGTTGTTTGGGTACAGGAGAATTTTTTTTCAGCCTTTAGCTTTTTTTTATCACAGAAAACAACCGATTTGCTTATATCATTGAATTCTGTACTCTTTAAAACGTAATTCAATATATTAGTTTTTCAATTTTTTTCGGAACCCATATTCTTCTTTTTTTTCTTCCATATTAATTCTTGCATTTAAGTATAAGACTCTTTATTTTGTACATACAGTTCTATATCATAGGTTTGTGGCATCCATTTTTATTGTCTATTCATTCACAATATTGCGGTTTTTGATGATGGTCGGTAATGTTTAATTAATCGATTTATATATATATATATATATATATATATATATATATATATATATAATACCTTTGAAAATGAAAAGACAACTGTCAAGTTCTCTTAACATTACTTGGCAAAATATCTACTGTTAAAATTTCATTTATATGATTTATATAAAGAATACATAATACGGAGTACTATGTATTATGTACTATCTAACATATTCGAACAATAAAAAGACCAAAACGACGAATTTAGTGTTGGCATACAATAATCCACAGAATTATTCCAAGAAAAATACAAAATATCAATTTAATAAAATCTTCCAATAATTAAATTATAACAGGAAAAAAACTCCAAATTTAGGGTTGACATACAATAATCCACAGAATTGTTACAAGAGAATTACAAAACATCAATTGAATCAAATCTTCCAACAATTTATAAGTATATATGTATATTTATTCATTTAAGGGGGTAGGATACCTTTAAACCTACGAAATATTTGAATTTTTTTAAATAAATATTTTGATTCCGTAATCATTTCTAAACAATATGCAAAAAACCGCATTAAAAAATTCCCTTTTGTATACTAATTATGGCAGTTTTATTAAGACTTTATATTAAGACTACATGGGATAATTAAACTTTGCGCTGCGTTTATTCAAAAATATGAATTTTGATACTGCGCGCAGTGTTACTAAAAAACTATGCGTGGAAATCAAAAGAAGTTTTCAAAACATATTCATTTCTGTATTATCTACATCTTAAAACCAGAAAAAGGTATTTTTTTTTCTGTTTTTGTACTTTGAAAATATTTTTCAAAAAGTGACTTTTTTTTTTTGTTAATTTTTTAATTTAGTCAATATTTTTTGCAAATATTCTGATTTTAGTATGAAGGTAACCCTATTGTGTATTAATTTTAACCAAAATTTACTCTTTATATGCCTATTTTCAGATTTTATCATGCGTGCAAGATTTTTTTTTTCTCTTATTATCATATATTTTTAAACTTATCATTTCAATATTTGTTTATGAATTTACAAGTATATATACATTTTTTTTAAATATAAATTTAAATATGAGCTTTATATTTAAATGAAGTTCGTTTTTATTTTTGAGTTATTACACAAGTTTTGAAGCTTGGAACATAGTGATATTTTTTTACTTTTTCGACGTGTTCAAAGGTATCCTACCCCCTTAAATTGAACTATGTTTCAGTGTGCGTTTCAATATGCGTGCACATATGTATCATGTAGGCTGAACTGAACATATTATGTATTATCAGAATTTAAAATTAAAAAGAGAGATACTTATTATTAGACATTTAATAAGTAAAAAACAAATTATTATTAGAAAATGAAATAAATAAAAACTTACTGTAGACGTTTCAAGCTGGTCATAATTACAACTGTCCATAGAAAAAAATGTAAAATTTACACATGTTCAAATTCATAATATGCATGTGGAACATTAAATCTCCATAGAGTATACGTTCCAATAGGGCCATATATTCTGGTGGAATTTTACTTGATTTGCTATCTGGAGTTTTCTGAAATCTTATAAAGAAATCTTCTAGAAAATTTATATTTTTATACGTATTGTAATTAGATTTAATTATTTTAATAATTTGATATCATTAAGAGAGTTACGCACCACCCCCCTTACAAAATACCGGTATAGTTTAAAGTATCCCTAGTAAACATGGTGAACCAGTTTATCCCTTTAAGACGGGGAATTTTTTTGGTAGAAATTGAAAGTTTGGGTGGTTTCCCCTTATCGATATTTGATTGCAAAAGAAAAAAAAAATATATATATATACCCGATGTCAGGTTATTTCAAGGGAGGACACGCACATTTGTGCGGGTTCGGTCTTAATGCAGCCGTTTTGGGGCTAAATCTACACAATTGTGTAGTTTGGGATTATGTGCGCAAATATCTAAAAGTATAAGTTTAAGAAAAAAAGTTGTTGCTTAATGAGATAATTTTGATCAGCCTTAATGAAAATGTTTGAAACAATTTTTGTTTTTGGACAAACTACTACAATTTCATTTTCTGAGACGTGCGCTATGCTTGCACGCCTCTTAAGAGCCGTTGACAAATGCCCTTCACGCTGTTTGGATTGTGCCTGATCCTTAAAAAAAAAAGTTTTAATTTTTACAGCAGCAGTAATTTATTGAAATACAGATCGAAGTATATAAAACTAAATCTGAACCAGAGTAAGGACTACAGCAGATCCTAAGCCCAGATCCTTGTGGTCCAGGGCTGTACTTTCCCACTAGTATACTACAAAATTTAAAAGTATCCTAGATGATGCTGTTACCACAGAGTGTAGTTTGTTTTTTACATACTGCTTCACTGAGGCACGTCCTAAAAAAAGAATCGTCTGTACATCTATGGGAAATTTTGCCTGATCTGCAGGTAAATTCAAGCAGACACTACGGAATCTGTCGAACATTTTCTGAACTTTCCATAATTTATTATTTATTCTTGGTGGTTTACTTGCTGTGTCGACAAAATCGAATGAATTTATCAAACTTAAAATATATCTCGTGATATGCATACAACTCATATAAAACTTATAAATCATATATGACATGTATAACTTAGAGCAGAAACATACAGTTCGTTACAGGTGCATATTATATATATAATACTATCAATTTTAAATAGAAATCATAAATAGTACAAACCTATTAATTTAAAATTAATCCGCATTAAAAATATAATTAATAAAAAATAAATTGCTAAAAACGTAAGTTTAACAAAATCACTTAAAAATAAAAATTTTATATATTAGGAATTGTACCCATTTTAGAAGTGGTAAATGGCGGACCCGCACAATATTGCGGGTCATTTGTTTTTCAAAATTTGTAAATCCTAATTAAATTTATCAAAGACAAAATCAATTAAAATCATGAATAAAGTATATGAAAAGAAAAATTAAATCAAAGCAAAGCAAACACTAAAAATTATATTTAAAAGAAATTACGAAAGTACATACTTTTTGTCTATTGCTGTCAGATGATATAGTCTTTTTAAAAGCAGAAAATCTAACTCTGTATTGTAGTTGTTCCCCCCTAGTTGTGTCTTATCAAAAAATCTGAAGCCAATTAACTCATATAAATGTGCAGATTTGGTTTTAAATCTCACAAAAACAGGAAATTCTCTTTTACTTTAGTATCACCCGAACAATTCTGCGGGTCAGGGCTTAAAGGGATATATAGATGAAATTGCACGATCATGAAACATCTGCGTAAAAAAGCATGAACGTGCATAGAAATCCGGCAATTTATTATCAAAACTTTTTAATCTTTCAGTAGATACCGATCACACCCATATTTCTAAAACATGAAAATTATTAAATCTAATTGCAATAATTATATAATTAGAAATTTTTTAGAAGATTTATTCAAGATTACGGAAGTTTTCTTTAACGAAGCATCTACAATCCTGCCAGAATAAGTGGTTCTGCAATGATGTGTACTGCATGGTTAATTTTCAAATGCATATTTTGAAAGTGAATGTTTAAACATTACCTTAACTTTGGATTGACAATTGTAGTGATGGGGAGCTTGTTTAGAACTTGAAACGCCTTGAGTAATTTTTTTCATTTTGTAATATTAATGTAGTTTTTCTTTAATTACACTGATCGGCAAAAAAATTAAACATTTTGTCTCTTGGAAACTAAACATGTAAAGTGTACAGATCCAATAGTCCTAATTATAAATTTGTTATCCAAATTGCTGCAGCACGTACCATGTTTCAAGGGACACAGTTTTGTATTAATAACAAATAGAGGGGGATTATTATATTTATTTACAATGTTAGGTCAAACTCAAATAATGAAAAAAGTGTTTTCACTGTCTTAGCTACACTGTAAAAAAAAAATCTGTGACGTTACTAAATTTTTTCTGGGAAACTGGAATTCCTAGAACTATTTATGTGACGTCAACAGCAAAAATTCATGTAATAGTATCTGTTACATGAATTTTTGTTATTGCCGTTACATAAATAGTTTTAGGAATCCAGTTTCCTAAAAAAAAAATTAGTTACTTCACAGATTTTTTTTACAGTGTATCAAGTTGATAAAACATAGCATAGAAATCTAATTTGTTGATGCTTGTATAGTGCATTTATCTTTTTACCCCCCCTCCCCCCAACTTCTCTTGCCGAAATTACTATTTCTTATCTACTAATATATTTTCATTCTTTATGCTGCTGTAACTTGGGTAATCATTTTTATAAATTTATTTGCAGGTAATTTACATATTAATATCTACATTTTATGGTTTACAAAATTTCCACTTATGTTTTAACAAGATATAAAATACCTTAATTTTAAAAGCAAACACTCCTACCAAAACAATGGTACGTGATACAATAATTTCATTACCATATTTTTATTTATCAGATTGGAATCTATAAGAATGAACTATTATTTTTGCAGAGAGGATTTTGGTGCGGACCAGTGTTATTAAATGTGCTGTGTACACTGGGTTTCAGAATGATATGAAGACCTAGTAATTTCCTGATATCCTGACAAAGACTCATAAATAATTATCAGAAAACTCCATTCTCGAGACAAATACAGTAATTTTATATAATACACAGCTGTAAAAGAAATATCAAACTTTAAATTCATTGAAAATATGAATTATCTAAAAAAAAATGGTGTTGCAAAATGATATGAAAATTGATCGAAATTATCACTAAACGAGCATGGAAACTGTACACGAATATTGAACGCCACTCTAAGAAGAAGAACCGAAACATGCAAATTAGTTTAGCATTTAAAGTTACTTCACAGACTCGAAAATTTTCAAACCTGATCGCAAAGTGAATTCAAGAAGTATGGGTCGTAAAAGCGCTTTAAGTGGTTTTGAGAAAGGGAAAATTGTGGCTTTAAGATCACGGATATTCGGCCAGAGCTATCCCCAAAAAACTTTAAATATCTCTAGGGGTAATATAAAATTTCCTTCGATTAAAAGAGGACTATTGAGCAAAAAAGTCTCCGGGACGTCTGCCAAAGGTGTCAAAAAGGGGAAAAAAGAGCTATTATAAAAAGAATGAGCGATGGGAAAACAACTTTAGGCGAACTTTCAAGAGATCTCTGATAGCAGTGTCAAAAAGAACCTTGTTCACAGTAGTCAAGAGCTCTAAGATGATGATGTAGAAGAAAAGAAAGCCCCAACAATGTATGTCTAAAATGCATCAGCAGAATTGCCTGGATTGGGCAAAAGATCACATGTCCTGGAAGTTAGAATATGAAATAGAAATATTTTCCGATGAAAAAAATAAAATTTGGGTGGTCCGAACGGTTTTTCTTACTATTGGCACGATCTGTGCAAGAAACCAGACACGTTTTTAAATTGGCAGCAGGGTGGAGGTTCACCGATGATTTGGGCTGCGTTTGGATTTCATGGTAAGATCAGCGTTGCATTTCCTTTTGGCAGAATGAGTGCATTAACATACCAAGATCTACTTGAAGAAAACTTGCTACCATTTGATGAGGAAATTGGTAGACATTTCTGGATGTTCCAACAAGACAATACATCCATCCACATGGCAAACAGCACTTGTGAATGGTTTCTTAATAATGGTGTACATGTAATTCTATGGCCATCTGTTTCTCCTGATTTAAATCCAGAGGAAAATGTATGGAACCTACTGGTTAGACATGTTTACGGAAATGGAAAACAATATGCCATAATTTCAGAATTAAAAGCTGCTATTACATTCCACTTGAATGAAATCGATCAAAATATATTAAAAAGCTTGGTACACTCCATGCCTGACCGCGTTTTTACATTAATTAAAAGATATGGTTCATACACTGGTTATTAATCTATATTTTTGGCCAATGTTCATATCATTATGAAACACCTCAAAATGGAAAAATCTAGTTTATTTTATGTATAAATCGTTGTTACAATTATATTTTGTTATAAAATAAAAAGATGTCTTCTATTACTAACATTGATTAGATTTCAGTTTGTTTTGTAACGTTTTATTTTTTTTTTATGCTTGAAAAACTGGGTGTTGATATCATTTTGAAACCCAATGTATTATGCGTTATAACTATGCTAGCCAATGGGCACTTGGTGGTAAAACGAAACCAGTTGTTTGTGAATTGAAATGGGTACATAAGTATTAATACTAGATATATATGACTATATGATCATATCACCATAAGTATTATGGTTAGGGATTAGTGTTCTATATAAAAAGAAATCTGTGATTTTACAGAAAAGAATGTCAGCCATGACAACAATATTTAAAATATAATTGAATCTTAAACTTTTTAAAGATATTTATGTGGAATCTTCTATGATTTAGTCTTTTAAAATTATTTTGCAATGTATTAACTATAAATTTTCTTCACATGCCAAAGTAAATAAATCGACTCTTTGTCATACAGCATACAAAACAATATTGATGTTACAGTCAAAGACTATCAGCCAGGACCATAATAAAAAATTTGGTTTTATATACGCAAAAATCTGTATTTATTACGCACTTTCTGTTATTTTAACAGATTTTTGCAGTAAAACAAAAAGTTTACAGATTTTCACCGAAATAAAATTTGTATTTACTACGAACTTTCTACTATTTTAGCGTGTTTTGCAGTAAAATATACTGTGTGCGGGTTTTTCTCTTTCGCAAAATAGACGTTTTACAGTTTCATTCTTTCGCAAAATAAACGGTTTTTTATTTGCGTCCGCCAAACTCTTTTCTTTATAAAGTATTTTTTTATTTTTTTTCTTCATTGTAGAAACTTTTTCTTTGAAAAAATATTGAAAATTATACTTCTATTATCACCTATGAATTCAACTCTCCATACATGTATTTTCACTCACCATAGTGCGAAAATAATAGTGAAAATTATAAAAATGGACTATTATTGCTCATAATTGAATCGGCCAATTTACTTTTACTTAAAAAATAATCTGAAATTGCAATTTTTACGATACTGAAAGAGGCAGTAATGAATACTATTTAATAAGTTTTAAAATAATTAATCTAAAAAAGAAATTAAAACTGTGTTATTGACATATTTTTTGGCCCTTGACTGGTCTAATTAAAAAGACATAACTAGATAGTACTCGTCAAGCTCTGACGGTAAGTACCTTAACAGACGCCAAGAAACTCAAAGTTTAATTTGTGCCTTTGTAATTAATTACTGAAATTTGGAAATAAGTGCGTTATTGTATTGCCTTTAAGCGAATCCTGTTCATATTTAAGTATTGCGCGGCAGCGCAATACTTATTTATTTCCAGTGTCACTTCTCAATGTTAATTTAACATAGAAAAGCCCATGGAGATGGTAACTTTTTCATTTTTTCTTCCCACCTTTTTGTCCCTGATGCCACTCATTTTTAATTCCTTGCTAATTCTAATAATATTATAAATTCAAAGTGTAAAAACATTTGCCAGACGTCAGAGTCAAAACGGATCATAAAATGCCTTTGCATATAGATGGATTATAATCTAGAGAGTAACATGGGCTAATTTTTATATACATTATTCAAATGTTTTTCTTAATAATTCCAAATTTCGCTTTTTTCATTGAGATTCAACGGACATTTTGTAATAAAATAATTTTTTTTTTCATTGTTGTAAATAATTCAAAAGCCGTAATAATAATTTGCCTATTTTTCGTTGAATGACTTTCACGTGAAACATGAAACTGAAGAAACTGAAAGAGTTTTTTTAAGAATTAAAAAGAATATGAATATGACGTCATAGTGGAAATAAAAATGACATTTTCAAGCAGATTTTTTATGTTCAGATTGGAATTTTTCGTGCAAACTACAGCAATATTCATTACTGCACTGGTGAAAATTTTTGAATCATACACAGGTAAATTACATCACAAATTGTGATGCGATATCGCACAAATCAAAGCCTGATGATGATACCCTCCATTAATTTTGAAATGTGTTCGTTTGAATGCAGTAGTTATTAAAAAACTTGACATATTAAACAAAAACCTAATTTGCAGATCAAATTAAAAAAACAAAATTTATTTCCTAAATTGTTTAAGCCCGAGAAGAGGGAGATATTAAGATATTTCATTCAATTCGTTCTACATTTAACGTTAAATTTTTGTAACCAATAAGTTAAACCAATTGAACATTAAAAAATAAAAATGAAATTCATAAAATATAATATTTAAAACACCTATATACTTAGATTCCGTTCAAATGAAATCGAAATAAATCTTAGAATTTTTCCATTTTTAAGTTGTAAATATTTGTACTGCAGATTTTGCATTATGTTTATGACGATTGTACATAATATGATAAGATACATGCAAAATACAAAACTTAAAAAAAAGTCTAAAATTTATTTCGATTTCATTTGAACGGATCTAAGTATATAGGTGTTTTAAGTATTATATTGTATGAATTTCATTTTTATTTTTTAATGTTCAATTGGTTTAACTTATTGGTTACAAAAATTTAACATTAAATGTAGAACGAATTGAATTCTCTTCTCGGGCTTAAACAATTTAGGAAAAAATTTTTGTTTTTTTAATTTGATCTGCAAATTAGGTTTTTGTTTAATATGTCTATACATGGTGCTCTCAGTCCAATGTATTCAATTAATTAACCGAAATAATTTTAAGCTTATAATTTAAAACCTATTATTCGTACATTTTACCAGAAATTTAAATGAAAATATTAATTGAATGGGTAGGATAAAATATATTTTTACTTATTGGAGTTTTATATTTTGAGAAAATAGCAATATTTAGTATTTTCAAAAGGAAATGAGGCAACATTTAAAAAATTTTCCCAATTCTTTTTTTAACAGTCTGACCTCAGATTATGAACGCAGAACAACGAAATTTGATGTTATTTAAAAGAAAACTTTTATTTTTAATAATTTTAGTAAAAAATTAGTAAATAAAAACATATTTTTGGAAGTTAAATATAATTTTAAAGCATTCAGATAAAAAGAAATAACTTATAACTTCTTCCCTGAAAAAATATGGAGTTATGCAAATTAATTATTTTTCATCAACAATACTACAGAAATCATTCTGTCCGAAGTTGAGATTGAACACATGCTCTCTTATGAGAAACCTAACTTAAACCCGGCGTTTTAGATCACTTGGCTCAGCAGACCTCGTTTAACTTCACTCTAAATTCAACATGTTTTGGATTTAATTTTGACCATGCTCATATATGTGCATTTTAGTCTTAAAATTTACCTTTGTGTTTTAATATATCTCATACGTCTTCATTGATATCTTATTTTAAAGTTCATTATAGCTATGCTTAACACTACATGCTTAATTCACTACTATGCTTAATATCATAGTATATTTATTTTATTTTAAAAAATTAAAAGAATCAAAACCTTAATGAGGTCTCTCTTAAAGTTCTTATTTTCATTTTTAAATAATTTTACATTATAATCTTGAATAAACATAAAGAGAATAAAGATTCTGATTTTTGAAGAAATCAAAACGGGAGAAATGTTGTTATAAAAATATTAAATTACTAATGAATTAAAACAGTAATGATTTATTTAATTTGTTATGCCGAAATAAATAGGCTACATTTAAAAATCTAGAATTTTATTAAAGTTTCTCGTGTATAATTATATGATATTTTCCGCTATGCTTGCAAAAAATAAAATACTTGTGATAAAAATAAAGTTCACAGTTTAAAGGAGAATCTTGTTTAAATATTTTGCCCTTGTATTTTACTTTTCCTCTAACACATATTCTATTTTATCTTTACTTTTATCATAAAGAAAATATAATAACGCACATGCAATTACTTTTGTTAGGTAATTGCTTCTTTTATTACCATGTTAAACAGGATTTAGGAATGCCATGCATTTATTAAAAGAGTTCTTTGTCGTAAAGTTCATAAAGTTCGCCTCATAAAAGTGAAAATTCAGGAATACAATTAGGTTATATTTAGATATAACGTTGGTAAAGGGAAGTTATAATATGTGCATTCTTAACATTAGTTTTAAAGTCAAAAATTAAATTCAAAATAAGAAAGAAGTTTTGCAAGTTTAAGTTTATTTTTATTTCTGGATAAGTACTATGTTAGCATTAATTGAACTTTGAATTAATATTCGTTTGAATGAAAACAGTTATAAATATTTATTATTTTTGAAAATGATTTAAACAATAATTTAAACAATGATTTAAACAATTTTCATAGCGTTTTTAAAGAAATATAAAATAATGAATAAATAAACAAATTTTTAGTTCAATTGTAATATAGAATGATGGAAAAAAACAAAAATCCTAACAAAATCATATTATTATAGAAAATTTGGGTTTTTTACAATTTTTTAATCAAAATTTCATTCTTATCTCTGACAGCGTAAAATAAATTCAACTAAATATAATTCAATTTACCCTTTGCACTACATAGTACCATTACACTTACCTGTACTCTGAACTACGAGTTTTAAAATATCTTCAAAATTGAGATATTTCAAAATTTGTCAAAATATAGATTTTTTTTTTTGAAAAATAACCATTTTTAGGTGGACTCGTAATTATATAAATACGTAGCACCTATAGTCGTAATTCAGTCCGTCTGTCCGTCCGTCTGTCCCCATATAACAGCGCAAAAAATACCCAATCGAATCGTTTGAAATTAAAAATATATAATTGCTGCATAATTTTGTCGAGTTACATGAAATTTTATGAAAATCGGATGTATAGTTTAATTACAGGGACAGTCAAACTTTTTCAGTTACTTTACGGCCATAGGGAAAATATTATCCCAAGTGCATTTTAATGATGTTACAGCCTTTCGAACAGAATAAAATGTATATGCACATATGGAGTGCACTAAAATATACATTCAGTACAATATGCAGTGCAAAAACTATTTATAAAACTAGTTATAGTACGAACTCACGTCATTTGCCACGTTTGACGTTCAATTTCCAACTTGTTTATATTCGAGTACCTATAACATAATTACATTATCACATAAAGCTGAGATTCTAGATCAGAACATTGTGAGTAATATGGAAAGCATTCTGCCAAAATTTCACCAAAATATGCTTAAAGAATCTTCTATAACCTAGTTTATCGAACATGGAAGTAACAAAAAGATTTATTTTCCAGAAATCACATTTAAATATTTCTTATTTATAATGTCTCTTACTATAAAAATAATCAGAAGCGTTCAATATGGGTTTGTTAGTGTTTTAAAGTAAAAAGCACAAGAAAATCATGCATAGAAACACTGTTTACATTTCTCTTGTTCGTCTAATATCCAATTCAATTATTACTTCCATTTACGTTAATACTTGAAACCTCCGTGGCTGAGTGGTTAAGACACCACGCTGCTAATCGCTTTATAGCGTAGGAGGCTTGTCGGGTTCGAGTCCCGCTGGCTCCATTGCACACTCTTTGTGGAGCTCCCGGATGTAAAAATTCTCTGTGTTGTAAATTTCATTGTGTTATCTCGTCCCTGTATATCGACGATGACTTATAAGCGGACCTTGTTGTCAAGCACACAAGTCTGATTCATGAGTCTAAAAAAACAAACAAACAAAACGTTAATACTTTTCATTGCTTACTGTTTTTTAATTTGGTCGTAAGTTCTCGTCCAATAATCGTGGGAATAAAGCAGATTTGTCATCGTAAAACATTGCTCTTTCAAATAAAAGACCAACAAAAATTGTAGAAAACAATAATCAAAACTGCCATTTTTACTGTAGGCTGATATCTTCAGGAGCTAAAGCAAGGTCGAAAAAGCGTGCATTTTCGGGAACATTTTTCTCGAAAATGAAACAAGAGAATGAAGATATGATCAAGCAGGACGGTCGTTCTGCCAAGCCAAGCTGAAAAAAAATGCTAACCCCGCCAAACAAACAAACGCCAAGAATAACGGCAAGACACCGTAACTGCTTATTATACTGATGACAACTTTTCCATGTTAAATGGACGAAATATGCCAGCGTAAAATTTCCCATATCAAAAGAAGCAATCATCGCAGAAAAATAAAACCAACACCAGAAGGACCTAATAAAGAAGATCTTCAATTTGAGATCAAATGCATCCTCATAAATTAATTATAAACAGAGATATAGATTTTTTAAAATAACGTCGAGATACTGAAAATGACAGATTTGTTTTCTTCGTCACAAGTTATGTTTCAATTGAGATAGAGACTTAAATAATGGACAGAAAAAAGTAAGGATTGAATTTTTGGATAGATATTTACTCAATCTACGTGCTTTTATAAAATTCAGCTTTAAAAACATTAATTTTCTATTCATAATTAGCGAAAAACTGTTAATTAGTTCTAAAGTTTACAAATTATGCCAAATAGCGATAAACCCGCCAAAATATTTTAGAAATCTTATACTTTTCTTTTATATTATCCCTTTGCATTGATTTCATCGAAGATAACTATGGCTGAGATTCAGATAGATTTTTCGCTGTTAGCGAAATGAGTTTGACCAATGTTGAGAATATTTGCTGCATGTTTGAGAATATTTGCTGTTTCTGGATCCCGGCCTATGTCATGAAAGTTTTGAGTCATTTTTTTAGTGCCGTGGATGAAGTGCAATGTTTGTAGAAATGTAGGCTAGGATCCAGATAGATTTTTCGCTGTTAGCGAAACGAGAATCACCAATCAATAGCCTGCATTTCTGCAAACAGCGAAAAGTTCACAAAAGTGCAGGCTTCTCATTGATGAATCTCGTTTCTCTAACAGCCAAAAATCTATCTAGATTGCGCCCAATGGAGGATATTCCAAATATGGGTTCGAGGCTGAAAAAAGTCACGTGGTACAGGTAATTTATCCAAGGAACTTCTAACTGATAAGAAGGGAAGATATTACTACTTTGCCTCATGAACCATTTCATTGGCTAGCGGGGATTTACATTACACGTCTACGGAGCCTTCCCTTCTTTACGATAGAAGTTTTTACCTTGACCACGTGATCAAAATGAAGATGGAATATCCTCCATTATGTTGAACACAATTTTGAATTTCCACATCCAGGAAGGGTGTTGATTGTCATAACAACAATACATATTCGAAACTATTTAAGGCACTGATTCTAAACTCCTTTGCTATACATTTCGATATTAAAGAAGTTGTTGTTTCCATAGCAACAGTACTTTTCTGTATTGCTTTCTCTAAAACACAAATATAGAAATTTAACAAAGAGCGCTCAGAATCAACACCATAACAGAGAGCCTTTATACATAAGAGTGGTGATATATGCACAGGAAGCATGCTCATTTCAAGTTTTTGCCGAAAGTATGGCTACAGCGTCCAGAATACCTTGTGTGGAAATATGCTATCCAAACAACGCTAAAAATTTGTATCCCTTAAATGTGCGACGATACTGCTAAAATCCCAAGTATCTATCACAGCGACATCTGCGGGATTTAGTATTGCATTGTATAGACTAGCAATATCTTGCAGTTTGAGAAAATATCCTGCAGATGTCGCTGTGATCTGTATATTTCAGCAGCATCGTTGCACAGTTAAGGGATACAATATTTTAGCACTTTTTTTAAGTATTACAGGGATAGCCAATTTCCACACTATATATTCTAGGTGCTATAGTACGGCAATCCACTTTCTTGAATAGAGGCTATTCTATCTACGTTATGATCACGTGGTCAAGGCAAAAACGTCTAACGTAAAGAAGGGAAGGCTCCGTCGACGTAATTTAAATCCCCGCTAGACAATGAAACAGTTCACGGGAGAAAGCAGTAGTAGTTTACTGTTTCCCTTCTCATCAGTTAGAAGTTCTTTAGGTAAATTACCGGTACCACGTGACTAATTCAGCCTTGAACCCATATTTGGAATATCCTCCATTAAACGATACGCGGATGGACGAGCTTTATTAGACTAGGGAAATAAATCAATATGCATTAGCCTGACGATAATGACACGCTCGCAAAGCCCTTTAACGATTTGTTGTTATCACTTCTACCAATAAACCTTTATTAGCCATATGTCACTACTTCGTTATAGCGACACACTTGTTCCTAATGGGATTCCGGCCTTAATGTATAAAAATATGGCGTTTGCTTTCTGTACTGTTCCTCAGCTCAGTTATAACGTTTAGAAATATATGCCGAGATCCAGGTACATTTTTGCAAACAGTGAAAAGTTAGCAATAATTCTGGCTTCTGATTGGTCAATCTCGTTGAGATAACAAAGAAAAATCTACCTAGATCATGGTCATGGTGTGGAAACCGGCTATTCCAGTAATACTTTAAAAATTGCTAAGAATTGAATCCCATAAATATTGAAAAATGCTGAATGACAAATGTCGATTGCAGCAACATTTTCTAGATCTTCTCTTAGCGAAACGTTTTCTCATTTGATGTCTTTTGAAATAGTTACTTTGGAATTACCATATGTTGCTGTGATCGACATTCATCGTTCAGCCTCGTTCAACATTTATGGGATACAATTTTTTAGCACCTTTTTAATAAGCCGATTTTTAAACTATATCTTCTAGATACTATAGCTCCGTTATAGGCCTAGATTATATGTTGTAGAAATCGACTATACCAGCAATACTTAAAAAAGCGCGGAAATAGTGAATCCCTTAAATGTACAACGATGATGAATTCCAAACAGTCATTTGCAGCGACATCTGCAGGATATTTTTTAAAGAAGAAAGAGACACGTGTAATGCACCGCTATAGCGTCTAGAATACATAATGAGGAAATTTGCTATCCAAGCAGCGCTAAAAAGTTGTATCCCTTAAATGTGCACTGACGCTGAAATCCAGGGAGCTGATCGCAGCGACATCTGTGATATACTTTCAAAGTAAACATCGTATTATTACAGCGGGCTTGACGCCAAGCATACAGGTCAGATGTATGTTAATAAAATGTAAAAAAAAAAAAAAAAAAAAAAAAAATGCTACAGCGTCTAGACCAAATTATAGCGCCTAGAATATATAGTGTGGAAATTGGCTATCCCTGTAATACTTAAAAAAGTGCTAAAATATTGTATCCTGAAATGTGCAACGATGCTGCTGAAATATACAGATCGCAGCGACATATGCAGGATATTTTCTATAACTGCAAGATATTGCTAGTCTATACAATGTAGTACGAAAATCCCGCAGATTTTGCTGCGATCGACACTTGGGATTTTAGCAGAATCGTCGATCATTTATGGGATACAAATTTTTAGCGATGTTTAATAAAATATTTCCACACTAGGTATTCTAGACGCTGTTACCAAATCGTCATAAAGTTTTAGGAAATATCCTGCAGATATCGCTGTGATCGACTCATTGGATTTCAGCATCATTTGAAATTTAAGAGATCCAATATTTTAGCACTTTTTAAAGTATTACTGGGATAGTCGACTTCCGCACTATATATTCTAGGCGCTGTAGCACCGCGGTAGCCTGTCTTTTTCGTTTACCTCGGAGTAGATATAGATGAAGTCATTTGTAGCTGTTCCTAAACTGCGGCCATCAACATATAAGGCCAGTTCATAACGTCACACGGAGTTGATTATCTGTACACGGCAATGGACACAAAAAAAAAAAAAAATCGGCTCGCAGCTTTGTACTAATCATCGTGTAAAAATGATCCAACACTGAGGCTAACGAAAAAGACAGGCTACCGCGGTGGGTCCGATTCTTCTTTTTTTACAGACCGCTGGAGTCACGTGATGCTCGAATGCACCAAAGAAGGTGCGTGAAAAGAGCATCACGTGACTCCAGCGGTTTGTAAAAAAGGAAGAATCGGACCCACCGCGGTAGCCTGTCTTTTTCGTTAGCCTCGATCCAACTCCGTGTGACTTTTAAACATCATGAACTGGCCTATTATGTCATTGGTCGCGCTAACACCCTCCCTCCTGCGTCCACCGTATATAACGGCATCTTGTACTGGAGACTGCTAAATGGGATGCTATCGGTCAAAATCAAGAGAGAAAAGGGCAGAAGAGAGGGAAAGAACTCGTTTTTTTTGGTAACTAGTTTTTCACACGGGAAGATTGACATGTCTGATCCTCTCCTTTCATAACTTTATGGTGGTGAAATAAGCCAAAGCATCCTAAATATTTGAGAAAGTCTTGACTCGCGTCACGAAAACATCACACAAAGCAGACAAAGCAAAGAAACAAAATCATTCATTGGCTCATGAATATGAACGAGCCAATGAATGATTTTTCTTATTTGTTTTGCCTGCTTTGTGTGACGCTTTCCTGACACGTGTCAAGGCTTTCTCCAATATTTAAAGGGCGTTGAATAGGCCGGGATCAAGATAGATTTTTCGCTATTAGCGGGATGAGATTTATCAATCAGACGTCTGCATTTTTCCGAACTTTTTGATGGTTGCAGTAAACACCGAAAAGCCTGCAAGGATGGAGGCTACTGATTGGTCAATGTAATTTTACTAACTAAGAAAAATTTATCTGGATCCCAGACATTAACTTGGGTTGGGTAAAACAATTTTGAATAAAATCAAATCAGGAAGCCAATGTTTGTTAACTTTTCTGGTTAGTTTAATTGAAATCTTCCTCGTCTATTACTGAAAACTGAGTTACCGTACTTTGGACAAAAAATTGAATATGAGTACACGACTTGTGCATATGTCACCACTCTAACACAGTGTTGCCAGATGGGCTACTTTTTTTAATTCAGATACTTGATTGGCACCACTTTTTTGAAATTGTAAAATGAGCCTTATTTAATGACATATTAATTAAGGCGAAAACAAAGGGAATTTTACCGTTTATAATAAGTGCTGGCAATCAAGAAATCTGAATTTAAAAAAAGTAGCCCACTGGCAACACTGCTCTAACATATAAATGTTCTCTGTTATGACCATGATTCTAAGTGCAGTTGGTTAAATTTGAGTATCTGGGCATTAGAGAAAGCAATAGTGGCCCACCATGTCTGAGTGGATAAGACACCATACCGCTAATCGCTTGAGAGCGTAGGTGGAAGCAGATTCGAATCCCGCCGTGATCCGCATGTGATATGATGTATGTGTTCAATAAATCAAACAAACAAACAAGCAAGCAATAGTGAAAGGTACAGTTGGCATGGAAACAACGACTTCTTTAATTCGTATAGAAAATTAATGAATAGTAGTAAATGATTCAAGTTTAAAATGTAGGCAAATGGTCTGGAAATATCAATGGCTCCCATCTAGTATTTCACAAAATTAATTTAATAGATTCACATGATGTATAACTTGATGCAACTCTTAGCTAATGAAAATTCTGCAACAAGACTTATGTAGGTAGATCTTTTGAATGAATAATTCAGAATTCTGAGAACAAAACGTAGTTCTTAAGGGTTCTTCCTCACCCCCCCCCCCTCAAAAAAGGAAATACGATAGAAAGATATAAGAATTTGGATAGCTTCAATATGTCTGTGATCTTTTGTCAGAGTTCAGAAAAAAGAGTCTGGGGATAAAAAAAAAACAAATTTGACGAACGATAAGACTGTAGGATTCAGGCAATTTTTAACAGAAAAATATTTAATTCTAATGTATATGCGGCTTTAATAATAGACTATTAAAGATAATCAATTTAGGGGAGATTTTATAGTAAATTAATATTCTCACATTTATGCAAATAGGTATGGATAAACAGACTTGAGTAAAATTACATATTTATTCTTTCTTCTCTATAATACGATCTAAATGAAGATGAAGTTATATGTACAGTTTATATCTTTAAATTTTTAGATTTTTTTATCAAAAATGTTCCTTTATTATGTCTAGAATTGCTAGATTTACAGATCTTCGATTCTTTAGATGCCTGCGGGGTTTCATTCTCGGATTAACCGTAGGTATTTGTAAAGGTAAATTTATTTTGCAAAACCGTCAGCAAAAAAAAGTTAGAAAAAACAATTAACTGACAGACTAACTGTAAATATATATTTTATTTCGACTCTTTTTTTTACTAAATTTTCATCTTCCGTAGAAAATTTTAAGGAGATATAAATTGAGAACGACTGATACTTTGAAAGAAGAAATTGACTTTCCTTACATTTAAATTCTTAATCACTATAAAAAATGAATGATAGGTAAACAAAATGTATAATATTGTTTTTGCTCCCTGCTTATAAAGGCTATACAAGGACTAATTTTAATTTGAGCTAGTAGAATTATTGTAATTATATATCATTTGTTTTAAAAAAAGAACTGATATCTACTAAAAAACAACTTTTCAAAAGTAAAAAAAAGCCAAGCAAAAAAAAAAAAAAAGAAAAGAAAAGAAAAAGTGAAAGTTGTGGCTAAAAAATAGTGTGATATCAAATTTCCAAGCTTATATTACGGTACTTATTTAACATTTTTTGATAAACATTTACCATATGTAAGTCGAGTACCTAAGTATGCGTTGATAGAAAGCCTTTTCTCCTTTACTAAATACATCATAACGTGTTTCTGAAAATTAATTTTTTTTAATTATGAATGATGGGCTTGGCGGCCATCTTTCCATATTTTACACAAATTTCAAAGCACTCAAGCTCGTAACATATTTGCATTATTAAGAATTTCGAACTTCTACTTTTAGCTACAGACAGATAAATTAAGAAAGTTTTTTATTTTGAAAAAACAAATTGATTTTTACTGCTTTAACTAATTAATTAACCCCCCTCCGAAAAAAAGAGAATCATAAGATGAAACCTGAAGTTACTTCAGCTTTATTTTTAGGCACTCATTTCCATAAATTAAAAGAATAAAATCTTTGCTTTAGTAACAATTTCGAACTTCCAATCTTAACAATGAACTTGTGTACTTAGAAATTTGTGTAAAATATGGAAAGATGGCCGCCAAGCCCATCATTCATAATTAAAAAAAATTTAATTTTCAGAAACACGTTATGATGTATTTAGTAAAGGAGAAAAGGCTTTCTATCAACGCATACTTAGGTACTCGACTTACATATGGTAAATGTTTATCAAAAAATGTTAAATAAGTACCGTAATATAAGCTTGGAAATTTGATATCACACTATTTTTTAGCCACAACTTTCACTTTTTCTTTTCTTTTCTTTTTTTTTTTTTTTTGCTTGGCTTTTTTTTACTTTTGAAAAGTTGTTTTTTAGTAGATTAACTACATAACTAAGATATGCCAATATTATACTGTTAGATCAACATTTTATTTTGTAGTGTGCTACTTCAAAGTAACTGTAAAAAAAGACGAATATTTCTTAATATATAGATAATATACAAGAATCACGAACGACAATATACAATAATCTTTCCCAAGGTAACTATGATCCCGAAATTCACTCTTTATCTGTAGAAACCCTGTAATTAATTTAACTTAGTAATTAATATACAGGGTGTTTATAAAGTCCCGGACCCATTTTGATGTTTAATAACTCATAAAATAATAAAGATAGATTGAAATTAATAACATAAATGGTTAGATAGACTCAAAAAGTTTCATGACCCTTGTCAATGAACTTCCACGTGTGCCCCCTTCGTCGGACGGAGAATATCATGTCGATAGTCAATTTCACGCCAGGTAGCGGCAAGCATGTCGGCATCCACAGAGGCTATTGCGGTTGTAATTCTGGCTTTTAAGTCATCAATGTTCGACACTCTCCTCCTGTAAACATTGTCCTTTACAAATCCCCAAAGGAAAAAGTCCAGCGGCGTTATATCAGGTGATCTGGGTGGCCAAGGAATTGGACATCCTCGCCGTATCCATCGTCCTGGAAAATGGTCATTCAAAGAAGTACGAACGATGGTACCCCAATGAGGTGGTGCACCATCTTGTTGCAAAATGACATGTGGCTGAAGCTCTTCTAGTTGTGGAAATACGAAGTTTTCCAACATGTCTAAGTATACGACTGATAAGACCGTCTCTTCTGTAAAAAAGAAAAGCCCCGACTTGGTCGTATATTACTCCACACCACACATTAATCTTTGGGGAATCCCTTACTGCTTGACGGTATTCCTGAGAGTTTTCAGATCCCCATATGCGCACATTATGGCGATTAACAATGCCAGAAACATGAAAGAATGCTTCGTCGGAAAACATTATGCGCTTCAGAAAATCAACATAATCTTCTATTCTCCTTATCATATCTGTTGCAAAGGCCATCCTCCTAGGCCTATCGTCCGGTTCCAAAACTTGAACAATTTGAACTTTGTATGCATGCAGTCTTAATGTTTTCTTAATAACCTTGTACACCGTCGAAATTGGCATATCCAATTCTCTTGCCGCTGATCTCACAGATCTTCTACGATTGTGTAAAAATGTCTCTATAACACGCTCAACATCAAAATCACTTGTGCAGGGACGTCCGGAACGTTTCTTATCTGCGATACTTCGAGTTTCTAGAAAATTCTTTTTCCACCGCAAGATGCTGCTTTTGTAAGGAGGATCTTTCTTGTAAATTCTTCTGCAATTTCTCTGTGCTTGCACTATCGATTTTGTTTCTATCAACCACCATAAAATTTGTGCTTTCTCTTGTAGTGTGTGCATTCTCCTTAATATCCGATCGAATAAAACATCACATACAAAAGTAACATAGAACAAACACTTCAAAAGTAAATATAACATTGCAATAGTTGCCAAAAACAAAAGAGAGAAAAATGCAATTAATAAGCAGACGATATTTAGAAAATTACAGATATTTAGACTGGAAAATGAAATTATCTGAAATTAACCACACGCGCAGACGATATTTATAAAAGTAAAGATATTCAAACATGAAAATGAAAATATATGAGTTATTTCATCAATAAATGCCATAAGTTTGTTTATATCTTCATTATTTTATGATTTATTAAACATCAAAATGGGTCCGGGAGTTTATAAACACCAATGACTGTATTAATTAATTTATTTTTTAGACTTAAAAATATTTATAAAAACTAATTTTCTTTTGCTACTTATAATATAAGGGCCGATATTTTCTGATAATACAAGATATTTAATACACGTTCATAATTACAAGAAACCAAAGGTGTTTAGACTATCTATCTTAAATTACATAAGATTTGATCATCAAAAAGTAAATTTTTTAAAGCTGCTTTTCAGTATATCTAGTTATCGAGTTATTCTGAGTTAGTATTTCACTTTATAAACAGCCGTCACTATCAATTAGGGCAAAGTATTTTACTTTGAATATATATGTATCGTGGACCTTTTTAGCTGTATCTCTTGGATTTGTAGAAAGCTAATCAATGTACTTTTGAGATTTGCCACTAGTGTCGCGTAGCTGTTGGTCTCTTCAAAATAGTCAGCTCATGTTCCAGAAAATTGTTAAAAAAAAGAATTGATTATCAAAAAGCAATTTTTTAAAGCTACAACTTTTCAATATATCTCGTTATCAACAGTCATTAGTTTTAAGTTATACATAAAAGAGTATTTATTGCGCATTATGAAAATGACTTTCAAGTCAACTTCAGCCTAAACATAAAATGATAAGAAATCGTTAGTTTTCAAGTCACCAAGCTTTGATTCTTGAATCTATTAATATTGTCGTACCTTGAACAGGTCCAAGGTACAACACAGTTACATATTATTCCGTTAAAAAGGCAACAAATGCAAATTTATCAGGAAACATTGTCCTTGTCTCCTTAATAGAAGGAATTCAAAACTTAACTCTATATGTAGACCACTTGTGTACAGAAAATGTTCATAAATGATGACAATGATAAAGAAGAGATGTGTGTATGAAACGTTTTAATAGCACTAGAATATAATTAATACTATTCATACTTGAGGAAAACATGAGGGGCAGTCAAATGAAAACAGAATACCCGCCATAAAACACATTCCTCACCAAAGTTGCATATATTGTTATAATGTATCGATACTTCAATCTCTATGGTTGGTAGAAATGCATAGTGACAGCTCACAGGTATTCACAGTTTTTTTTCTTTGTAGGTGAGCGTAGGGAAAATGTGCTCGTCCAGCATTAGAAATGGAGGGAAGCAAACAAGAGCAAAGAAGTGTGGTTCGGTCTTTGCTGTCTTCCAGGCGATCCCCACCCAGGATTTGCCCTTCCAGCCATTACTGATGTGCTTTCGTAGATCGGTGGTCTTATCTGGAAAAACCGACGGGCGTTTTCCCGGTTCATTTCACATTTTTGACCCCTTCAAGAAAGACATTCGTGGACTTTGGTTTCATTCGGACGAGGAAATGCAAAAGTTTGTGAGATCGTGGATCCGTCAGCAATCAATTTCTACAAGACTGGAAATGACCGTCTTGTCTCCCAGTGGAGTAAATGTCTTAAGAGTTGTGACAATTATTTTTGAATAAAAATCTTCTACACTCACTTTTTAGTGACCGTACGGTTTTAATTTGACTGCCCGTTATAAATTTTTAAATCAGTTACTATCAAATTATTTGTATTTTCCCAGAAACTTGTCTTATTTAAAGAAACAGAAGAATACTTTATATATTTCCTGACACAATGTTAGTTTTTGAAAAAAATAATCTTATTTTTTTATGCAACTTTTATTTGGTGATTTTGCATTGTGATAAAACAAACATGTATACAAAATACTATATATAAAGGCAATAAAGCAGTTAAACTGCAGTTGATATTTACTGTGGTTGGTCCGCCCTCTAATTTAAACATTATGCTTTATATTAACTTAAAACACCTTTAAATAGGTATCTATGACAAATCTGTTACTAAATATACTTTTAAAATCTATTTCAAATTCATCATAAAATCGTATCATCAATTTTATTTTTATCTTCGTAGAAAAATTATGCATGGTCCATGGTAGAATATGCCTAGGGCCAAGGTACAACATGAGTGTTGTACAGTTGTGGAAAAAATAGTAAACACCTCTATTAACCCCTTAACAAATTATCGTAGAAGAAAGTTACTGTTACCGAACGATTAGAAAGAAAGTCTACTTTTAAATGATGCATCGAAAATTTGCTTAGGGGGCCATCTACATATTAAAACGAAACCAAACTTCATTTTTTTCGGTGGCAATACACAATTTTACCAAGATATTTCAGATCTTCGGTTAAAAGTATGCCTAGACACCAAATTTCATGTTATTTGAATGATATCTTTTTCAATTATAAACATTCAAAATTTAGTGCTTCTAATGCTAAATTGCATTTTCATATTTTTATTAATATCACCTGAAATTATATTCCTAATGTGCTAATTTTTTGTGTAGCAATAATACTAAAATACCCAAACATAAATACGTTGAATTTCCAATTATAGAATTTTATGATATGAATTATGAAATTAATATTCGAAAAAATTATGAATTGCAACCTACAATTTTTTTGATGGATTTAGATTTATTAATTCCTGCTTTATGAAAATCCAAAATTTCACATTTTTCTTCCAAGTATTTTTTAATTGCAGCTTAAAAAACGATATAATAATGGTTTAAGAGAGCCCACTTCAGTCACGACAAAAAAGGAAAACGCTAATGTAAAGTCTATGGGGGAGTTATTTTATAATTTCTCGCTTCGATTTTAATATTTTTGAATGATTTTTTTGCATAGGATAGCAGAGGACGATCTAAAACCGGGCTAGTTTTTACTTTTTCGATTTTGGTTATAGTTTTTTTTTTTTTTTTTTTTTTTTTTTTTTAACATTAGGGTAGTTTCAATTTTAGAACCGGTTTAAACCGGTTCCAAAAGTAAAAGTAATATTTTTTAAAATATCTGAAAACAAAATCAAAAAAGTAAAAGCTAGCTGGGTTGTATATCGTCCTCTGGTATCCTATGCGAAAAAAAAGAAAAAAAAATCATTCGAAAATATCAAAATTTTAGCGAGATATTTGAAAATAACTTCCCCATAGGATTAATATTATCATGCGGGCCTTTTTGAATGACTAGTGTAGGTTCTTAAGGGGTCGTCTATGATAAAAGTGACTAGATATTTTGAAATTTCTTATTATATCCTGTAAAGTCCTGCATCGGGTCGGGTTACCCGTTTTTACCCAACCCCGACCCGAACCGAACCGCGGGTAGGGTCGGATCGGGTTGGCGCTGTATTTTCCCGTTGCGGTTGGGGTCGGGTTGGCTTTTATTGTTTCGGGTTCGGGTCGGTTTCGTTTTTTTAGACTTGCGAGTGGGGTTCGGGTTGACCCGCTTTTTTAAAAGAATGAGGAAAATATTTTTCCCGTTAAAAGCCTATATAAAGTGCAGATCAAAGTTTCACAAAAGCAAAATGTGTGCCTGTCTTTAGTGATCCTTTCACGAGTCTTCGAAATAACAAACTACATTATATTTTTACCGTATTTTAAAAATACAATACGCAGCCAAACACTAAATGGTCCTTCCTGTCTAATGTATCCAGTGAATAATTTAATTGTGGTGGTACGCGATGCACTATTTTAGACGGGGAAATTTTCAATATAATAACTGCTGATAAACTAAAGGCAGATGGTCACTTGTGTAAAACAAGGTGTATCGCTCTAAGTGGAACTTTTGAAATCGCAACTAATTTTAAAGAAGATTTAAAGATTAGATTTTTGGTTTTATACAATTTAGAGTCCTGCATCGGGTCGGGTCAGATGTTTTACTATTGTTGACTATTGAAGAATATACATTTGTTCATTCTTTCATGTAAAATATTAAAAAGGAAAGAGAATTATAGGTCTGCACGGGCCGGAATTTCCAGGCCCGGGAACGGTCCGCCCCGTCCGGTATAAAACATAAAAGTTCGGTCCTAGCCCGGCACGGCCCGTTTGATATTCTATCGGCTTCGTCTAAATATTTATATCGGGCTGGTAAACTCGCGGCCGGGCCGTTCAATTCCCCCCCCCCCCCCCCTGGCCCGTTGAAAAGACTGTCCTAATAAAGCGGCTTGGTCAGTTTCAAATTTTGCTGTCCAGCCGCGGCCCGCGGGCCGGAGCAGTGCAGACATCTATTGGAAATACGATTGTAGATTATTTTTGATAATGGTATTAAAACATGATTTGCTATCCTTACATTGCGGGTTCGGGTCGGGTAGAACCCGACCCGCGCAGGACTCTAATATTCTGTAATCTAGCAGTCATCAATGATTGCTTGACTGGCGCTTAAAATGCCTTGATCTAGAAGGGGGCTGGCTCTCTGGGTCAACAGTCGAGTATGGAACTTCAATTTGTATACAGCCCCTAAAATATGCTCATTTTAAAATAATTAATTTCTCGAAACTTATCATACGAATTGCATAAAAATTTGTTTTTAAGCTAATTGAAGGGTGTAGAGTTCATTTGTGCTGTCAAATTTGTGTACTGCTCTTGAAAAAAACCAAGTTAGAGTTCGTTTTAATATGTAGATGGCTCCTAAGCAAATTTTATGTACACCATTTAAAAGTATACTTTTTTACCACTCGTGTCGTACCTGTAACTTTCTTCTACGATATTGTTTTGCAGAGTTAGCAAGGGGTGTTTACTTTTTTTTCCTACGACTGTACCTTGGCTCTAAAATTAGTATTTTTGTAAGTAAAAGATAAACTATAGTCCTAAAATTAGTCTTCAAGAAAATTATGAGGGGAGCAGAGCATGATAAATAATTAGCAAAAACATTTATATTTCAATATTTACGTATTTTAATTAAATTAAAAATTAAAATGTCAAAATAATACTGACGTACAACGCCATCCCTTACATATAAAGAGTTTTCTACAGAAATGCTTTTCAATGATTTTTCTGGAATTGAAAAGATAAACATCCATTACTTCAAATGTGCTTAGATAGGTCAGTGTTTAGAATGCTCTACATAAACATGAAGAGTGTAGTGCAAAATGCTGCATATGAGAAATATAGCGACTTAATTAATAAATGATATTTTCATTGAAATTTCCCATACTAATTTCGAAGAAAATGTCCTGAGGAATGCTTTAGAATAGTTTCTATCCAACTGTGTCTTGAATTATATTACCTTCTAGCAAATAATATATTTCGTCATGTGGCAATTGTGTTTAATGAAATACCTTACTAAAATTTAAACTGAATGATATTTAAGTGCAGTATCTTATAATAATACAAGGTATTTAATACATGATAATTAACCCGTGAACTCTACACTTGCCGAATTCAGACCGACCGGAGTTGCAAAACGTGAGCGTTCTTCTTTTTAATGTGCTTTCTATTTTTCATTTTTTATTAACGATATGTACTATTTTGTATAAATTAATATCCCAGTTCTATTCATAGTTAAATTTTGTCTATAAATAATGTGTTACATTTTATTATTATGATATTGTCAACAAATTTATACCCAGTTGAGGTTGCAGATCCGAAATTCTTTGAATGTAGAATGCTCGGATTTCTGAACCGAAATCTGGAGTAAACGTGTTGATTTTAGAAGTCAATAGTTTTCAGAATATATAAAGTACATCTAGCAATTTTAGATAGCTTCTGGCATTTTATGATATTTATTTTCATAATTTTGAGACTGACATAGTGCAATAAAAAAATACTTATTTTACGTAAATGAAATTTGAAAGTTAATGAAATTTAAGTGATAGAAAACAAAAATTTATAATCTCCAAAATTACAAAAATTAGGCTACTGGATAGTAAACTAACCATACAAGTGAAGCAAGTGACGCAATCTACTCCATATTCCTAATACTACTGTAAAATAATGTAATGTATTTTTACATTCAAGATAGCCAATTTAATTTGCCATAAAATATCTCATGCCATAGTTTAAAATAGCTCTCACCCGCAGTATTAAAACTTATTTTATTTACTGTAAAATAATTTCATGCGTTATATAGCAATGTTGTAAAGTATAACATACCTTGGAAATTCAAACTGACTGATACTAAATTGCAATATCTTTCAAAAAATTCTATGCGTTTAATATATATCCATAGTAACTAGAGTTTAATGTTTTATTCAAATATATGTCTTAAATTAGATACACTTACAATATTTTATATTTATTGAAATTATGACGGCTTATGTTGCTACATTTAGAATTCGAAATTACCTAGAATAACTTTAAGATGATATGATTTGTTTTGACATGCTTTTGAAATCAATGATGTTTATGTGAATGAAATATTAATTTTGCAGCATGCGCTTAGATACGCAGGTAAATAACATACTGCGTACAATCATAAAGCACGTAGCGCGAAGTTTTGCTATGAAAAGTATTTCTGTTAAAATGCAAAATGTATTTATAATGAAGTTATCCAAATTAATTTGCAAGAATGTATCCCACACAATGCTTTAGAATAGTTTCCAACCTGTGAATCGTAACATTTTATGTGCCGGTAAGTAACTTCTTATGTCACGTAGCAATCCGTTTGAATACAGATATTGAATGGAAATTCTATTTCAGTGACATGGAAGAGCTATATCTCTGAATAATACTAGGTATTTCAAAAGCGTTCATAACTACTATACGGAAACATTTGTTTTTAATATCCATCTTAAAATGCATGGTTTTATGTTTTTACTACGTTTGTGCTGACATATAATACGTTTTATACAGCTTATAATTATAATAAATTTCAATCGACTTTGAACAATGTAAGTTATACAATTCATTTGTAACTTTTTTCTATGTATTCTCACGAATAAATATTGAATGGTATGGTTCGATTTTCCTTCTTAGTTTTTGCTGTAAAGTCTCAGTCTGCAGATCGTCTCGTTTAAATATCATTAGCGTCTAAAAGTATATGATTGTCTGTCTGTACTCATGTCTGTTTTTTTCAATTTATATAGTTTTTTTTTTTTGTAAATGAATGAACAATCGCCGGAATCAAGATTAATATTGTGTTAAGGTACGCAGAACTTCTTTCTGGCTATAAAATATTCGCTATATTGGGAATAACTTTTTTATAGGGACGCTTGCAATGTATATCATTATAATAAAACACACATACTACCAATTAAAACACACATACACACATAAATAACGCCTGCATTGAACAGTTAAAGGTATATATAAATATTATACAGACTTGCATACAATAAATACAATAAACCCAACATGAAAGAAAAATTAGCCAGAGCCAGGAATCGAACCGGGACCACAGTATACAAGACTGCCGCTCTAACCACTGAGCTACTGAGGCCGATTCCTGGCTCTGGCTAATTTTTCACTCCAGTTGGGTTTATCGCATTTATTGTATGTATGTCTGCATAATATCTATATATACCTTTAAGTATATCATTGTTTACTGCGTATCAAAATAAGTGATATGACAACAATGAGATTGAAATTGACAATGGATTACAATCTTATATCTAGTCAAGTAACTTGATTTCACCACAGTTCGAGTAATTTGTAGTATATCACAGTTCGAGTATCTTGCGTCTTGGTAAGTCCGAGTACTTCGAATCCGAGTCAGGTGAGGTTTCATTTTTAAACTTGCGGGTGTTATTCTGAGAGAAGTTTTTAAAAACTCTCCACCATATTGTTTAGAATTAAAAAAACTTTAAATTTGAATATAATTGAGTATACATGCATATATATATACATATATACATACAGGGTGTCCCAAAAAGGACTGACTGATTTTAAAATTCAATAACTTGCAAACGGTGACAGATATTTTAAAAATACTTGCAGGAGTGTTATGTATGATGTCAAGAGTTTTGTTCTGTGATTCTTGATTTTAGTTCGAATTTCAAACAATAGATGGTGCTGAGAGCAATAGCCAGTCAGTCCAGACCCGAATTTTGGTACTTCGGGATCCATTCAATACATTTTAATCTCCTTTTTTCGCATGTAAGAAGAAAGAAGCCAAAAAGTCGAGCCTGGATTTAGCGGTTATTGCTTGCAGCGCCATCTATCAATGCTCTTTGTAACTAAAACTGAGAATCGCAGAATAAAAACTCCTGACATCTTACATAACACTCCTGCAAGAATTTTTTAAATATCTGTGACCGTTTGCAAGTCTCGGAATTTTAAAATCCATCAGTCATTTTTGGGATCACTCGGTATATATATATAATTATTAATAACACAATAATAGATAAAATTGACTTTAGAACAATAATTATATTAATAATTGTATTAACATATGGATTAAGGTGTTTAAGCCTTAAGTTGAAGTCCGTTGGTTTAAGGACTGTTCAATTGAAGTTTTCGTACAGTTCGGGAATTTTAGAGATAATGATAGAGATAACCACTAAAACATGAATGTTAGAAACAAGTCTATTCATATTTGAATTCTTGTTAGTAAATACTTGTTATAAATTGTTTTTCACATTGCTATATAATATTTGAAATTGATGTTTAACGCGATATATGTAAAATAATAACTAATATATTTTAAAGAAAAAATGGAGAAATTTTAGCCGGCTTCGATTAATACATTTACAAAACTTGAAAGTATTTTTAAATATATAATTTATTACATGAAATTTAAAAGGTTCACTGTTTTACTTTAAACGTGTTTAATTAATAAAAGAGATGTTACAAGTTAAAAAATATAAGGTTAGTTGGGGCAACTGGGACATGATTTTACAATGCGACTCTAGAGCTTCTGACAATTCAGCTTCAAAAACTAATGTTCATTTCAATTAAAGTCTGAACTTCTGTAAATGTGTTCAGTTAGGTTCCCTCTATCAGACAAAAATGCTCAAAATTACATTTTAATATTTAAAAATACAAAAATATGCATTTTTCATTTTTCTTTCCTCGTGGGTCCAGTTGCCACAAAAATGGGGTATCTGGACCAGGGTGTCTATGTTCCACACGCGTTTATATTTTGTCATATCGGATATCAGGTCCTGTTTGAAAAAGTGCAAAACCTTAAAAAAAAATAATCCAGGCAGATCATGCAAATTATATGTCAATAAACAGCGTTGTAAGGTAAAATCCTTGCTGTCTGTGTGCCTAAAAAACACTAAAAGTGAAAATATTAGATTTATTTGTACCAAAAATATAAAAATTAAGTAAGTACTTATGTACTTTAGTATAGATAATAAGCATAAAAGTCACATGGGTATTTTAAGGGAAAAATAGCAAGGTAAATCTCTGAACAAAAGGCTACATAAGTACTTAAGTACTTTATCTTTATCCATGGGTCTCATTATATAGGGAAAAATTTATTGTTCCTTAAAGAAAGGTGCGATGAAGATATGATTTTCAAAATAGTGGTAGGGATGATAAAAGATTCCCTATAGCATATCTGCCAACTTTTACGCTTTCCTCTTACCTCTAAAATGTTATAGTAAATGTTGTCTTATTTAATCGTCGAAATCTTATGATTAAACAAAACGAAAATCTCTATTAAATTTTAGTGGTAGCAAAAAAGCGTAAAAATTGGCATCTATGCCTATAGAATGCGACCCCTGTGTATAGTACAATTTCAAGGTCTGGCTATCTGGGTTTCAGGGGCAAGGTACTTGTATTCGTAAAATGTTGAAATAATTTAATGACACCAATATTTACAAGAGAATCTATCTGAAAACATGTAAAAGTATATTTTCACGTACATAATAAAGGTTAAATTTTAATTATAAAATTCAGGTGCCAATGTGGCACTTAGGAATTAAAATTAAGTGATGCCATAACGGCATCACCGCCTCTCAAGGGGTCAAGAAATTTGGTTTGATACCACTCACTATGCTTTTTTTTAAATTTCATTACGTTATTTTAATAAGGTATTCTATCATTTTCTTTATTGTGAGCAAAAACCAATTGAGAAATTTACTTCCCGTAGTAAGAGAAACACAAAAATATTATTTATAAATATTGGGGTAACTGGATCCAGCATGGCCCAGTTACCCCGGATACATGACCCAGTTACCCCATTTTTGAAGCATTTATGGGGTAATTGGGACACCGGGCTTATATTTAAAACATGAAATATATATGTATAGATACCTAATAATATTAATGTAGTTATATGTCTAATCTTTAAAAAAAAGATAGTTTAATAAAAGTACTTTCAGTATTTTAATAAAAATCCGAGGAAGTTCAACTATATTGACGCTGTTTTAAAAAAAAAGAAACGTAAATTTTTGACAACCTATCACAGCAAAGTGAGAGTTGATACATTTTGTTTTAGGAAGTAAATATAAAGGGGTATTGCTGACAAAAGCTAAAACTTAAAAAACACCAAGAGTTTTTTGTTATAAAATAGCCTATGGCCCAGTTATCTCGTGGTTCCAGTTACCCCAGCAAATCTTACAATTTATTTAAAACCTCTTAGTATTTTCCAACTTTTCCAAGCTCTTCATCATATAATATTTTAATAACTAATTGCTGTTTATTTATACAAATACATCACCTCGTTTTAAAAATTAGATAACAAATAATTATTAGAGTTGAAAGTAGAAGAAGCAGTTCCTTGGATTGAACTTGACAAGAGAAAATATATAGTATTATTAATTGTAGTTCCATTTATTTTATTATATCACTCTTTCTCATACGTCACTTTCCCTTATAAATACGTAGCTGTAAAGCCAAAGCAGCAGTGTTTCAGATTACATTTGGACAAAAGAAAATATTTAACTGCCGTACCATAAACTTTAATACGTCACTTTACTTCATTGCTTTATTTTCAAGATATTGAACCATAAATTAGGAATATTTTACAATAAGGCGTCGCTACATATCTGGTTGTTTTTACACAGACTTTCTATGGATTCTCTCATAGTGGATGCGAAATTATTGAATGTTGGGAATATGATTTTTGCATGATCAAAATCTATTGTGATATTAATAATTATTGTAATCTATTGTAATCCATTGTGATATATTGCGTTTCGCCTTATGATATTGTTTGAAAGTATTATTTTATACATTTTCAATTATATGTGGAATTTTCTAAAGCACAACAATTGGACAATAAAAAATCATAAAAATGTATTTATTCCTTTAATTTATTTTACATCAGTTTAGTTTTATAAGGCAATTTTAGTTTAATACGGAAAAGGTATGTGATAATTGTTTCATCATTTTCTGTTTTCTAGTACGTCACTTCCATCACCATTTATAAGAACAATGTAGGATGCATGCAATGGGGATATGGAATTTTGTTTTATCTGAAAAAAAAATCGTTAGCCGAAGCTTATAAAATTATACGCAGGGCTTATAAAGAGTCTGTTCTTGTCTATAGAAGTGCTGGAAGATACTTTAAAATAAAAACGAAGACAATTGGTTCACCGTAATTCCCGGAAACGATACTGATCATGTCATCCTACGACAGAAAAAATAAAAGAAAGAATCACCACATATTTATAACGCATTAAGCTAACAATGCAACAAAATATAAAATGTATTTAATAAATTATTCAAATGAAAAATATAGAATAGTTCTTTTGTAATAAGACCTGGTATTCAGTAATAAATTATAAATACCATATTTATTCCTGGTTTTATGTTTTGAACTAGATAATTATTGTTTCTAAATGTTAAATTTAATTTACGATATTTAACGTTTGTTAGAAAATATCCTACGTAATACTTCAAAATAGTTCCATCCTACTATGATGTAACTTAACTGGCGTGCTCGAAAGTAAATTCTTGCGACATGTAGTCCTGTAATCTTGATTAATGAAACATCCAATACTATTTCAAACTCCGCAGTATCAAAGTGCGATATATAGGAATAATACTAGACATTTCATAAATGTATATAGTTGCTAGAAGCGAACGGTTGTTTGAAATATCCATTTTACATTAGGTATACTATAATGTATTTGAAATGTTTATGATGGTTTTTAATTCATATTGAGAATTTTGAGATTTGCATAGAACATGAAGAATAGAAAATATTATGACATGTTTTACAAAAATGCATTAAATGTGCATAATATTTATGTAATTGAAAATATAAATTTTTAATTCATGAAAAATATATGGCCAGTGGATTGCATGCTGTGCATAAATAGAAAGAGTATGTTGCAAATCACTGCATAAAAATATATTGATGTTTAACGATATAATATACTTACAAATAAGCTATACAATTTAATTTGATAATAATTATCCTAAGCAGCCTGTGTTGCCAATAGGGGAGAGTAGCCGAATTTGGACCACGTCACTTATTTTCAGGTGTAACTCACTTAATTTTTGGAATATCTGCAAAATATCGCTACACGGAGTCAATCTATTCATCTACTAACTAAATAAATCTTTATATAAATTTGTTTTTGAAAATCTTAAGTTTTATTTTAATTTTAAAAAAATTGTCAAAAGTGGTCCATATTCAGCAAATGGTCGCCAAAGTTGGACCCCCAGTCTCCTAAATTGGACAAAACAATATCAGTTTTTTTAATTATTATTATTAAAAGCAAAGTTTGCGATTAATGAAACAATCAAACAAAATAAGAGTAATGAAATATAATGAAATCAAATATCTGATAATAAGAGTAATTTTTAAAAATCAAAATGTATTATATCATGTAAGAAGTTATGCAAAGCTTACACATGAAATTCGTTTATTCATTTTTTATTCTGGCGCACAACCCGTGGAAACTTATTTGGCAATCTGAACACTGAATCATTAATGCTACTTTATTTTTCTTACAAATTAGGCAAAACCAATCATCACTGTCTTGATTTTTCTTTTTAGATTCGGAATCATTAAACATTTTTTTTTATATATATAGCAGAAGTTTTCTTTATATTATAGTATATATATATCATCATATAGTATATATAATATCATAGTATATTTATTTTATTTTAAAAAATTAAAAGAATCAAAACCTTAATGAGGTCTCTCTTAAAGTTCTTATTTTCATTTTTAAATAATTTTACATTATAATCTTGAATAAACATAAAGAGAATAAAGATTCTGATTTTTGAAGAAATCAAAACGGGAGAAATGTTGTTATAAAAATATTAAATTACTAATGAATTAAAACAGTAATGATTTATTTAATTTGTTATGCCGAAATAAATAGGCTACATTTAAAAATCTAGAATTTTATTAAAGTTTCTCGTGTATAATTATATGATATTTTCCGCTATGCTTGCAAAAAATAAAATACTTGTGATAAAAATAAAGTTCACAGTTTAAAGGAGAATCTTGTTTAAATATTTTGCCCTTGTATTTTACTTTTCCTTTAACACATATTCTATTTTATCTTTACTTTTATCATAAAGAAAATATAATAACGCACATGCAATTACTTTTGTTAGGTAATTGCTTCTTTTATTACCATGTTAAACAGGATTTAGGAATGCCATGCATTTATTAAAAGAGTTCTTTGTCGTAAAGTTCATAAAGTTCGCCTCATAAAAGTGAAAATTCAGGAATACAATTAGGTTATATTTAGATATAACGTTGGTAAAGGGAAGTTATAATATGTGCATTCTTAACATTAGTTTTAAAGTCAAAAATTAAATTCAAAATAAGAAAGAAGTTTTGCAAGTTTAAGTTTATTTTTATTTCTGGATAAGTACTATGTTAGCATTAATTGAACTTTGAATTAATATTCGTTTGAATGAAAACAGTTATAAATATTTATTATTTTTGAAAATGATTTAAACAATAATTTAAACAATGATTTAAACAATTTTCATAGCGTTTTTAAAGAAATATAAAATAATGAATAAATAAACAAATTTTTAGTTCAATTGTAATATAGAATGATGGAAAAAAACAAAAATCCTAACAAAATCATATTATTATAGAAAATTTGGGTTTTTTACAATTTTTTAATCAAAATTTCATTCTTATCTCTGACAGCGTAAAATAAATTCAACTAAATATAATTCAATTTACCCTTTGCACTACATAGTACCATTACACTTACCTGTACTCTGAACTACGAGTTTTAAAATATCTTCAAAATTGAGATATTTCAAAATTTGTCAAAATATAGATTTTTTTTTTTGAAAAATAACCATTTTTAGGTGGACTCGTAATTATATAAATACGTAGCACCTATAGTCGTAATTCAGTCCGTCTGTCCGTCCGTCTGTCCCCATATAACAGCGCAAAAAATACCCAATCGAATCGTTTGAAATTAAAAATATATAATTGCTGCATAATTTTGTCGAGTTACATGAAATTTTATGAAAATCGGATGTATAGTTTAATTACAGGGACAGTCAAACTTTTTCAGTTACTTTACGGCCATAGGGAAAATATTATCCCAAGTGCATTTTAATGATGTTACAGCCTTTCGAACAGAATAAAATGTATATGCACATATGGAGTGCACTAAAATATACATTCAGTACAATATGCAGTGCAAAAACTATTTATAAAACTAGTTATAGTACGAACTCACGTCATTTGCCACGTTTGACGTTCAATTTCCAACTTGTTTATATTCGAGTACCTATAACATAATTACATTATCACATAAAGCTGAGATTCTAGATCAGAACATTGTGAGTAATATGGAAAGCATTCTGCCAAAATTTCACCAAAATATGCTTAAAGAATCTTCTATAACCTAGTTTATCGAACATGGAAGTAACAAAAAGATTTATTTTCCAGAAATCACATTTAAATATTTCTTATTTATAATGTCTCTTACTATAAAAATAATCAGAAGCGTTCAATATGGGTTTGTTAGTGTTTTAAAGTAAAAAGCACAAGAAAATCATGCATAGAAACACTGTTTACATTTCTCTTGTTCGTCTAATATCCAATTCAATTATTACTTCCATTTACGTTAATACTTGAAACCTCCGTGGCTGAGTGGTTAAGACACCACGCTGCTAATCGCTTTATAGCGTAGGAGGCTTGTCGGGTTCGAGTCCCGCTGGCTCCATTGCACACTCTTTGTGGAGCTCCCGGATGTAAAAATTCTCTGTGTTGTAAATTTCATTGTGTTATCTCGTCCCTGTATATCGACGATGACTTATAAGCGGACCTTGTTGTCAAGCACACAAGTCTGATTCATGAGTCTAAAGAAACAAACAAACAAAACGTTAATACTTTTCATTGCTTCCTGTTTTTTAATTTGGTCGTAAGTTCTCGTCCAATAATCGTGGGAATAAAGCAGATTTGTCATCGTAAAACATTGCTCTTTCAAATAAAAGACCAACAAAAATTGTAGAAAACAATAATCAAAACTGCCATTTTTACTGTAGGCTGATATCTTCAGGAGCTAAAGCAAGGTCGAAAAAGCGTGCATTTTCGGGAACATTTTTCTCGAAAATGAAACAAGAGAATGAAGATATGATCAAGCAGGACGGTCGTTCTGCCAAGCCAAGCTGAAAAAAAATGCTAACCCCGCCAAACAAACAAACGCCAAGAATAACGGCAAGACACCGTAACTGCTTATTATACTGATGACAACTTTTCCATGTTAAATGGACGAAATATGCCAGCGTAAAATTTCCCATATCAAAAGAAGCAATCATCGCAGAAAAATAAAACCAACACCAGAAGGACCTAATAAAGAAGATCTTCAATTTGAGATCAAATGCATCCTCATAAATTAATTATAAACAGAGATATAGATTTTTTAAAATAACGTCGAGATACTGAAAATGACAGATTTGTTTTCTTCGTCACAAGTTATGTTTCAATTGAGATAGAGACTTAAATAATGGACAGAAAAAAGTAAGGATTGAATTTTTGGATAGATATTTACTCAATCTACGTGCTTTTATAAAATTCAGCTTTAAAAACATTAATTTTCTATTCATAATTAGCGAAAAACTGTTAATTAGTTCTAAAGTTTACAAATTATGCCAAATAGCGATAAACCCGCCAAAATATTTTAGAAATCTTATACTTTTCTTTTATATTATCCCTTTGCATTGATTTCATCGAAGATAACTATGGCTGAGATTCAGATAGATTTTTCGCTGTTAGCGAAATGAGTTTGACCAATCAGAAGCCTGCATGTTTGAGAATATTTGCTGTTTCTGGATCCCGGCCTATGTCATGAAAGTTTTGAGTCATTTTTTTAGTGCCGTGGATGAAGTGCAATGTTTGTAGAAATGTAGGCTAGGATCCAGATAGATTTTTCGCTGTTAGCGAAACGAGAATCACCAATCAATAGCCTGCATTTCTGCAAACAGCGAAAAGTTCACAAAAGTGCAGGCTTCTCATTGATGAATCTCGTTTCTCTAACAGCCAAAAATCTATCTAGATTGCGCCCAATGGAGGATATTCCAAATATGGGTTCGAGGCTGAAAAAAGTCACGTGGTACAGGTAATTTATCCAAGGAACTTCTAACTGATAAGAAGGGAAGATATTACTACTTTGCCTCATGAACCATTTCATTGGCTAGCGGGGATTTACATTACACGTCTACGGAGCCTTCCCTTCTTTACGATAGAAGTTTTTACCTTGACCACGTGATCAAAATGAAGATGGAATATCCTCCATTATGTTGAACACAATTTTGAATTTCCACATCCAGGAAGGGTGTTGATTGTCATAACAACAATACATATTCGAAACTATTTAAGGCACTGATTCTAAACTCCTTTGCTATACATTTCGATATTAAAGAAGTTGTTGTTTCCATAGCAACAGTACTTTTCTGTATTGCTTTCTCTAAAACACAAATATAGAAATTTAACAAAGAGCGCTCAGAATCAACACCATAACAGAGAGCCTTTATACATAAGAGTGGTGATATATGCACAGGAAGCATGCTCATTTCAAGTTTTTGCCGAAAGTATGGCTACAGCGTCCAGAATACCTTGTGTGGAAATATGCTATCCAAACAACGCTAAAAATTTGTATCCCTTAAATGTGCGACGATACTGCTAAAATCCCAAGTATCTATCACAGCGACATCTGCGGGATTTAGTATTGCATTGTATAGACTAGCAATATCTTGCAGTTTGAGAAAATATCCTGCAGATGTCGCTGTGATCTGTATATTTCAGCAGCATCGTTGCACAGTTAAGGGATACAATATTTTAGCACTTTTTTTAAGTATTACAGGGATAGCCAATTTCCACACTATATATTCTAGGTGCTATAGTACGGCAATCCACTTTCTTGAATAGAGGCTATTCTATCTACGTTATGATCACGTGGTCAAGGCAAAAACGTCTAACGTAAAGAAGGGAAGGCTCCGTCGACGTAATTTAAATCCCCGCTAGACAATGAAACAGTTCACGGGAGAAAGCAGTAGTAGTTTACTGTTTCCCTTCTCATCAGTTAGAAGTTCTTTAGGTAAATTACCGGTACCACGTGACTAATTCAGCCTTGAACCCATATTTGGAATATCCTCCATTAAACGATACGCGGATGGACGAGCTTTATTAGACTAGGGAAATAAATCAATATGCATTAGCCTGACGATAATGACACGCTCGCAAAGCCCTTTAACGATTTGTTGTTATCACTTCTACCAATAAACCTTTATTAGCCATATGTCACTACTTCGTTATAGCGACACACTTGTTCCTAATGGGATTCCGGCCTTAATGTATAAAAATATGGCGTTTGCTTTCTGTACTGTTCCTCAGCTCAGTTATAACGTTTAGAAATATATGCCGAGATCCAGGTACATTTTTGCAAACAGTGAAAAGTTAGCAATAATTCTGGCTTCTGATTGGTCAATCTCGTTGAGATAACAAAGAAAAATCTACCTAGATCATGGTCATGGTGTGGAAACCGGCTATTCCAGTAATACTTTAAAAATTGCTAAGAATTGAATCCCATAAATATTGAAAAATGCTGAATGACAAATGTCGATTGCAGCAACATTTTCTAGATCTTCTCTTAGCGAAACGTTTTCTCATTTGATGTCTTTTGAAATAGTTACTTTGGAATTACCATATGTTGCTGTGATCGACATTCATCGTTCAGCCTCGTTCAACATTTATGGGATACAATTTTTTAGCACCTTTTTAATAAGCCGATTTTTAAACTATATCTTCTAGATACTATAGCTCCGTTATAGGCCTAGATTATATGTTGTAGAAATCGACTATACCAGCAATACTTAAAAAAGCGCGGAAATAGTGAATCCCTTAAATGTACAACGATGATGAATTCCAAACAGTCATTTGCAGCGACATCTGCAGGATATTTTTTAAAGAAGAAAGAGACACGTGTAATGCACCGCTATAGCGTCTAGAATACATAATGAGGAAATTTGCTATCCAAGCAGCGCTAAAAAGTTGTATCCCTTAAATGTGCACTGACGCTGAAATCCAGGGAGCTGATCGCAGCGACATCTGTGATATACTTTCAAAGTAAACATCGTATTATTACAGCGGGCTTGACGCCAAGCATACAGGTCAGATGTATGTTAATAAAATGTAAAAAAAAAAAAAAAAAAAAAAAAAAATGCTACAGCGTCTAGACCAAATTATAGCGCCTAGAATATATAGTGTGGAAATTGGCTATCCCTGTAATACTTAAAAAAGTGCTAAAATATTGTATCCTGAAATGTGCAACGATGCTGCTGAAATATACAGATCGCAGCGACATATGCAGGATATTTTCTATAACTGCAAGATATTGCTAGTCTATACAATGTAGTACGAAAATCCCGCAGATTTTGCTGCGATCGACACTTGGGATTTTAGCAGAATCGTCGATCATTTATGGGATACAAATTTTTAGCGATGTTTAATAAAATATTTCCACACTAGGTATTCTAGACGCTGTTACCAAATCGTCATAAAGTTTTAGGAAATATCCTGCAGATATCGCTGTGATCGACTCATTGGATTTCAGCATCATTTGAAATTTAAGAGATCCAATATTTTAGCACTTTTTAAAGTATTACTGGGATAGTCGACTTCCGCACTATATATTCTAGGCGCTGTAGCACCGCGGTAGCCTGTCTTTTTCGTTTACCTCGGAGTAGATATAGATGAAGTCATTTGTAGCTGTTCCTAAACTGCGGCCATCAACATATAAGGCCAGTTCATAACGTCACACGGAGTTGATTATCTGTACACGGCAATGGACACAAAAAAAAAAAAAATCGGCTCGCAGCTTTGTACTAATCATCGTGTAAAAATGATCCAACACTGAGGCTAACGAAAAAGACAGGCTACCGCGGTGGGTCCGATTCTTCTTTTTTTACAGACCGCTGGAGTCACGTGATGCTCGAATGCACCAAAGAAGGTGCGTGAAAAGAGCATCACGTGACTCCAGCGGTTTGTAAAAAAGGAAGAATCGGACCCACCGCGGTAGCCTGTCTTTTTCGTTAGCCTCGATCCAACTCCGTGTGACTTTTAAACATCATGAACTGGCCTATTATGTCATTGGTCGCGCTAACACCCTCCCTCCTGCGTCCACCGTATATAACGGCATCTTGTACTGGAGACTGCTAAATGGGATGCTATCGGTCAAAATCAAGAGAGAAAAGGGCAGAAGAGAGGGAAAGAACTCGTTTTTTTTGGTAACTAGTTTTTCACACGGGAAGATTGACATGTCTGATCCTCTCCTTTCATAACTTTATGGTGGTGAAATAAGCCAAAGCATCCTAAATATTTGAGAAAGTCTTGACTCGCGTCACGAAAACATCACACAAAGCAGACAAAGCAAAGAAACAAAATCATTCATTGGCTCATGAATATGAACGAGCCAATGAATGATTTTTCTTATTTGTTTTGCCTGCTTTGTGTGACGCTTTCCTGACACGTGTCAAGGCTTTCTCCAATATTTAAAGGGCGTTGAATAGGCCGGGATCAAGATAGATTTTTCGCTATTAGCGGGATGAGATTTATCAATCAGACGTCTGCATTTTTCCGAACTTTTTGATGGTTGCAGTAAACACCGAAAAGCCTGCAAGGATGGAGGCTACTGATTGGTCAATGTAATTTTACTAACTAAGAAAAATTTATCTGGATCCCAGACATTAACTTGGGTTGGGTAAAACAATTTTGAATAAAATCAAATCAGGAAGCCAATGTTTGTTAACTTTTCTGGTTAGTTTAATTGAAATCTTCCTCGTCTATTACTGAAAACTGAGTTACCGTACTTTGGACAAAAAATTGAATATGAGTACACGACTTGTGCATATGTCACCACTCTAACACAGTGTTGCCAGATGGGCTACTTTTTTTAATTCAGATACTTGATTGGCACCACTTTTTTGAAATTGTAAAATGAGCCTTATTTAATGACATATTAATTAAGGCGAAAACAAAGGGAATTTTACCGTTTATAATAAGTGCTGGCAATCAAGAAATCTGAATTTAAAAAAAGTAGCCCACTGGCAACACTGCTCTAACATATAAATGTTCTCTGTTATGACCATGATTCTAAGTGCAGTTGGTTAAATTTGAGTATCTGGGCATTAGAGAAAGCAATAGTGGCCCACCATGTCTGAGTGGATAAGACACCATACCGCTAATCGCTTGAGAGCGTAGGTGGAAGCAGATTCTAATCCCGCCGTGATCCGCATGTGATATGATGTATGTGTTCAATAAATCAAACAAACAAACAAGCAAGCAATAGTGAAAGGTACAGTTGGCATGGAAACAACGACTTCTTTAATTCGTATAGAAAATTAATGAATAGTAGTAAATGATTCAAGTTTAAAATGTAGGCAAATGGTCTGGAAATATCAATGGCTCCCATCTAGTATTTCACAAAATTAATTTAATAGATTCACATGATGTATAACTTGATGCAACTCTTAGCTAATGAAAATTCTGCAACAAGACTTATGTAGGTAGATCTTTTGAATGAATAATTCAGAATTCTGAGAACAAAACGTAGTTCTTAAGGGTTCTTCCTCACCCCCCCCCCCCTCAAAAAAGGAAATACGATAGAAAGATATAAGAATTTGGATAGCTTCAATATGTCTGTGATCTTTTGTCAGAGTTCAGAAAAAAGAGTCTGGGGATAAAAAAAAAACAAATTTGACGAACGATAAGACTGTAGGATTCAGGCAATTTTTAACAGAAAAATATTTAATTCTAATGTATATGCGGCTTTAATAATAGACTATTAAAGATAATCAATTTAGGGGAGATTTTATAGTAAATTAATATTCTCACATTTATGCAAATAGGTATGGATAAACAGACTTGAGTAAAATTACATATTTATTCTTTCTTCTCTATAATACGATCTAAATGAAGATGAAGTTATATGTACAGTTTATATCTTTAAATTTTTAGATTTTTTTTATCAAAAATGTTCCTTTATTATGTCTAGAATTGCTAGATTTACAGATCTTCGATTCTTTAGATGCCTGCGGGGTTTCATTCTCGGATTAACCGTAGGTATTTGTAAAGGTAAATTTATTTTGCAAAACCGTCAGCAAAAAAAAGTTAGAAAAAACAATTAACTGACAGACTAACTGTAAATATATATTTTATTTCGACTCTTTTTTTTACTAAATTTTCATCTTCCGTAGAAAATTTTAAGGAGATATAAATTGAGAACGACTGATACTTTGAAAGAAGAAATTGACTTTCCTTACATTTAAATTCTTAATCACTATAAAAAATGAATGATAGGTAAACAAAATGTATAATATTGTTTTTGCTCCCTGCTTATAAAGGCTATACAAGGACTAATTTTAATTTGAGCTAGTAGAATTATTGTAATTATATATCATTTGTTTTAAAAAAAGAACTGATATCTACTAAAAAACAACTTTTCAAAAGTAAAAAAAAGCCAAGCAAAAAAAAAAAAAAGAAAAGAAAAGAAAAAGTGAAAGTTGTGGCTAAAAAATAGTGTGATATCAAATTTCCAAGCTTATATTACGGTACTTATTTAACATTTTTTGATAAACATTTACCATATGTAAGTCGAGTACCTAAGTATGCGTTGATAGAAAGCCTTTTCTCCTTTACTAAATACATCATAACGTGTTTCTGAAAATTAATTTTTTTTAATTATGAATGATGGGCTTGGCGGCCATCTTTCCATATTTTACACAAATTTCAAAGCACTCAAGCTCGTAACATATTTGCATTATTAAGAATTTCGAACTTCTACTTTTAGCTACAGACAGATAAATTAAGAAAGTTTTTTATTTTGAAAAAACAAATTGATTTTTACTGCTTTAACTAATTAATTAACCCCCCTCCGAAAAAAAGAGAATCATAAGATGAAACCTGAAGTTACTTCAGCTTTATTTTTAGGCACTCATTTCCATAAATTAAAAGAATAAAATCTTTGCTTTAGTAACAATTTCGAACTTCCAATCTTAACAATGAACTTGTGTACTTAGAAATTTGTGTAAAATATGGAAAGATGGCCGCCAAGCCCATCATTCATAATTAAAAAAAATTTAATTTTCAGAAACACGTTATGATGTATTTAGTAAAGGAGAAAAGGCTTTCTATCAACGCATACTTAGGTACTCGACTTACATATGGTAAATGTTTATCAAAAAATGTTAAATAAGTACCGTAATATAAGCTTGGAAATTTGATATCACACTATTTTTTAGCCACAACTTTCACTTTTTCTTTTCTTTTCTTTTTTTTTTTTTTTTGCTTGGCTTTTTTTTACTTTTGAAAAGTTGTTTTTTAGTAGATTAACTACATAACTAAGATATGCCAATATTATACTGTTAGATCAACATTTTATTTTGTAGTGTGCTACTTCAAAGTAACTGTAAAAAAAGACGAATATTTCTTAATATATAGATAATATACAAGAATCACGAACGACAATATACAATAATCTTTCCCAAGGTAACTATGATCCCGAAATTCACTCTTTATCTGTAGAAACCCTGTAATTAATTTAACTTAGTAATTAATATACAGGGTGTTTATAAAGTCCCGGACCCATTTTGATGTTTAATAACTCATAAAATAATAAAGATAGATTGAAATTAATAACATAAATGGTTAGATAGACTCAAAAAGTTTCATGACCCTTGTCAATGAACTTCCACGTGTGCCCCCTTCGTCGGACGGAGAATATCATGTCGATAGTCAATTTCACGCCAGGTAGCGGCAAGCATGTCGGCATCCACAGAGGCTATTGCGGTTGTAATTCTGGCTTTTAAGTCATCAATGTTCGACACTCTCCTCCTGTAAACATTGTCCTTTACAAATCCCCAAAGGAAAAAGTCCAGCGGCGTTATATCAGGTGATCTGGGTGGCCAAGGAATTGGACATCCTCGCCGTATCCATCGTCCTGGAAAATGGTCATTCAAAGAAGTACGAACGATGGTACCCCAATGAGGTGGTGCACCATCTTGTTGCAAAATGACATGTGGCTGAAGCTCTTCTAGTTGTGGAAATACGAAGTTTTCCAACATGTCTAAGTATACGACTGATAAGACCGTCTCTTCTGTAAAAAAGAAAAGCCCCGACTTGGTCGTATATTACTCCACACCACACATTAATCTTTGGGGAATCCCTTACTGCTTGACGGTATTCCTGAGAGTTTTCAGATCCCCATATGCGCACATTATGGCGATTAACAATGCCAGAAACATGAAAGAATGCTTCGTCGGAAAACATTATGCGCTTCAGAAAATCAACATAATCTTCTATTCTCCTTATCATATCTGTTGCAAAGGCCATCCTCCTAGGCCTATCGTCCGGTTCCAAAACTTGAACAATTTGAACTTTGTATGCATGCAGTCTTAATGTTTTCTTAATAACCTTGTACACCGTCGAAATTGGCATATCCAATTCTCTTGCCGCTGATCTCACAGATCTTCTACGATTGTGTAAAAATGTCTCTATAACACGCTCAACATCAAAATCACTTGTGCAGGGACGTCCGGAACGTTTCTTATCTGCGATACTTCGAGTTTCTAGAAAATTCTTTTTCCACCGCAAGATGCTGCTTTTGTAAGGAGGATCTTTCTTGTAAATTCTTCTGCAATTTCTCTGTGCTTGCACTATCGATTTTGTTTCTATCAACCACCATAAAATTTGTGCTTTCTCTTGTAGTGTGTGCATTCTCCTTAATATCCGATCGAATAAAACATCACATACAAAAGTAACATAGAACAAACACTTCAAAAGTAAATATAACATTGCAATAGTTGCCAAAAACAAAAGAGAGAAAAATGCAATTAATAAGCAGACGATATTTAGAAAATTACAGATATTTAGACTGGAAAATGAAATTATCTGAAATTAACCACACGCGCAGACGATATTTATAAAAGTAAAGATATTCAAACATGAAAATGAAAATATATGAGTTATTTCATCAATAAATGCCATAAGTTTGTTTATATCTTCATTATTTTATGATTTATTAAACATCAAAATGGGTCCGGGAGTTTATAAACACCAATGACTGTATTAATTAATTTATTTTTTAGACTTAAAAATATTTATAAAAACTAATTTTCTTTTGCTACTTATAATATAAGGGCCGATATTTTCTGATAATACAAGATATTTAATACACGTTCATAATTACAAGAAACCAAAGGTGTTTAGACTATCTATCTTAAATTACATAAGATTTGATCATCAAAAAGTAAATTTTTTAAAGCTGCTTTTCAGTATATCTAGTTATCGAGTTATTCTGAGTTAGTATTTCACTTTATAAACAGCCGTCACTATCAATTAGGGCAAAGTATTTTACTTTGAATATATATGTATCGTGGACCTTTTTAGCTGTATCTCTTGGATTTGTAGAAAGCTAATCAATGTACTTTTGAGATTTGCCACTAGTGTCGCGTAGCTGTTGGTCTCTTCAAAATAGTCAGCTCATGTTCCAGAAAATTGTTAAAAAAAAGAATTGATTATCAAAAAGCAATTTTTTAAAGCTACAACTTTTCAATATATCTCGTTATCAACAGTCATTAGTTTTAAGTTATACATAAAAGAGTATTTATTGCGCATTATGAAAATGACTTTCAAGTCAACTTCAGCCTAAACATAAAATGATAAGAAATCGTTAGTTTTCAAGTCACCAAGCTTTGATTCTTGAATCTATTAATATTGTCGTACCTTGAACAGGTCCAAGGTACAACACAGTTACATATTATTCCGTTAAAAAGGCAACAAATGCAAATTTATCAGGAAACATTGTCCTTGTCTCCTTAATAGAAGGAATTCAAAACTTAACTCTATATGTAGACCACTTGTGTACAGAAAATGTTCATAAATGATGACAATGATAAAGAAGAGATGTGTGTATGAAACGTTTTAATAGCACTAGAATATAATTAATACTATTCATACTTGAGGAAAACATGAGGGGCAGTCAAATGAAAACAGAATACCCGCCATAAAACACATTCCTCACCAAAGTTGCATATATTGTTATAATGTATCGATACTTCAATCTCTATGGTTGGTAGAAATGCATAGTGACAGCTCACAGGTATTCACAGTTTTTTTTCTTTGTAGGTGAGCGTAGGGAAAATGTGCTCGTCCAGCATTAGAAATGGAGGGAAGCAAACAAGAGCAAAGAAGTGTGGTTCGGTCTTTGCTGTCTTCCAGGCGATCCCCACCCAGGATTTGCCCTTCCAGCCATTACTGATGTGCTTTCGTAGATCGGTGGTCTTATCTGGAAAAACCGACGGGCGTTTTCCCGGTTCATTTCACATTTTTGACCCCTTCAAGAAAGACATTCGTGGACTTTGGTTTCATTCGGACGAGGAAATGCAAAAGTTTGTGAGATCGTGGATCCGTCAGCAATCAATTTCTACAAGACTGGAAATGACCGTCTTGTCTCCCAGTGGAGTAAATGTCTTAAGAGTTGTGACAATTATTTTTGAATAAAAATCTTCTACACTCACTTTTTAGTGACCGTACGGTTTTAATTTGACTGCCCGTTATAAATTTTTAAATCAGTTACTATCAAATTATTTGTATTTTCCCAGAAACTTGTCTTATTTAAAGAAACAGAAGAATACTTTATATATTTCCTGACACAATGTTAGTTTTTGAAAAAAATAATCTTATTTTTTTATGCAACTTTTATTTGGTGATTTTGCATTGTGATAAAACAAACATGTATACAAAATACTATATATAAAGGCAATAAAGCAGTTAAACTGCAGTTGATATTTACTGTGGTTGGTCCGCCCTCTAATTTAAACATTATGCTTTATATTAACTTAAAACACCTTTAAATAGGTATCTATGACAAATCTGTTACTAAATATACTTTTAAAATCTATTTCAAATTCATCATAAAATCGTATCATCAATTTTATTTTTATCTTCGTAGAAAAATTATGCATGGTCCATGGTAGAATATGCCTAGGGCCAAGGTACAACATGAGTGTTGTACAGTTGTGGAAAAAATAGTAAACACCTCTATTAACCCCTTAACAAATTATCGTAGAAGAAAGTTACTGTTACCGAACGATTAGAAAGAAAGTCTACTTTTAAATGATGCATCGAAAATTTGCTTAGGGGGCCATCTACATATTAAAACGAAACCAAACTTCATTTTTTTCGGTGGCAATACACAATTTTACCAAGATATTTCAGATCTTCGGTTAAAAGTATGCCTAGACACCAAATTTCATGTTATTTGAATGATATCTTTTTCAATTATAAACATTCAAAATTTAGTGCTTCTAATGCTAAATTGCATTTTCATATTTTTATTAATATCACCTGAAATTATATTCCTAATGTGCTAATTTTTTGTGTAGCAATAATACTAAAATACCCAAACATAAATACGTTGAATTTCCAATTATAGAATTTTATGATATGAATTATGAAATTAATATTCGAAAAAATTATGAATTGCAACCTACAATTTTTTTGATGGATTTAGATTTATTAATTCCTGCTTTATGAAAATCCAAAATTTCACATTTTTCTTCCAAGTATTTTTTAATTGCAGCTTAAAAAACGATATAATAATGGTTTAAGAGAGCCCACTTCAGTCACGACAAAAAAGGAAAACGCTAATGTAAAGTCTATGGGGGAGTTATTTTATAATTTCTCGCTTCGATTTTAATATTTTTGAATGATTTTTTTGCATAGGATAGCAGAGGACGATCTAAAACCGGGCTAGTTTTTACTTTTTCGATTTTGGTTATAGTTTTTTTTTTTTTTTTTTTTTTTTTTTTTTAACATTAGGGTAGTTTCAATTTTAGAACCGGTTTAAACCGGTTCCAAAAGTAAAAGTAATATTTTTTAAAATATCTGAAAACAAAATCAAAAAAGTAAAAGCTAGCTGGGTTGTATATCGTCCTCTGGTATCCTATGCGAAAAAAAAGAAAAAAAAATCATTCGAAAATATCAAAATTTTAGCGAGATATTTGAAAATAACTTCCCCATAGGATTAATATTATCATGCGGGCCTTTTTGAATGACTAGTGTAGGTTCTTAAGGGGTCGTCTATGATAAAAGTGACTAGATATTTTGAAATTTCTTATTATATCCTGTAAAGTCCTGCATCGGGTCGGGTTACCCGTTTTTACCCAACCCCGACCCGAACCGAACCGCGGGTAGGGTCGGATCGGGTTGGCGCTGTATTTTCCCGTTGCGGTTGGGGTCGGGTTGGCTTTTATTGTTTCGGGTTCGGGTCGGTTTCGTTTTTTTAGACTTGCGAGTGGGGTTCGGGTTGACCCGCTTTTTTAAAAGAATGAGGAAAATATTTTTCCCGTTAAAAGCCTATATAAAGTGCAGATCAAAGTTTCACAAAAGCAAAATGTGTGCCTGTCTTTAGTGATCCTTTCACGAGTCTTCGAAATAACAAACTACATTATATTTTTACCGTATTTTAAAAATACAATACGCAGCCAAACACTAAATGGTCCTTCCTGTCTAATGTATCCAGTGAATAATTTAATTGTGGTGGTACGCGATGCACTATTTTAGACGGGGAAATTTTCAATATAATAACTGCTGATAAACTAAAGGCAGATGGTCACTTGTGTAAAACAAGGTGTATCGCTCTAAGTGGAACTTTTGAAATCGCAACTAATTTTAAAGAAGATTTAAAGATTAGATTTTTGGTTTTATACAATTTAGAGTCCTGCATCGGGTCGGGTCAGATGTTTTACTATTGTTGACTATTGAAGAATATACATTTGTTCATTCTTTCATGTAAAATATTAAAAAGGAAAGAGAATTATAGGTCTGCACGGGCCGGAATTTCCAGGCCCGGGAACGGTCCGCCCCGTCCGGTATAAAACATAAAAGTTCGGTCCTAGCCCGGCACGGCCCGTTTGATATTCTATCGGCTTCGTCTAAATATTTATATCGGGCTGGTAAACTCGCGGCCGGGCCGTTCAATTCCCCCCCCCCCCCTGGCCCGTTGAAAAGACTGTCCTAATAAAGCGGCTTGGTCAGTTTCAAATTTTGCTGTCCAGCCGCGGCCCGCGGGCCGGAGCAGTGCAGACATCTATTGGAAATACGATTGTAGATTATTTTTGATAATGGTATTAAAACATGATTTGCTATCCTTACATTGCGGGTTCGGGTCGGGTAGAACCCGACCCGCGCAGGACTCTAATATTCTGTAATCTAGCAGTCATCAATGATTGCTTGACTGGCGCTTAAAATGCCTTGATCTAGAAGGGGGCTGGCTCTCTGGGTCAACAGTCGAGTATGGAACTTCAATTTGTATACAGCCCCTAAAATATGCTCATTTTAAAATAATTAATTTCTCGAAACTTATCATACGAATTGCATAAAAATTTGTTTTTAAGCTAATTGAAGGGTGTAGAGTTCATTTGTGCTGTCAAATTTGTGTACTGCTCTTGAAAAAAACCAAGTTAGAGTTCGTTTTAATATGTAGATGGCTCCTAAGCAAATTTTATGTACACCATTTAAAAGTATACTTTTTTACCACTCGTGTCGTACCTGTAACTTTCTTCTACGATATTGTTTTGCAGAGTTAGCAAGGGGTGTTTACTTTTTTTTCCTACGACTGTACCTTGGCTCTAAAATTAGTATTTTTGTAAGTAAAAGATAAACTATAGTCCTAAAATTAGTCTTCAAGAAAATTATGAGGGGAGCAGAGCATGATAAATAATTAGCAAAAACATTTATATTTCAATATTTACGTATTTTAATTAAATTAAAAATTAAAATGTCAAAATAATACTGACGTACAACGCCATCCCTTACATATAAAGAGTTTTCTACAGAAATGCTTTTCAATGATTTTTCTGGAATTGAAAAGATAAACATCCATTACTTCAAATGTGCTTAGATAGGTCAGTGTTTAGAATGCTCTACATAAACATGAAGAGTGTAGTGCAAAATGCTGCATATGAGAAATATAGCGACTTAATTAATAAATGATATTTTCATTGAAATTTCCCATACTAATTTCGAAGAAAATGTCCTGAGGAATGCTTTAGAATAGTTTCTATCCAACTGTGTCTTGAATTATATTACCTTCTAGCAAATAATATATTTCGTCATGTGGCAATTGTGTTTAATGAAATACCTTACTAAAATTTAAACTGAATGATATTTAAGTGCAGTATCTTATAATAATACAAGGTATTTAATACATGATAATTAACCCGTGAACTCTACACTTGCCGAATTCAGACCGACCGGAGTTGCAAAACGTGAGCGTTCTTCTTTTTAATGTGCTTTCTATTTTTCATTTTTTATTAACGATATGTACTATTTTGTATAAATTAATATCCCAGTTCTATTCATAGTTAAATTTTGTCTATAAATAATGTGTTACATTTTATTATTATGATATTGTCAACAAATTTATACCCAGTTGAGGTTGCAGATCCGAAATTCTTTGAATGTAGAATGCTCGGATTTCTGAACCGAAATCTGGAGTAAACGTGTTGATTTTAGAAGTCAATAGTTTTCAGAATATATAAAGTACATCTAGCAATTTTAGATAGCTTCTGGCATTTTATGATATTTATTTTCATAATTTTGAGACTGACATAGTGCAATAAAAAATACTTATTTTACGTAAATGAAATTTGAAAGTTAATGAAATTTAAGTGATAGAAAACAAAAATTTATAATCTCCAAAATTACAAAAATTAGGCTACTGGATAGTAAACTAACCATACAAGTGAAGCAAGTGACGCAATCTACTCCATATTCCTAATACTACTGTAAAATAATGTAATGTATTTTTACATTCAAGATAGCCAATTTAATTTGCCATAAAATATCTCATGCCATAGTTTAAAATAGCTCTCACCCGCAGTATTAAAACTTATTTTATTTACTGTAAAATAATTTCATGCGTTATATAGCAATGTTGTAAAGTATAACATACCTTGGAAATTCAAACTGACTGATACTAAATTGCAATATCTTTCAAAAAATTCTATGCGTTTAATATATATCCATAGTAACTAGAGTTTAATGTTTTATTCAAATATATGTATTAAATTAGATACACTTACAATATTTTATATTTATTGAAATTATGACGGCTTATGTTGCTACATTTAGAATTCGAAATTACCTAGAATAACTTTAAGATGATATGATTTGTTTTGACATGCTTTTGAAATCAATGATGTTTATGTGAATGAAATATTAATTTTGCAGCATGCGCTTAGATACGCAGGTAAATAACATACTGCGTACAATCATAAAGCACGTAGCGCGAAGTTTTGCTATGAAAAGTATTTCTGTTAAAATGCAAAATGTATTTATAATGAAGTTATCCAAATTAATTTGCAAGAATGTATCCCACACAATGCTTTAGAATAGTTTCCAACCTGTGAATCGTAACATTTTATGTGCCGGTAAGTAACTTCTTATGTCACGTAGCAATCCGTTTGAATACAGATATTGAATGGAAATTCTATTTCAGTGACATGGAAGAGCTATATCTCTGAATAATACTAGGTATTTCAAAAGCGTTCATAACTACTATACGGAAACATTTGTTTTTAATATCCATCTTAAAATGCATGGTTTTATGTTTTTACTACGTTTGTGCTGACATATAATACGTTTTATACAGCTTATAATTATAATAAATTTCAATCGACTTTGAACAATGTAAGTTATACAATTCATTTGTAACTTTTTTCTATGTATTCTCACGAATAAATATTGAATGGTATGGTTCGATTTTCCTTCTTAGTTTTTGCTGTAAAGTCTCAGTCTGCAGATCGTCTCGTTTAAATATCATTAGCGTCTAAAAGTATATGATTGTCTGTCTGTACTCATGTCTGTTTTTTTCAATTTATATAGTTTTTTTTTTTTGTAAATGAATGAACAATCGCCGGAATCAAGATTAATATTGTGTTAAGGTACGCAGAACTTCTTTCTGGCTATAAAATATTCGCTATATTGGGAATAACTTTTTTATAGGGACGCTTGCAATGTATATCATTATAATAAAACACACATACTACCAATTAAAACACACATACACACATAAATAACGCCTGCATTGAACAGTTAAAGGTATATATAAATATTATACAGACTTGCATACAATAAATACAATAAACCCAACATGAAAGAAAAATTAGCCAGAGCCAGGAATCGAACCGGGACCACAGTATACAAGACTGCCGCTCTAACCACTGAGCTACTGAGGCCGATTCCTGGCTCTGGCTAATTTTTCACTCCAGTTGGGTTTATCGCATTTATTGTATGTATGTCTGCATAATATCTATATATACCTTTAAGTATATCATTGTTTACTGCGTATCAAAATAAGTGATATGACAACAATGAGATTGAAATTGACAATGGATTACAATCTTATATCTAGTCAAGTAACTTGATTTCACCACAGTTCGAGTAATTTGTAGTATATCACAGTTCGAGTATCTTGCGTCTTGGTAAGTCCGAGTACTTCGAATCCGAGTCAGGTGAGGTTTCATTTTTAAACTTGCGGGTGTTATTCTGAGAGAAGTTTTTAAAAACTCTCCACCATATTGTTTAGAATTAAAAAAACTTTAAATTTGAATATAATTGAGTATACATGCATATATATATACATATATACATACAGGGTGTCCCAAAAAGGACTGACTGATTTTAAAATTCAATAACTTGCAAACGGTGACAGATATTTTAAAAATACTTGCAGGAGTGTTATGTATGATGTCAAGAGTTTTGTTCTGTGATTCTTGATTTTAGTTCGAATTTCAAACAATAGATGGTGCTGAGAGCAATAGCCAGTCAGTCCAGACCCGAATTTTGGTACTTCGGGATCCATTCAATACATTTTAATCTCCTTTTTTCGCATGTAAGAAGAAAGAAGCCAAAAAGTCGAGCCTGGATTTAGCGGTTATTGCTTGCAGCGCCATCTATCAATGCTCTTTGTAACTAAAACTGAGAATCGCAGAATAAAAACTCCTGACATCTTACATAACACTCCTGCAAGAATTTTTTAAATATCTGTGACCGTTTGCAAGTCTCGGAATTTTAAAATCCATCAGTCATTTTTGGGATCACTCGGTATATATATATAATTATTAATAACACAATAATAGATAAAATTGACTTTAGAACAATAATTATATTAATAATTGTATTAACATATGGATTAAGGTGTTTAAGCCTTAAGTTGAAGTCCGTTGGTTTAAGGACTGTTCAATTGAAGTTTTCGTACAGTTCGGGAATTTTAGAGATAATGATAGAGATAACCACTAAAACATGAATGTTAGAAACAAGTCTATTCATATTTGAATTCTTGTTAGTAAATACTTGTTATAAATTGTTTTTCACATTGCTATATAATATTTGAAATTGATGTTTAACGCGATATATGTAAAATAATAACTAATATATTTTAAAGAAAAAATGGAGAAATTTTAGCCGGCTTCGATTAATACATTTACAAAACTTGAAAGTATTTTTAAATATATAATTTATTACATGAAATTTAAAAGGTTCACTGTTTTACTTTAAACGTGTTTAATTAATAAAAGAGATGTTACAAGTTAAAAAATATAAGGTTAGTTGGGGCAACTGGGACATGATTTTACAATGCGACTCTAGAGCTTCTGACAATTCAGCTTCAAAAACTAATGTTCATTTCAATTAAAGTCTGAACTTCTGTAAATGTGTTCAGTTAGGTTCCCTCTATCAGACAAAAATGCTCAAAATTACATTTTAATATTTAAAAATACAAAAATATGCATTTTTCATTTTTCTTTCCTCGTGGGTCCAGTTGCCACAAAAATGGGGTATCTGGACCAGGGTGTCTATGTTCCACACGCGTTTATATTTTGTCATATCGGATATCAGGTCCTGTTTGAAAAAGTGCAAAACCTTAAAAAAAAATAATCCAGGCAGATCATGCAAATTATATGTCAATAAACAGCGTTGTAAGGTAAAATCCTTGCTGTCTGTGTGCCTAAAAAACACTAAAAGTGAAAATATTAGATTTATTTGTACCAAAAATATAAAAATTAAGTAAGTACTTATGTACTTTAGTATAGATAATAAGCATAAAAGTCACATGGGTATTTTAAGGGAAAAATAGCAAGGTAAATCTCTGAACAAAAGGCTACATAAGTACTTAAGTACTTTATCTTTATCCATGGGTCTCATTATATAGGGAAAAATTTATTGTTCCTTAAAGAAAGGTGCGATGAAGATATGATTTTCAAAATAGTGGTAGGGATGATAAAAGATTCCCTATAGCATATCTGCCAACTTTTACGCTTTCCTCTTACCTCTAAAATGTTATAGTAAATGTTGTCTTATTTAATCGTCGAAATCTTATGATTAAACAAAACGAAAATCTCTATTAAATTTTAGTGGTAGCAAAAAAGCGTAAAAATTGGCATCTATGCCTATAGAATGCGACCCCTGTGTATAGTACAATTTCAAGGTCTGGCTATCTGGGTTTCAGGGGCAAGGTACTTGTATTCGTAAAATGTTGAAATAATTTAATGACACCAATATTTACAAGAGAATCTATCTGAAAACATGTAAAAGTATATTTTCACGTACATAATAAAGGTTAAATTTTAATTATAAAATTCAGGTGCCAATGTGGCACTTAGGAATTAAAATTAAGTGATGCCATAACGGCATCACCGCCTCTCAAGGGGTCAAGAAATTTGGTTTGATACCACTCACTATGCTTTTTTTTAAATTTCATTACGTTATTTTAATAAGGTATTCTATCATTTTCTTTATTGTGAGCAAAAACCAATTGAGAAATTTACTTCCCGTAGTAAGAGAAACACAAAAATATTATTTATAAATATTGGGGTAACTGGATCCAGCATGGCCCAGTTACCCCGGATACATGACCCAGTTACCCCATTTTTGAAGCATTTATGGGGTAATTGGGACACCGGGCTTATATTTAAAACATGAAATATATATGTATAGATACCTAATAATATTAATGTAGTTATATGTCTAATCTTTAAAAAAAAGATAGTTTAATAAAAGTACTTTCAGTATTTTAATAAAAATCCGAGGAAGTTCAACTATATTGACGCTGTTTTAAAAAAAAAGAAACGTAAATTTTTGACAACCTATCACAGCAAAGTGAGAGTTGATACATTTTGTTTTAGGAAGTAAATATAAAGGGGTATTGCTGACAAAAGCTAAAACTTAAAAAACACCAAGAGTTTTTTGTTATAAAATAGCCTATGGCCCAGTTATCTCGTGGTTCCAGTTACCCCAGCAAATCTTACAATTTATTTAAAACCTCTTAGTATTTTCCAACTTTTCCAAGCTCTTCATCATATAATATTTTAATAACTAATTGCTGTTTATTTATACAAATACATCACCTCGTTTTAAAAATTAGATAACAAATAATTATTAGAGTTGAAAGTAGAAGAAGCAGTTCCTTGGATTGAACTTGACAAGAGAAAATATATAGTATTATTAATTGTAGTTCCATTTATTTTATTATATCACTCTTTCTCATACGTCACTTTCCCTTATAAATACGTAGCTGTAAAGCCAAAGCAGCAGTGTTTCAGATTACATTTGGACAAAAGAAAATATTTAACTGCCGTACCATAAACTTTAATACGTCACTTTACTTCATTGCTTTATTTTCAAGATATTGAACCATAAATTAGGAATATTTTACAATAAGGCGTCGCTACATATCTGGTTGTTTTTACACAGACTTTCTATGGATTCTCTCATAGTGGATGCGAAATTATTGAATGTTGGGAATATGATTTTTGCATGATCAAAATCTATTGTGATATTAATAATTATTGTAATCTATTGTAATCCATTGTGATATATTGCGTTTCGCCTTATGATATTGTTTGAAAGTATTATTTTATACATTTTCAATTATATGTGGAATTTTCTAAAGCACAACAATTGGACAATAAAAAATCATAAAAATGTATTTATTCCTTTAATTTATTTTACATCAGTTTAGTTTTATAAGGCAATTTTAGTTTAATACGGAAAAGGTATGTGATAATTGTTTCATCATTTTCTGTTTTCTAGTACGTCACTTCCATCACCATTTATAAGAACAATGTAGGATGCATGCAATGGGGATATGGAATTTTGTTTTATCTGAAAAAAAAATCGTTAGCCGAAGCTTATAAAATTATACGCAGGGCTTATAAAGAGTCTGTTCTTGTCTATAGAAGTGCTGGAAGATACTTTAAAATAAAAACGAAGACAATTGGTTCACCGTAATTCCCGGAAACGATACTGATCATGTCATCCTACGACAGAAAAAATAAAAGAAAGAATCACCACATATTTATAACGCATTAAGCTAACAATGCAACATAAAATATAAAATGTATTTAATAAATTATTCAAATGAAAAATATAGAATAGTTCTTTTGTAATAAGACCTGGTATTCAGTAATAAATTATAAATACCATATTTATTCCTGGTTTTATGTTTTGAACTAGATAATTATTGTTTCTAAATGTTAAATTTAATTTACGATATTTAACGTTTGTTAGAAAATATCCTACGTAATACTTCAAAATAGTTCCATCCTACTATGATGTAACTTAACTGGCGTGCTCGAAAGTAAATTCTTGCGACATGTAGTCCTGTAATCTTGATTAATGAAACATCCAATACTATTTCAAACTCCGCAGTATCAAAGTGCGATATATAGGAATAATACTAGACATTTCATAAATGTATATAGTTGCTAGAAGCGAACGGTTGTTTGAAATATCCATTTTACATTAGGTATACTATAATGTATTTGAAATGTTTATGATGGTTTTTAATTCATATTGAGAATTTTGAGATTTGCATAGAACATGAAGAATAGAAAATATTATGACATGTTTTACAAAAATGCATTAAATGTGCATAATATTTATGTAATTGAAAATATAAATTTTTAATTCATGAAAAATATATGGCCAGTGGATTGCATGCTGTGCATAAATAGAAAGAGTATGTTGCAAATCACTGCATAAAAATATATTGATGTTTAACGATATAATATACTTACAAATAAGCTATACAATTTAATTTGATAATAATTATCCTAAGCAGCCTGTGTTGCCAATAGGGGAGAGTAGCCGAATTTGGACCACGTCACTTATTTTCAGGTGTAACTCACTTAATTTTTGGAATATCTGCAAAATATCGCTACACGGAGTCAATCTATTCATCTACTAACTAAATAAATCTTTATATAAATTTGTTTTTGAAAATCTTAAGTTTTATTTTAATTTTAAAAAAATTGTCAAAAGTGGTCCATATTCAGCAAATGGTCGCCAAAGTTGGACCCCCAGTCTCCTAAATTGGACAAAACAATATCAGTTTTTTTTATTATTATTATTAAAAGCAAAGTTTGCGATTAATGAAACAATCAAACAAAATAAGAGTAATGAAATATAATGAAATCAAATATCTGATAATAAGAGTAATTTTTAAAAATCAAAATGTATTATATCATGTAAGAAGTTATGCAAAGCTTACACATGAAATTCGTTTATTCATTTTTTATTCTGGCGCACAACCCGTGGAAACTTATTTGGCAATCTGAACACTGAATCATTAATGCTACTTTATTTTTCTTACAAATTAGGCAAAACCAATCATCACTGTCTTGATTTTTCTTTTTAGATTCGGAATCATTAAACATTTTTTTTTATATATATAGCAGAAGTTTTCTTTATATTATGTTTGTAGCTTTTCCCTTCCATAATTGTGTTTCCAATTGCATTACGCCTATTTTTAAATCATGATGTTCGTGTTTTTTTTTTAATTTTATTTCAAGGTTTACATTATATGGCGAAGATGTTAACACTGCTTTTTGGCTCTATCTGTACTTTGATTTAACTGAATTTGTCAAGGGATATAACATTTCTAATGATTCTTTGGCTTTTTGGGGGGCGGGTGGTGGTTTTGTAGCTGCAGACATTTCGTCGCCCAAGGACTTTTTTAATGAATTACACATTTAGCATAGATTTACAATAGTTTACAAATTTTATTACAACCAAACATATTACACATGACGGTCTTCATTTTCAGATACCATCTTGAATCGTAAGACAGCATGTTCCATATTTGACCGCAGTGTGTTCTTGGAAATTCTAATAACACGTCGTGAATGATGTCTTTAAGATCAGGTAAGGTTAAAAAAAAAAATTGTAAGCTATTGTAAATGTATGCTAAATGCGTAATTCATTAAGAAACGTCATCTAGTGGCCGACATTTGGAACAATTTTTTTTCGAATAAACAAATTCTCATTCCTTTATTATGTCTTTCATAATATTTCACAACATTCTGAACAATAATTAAAATAATAAAACTTTTTAAAAAAACACCATAAAATAAAACAAAACATAGGACGCGTTTCGAGCTAAAAATATAATAGCTCGTCATCAGCTACAGTAAACACGCGTCCGTAAGCGGACAAGGTCAAAAATGAACTGAAAGGGAGAGAATGTTGCAAAGAATGCGAGAGATGGCGCTAGCTGAAAGAGGCAGATACAGAAGAGAAAAGAGTTGCCAAAATCATAGAAGAGAAAGTTCTATTTAAAAAAAATAGATCTTTTGTTTTTTTCTTGTTTTTATTCTTTTATATTACTTTATTTATTATTATTATTTATATTTTTTAATTTACTTCTTTCATTTTATTTTAATTTTGTTTTTATCTTTTACTTCCATTTTTCCCTATCAATTTCTCTTCTATCTTTTTGGCAACACTTTTCTCTTCTGTATGTCCCTCTTTCAGCTAGCGCCATCTGTCGCATTCTTTACAACATTCTCTCCCTTTCAGTTCCTTTTTGACCTTGTCCGCTTACGGACACGTGTTTAGTGTAGCTGATGACGAGCTGTTATATTTTTAGCTCGAAACGCGTCCTATGTTTTGTTTTTATTTTCTCGTGATTGTTTACAAAGTTTTATTATTTTAATTGCTTCATATCGCCAGTTTTCGGTGCTGTTTCGCTGTATTCTTAACAATAGTTTCGTCTGCATACAACTTTAAAATAGGGTCGTTTAATTATATACACCCTGTATTTATAAAGACCTTTTAATCAAATAGTTAAAATAGATAATGTATTACGCATTTAAATGAATTATACCTTCCTATAGTATGCTACATATTGTTTATAATAATAAATAATGTTATACATTGGACTCTTAGTAGTTCAGTGGTTACCATGCTGCGCATCAAGACCCTGAGTCTATTATCTGCAGGCTAATTCGTTTTTACTTGATTAATTTTTCTAAAGAAACTCTTGCGGACGAGTAGTGCGAAGTTCTGTAACATAGGCACTTTAATTTGGATCAGACGTTTAAATCAGCAAGTGTGTAAGTGTTCACTCTCTTTAAATACTATACATTATACAATCTATAAGATGATATTTGAAAACGAAAAATTATTTTTTTTCCTTATAAAAAATCAACGAAGTGCTACATCGTGTTAATCTTTAGTATTATACTTGTGTTCCTATGCATCTGCACATTGTGCCAAAATGCTTGATAAAGTTTTAACAGTTTGTATTTGATAAGATGCTGCATATGAGATAGATTCTGTTATGCTTTATCCAGCATTTATATTACCTACATCAGAACTAATAAATGATTACCATCATCGCTAGTTTTAAAATATTACTACAAATTATACTTTAACTAATGATGCCATATCATTTATTATTAATATCATTGGCGCGTTATTATTCCAAGTTTTACAGGTAGTTTGACCATCGCTGACGTTTTATGAAAACAGTTGGGACATTGTTAGGTTGGAAATTGGTTGGGAAATGATAGGTACTGATACCCATCTAATTTGGAGCTTCTCTGGGCAGGACATCGATCAACTCGATGGATGGGTGGGCTGGGAGACCGCCGCAGAATTTGCGAATCGCGATGTTCCGCGTGTCCGTCCGGGCCCCTGCCCACGTCCCTTTTGCCGAAACTCCAGCGGAAACCAGGTTGAAAAGGTAAAAAATGCAAAATTTAAACCGGGCACCACCATAGTTGTGCTTTAGTTGAAAAATACTTCGTTGGTTAATGGTAAGGCAAATTGGAAAGTTCTTACTGTGAACCGACACTGTAAAAAAAATTCCGCAACGTTCCTGGGAAAAAATGGGCAGCTGAGTTGCCCATTATTTCCAAGAAACATTTCTTGAAAATGACTGGAACTTTACTGTATATGTTAAAAACTTTCTACAGAAATGCCAGTAAGTTTCTTGCGAAATACCAGGAATATTTCTGTTGACAGCAAAACATTACTGACATTTCACAGCATGCGGGATCCGCAGACGATTTTTACATTTCCAGTTGGCAATTTTCGCTTTATTTCATTATTTGTTAGAATTAAAAAATATTTTGAAATTGACATCAAAATTATTATTTGTAATTTACACGAAAAAATAAATTTTCAGTTAAAATTCAATAAAGTAAATATATATATGATATATTGTTTCTGAACTTTGCTTAAAATATAAAAATATATAAATGTAAATAATAATTAGAAAAAAAATCTAGACATAAAATATTTTGGATTTTCGTCAGTAGTTATGTTAGTTTACAAGTTAGATAAAATACATATAAATTTTCATGAAAAAAAAAAACCTAAACGTAATTGTATATTTTTTCCGAAAAAAAAAATCAAATTTGCAGCAATTCAAAGTGTCAAATATATATCAAATTTAAATCAAATTGTAATAAAGTGTTAAAATAGAAAATTAATTAAAAAAGAAAAAAAAAAGTCAAGAAATAGCATCGAACTGGGGACGTACGGGTGGCGTGCGAGCCTTCTGCGTCCACACCACGAAAGACACGTTGAGATCTGCAAACTAATGGGTATTTGAAACGTATGTTAAACCTCGGCATCTAATTTCTGAAAATCTAAGGCCCATTTGAAGAAATCCTTTCACAAGAATAATTAGAGATAAGAACTCTAAAACATACTTTAAATTAATCAAAATCGGTGAGAATCATGTTTGATGGTCCCCTGGTTAATGGAGATCCAAATAATAGGTGTATTTGTTTTACACGGTCTGCTCGTTAAACATTCCACAGACAAGTACGAGACATAATCTCTTAGCGATGTCACAGAGGTATTGTATTTTCATCTGAATTGTATTGACAATAGAGACGTAAAGGATTATGTCGTCTATTGATTTATTTGCATTCCATATTGTTTTTTTTACATTCATTTAAGGAATTCGTTTTCGACACTCGCGCGCGATCAACGGATTATAGCAAAATAATAATAAATGGCGGCCGCAGCGTTTTGCTGTTTCCAACTTTTGTTCAGGAACGTTTCAGATAAGAAAACCTGAATTTCACAGGAAAGAGCTAAATTACTCTGAAAACCTGAGAAAAGGCGAAACGTTCCTGGATTTTACATGGAACGTTACCATTTTTTTTTTTTTTTTTTTTTTTTTTTTACAGTGAACATAGGACAGGAATTTTGTGAAAATTTATCCTGCGTTCGCCCAACCATTGTGTGATACTTTGGATGAGTCTTATATGTACACTAAATTTCAGACACCCTATCATCTAGGCTTAAAATTTTCCTTTCTGTAATCATACAACCATTATTGATTTTTTTATATATTAATTTAAAAATTTCTCAATCAAAAATTTAAAATTTCGTTCAAGAAGATGCATTTACATTTATGCTTTTTTTAACCATAAATCTTTCTAATGTAATATATTGATTAAAAAAAACATATACAGTGGAACCCGGTTAAGACGTTCACGGTTAATACGCGATCCCGCTTTATACGCGGATTTTTTTCGATCCCTTGAACGTTGCCCATAAGACTAATGCAAAAATGTCACGTTTAAGACGCGAATGGTTATTACGCGATCCCGCTTAATACGCGATAGATTTTCGGATCTTTGTGTCAAAAAAGCACGTTTAAGACGCGAATTCATTGGTGAAAATGCGAATTCCTTCTCTCTTCTCCATTGTTTCCAATTTAATGGATTTTTTAATCAGATAAAAAACACTGTTTCTGTATACTAATATTTACGTTATTTAATAACAGATTAATTAAAGCGAACATTACTCATCGAATATGGAATAATAAAAAAAATAAAATCTATTATATTAGCAACACTGCAATTCTTCTTTGATCCCGTGTCCTAACATTCGCTGTCTCTCGCTTCATGTAGTTTTTTTTTTATTATTGTAGTAGAGGGAAATACATAGACGAATTCAGGATGCGTCAGATACGTCATAAAATTATTACGATTAAAGATGATTATACCCGTTGTTAGTGAGTTTTTAATTGTACGTTACATCACTACTATGTTTTATAATGCATGTTATAGAAAAAAAAGAAAGAAAGAAAGAAAAGAAAAAGAAACTCGCAAAGATTAAACGAATACGGCTGCGACTGTATATTTATTTTATGTCTTTTATGTTTTCGTTACTTTTTGCCATGCTAACAATATTTTTTACACAAATTTATAAGGATAGTTTTTTTTTTTTACATTAAAAAGAAAGCCAGATTGTACAGCTACTTATTATCACAAGTAATAGATATGATTTTAAGAACTGGATTGTGCTTCAAAAATTTAATATTTTTATTCTTTCTGGTTAAAAAAAGTTAGCCTAGCAGATAAATTATTTTGGTTGTTTTATCTTTGGTTTTAACGTATTAACGACAATAAAGCCATGTTTGAATCCATATTTATTTTCAGTTATTATTCCAGTCGGTCCTATAAAATGACACACTGAGTAAAGTTAAATAAAATTACATCTAAATTATACCTATAAGACACAATTTTCGAACATAAGCATAAAAATGAAAGCGCTAAAGTTCATTTAGACAGTTTTATGCGTAAATAAGCCTACTTCCTGCTGCATATTGCAAATCACGTTTAATACACGATTCCGCTTAATACGCGACTTTTGTACACTCCCTTGAAACGCGTCTTAACCGGGTTCGACTGTATCTTGTAATAATTATGAAATATAATCTTATTTCCATGTTATAATTTAAAAATTCCTTTTTTTTATATTTTATGAGAAAGATCTTTATTACCCGAGAAGAAGGCATATAATTTAAACAATTAAAATCATGCGCAATTAATTACTAATTAGGTAATGATTAGCACAAAAAACAATACATTGTTTATAAATATTATTAAAAAACTAATTTTTACTATGCAATTTTAATTATTTTTCCTTAACTTTAACATCGATTAAATATAAAAAGATATATATTTTGTTATAAAAATTAATTACTGTTTACTAAATTTTTTTATACACTTAACAAGATAAAGTACACCGGGAAACAGAAAGAAAAAGAATATAAGCAGCAAAATTTTTACAAAACGACACATTTCGTGATTAATTAATATTCTTTATATAAAATGAAAAATGGTTACTAGAATAACGTATAAAACAAATAAAAAAATAAAGATCGTTGAAATAGATCTTTGCAAGGAAATTTCTATGGCACATTTTAGCGTGGAGTTAATTATTTTAATTTTTTAATCTCGATGAAAGGAAAAAAAAAATAATGGTAATTTAATATTTATGGTTTCAACTGAGCTTATCAAAAAATAATTTAATAAGTATATATTTCGAGAATGATACTGCAGTTTTTAAATTTGTTATGCTATAAAATTTTGTTTTCTTAATTAATCTGTACCTCCATAAAAAAGGGTAAACGTCAGCTATTATTTATGGCATTAAAAATAACAGAAAAACATTCCAGATGCTAATCGATTAAAAATAATAGACTAAGTTTAAATCATATTATCAAAATCTCCACACTAAATAAATCACGCATGTGAACAATTTCAATAATTACAATATAAAAAATTCAGTTCTCTATTTTATGAGGAAAGCAAAGAAAACATTTACAGTCACGCAATTAATTAAAAATTAGGTAATGATTAACTGAAAGAACAATACGTTTTTATAAATATTATTCAAAAAAGTAATTTTTACTATGTAATTTAATTATTTTTCACCAACTTTAAGATCGATTAAAGAAAAATAAATCCATTTTTTATGTTCTAAACATTAATTATTGTTTGCAATTTTTTTATAACAAGATAAAGCATATCCGAAAATAGAAAGTAAAATATTATAAGCACCAAACATAAAAATCACAGATTTCGTGATTAATTAATCTTCCTTAATGGATATAAACAGAAAATGGTTTTTAGAAAAATGTATAAACCAAGTAAATGATAAAGAGCATTGAATTAGCTCTTCACAAACAAATTTCTGTGACACATATTAGCGTGGAGCTAATTATTGATTTTTTTTTTAAATATTTATGTAAGGAAAAAAGTAATGGTGATTTAATATTTATGGTTACAACTAAGTTTATCCTAAAGCAATTTAATAAGTATATATTTAAGGAAGGATACTTCAGTTTTTAAATGTGGTCTCTCATAGAATTGGGTTTTATTATATTATCTCAACCCCTGAAGAAAAAAAAAAGTAAATGCGCAGGATTATTTATGACACAAAAAAAATTCAAAACATTACACATGCCACTCGATGAAAAATAACTGACTATGTACAATTCATTCTATCAAAGTTATTTTTGAGGAATTACTCCAAGTGAAAGAAAACACAAATGCTACCAATTCAATAATAATGACCATCCAAAATTTTAATTGCATTTCATTTACTTAGTTTAATTACTTAAATGTGATTTTTCGTCAATTCCTTCCAATTTGCTTCAGAAATATTAGCCATATTTAAAGTTAAAATAATTTGTAGGTGAATCATTTAACGTTAAATATAGTACACCCTCTTCTTTGCTAACATCATATTGTGTTTGTTTTTATATACGTACTTTAAAATTTCTCAATAAAAGTTAAACCTGGTATATCTCCGCAGGAAGCATTTATGAAATGACTGCTATAAGAATTTGTATAATTTACAAATCATAATGCATTATATTTCATATGATTAATTTAAAGGCATTACAAAACTTAGATGTATTGTTGTTTTGATTTGTAATTAATATGTTCATAAAAAATTTATTTGATTCTATAACAATTTCAGGAAATATATTTGGAATGATATGCAAGTGATTTGCTATTAGATGATGATTTTTTTTTCTTTTTGTTGAAGTGACATCAAATGTCGCCCATGGGCATAAATTTAAACAAAGGATGGAAATATAATTGTACGGTGCTGCATCAGTCAGAATAAAGAGTAATCGATTTTTTTTGAGGGGCGGGGGGAGAGTCAATCGATTTTTTTTACTAAACCCCCATATTTTAATGTGTTATAAATATAATGTCCTAACAATTTAAAACACATATAGCTCGATCTCTACTTGTCGTAGAATAGTCATTTTTTTTTACACAATATCTATAAAACGGATTTTATATCTTCAAAGAATGAAAGCAATAATGTAGAAGTTCCACATATAAACTAGTGGAGCGAAATCGCTATTGCATGGAATATGGGATTTTTATCTGAGATTTGTATAAAGATGGCCAATTGTTAATATGGGCGTTGAAAATTGATTGTCATGCACAATTTTCGCTAGTGAGGGGGGGGGGGTAATAGTATTTCGGTGTACTTCATTAATATTTCAAATTATGTACCAACACCAACACTAAAAATGTTTTAAAAAATTTTGGCACCAGGTTTTGATTTGTTATTTGTTTAATAGCATACAGTATTTTATTAATTGATTAATATCATCTTAGACAAATTTAAAACATTCATTGTTTAACAATGTTTGATAATGAAAAGGGTCAAACTAAAGTAAATTCCACAAGAAAAGAATAAAACAAAACAAAGAAATAATAATAATAATAATAATAATAATACCGACTTTAAATAAAACAAATAATAAATAATAGATTTAAAGCAAATAAAAAACAGTTTATTAGAAACTTTTTAAAATCTATTTTTATATTGTTAAATAAAAAAAATTCTCAAAAGTGTCATTCCATGTCAATTCAACCAGACCTTGTAACCCGACCAACAGGGATTTGAATGAAACTTGGTGTATATACTAATTCTATCATGATATGAATACTTCAGAAAATTTTCCTTCCTAGATTTCATAGTTTGTGAGATATGGGGGGTTCAATTTTTGGATTTTTCTCAAATCGCACATTTCTGAGTATGTATTTTTAGACTGCAGTTCCATTTTCAAAAAATTGTTTCTCTGGATCTAAAATGCGAATCATCTTAAAAATATCACCGTAAGCACATAAAAAGATGCAGATTTTAATTAAAAAAATATTTAAAAATTTAATTTTAAATATTTAGGGCCAAAAAATAAAACCAAAGTTGAAATTTATGATTATTTTTTTAAAAAAATTTGACTTTACGAAAAAGGCTCTATACAAAAAGGCAAATGAAATTTCCAATTTCTTTTTGTTTTAAATAAAAGTTTACAATTTGGGATTTCTATTTATGAAATAAAAATGATGTCTTTCTCATGGCTTATGCAAAAATATTGACTTATTTTGGGATGCTGTACCTATCAAGAGATAAAAATCTTTAACTTTGCTTATGGTACCTAAATAATTGCTGCACATTTTAAATTTAAATTTATTAATCATTTTGTTTTATTTTCTAAAGCGAATCCTTAAAATCAGATTGATTTATTTATTTTTATAACAGTAGAATATTTGTATAGTATTAGTACATATAACACATTATCTGAAATTGTGTTGTTCTCAATCTTATCGCATATGTTTGTCACATAAATGTACATCTATCATTGGATTCATTGGTATAGTATTTCTATAAATACTTTCACAATGGTAGTATGTAAAGAATATGTACAATATTTAATGGAGGGGGTGTGGATATTGAAATCATAGATTTTTTTCTCGTTTTACTAGGAAAAAACAAAGGAAAAACATTACTTTGTAAAAAAAAAAAAAAAAAAAAAAAAAAAAAAAAAAAAAAGCACGTACAAGTCATAGGAACCACAGTAATTATTTCGGTACCACAGTTTAAATTAGACATATTAGAGATTTTTTTTTTCTCGAATGCGGCAATTTTTCAAAACAGGGCAAAATTTTTACATAAGCTAAGAGAAAGACTTCATTTTTATTAAAATTGGAATAATCATTAATTAAATCTAATACATTAAATAAAATTGCTTATAAATATTTTAAAAATTTAGATTGTTGTAATTTTTTTATGTAACAAATAAAGAATTTGTTAAATTATATGCAACTTTTTAAAGCTAAAAAATCAGAATAAACATTATATTTAAAAGACTGAAATTCGAAAATATAATTGAGCTAAATATAAATATAGAAATAAATGACGTACTTTGCAGTATCACTTAGACTTATTTTTCAACATCCTTTCTTCGTGCAATTTAAAATTCATAATTCTTATGAATAAGCAACAACGAGAACCTTCTAACATATATTTCCATTTTCCTATCTTACTGCAACTCCAAACTTAATAACATAACAAAACATCGGTATATTAGGAAGATCTTCGTAATTTAGTATCTAAAATTCCTTTGTATTTCAAAATCGGAGGCTATCCCCCCTCTAATTTTGAGAGATTGAGTGTACATAACAGTTGGAACAAGAGTGCAGCTTCTTTGGTCCGATGGTAACTTTAAATCTCATCTCGAATAAGAAAAGTAAAATATTTGCTGAAATCCAACAAAACGATAGCTTTTTGAGGGCCAAAGTTTGGTTTAGTTTCTTTTAAGATATTAAATTTAGCTTTCGTTATAAAAGAGTGAAATAACATTTTCCAAATATTTTACTTAGCTTGTCACAAATTCATTTAAAGGAACAGTGCTGCTAATACTGGATTGAATACCTAGAGTTATAATCCTCAAGTTTTTTTGGAAATTTCTGTTTAAAAAGAGAATACAACTCATGTAGATATACATAATATCAATCGCTTTTGTACATAGTACATTCTTAGCAACGCTCACTACATTTTTTTTCCAGCCATGATTTTTCAATATTCATTACAATTATAAAACTTTTCAATTAGTTCAATTGTATCTGGAGATGTGGCTGTGGCTTTACCTTTTCTTATTTCTGGCATAGACAAGATTCTTATTTCTCTCAGAACTTGTCATGACGGTCTTTCAGCACAATTAGTTACTTCAAATTCATCTATTATTTTCTTTTGCAGCACAGGGAAAAATTGATCACCCTACTATTACGAGAAACAGCAGACTAATAATAATTTAATTAAGAGATTCAAAAACACCCGCCTTTACTATAAAAATCTATCCTGTCTTTGTCAGAATTTGTTTATACAAGGCAGGTGTATAAATATGTTCCATCCTGTAGAAATGAACTAGGCTTTGTTAAATATAAGGTATTTAAACTATAAAAAACATATTTAAAATAAATTAAAATTATCCAAGATAATAAGATAGAAAGTTTTTTTTTAAATGTTAAATATAAATAAAGTATTTTAATTCAGACACACATACACACACAGAAAAAACATTGAAAATGTGATTGGTAAAAAGTTATTATTGCATTTTCTTATCCTATACCAACAAAAGATTTTTTGTTTACAGTTATATTGTAAAAACAAAATTGTTTAAATTTAAAAAAAATACTTATAATAAAAGAAAATATATGAATGAATAAATAAAGGAAACATAAGGATTATGCACAAAATTTAATGAAGGGAGGATAGACTGCAGTCACAGACTTTTTTCCCCCTTTTACTCAGAAGAAAAAAAAAAAAGCAAAAACTTTACTTTGCAAAATAAAGGGAGAAAGAAACATTGAATAATTATTCAACAAGTCATAGGAACCACAATAGTTATTTAGGTACCACAGCTAAAATTAGGCAGATTTTTTTTTTCTTCATTGGTGCAGTTTCCCAAAACAGGGCAAAATTTGCATAAGTCATGAGAAAGACATAATTTTTATTTCATACCTAGAAAGCCCAAAGTGTAAACTGTTATTTTAAACAAAAAGAAATTGGAAATTTACAACAATCTAAATTTTAAAAATATTTATAAGCAATTTTATTTAATGTATTAGATTTAATTAATGATTATTTCAATTTTAATAAAAATGAAGACTTTCTCCTAGCTTATGTAAAAATTTTGCCCTGTTTTAGGAAATTGCACCATTAAAAAAAAAAAATCTCTAATATGTCTAATTTAAACTGTGGTACCTAAATAATTACTGTTGTTCTTATGACTTGTTGAATTTATTTAATATAAGTGCTTCTTTTATTTCATTTACAAAGTAAAGTTTTTGCATTGATTTTCCTGAGTAAAATGAGAAAAAACCTGTGATTTCACTATCCACACCCCCCCTCCATTAAATATTGTACATATTATTTACATACTACCATTGTGAAAGTATTTATAGAAATACTATGCCAATGAATCCAATGATAGATGTACATTTATGTGACAAACATATGCGATAAGATTGAGAACAACACAATTTCAGATAATGTGTGATAAGTACCAATACTATACAAATTTTCTACTGTTATAAAAATAAATAAATCAGTCTGATTTTAAGGTTTCATTTTAGAAAATAAATCAAATTGATTAATAAATTTAAATTTAAAATGTGCAGCAATTATTTCGGTACCGTAAGCAAAGTTATAGATTTTTATGTCTTGATAGGTACATTATCCCAAAATAAGTCAAAATTTTTGCATAAGCCATGCGAAAGACATCATTTTTATTTCATAAATAGAAATCCCAAAGTGTAAACTTTTATTTAAAACAAAAAGAAATTGGAAATTTCATTTGCCTTTTTGTGTAAAGCCTTTTTCGTAAAGTCGCAAAAATTTGGAAAAATAACCATAACTTTCAACTTTGGTTTAAGTTTTCGACGCTAAATATTTAAAATTAATTTTTTTTATATTTTTTATTAAAATTTGCATCTTTTTATGTACTTACGGTGATATTTTTAAGAAAATTCGCATTTTACATCCAGAGAAACAATTTTTTGAAAATGGAACTGAAGTCTAAAAATGCAGACTCAGAAATGTGCGATTTGAGAAAAATCCAAAAATTGGACCCCCCATATCTCACAAACTATGAGGTCTAGGAAGAAAAAATTGTGATGTATTCATATCATGATAGAATTAGTGTATACACCAAGTTTCGTCCAAATCCCTGTCGGTCGGGTTACAAACCATAAAAAAATTGGTTGAATTGACATGGAATGACCCAAAATTTAAATCGTTTTTATTAAACGTATTTATTAATGACAATTCAAAATTACTTCAATTATTAATTGATTAAATAACAAACTTATGGATTACTTGTTTTCAAAATATAACACGAAAATTTTAATAGTTATTACAGGATAAATGCCAGCATAATTTATAAAGATTTCGGTTACTATAATGTTTTAATCTTCATTAGGATGAATAAAAACGATAAGGATTCTGAAGATATGTATGTTGTTTGTTTATTCATTAGTTAGTTTATAATATTTTTATATTGCTCTTTGAATTTAATTAATTAATAATATATTGCTCTTTGTAAATTGTACACAATAACTGTGCTTTAAAAAAATTAAAATCTACCTCTGGACAATAATATCACTCACCATTATTAAGAAAAATATTATACGTTTCTGCACAATGTTTTATTATTATCATTATTATTAATTAATTAATTAATTAATTAATTAATTAATTAATAATTAAACACTTAGACCCTTGATTTTGACTGTTTTTTTTAATTGCGTTTTTATGTTTTGGGAAGAATAAATCAAAAATTTTGAATAAAGACATTATTTGATGTATAATTGCTATCAATTAATTATCAAAAAATGACCGCTAAGGCGGTTCTAGTGTTAAAGACACTGACGGTTTTGACATATTCGTACATAAAGACACAGGCTGTGTACCCTATGTGCCATCGGCTGTTAAAATCTAGATAGCATCTTTTAATGATATATCTGTGTAGCAATGTAAAGTTACTAATTCATATATTTATTGTATAGAAACCTCTGTGCGCGAGTAATATTTGCGCTTGACGGATTATTTTTTATAACAATGTTTTAAATATGTGGTCAGTTACGAGATAGATGTAAACGAGATAAATAATTCAGTAACATTTTATTTTATCCTAATTAACAGTCAAACTGAATTGTTACAAGCATTTTTATTAATCTACTTGTAACATTTTCAGCAATACTACATATTTCAAATACTATAAAATTCTTTGCACAAATTTATAATATTTTGATAGAAATAAATAGTCGCAGAGGATCCTTGAAGCAGTTTCTTTCAAATAAGATATGTTAAAATAATTCATGAATTTATCTATATAATGTATGTATCTTTTTAGAAAATGAACATTTTGTCAGATAAATGTGTTTTCTCCTGTTAAAAAAGGATTTTGCACAAACTTATTATATTTCGATATATTTGTACATCTTTGTACAATCTTATAATATTTAGATACAAATAAATAGTCCCAGAGAATCTTTGAAGCAGCTTCTCTGCAATGAGATATGTTAAAATAATTCGTGAGCTTATCCGCACTGGTTTCTAAAAATTAAGGAAAAATCACAAAAAATGCGATAACTCGTTCAAAAATTAACTTATCCGTATGAAATTTGGATATGTTGTTAACTAAAAGATGCAAATTAAAATTACAAAATGCAAATTAGTGGCGCTGCAATCGGATTGCGTCATCTGTGCGGAGCATAAAAATGCATGATAGAGAGTACGGTTGCTAGTGTCGCTGTGATTGTGAAATAAGAAAACTGAGATAACCAATTCATCAGGGATGACAGGGATGACCGCCCCGGGAACCCAGCTTTCGCTTTAGAGTATAAGTGCAATCATCATTTGTCCGTGTACATGCGATATAGAGCTATTGAAAGATTGGATGTAGGCCTAAGTCAGACAGAGGTGGCCAGATGGCTAAATCTGAGTTCTTCTGCTGTTCATAGGCTTTGTAAGCAATTTCAAACTTGTGGTAAGGCCTCCAGAAGGTTTAGCCAAAGACGTGCAAGAGCTACGACAAGCACCGATGACCGATATTTGTGGTTATGTATACGAAAGAATAGAACAACAACCCCTCTCGTCTTAGAGCCTCCCTTTTTGAAACCTCTGGAAGATTGGTATCAACGACTACTGTGCGTAGAAAGCTTCATGAAGGTGGTCTTTACGCTAGGCGACCAGACATTTGTGTGCCACTCACCTCATGTCACCAGAGGGAACGTTGAAGGTGGGCACGTCAAATGTCCACTGGACGACTGATCAATGCAGATGTGTTCTCTTCGCAAATGAGTTCAAGTTTAGCCTCCAAAGCGATGCTAAGCATTGCTTTATTTGGAGAGAACATGGAACACGCTATCATCCATCAAACATTCATAAAAGAGATTCTTATGGAGGAGGCAGTGGCTGTGTTTGGGATGATATCTCTTTGGGCGGACGTACATGCATCCATGTCTTTCCACGTGGAACTGTGAATGTTCACGTCCATAAAGATGACATTCTTGATGCTTATGTGCACCCTTGTGCCGGTGCAATAGGTAATTATTTCCTGTAACATGACGATAACGCTAGACCGCATAGGGCTCACATCGTAGAAGATAATCTTAAGAACCAAACAATCCAGCGCATGGAATGGCTAGCGCCATCATTGGACTTGAATCCAATTGAGCATCTTTTGGATGCTTTAGGAAGATGTGTTGCTGCTCCCAATCCCCCTCCTCAGACCCTTGCCACGCTTACAACTGCTTTACAAGATCAATGGTTTGTACTTCCCAGCGAACTTGTGGATCGCATAATTGAAAGTATCACACATTGCTGTATGTGCTGTATTGCTTCTATGGGTAATCATACTCCATATTAAAGGTACTTTTCTTATACCAAACTGATACATTTATTTTCTTTATTTTATAATTGTATTAATTTCTGAAACACCACAATCGTCTGATAAATTTTTTAACGTTAATTTATACCTTACTATGTGTTGTACATTCTGTCTCAGTTTTATTAAAGCTATTTGTAAAATTTTGATAATCGCTATTTTTGTTGTTTTTCCTTAATTTTGGAAACCAGTGTATATAATGTATGTATATTTTTTGGAGGAAAAAAATTGTCAGATAAAAGTATTGTCTCCTATTAAAAAGGCTCTTTATGTGCTACACCGGTCTGCTTCATTTTCCCTAGATAATTTTATCTTTACCCTTGCTGTTATAAAGAAAATGTATTAAGGAAATTGTAATTATACTCCTTAATTAAATGCTTCACCTATAACCGGGAATAAAGTGTTTAGGATATAAAAACATTTTTAGAAGAAATAAGTGTGCTTTAGTGGGCATTGCCCAATAAATGATGATTTAAAATATGTCACCCTTGGAAACAGGGTTTTTTTATTTTTAAACTTACTCCGATAAAAATTTCGACTTATAGGCATTAATATTCTCAACTCATTTTTATTTAAAACAATGTTTTTAATAATTGGTCAGCTGAAACAAACAATGACAAAATGAGATTAATAATTCAGTAACATGTTATATATCAAAATTAAAAATATAACTGAATTGTAAAACGCATTTTTATTAACCTCCTTTTAACTTTTTAAGCAATATATATTGGGCTAGTTCAATGAGAATGTATGAATATTTCCGTGTCTTATGTATGAGTACTTGTAGTGTAAGTGACATAAGTACAAACTGCAACGATTGTTGCTTTCGAGTATTTTAGAATGGTAAAATGAGACTTATGTTATCAAAGCTATCTAATTACTTGAATAAGGCGAAGAAAACTTTTCGAAAAAAAAAAACGGAGACCAAAACGCATAGCAGTTATCATCCGTGCGACTAGCACTGCAAAAACGAATTGAAATAGCTATTTGAAATACTATAAAATTCTTTCCGTAAACTTATAATATTTCAATACAAATAAATAGATACAAGGAATCTTTGAGGCAGCTTATCTGCAGTAAGATATGTTAAAATAATTCGTGAGTTTATCTATATAATGTATGTATCTTTTTATAAAAAGAAAATTTTGTCAGATAAAAGTATTTTCTCCTATTAAAAAGACTCTTTATGTATTACACCGGTTTGCTTCATTTTCCCTAGATAATTTTATCTTTACCCTTGCTGTTATAAAGAAAAGATATTAAGGAAAATGTAATTATACTACTTAATTTAATGCTTCAGCTATTACCGGGAAGAAAGTGTTTAGGCTAGAAAACCATTTTTAGAAGAAGTATGCTTTAGTGGGCATTGCCTAATAAATAATGATTTCAAATACGACATCTTTGGAAACAGAGTTTTGTATTTTTTAACTTACTTCAATCAAAATTTTAATTTATAGGCATTAATTTTCTCAACTCAATTTTATTTAAAACAATGTTTTAAATAATTGGTTAGTTGTAAAAATCAATGGCTAAACGTGATAAATAATTTAGTAAAATTTTACCTTATCAAAACTAAAAATTGAACTGAATTGTAACACGGATTTTTATTAACCTACTTAACTTTTTAAGCAATACATATTTCGCTAGTTCCATGAGTATGTATGAGTATCTCCTTGTCCTATGTATAAGTACTTGTAGTGTAAGTCACGTAGATGCAAATTGCAACGATTTTTGGGTTCCAGTATTTTAGAATGGTATAATGTGATTTATGCTATCGGAGATATCTCATTAATTGAATAGGGCGAAGAAAACTTTTCGAAAATAACAGTGGCCAAAAAAGAATAGTAGTTATCATCCATGTGACTTACCATTGAAATAGCCTTTTGAAATACTATAAAATTCTTTACACAAACATATAATATTTCAATACAAATAAATAGTAACAAAGAATCTTTGAAGCAGCTTATCTGCTGTAAGATATGTTAAAATAATTTGTGAGTTTATTTATATAACGTATTTATCTTTTTAGAAAAAGAAAAATTTGTCAGATAAAAGTATTTTCTTCTATTAAAAAGACTCTTTATGTATTAAACCGGTCTACTGATTTTCCCTAGATAATTTTATCTTTACTCTTGCTGTTATAAAAAAAAATATATTAAGGAAAATGTAATTATACTCATTAATTTAATGCTTCAGTTATTACCGCGAATAAAGTGTTTAGGCTAGAAAACCATTTTTAGAAGAAAGAAGTACATGCTTTTGAAAGAAGTACATGTTTAATGCACTACTATCGCATTGACGAATAAGCGGTGGTTTAAAAGTGCCATTTTTGCAAACTGATATTAGAATTTTAAGATTTATTTTGAGGAGAATATTGGTTTAAAAAATGTTGCAGTTTTTTACTCATTTTTAAATAAATATATATATATATACTTTATTAATTGTAAAAATAAAACGACATCAACATATAAATAAATAACAAAATTTTATGTTATCTTATTAGAAGAAAATTAGATTCAAATTCATTCAATTTAAGATTTCAAAATCAGTAGTTTTTACAGCTTCCATAGAAATAAATATTTAAAAAATTGTAAAAAGTTTAGTGTTTATTTATTTTAACAAAACCATCATAAATATTACTGTTAGATGCTGATATTGTTATAAAATTAAAGTAATTACTTATTTTATAGCAGACAGCCTTATGCAATCTTAAAACAAATTTCAAATGCCATGTATCACACGGTTAAAACACATACGCTCTTTAATCTTTAGTTAAACACAATAACTGTCATCTGCTTTGATTTTGGCTATTGTCTAATAAAGGATTATTTTAAATACGCCAATCTTGGAAACAGAATCTTGTATTTTAAAACTTATTTCAATAAAACTTTTTACTCATATGCATTACTTTTCTTAATTTATTTTTATTTATAACTTTTTTTAATAATTGATCAATTTCAAAATTGCAACACTGAGACGAGATAACTAAGTTTGTAAAATTCTATTTTATATAATTCAAAATCGTACTGAATTGAAGAACGTTCTGTTATCATTCTTATGTAAATTTTTCATCAATTTATATTTCAAATACTGTAAAAAATTCGTTGTACAAATTTATAGAAGTTTGATACAAATAAATATTCTCAAAGAACCTTTAAAACAGCTTATATGTGATAAAACATGTTAAAATATTTCATGATTGTATATAATGTATCTATATATCGTGATTCTATATAATGTATCCTTTCAGAAACATAAAATTTCGTTAGATGAAAATATTTCCTCCTGTTAAAAGGCTCTTTATGTATTACACCGGTCTACATTATTTTCCCTAGATAATTTTATGTTTACCCTTTCTGTTATAAATAATATAAATTAAGGAATATGTAATTATACTTCTTAATATAATGATTCAGCTATTACCGCGAAGAAAGAGTTTAGGCTATAAAAGAATTTTTTAGAATAAAGAAGTACATATTTTTAAAGAGAAATGACGAATAAGCATTGGTTTAAACCTTTATAGCCTGATGGCACTTTTAAGTACCATTAAAAAAAATGTCAAATTTATTTAATTCGTCTACTAATAAAAGTTGATTACACATTTCATACAAAAGGATTTGCTCAATCATATTTTAAAAACATAGTAAAACAGTCGAAGCTAAATGTTTTTCAATGTGGTTATTTTCTCAACCATTTACCTAGGTGTAGCTTTAATCGTATTAAAAAAAAATTATACGAAACATTTTCAACTATAAAACATTTCTCTCTTACAAATAGGATCACATTTATTTGCACTGTTCTTATAAGAATTGTAAGATTTCATAATGGTATTTTTTGCATACATTAGCGTAAAAACGTAAACAAGCGGTAGCGAGTCATTCACTTGATTCATTGAAAAAAAATGGAGATATTCTTCTCTCAGCGCAAATCAATTTCTGTAAACCCATTCAACTACGGTCCCCCAATTGGGTGACCATGAACAGAACCACGCTCCCTCCCGCACTAGAGAACAGGTTCTCAAGTCAAGGTCGAAGCGATTGCAAAGGGTTCGTTGGCCTTTGGCCTTTGTTGAAAGGAATGAAAAAGGATATCCATTGCTATTTTTTTCCACAGGTAAGTTTTATTAATGCTTTTCACTGTTTTCCAAAAATATTAATTTTTCAGATATGTATGTAGTTTTTAAGAGTCGTAATACAAAGAAGAAAAAATTGTTAATGCCTGTTTTTAATTGTAGTGATTTTAATGTGTTGTAATGCTTTAACTTGTAGTGACTGTCTGTCTAAAGTTTAGCTCAATATTCCTAGAATTGTTTGTTATTTATGTATTTACTAAAAAAATTTGTTGTGTTATACTTAAGAATAGTTGATAGTCAGATGAGTGTAAGCAAAAATAATAAGATAATCGCCTCCGCTTTTGCAATTTTTTCTTGACTTCTGATAGCAAAACAAACGAGGAGGGCGGGGGTAGTTTACAATATCACCAGAATGTCTTACGTGTATTTAAAAATAATTTAATGTGAAAGCATGGAATTTAAATAAATAACCATGAATATCATTTTAAATACTTATTTCAGCATAAAAAATTATTTATATATATTTTGCATTTATACTATTATTTTTATTTTTATTTTTCCTTTAGACTATTATTTATATAAAAGAAAAGAAAATCTGGTTGTGAAGATCTATACATACTGACATTATCAACTATAAAGCTAACATATGAGTTTTCCATTCTTTAAAAAAATTATATAGTTTATGTGTTATTTGCAAAATATTATGTAAATACACATAATATTCTATAATTTTATAATAATTAGCTATGTAAATAAATATTGTATAAAATAACAAAATTACATTGATAAAAAAATCAAATTCAACATTACTAAAATATTTAAATAATAATAATAAATAAACATTCATATGACTGATAAAACTAAAGTTTGAGGAGGCATATATTTAAAATCATTTAGTCAAATTCATTTAAATAAGCTGAAAAGAAAGTGGCTAATTTTAGTCTGGATATTTTTTAATGTAATATCTTTTTCGAGCAAAAAACATTTTCAAATTCATTTAAATAAGTTGAAAAGGGAGGGAATAATTTTAGTCTGAATATTTTTTAATGTAACATATTTTTCGAGCAAAAAACCTTTTCTACAGTTATTACAAATATGCATTAACTATGTTTGAGTCTTCTTTGTTTTACAAAAATTTAAAAACTACATAGATATATAAAATATTAAGGTTACGAAACACTAAAAGGCATTTATAAAGCTCATCCTTGAATAAAAATAGCTTTCGTCTTTTGCTTACAAGTTTAAAACACACTGAGAGTTTTATTTCTTTAAAATTTATCCTATTTATTATTAATCAATATATATATATATATATATATATTTGGGGGGGAGGGGGACAAATACAATACAATTTCAAAGTATTATTTAAAAAAATTATTAATTATTAGTATTATTTCAATAGTTGCAGCACAGCAGACTTTTTTTTTTTTTTTAACTACGCAGTTTTATTGCATATTTGTTAAATTTTTGATTTAAAAATCTAAGACAAAATTAAAAAATCTTAATTTTGTTATGGTATAGTAGCCGGAAAGCCTGGTTTACCCAGAAGTATTCTAAATGCTAATAGTGTGTTTATCAGAACATAAACTAGCCGAACTTTGCTCATCTAAAAGCTTCCATATTGTCAATTATTTTTATCGTTTTTTTTTTCAAATTTTAAGTGAAAAACATAATTTTTACCCACCGTCCTAGGACGAGCATTTACACTAGTGTAATTATACTTCTTAATATAATGCTTCAGCTATTACCGTGAATAAAGAGTTTAGGCTTGAAAACAATTTTTTAGAAGAAAGAAGTACATATTTTTAAAGAGAAATGACGAATAAGCATTGGTTTAAACATTTATAGCCTGACGGCACTTTTAAGTACCATTAACAAATATATATGTAAAGTTTATTTAATTCGTCTACTAATAAAAGTTGATTACACATTTCATACAAAATAATTTGCTCTGTCATATTTAAAAAACACAGTAAAACAGTCGAAGCTAAATATTTTTTAATGTGGTTATTTTCTCAACCATTTACCTAGGTGTAGCTTTTATCGTATTAAAAAAAATCATACGAAACGTTTTCAACTGTAAAACAATTCTCTCTTACAAATAGGATCACATTTATTTACACTGTTCTTATGAGAATTGTAAGATTTCATAATGGTATTTTTTGTTAATTAATCTAATTATTCTATTAAATATTTTGCAAAATGAGCTCTCACTACCTGTTTATTAAATCAGTTTTAATTGAAAAAATTATCTAAAAAATCAAATTATTATTACATATTTTCTTCTGGGTATCTTGGACATTAACGTAAATACAGATAGGTGACAAAATAATACGGACACCAATGACTTACGAATTGAAACTCTTCCAAAAATGTTCGAATCAAGAAGTTCACTTTAAACAGTTCTTGCTGAAATGGATTCTGGAAATGACTATCTCTGACGTTATCTAGGATAACGATTGCCTGCGCTTTTGGACCGCTATTCGGGTCAACTCTCTTTTATCCCTCTCAGAAAGCTTTCTTTTCTATCCACCGTTGTACTTCGCAGACGGCACTTTACCACATTCCGTGTACGCTGTCATAACAGCTGACACAGTGCTCCTTGCACTCCGCCCAAATAATTGGCTGTTTCCGTCACGGAGCAAACAGCGCACCGCATTCCAATAATCATTCCTTTTTCGAACTCTGACGGGTCAGTCATTATTGAGTTTTCCAGAGCGTGTTGTAAGCGCATGGAACACCTATGACTGACGTTGAGCGACTGATACTTTACCTTTCATAACCACTAGATCGCAGAATTGAGTGCAAAGTGGCATGCTCGTTCTGCTTCTTTGAAATGGGCCATGCCTTTTTCATGGGTGTTCGTATTATTTTGTCACCCATCTGTAGTTATTTATGTAAAACATTTTTTAATTGAAAATTCAGGATATAGAGGGTTAAAATTTGTCATTTTTACTAACACATATTAGAATTTAAAGGTTTATTTCTAATAATAATTTTTGTTTAAAATACAGTGAAATCTCCATGTTCGACCACCACCCTGAATGACCATTTTTTTCATGGAACGATATTTATTCCCATAGGCTCAATACTAATTTTACCTCCATTCAAAGACCATCCCAGTTAAACTCCCTCCATGTGCGACCAATTTCTTTGAGGTAAATGAAACAAATTCCGTTTTTTCCTGGTCGCTTGAAGAAGATTTTATTATAAAAATAATTCCGGAGAGCGCATTATTCATCAAACGTCTAATCTAAATTTTGATTTTTTTTAATTCCTGTAACTTTTAAGTACTTGAACCCCTTTGTGCCTTTTTAGGCAATGAATTTAACTCTGACGACATTTTAAGAATGAAATCAATAAACTCCTGTGCCCTATTCAGCCAGGAAACTCTCAAAGAAATAGATAAATCAACGAAATCGAAAAAAAAAAATTCCGTCCAAAAAATTTTCATTCATTTACTGAATTTCGAAAGGACTTGGAAATAAAAGTTATAAAAGATAAAACCGTGAAATAAAAGCAAACGACGATGCGTTCATTTTTTGAACTCAGCAGTAATTAACTTATGTAATTAAAGTGTTTTTATACTTAATTTTTTATATTTGTTCCTAATGTGAAAATAAATTTTAGTAACGTAATTGTTACCTTTTTTAAACAATTAAAATGTATATTTAAACATAACCTCCATTAAGATACCACCTCTCGGAAAGACCCATTTCTATTGGAACGGAACGTGGTCGCTTTAGGGAGGTTTTGATGTATGTTTAAAATATTTTGTTCTTGCTAATAAAATATATAGGGTGAAATAACCTATAACAGACAGCTTAAGGATTCTTTCTTGTTCAAATCACTATTACAAATTTTTAAATCTATTTTATACTTATGTTTGTTTTTGAAAATATACAGGGTATCCCTGAAATTATGGGCCAAATTGTAGGGAATGTAAAGTACACATAAAGAATCAATTTTTGAATAGCAATGTGGTGTCGGAAATGAAAAATTTTGGCGAAAAACAAGAAATGCGGAAGAAATTAAAATAACGTTTTATTGACATAACAATTACAGTAAGTTAAATTAAAAATATACAGGGTAAGTCAAAATGAATATAGCGATTATAAACGGCTATAACTATTTAATGGAAAAGAATGTATCGATAAGATTAACACAAAATGTAGACGGAGCTTCAAAATTTCTTTACGTAAGGCGCAGGTGCAGTGAAGCGGCAGCCTACGCATGCGCTAGTTGAAACTTCGTAACGAAAAGAAACGTGTTCATTGCAGGCGTCTCATTAGTAAAATTGGCGAGTCCCGTGCAGAAAGCATTCGAATTTAACAAATGTCATTCTGTTATCACAGTGCAGTAGATGGAGCACCCCCACACTGGAGTACGGAGTCTCACATATTTTTAAACCAACATCTTCCAAAGCGTTGGGTCGGTGAAAGTGGAGATGCCAACGATGTCTTCTGCTCTTGGTTATCAAGATCTCCGGAGTTGTCACCCTGCGATTTTGTGCTTCTCATGCACAAAGCAATTGAAGAACTCAAAGTATGCATTTATAATGCGCTTGTGTCGGTGACTGAACAAATGATTCAGAATGTAGGGCGTGAAATGGACTACCGCCTATCCGTGTGATCAAGGGATGTCACATAGAACATCTATGACGTATGTATACAAAATTTTGAAGTTCCGTCTATATTGCGTGTTAATCATATTGTTAAATTATTTTCCATTAATTAGTTATAGCCGTTTGTAATCGCTATATTCATTTTGACTTACCCTGTATTACAATTCATCAGACATACAGGTAAAAGTTAATATATAGTACATATACATTCATAGTACATATACATAAATAGTACATATACATTCAAAAACGCAAACGTTTGGGATTTCAGATCTAGTTGCAATAAAGTTAAAAGTAGAGATTTTCTTGAAAGTGTGTTCACTCGTAAGCAAATTTCGCCGATTAATGAATCCTGTGCCGTTTCATTTCATTACACAGCATTGCTCTGATATCGTTCATAATATTTTCTTTAATTTTGACTTAGTAATTACTAACTGTAAACATGATATATAGTTTTCTGGTAATTTGAATGTTATTGCACTGGAGAGGAACTAAAACTTACCCCGAAACGTTTGCATTTTTTAAATGTATATGTATATATGTAACATTTACTTGTATATCTGATGAATTGTAATATATTTTAAATTTTGAATTGTATATATCAGACGTTAAACAATGTTAATTTAATTTATTTACTGTAAGTGCTCAAATGTGCCACCTCCAACATCGATACATACCTGGCAGTAACTAGCAAGTGATTGGTGTATCGTTTCGATTGTTCCAGATGTTTCATCTATGAAACACCAGTTGCAACCTCATTGCAAGACTAACAGTCGTTGCTGCAAATGTTCTTGAAACACTTTGAATCTGCAAAAAGGTACGCCAGTTATTTCCTAAATGCTGCCAGAGGAATATTTGAGCACTTAAACAATTATTGTGTCAATAAAAATTTCGTTTGCCTTTTCTTCGCATTTCTTGTTTTTCGACATTTTTCTTCCAACCTCACATTGTTATACCAAAATTGCTCCTTTGTATGTACTTTACCTTCTCTTTCAGTTTGGCCCATCAATTAGCGGACACTCTGTAAAACTATTACATTAAAAAATTTTTGACGACAGATTTTTAAAAATTCATTCTTTTTATTACTAAAAAAAAACATTTTCATAAATGCGGTCAATAACCACAGACCCTGACATTATCCCTTTATAAAAACCAATAACTGAAAAATATATTATATCAGTTAAGACAAAACAAATGAGTTACCATTAGGTAGTATTATTTTGCAAAATTTTACAAGTATTTGAATTAGATTTTTGCTGAAGAGTCAGTTACTGATTAGGCATCAATAACTATGGTTTTCACCTTATCCTCCTGAGACCTGGCATCCATTTAAATGGATGTTTTGCTTTCTCCTTCTATTGCGTTAAATTTCATTGTAGCAATCTAAAACCAGTTTGACATGGTAATGCATGAATAAAAAATCAACATTGAGCTTTTGGATTTTGGCAACGGTAACTACTTTGTTTACAAAATGGTGTAATAAATGAGTCAAGTCGGAATTCTACGTTCTGCTGGTAAGTTTCGTTTTTATGTTATTTTAATTTGTTTAAACTTTTTTTTTTTTTTTTTTTTTTTTGCAATTTTGATAGCAGATGTTAATATTTGCCTTATGTTCTTTTTAATAAATTCTATTCTTTCCATACCTTTAGCATTTTTTAAATTATTTTAAAGCGAGTTATGCCTGAACATCCATTTAGATAGATGTGCTGTAAAACAAAATTAAAAAATTGAAATTTATTAATTTCTTTAAAAACATCATTTTTGATGCCTATTTGTTGAAAAAAACTCATATTAAAAAAAATATATGCATTACATTTTGCTTGGGTCTCAGGAGGATGTATATGCCGTATTTAGCGTAAAATGAAAAGCAGTAAGGTTATCAGTATAAAAAATACCTTATTATTTTTGAAATTATTAGCATATTGTTACCTTTATTATTTTCTTATTAGCTTTTATTTTTTTATATATTTATCCTACGATTTTAACGTTAGGCAATGCACTGCTGTATATTCTTGTAACAAAGTTTGTGTCTTTTCTTTTCTTGTTTTCTGTTCTGCATTTGTTTTCTACGTTTTATTCTGGATGTCGCCAATGCATGCCATTTTGTTTATTCTAATTTTCTTTTATTCTGTTCTCATATGATAGGTGACGCAATTGCATACTCAATCGTTAAATCGTTTTAACTTTTATTCCGTTTTCTCCGATAGATGGTACAACTGCGTATTCTTCTTCTTATGATAGGTTGAATCGATAATCGATTGGTAACATAACGAACTTTTCAAATTCAAGGCGGCTTAGCTTTGTTCTTTATAACTTTAAAAGCAATGTAACAACACTTTCCTAAAGATGATCATTGATTATGACCGAAACTTTGATCTTTTATAACTTTATTTTAATATTTGTTTAAATTTTGAATTTATAGCATTTTATATACACCATTTAGTGAATTTGTGATTTTTTATTTCCACGTTAATATTGTTACTGTATCCGTTTTAACATTAAAACCAATTCCAATTCATATAAGTTAATATTTCATAATCAGAAGTTTTAGCAACTTCATAGAAAAAAATTCAGATATTGTAAAATGATTGTGTATACGTATTTTAGAAAATAATCATCAATATTTAAAAAAAAATAAAAGTAATTACATATTGCGTAACAAACACTCTGATAATATCTTCTTATTTTAATGCAACATATTACACGAGTAAAAATGCATATACCGTTTTTTAGGTAAACTCACGGCTGCCAAATACTATGGCTTTTGCCTCCAATATTTTCTAAGGGTTTTCTCCGCCATATTTAATATAAAAAAATCGACGATGATTTATTTTTGCAACTAAGAAAAACACAAACACACTTTGTTATTTAAAATTTATATTTAAATATATTTCTCTAAAAATATGTATTTGTTTAGTAATTACTACAAAACAAATTTTTATGTGGCTTTATACTGGATGTAAATTTCCACAATACTTCGAGTATTCTTTCGATAAGCACACTATTTTAAAATACATAAATAACTTATGTTTTCGCATATATAACTTTTGGGCTTATACAAATTAAAATATTCGTATATTTAAGCAGGCATATATTTTCAGCTTAACAGATTAAACTTCATCTACTATACTTTTTGCTTATTAGAAAGAATTTGATTTTATATATTTATAGGCGTAAAACGAGCCAGATATTTTAAGCGTTAGATATTTTTTATTAAATTTTGAATATTTTTAATTTGTACATTGATCTTTACAAATATTCTTTTTACCTCAATTATTTAAAAAGTTTCCATCAATATATAAAATACTGTCTAAGTGTAAAATATGTGTGATTACAAATTTTTAGCTGCAAACTTTATTTTTAAACTTCTATAATCTTTATTAAACTATAATTAAACTTCTTTATTATTTTTATCGCGTACCAATAGTTTATTGGAGTTTCTTTACCTGTGGTATATTCTGTTGAGCTGTTTGAAATAACAGGCCAGATGTCATTACCAAAAGGTTTTCTCAGGTAAAAGGATGTCATCCAGGTAGTCCAATTGTAAGAACATTGACAATTGACGCCAAAATTTCTGGGTTTGAGTAACAGCATAGATACATTTTCACTCTGTTTGAAAATTTTCAGCTCGTATAAAAAATTGGCTTTTTTAGTAACCGTTTATTTTAAGCTATCTTGATAGTAGTTTAAAGTACCAAAAAAATAATAATATATATATATATATATATATATATATATATATATATATATATATATATATATATATATATATATATATATATATACATATATAAAATTCGTGTGAAACATTGTTTTACAGCAATATAAGTTAGGGTGAGTTATAAATACTTTACCTTGTTCCAAAAGCATTATTCATCGTATAAAAATCAATACTTTTAAGATAAAATTTTCTTTTTTATTTACAATTGTTTAGCTTATACCTGCTGTTCTAAGACACAGAGTAGAAAGGTTCATTTCTTTAAAAAATATTTTGATGGCATACGGTTTTAAAAATTAAAACAAATTTGAAGCCACATATGTAATTTGAAAGTCTGATGTCTGTAAAAGAAAAAAAAAATGTTAGTCGGTAAAAGCATTTAAACCACTGTTTTTAAGACTTAAACTTAGCGAGTGAAATAAGGCTTACGTGGACATGATGCTAAAAGGTGAAAAATGAAAATAGCATAAACCTAAAATTCATTATCTGCAAAACAAATCTTTCTTAGCCTGAAAGTTTTGCAAATGCTCCATGCATTTAAATTTTTGTTAAAAATTTTCATTATGTCAAACTTAAAATATTATATAAAATAATATATATAAAAATAATATAAATTATATATAAATATAAACTAATATATAATAAAATATAATAACATATTATAAAAATAATATAAAATATTATATATAACAATTCTATAAAATATATATTAAAATAAATATTAAAATTATTTGTTGAAATGTTACTTTATTGATGTCCACAGATTAGTTATGAATAATTTAATATGTAATTTTTTAATAAAAATTCAGTCGACATTTTAATAACTCTCTGACTGAACTTTTTAAAAATATGCAGCTCTTCTAAAAAGTACTTTTGGTTAAGAAAAAAAAAAAAAAAAAAAAAAAAAAACACGCCTAATTAATTGTTTTTTTTATATACAGTAAATATTTAGAAAACTTATAGAGCATACTGCTTCATAAATAATACATAGTTCAGAGTGCTTTATGAAATAGCATAAATAATAAAAATAAATTTATTTAAGACAAAAATTCAAGTACATGGTTCCCTTGAATAAATTAAATCTTACCTTCTACTAAAAAAGCTACTAATGAAAAATTATAATGCCATGAACGCACTGGCAAAATACTGCAAAATTACATTCTAGGTTTCTGAATTTTTAGAATTCTTTGAACATCTCGAATTACTTCCATTTATTACATGGCTAATAGATGTTCTAAGTTGACCTTTGGGAGGTGTAGCACATTTACTCTTAACGTTCCAAGCAGATTACCAAATTAATTATATAAGTTAATTGAAACTTTTCTAAGTTTCCTTTGCTACAAAATTCCCATTTCTTTACGGATAATTACTTTGTTCGGATAAAATTAAATGTGAAATTTCTTATTTTCAGTCTAAAATTCTTATGATGCAGCGTTAGTTTTTTAATAATAAAAGTAATTATTATTATTAAACTTTTGAGTTAGATTCTTCTTTAATTTTCATTGTAACAAAAAATAGGATGATAAAATAATATGCTACGTAACTGTTAATGCAAACTTTCAGACATTATATATAATTTCCATAAATTCAATATTTTTAAATTCACTCAGATTAATAATATAAATACATAATAAGTTTATGTTTCAAGTCTATATGCATGTTTTATGCTGTTTATTATATGAAAATACGCTTTATAAAAAGCACCTAAGTCAAAATTTTTATTTTTCTAAATTTATTCTACAGATGGGTGACGAAATAATACTAACACCCATGAAAAAGGCATGATCCATTTCAAAGAAGCAGAACGAGCATGCCACTTTGCACTGAATTCTGCCACCTAGTGGTTATGAAAGGTAAGGTATCAGTCGCTCAAAATCAGTCATAGTTGTTCCAAGCGCTTACCATACGCTCTGGAAAACTCAATAATGACTGTCCTGTCAGAGTTCGAAAGAGGAATGATTGTTGGAATGCGGTGCTCTGTTTGCTCCGTGAAGGAAACAGCCAATTATTTGGAGCGTGCAAGGAGTACTGTGTCAGCAGTTATGACAGTGTACACGGAATGTGGCAATTGTCGTCTGCAAAGTAAAACAGTGGATAGAAAAGAAAGCTTTCTGACAGAGATAAAAGAGAGTTGACCCGCATAGCGGCCCAAAAGCGCAGGCAATCGTTATCCTAGATAACGTCATATATAAATAGTCATCTCCAGAATCCATTTCAGCAAGAACTGTCCAAAGGGAACTTCATGATTCGAACATTTTTGGAAGAGTTTCAATTCGTAAGTCATTGGTGTCATAGGTGACCGTAATATTTTGTTACCCATCTGTATGTCTGTAATATCTGTAATTATAAAAAATCAGCTACATGGCTACCACAGGCAAATATTTTTCCATTCTATTCCAACCACAATTAAAAAATAAGTAATTTTTTTAGTACATTTCTCTTGCAAGTGTTTTCAAACTGTATGCCAAAGATTTTTTTCTTGAAACCGTGGTGCAATGAAAAATTAAAAAATAGTCGCCTGTGGCATCCCTGCACCTAGGTCAAATATTTCTTTTGCATGTTTTCTGCTGTTTATTATATTAAAATACGGTTTATAAAAGGTACCTTGGTCAAAAATGTCTTTATCCAATTCCTACTATTAGTTCACACTCCCCTTATATATATTTATTTATATATTTTTTTCAATTCCTACTATTAGTTCACACTCTCCCTATATTTATTTATTTATATAGCTTGCTCAAATTTTCAATCGTTAATAAAATTACTTTTTATTCATCCTATCAAGTTGAAATGATTTTTTTTAAACTTGTACTGGATGACAATTGATGTTAATGCAGATTTTTCAAATATTAAATCATTAATTAAATTTTAATTAATTAATTTTAGTTTTATATGGGATTCAAAAGGGCGGCCATTGGTTATTGAACGCATTTAATACATATTCATATCTATAAGGTGGGTTACTATAGGGGGGAACCTGTTCTGTCGCCAAATACCGCCAAGCTTGTCGCCAATTTGGCGATATATCGCCAAATTTGGCGACCAAAATGAGTCGCCAAAAGTGACGCAAACTTGGCGATATCTCTAACATTTCGCCAAATCCATTGGACTTCCATTGTAAACCGACTTGCTTATAGAAAATCAACAAATTGAGATATTTTTATGCAACAAAAACTAATATTAGTTTAAGGGATTATATTAAATTCTTCTTTGATGACCTATGTATGAATTGACTTTGAAAACAAAATTTTATATTACTTGTTTTTCTAAATTTATTCTACGTCTGTAATATCTACAGACTTGCAAAAAAAATCGCACACGATGAAACTAATAACACGAAACGTATTAAAAACCCCAAATATGTTACTTCCTTTGAAAAAAAAAAGAAACTACATACATGGTAAGGTTCTTTTTAAAGTGCACACGCATATTTTATGCTGTTTATTATATTAAAATACGTTATATAAAAAGCACCTACAGTGCTGCCACAAGCCAATATTTTTCGATTCTATTCCCACCACAATTAAAAAAAGATAATTTTTTGTAGTATATGTATCTTTCAAAAGTATTATGTCAAAGATTTTAGTCTTAGAAACGTGGTGCGAGATATAATAAAAAAATAGTCGCCTGTGGCAGCCCTGCACCTAGGTCAAATGTTTCTAAATTTATTCTATATCTGTAATATTTCCAAAAACTGCAAAGAAAAATCCTACAGAATGAAACTAATAAAACGCAATGGATTACAAAAACCCAAATACGTTATTACGTTCTTTGGAGAAGAAAAAAGAAACGAGATAAATATTTCATTACTTTAATTCTACAGCTTTTACGTATACCATGTTTATAATGAATATTTTACTATTATTCTAAAATGATACACTAAATTTTCTTTCATAATATTATGAATGAACTAAATAGGAATTACGTTTGAAATTATAAAATAAAACAGTTGTAATATCTAAAAACTGATAATGTTATTTAACTAGTTGGATGAGTCAAACCCAAAATTTTCATCCATTTAATACATGTTAATGCTTCAAAAGCGTACTTAATTAAACATTTTAGAAACAAACAGTGAGCAGATAGCACATTCGTTATTTATTTGTTGAATACTCTTGAATATATATATACAGTGGTGGGAAATTGGCGCAGAGGTGGAGCCTATTGACACCACTAAATTATAGTAGTATTTTACCTCTTATCTAATGATCAAATTTCTGAGTTTTTATTAAACTGAATAATACCATAAAAATTTAGTGGTGTCAATAGGCTCCGCCTCTGCGCCAATTTTCCACCACTGTATATATATTTTTTTTTTTAACCGTGAGAGGTTGGGGGTTGTAATGTAGTTAAATCAATCGGTCAAAAACGTAAAAACAATTGTGTATTACAACCATATTTATCTGAAGTTAAAAAAACACTGTATATTAATAATTTGTTACGGGAATTTGCATACTATGATTTTTTTTTTTTTTTTTTTTTTTTTTTTTTTTAACATTTAAAAATTATATTAACTCCCATTCAAAGCAATGTTTTCTGTAAGGAAGTTAACTAACTAAAGAATTAATTTATTATTCGAAAACAAATAAATTCATCACCGTCTTTACATAGCTGCTGAGAAAAGAAAATGCAAGCATTTTATCAACAGATATGCACTATTTAGCTCATAGTAAAACATGACCATTTATAATTTATAAATGTAAATGTAAAATGTAGTATGATCAAGCAAGCGTGACAGAATTTATAGCGTCCTTTATTCGTCATTTAAAGTCATCAGGAAATTAAGGATATTATCTCATTATCTTGAAGAACTGCTGGCAATTAAAAATAAAAACTAATTATGCAGCTTGCACATTTTTATGTAACTAATTATTCTTGCTAAATAAAGAACTAATTAAGCATATATTTTACACAGAATCGTAAATTTATGACCACAATTTAAACTACTTTAATGATTATTTCATATTTCTTAGTTAATGCGTGCAGAAAATACGTACTTCATTTAGAAAATTCTTAAATGAAAGTACTCAACATATTGCCGTTTCATAAATAAAAAAGGTGTGTAATTTTATGATAACATATACTATTTAAACATTTCATACAGATTCTTTAAAATCTACATAAGATAATTTAAGGAAATGTTTTTATCGGGTCATTCCATGTGCTGTGTGGTAGAGCTTTTCTATACATTTCTGCTGTTTTAACAATGCTGTTATATCCTCAAATTAAAACAACTATGCTAATATAAAAATTTAGAGTTTATTTTTATTTTTAATGCATAGTTTAAATGTTTTTAAAACGTATAAGCCAATAGATATAGTTATTTAGGTAAGTGACGCGTGCAGGAAATTTTGTCAGTTTTTCTTGGAATGGCTCAGAAACGGGCGATTACTTAAATCTAGGATTTAAAATGTGGAGATATTTATTATCTATTATTTTTATTATTTATTACTTTCCCATCATACGTAGTACAGGGTAAGTCTTGTAATAGTTTTAAAAATCGAAAAAAAAATAATTTCACTGATTTACACGTTTAAGACGCTGGAGATTCCGAAAAACATATTTTTAGAAAAAAAAATTGCCGTCCTATGTATGTATGTGTGTGTGTGTAAACGCTCTATTTCACGAACAATTTGAGATAGAGATTTGAAATTTGGTATTTACTTAGTATGTTAAGAACTAGAAGAAGCATATTGAATTTTATTAACCTCGATTATCCGGAACTATTTTTTCGGACTCTCAAAGCATTTGGATTTGGCATATAAAAATTTTCGAAATTGTTTATTTTAATGAGTGAATATAAAAGACAATAAAAAAGCATTAATTTTGCATAAAGAATGAAGTCGATCAGATAATTAGTTGGCGAATTATTTGTAATCATATTTTCCGCACTCTTAGATTTTTCATGACACTGCATTTCATTGAAATTTCCATTCAAAGATATAGTATTTTAATGGGAAATGAGGCGCTTAATCCGACGCGTAAACTGTTAGTTATTATGGTTATCATTTTTGGAGTTATAAGGATGTTTCTTTTATACAGTTCAGTAATAGAGAATTTAAAGTTTATTACGTCATCAAGCCACGAATTTAAACACTTTATCTACCGAACAAATTGAGATAGAAGCTTGAAATTTGATATGTACTTAGAATGTAACAGTGCAATAAAGCCTATTAAATTTCAGTAACCTTAGTTATCCCTGGATATGTATATTATAAACAGTTTACACATATTTTATTTTCATATTTTATATTATGCATATCCATAATGTGTAAGTATTATGGTGACCCCCAACGACTAATCTAATATATAAAAATGAAAATTTGTCTGTCTGTATTGCTATACAAATCCACAGTTTGGAAGCGAGAATTCTGAAATTTTACGTATATGTGTATTAAAACACGGCAGAGGCAACTAAAGTAATCCGGAATCGAAATAAGTCATAGTTCATTATTAATTAATAAAAAAACACAAATTTAACAGCAATTTCCTATCAAATTTAACCATTTTTCGTTATAGCAGTTGCCAAAAATTAAGAATCCACAATAAAATTCTTACCACAAATATTACATTTCTATTGCAAGACGCATTGCATATTACGTACGTCACACTTCACTAAAAAGCTGTAACGTGTATTACGATAATTCTTTTGCCTCAAATGCAAATAATTAGAGATATACATATTACGTACGCCACGCTGTAATAATAAGAAGCTTTAGCGCGCATTACGACAATTCTTCTACCTCACATGCAAATAATTAGAGATTATTTAATTACGCTTAATTATTACAAGTTTTTAATAATATAGAAACACATTTTATGAGAAACATTAACAAAACTTTTAATTATATTTATTCCGTTATTCTTAAGATATCGTTTTATCGTCTGCTGCCATAGTAACACAATAAATTAAATTTCATTTTAAAAAAGGGCACAGTAGTAGAAAAATATTTTACTAAATCGAATAGTTATTTTTAATTTTGGTTTTAGAATTAAATTCATGAACTTCCGTGCATAGGACGGGTTAAACAGCTAGTTTATTATTAAAAACGGACAGCTTGCTAGGGTCTAGGGTTTAAAATGGGAGGATTTTTAAACCTATTAAAAAGCCATTCCATATCACGTGTGGAACAGCTTTTCTACATATTATTGCTGTTTTAACAATGCTATTTTATCCTCAAATTTAAACAACTGTACTAATATGAAAATATAGGTAATTTTGTTAATTTTAATGTTTAGTTTAGATTTTAGCAACTTATAAGTTAATAGATATAGGTATATATGTAAGCGTCACGTTTTACCGTTTCTCATGGAATGGTCAATCGGATATTCCTCGCATGTCTCCCTCTTTTCTCAAAATATGATTCAGGAATTAAATAAATACGTTTTAATACCTTACTAAATTGTTCTTAGGGAGTTTTTAGATGTATTTTTTCAATAATTGGAACAAATCCCAAAGAAAGTCAAAAAGTAAGAGAATAAAACCTCAAATTCTTGTCAAATCGCAGAAATGTCTAAGATGATATGTATGATAACTGTTCATCAGATAGTTTCATATGTAGAAATATATGTCATTTAATAAGTTTAATATCCAGGTATCACTTCCGTAATTTTTACAAATATCTTACCTATCGCGCACGGGACGTTTAAAACAAATTTCGTGCCTGCAAGTTTTATTTTGTGTATTTTATTGATATATTAAAATGTTTATTTTATATCTAATTAATATTGACCATTTATTTATTTAAGCTATAATGACTATTTTCCAACTTTTCTTTTTTTGTACTTTATATTTGTTTATCTGAGATTGGAAATATAACATGACATACTCAATTGGAAAAATATAGCCTCATTCATATGTATAATCAATTAATATTCTTTCATATTTTATTTATTTTCAATGAAAATAGGCATGCGCGTGACTTTAAAAATAATATACTTTCCTGCAAGATTTATTTCTGTCTTTCAGATATATTCCAACAAAGTTTATTTTATATTTACTTAATGTAGAGCGTTCGGTTATTTATGCAAAAATAGCTATTTTCCAGAAATTTCTTTTTTGTATCATTGATTTGTTTATCTAATATTGAAAATGAAAATACAACATAGTCAGTTGGAAAAACACAGTCATATTAAAACAAATTCATGTATAATCAATGAATAATTTTTCATATTTTATTTTTTCCATGAAAATAGGCGTGAAATATTGATTTTCCTTTCAATTCTGATATTTATATTTCACAAGTTTGCTACTAAGTGAAATACATTGCAATTCAATTTCCATTCTATTTACAATTATTTCCTGAATTTGTTCATCTAATTTGTTTTGAAATTCTATTAACAATGCTAAATAAAGCAAGACATGAAATGTTAATTTTTACTGCATAATTAGCTATTTTCTAGGAATTTCTTTTTTGTACCATTTATTTGTTTATCTAAGATTGGAAATGAAAAGACAACATAGACAGTTCGAAAAACATAGTCACATTAAAACGAATTCATGGATAATCAATTAATAAACTTTCATATTTATTTTTTTTTTCTTGAAAATAGGCGGGAAATATTGATTATCTTTTTAAATCTGATTATTACATTTCACATGTTTTCTACTAAATGAAATACATTGCAATTCAATTTCGATGCTATTTTTTTATATTTATTTTCTGAATTTGTTAATTTAATTCGATTTGAAGTTCTATTAACAATGCTAAATAAACTAAGACAGGAATGTTATTTTCTACTAAGAATAAAATATCTCAGAGATCGTATCAAATGAAACTATTCTTCCTCCTAAATGGAGTCAAATTTTCTCCATTTGACACTTCAGATGATTGATGATAAAATAAATCAATAGCGGAATGAAAATGTTTCAAGTAAGGCATTTTAACTTCTGAAATAGGATTAAGGTTTTGAATTATGGCAGGTTCCTTAAAGTTCTTCCAAAAGGGCAAAATATGCTTTTATTTATAAATTTAAGAAAATATATATAGATGTAGTTTTTTGAAAATAAATTGCAAACTTAGGTTATCCTATAAATTTTAAAAGAATCCATCAAACCTATGCTGAATATGTATGTTAAAGGTTTTCCTTTTTTTTTTTTATTCCACCATGAGAATCATATTTATTTTTTTCCTTTCTTATTTCATTCAGTGTTTCCAAAAAGTTTTTCTTTTACAAAATTTGGACATTTGCTTTAAATATATGTTAATATATTCTGATATGGCTTTCTGAAAAAAAAATTGTAAAATATGCAAAACCGTTTGACAGAATAATTGTAGTAATTTTTTTATTGTTCACTTAAAAATATATATTTTTTAAAATAATAATACTATTAGGAGAAATATTGCACTGGAAAAATCCTTTATAATTTTAAATGTTTTTTTTTTAATTTCTGAATAACAGATCCCTAATTAATTTCATTTATTATAACTTTATTTGTTACTAGCAAACACCGCAAGCTACGCTTTGCTCGCGTAATATTTGAAATATGCCAAGTGATATTTATATGTCTAATTTTTATTAAAGGTACTAACTAAATTTTTATTTTATTAAAAAGTAATATTTTATTTTATTAAAAGGTACTTATTACTTTTAGGAATAATTAAAAAAATTACTATTTAAATCACAGTTTGATTAAACATCATTGTTACATTGCATAAGGCAGAAATGAGACTTAAATTAATAAAACGAAATAAAACTAAATAAATAATAATTTAGAAAATATTTTGAAACTTTTATGCTCAATTAATACGCTCATTTGAGTATTCATCTTCTTACATCTTAAAATTAACCATCGGCATAAATATAGCCTGTGTAGGATCAGAGACTGTTACCATTGATTCGCAACTATTACTTTTATATTTGGTTTATATTCCCTGAAATTGCGTAGAAATCGTAATTTAGGGCTTTTTTAGAATGCTTTTCGCACCTCCCCTTCACTTCACCCCTTTTTAATTCGAATTTATTTTCGACAGTCCTTCGAGCGCATTTATATTTTGTATGTAACTACCATGCCATACTTAATGTTTCTAGCCTTTTCAGTATCACAGAAATCGCAATTTAGAAAGTTTTTAGCTACTGCAACCATCTGGTGGTAGTGTCACAGACATAAAATATAGCTTATGTTTGAGCAGGTTCAATCACCAACAATTTGTCATCATTATTTTTTTAATCGGTTTGATATTTGATAAGATTACATAAAAATTGTAATTTATAACGCTTTTCGCTCACTTCATCTTTTTAAATTTGAAATTTTCTTTCGACAGTTCTTTGAAAGCAGTTGCATCTTAAAAGTAAATACCATGCCATACTTCAAAGTGTTAGACCCTTCAGTTATGCAAAAAAACGCAAATTAGAAAATGTTTTGCTTTTGCAACCCTCAGATGGTAGTGACAGCAACATAAAATATAATCTATGTTATAGCAGCGACTGTCACCATTGATTTGCAACCATTACTTTTGAAATAGCTTTGGAATTTCCTGAGATTGAGTAGAAATTGCAATTTAGAACGTTTTTAGAACACTTTTCGCGCATTTTCACCCCTTTTTAAATTTCCAATTTTTTCGAAACTGTTCTTAAATATAATTTATATCTAATAAATATGCACCTTGCCTAATTTTAAGTTCCTAGCCCCTACCGATCACAAAAATCGAAATTTGGAACGCTTTTTTGCTCCTGCAACGTCTAGGTGATAGTGATACCGACTTAAAATAGCGTCTACGTTAGAGCAGAAGCTATCAGTATCAATTTCTTACCATTACTTTTGAAATCAGTTTGATTCTACCTGAGATATTGGTGACAAATCGGCATTTAGAACGTTTTTAGAACGCTTTTCGCTCATTTTGCTCCTGCATCTCCTCTAGGGTAGTGGAAACAGATATAAAATATAGCCTATCTTGGAGCAAGATCTGTCCCCATCATTTTTACACCATTATATTTGAAATCGGTTCAGCATTTCCTGAGATTGCTAGAAATCGCAATTTAGAACGTTTTTTACAAAGCTTTTTGCGCATTTTGACCCCCTTTTAAATTTCGACTTTTTTAGGAAATGTTCTTACAGACCATTGATATCTTATAACTAACTACCATTCTAAATTTCACGATTCAAGGCCCTTCCGTCACGCAAAAACCGCAATTTAGAACGTTTTTCTCCTGCACCCACTTTGGGGTAGTGGCAACGACATAAAATATAGCCTATGTTGGAGCAAGGGTTTTCACCATCATTTTGACGCCATTATTTTTTTAATCGGTTTGGTATTTCCTGAGATTATGTAGAAAGTACCATTTAGAACGTTTTTTAGAACGCTTTTTGTGCATTTTCACCCCTTTTAAATTTCGAATTGTTTAAGAACTGTTCTTACACATCATTTATATCTTATAAGTAACTAATATTCCAAATTTCATATTTCTAGGCCCTTCAGTAACGCAAAAATCGCATTTTTAGAACGTTTTTTGCTCCTACACCCCCTTTGGGGTAGTGGCACCGACATAAAACATAGCCTATCTTGGAGCAAACGTTCTCACTATCATTTTGACACCAATATTTTTTTTAATCGGTTTGGTATTTCCTGAGTTTATGTAGAAACTACCATTTAGAACGTTTTTTAGAACGCTTTTTGTGCATTTCCACCCCTTTTAAATTTCGAATTGTTTAAGAACTGTTCTTAGACATCATTTATATCTTATAAGTAACTAATATTCCAAATTTCATAGTTCTAAGCCCTCCAGTAACGCAAAAATCGCATTTTTAGAACGTTTTTTGCTCCTACACCCCCTTTGGGGTAGTGGCACCGACATAAAACATAGCCTATCTTGGAGCAAACGTTGTCATTATCATTTTGACACCAATATTTTTTAAATCCGTTTGGTATTTCCTGAGATTATGTAGAAACTACCATTTAGAACGTTTTTTAGAACGCTTTTTGTGCATTTTCACCCCTTTTAAATTTCGAATTGTTTAAGAACTGTTCTTAGACATCTTTTTTATCTTATAAGTAACTAATATTCCAAATTTCATATTTCTAGGCCCTTCAGTAACGTAAAAATCGCATTTTTAGAACGTTTTTTGCTCCTGCACCCCTTTAGGGTAGTGGCACCGACATAAGATATAGCCTATGTTCTAAGTTGGACTAACACCATCATTTTGATACCATTACTTTTGCGATCGGTTCGGTAGTTCCTGAGCTTACCTCCTACAAATAAACAATTTTTTCCTCTTTATAATAGGAGTATAGATAAAATTTTTAATTTCTACGTAATAGAAACTTAAATACAAAGAAGGGGAATATTTAAAACAGAATTTTCAAACTGTACTTGAACGCATTTTATTTATACAAACTTTATATTGAGTTAATTATTTTAAAAGATATGAAGTGTAAATATAGACCATTTTAAACTTTAATTCGAATCTTTAATAAAAATTAAAACCGTTTATTTAGTTTAATAACTATGTACACGAAGCACACTTAAGAAAGCAAAAATTTTCTTCAATAAATTCAAACTTACACAGTTAAACAATTGCAGCATTCTGCCCAGTAATTTGACCGTTTTTATCGAAAACGATTGCACAACTGTAATTTAACACTATTCTGACCATATTATTGGCCATTCTATGATCAGAATATAGTTAAATTATGGTTATGAAACCGTGTTTTAAAAAACTGGTCAAACGACTGGACAGAGTGGTGCAAATTTTTAACAGTGTACTTTACCTAATAAAAGCACAGCTAATTTTTAGACGTGAAATATGACAGTTTTTATCACGAAGAAAAATAAAATATTAGCGGTTTGAAATACAAATTAACATTGTTTATTTAGTTTAAGAGGTAAATAAACGGAACATACTTAAAAAAAAAATTAAAGAAAAAAATCTTCGGTATAATTAAACTTATTTTAACTAATAAAACACAGCTAATTTTTCGAGGTGAAGTAGGACAGTTTCCATCATAAAGAAAAATAATACATACACAATCATTTAAGATACAATCAGTTTTAAAAACAATGAGACTTATATATCATATCAGAATGTAATCGTGAGAAATCCGAAATTGAATGTAACCAATATTTCACATTAGAAAACTTAGAAAGCGAAATTTGTATTTTCTTTCCTGCGCTCAAATACAGTGTATGCACACTGTTTAAAAAATAGTGTTATCCCCTATTGTACTAAAAAATTGAGAGTTAAATCATTGAATTCAGATAGAACTCCACCGAAATAGCACAAATATGTGATGGTTTTGTTTTTTAATTTTTGATATTTGATTTTAATGCACTTTTTAGCGCTCAATATGAAAAGGACCTTCATTTTTAACTGTCACTTCATACTTTTTTCGCAAATCTTAGATTTCAAAGATAAGAAGTAAAAAAAAAAAAAAAAGGGGGGGGCGGGGGAAATCTGTCAAAGCAATTTTTCAAAGTCTATCCCAAAAGAAGGCCAATATTTTAAATACGTCTGCAACAAATTTCAAAGCCAACAGATGAGTAAATTATCGTGAAAAAGAAATACATCTATTTTATATTATATCAGATTTTCGCAATATTTCGGCTTTTTAAAAATTTTAAATTTTACGCTTTGTAAAGAATCCTGAAGTGATGGTAACAAATGCAGTTCATTTTCGCCTCCAGCGCTACAAAATACGTAAGAATTAATTATCAAACGCTAAAAAATATGACCCGACCTAAATTTTGCAGGGTTGCATAATTTGCTTGGAGGTGTAAATTGGGTGCATATAGGAGTATATACAGCTATTTTTGTGTACCACTATTAATAATCTAATAATAATATTACAAAGAATTTTTCCAAGAACTCTTCTATATGATGAGGCAGATATTACTATTTGGGGACTGTGACACTCAAAAATGAGCACCTCTTCACATCATGTGTAAACCATGAAATTCATTTAAAGATTATTAATTAAACGTAATGGGAAAAATAATTTGGTTGGTATACAAATAAGAAAAAATCAATACAAGTTCAATTATATTACTTAATATGCCATTTTTTTAACTAGCTTTAAAATAGTTCTTATTAAAGGTATATTTCGTAAGAAGATAGTACAAGTAAGTTTGTCTTTTATGGTGCGTTCGTAATTATATAAATACGTAGCAACTATAGTCGTCATTTGGTCCGTCTGTCTGTCCGTCCGTCCGCATATAACAGAGCAAAAACTACCCAAGCGAATGGTTTGAAATTTTATATGAATAATTATTGCAAAATATTGTCGAGTCATTTAAAATTTTTAGAAATGCGGGTGTATAGTTTAATTACAGGAACAGTCAAATGTTTTCCGTTGCATTACGGGGAAAATTAAATGGGAAAAAATATTTCAAGTGCATTTTAATGATGTTACAGCCTTTCGAACGGAACAAAAATGACAGGCACGTATGAAGCGCACTAAAATATACATTCAGTACAATACGCGGTGCAAAAAATATTGATAAACTAAATATACAATGAACTATAGTATGAATTATAGTATGAACTAAGTATATTATACACCTCATTTGCCACGTTTGACGTGCAGTTTCCAACTTGTTTTAGAAAACTTCTTTTCTTTTAGTTATTTTCAATAGTGGTAGCTTTGTATTTATGAATCCTTTGAAAGAGAATCTTATTGGAAACATTGTTAAAACTTTCATGCATTTTTTTTTTGCTCTGAAAACGTTATATTTGAGTCTAATTTTGTTAATTATCCACTAGAAAAAAAAGTGAAAAACATTATTTATGTCTATTTTGGACATAATGTCGTAATGTCACTCCTGTGTTACATGACAAAAATTGTGCAAAAAATTATAATTTTAAATTATATACTTAATTTAAGGTGTTTATACTGCAGAATAACAAGTATTCAACTATAAAATAGTTTTTATAATGCTTTTGAGAGGTCTCAGGACTGTTAAAGCTTTAAAAATTTCGAAAATTTTAAATTTTTTTAGATGTTAAACTCCTATTTTTTCTTAACATTTTGCTATAAGTGTTTCCTTGAAATTCCCATTAGAATAGAAGTTATGGCTTTTAGAATTATACCCGCTCAATCGATGAAGCAGGGTTTCCGAATCTTCGACGGCATTTTTCTCTAAATGGCGTTTTTTGGCAAAACATGTACGATATTTCCAAAACTTCTAAATATTTCTCATAAAATTTTTGAAACATAAGTTTCATGTTAGTTTGTATAATCTGAATTTAAAATTTCCTTTTTATTGTTCAAAAAAAATTTTTTTAAAGTGATTACATTGTTGAATTTTTCTAAATTTTGCCTTAGCTAAATACAACTTTGTATTAAAAATATAAAAATGCTTTAAATACAAATTTATTTCGGTTTAGGGTAATTTTTATAATCTGAAGTATAAGTAGGCACCAAAATTTTCATTCTAGGTACAAAATTTATTTCGTAATCTTGCACATAATCTGTTATAACGATTTTCTGCTCATCAAATGCCTAACAGTTTGGAGTCTCCTGTAAATGCTAATTCTGCATATTGTATTTTTTTAACTATTTAAAATGGAAGAACATATTTATATCTTTTATCCCAATTCAAATTATGTCTTAAATATATTTTAAGATATTAAATGTCGAAATTTATCCTTTTTTCTTTATTTCTCCTTTTGAGAGTCCTGAGACACCTTAAGCATGCAAAAGATAATTAAAAAAAGAAAACATAAAAGTAAAAAAAAAAATATTAACTATAAGATTCTTTTTAGACATCTGCAATAAATAGAAAATTACACATTTCTGATAAATGTTGTCAGTTTTCTAATCCAAAGTTGTAAAGTGTACGAAATTACCTTTGTAAAAAATCTATTTTTGGAAGCCTCTAGCCTTTTCAATGTTAAAAAAAATTAAGAAGTTCATTTTAACGAAAACGATGTCAAACTTCACAAATTGTAAATACAATTTTAGCAGGAAAAATTAACTCAGCATCGCCGTCTGTTGAGAATTCTACGAACAATTTATATTAATAACTGTGTTGGAATGCAGCAACAATAAATAAAATCGTCTTTTATCCACTGTACAAATAGCATTGTCTTTTGGGTATCTTGCAGAATTGCAAATGGTTAATAATATAATTTCCGTTCGTATAGTATTTCGTTTCCTTGTGTAATGTAAGTTGTTATTTTTTCATTTGCATTAATCAAATATTTAAAGTGGTCAATGCCACATGTTGTTTTCATGTTTACTACTTCCAGTGTGGCCATCCCCTTCAATGGGAATACAGCCTTCACCGCATCATTATGCAGCCTGTAAATACTTCTTCACAGTACATACTATGATCAAAGAATCACCGTTATACACTAATTTCCAATACAGATGTAAAATCAATTCGAATATTTTGCATTGAAGATAACAAAAACCAAAAATTAAGTTTGCCAAAGTATTTACCCGGATTCTTTGAGTTGTGCTTCACAAAGGGCTATTTATATTTTTATATTATATTTATTTTAACTTCTTACACCTGATTTAGAAAAATTTGTTTAGAGTAAATATTAATAAAATGAATAAGGTTAAAATTACAAGTTTTATTATACTTGTTTTTGCCATTGCTTCATATAACTATATTACAATTAAATGCAAAATAACAATAATAATAATAATGTTATTGAATTGTAAATGAACAAACGACTTTTTTACGCAGTTAAAATTAAGTTAACATTGAAAATACATAAAATAAGAAATAAATATTTGCTGACTTTTGCTGTACTTTATATGATTTTTTTTAAATTTGTTGTGATATTTTAAATACTTTTTTTTAGTAGCATGTTTTTAAGATAGTCTAAATTAATAAACAAATTAAATTCTCTAAATTAAAAATACTTTCTTCAAACTTTTTGTTTGTTTGCTATAAATGAAATATTTTCAGAAAATGCGAATCATCTTTCAAAAGAACCAAGAAATTTTTATCTATTATTACATAGTCATAGAAGTTAATTTTGAGCTATTATATAAAACAAGTTTGTAACAGGCGCTTGGAAATTACGATACAACTATTAACGAAAGTTTGATTCTAAAAAGCAGTTTTTTATTATAATATATATATTCAGTTTTCGGGTACAATGAGAACGATTGCGGATTATTATTTTTGCTCTTTTCGGCCTGGTATTTACCAAAGGGCAAAGTTCAAGTGTTAAATAAAATTAGTAAAAAATATGTTTCAATATTAAGAATAACTCTTTTGATTGAAGAATATTTCGTCTTTTGTAAATAGATTACGAGCATCTTTAACATACTACACAATTTAAAAAACTCTAAACAGATTAAAAAGATTTTTTTAAAAATGAGAAAAGCTCAGATGGAAATTATAAGTTTTTTATTATTAATATTATGTTATACTTAATTAAAGTGAGAATTCAACATTGTAAAGTTTAGAATTTTTTTGTTACACGGTTTAAAAGAGAGTAAAAAACTACAAAGTTATTTTATAAAATCGAGTTGTTTCCTTAAATAGTGTTGCCTAAATATCTTAATAAAATTCTTCTGTTCATATCTTTTTTAAATGTTTTTAAAAATTTTAAAGTTACCTCGATTTTCTAAATATAAAAAACAATGTTTTAAACTTTTTTAATTTGCTTCCTTTAAAATTTAATGCTTCAAAATTTTGTTTAAAAAATCTTAGAGTGATACTTTTGTAAAAGCACTAAATTAATTAGCGAATTTATCATTGGAATAATCGATAATTTAGAGAAATATTTTTTTTTTTATGTAAACTGTATTTATTTAGAGTTTTTGGATACCACTGGGAAAATACTGCAGAACAAGACTCCTCGCTAAAATTGCAGAAATATGTTCAAAGAACCATATCTCTAAAATCCACAGTTAAAATAAAAATTCTTAAGGAAAGATATAGTACCTCACCCGGATCTCCAAAAATACGTTTTATTGAATCACGTGTAATTTCAAATCAGAATAGCAATAAGATTTAAAAAAAAATAATAATAATAAAATACGTACAAGGTGTCCACCAAGCATGTTACTCAACTATTTGGATGAATTTAAGTTATATTGTGGGATCTCATCTCTAATTGTTCTGGTGAAATGCTTTCTTCAAACGGACCTTATATTTTGAGAAATTGGTGTTCAAAGTTCAGCATACGTTTCAAATACTCATTTGTTTGCGCATCTATACGTTGATTTCGGGACGTGAACATAGAGTACTCGCCCTCCAGCCGTAGAGCTAGAGTTCAAAGCTACCTCTTGACATTTTAAACTTTTTAATTAATTTTATAATTTGATACTTCACAATTTTTATGCGAGGTTATGAATTGTTGCAACTTCGAAAAACAATTTTCCTAAAAAATATACATTTACACATATGATTATTATTATTATTTTAATGAAAATCAAAATTTTTTTTCTAATTTTTAACTAACATCTGTACTGACGAAAATCCAAACTATTTTATGTCTAGATTTTATTATTATTATTATTATTATTATTTACCTTTTTTATATTTTTATATTTTAAGTAATGTTCTGAAATAATACATCATATTATTTTTATTTATTTTTATTTTACATTATGGAATTTTAAGTGATAATTTATTATTTCGTGTATTAATAATTCTGAATTCAAATGTCTCAAACGTATTTATCTTCAGATCAAAACAAATTGACAAATCATATTTCAAAATAATTTTTTTATTCCAACAAATAATGATAATAAAACGAAAATTATCAACGGTAAATGTAAAAAAAGTCTGCGGATCGCACATATAACTTATGATGCATACACATATATGTATATATATATATATAGAGAGAGAGAGAGAGAAATCGCCCGTTATACTTTCATAATAATATCATAATGAATAAAAAGTTATTTTTATTGTTATATTTTATCCCCTTTTGAAGAAAATTTCTAGATAAGAAATTAAGCTTCATATAGGAACATTTTCCGTATGAATATTCAGTTTTAAATATTTTTTCTTACGATATATGTCACCAGATTAATTGCGTACTTACTAAACTAAAATACTAATAATAATCATTAGTCAGTAATAATAAACATTTTTGTATTTCATAATTTGATACATTTTAATATATTTAAAATAAGTCAAATATTAAAAGATTTCATTTCTTTAATTTATCTTTAATCCAATTACATACATTTTTTTCAAAATTTTATTTAAAATTTAAAAAAGTAAATAATAATAATTTTATAAAAACAATTTTTCTGCACAAATTAGACACAGATTAATTTAAATTTCCGTCAACATAATTGCTAGTTTAAAAAGTTAAAAAAAAAAAAAAAAAAAAAAAAAAAAAAAAAAAAAAAACAGAATTACATTAAAAATATAAACGTAAATCTATTTTTTTTTTTTTTTTAGGAAAATATCAAAATTTCAAAGCTGTAGCAATTCATAACATTGCTTAAAATTCTGAAAGTATCAAAAATATAAAATTAATTATAAAAAGAATTTCCGGAGATAGCATCAAACTTGGACACTCCGAATGACTAGCGAGTACTCATTCACGCCACGAAGACCACGTTGATGACTAATGAGTATTTGAAGCGTATACTGAACTTTCACTACCAATTTCTCGAAATTTAATGTCTATTTGAAGAAGTGCGCTCATCAAAATAATTAAGAATAATATCTCTAGAACATATTTTAAATTCATCAAAATCTGCGAGTGCCGTGTTTGGCGGTCTTATTGTTAGAAAAATTGTACCTCATAGGGTTCTGAAACTGGACCAATTTAACCCTTTGTTGCATACGTCAAATCTAGCAAATACCCAACATTAAACTTGCTATTTACTATTTGGTAAGTTACCTGGCTTGTATTGCTATCACAATTTTTCTACTGAAAGCATAGATGTCACAGAGTAGCATAAGCTTTGATTAGGAACTGTAAGTGAAATAGTTTAGATAGAAGAAAAAATAATATTTTTGTCCATCGTAGTGGACGCAATGCAACAAAGGGTTAAATAGAGTGAGATTATAAACGCTTTAAAATGAGGCAACTTAAAAATGTAGAAAATCTTCGCACAGTTATTATGTGTTTCTTCTTGAGTATTTCGATATGCATTTTACATTCCTCCCGTGAAATGGTAATGCATCACAAAGGGCTGAGATATATATTACGTCATATATTTCACGAAATCTTAAAAAAGGATATCTTCACAAACCACCCAGTCCTGTTCTGATTTCAAAATCACAGCACGTATTCTTTGCGCATAATGCAGAAAGGCAAAGTTCTTCCGATAAACCTAATGCATTTCTTTAAATTTATGGAGTTTAAGAAGTTTTTTTTTTTTTTTAAATTATTGTATCACACCAGCTTGTTCAATATTTTGGTATAATACATTTGCTTTTGCATTTTTCTCGAAAACTATGCATCTTCAAGGTTCTTTGAAATATTTATGTGTATTAATAGCGAGAATTTTTGTTCTGCACAGTTTCTGCGGTTGTAAACGAACAACCTACAAAAATTTACAAATTGAATATTTGAGTCTAATTTAATCCTTCTATTGGTTGCTTTATCTTAATATTTTTAAGGAATATTCCAAACGTATTAACTTCAAACTAAATATTATAAAACACAGAATTATAACTCGATTAAAACATTAGTTACTATGTGTCGTTTTTGTAATAATATAACCCAACTACTACTTCAACTTCTGCTGTAATTGTAACTGTTGTTGTTCGAATGTTTACTGGTTAGTTTTCTAGACGTTAATATAAAAGGACTGTGTGGCATATCCTTTATCTGCTTAACTTAATATAAATAAAAGTAGTTAGTATACGATTATGTTTATTTATTTATTAAAGTAAAGAGCACCACACAATGTGACATGGTGGCAGCTGCATTTGGCATAATAAAGGTCAGAGATTTTTATACTTATATTTAAGAGCAATTGATTGTATGTGCTTTTGAGAATCCGTTTTTTTGTATCCGTTATAATGGATTTAAAGGCACCTTCAAATATGAGTTTAGATTGCAATTTGGCCGAGAATTGGAATACATTTAAGCAAAGATTTATGCTTTGTTTAGAAGCTTCTGAGAAAATAGCTAAGCCTGATAAGCTTAAAGTAGCACTATTACTAGGAATAATGGGTGAAGAATGCATTGATATATTTAATAGTTTTAAACTTAGTAATGACATTGCAAATAATTTTCAAACTGTTATAAATTCTTTTGACCAGTATTTTCAACCGAAAACGAATGCTGTTATTGCGCGCTATAAATTGTTTGTAACTGTAGACAAAAAGAAGGCGAATCTGTTGATTCGTTTGTTACAAATTTGAAAAATTTGTCTAAAAATTGTTCTTTTGAAGATCAAGAAGATATTTTAATCCGAGATTTATTAATTACTGGTGTTAAAGATTCCGCTATGAAAGAAAAGTTACTAATGGAAACTGAGTTAACCCTTGCAAAGGCAATATAATATTGTAGAGCTAAGGAGTCCAGTGGTAAACAAATGAAAAAAAATGAATAAAAATAATTGTTCTACCACCGTAAATGCTGTTCGTGCAAACAAAAACGAAACGCATAGGAAAATATACAATAAGGAAAAACGTAATTATGTTAACCAGAAAGTTAATAAAAGCTGTTCTAAATGTAAAACTGTTCATGATTAAGGAAAATATCCTGCATTTGGTAAAAAGTGTTATTATTGTAACGGATTAAATCATTTCTCGGCTCGCTGTAAAAATAAAGGGAAAATAATAAATAAAAAAGTACATGAAATTTCTAATAATGATACTTTTTAAGCATCGAGTGATGACGGTTCTGTTAAATTGGATTCAGTTAAGTGCCAGGTTAATTCTTTAAAATCTGAATGGGGAGAAATTGTTCTTATAAATAATTCAGAAGTGTCTCATAAAATAGGTACCGGAGCTGAAGTTAATGTTTTGCCACTTAATATGTTTAATGATGTGAGAAATAAGGAAGTTGTTAGTGAAACTAAAAGAAAGTTTATGCCTTATACAGGACACAGTTTAAACGTAATCGGTGTTAGTAATTTAAAATATAAAGTTAAAAATAAATCTGAATTTCTAGATTTTTACATTATTGAACAAAAATAGAGTGCTTTATTAGGAATTGAAGCTTTTGAAAAATTGGGATTTGTAAATAGAAATATCAGTGTTGACTCTGTACATTGTAGAAATTTTATAGAAAAATTTAAAGATGTATCTACAGGCAAAATGGGAAAATTACTATATACGTACAAGATCAAATTAGATGTCAATGCTGAGCATAAAATATCAGCCTCTAGAGTTATTCCACATGCATTAAAATTGAAAGTAAAACACGAGATTGCTAAAATGGGTGATTAGAAAAAGTTGTAAAACCAACTAATTGGGTGCATCCTATAGTTATAGTACAGAAGCCTAATAATCGTGTAAGACTCTGTATAGATCCACGTACGCTAAATAAATATGTAAACCGAAAACATTATCCAATTCCAACCCAACAGATTTTATTTTCTCAAATTGAAGGAGAATTTTTCACAGTACTTGATGCATCGTCAGCTTTTCTGCAAATACCCCTCGACCAAGAAAGTTCAGATTTATGTACAATTGCCACTCCGTTTGGAAGATACAAATTCTGTCGTTTGCCTTATGGATTAACGAGTTCCCTGAAGTGTACCAGAAAACAATAGATAATATTTTTCGAGATTTAGATGGAACTTTAGTTTATATTGATGACACTTTAGTATTTGGCAAGACAGAAGCAGAACATGATAGAAGACTTGAAGCAATTCTGAAAAGAGCTCGAGAGTCTGGTTTGAAATTGTCTTCGGAAAAAAGTCAAATTAAAAGAAGTTCTGTAAAATATTTGGGTTATAATTTAACTGGAAAAGGAATTTCAGTAAATGGTGATAAAATTAAAGCAATTGTAGATTTCAAAGCTCCTACTAATAAACAAGAGCTACAGAGATTTTTAGGCATGATTACCTGTTTAGGGAAGATTATTAAAAATTTATGAGATAAAACAGGAATTTTGAGAAAACTCTTAAGTAAAAAAAATGAATTTATTTAGACGGCTAATGAGCAAGAAACTTTTGAAAATCTGAAGAACTTGGTAGCTAATTTACCTATTCTGGCTTATTACAATCCAAATTTGAAATCAGTTGTTTCTGTTGATGCTAGCCAGTATGGATTAGGTGTAGTATTACTTCAAGAAGAACATCCAATTGCCTATACTTCATGTGCTCTAAACGATACCCAGCAAAGATATAGTCAAATCGAGAAAGAACTATTAGCTGTTGTCAACGGATGTAGAAAATTTCTTTACTATGTGTATGCTACTGATTTCATAATAGAATCCGATCATAAACCTCTCCTCGTTTTACTGCATAAACCAATTGAAAATTTGTCTCCAAGATTACAGAGAATGGCAATTGAATTATTTAAATATAGATTTAAACTTGTGCATGTTCCAGGGAAAAAGCTTTACGTAGCAGATGCCCTCTCAGGAAATCCCACTACCATGAGTGTAGATACAAGTTTTATGGAAGATGGATCTGCTATTGTACATACAATTCTATCGACCACTGAAGAACGCACAAAATAAATGCAGAAGGCAACATTAGAAGATTAAGATCTTTCGAAGTTAAAGTTACTAATTAATAATGCTTGGCCAGAACAGGTTAGTCAATTGCCCGAAAAATTAAAATCTTATTTGAATAAGTAAGAAGAGTTGAATTGTTTTAATGACTTAATTTTTATCGGAAATAGATTAGTAGTATCTAAAACAATGCAAACTTATGTTTTATCGAAAGTGCACCAAGTACATCAAGGCATCACTACTTGTCAAGAAAAAGCCAAGACAGCTTTATATTGGCCTAATATGATGGTAGACATCAAGAATTATGTAGAAATGTGTCAAATGTGCCAGAAGCATCAGCGTGCTAATTGTAAACAGCCTGGGAAGAGGTAGGTGTAGACTTTATGTAACTTGCAGGAGATGACTTTTTACAAGTAACTGATTACCACTCCAAGATTATTGAATTAAGAAAAGTTAATGCTAAAACAGCTTCTTCAGTAATTAGAGCATTGAAACAGATTTTTCGTAGTCATGGTATTCCACGAAAAATTCATTCCGATAATGGTCCACCATTTGATAGTCAAGCATATTTTTAATTCCTGAAGTCGTATGATATTTGCCCTGTTACATCATCACCTAAGTATCCAAGATCCAACGGGATAATTGAAAGATCTATTGGGACATTGAAAAACCTTCTCTTTAATGTGAGAGCTTTGGGAGGAGATCCAAATCTAGCTGTTCTCGAGTATAATAACACTCCAAAATTTAAATTGCCTTCTCCGGCAGAGATGCTGATGGGAAGATCTTTGAGAACCTCCATTCCTTGTAAGACAAAATTGTTAAGACCTAGATTTCCAATTAAGAATAGTCATCATCAAATACAGGAAAATCAGAGAGCACAGAATTATTATTATGACTCATCGACCACAAAATTAAAAGAATTGAATATTCAAGATCCAGTCTATCTTCAAACTGGTCATCGAGAATGGATACCAGGAACTATTGTCCAAAAACACAGTCCAAGATCTTACATTCTGAAATCTTCAGAAGGATCAGTTCTTCGTAGCAACAGAACTCATTTAAGACCTAGGAAGTTAGCGATTCAAGTTCCTGTAAATTCCAAAGAAAATGCTGATGCAACGCAAACTTGCAACCTGACTAATGCAGAGACTCTAAAAATGTCAAGTCCTCAACCCCATGACAATCCATTAATCCAACCTGATTCTCCGTCTGGTCAAACAGTCACCATCAATCCCAAACCTGCTTTGCCAGTACTGTCTACTCCAAATACACCAAAGATCAGGACACCTAGAAGAAATATAAAACCACCTGCTCGCTTCAAAGACTATATTTAAGTTTTTTTTTTTTTTTAAGACTTTTCATTCGAACACTTCTTTGGACTCTAAATATACATTTTTAAATTTTTGCTGTTTTGAAAAGAAAGGGCATGTAATAATATAACCCAACTACTACTTCAACTTCTGCTGTAATAGTAACTGTTGTTGTTCGAATGTTTACTGGTTAGTTTTCTAGACGTTAATATAAAAGGCCTGTGTGGCATATCCTTTATCTGCTTAACTTAATATAAATAAAAGTAGTTAGTATACGATTATGTTTATTTATTTATTAAAGTAAAGAGCACCATGCAATATGACAGTTTTATCATAGTTATACGATTGCTATAAATGTAGAACTAAACTTTTAAGAGAAATTTTAAGTACACAATTAAAAAGTCGAATTAATTGTGTAAAATTTAAAAAAATAATAATTATTTTAATCTTTTCCCTCCCTTACTAAATATATAATATCTTTGTAAGGAGTGACTATTCTTTTTAGGAAATTAAGAAAATTATATTTTTCATTACAAACTTATGGAAATCCATTGAAGAAATGAAAATACTAGTTCACTGCGTTTATATTAAAAAGCACTTTAAAAATGTATCGAAGTGATGAAGTCATTTATGGTAAAATTTTGAATTCATGAAATGCAATTGTAATGCAATATATACAAACAAAATCTATTTCAGCAAATATAAGAAAAAATCGAAATGACCCGTCCAATCAGAAGGGTATAGGCTAGTAAAAAATATTAACTTGTACCCACAAATAACAAATATATTTAATTTACAAAATCTTTTTCGACATGTAGTATTGTTACTTTGCTTTGTAAATTTTAACTTTCACTAGTAGCAAAACAGATCATTTTCGTAAAAGATTCAGCTTTAATGATTCCTCCATGGTGTTGCATTTTTTTTTTTTTTTTTTTTACAAACAAAAATATTTATTTAATAATAAATGAATTTTCCATTCATAACAAAAAAAGGAAAAGGTTTTGATTCTTCAACTTTCACATTAACATTACTGTGTATACCTTGAAGGAAAGTTTGCTTTATTTGTATGGCAAACTATGCAAAGGGTTCCAAATACCTACTTATTTGATAGTTTGAGAAGGAAAAAATATGAAGGAGGAGCGGAGGTAGTGAACCCTATTTCTAAGTCGAATAGAGGTGACACCGTTTAGGTGACAGATGTTTTCGTGTGTTTCAGTAACAACGTAAAATTTTTTAAGCGTGTGTGTGTGTGGGGGGGGGGGGGATTAAACCTATATTTAAAGAATACTTTGTATATTTTCTATAAAAAGAATCCCATGTTGTCCTTGGCATCCACGTAAACGAGGTGGCCTTTTAAGCGTGTGTGTGTGTGGGGGGGGGGGGATTAAACCTATGTTTAAAGAATACTTTGTATATTTTCTATAAAAAATCCCATGTTGTCCTTGGCATCCACGTAAACGAGATGGCCGGAAAGTGCAATGTCGGCAGGATACTTGCATACATCATTCGTGAACAAAAAATGATGCAATTAATCTTTAGCGCACTTGCTACAGTGTAATTTAATGACATTTTGAAAATTTAAATACTTGTGAAAATAAAAATATTTAAAAGAATAACCCCTTAAAAATCGTCTTAAAATGCTTGTAAAATTCAAAGAAATTACAACACGCACAAAAAAAATTCCACTGTTCAAAATTCAATTGTTGATAAAGTTTAAAGGAATTGGATTTATCAGTTTTCGAAAAATGCAATTGACCGAGTAAGAAAATTTCGTTTTAGAAACAGTTTAAAATTTATTTTAGAGGTAATTTGTGACATCGGCATATTTGTAACTGTAATATTTTGTAATAATTTTCATTTATAAACATATTCATGGGCTATACTCTGGATATTATTAAGGATAAGAAAATGCATTATCTATATATACATTACACTATGCTATGCGGCACAGGAAGCGAGGTTATTTATTAATTGTTTAATTGCAACGCCCGAATGAAACTCATCTAATTGGTTATTGATCAGCATTTAATGCATCTTCATACCTATAAGGAGGTTACCATAGGGGGACCAATTCTCCACTGTCGCCAAATGCTGCCAAGTTTGTCTCCAACTTGGAGATATATCGCCAAATTTGGTGACCAACATTTTTTATTTTTTTTAAATTGTCTAAAAATCGATATCTTGGCGATATCTTTAATATTTTGCCAAATTCTCATATTCTAATGTAAACCAATAGGGTTTACTTGCTTACAGAAAATCAACAAATTGAGATATTTTAATGCAACAAAATCTAATATTAGGTTAAGGATTATATTAATTATATTTAAGGGAGTCCAATTAAATTAAATTATGGATAAAATTAACATGATACAATGCTTAGTATGCTTTCCCAAACGTAAATTTTAAGGGAGACCAAACTGGTCGCCAAGGCGGCTAGTATATATTTATTTGATTATCTTTTCAAACTTTTACACTGTAGCCTTCCCGATCCTCATTAAAATGGGTTCTCCTAGCAATAAAGTTTCCAAACCGGTATAAACAATTTTATATTTGATAACATTTTTATTTATTTCTGCTATGTTTTTAAACACAATTTATAAATAGATTTTTTTAATAGATGTTATAGAGAATAAGATATATAGAGAATATTTTTAAATAGATTTTTAAATTTTCAAATCGGTAAATAATTTATATTTACAATCATATTTAAAATTTATCAAAATAATCATTCGATTCGTAGCTTTTAAAAAGTATTTTCGTTTTTCAATAAATGTTTTATATTCTTATATTCTTCTTACTCTTTTTAATATTTTAAAATTTTAATATTATTTTTTTATTTCAATCTTTAAAAGAAAGTATCGAAAGAAGTATCTATTCAAACTTGGTAGAATCATTAATGATGCATTTTTTACGACTTTGTGTCATTTTCTATATAAATATATTTATATTAGGCATCAAATGAATATTTTGTAATGGAAATATAAATATAAAAAGAGTTATTTCAAGTAGCATACATCTAAAAAATCCATGACACAAAAAAATGATACGATGCTAAAAAATATTTTTACCTTTCTTTGCCTTAAATGAAATATTTTCGAGCGACACAGGGCCTTTGGAGGCAATCGAAAAAGTTATATCTTTTATTACAAAATTATGCAAATTCTCTGGAAAAAGTGAAACTTCTAATTTAGAGCTGTTTAGTTAAACAATGCTATGAAAGAAGCTTTGGAGAAACGATATTGCTTTTGGCAAAATTTAGAATTTAAGAAATACATTTTTATTATAATACGCGCATTTGGATTTCACTAGAAATGAGAAAGATTTTTGAACTGCTATTTTTCTCCTTCCTTCGTCATGATCATTAAATTGTAAATTTCAGATATTGAAACAAATATAAATAAAACCGTTGAATATTACTAAGAAAGTTCTTTGGTTTTATGGTATTTTTATTTTCAATAATAAAAACACGAAGGCTTCGAAACATAAGATATTATAAAAAAGAAAAAAAAAAGACAAAAGAATCCTTGAGAGTATGTTTCAGTGTGAATGTAAAATGTTCTATTTGTTTGTAAAAACATTGATGTCCAAAAATTAAGGGTAAGTGATCAGGCGCTTTCGATTTTACATATTTTGTGAAATATGTAATGAAAGTCTTGAGGAATTGTCCTTGAATTGATAGAATGTAAAGAACATGATTGACATAATTTAAACTGAAACCAATAGAAAATACAGTTATGAATGACTTTATTTTAAAACCTGCATATTGGTGTAGATTTGCAGGTGATGTTTTTATTTTGTAGAATCCTTGAGAGTATATTTCCGTGTAAATGTAAAATTTTCGATTTGTTTGCGAAAACACTGATGTCCAAAAATTAAGGGTAATTGACCGGGTGCTTTCGATTTTACAGGTTTTGTCGAATATGTAACGAAATTTTTGATGAATTTTCCTTGAATTCTTATTATGTAAGGAAAATGATTGACATCAATTTAAGCTGAAACTCATAGAAAATACAGTTATGAATGAGTTTATTTTAAAGCATAAATATTGGTGTAGATTTCTAGATGATGTTTTTATTTTGTGTGAATCCTTGAGAGTATGTTTCAGGTTTCAGTGTAAATGTAAAATTTTCGATTTGTTTATAAAACACACTAATGTAATGAAAATTAAAGGTAAGTGACCTGGTGTTTTCGATTTTACATATGTTCTGGAATATACAATGAAATTCTTGACGAATTGTCCTTGAATTGCTAGAATATAAAGAACATGATTGATATTAGTTTAAATTGAGACACATAGAAAATACAGTTATGAATGACTTAAAATTAAAACCTTCATATAGGTGTAGATTTGTAGATGATGTTTTTATTCAGTGGAAACGTGGTTTAGATTTATTAATGGACTTTGTAGTAAATATTAATGAAATTGATAGTAAAATACAATTTGCTTTAGATGAAGAACAGGAATGCGGTCTGGCTTTTTTTGGATGTAGAACTTATAAAAAAACAACAATTTAACGATTGATCGAACAGTTTATAGAAAATAATATACGTTCCAACAATACAATATCTAAGAATGTTTCATCACCTTTAGCACCTTTTTCTAAATTAGCAGCATATTGTTTTTACATTCATAGAGGAATTTTCAGCAAGTACTGACGATTATATTAATGGTGAACTTGAAGAGATTAAAATTATAGCAAAAGAAAATGGCTTTTCTGAAAAGGCATGAGAACGTATGGTGTTTCATAAAAATCCATAATACTTCTAATAACCACATGCAAAGAAAGAACTAAATTTGAAACTCTGAGGCAGGTTTAATGAAATGCATTTCCTAGATGTAAATGGTGATGATGAATTAAAAACATTTTACATAAGAAAAATAAGAAAACATACAAGATATTACAATAACAATAAAAAAATTGTGAGTTAAGGAGATAGATTAGAAAAATGTCAACGTAATATTCAAAATAATGTTCTTAAATATATATATTTTTTATGTAACTCAATTTTAATATCATTCTTTCGGTTATTCTAAATAGGGGATACTAGTGGAGTGTTGACCATGCGAGAGGCTTGATGCACCCATCTGTTTTCATATTTAAAAGCAGAGTTATTTCATTATGTGTCAACCAAAGCTACTGGAATGCTCAAACAGCAGTCTGTTTCATTCAGATAATAGAAACAGGTGTGGAAAAAATCAATTGTGAGCCGTTTTCAACCTAAAAGTTGTGTTTTTTAGAAATATTTTCTAAGTTTTTTTCATATAGACTATATCATAGAAATTTAAATAAGTAGGTTTTAAGTAAGGCAGAAATATCGAGGTTTCATTCCAGGCATAAAGATTGTACAATAAATTAGGCTTAACATAACAATCTGCTATTCTTTAGAAAAGAGCTATGTGAAGAGGCATGACCCAGCCAATGTGAGGGAGAGTTGACCAGATGAAAACTTTTTATTATACACTATGCATAAGGAAAGGTTAATGATTATATATAAAAAAAGAATATAAATTTATTCTGTAAAGCCACGGTAAAATAGGTTGATGGATAAAATGTTTAGATTAAAGAAATATGTAAAAAATTGCTATAGTATCCACAACAAGGAAAAATTTAATTCAATATAAATGGGAAAGTTGATAGGAACTTTTACCATTTAAATACTACTACAATAGGTAAATGGAAATAGTGTAAAAAACTAGAAAGGACTAGAAAATATGAAAGCAGCAGTCTTAACACATTCAGGGGCAGTGTTATGCTTATGAAACAACTTAATTTTAATTCCCAAACGCCACAATGGTAATAGAATTTTGCTTAATTCTTTTCCATTCAATGTGTATGGGAAATATATCCTTTTTCTTAATTCCAAATAAATGTGTTCGTAAATTCCGGTACCAGTCATTTATTTCAACATTTTAGTACTGAAAACACTTTGCCACTGAAAGGGATAAAGAAGATAATGATCAGTTAAGTGCACATGCGGCTGCAAAAGAACATAGCATTAACCGAAAAACTTTTGGAAGGTATGTAGATAAATTTCACCAGCATGAATACAGTAAGACGAAGCCAAACTATGTAACAATTAGAGTTGTCAGGCCGAGTGTCCCAAAAATTAGGAGAATGAAAAAAAAAGCAGGACAGTGGTTATAAATTCCGAGTTTAATAATAGATGAAACCCTATGAAAACGGAACATGTCTCTCACGGAATACTGTCTTAAATGTTAAAATTTCATTTTCCCTGCTATACAATTATACCTGGTCAGACGAAATTCTGTTTAAAACAAAATTTTTCGCCTCTGACTTGCGATTGCGTCAAAACAGGTTTGTGGGTCATGCCTCCTATATGTGGAGAGCCTTGACCCACTATTTTATCATCTTTAAAATCGATCATTTTTCAAAAAAAATTATATATTACGCTTATGTACCAATTTTATTTTGATAACTGATTGTATAAAGAATAAAATGATATATAAAACTTTATTCTACGTTCAATACTTAAAAAATTATAAATCATTTTGTAAAAAGTGGGTCAAACCTCCCTAGTCTCCCCTATATTTTCAAATAAAAAAAAGAATGAAACTACATCATTAAGTATAATTATTATAAGCTTTAAAACATATTTCTACTTTATTAGTCAGCAGAAGATAGGAATAATTGTATTTCAAAAAACATGGATTAATTCCAATAAAAACGTGAAAAGACACAAAAATAAATTTGAAATTCTGTGTCAGCTTTAATGAAATGAAGTTCGTAGATGCAAATAAAGATTATAAAACGTGTACTTAATGAAAATAATAAAACATCAAGATATTACCATAACAATAAAAAAGAAAGAATTAATAAGGAAAATTTGAGGACTTTCAACGTAATGTTCAAAATACTTTTATTATTTTTTTTTATTTATTTAACCCACTTTTAATATCGTTCTTTCACTTTGTATTAAAGATATTTTAAAACGAAAAAAGTATGAAATTGCATAGTTAAGATTACTTATTATGAATTTTTTGACTTATTTCTACTTTAATAGTCATGCAGAAGATAGAAAGAATTATATTTTGTATAAATATAGATTGATTCCAATACCAACATGAAAAGAGAAAACTAAATCTGAAATTCTGTGGAGGCTTTAATAAAATGAAGTTCTTTCATGCAAATAAAGATAATAAATTAGAAGTCGTACATAAGGAAAATAATAAAATATCCAAGGTATTAAATAACAATAAAAGAAGGAGAACTAATAAGGAAAATTAGAGAAATCTCAACGTAATGTTCAAAATAGTGTTCTTAAATATATATATATATGTTTATTTAATGTAATATAGATTAATTCCAATACCAACATGAAAAGACTAAACTAAATCTGAAATTCTGTGTAAACTTTAAAGAAATGAAGTTCATAGATACAAATGAAGATGATAAATTAACACGTGCACATAAGGAAAATAATAAAATATACAAGATATTACAATAATAACAGAAGAAAGAGAGTTAATAAGGAAAATTAGAGAAACCTCAACGTAATGTTCAAAATACTACTCTTAAAAACATATTTTTTTTTATGTAAATCACTTTTATTTTCATTCTTTTGGTTAAACTGAATATGTTTTCAAACAAAAAAAGAATGAAACTGCATCATTAGTATAATTATTATAAACTTTAAAACTTATTTCTACTTTAATATCCCTGCTGAAGATAGGAAGAATTATATTTCGTAAAAATATGAATTAATTCCAATACCAACATGAGAAGACTAAACTAAATCTGATATTCTGTCGCAGCTTTGATGAAATGAAGCACCTAGATGCAAATAATGATGATAAATTAAGACGTGTACATAAGGAAAATAATAAAATGTCCAAGATATTGCAATAACAATAGAAAAAGGAGAGTTAATAAGTAATATTAGAGAAACCTCAACGTAAAGTTCAAAATACTGCTTTTAAATATATTTATTTTATGTAACTCAGTTTTATTATCATTCCTTCATTTATTCTAAATATATTTTCAAACAAAAAACGAATGAATTTACACAATTAAGATTAATTATTAATTATTATGAATTTTACAACTTATTTCTACTTTAATAGTCATGCTGAATATATAAAGAAGTATATTTCGTAAAAATATAGATTAACTCCAATACCAACATGAAATGACAAAACTAAATCTGAAATTATGTGGCAGCTTTAATGAAATGAAGTACCTTGATGGAAATAATGATGATAAATTAAAAAAATACACATAAGGAAAATAATAAAACACCAAAGATATCACAATAAGGAAAAAAAAAAAAAAAAAAAAAAAAAAGACGACATTTATTAATGAAAATTAGAGATACCTCAACGTAAGTTTCAAAATGCTGATATTAAATATTTATTTTATGTAACCCACTTTTTATATCATTCTTTCGATTTTTCACTATATTTTCAAACCAAAAGGAATGAAATTTCTGAATTATTATGAATTTTATATCTTATTTCTACTTTAATAACCATGCAGAAGATAGAAGGAATTATATTTCGTCAAAATATAGATTAATTCCAATACCAACATGAAAAGACGAAACTAAATCTGAATGTATGTGGCAGCTTTAATGAAATGAACTACCTTGATGCAACTAATGATGATAAATTTAAAAAATGCACATAAGGAAAATAATACACCAAAAATATTACAATAAGAAGCAAAAAAAAAAAAAAAAAAAAAGACGAGACTTAATAAGAACCTCAACGTAAGTTTCAAAATGATGATATTAAATAATTATTTTATGTAACCAACTTTTAATGTCATTCATTAGTTTTCTAACTATATTTTCAAACCAAAAAGAATGAAATTTCATAATTAAGATGAATTATTATGAATTTTATAACTTATTTCTACTTTAATAGTCATGCAGAAGATATAAAGGAGAATGTTTAGTAAAAATATAGATTAATTCCAATACCAATATGAAAAGACAAAACTAAATCTGAAATTATGTGGCAGCTTTATTTAAATGAAGTTCCTTGATGCAAATAAAGATGATAAATTAAAGCGTGTACATAAGGAAAATAATGAAACACCCAAGATATTACAGTAAGAAGCAAAAAATGACGAGAGTTAATAATGAAAAATGAAGAAAACTCAACGTGCTGTTCAAAACCCCTGGGGAAGGTAAAATATGGAAATGTAATCAAAAGTTTTATTTCGGTATTGTCACCCGTTTTCTTGAGAAGTATCAGCGAACTCAATTGTCCAACATTTTTTCGCAGAGGAATGGAAAATTTGTTCTTCACAAAGAATAATCGATATATTTATTTCTCAATGTTATTTTCTTTCTTTTATCTTCTAAATATATGCATTTAGAGGCAGACACAGAGATTGAACTTATATATATATTTATTTATGCTGACATTATTTTAATTTTAATCTTGGCTTTAAAATATTATAGTGATTTTATATATTTCATTTAGAATGTAGTGAAATAAATTAGAAATATTAATAATAAAAAAGGAGTGAGTAGTAAGCGATAAATACACTGCTCAAAACAATTAAAGGATATTGCAGTTTTAGGTGGATTTTGTATCTGGTAAACTGTTTAGCTGATTGATACATGGTCGACAGACATAGTAGGTTATATGAGAATAAATTACACATGTTTGGCAGAAAAAAATGCATTTTATTGCGCATTTGTGTACTAAAGGAGAAAAACACAATTTGTGCATATGAGAAAAAAAGAATAAGAAAAGGTGTTTTTTTCAAAGAAAATCATTTTCAGTAGGGGGTATGGTTTCCACGGGGGGCCAGCAACGTTGAACACCTTTGAGGCATGGACTCAATGAGGCTATTAATGACGAGTTGGGGTATTCTGCCCCACTCTTCCAGAAGAGCTCTTTCCAGTTCTTGGAGAGTTTGTGGGGGTTGTTGGTGGCCAGAAACTCGTCTTCCTAGAGCGTCCCAAACGTGCTCGATTGGATTCATGTCTGGAGAACACGCTGGCCATTCCATTCGAACGATTCCTTCCTCGAAAAGGAAATCCTCCACCAGATTTGCACGATGTGGCCTGCAGTTATCGTCCATTAAAATGAAGTTATCTCCGATTGCTGCAGCGTAAGGGACTACAATAGGTCTGAGGATCTCATCCCTATATCGGCGACCAGTCAGAGCTCCATCTCGAATGATGTAGAGGTCAGTGCGCCCGTCAATGGAGATGCCACCATACACCAATACTCCTCCACCGCCAAATCTGACACTTTCGTGCACGAACGCAGGATTATTCCTACTGCCACGGTCCCTCCAGATGAAAATGCGCCTATTATCCGGATGCACAGAAAAACGGGACTCGTCAGAAAACAGAATATTGCTCCATTCATTTCTCCTCCAGTTGACATGCTCGGTTGCCCACTCCCTGCGGTCTCGAAGATGCCTTGATGTTAATCTAACACATACCATCGGTCGGCGAGCATACAGACCTACAGCATGGAGCCTGTTTCGGACAGTCTGAGTTGAAATCGTGGTGCCTGTAGCCGAGCGAAGGTGTTGTTGGAGAAGAGTAGCGTTCATGGTTCGGTGTCTCCGAGCTGTTAACGCTAAATACCGATCTTCATTGGGCGTTGTTGCCCGTCTACGACCTTGCCCTGGTCTTCGGCCTGCACATCCACTCTCCAAAAAACGGTTCCAGATCCTGGAAATGACACTTTGTGACACTCCAATGGCTTGCGCTACTTCGGCTTGAGTTTGGCCCCCTTCTAACCTACCAACAATTCTCAAAGCTTCTGAATCTGTCAAATGACTTCGCTGAGACATCGTACTCATCGAAACAAAGCAATCACTGAATGCCGATCATCCTTGTCTTCATTCTCTTTTATCCAGTTGAAAGCTAAATTTCATTCGCTGCCGCTGAAGCGACGTTTTTGACGTCGAACTCAAAATTTGCATACTCCACAGTTTGAAAACCAGAAACATTTGCATTTGTGATTCTCTTCTTCTATTTTCGGCAAAAAAAATTTCGTTTATATCTTTATTTTATATAAAACTTCAAATATCCTTTAATTGTTTTGAGCAGTGTATTACATTTTTTAATGTTATGCTTTTGTTTTACTTTCTAAATATATACATTTAGATGTATATGTGTGTACACATACACACACAAATACACTTATAGTTATATTTATTTAAGCAGACATTATTAACATTTCATTCGAGATTTTATAATAAAAATAATGATTTTATATAATTCATTTAATCTGTAAATTAAAAAAATAAAATAAAAGCATTAGCAAAAAAAGAGAGTTATTTTATCATAAATCTGATACTTTGATGACTTAGCCACATTAAATAATTAATGAGATAGATTTGTCCATGGTTGTATTCATAAAATCATTGAATTATTTAAATGGTTATTTTTAGATAAGGATGTTTATTAATTTTTATATTCGGATAGAATCATTAAAGATTAACGCACGTCCACATGTTATTTCACCCGAAGAAAATATTATGCGGTAGAAAATAAATGTATTTAAAATTATTAAAAAAAAAAAAAACTGGTAGATATTTTGAAGAAATCTCTTTAACTATATAAAAATGGATGACGATGTTTCACAAATTTTCAGAATAGCTAACTTGATGGGTGCTAAGAGATTTGTTTAAGAAATAATCTTTAATGATGAATAAATGTCAAATTACTTTACAAGAATGTCGTAGCTTGAAATTTCTATTTCTTTTTCGTTACATAAAATGAATAAAGTTCACTCAATAATTAGTAAAATTCTAAAGTAAAGTTATCCAAGGTGAACCTGAAGTAAAATAAGAAAATTTGAGACTAAAGAAAATTAAAATACAAGCTTTAAAACTATATTTAGACATACAAACAATAAAAAATATTTTTCCTTTTAAATGTTTTTAAATGAAAGATCTTTGTCCAAAATACCTATGCATATAAATTAGGCATTTTCATAAACATTTTGATAGCGTGTGATTAATTTCTGACTGACGATATAATGTATAAATTAAAGTAACTTTTCATATATATATATACTAGCAGGAAAGACCGAGCTAAGCTCGGTCAAAATTAGCTTTGTGTTTATGTCGATATATTATTCCCACAGAATCATTCTTGCTGTTTTAGATGTAATTAGCTTGACCCTGAGACGTAGTGACTCAAAATGACCCACTAATCGAATTTTTTCGAACATGCGACCTGACACAATGCTCTTCTTGAGCCTGAAAACTATGGAATACAAAATTTAGTGAAAATCGTTAGTCGTTTTCTAAATAAAATAAGCTTGGCCCACGCTGATTCAAAAGCCCACTAACCGAAATTTATCGAATTTGTGAGTTATTTCAGTGGTCTTTTTGTACTGTGAAACGGAATAACAAAAAAATTGTTAAAATTGTTTGAAACTTTTTGAGATGCCGTTAGTTTGATCCCGACCCATTATCACCAAAATGACCCACTAATAGAATTTTCTTGAGCATGCGCCCAGCCTAATGATTTTATCTTGTCCAGAAACGGTGTAGTATAAAGTTTTGTCAAAATCTTTTGACCCGTTTTTTTAGATGAAGTTAGCTTGATACTGATCCATTAGGACCCAAAATGACCCATTGATTGAATTTTATTGAACATGCAACCTTGCCCAATGGTCTTATCATGCCCGGAAACGGTATTATGCAAAATTTTGTCAAAATGTTTTGAAGCGCTTTTTAAATACAATTAGCTTGACCCTGACCTATTGTGACCTAAAATGACCCACTAATCGAATTTTCTTGAACATGCGACCTAACCCAATGGCCTTCTCAAGCCCGAAAGCGATAGAATATAAAATTTAGTCAAAATTGTTTAAGCCGTTTTTTAGATACAATTACTGGACCCTGACCCATTGTGACCCAAAATGACCCACTAATCGAATTTTCCCGAACATGTGACCTAACCCAATTCTCTTCTTATGCCCAGAAACGGTATAATATAAAATTTGGTCAAAATGTTTTGAGCATGTTTTTAGATTCAATTAGCTTGACCCTGGCCCATTATGACCCATAATGACCCACTAATAGAATTTCTTCGAACATGTGACTTAGCCCAATGGTCTCATGACCAGAAACGGCCGTATATTAAAAAATTTGTGAAAATGTCTTGAGCTGTTTTTTAGGTATAATTAGTTTGACCCTGACCCAATATGACCCAAAATGACCCACTAATCGAATTTTCTCGAACACGTGACCCATCCGAATGGTCTTTCCGCGCCCGGAAACGGTAGATTACAGATTTTCGTCAAAATCGTAGAGCGGTTATCTAGATAAACTTAGCTGGACAGACGTTGACCCAAAAATGACCCACTAATCGAATTTTCTTGAACACGTTACCCATCCCAATGGTCTTTTCGTAACCGAAAATGGTTAGATAAAAAATTTAGTCAAAATCGATTGAGCCGTTCTCTAGATATAATTAGCTTGACCCTGACCCATTATGACCCAAAATGACCCACTAATCGAATTTTCTCGAACACGAGACCCATAGACCCCATCCCAATGGTACGAAAAGAGTAGGATGCAAAATTTTGTCAAAATCGTTATAGTCGTTATCTATATAAACTTAGCTTGTCCCACGGTGACCTAAAAATGACCCACTAATCGAATTTTATCGATCATGTGATCATGCCCAATGGTCTTCTCGTAATCCAAAACTGTAGAATATAGAGTTTAGTGAAAATCGTTAGAGCCGTTTTTAGATAAATATAGCTTGACCCACATTGACCCCAAAATAACTCACTAATCGAATTTTCTCGAACACGAGACCCATCACAATGGTCTTTTCGTGCCGAAAACTGTAGGGTGAGCAATTTCGTCAAAATCGTTAGAGCCGCTATCTAGATAAACTTAGCTTGACCCACGTTGACCCAAAAATGACCCAATAATCGAATTTTCTCGAACATGTGACTTAGCCCAATGGTCTTCTCGTAATCAAAAACTGTAGAATACAGAGTTTAGTGAAAATCGTTTGAGGCGTTTTTTAGATAAAAACAGCTTGACCACAGTGACCCAAAAGTGACCCACTAATCGAATTTTCTCGAACACGTTACCCATACCAATGGTCTTTTCGTGCCCGAAAATGGTTAGATACAAAATTTAGTCAAAATCGATTGAGCCGTTCTCTAGATATAATTAGCTTGACCCTGGCCCATTATGACCCAAAATGACCCACTAATCGAATTTTCTCGAGCACGAAACCCATCCCAATGGTCTTTTCGTGCCCGAAAACGGTAGGGTTCAAAATTTAATCAAAATCGTTAGAGCCGTTTTCGAGATAAAATTTACATACACACACATACGCACACGCACACAATTTTTGCTCGCATTATAGTATAAGATATATATATAGAATTAACGGAAAACCTCCTATCTAACTATGCAATTAACTTTTTAGATCTTAAATTTACAATATAAGAACACAAAACAATAACTGATCTATATGATAATCGTAAAGAACTTAAATTCAAAGTTAATACATTTACTAATTTTAAATCTTGTCTTCATAATTCTGTATATCGTAATATAATCCTTAATCATTTATACAGAATAAAGTGTTTATGTTCTTCTCATCTAATTAACAACAATATCAAAAAACTAGTTTATGATGCATTAAATCATGATTTTCCAAAAAAATTCATATATTCTTTAATATATAATTAGTACTTAAATGATCTTAAAAACCAAATTAACACATGCGTAAAAAAAAAAAATAAATAAAATAAGAAAATAATTATAAAAAATTAAAAATGTAAAATAATAAAAAAAACTATTATAGGATAGATGGGTTGGTAGATGTTGGAGTACAGAGGAGGGTGGCGTTGTCTGGATAATACGCAATGGTTAATTTCTTTTTTTTTTTTTTTTTTTTTTTTAATGGGGCATTTGATTTATAACTACGCTGCTAATACACGTTTGATAATGGATGTTGATTCGATACATTTATATGTATAATGGTGCAGTTATATGTACATATTTAATTTATTCATATTCATTAATATGTAATAATGTTAACAATTAACTTATATTTAAATTTTAGCCTACTCAGGATAATATCATATTAATTTCTAATGCAAAGTATACTATATTATGCATGTTTTAATAAATATATTATTTGTTCTTCCCTTTCCCCTTAAATTATGTGTATTTATTTTTAAGAAAGTTTGTAGACAGATTAAATGTAACTTATTAATTTCAAAATTTAATTATTATTGATATTAATTCCTTGGCATCTTGATTTTAATATATTTTTTTTTAATTTATATTTAATTATAAGTTAATTTGGGTGCTGATGCGGTGTTGTCACAGAAATTTAATCTGTGATGTGTTATAGCAGGGTACAAATATTTATGTAATACATTAATAGTCATCAATTTCGGCATTGTACATGTCATTTAATATATTAGTTGCTGATTTTTTTCTGGTACAACTGTATTTATTTATTAACATATTTTTAATTGTTATTTAATTGACATATATCTATCTTTAAGCAGTATTTGCTTTAAAACTTAATCCATTAATAGTTTTTATTGTATAACAGTTTTTATTTTACTGGTATGTCAATGAATGGCAGCAATTCCGTTGATCAAATTCTGTACTAGAATTTCTTTATTTCAATTTTTTGTGAAAATTAACATTTTAATAATAAATGAGGATTAAATTTCTGCATACATTACTATATACAACATATAGATAATATAATTGAACCACTTAAAATAATAGAAGTTGCACTTTCCGAATTGCCTTATATTTCCCGAAAAAGGCAGAGTCACAAATAGTCGAGTCATAGCGTGATATTGTTTTAAATTAATTAAATAAATAATAAATTAAATTAAACTTCATTAAATACATAAATTCTATCAAGAAAACATCTCTACTGTCAGATTTCAACATATATGAAAAAAAAAATTACACATTCAATTAAAATATAACATTTAATAGATATTTATAAAGTTAATTTATTGTAAATTTAATGCCTTATATACGATTGAAATGGTATTTAAATACACTTTAAATCATGTTTGTATAAATTTAATTTTAAACAAAATATAGTTATATTATTGAATATCTTTAGTAGAAATTGTCAAATAAAAATAATTATTATTTTCGAATAAGAAACAAGAAGATAGGCTTTAACTATAAATTTTAATAAATATTGTATAATCACTCTATACGGAAATTTGCCACCATTTCTATCTGACTTTGTATCTTACGCACTTTAAACAAGAATAAAATAGCTGAACATAGAAACTTGTTGGATATGGATTTTGACACAATACTCAAGTTTTTTCGCATAAAATACCACGTAGACTGAATTGACTTATAATAACATCAAATTTAAATGTATGACTATTGCAAGAAGTTATTTATTTAGTTATTTATTTATTTACAAATTAGAATTTCCATGAGAGGAGTATGGACGTGATGGACGTGAATTTTGACACAATATGCATGTTTTTCACATCGAATATTACGTGGACTGATTTGCCTCATCATGTATCAAATTCAAATGTATCCTATTGCAAGAAGTTATTTATTTATTTATATATTTAATTACAAATTACGAATTAAATGAGAGGAGTATGTACGTGATAGACGTGGATTTTGACACGCTATGCTTTTTTTACATCAAATACTGCGTAGACTGATTTGTCTTATCATACATCAAATTCATTCATCAAATTCATACATATCATTATTTCAAAAAGTTATTTATTTATTTACAAATTACAATTTCCATGAGAGTTGTTTGCACGTGATGGATTTTGACACAGTATGCATGTTTTTCACATCAAATACACAGCAGATTGATTTTTCTTATTATACATCAAATTCAAATGTATCAGTATACCAAGAAGTGAATTATTTATTTATTTATTTACGAATTACAATTTCGATGAGATGAGATGAGTTTTATTCCATAAAATTCAAATTATCTAATAAAATATATTTTGAAAAAGTCTTTTTTTTTCTTATTGGCATTCAATTATATTTATAATATATTAATAAAATTTCCTCTAAAAATAATTTGGATAATCCATATATCACATTCAACAAGGAAAATACATATTATATACATTATAATGTGTATTGCTATATTATATGCATTAATAAATACATGAACAAAAATATTTTTTAAGAACAAGTGAAAAAAATAATGAAAGCAAAATTACTTATTTTGGAAACAATTATTTCACTATCCATTTTGAAGTTGGTATTTAAGGGGGTCGGGGACACATTTTTAAATAATTTTTATTTATTGAGTTAAAATTTTGAAATTTTTTGTGATGATTAACCATATTTATTTGTAAACAATATCACATGATAAAATATCTCATAGTTTAAAAAACAAAATTTAATTTAAAATTTATTAAAAAGTGGGGTGATTTAAAATCATTATAACTTGAAATATTATTTGTAATTACTCAATTGCACTTAGGAGGCCTTACGTCATCCGTGCAATTAATGATTTAACATGAAAGTGCATGAAAAATTAGGAAGAGATTTTAGAGAAAGGTCTTGAAAGTTCTATAACAAAGTATGTCTATGTAAATTGTGGTGGAACGTAGTTATCCAACAATTTGGTGTACCAGACGCTTTTATTTTCTGCATAGTTACAGGGTCATTTTTTCTGCAGGGCATACAGGAAGAGTTAAACGCTGTATAATTTTTTACCTGTTAGAGAACAGTAGGTACTGTAAATTGAAAAAAAGTCTTCAGAATAATGTAAGATGACAGGTTATCTTAATTGAATAGATCTCTAATTAATATTTAAAAAGTTAAACACTTTAAATTTTGACACGATCCCTTTAAAAACAAGAAAATTTTACATTTCACTTTTGCTGCAACAAGAACATTATAAATAGTTGCATGTTTGTATCTTTGAAAATTGAAAGAGTTATGCTTAATTAAAAGTTTAACATTGTAAACATTGTAAGTGCAATTCCAAAGGAAAATACGATATTGAATGTAAAAGGAGTTACGAATGATTAAATTATATGCAGTTAAACAATAAACATTAGATAATATAGATGTTTGTAGAAATATTACTGGCATATGTATTTGTAGGATAGTAATAGTATAACGTTTTGTTATTACATTTTTTAAATTATGTTCGTAAGTTTTTATAATTAATTTGTATGTTTACATGATCTATGACTGTGTAACGTTTCGTTTAGAGGATTTTGGAATATAATACTATCCCACTTCTTAACATATGAAAATGAACGCCGTCATTAATTCGTATGTGATCTCTAATTTAATAGAACAGATAGCATTTTAAACGGTACAAAAGTGATATCGGATAGTTTTTTGCTTTTTCCATAATTCTGTTATATTTAAATTTATATATATGAGGTTTTTGTAACAATCTTGTTTAAAAAAACGATGATTTTTTCTAATTCCATGCACTTCGTTAGAGGGACCATGTAAATATAAAAAGATTTTTTTGGCCAATAACAAGATAATTTTATTGGCAAATTTTTCCAGCCATATTTTAAAATCGTGTCTGATTTACATTGCCTGATTATCTACCACAGTTAAAAAATAAAGTACTTTTTGGAATATCCTGTATCAATCCAATGAATTATCGTAGCAACACAAAATATGTCCTTGAATAGCATCGTAGCAAAGTGGGAGATTTAAAATCTATTTAAAAATCGAAATGGTATAGAATGAGTCTTTTTAATAGGAGAGGGATATTAAGAAAAAAGATTTTATTACGAATACTTTTTAAAAAATTCTAAAGCATAAAATAGCTATTTTGTAAGTAATTATAAATTGGTATGCGGCCTATAATAAGATAAATTTTACATTAAAGACATATTCCTAAATATAGAAGAATTAACACATTTAGTTGGCATCAAAATATTTCAGGCAATAATAGGGATTATTTCTAAAATTTATCACTGGACTCTACAGATTATCATCAATCTTTCTTTAAATATGTGATGTTTATGAGCAATAATAAAAAAAAAAAAATCCGTAATAAATATTATCGTGCATTACGTGATGAAATCAAATATGAAAATAATGCCAAAATGCACATGCGTTAAAAAGTAAGTATGCTGATATTTACAGAATAAAACGAAGTTAATCACATCATTATGAGTAGCACTAACTCTAGGTGATTCGAAATGCATTACTACAATACAGAATATTGACTGTTGTAGCTATACTTTTCAATACGGTATGTAATTAAAAAAAGCATTAGTTCTGAAGATAAACTGCAGAAAAGAACTTCTGAAATATAATAAACAATCATATGACTACTCCACGGGGCAATAACCGCTAAACCGATTGGTGAAGATCTTTAATACTGAATGGGAAACTTTAATATGAAAATTATCTAGATGTGCCAAAATAGAACGAACTCTTCTTAATTTTAATATATCTCACCAAGTCTATAAATTCACAAAGACTAAAGTTCATTGTTATTCCTTTTACGCGTATGCATTATTTCAGAAGAATAGAAAAGATGATCACTGTTTTTCAACACACTGAATTTATGGAGTTCGCGTCTTGAATGAGAATCCACAGCTCATTTGAATATTCAATTCTTTTATACGCGGGGTTAAAAAGGCAGTTTATAGAAGTGCATTTTAGGAACTAACGTGATACGACCGCAAAATAGAGCAATATATATATATTTTTTCTTAAACGGATATATATTTTAACCCGAGACAATTATCAGAGATTAAAAAAGGCAATATATGCAATATAGCTTTTAAAAATACTTCTTATTTTAAGCAGAAAAAAATCTCTCAACTTATGGAAATTAAAAACAACATTATTATTGTTTTGATAAAAGATAGTAAAAAGTTTAAAATATTGATGAAAGAGAAATTTAAAACCTTTTTAAACATATTAAAAAAAAGATTTCTCTTATAGTTTCTTTATCAGGAAATGAAATAATTGATGAATTGGGACTTAATAATTATGATATTTATTGGCTTATTTCGAAGCTCATTAATACGGGAAAATGATGGTTGAGGTTACATTATTGCTTTTAAACTTAAAACTATCTAAAAGCATTAAAATCGTTTCAAAACTAAACAAACATTTAAAAAATTTTAATTACAAGTTTAAATCACAGAAAATCTATTATTTCCCGAAGAAAAATTCCATTACTTTTCCCTTTGTGCATTTTTTATAGAAGAATGTAAAAAAATGATAATTTCTTTTTAACACAATTTATACAGCTCTTGAATGAAACAGCAATTCTCTTTTCGTTTGAATATATAATTTCTATATTCGTAGCATTAAAAAGACATTTATAAAAAAAGCCTTGTAGCATGCGACGAGGAAAAACGTGTGCGAAATTTTATAATTAGAAATGATAATTCAATCGCACACAAAGGTTGAAAATCATAATGAGAGCAAATGCAGCTAACTTATAAAAGTACGTGCCTTATTAAATATTCAAAAGATGTAGAGTCGTGGGAAAAATATTACCCACCCCTACCAACTCTGCAAAAAATTATCGTAGAAGAAAGTGCCACACGATTGGTAATAAAGTCTACTTTTAAATGATGTATTTAAAATTTGCTTAGGTTGCCATCTACATATTAAAACGTACCATAACTTTGTTTTTAGGGTTTCGTTCATCTGACGATACCCCATTTGTCTCGCTCCTTTGTCTGTCTGACCGTCACAGTGCCCGTTCTCAGAAACTATATAAGTTGGAGACTTGAAATTTTGCATACTTATAGCTGAAGACCTCACATCAAACGACAAATCATAAAATTTTCAAAAAGTCTTATATTTAACCCTCTGGCCTCTAACTTGTGCATTTTAAACTTAAAAAAAAAAAAAAAAAAAAAAAAAAAAAAAAACTAAGCCCCTAATTAAGTTGAAGACTTGAAATTTTACAAAATTATGACTAGACACTTGCGATCAAACGGCAAATCATAAAATTTCGAAAAAGTTTTATATTATTAACACTCTGGGGTCTAACTTGTGTATTTTAAGCTTTTTTTTTTTTTTTTTTTTTTTTTTTTTTCTAACTCAGCCCCTAATTATGTTGAAGACTTCAAATTTTGCAAAATTATAGCTAAACTCTTGCGATCAAACGACACATCATAAAATTTCGAAAAAGTCTTATATTTAACCCTCTAGGCTCTAATTTGTGTATTTTAAGCCTTTTTTTTAACTAACTCAGCCCCTAATTAAGACGAAGACTTGAAATTTTGCATACTTATAGCTAAACATTTGCGATCACACGGAAAATCGAAAAAAAAAAAAACCAAAAAATCTTATATTTACTCCTCCAGTCTCTAACTTTTGTATTTTAAGCAATTTTTCTAATTCAGCCCTCTAATTAAGTTGGAGGTTTGAAATTTTGCATGCTTATAGCTGAACACTTGCGATCACATGACAAATCATAAAAATTTAAAAAAGGCTTATATTAACCCCTTCGGGCTCTAACTTGTGTATTTTTAGCAATTTTTCTGACTCAGCCCCTAATTAAGTTGGAGACTTGAAATTTTGCATACCCATAGCAAAACACTTGCGATCACACGAAAAAGCATAACATTTTCAAAAACTCTTATATTAATTACCCTCTGGGCTCTAACTGGTGAATTTTAAGCATTTTTTGTCTTCACCCGTTTTCACCCGGGTGGTACTTTTCTAACTTTTGCCGACACAACTTTGACCACTCTTTCATATTATGCACCATAGATTTACATACATACACTATTTACCGCCAGGGGGAAATCTATCCTACCTATCTCAGGTGCTATGGGGCCGATTCTCTCAACTAATATATCTACGGATAGGTTGTAAAACGAAGTTTCTTTCGGATAGACGTTTGTTTAGAATAGATTGCGCTCCCTGGTTGCTAAACGTGGAACTAATAGATTTTGCAAAAGGATAAAATGTTTTGAAAGGAATATTCAAAGAATCCCTCTATGCGATCGGTGATCACACTTACCCACTTGTTTTCAATAGCAGTACACAATTCTGGCAGCATAAATGAACTCTACACCCTTCAATTAGACTAAAAACAAATTTTTATGCAATTCATACAAGTTTGAGATAAATTAATTGCCGAAACGTCAGTGAAGGCTTACTGTGGAGACACGAAAAGTTTTGGTTTCTGTTTGTCTGTCTGTTAGTCTGTCTGTCTGTTCCGCGATAACTGCCGCAAAAAGCATCCGATCGGCTTGAAATTCACAGGGCGTGTTGATGAGGTACCCGGACTTAGCTGTATAGTTTTTGGTTAAATTTGGTTCATTCGTTCGGGAAATATGGAACATTTTATTTTGCTCTATAATGCTTTTCAATGGCAAGTCAGACGATTTTCAGATTTTCATTTGTTGAAAGAAATGGCTCATATGAAAAATGGATTTAAATGGTAAAATTTTGATGCTGAAATTTTTAAATAACATTATTAAATTATTCCAATAAATTATGTCAATATATTTGCGAGATTTTTTTAATTAGATTTATGATATTGGGGGGAATTTTATGCATGTTTTCCAATAATACAAAGGATTTTGTTTTATCAAATTGACATAATGCATATTTCATTTTTTTCCTTTTCTTTCTCTGTTGCCTAGCAACATATTTGGTCCTAATAATATTAGTATAATTGCGTGTATAATGCTTGAGTAAAGCCAACGTCAAAACAGATGAATTAATGCATTTGTATCTTTGCATATAGAAGGATTTTAGCCCAGAAATAAAAATAGGCAATATTTCATTTATTTTATTTATTTTATTGAAATATTTTGCTTAAAAATACAAAAGTTCATTATTTTCATAGAGAATAACGTAACATTTTCCCATAACATTTACCAATATTTCTTTAATTGTTGCCAAGAAAATCAAAACCCGGAATAATATTTTCTTTTAAACAATTTTCAATTGAAATGTTTTGTCTTGAAACAGGAAAATGAAAAATAAAATTAAGAATAGAAAAATTAATATGGCGGCATATTAAAAATAAAAAGAAAACTCTCGAGTATTTCTTAATATAACAAGATGAAAAGTTTTGAGTAAGTACGCATAGCAGGTGAATTAGACATCATTTATCGAAAACAAGGATGCTGGAATAAAAAGATCTTGGCTAAAATAAAATTAACTATTATTCACGGAGGAAAGAGGTAGATGGAGATGCAGTATGCCGTAAAAACAGTTTGCAATACGATATGCGTTATCGCTCAGATTTAAATGCCCTCATTCGGCCCAAACAAAACAAGCACGTGGAACAGGGACCAAATTCTTTGACTTCATACGTTTTTTTTTTTTTTTAAGCACGTCGTTGTGTTGTGCCGAATGTAGCGGATTTTAGGGTTACATTTTTGGCGTCACTTCAAGATTTATTGTCTGTGTACGGTTAACATGAATATTTTATTTTAAATTTAAATTTTATTAATTTATATATATTAAAAAAAAAAACTTATGCTTATCCTTATAAATCACAGCGTAAAAAAAATCTAAGATATACTATAACCATCCGCACAGTCAATAAAAAATTACGAATGTAAATTTAAATAGACTACGGGTGGTTTAGGGGGGCAGAGCCCCCCTGAAGAAATGCAATTTTTGATTTAAAAAGTTACCAGAATAAGTAGCTCATCAGAATTTCAGAACATCAATGTACAACCACTTGTTTAACACTTTTAATTTCTGAAACTTTACGAAGTATCTTGTATGCTCATAAATATTTATGTAATTTGAAAACTTTAAAAAGCGATTTGTAGGAAGTTGAATATTATGCAATGAGTGTTAAAAAACAATGACTTGCAAAGATGACGTTGTGGCTCCTGATCTGCAGATTTACTAGTTATTTTAAAAGGAATGTATTTTAGGGGCTATATCCAAATTGAAGTTCGATATTCGATTGTTGACCGAGAGAGCCCCCTTCTTGGCAGCCCCATTTAAGCCTCATAACCCCATTTAAGCCTCACTCAAGAAGTCATTGAAGACTGCTAGATTACGGGATAGCGTAAGAAATTTCAAAATATCTTGTCATTTCTATCATAGACCATCATTTTGCCATCAAAACCATCATTTGCCGTTTTTAACGCCGTTTACCTTATTTATCTTATTTCCCTAAATAACGAAGTTTTGTTAAAACATTAGGGAAGTGTTGGAAATTGTTTCATAATCTATATTCAACACATGATTTTTCTTTTTTTTTTAAGTTCAATACAGTTTCTTGATTTATGTAGTGATAAAATGAACTTTTGTAAAATGAGAATACTACATCAAGAAAAAAAAAATTCCCTGAAAAATTCTGATCTTTTTCGGAAACAATTATGATTTAAGTGAGTGCTCGACTATATGAATGGAACAACAACAATCGTATTTCTATTGCCATAATAATTACTAAGTAATTACTTCTGTATATTCTGAAGAAGGAAAAAACGCAAAGTTGTGTAACTCCTTGGCCTCTAAGTATATTACTGCTTTATACAGTTTGAAAAATTGCATTATTATGTCGAAATTCTTGCTTGTAAAAGATCGACATATAAAAATAATTTATGGTATTTATTTCCCTAAACTAAGTAGTTATTTCTCTTAGGATTTTCCTTTTTTTTTTTTTTTTGAGACGTGCATTGCTGAAATACATTGATACATTGAGACATATATTGATGAAATCGTTGATAATACATTATGAAGTATTTTACACACACACGCGTATACGTATGTATACCATTTTTACGAAAAGGAAGTTCACAGTTCATCAATCATGTTTGAGCTCTTTCGTTTGTACGTAAGCCTCAATTTTGAAAAACACATCTACTCATTTTTAACATTTTCCAACATATTTGAAGAGTGTTTATTACTTCCGTTTGTCAGTCTTCCGTAAATCTAGTCGAATCAACATGCAGTTGATAAATCTTACTGATGATATTCACTATGGCATGTTCGGACATGAAAATGAAGCATGTACAGTTACAGTTTTTTCACAGGTACATTCAAAAGAATTCCGTTACATTACGGCCTATGGGGGAGGGGGTAAATAGTTTGCGGTGGTTTTTTATAATGTTTCACAATTTCAAACTCATTGAAATTTATATATTGCTCATGAAATACACTACAAGATGCTTACTATACAATGCTGTTTGATATCATTCATCGTCATTTACAGGCGCACTCAAAATAATTCAATTACTTTGCGGTCTACAGAGTAAAATCGTTTGCAGTGTATTTTATTCATGTTAAGTATTGGAATTGATATATGTCTCTGAGGTTCACTGCAAGATATTTACTATAGAATATTATATGCGTAGCTCTCATCATTGATATACAGGGACACTCAAAATAATCCGGTTACATTATTCTCTATGAAGAATAATTGCTGGAAGTACGTTTTCTGTTGTGGTACATGTTTATAAATTAAACTTTGTTTTTGCATATCTCTTAAAGTGTCTAAAATTTACTGATCATATATAGGTCTGCAAAAAACATCTGAAGTACACGTCCGTTTATTAATCGAAAATGGCTGAAGGTTAACATTCAATTGTGATATGCCTTTTTAAATTGAAATAAATTTTAGAATACTGTGTATTATATCATAAATCTATAGTACATGTACAGGGCTGCACAAAAGAGTTCTGATTTTATTTCCTCTTCCGATAATAAATGATGAAAAAATTGTGTTTTTATATGAGGACGTGAGATTCAAAACTTGCCTTATCCGAAATTTAAAAAAAAATGACTTTTTTCTATCTATCTATTCTATTGGGTTATCCGCATCGAAAGAACACTACAATCTGGATTTAAAAAAATACCAGTTTTATCGTGTATTTCTCGCATTGAAAAATCTTGGTTTAGAAAGAAAAACAATGGACGCAGACAGAAGTTTATCACGATTTCCCAAAATTTTATTTTCTGGATAAGGCGAATTTTGAAACTCTCGTCCTCATATGTGTTATGTGTTTTACAAATTGTTTTTTTTTGTTAACCTTTTTCACCTTATTAACCTGTGAAGTTTTATTGTAGTATTCTGAATGCGATGAAAAGTGTTTCATAATTCATTCTTAACGCATGACTTTGAGCTCTTGTTTAAGAATAATTTGAAAACAACGTGGAAAATAAAAAGCGAAATTTTGGATTTACACATAGCAGGACTTAATAAATTTAGATCCATAAAAAAATTGTAGGTTGGAATTCATAATTTTTTTCGAATATTAATTTCATAATTCATAATCATATCATAAAATTATAAATATTACAAATTCAATGTATTTATGTTTGGGTATTTTAGAATTATTGCTACACAAAAAAGTAGCACATTAGGAGTATAATGTTGGGAGATATTAATGAAAATATGAAAATGCAATTTAACATTAGAAGCACTAAAATTTTAATGTAATTCAAAAGCTTATCATTCAAATGACTTGAAATTTGTTATCTAGGCATATTTTGTACCGAAGATTTGAAATATCTCGTTAAAATTGGGTATTTCTATTGAAGAAAATTAAGTTTGGGTTCGTTTTAATATGTAGATGGCCGCCTAAGCAAATTTTATATACATCATTTAAAAGTAGATTTTATTTTCAATCTTTCGGTATCAGTAACTTTCTTCTACGATAATTTGTTGTGGAGTTAGTACGGATATTTATGATAATTAGTTGAAGAGTTTGTTGGGGTGTTTATTTTTTTTTTCCACGACTGTACACTGTAAAATAATACTGCCAGTTTTCCGATAGGAATCGGAAAAATAGTTGCCCGTATCGTACCGGAATAATTTCCGACCCAACTCGGAATAAAATTTGTAAAAATAAGGAAGTAGTCAGTAAAACGATATTTTACGGATTTTATTCCGATTTTACGGATTTTATTTCGAGCTGGGTTGGAAATTATTCCGGTACGATAAAGGCAACTATTTTTCCAATTCCTACCGGAAAATTAGGATTATCATTTTTTTTTTTTTTTTTTACAGTGTGCGGTTAAAGAAATTAAGAAAAGTCTACATTAATCTATATTAAAAAAAAAAAGAATAACTTCTGTCGTAAATAAATTTATTAAGAAGTTTTCGCGTTCTTAGCTTATATTGAAGAAGCGAATGCGCATAAAACCCTGGAAATGATGGTTTTATAGAAAAATATATAGAACAAAAAGATGAAGGATACAGTTTTGTAAATCGAAAATTTATTTTAAGCATTACTTAATGTTGATATCTGTCAAAATAGTTCAGTTACATAAGTTTTAAGAGATCGAAAACTGTGCTAAAAAATTTAACCATGCAGTAGTTAATCCGCGTGCTGGTCTTTAAATGTCATATAGTCTTGCAAATACAATGAAGAATTTCCATATACCTGACCTTAAATGTTTCTTCACTATCATAGTCAAGAAACTACTCGTCTCTGTTTCTTATTATTTTAAGTTAAAATTTTACAAGATAAGTTTAAATTCGTAGAAACGTGTGCGAAAAAGTCACCAGTGTCAGTTCATTTTTACCTCTTCCCAATATTCGTAATTTCGCAAGAAAAATATGTAATTTCTCTAAGCTGCGAATTCATAACTTCATTCAAATGTAATATACGAACATTAAACGAAAATTATTTATTCTGTATGCTGGAATAGGCTACCAAAATACCGAACGCGACCCTTAGCGTTCTGAAAAACGCGCGTAAACCATCGTGCAAACCATCTTTTGCATGCTTAAACTTGACTAGATTGTGCTCTAATCATTTTTTAAATATATTAATTTTTTTAAGATTTTGTTTCAATTTTTTATTTAAAATTTCTATAAATAAATAGATATTTAATTCATACTTTGTAATTGACGTCCTTTATTCCCTGTTGCCAGATTTAAAAAAAGCGCAAATAACAATACTTACAAATACTTTTCAATTAAAATATGTATTAACATATTTTAATGTTAAACAAAATAAACGGTCAAGTGCGAGTATTACTCGCGTACAGAGGGTTCCGTAGAATAAATATATGGATTTGTAATGCTATTATAAAAAAAAACCGTTGCTAAAAGAATACTAAGACTTTGTAAAAAAACTGTACAACGTAGGGTTGGGTATAACTGTATATATTAGAAAAGTGTAAATGAGTATACCATGAAAGTTCAAAGAGATATGGAACCTAAATAATATCAAATATAGCTATTCGTATAACTCTTTTTTTAATATTATCCTAATCTGTTTACGATGAATTTAATTCGGTACTGACAATAAAAGCAGTGCATAGTTAAACTTCATTTGGCATTTCATGAAACTAAATTCAGCGTAGTAATAAGCTTTATTTCTACAGTGTAGCTAAAACGAAACCTTTGTTCAAAGTTTAAATTTGGCATTGTGCTAAGCGCGCTTCGAATTCAGGTCTCAAAGTTTCAATGCGCCATGGTCAGTGTCACTTTTCTCCAGATAGGTGTTTAATTAACTTTTAAAGTCACTCGAGGCGTATTGAGAGATACAATCAATGCAATCTACCGCGAATCCCACAATATTTATGCGATTCATTCTAATTAAATCTTTCGAGGGCGATGCCTTTAAAAAACGGACACCTAATATCAGTTCCAAAACAGACAAACGGCACCAAGAATATTTAATTAAAATTTTCCTTTTATCATGTACGTGAAAATAAGCAAGTTCGCATTTTCTAATAAATTCGTTTATAAATTCTGGTGTCAGTTCATTATTTCATAAGGTTATAAATAGAATTACTCGTGCCAGAACGGATTAAGTGGTCGCAGGACTCTTAAAGCTTCAAAATTTAAGAAATTTTAATTTTTTTAGATGTTAAACTCCTATCTTTTCTGAATAATTTGATGTAATATTTTCCTTGAAATTCCCATTAGAACAGAAGTTTTGACTTTTGAAATTGTACCCGCTCAATAGCTGAAGCGGCGTTTCCGAAACTTTAAAGTCATTATTTTCCAAATGGCGTTTTTTCGGCATAACGCGCAGGATACCTCAAAAACTTCTGAATATTTTTTCATGAAATTTTCAAAACATATATTTCATGTTAGTCTGTATAAACTGAACCTAAATTTTCCTTTTTATTGTTCAAAAAAACATTTTTTTAGGTGATTTTACTGTTGAAATTTTCAAACTTTTGTATTAGCTAAATGCAACATTCCATTAAAAATATAAAAATGCTTTAAATACAAATTTATTTAAGTTCAGGGAAATTATTACAATCTGAAGTATAAGTAAGCACCAAAATTTTCATTCTAGTTGTAGTATTTATTTTGTAATCCTGCGCGTAAACTGTTATGCCAATTTTTTGTTCGACAAATGTGTAACAGTTTTGAGCCCCCTATAAATACTAATTCTGTATCTTGCAATTTTTTAAATACATGAAACGAAATAACATACTTATATCTTTTATCCCAATTAAAATTGTGTTTTAAAAATCATAAACATTTTAAAACATTAAATGTTGAAAATGGTCTTTTTTTCATTTTTTCCACTTTTTAGAGTCCCGAGACCCATTAAATTAGTATGTTTTTAACAATTTGACGTTTATTGTTTTTATACATTTACTGGACACTACATTACACATATATATCATTAATAGTTGTTCACTAAACATAGAGTACGCCGCCCCTGTCCTTGTGTATGTCCAAACTGACCGTATCTTTAAGGGTTAATATATTGGCTAATTACCGATGCTTTTTTTCGAAAATCATTATCACAATGCCTTTATTCTTCTGCAACGATAGGTATATTCAGCAATGCTCAACGTTTTTTCTGAATGCCCCTAAATCGAAATTTGTGTATAACAGAAAAATGTTAATTACTCAAAAACTATGTGACCTAGGGTAATCGCTATAATTTTCCGGCAAGGTTTATATTAACGTCTACTACCTCTAATTTTTTCATAATTTTAGTTTTAGTAGATTCGGAATTAGATAGGGGTGGCATATTTTTGCGCTACACTTTCAACAATACCTAAAATTAAAAGGAATATATTTTTGAGTTCATCGTTACAAAAGCTTTCACAGGATATCCCACATGATATACAAAGAAATGTTTTTTTTTTTCAAGTAGCATAATTAGCCCCTTTACTTTTTTACTAAATATATTTATGAATGTTTATTAATCTGAAAATATGTGGGTCAATGGTCTTTTTTACTTCCCCGAAATTGAACTTTCCACGTTCCATAGTTTACGAGTAAAAAGGCTGTGACAGACAGACAGACGGACAGACACAGGAGTGATCTTATAATGGTTCAGTTTTTACTTTTTAAGTACGCAACCCTAAAAAGATTATTAAAATATTAAACTTTTAAGCACGAAAAGCACTTGAATTATTTATTTGTGAAAATAACTTCATATATGAAAGAATAAAACGTTATATTTAAAACGATTTTCTTATAGTATAATAGCATATTTGAAAGCATAAAACGTTATACTTTAAACGATTTCTTACATTATAAAAGCTTTTTTTGCTACATAGCTGATGGTGAAGCAACCTTTCATACTTTACAATTCTAAACACGTTGTATTACAAATGTGTAATTGATCTTACATAATCAATCACGACACAGCCTTCAGCTGCAGAGACAGATATGCACGCGGTCTTGTAAACACTCTAAATTAAAATGTCTGAAATTCAGACACTTAAGTGTCTGAAATGGAGTGTTCAGTTTTCAGACATTTTAAAATGTCTGAATTTTTTCAGACACTTTTTGCGTCTGAATTTCAGACACTTCAAACGTCTGAATCGCATCCATTTTTTTTGTAAGCATCATACGTAGCCATGTTTGACCACGTTGAATCCTGGAAAAATATTTGGCTGTGGTCCTGCCCCCCCCCCCCCCCCCAATACAGCCTGATTTTTTTTGTGCTCTCAGTTTTGGTATACAATTTTCGTTACGTTGATAATTTAAATCTTTTACGACATTGTACTGATTATAACCAATATCTTGAACTTCAGGAGTAGAACAAGATTAAAAAACAAAAAATATTTATCTAAATATTAGATTTTTTTAAATTTATTTTGTTTTTAACCTTATTTTACTTTAAAAGTTCAAAATATTGATTATAATCAGTACAATTTCGAAACAGATTTAAAATATAAGCTTTACAAATATTGCACATCAAATTTGGCTGCACTACAGTCGTAGGGGGACGGGGCACTTCCCAGTTTGCCCTTCCTTTAATCAAGAAGTACTTTTGCAAAAAACGCAACCCTGCATTATAGTTGTCTAAATTGAGATGTCCGATATTCGGGAGTATCCGTTGTGGAGGTTAATGAACATTCTCGAATAGCGAACACCTCTATTTAACGAATACTTTTTTAATCAGCAGACATACATATTTGTATATTTTTACCTCAAAAAAGTAGACATCTCCAATTATCGGACAAATTCCGCGTTCCCGAAGTGTTCGCTATTAAGGGCTTTTAAGGTACATAGATAAATATATATATATATATTTTATAATCTTGTCCTACTCTAAAAGTTCAAAATATTTATTATACTCGGTTGAATGTGGAAAAAGATTTAAAATATCAGATGTACGAAAATTGCAAAAATCCCCCCCCCCAAAAAAAAATGAAAATATAAAAAAATATATTGCCACATAGGCAATTTTACATATACATCACTTGATAATCACAACAGCCATTTAACTATGAATAATGAAAATAAATAAATAAATATTCTACTTTAATAACATTGGTGAAAAAATGACTTTGGTATTTTGTTAAATATATTTGCGTTTTTAAACTTGTCCTACTCTAAAAGTTCAAAACTTTCATTATAATCAGTGCAAGATTTAAGATATCAGCTTTACAAAAATTCATGCAAAATCCCCCCCTCCCCCCCCCAAAAAAAAAATGAAAATACTTATTTAAAAATTATGTTTTTAAAAAATTTATATTTCCACATGGGCAAGTTTTTATGTAGATCAGAGGGTACTCACAAAAGCTATTCAACTATCAATAAAAACAAATAAGTACATATTCTATATTAAAAACATGAGGAAAAAATAACTTATGATTTCCAAACTTCTTTCGTCTTAAATATATACAGTAACATCTGTCATTTTTGTATTTTTCGTATAAGTGCATATAAATAAAGTTACCACAATTTTAAATACGAAATCTAGTTAGAGGTTTTTACTTTTTCCCATTATAAATTTCAAATTACTTTTTTATTAAAAATAATAAAAAAATCAGTATTAGAGTTGATTGCAAATCAAATACATATGTATATTTTTACAGGCAGCTTCATATAATAGACGAGTCTCATTTACTTTATTTATCTTTTTTTAATCTGCGGTTTTATGCCAGGAAGTAAGAAAGCATTAGGTCATCTTTCAAAGTTTTTTTTTATCTTTACTTCCTTGTGGCCGTCATTTACTGCGAGATAAAAATTGTCCATTGAAACTAAGAACTGACATTGAATATATAATTCGTAATAAAAAAGAACGTCATAAGTTTAAAAATATATACTTCTAGAATTAGTAGGGTTTTTTTGCGAACAGATTCAAAACTAATTAAATTTCATGCAGGATTTTGTTTAGTACAATAAATAAAATCATAAAATAGACTAATTTTACTACTATAAAGAAACTTACTTGAGTTGCTGCAGGAGGTAAGAAATATTCCTCGATTTGAAATTTTAAAAACTACCACAACCACAGTGAGGGAGAAAGACTTTCATCAGTTTAAAAGGTAATCCATAATACATCCGACTAGCCATATTTAAAGGATGAGATGTTTCATCCTAAAAACAGGACCCGCCAGACAAAAGTTTCTTTTTTTTTGCCAGCTTCGACAGGACGAAGATGAATAACACAATATTATTGATATAAATTGATACGAGTTAACACTAAGCCCATTGCACACGCTTTGTAGAATTTCCGGGTGTATTCTTCAACCGTCGTCTTCTTCTGTTCTGTGTCTATCCCGCCCTTGTATCGACGACAGCTTCTAAGAGACATTTGATGCCGAGCACACACGTCAGATGTATGTATTCAATAAATAAATACTCCAAGTTAATACGAATTAAAATCACAGTACTTCACATTTCGCAAAAAACGAATTAAAATACACGCGTACATAAAAACAAACTTTGTTTGAATTACAACGTATACCACTTCGAACGAAGACATCTAAAACGCATGCGCAACTGGGAGTGCTAGTGCCCCCTGGTGGTTATTGCGTCGGAAGAATCAAAAATTAAGACACGTTTAAAGCAATGAAGTGTCTTAAAATAAGACGTTTGCGGATATTTTAGACATTATTCTCAGTTCGTTTACACCATGGTCATAGTAAGACGCTTATGTATCTTAAATTAAGACATCTATAGTGTCTTAATTTTCAGATTAAGACACTTAAGTGTCTAAAATTCTTTTTCAGTCACATATGTGTCTAAATTTAAGACGCTTCTATTTGCAGTGAACCAAGAAATCTCCGAGACCAAATGAGAAATGAATGGCTATCAAATTATAGAAGATCGCCACTTGTAGCGATGATATCGTACAATCTTCCGTAATTGGGTAATATTTTGAAAGTAGAGCAAATTTACGTGTTTTTAAAACTTGCGGTGTTTGGGCGGGAATTGACCAACGTCGCTCGTAACAGGTATAGTCTTCTAGTTTCTGAAAAATAAAGTAAAATATTTTATTGAATGGCATGAAAAAAAAATAACTTCTTAAGCATATTAAAACTGTTCACACAAAAAACAATAATATGGAAAATGCATTTATTAAATTGAATATTAAGTTAAAAGTTTATAGGTTTAATCCGTATAGGTTTAATATTCTTAATATGAAAGGGACTCTTTTAAATTTTAATATAAATTTCTAGCTCACAAAGTCTATTATTTCTGAAAAAAGAACCCATTGTTATTCCTTTTACGCATATGCATTATTTCAGAAGAATAGTAAATAAGGCCACTGTTTTTCAACACACTGAATTTTTAGAGCTCGTGACTTGAATGAGAATATACAAGTACATTTGAATATCCAATTCCTCTACGCGTGGCCTTACAAAGCTGTTTATAGAAAAGCCTTTTAGGACTTAGCATGTGCAGACGGCAGAATACAACGATCCTCTTTCAAAAAGAAAAGATAATTCAATCACGCACAAAAGTTACTCTTGAAAATAAAATAAATAGTTAAAGAAATTAAAGAAATAGAGAAACTTTTAACAGTACGATTTTGTATTAAGGGGTCTCAAAACTCTTAAAATTGGAAAAAATGAAAAAAAAAGGACCATTTTCAACATTTAATATCTGAAAATGTATTTGATATTAAGACACAATTTTAAATGGGAATGAAAGATACAAGTACGTTCTTTCATTTCAAATATTTAAAAAATTTCAAGATGCAGAATTAGCATTTACAGAGGGCTCTAAACTGTCAGACATTTGACGACCAGAAAATCGGCATAACAGCTTATGCGCACTATTACAAAATAAATTTTGCAACTAGAATGGAAATTTTGGTGCCTACTTATACATGAGATTGTAATAATTACCCTGAACTTAAATAAATTTGTATTTAAAGCATTTTTATATTTTTAATACAAAGTTGTATTTAGCTAATGCATAATTTAGAAAATTTCAACAATATAAACTCCTAAAAAAATAGTTTCTTTTTACAATAAAAAGGAAATTTTAGGTTCAATTTATGCAGGCTAATATGAAACATTTGTTTTGAAAATTTCATGAAAAAACATTGAGAAGTTTGTGAGATATCGTGCGCGTTATGCCCAAAAATGTTATTTGGAGAAAAATGACTTCAAAGTTTTGGTAACACCGCTTCAGCAATTGAGCGAATATAATTCTAAATGGCATAACTTCTATTCTAATGGGAATTTCAAGATAACAATTCTATCAAAATGTTCAGAAAACATAGAAGTTTAACATCTAAAAAAAATAAAATTTCGAAAATTTTAGAGCTTTAAGAGTCCTGAGAACCCTTAAATATTTAAAATTGCAAGGTTTAGAAATTTAAGCTATATTATTATTATTATTAAGTTAAATGAAAGTTTTAATTTACATTAAAATGGTAATTCACCATTACACTGAATCACAGATTAAACGTTTACCCCGAAATCGACCGGAAATTGACTATTGATACTGGAAGTGTGATCTCACATATTATTGTGAGGTTAAGATAAACCGACAGTCCAAAGATTAATCTCATTACAATATAAAAAGCTTACACAGTTTTTTTTTTTAGCAAAATGAACGGACCAAAATGAACTTCTGATGTCCAACACTTTGACGTCTGTAAAAATTGTACTTATTTCTATGTAATTTCTAGCTTTCACGCCACGCAAACCTGTCATAGCTTTTCTAAATAAGCGTACGGATTTTTAAACGAGAAAATATGACTTGAGCCTAATCTATCCAATGCATGTACTGTGGTACAGGGAATCGAGAAAATTTTCAGAGTAGAAGTGGTAACATTTGGTAGCAAGTAAAAATGTGGTTGATGAATCCTTCTTTACACAACTGCTGGTAATCATGCACAGACACATAATTTTGTAAACATGGACCAGTATGGTTTAAGAATTTTTAGAAGACGGTTTCATCTAAAAAAATGAAACCTCCAGGAGGTTAACAAACTTAATGAACATGGTAAAAAATTGAAGCTGTTCGGATTTAATCGGAAGTCGGCCAAAAATCTTCCGCAAGGAAGCGCACAGCAGCATTGAATCTAAACTGAACAACCCTTCACGGAATACTCCACAGTGATTTGAAGTTTCATCTAACAAAGTTCAAGTTTACAGGTGATGAAACAAACAGACTAAGTGGTCATAATCTAACACCGGTCATCTGCTGGAATGCACTTTTAGAAACTGTAATTTTTCCTCTTGGACGCTTATCAACATGTAATTTTTATTTTCAACATTTAACCGCAAATTAAATCCAACTTTTGTCAGAGTTACTTCATTTTTTTTCCACAAGTCCCTCTTAAACCCTGTATATCGGCTAGAATTGGCAAGTTCTGAAAACATAATAAATTAAAGTTTATCCTGTTTTTTTTTATAACATCATAAAACCTAGGAATAAATTAGAATAAATTATTTGTGAGAGCAAAAGGTTACATTCATAAATAAAAAGACAAAATCAACATTTTTCTAGTTGTATTTAAATTACTTATGTTATACGTGTATTATAAATGTAGATTAAAATTTGAAAATGCATAAAATTAATTATTTGTAAATAAATTGCCATTTAAGAAATGTAAGTTGAAATTGAACTTCAGAAATATTATGGGAAATATCAGTAAATATTTGTATAAAAAGAATGCTTAGCCATTCAACATGTAGGTACCACTATATGCAAAGAGAAATTTTTGAAACATTTGACTTTAAAAATCTGTGCATAATTTCTACGATTAAAAAAGCGGAAGCGTTCCATTTGTTAATAATACAACTCCAATACCCACAATAAGAAAAATGGAAAAAATATAAATGGACATATAGATGGAAATATGGATATATAAATGTAAACAAGCGATAGACTGGAAATTAGCGCATAAAAAGGTAATTTAAGTTAAAACAATTAAAATAAACTCTATAAGTCAGAATCAGAATATTCATTTTTTAATACAAAATCATATTCAACATATAATTTTTTAAAGTAGGGGAGAGCGGGGCTAGTAGGCGCAGTTTTCAGTTATTGATTTTTATTAATTTTTTGTTTATGTTTTTTATGAAACTTTAACTGTACTTTTAAAGAACAGGCATTGGGCTATAAGTACCTGGAGTTTTGAGTTTGTAGCTTTTGTAGTTTATGTTTGGCGGAAGCCTAAAGTAAAAGGAAAATTGTGCGCCAACTTACCCCGTCACGGGGTAAGTTGCCTATACCTATAGGGTAAGTTGACACACGCTTTATAAAAATTTAAATAAGACACGCATTTAAGAGAAATCAATTTCATTATTACCAGTAAGTTTAAACAAAGGCGTCATCGCCGTTCAATTTAAATTCTAAATTATACAGACATAAAACTAATGAATAAAACATTAACGATGAGTAACTTCTATCCTACTCGATATCATAATCAGAGTTACAGTTGTCACAAATAAAAAAAAACGAGTTTCTCCGTTTGGGCAAGCCTCGTGTGCCCAAAATCTTGTATTGCGACCACTTTTCTTGTTGTTTTCTGTTTTTCAAGCTACAAACACACACCAGACATCGATCCAACTTGCCCCGTGTTCAAAGTACCTACTAGCCCCATAATGAATTTCTTCACAAAAGGGACACGTAACCATTTAAGCATAAATAATCCTAGTAAATCACATATGGGGTAGGTACAGGTAATCATACACTAAGAAAAACTGCGCAAGTTAAATAGCAATTATTAAGATAAGTATTAGAAAATAGAAAAAGAGTGAAGCAACAAAAAATTACTTATGAGTGCAAAAAACAGAAAAATCGTAATAAATGTCCACTGAACGTATGTAACTCTGCAAAACTACAATGAGGATTGTAAAACGTAAAAAAAGGTACTCTGTGACTGGTTCGTAATCTATCCACAAACATCCGATTTACAAGGACTGCGCCTACTTACCCCTGTAGCCAACTAGACTCGGTCTCCCCTACAATTAGTTTCTGTACACTGTTTTCACGAACATTTTATTATTATTTTTACACAGATAAAAATATTTTCCTCTGTATAGTATAAGCTTGAAAAAAATATAATGCTATAATATTGAAAAAAATATAATGTTCTAACATTGTAATGTTTGTGCTATCGACTATTTGGATTAATCCAGTTGCATTTCATCAATAAGAAAAATATAAAACTGTCTGATGTTTTGCCAATTTGTAAATTTTCTTGTATGTTTCTTGTACTAGAAACTCGTAAGCTAACAACATATATATGTTACCGGCCAAACACGATTATAGGCCAAACTAGTTTATCCTAACGCGCATCGGACAAACTAGTTTTTCCTAGGCCAAACTAGTTTATTCTAACGCCCATAGGATAAACGAGTGTTTCCTAGGCCAAACTAGTTTATCCTAACGCCCACAGGATAAAAAAAATTTTTCCTAGGCCAAACTAGTTTATTCTAACGCCCATAGGATAAACTAGTTTTTCCTAGGCCAAACTAGTTTATCCTAACGCCCATAGGGTAAACTAGTTTTTCCTAGGCCAAAGTAGTTTGATCTAACATTTATAGGATAGACTAGTTTAACCTGCTATTTATTGATCTGAAGTAGTCTATCCTAGGCCGATCTAGTTTATCCTAGGCCAATAAGATTTGGCGTGCTTTTATTGATACCAAAGACCGCTTCGGCACCAACCTTCTAGTTTAACCTAGGCTGATCTAGTTTATCCTAGGACAATTCAATTCCACGTGCTTTAATTGATGCCAACCTGTGTTGGGCACGTCCACAAAAAAAAGAACTAATTTAAATTCAAATTTCATTTCTCAAAAATGAGTTAAGTTCAAGCTCAAATTCGAAATTTTTCAAAAGAATCCGCTCAAATCAAACAATCTATAGAAGTGAACGCAATTCACTAAATACTCGTTTATGTACTTATTATTATTTTTTTAATACACTATACGGCCAAATGTGACCGGTCACCTTCGATTTTAGACGTTTTGTTAAACATCTAGAAAATACATGAGGAATAGGGTGGAACGAAAAAAAATAAATTTTTAATTTCGATATGTAATAGAGATAAAAAGTTGTCTAATGCCTTTGTTAAGACAGTGTTAAAATATTTTAACAAATATAATATATTTATAGGTGCCGCAAAAGATTTGAATATATGTATTTTTAACTAGATTTTACGAATTTTGATAATGTGGTTTAGTAAAATATATATATATATATATATATTTTTTTTAAATACCAAATGACTGTTTTCAATTTTTAAATAATACACATAAACTACTTTACAGTAGATGTTTACAGTATTATACTGCATACCTTTAATATTTATGCTACAAAATCTTAAATCTTTAATTTCCATTTTTTTTTTTTTTAGATTTTAACAGCATTTCGCAATGACATTTCGATTAACCTTACTTTTAACTTAAAAACGCGGCAAAACATTTTTTAGTTCTGAAAATTAAAAGTCAAATTTAGAACAGTACTTCTTTTGAAGTGACCTTGATTCAGGCGGAATATTATTTCCTGGTGTAGGGAGGCGGAGGAGAAAGAGAAGCATGTAACTGTAGCAATGGTCTGGTCACATGTTTCTGTCTTCAGTCAGTGCAGGCAAATGAATCGTTTGAGTAACAAATGTGTTTATGCTGTTCTTTACTAGATTTTGTTTTGTTTATGAATATATCAGTTTGATTATTTGTATAATAATTTATTAGTTAATACTTTATCTTTAGAGTGATGACAGTGTCAAGACCAATTCAGACCAGACAAACGTTAGAATGCCAAAGTTTTGGGTACCATAAACAATTAAGTGATATAAGATTTTGAACTTATTATGACAGTATGAAATATTGTATTTATATTTGACATGAGCTGAAACCAGACAAAACATCAAAAGAACGAACGGTGAATCTATTCAGTCGTCAGCATCTATTCCTGAAGTATCTCGCACTCGCATGTTAGAAATGGGAAAAACGTATCACGATAAATACAGAAGTATTTTAAGATCAAAAAGTAGAAAAGGTACAGAAAAATATGATTTGATTGCAGTAAAATTTTTAAATGAAAGCAAACGTCTTCTTTTATGTAGCTACCGGTAAGTGCAAAGAATTTTCTGTCTGTAAGTGCGAAAAAAGAAAAAAGTACCTAAACTTGAGAAAGATTTCTTACTTGACCAAAGAAAAGTGAGAAAAATGTGTATAAGTGGAGTCTATAAAGTTATTTCCAAGATTTTAACACAAGGAGAAGAGATGAAACAACAGATAATACAGCAACAATTAAAGTATAACTACAATCAAAAATTAGTAGTTAAGGCTACTAGAAAAGCTTAAAATGATGCCATTCAATCAGATCCTGAACAAACATTTAAATGAACCTTAATATACAATCCCAAAAATTCCTCTACTTCTTTTTCGGATTCAACTACAAGCGAGCAAACGCGAGTAGCACTTCCAACACTAGCAAGTGCTTGTGACCGAACCGGGGTTTCAGACAGAGTTGCTGCGACTATCGCAAGTTCTGTTCTTAAAGATGTTGGAATGATAACAGAGGAGAACAACAGTAAGGTAATTGATAGGATGAAAATTCGAAGAGAGAGAGCCAAGAATCGAACAAAAGAGATAGTAAGAAGCCTTAACCAAGTTGGAGATAATATAGGTTTGTTTTTTCGATGGAAGAAAAGATAAAACAATTGTGCAAGATAAAAAAAGTATACAAATTTTACGAAAAGACAGTCATCGAAGAACATATTCCTTTAGAAAAAGAGACCAATGCATCCTTTCTAGGACATGTAACTCCTATTTTTCAAACAGGTGAAGCTATAAAATTTAGCATGACAGCCTACTTTAATGGTAACAATCATTTGAACATATCAATTGTAACTGCTATTGGGTCTGATGGGACAGCCGCAAACACTGAAGTTAATAACGGTGTGATTACTTTAACGGAAAAAAGATCTAAATAAGCCACTGAAGTGACTGATTTGTTTGTTACACATAAAATAAATGTCTTTGCTCCACCTGTTTCTTGAATTAGATGGAAAAACAAAGGGTCCAGAGGAATTTGGCGGGGTTTTCGGCAAGCAACTTGAAAATTGTAACAAATTTAAAGTGGCTACTAAAATTTCTAAAATTTCAAAAATTCCAATGGCCGCCATTTTGAAACAAGATGGCAGATGAAACTGTTCAACCAACTTGGTTGAGACATTAGTATGTACTATGGATATGAAAAATTTCATCCAAATCAGTTCAAAAAAAGTCCTTCCGGCCAGTGCCGGGAGGAAGAGGTAGCTTTCATATTCCTTATTAGGTAGCTTTCTTTACAAAAAAGCTACCTATTGCAGCCGTTCGGAAGAAAGCGATTTCAAAAAATTTTGGTATATTTTCATCGATCATGACCCCCAGACCCCGAAACCACCTTCCGTTCAAAATTTATATATATATATCTGACCTATGTCACACTGTAACTCCCGTAATTATGAACCGATTTCGATGTAATTCGGTGTGCACATAGTACATACCAATGTCTTGACCGAGTTCGTTGGCCAGCTTCATCCGCCGTTTTGTTTCAAAATGGCGGCCATTTAAAATTTTTAAAAAATTTTTAAACTTGAAATGTGGTACCAAAAAACTAAAAATGGAAAAATACTTCTTCTTATGTATTTGACCTTTATACAAAGATTCCGGAGCAGTTTTTGTTTCGTCTATATCTTAAAAAATGGCTGAGTTATTGCATTTTGAATTTATAGCGTGGCTGACATTTTGAAACGTCCTGAAGTTTGTCACGCGATAAAAGGCGTACTTATGAACCGATTTGGATGTAATTCGGTGTGTACATAGTACATACCAATCTCTCGACCGAGTTCGTTGGCCAGCTTCATCCGCCATTTTGTTTCAAAATGGCGGCCATTTAAATTTTTAAGAAAAATTTAAATTTTAATTGTGGTACCAAAAAATTTAAAATTGAAAAAATATTTTCCTCTTATGTGTTTGACCTTGATAAAAAGAATCGGGAGCGGTTTTTGTTTTGTCTATATCTTAAAAAATGGCTGAGTTATAGCATTTTGAATTTCTAGCGTGGCTGACATTTTGAAACGTCCTGATTTTTGTCACGTGATAACAGGCGTATTTATGAACCGATTTGGATGTACCTTGGTGTGTACATAGTACATACAAATATCTCCCCCGAGTTCGTTGGCCAGCTTCATCCGCCATCTTGTTTCAAAATGGCGGCCATTTTAAAAAATTAAAAAATAAAAAAATTTAAATGAGATACCAAAAAATTTGAAAATGAAAAAGATTTTTTTTTATGTGTTTGACCTTAATACAAAGATTGCGGAACAGTTTTTCTTTCGTCTATATCTAAAAAAAATGGCTGAGTAATAGCATTTTGAATTTCTCCTGTGGCTGACATTTTAAAACGACCTGATTTTTGTCACGCGATAACAGGCGTATTTATGAACCTATTTGCATGTAACTTGGTCTGTACATATTGCATACCAATGTCTCGACCGAGTTCGTTGGCCAGCTTCATTCGCCATCTTGTTTCAAAAGGGTTGCCATTTAAAAAAAATTAAATTTAAAATTCAAAACGAGGTATTAATAAATTGGAAAATGAAAAAGATTTGTTTTATGTGTTTGGCCTTGATACAAAGATTCCGGAGCAGTTTTTGTTTCTGAAAATTTGTTCTTTTGTTTATATCTTAAAAAATGGCTGATTTATAGCCCTTTGAATTTCTAGCATGGCTAACATTTTGAAACGATCTTGTATTTGTCACGCGATAACACACGTATTCGCCTATTTCGATGTAAGAAGGCATGTGGATAGTATACATCAACACCTCGACTAAGTTCGCTGGCCGGATTCATCAGCCATCTTGTTTCAAAATGGCGGCCATTAAATTAAAAAAAATATATATATTTAAAGTGAGGTGCAAAAAAATTAGAAATTGAAAAAGGTTTCTTTCTTAAGTATTTGACCTTGATATAAGGATTCAGGAACATTTTTTGTTTGTCTTTACCTTAAAAAATGGCTCAGATATAGCAGTTTCAATTTCAATTGTGGGTGACATTTTGAAAAATCTGATTTTTTGCATGCGACAGCACTCCTATATATTAACCGATTCCGATGTGAGTGAGCATGTGCACAGCAATTACTAAGGTCACGACCAAGTTCACTGCTTAGCCTCATCCACCATGTTGTCTTAAAATGACAGGCACTTTAAGAAATTGCCGAATTTGGCAGCCAAATATAAGTTACTTTAAAGAAAAGCAGCTTGGATAAAGCTGACTAATTTCGCGAAATTCTCATTCATTATACTGATAAAAATTAGTATTGAATCTCCTATATTCGGTTTCCACTAAATTGAGCTTCGTGTGTTTGAATGATATAAGTTGGCTTTTTTAAAATAAGGATTATGAAAGGTACCTCTTCCTCCCGGCACTGGCCGGAAGGACTTTTTTTAAAAAGCAAGCTTATATTATTAAAACTCACGAAGCTCAATTTAGTCGAAATCGATCATAGGAGACTCAATACTAATTTTTATCAATAACATTATGAATGAGAATTTCGGGAAATTAGTCAGCTTTATCCAAGCTGCTTTTATTTAAAGTAACTTATATTTGGTTGCCAAATTCGGCGATATCTTGAAGTTCCTGAAATTTTAAGACAACATGGTGGATGAGGCTAACGAGTGAATTTGGTCGAGACCTTAGTAATTCCTGTGCACATGCTCACTCAGATCGGAATCGGTTAATATATAGAAGTGCTGTCGCATGCAAAAAATCAGATTTTTCAAAATGTCCCCACAATAGAAACTGAAACTGCTATATCTGAGGCATTTTTTAAGATAAAAACAAAACAAAAAATGCTCCGGAATCCTTATGTCATGGTCAAATACTTAAGAAAGAAACCTTTTTCAATTTCTAATATTTTGCACCTCGCTTTAAATATATTTTTTTTAATTTATTTAATGGCCTCCATTTTGAAACAAGATGGCTCATGAAGCTGGTCAGCAAACTTGGTCGAGGCATTACGATATACTGTCCACATGCCTTCTTACATCGAAAAAGGTTAATAAATACGCGTGTTATCACGTGACAGATATCAGATCGTTTCAAAATGCCAGCTATGCTAGAAATTCAAAGTGCTATAATTCAACCATTTTTCAAGATATATACGAAACAAAAACTGCTCCGAAATCTATGTATCAAGGTAAAACCCATACAAAAAATCTTTTTCATTTTTAAATTTTTTGATAACTCATTTTAAATTTAAAATTTATATATATATTTTTTTTAAATGGCAGCCCTTTTGAAACAAGATGGCGAATGAAGCTGGCTAACGAACTTGGTCGAGACTTTGGTATGTACTATGTACAGACCAAGTTACATGCAAATAGGTTCATAAATACGCCTGTTATCGCGTGACAAAAATCAGGTCGTTTTAAAATGTCAGCCACAAGAGAAATTCAAAATGCTATTACTCAGCCATTTTTTTTAGATATAGACGAAAGAAAAACTGTTCCGCAATCTTTGTATCAAGGTCAAACACATAAGAAAAAAAATATTTTTCAATTTTCAGTTTTTTGGTACAACATTTCAAATTTTAAATTAAAAAAAAAATTTAAATGGCCGCCATTTAATTTTTTTTTAAATTTAAATGGCCGCCATTTTGAAACAAGATGGCGGATGAAGCTGGCGAACGAACTCGGCGAGACATTAGCATGTATTATGTATACACCAAGGTACATCCAAATCGGTTCTTAAATAGGCCTGTTATCGCGTGACAAAAATCAGGTCATTTCAAAATGTCAGCCACGCTAGAAATTCAAAGTGCTATAACTCAGCCATTTTTTAAGATATAGACAAACAAAAACTGCTCCAGAATCTTTTTATCAAGGTTAAACACATAAACAAAATATATTTTTCAATTTTTAATTTTTTGGTACCGCATTTCAAATTTTAAATTAAAAAAAAAATTAAATTGCCGCCATTTTGAAACAAGATGGCGATGAGGCTGGCCAACAATATCGGTCGAGGCATTGGTATGCTCTATGTATGCACGAAGTTACATCCAAATCCGTTCATAAATACGAGAGTTACAGTGAGGCAAAAATCAGATATATATATATATATATATATATATTACTTCATATCAAAATGCCAAAACACCATAACGCCAAAAGGAAGGTGTATATCTGCAGAATTTTTTTAACTATAAAATATTTAAAAGAACAAGAAAGACAGGTAAAAAAGAAAAACAGTCTGTTCTTCATCAGTGGGAGGATAGACAGAAAACTAACTCCACCCACACTTCTAAAATTTGCAGGTTTCTGAACACATGCTCACCCCGCATTCAATACTGAAAAACTATTGTCATTTTATTAATCAAATTCCATAAAAAACTAAAATAACTCAAATTAAAACTAACAAACATAATGTTAACCATACAAAAATTATCATACAAAAACAAAAAAGCTTTAATAAAAGGTCTTTTAGAGGAATACTTAAATTACCATTAAAATATAAACAAAAGAAAATTAACAAAACAAGCATGAATGCAGAATAAACACGCCCCCCCCCTTCCAAACCCGCAAAATAAAAATTCTCAAAACATGAATACCTGTATAATGTTTCTCACCCGTCAACAATAAACAAATAAATTTTTCTTCCCAAGCCATTGTCAAAAACCAGAATCCCAGGTCTGCAACTTTCTTTCGTTTCAATTCATCAATACACACCCGTTCTTTTAACAAGACTTTAGGATGCCTATTTCATACAGAAAGTTCCAGAAGGCTGCCATCACATGTTCCTGCCTCCAATTCACATCGTTGCCATTCACTTTTTAGAACTGTCTTTAAATAATATTTCAAAAACTTAATAGGGTAATTAGTATTGTAAAATAAATTAGCCAATAACTTAAAGATCTGTTTATAAAAATTATTGTCTCTGCACACAAATTTTATTGAAACGTATTAATTGATTAATGATTATATTTATGTAATTTTTTTTACGCAAATTTGAAAACCAATGTGGCATGCTTCTAGTAAAAAATTGAAAACTATTTCTCTTATCGTACAAATCCAAAATCAATTTATTGTTAATAATTTTGAATAAAATATCCAAAAATTCTACATTATAATCATCAAGGTTTGCTCTATTCAATTTTAAACAATTTGGATATATAATATCATAAGAAAAATCAAAATTAAAAAATTAAAATATCATCAATATACTTAAAGACCTTTAAAGACCTATTATATTTCATAGTATACTTAAATTCATAATAAAATAAAAATAAATTTGCTGCTGTACTAGAATAGTTTGTTCCCATCCCTATACCACATATCTGATTAAAGGTATTATTGTTAAAAGTTACATAATTATTATAAAAACAGAAATGACATAAGCTTGAAAATAAATCTCTATTTATATTTAATTCATCATTTATACTAAAAACATAAAAAATACTCATTAAGACATCATAAAGTGAATCAATAGGTATATTGGTGAACAGATTTTCAAATACCTGCATTTTCAGAGGAGTCAAGGGCAAATTGTCCAGATATTCAACACTATTATCAATTGACCAGAAATAACTCTACTTCTTAAATTTATACTTTAAAAAATCATATATCTTTTTTAATAAATTCTGTAAACCAATATTAAAATTTTTATTAATGCTTTTAGAAGTACTACAAATAAATCTAAATTTAATCGGATCTTTATGAAATTTAGGCGTTAAGAAAATAAATGGCAAACAGTGATGATTAGAAACATCAAAATTATAAGAAAACATACTTTTAACTTTCTTTTTATATGCAAAAAAATTTTTAACAACAGGATTTCTATCAATATTAACTTTTGAATAAAAATTTTCATTACCTAATTCACTCTCTATTTTATCAATATAAAACTTCTTTCATATTATTGCATAATTATTAGGTGCTTTGTCCACAGGGACTATAACAAAATTATTCTGTAAACTTTCAATAAATTTTACATCTTCATCTTTAAAACTTTGATATTCATACTCATCAGAATTTAAATAATCTTTTAAAAAATTATTGAAATGCCCCAAAATTTGAGACCTCCATCCAAAAAATGCCTCCAAAGGCATACTAAATTTATAACTATATTTCTTTATAAAATTATTGACATTATCCTTAAAAATCTTTAGTACCCTATTGCTGCTAATTTTACTATTAATTCTAAATTTTGTACCAAAATTCATTAGATATTTTACATTTTTATTCTTGATTATATCAAGATTACCTGTAATTATATGTCGATGATAATTATCTATAAAATCTTTAAATTCCATATTATTACAACAACAAGTTAAAACTGTATTAACATTTGAAAAAGCTATTTGTCTGTAATTAAAAATCTTATTACTTAATGGTTTATGATAATTATATGCAACTGAAATAATACATTCTTTAAGAGAAAAAAGGTCGTAAATATGTTTGCATATTGCATTTAAATTCAAATTATCAAAAGATTTGTGTTGAAATTTTATAGTAAAATAAATAACTTCTTTATTAACTTTATCTCTATTCACTAACTTAAAATTAATCAAATCATATAATAAATCTTTAAACTGTAAATTTTTTAATTTGAAAACATCCAAACATTTTTTTAATTTTCTTAAGCACATTAATCTTTAATTTAAAAACCTACATTTTAACATTTTTAACACTATAATTTTTATCAAAAACAAATTCCATATATGATATTATATATCCAAATTGTTTAAAATTGAATAGAGCAAACCGTGATGATTATAATGCAGAATTTTTTGGATATTTTATTCAAAATTATTAACAATAAATTGATTTTGGATTTGTACGATAAGAGAAATAGTTTTCAATTTTTTACTAGAAGCATGCCACATTGGTTTTCAAATTTGCATAAAAAAAATTTACATAAATATAATTATTAATCAATTAATACGTTTCAATAAAATTTGTGGCAGAGACAATAATTTTTATAAACAGATCTTTAAGTTATTGGCTAATTTATATTACAATAATAATTACCCTATTAAGTTTTTGAAATATTATTTAAAGACAGTTCTAAAAAGTGAATGGCAACGTTGTGGACTGGCGGCATGAACATGTGATGGCAGCCTTCTGGAACTTTCTGTATGAAATAGGCATCCTAAAGTCTTGTTAAAAGAATGGGTGTGTATTGGTGAATTGAAACGAAAGAAAGTTGCAGACCTGGAATTCTGGTTTTTGACAATGGCTTGGGAAGAAAAATTTATTTGTTTATTGTTGACGGGTGCGAAACATTATACAGGTATTCATGTTTTGAGAATTTTTATTTTGCGGGTTAGGGGGGGCGCATGTTTATTCTGCATTCATGCTTGTTTTGTTAATTTTCTTTTGTTTTTATTTTAATGGTAATTTAAGTATTCCTCTAAAAGACCTTTTATTAAAGCTTTTTTGTTTTTGTATGATAATTTTTGTATGGTTAACATTATGTTTGTTAGTTTTAATTTGAGTTATTTTAGTTTTTTATGGAATTTGATTAATAAAATGACAATAGTTTTTCAGTATTGAATGCGGGCTGAGCATGTGTTCAGAAACCTGCAAATTTTGAAAGTGGAGGTGGAGATAGTTTTCTGTCTGTCCTCCCACTGATGAAGAACAGACTGTTTTTGTTTTTTACCTGTCTTTCTTGTTCTTTTAAATATTTTATAGTTAAAAAATTTCTGCAGATATACACCTTCCTTTTGGCGTTATGGTGTTTTGGTATTTTGATATGATGTAATATGTTTTATTGCATTTGATATGTGCTGCTGTAGCGCCATTCATGCAGTAATTTTTCATTAATTTTGAAATAATATATATATATATATACACACACACACACATATATATGTATATATATATATATATATATCAACTTTTGAACGGAGGGTAGTTCGGGGTCTGGGAGGCATAATCGATGAAAATATACCAAAATTTTTTGAAATTGCTTTCCTTCGGACGGCTGCAATAGGTAGCTTTTTGCAATGAAAGCTATCTAATAATAGAGTTACAGCATGACAAAATTCAGATATAAATATATACATAGTATATATATAATTTTATTAATATTATTAATATTTATTGTTAATTTATTAAAATTAAAAGATTGAATATTGTTAAATAAAATAAATGATTGTTGCTGCATTTTATTATTCTTTTCAATTAAGTGAATTATTATCTTTGTGAAAATACATTTGCGCGCTACTGTATTATTTAAAAAACTGTGTTCGAACAACTTTTTGTAAGTAAAAAAGCAATTACAACCGTTAAATTCAGATATCCAACTGATATTACATCTTGATTTTTTTGAAAAAAAGCTCATTTATTTCACTTTTTCAGAAAATTAATGCATAAATTTAGATCAATTAAACTTAATATTATTGTTGTTATAGTAAAAAAACATCTACAGATTGTTGTTAAAAACAATATTTGATTTTAAAAATGTGAAAATAAAAGAGTGAAAAAAATAACAATGTTATGTTAAATTTGGACATTTTGAAAAAAAAAAAGAACCTTATTTTTAAGGCTCTTGCGGCACCACAAGATATAAATTTAGAACGAAAAAACTTTGTAGTTTTATTGTTAACATACAAAGACAACTTTTAATTGCTATTAGAAAATTATTTGCTGAAAAAAATATTTTGCCCTATACTTCTTTTCCACCCTAATGAAGAATTAACCTGAAACTGGAAGTTTGTAAACAGTATAGTATAGGTCATATATTTCCGTGAAGATTTTTTTCCCGAAACCCCATAGGGGACCGACAACAAATTGAAAAACAACGAATATCTCTTTGATAACCCTGTAAAAACTAATGTAGCAAAAGCGTTCAAACTCGAGATTATTAATAAGTGGCTTATTGTAATATACTGTGTTCATTTGTATGAGGATAGCATGCATACTCGTAGAGAAATTAAGGTTTTTATAAAAACAGTCCCAAATTTCGCCACGTTTTTTGCTTATAATTTGCAGAGTTCTTAATAAAAAAAAAAGTTCTTTTCAGAAAATATGACAAACAAAATTGTAACCAATACTTTGCAATCAAAATTAAAAAGAAATAAAAATTGGATGAAAAATGAGCAGGTTTACTAAAAAATTTTTCACTTCGCATGAGCGAATGCAATCAAAATATAATATGTATAATGCATTAGCGAAGTATATAGAACAGCTTTTGTGACCGTCTCAAAATCATAGCTTGAAAATTTTGAAAATTATCGTCGCCCTAATAAGCTTGAAAAACGTTGCCCCCCCCCCTCCCCCACAAAAAAAGAAAAAAAAATGAGAGGTGGTATCAAATATGTGTTGATTAGTGCCAAGATAGCATACACAATATTGCACTTACTACTATATTTGGATACAACCCCTCATCTTTTTGCTTCCTTTTGGGAACAACGGATTTCGAGCTTATTCTAACGTCGATAGCTTTCAGAATTTTCAAGCTATGATTTTGACACTTTCACAAAAGTTGCTCTATATACTTAGCTAATACATTATGCACATTATATTTTGATTGCATTCGCATATACGCAGTGAAATATTTTTTAGTAATCCTGCTCAATTTTTCATCCCATTTTTGGTATTTTTTTAATCTAATTGCAGATTATTGTGTACAATTTTGTTTGTCATATTTTCTGAAAAGAACTTTTTTTTTTATATTAAGAAGTCTGCAAATTATAAGCAAAGAAGTTGGCGAAATTTGGGATTGTTTTTATAAAAACCTTAATTTCTCTACGAATATACATAATATCCTCATAAAAATAAACACAGTATATTACAATAAGCCACTTATTAATAATCTCGAGTTTGAACGCTTTTGCTACATTAGTTTTTACAGAGTTATCCAAAAGATATTCGTTTTTTTTCAATTTGTTGACGTCCCCCCTATGGAGTTTCGTAAAAAAATCTTCACGGAAATATATGACCTATACTGTTGACACATCTGCAGTTTCAGGTTAACTCCCCATGTATTTTTTTTAGATATTTAACAAAACGTCTAAAATCGCAAGTGACCAGTCACCTTTGGCCATATAGTGCACAATAGAATTTTAGCGTCCAAATTTACAAAAAAATGTGAGCTAGTCTATTGGTTATTCGGTGTTAGGGTCTTTACGGGCCCGGCCAATTTTCCATCCCGACACTCGGACTGGACTTGGTTTGGGGATTACTTTTTTTGAGAGGGTCTGACCGTGACGGACCGGGACCCAATATTTTTCCGGCTTAAGACGGGACTGGACTGCATTCATTCTTCTTGAGGTCTGCACAGGCAGAAATTATTAGTCGAATTTCCAACCCAGCTCATATGAAAATCATTTGGACAGACAGGATCACTGGTCTGCCCAGTAAAACTACCAATAACATTTGGCCTGGCCCAACTTTTTTTTTAATTCTTTAATTATTTTTTTTTTATTATTATTATTCGTATTTTTAAATCGCTATTATTCCACAATAAATTTATATACTTATATTTTTTTTTAAATTTTTACGTCCTTCTGTCTTTACAAGAAGGAAGTATTAGATTTGTGAAATTTTCGACGGATTTACACGTTTTTGGGGTCAAATATCCCGAAAAACATGTTTCTGCAAAATGTCTGTGTGTGAGTCTGTCTGTATGTATGTCACTCAACCATTTTGGGCGCTCAATCTCAATAACTAATGAACAAAATTTAATAAAAAAATTATATTCAGCTACTCCTTCATATAAGTTGGTACTGATTCGCTTTTGGTGTAAATCGTCCAACAGGGGGCGCTACTATGCTGCATTGTTCACGATTTCCGCAATAGCCCTATCTCTAGAGCTAATGCATAGATTTTCAAGAAACTTCAGATTCAGTTAGTTCTTGATATGAAATGGTGCTGTTTGCGTTTTGGTGTAAATCTTTCGACATGTGGTGCTGCTATGCTGCATATTGCAGGATTTACTCGATTCCCGCAGTAGCTCTATTTGAAGAACTAATACACAGATTTTCAACAAACTTAAGATTCAGTTAGTCCTTGATATGAATTGATGCTCATTAGGTATTGAGGTAAACAGCCTAATAGGTGGCGCTACTGTGCAGCACTTTTCACGATTACCTCAATAGCACCATCTCAAGAACTAATGCACGAATTTTCATAAAACTTCAGATTCAAGTATACATTGATTTAATATTACTGCTGATTATGTTTCGGTGTTAATCTCTCAACAGGTAAAGTTGCTATGCTGGATGTTTCACGATTTTCGCAGTAGGTGTATCTCAAAAACTAATGCACGGATTTTCACCAAACTTCAGATTCAATTACATGTTGACATAAATTGTTTCTTGTTAGGTACTGGTGTAAATTACTCAACATATAGCGCTGCTATGCTGCATTTTGCTGGATTTAAACGATTTCATCGATATTTATATCTCAAGAATTAATGCACCGAATTTCATATCTTTAGAATCCTCATGATGAGCATAGATTGCCATTTAATGTTTCACTGTGATACGAATGTTGAAGTATTAACATGTTTGAGATAGAAGAAAGTTTTGGGATTGGTACATCCGATTAGTTTTAAGATGGGTAGATGCCTTTTTAGGTAATAAAATTAAAGTACGGTAAAACCTTAGAAAAATAACTTGCCTATGACGGAATCCAGTGTTTAACAAAAAAAAAGAAAAATATGTTGATCTATGTAATATGAGGATATTAGTACTTGTAAAAAGAATATAACACATTTATAAAAGACGATGAACCTTCCGATAACGGAACCTGCCTATAACGGATATTTCTTTTTTCCTATGCAATTCCATCTTAAAAGCTTTTACTGCATAGAATTTTAAAAAAATTTTAAACCTCCAAGCCATATAATGTCGATTAACGATATTAATGATTCTGTTGCAGACTATATTGGTTTTTTAATGAATCTCTATATGTATGGAAATATCTGAATAATTACTAATACAATTAATTTTTTTACATGGCTTGGCGACTTCAAAATCTGAAAAAAATTATATAGAAAAAGCTTCTAAGGCGGAATCACATAGGAGAGAAGAAAACTTCATTATAGTTAAGTTCCGTTTTTTGCAGGTCCGTCGTCTCTAGTATTTTTTTTTTTTTTTGTTTTTTCAAACGGATTATTATATCGAATTTGCACTGATTAAAAAAAAAATTCCGTCAGGATTTTTTTTTAAAGGATTTCGTCATACAGATTCTTCTAACAGGTTTTACAGTACTGTATCCCCATCCGTATAAATGTATATGTACTATTCTTTAAGGAGAATTTTAATCGCAGAATAATGATATCTTAAAATATATGTATTTTGAGCCAAACTGGGACCGGGTTTTTGAAAATTCCAGATTTCAGAAATAATATCAAATGTACTTCTGATATTCTTAATAGCGCATTTATTCATAAATAATTCAAAGCCAAGTAATATTTATGTGAGAAAAAAATATCTCTAAATTCTTCCTCTCCTAAATTTTATGATAACCTCTCATCCCATTGTTTGGTCCTCCAGCACACAATTTGTCATATGGAACATATTTTGTAACTACCGGCGGCAGTGAAATCGGGAAGATAGGTGGTCAGTATCCTACTCCCCATGAAATAAAATGTATTATACAGGGGTGACCGCAATACTACTTTGAACAAGATTTTCGCCGGAACGGTAGCTAGGATCAATAAAAGCACGTCAATTTGCATTGGCCTAGGATAAACTAGAAGGTTGGCGCCGGGGCGGTCTTTGGAATCAATAAAATCAAGCCAAATTGAGTTGGCCTAGGATAAACTAGATCCGCCTAGGATAACCTAGTTCGGCCCAATGTATAGGAGGCTAAGCAAGTCTATCCTATGAACGTTAGGCCAAACTAGTTTGGCCTAGGAAAAACTAGTTTATCCTATGGGCGGTAGGATAAACTAGTTTGGCCTAGGCCAATCTAGTTTGCCCTAAAATCGTGTTTGGCCGGTAACATATATATTTAATATGTAGAGCAGTTAATTAATATACCAGAGGTGATTTGCTTATGCATATTTTAAAAACACAAATGCTTTAATGAATTGCTTATGTATATTTTAAATACACAAATGCTTTAATGAATTGCTTTTTGCAAGCTTCATATGTGCTTTTGTGACTTCTTTGAAATCAGTGAGTAGTAATTTTTTCAGATGATCTTTCACTCCAATGAATTTCAATAATCTTCTATTAGAAAACAGGACAGTAAGTACAATATTGGCTTTAAAAGTCATATCTCTGATATTGATATGTGAAACAAACAATTTTTTTTCCTTAATGGTAAGGGTTTTATTTTAATTCTGTTCTCTTTTATAAATATATTTTATTTTTTATCAAATTTATCGGTCTCGTTTTGAAGATTTATTGTTATATTTAAGATCTTTTTTGAATACAACTTTTTCTAGGTAACCTAATAACAAAGAAAGCCAAACATAAAAATTTAACATTTATATTTTCTAAAATATATTTAAAATAATGTATCGGCAAACTACGGCACGTGTACAAAGTTTTGCACGCGAACGTATTTTAAGTGACAGGTAACTTCATTTTTATTTCTATTTCTACAGTGTAGTAATAAAAACTTACCCGATTACAAAAATTAATTACGCCAAAACTATGATACTTTGGCATAGATTAGATTAGAAATCTTAAGTTAATTCATAAATTTTAATGTGTAACCCTTTTGCATATCCAAAAATGTTAGTCATTCGTCATATGCCTACCACTTCTTGGAAGGTCGTCTACACCACCATTTTCTTCAAACTTTCGTAACATTTCTCTATGTTATTCAGTGTCTAAACTTCCATTGAACATAGAATAGGATATTTAAATTTTTGAACAACAAAAAACATTTCATTTTTCCATCATCAAAGACATTTCTTTAAAAATTAACTTTTTATTCACTGCTTACGTTTATAGCTTCTTTCCCACTTATGCAGCGACAAAAATAACTTTAACAATAGTTCTATGCAATGATAAGACTCTTATACTAACACCTTGCGCTCTACTGTTAGCGGATGTATGTCACTAGCCACCAGTATTGCCGCACAAAGTTGCCAGTTTGGACTCTATTTTTATTGAAAAAAATCCAAATTTCGTGCCAGAAATTAAAAATAGTATTTTTTGGTTTATTTAATGACAGAAATTTTGTGATTACATAAAGTACGGATTCTTCTTTCAAAATGTCCGGTATGAAAGAGAAATTTCGAAATAAAAATGGACGCCCAATTGGCAACCCCGTTGCCACATATGACATATTTATTTTTTCTTTTAGAAATTTTGAATTCACACCCCAAAATTTACTTGGTAATTCTTTTTTTACTTTATTTAAGGAAAATTGATCATCTTGTAAAGCAAAATTAAGAGTTAAAAATTTCCCGTAATAATTCGGACTGTCTAATTAAATAACCAGCCAGATATAATGATGTCATTGTCAGAACTGACCAAAATAGCATGACGTACGCTGCGTACGTAATAACGCACAAGAGGTTAATAGCTACAACGGTTCATTCTTAATAAAGTTTGAAAGGAGCATTTGAGCATACCCAACAAACACCCAACTTACGGCCGAAAGGCGTATATGTCGCGGCCAAAAGGAGTTAAGGCCATTTGTAACCAAACAATGTTGTGCCGTAAATAACCCGCCGCTAGTTCCGGCAGCTACTGCCGGAACGGTAATGTTTCGGCGGTGAGAGAACTGTTTCATTTACTTTGCCCGGCAACTCTTAAGGGGCGGTTTCTGGCAAAAATGTAATGGATCGTCATCGTTTAGAAAGTAGAGGGCTAATATCACCTAACCCGAATATTTAATTAAAGAGAGGAAATATATTTTTCTCTTCATTTCTTTCTAAGTAAGTTTAATTATTTTAAATCTGGGTTTTAGTAAAAATATAAATATGTCGTGAGATTTATATTTAAAGCAGTAAAATAGATTACATATTTTTATTTAGTTTGAAAATATTTTACAAAAATCAAAAATTGTCCCCAAAATGTACATAAATTCCCTGTTTATATATTTTTTAAAAATATGAAAAAAAAAAACAACAACATAAAAGCGTTTAACGTTCTTGCCTTTAAAATATCGTTAAATAAATATATTTTGAACACACTGGAATAAAAAAGATTATATTTAATGGTTATTTTATATTGTTTTTGATTGCAAAGATAATCAGATAGCATAATATAAAATATACGCTGATTTGAATAATATATTAATAGCAAAATACTGCAATCTTCGGACATATATACTACTTAAACATGTTTAAAAATTTATTGATAAATGTCAATTTATTTATGCTCTTTTTTTTCAGCATTCATGAAAAAATATTTGTTATAATGAAAAGGAGAAAATGTTTCAATAAGCAGTTATTCTTGAGCGAGGAGAGGGGGGGGGGAGAGAGAAAAGGTAACTTAAAAGCTGTTACTAAAACATGAATTTTTAATATCATTTGAAACATATTTCCATGAAAAAGAAAATACTGGAAAAGAAATTTTTGTTTCTGAATTCACTGTAACGGAAAATATAAATAAAATTTCTTGCCTGTATTAAATTCCTAACAATTTAGATATATTTAATGATTTTACTACCATTATTTTACTCTTTAGAAATACAGATAAAACTTGCATATGTATAAAAATAATTAAGTGAAAAATTGCACAATAAATCAAGAATTTTCGCAGAATTAAGTAAAGAATTGCAGAATAAATAAAGAATTTTTGTTCATTATTATTTGGTTTCGAGTCCCGACCTGGATACATTTTCACCCAGTTGGAAAAATTATTTCTGGCAAAATTTAGAATACGCATTAAAATCTGACATTATATGAAAGTATTAAATAAAACGCGATATGTATATTTTATGCCCTAAAATAAACATGAAAAGGTTCTATTAATTTTTAGGCATTTCAGTAAAATCGTCTTGAGTCAAAAATAAGCCTTGATATATATATAGATAAACAAGATATTTTTTATGAGCATATCAGAATAAAATGGAATGCATGTTATTTTTAAATCTTATAATTTTTAATTGCGAAGATAAATGGGTAAATATTTACAGAAAAGAGATAAAATGCCCATTTAAAGGATAAATCGGAGGGGAAAAAAAGTGTTTTTGTGTTATCTGAAAACTGTATGGAGAGTTTAAAAATTCAAACAATGTATCTTAAATCTTTATTTCTCTAAAAAAAAAGAAAAAAAAGAACGAAAAAAAAGAAAGAAAAGGAAAACAAAGCTCTTTTTCCAAATGACTAAAAATAATATTAACAGAAAAAATATATGATTTATGAAAAAATGACTTTTATTTATTATAATAAGGTATTGGCTCATAAAACTACTCTCCCTCCCTCCCTCTCCAGAAAAATCAAATAGATGATGGGACCTTCAAATGGCTCAAGGTTAAGCAGTTTTGAAAGTTCTGGTCTGGTACGATAAGAGGGGAGAGGGAGAAATTCTCAGAATTTTTCTTTAGCTCTGCGTTTTCATTTCTGCTTTGTCATTCGCGTTATTTACTTCGTCGGAATAAGTGGACATGGTTTCAAAATGTATATCGGTAAGTTTGTTAGTTCATGTTGATTCATTACAAATTTATTAATTTCATTCTATCTGTTTTTTTGCATCATTTTATCTTAAAGAATATTTATATTTTAGTTTTTATAATTGCAAAAGAAAATGTAAAAGATATTTTCATTTTTAGTAAAATTTTTATTATTTAGTTTATTATTTAGTTTTATTATTTAGTTTATTTTTAGTTTTTCGAAGTTATCGAGTTTATTTTTAAACATTATAAATATCAGATGATATTGTTCTTTAAGGGTCTTGTACCTTTTAAACGCGTCGAAAATTAACGAAAAGCTTCAAAGTTTGAATTAGTCTATCTTCAAAACCTTTTTATGTATAAACATGAAATTTTGGATATTGATTAAACAGATTGTGCTTTGTGATATACTACCAGCAGAAATTTATCAACCCTTTACAGAATTTGTGTATTGTTTAAATCAAAATGGCTCTTTTTTTTACCCCATAAGTCATTGCGCGCATATCTTGAGAAAGTATGTATGGATTAGCATGAAATTCGGTAAAGATACTAAACATATATATGTGTTTAAAATGATCTACTCTTAGTCTAAAATTATTTCATTAACTATATAAAAAAAATATTTTCGTAAAAAAAAATAAAAACATATGTATTTTTAATGAATATAAATAGTCATAACTAAGAATATTACCATTGTAAATACTTAAAAGTAGATCATTTTAAACACACATATTTGTTTAATATATTTACCAAATTTCATGACAATCCATACATCCTTTCTTAAGATATCATGCGCGCAATGACTTATGGGGTAAAAAAAGAGCTATTTTGATTTCAACAATACACAAATTCTGTAAAGGGTTAATAAATTTCTGTTGGTAGTATATTACAAAGCATAATCTGTTTAATCAATATCCAAAATTTCACGTATATACATAAAAAGGTTTTGAAGATAAACTAATTAAAACGTTGAAGTTTTTCGTTAATTTTCGACGCGTTTAAAAGGTACAAGACCCCTTAAAACAGTTTATTTTAGTTTAATTATAAAAATGTGAGTTTATACTCGAGAAAATTTGAGTGACTAAAACAATTGAATTTAATTGATATTTAGAAGTATCAAGATTAATTTAATATATATTTTTAAATCACTATTAAACTATTATTTACATAAAATATATAATGTGAACATTAAATAGTCCACAATATTATTTAAAAGGCGACTAAAGTAATGAAAAAGATGTTACAAGTTTAAAATATACATTTTATTTAAAATTTCTTAGTACTTTCAAGCCTTCCTAGCTCATCATCAGAGAATATCTTAATAACTAAATGTTGTTTATTGTTTTTAAAATGTGAGAGCCAATAATTACTAGAGTTGAAAGTAGAAGTAGCAGTAGCAGTAGCAGTTTCTTGGATTGAATTTAATTAGAGGAAATATATATTATTATTATTAATTACAGTTCCATTTATTTATGACATCACTCTGTTTCTCATAGGTCACTTTCCATGGATATAATTAAATTATTATTTTATGATATAATTATTTTTGTGTAAAAAAAATGGAACTGCAATTAATAATAATAATATATATTTTCATTACTTAAATTAAATCCAAGAAACTGCTACGTTTACTCAGTAATTATTGACCCTCTCATTTTCAAAACAAAGTGACGTATTTGTATAAATAAACAACATTTAGTTATTAAGATATTCTCTAAGGATGAGCTTGGAAGGCTTGAAAGTACTAAGAAATTATAAATAAAATGTATATTTTAAACTTGTAACATCTTCTTCATTACTTTAGTCGCCTTTTAAGTAAGATTGTGGACCTTTTTAATGTTCACATCATATATTTTATGTTGAATCAAGGTGAAAAATTTGCGTTTCGTCTTATGATTCTATTATTTACATGTCTAATAATTATAAATAATTCTCAAGAATTTTGAAAAAGTTGAAATAATATATTTTTTCAAATGTTTGGCTGTTAAACTGCAAGAGAAATAGTTAAATATTATCTGATAAAAGCAAAATTTTAAAATATATGAGAAATATTATACTGTCATTCGTTAACTACATAAAGATTAAACTTATTTTTATGTAATATTTTATAAAATGATCAGAAATGATGCAAAAATTTAGATAATAATGATTTAATAAAGCTTTGGTGAATAAGCATAATTTAACAGATTTACCAACGAAGCTGTGTAAAATATAGTGGAAATTTAAGTAAAAAGAATATCACAAACACACACATTTTTATATAAAATATATAATAAACTATATTAAAATCACGTATATTATTTAAGCATAAATTCGAAATTTATTCTTCAAAAGAAAATACTTTTTAGAAGGTTAATTGAATGGTAAAATGTTTTGGCAGGTTAAAAAAAAAAAAAAAAAAAAAAAAAAAAAAAATCTTTAGACATACTTTTCAAGAAAATCAAGTTCATTTAACTTGAACTTTTTCAAAAATATTCAAAATACAATATTTGATAATGAATTGATTGATTAGTTTATTTTTTCAATTATACACTTTATAAATTTTTATGAAATGCAACTATTTAAAAATGCATTGCATATAAATTTTGTAAATATGCAAGTGAATAAATGAACAAATAAATTAATGCACTATGTGAAATATTGTGTTTTGGAAATTTTTTGAAAAAGTTCAAAGTGAAAGAATTTCATTTTCTACAAAAGTATATCTAAATAATTATAAGATTTTGTTAATCCTGCAAAAATATTTTATCATTTAATTAGGCTGATAAAAAGTATTTTTTTATAGAATAAATTTTGATTTATTCCTAAACAATCGTTATGGCACAACAGTGGCAAGTGATTACATTTTAAATAACCCTAATAGGCTTTTTTGTGGGCAGCTTTGGGATAAATTTAATTTATGACAACCACAAATGGCAGAACAAAGGCAAGCTTCTGGTTAGCTTTTATTTTTAGTGGCCATTAAAAGAATAATTCTGGGCAGTTTAAGGCTATCTAACATTTTCAGCGAAAAGTTAGTGGCATGATTGTGGGCAACTTCTTGTATTTACGGCCAATTATCTTGTGGCCTTATTCTGTCCGGCGTGACACTTTTTTTACGGAGCCGTAACTTTCACTGATAGCGGGCCACAATCGAACACCTTCGGCCAAGGCTAACGAACCCATCAGTGGCCCATAAGTTCGGTGTTTGTTGGGTAATGACTTAGTGCTCGAACTGTATTTTTCTTCTTTCAGTTAGGCAAAGAACTGTACAAACATCACATTCATTGATAAATATTTAAGATTAAATAATAGTATAATTTTGTTAGCAATTTTTTTTTCTATTCTATGTTAAATATTCCACATAATATGTTATCGCACGGAAATATGTTATTAACATTTAATTCAGTCTTCAATAATTGACATTAATAATACAATTATTGTTGGTTTGTTGCCTTTTACATCGTTTACATTATTCGAACTATTTTGTATTAATCGAATACCAAACGTATAAACGTGCTCGTGACGGAACTTTTTAATGTGAAATACATATATTTTTAGGAAATTTGTAGTAATTGTTTAATGTTATCTAATATCTTATTAAATGCTGGTATATAGTGTGTTTTATAGTTGTAAAGCAATTTTGAAAAAATGCCATAGCAGACGAAGTCCAATATTTTACACAAGTTCAGCACAAGTAAAAGGTTGCATACCCCTGCTCTAAATATCTGTTATAGAAGCTCATAAACGAAATTATTTATAAATATATACCTCTCAAAAGAATGTATTCAAAACGAATGTTTAAATGTTAAGAGAGTTTATATTGCATTTCTTTACAAAGATTTCTTTTTTAAGCGTAAAACATTGGAATCTGGAAATAATAATAGTAATAAAAAAACTTTTCTCAGAAACCTAAATTAATAAAATCCATGAAATAGCCTTAACTTAAAAGAAAAGTCGTTTTCCATTTTTTACCTATAAATAAGATATTTTTACGAAACGCGAGATCTCTTCTGGAGAAATTGGAAATTTCTACTCTTATTACAAACGTATGCAAATTCAAAGAAAAGTAAAAAAATTCCTAATTCAAAATTACAATATTAAAGAATAGGAGGCATGACGTCGGTGTTGGAGAAGTTTCGATTTCAAGAAATATGTTTTTATTATAATATGCAAGTTAAGATTTCTGCGGAAATGACAACGGTTTGACTTTTTTTTCCCCTGATTTTCATTTTTGTTGCTAAAACGGCGCCGTTTGCTCATTTCAATAAAAATAGGCTTGTAGCAAAAAGAGGTGAGGAAAACTTAGTTTCATGAAATAAAAATGGAGGCACAAAATATAAAGTAATATTGCAAGGGAAAATATTTGAATATAAAGTCTTTATTTTATTTTTAGAGCTCTCTACACCAGATTCAAATTATGCCTTTAACTTTTACGAAAAATTAATTATGCTTTGTTTGTTAAGGATTTCAAAATTGTTTCAGTTTTAGCGCTTTATTAAAGAGCTTATATATACCGGGTATCCCAAAAATGACTGATCGATTTTAAAATTCAATAACTTGCAAACGGTGACAGATATTAAACAAATTCTTGCAGGAGAGTTATGTAAGGTGTCAGGAGATTTTATGCCGCGATTCCCAATTTTAGTTATAAAAAGCATCAATAGATGTCGTTGCAAGCAATAACCGCTAAATCCAGTCTCGATTTTTCGGCTTCTCTCTTCTTAAATGCGAGAAAATGAGATTAAATTGTATTGGATGGATCCCGAAGTACCAAAAATCAGGCCTGGACTGAGCGCCTATTGCTTTCAGCTCCATCTATTGCTGAAAATTCGAACTAAAATCAAGAATCACAGTAAAATAAACTCCCGACATCATACATAATCCTTCTGCAAGAATTTTTTAAATATCTGTCACCTTTTGCAAGTTATTGAATTTTAAAATCCTCATTTTTGGGCCACCCGGTATATATATATTTATTTATATATTTATTTATTTATGTGTTGTTTCCGGTATCAATGCAGCAATTTTCTCATGCTCTGTATATTAAAAATGTTGTATAATAAATGCTGTATGTATGTATTTCTTTCTATATTCAACTACATTCAAGATTATTTAATATCTGATCTACATTATTCTGTTCTATTATTTATTTTGATATTAGACTTATTTATTGTTTAGTGCAAGTATAGCAACAATAATAGTTTTATAATAGATAATATTGTTGTGAAATATATTTTTGTATTTAATTTCATAGTAGGTTTGACACAGTTAATTATGTTTTGTATTTTTTATTTAATTATTTCAAGTTCATCAGCAGATTGGTTCAAAAGTATGTAGTTGATAGTTACTTAGATTTAATCCTTTACGATGTTGCAATACCTAAAGTTATAACGTAAATATTTTTCAGGTGACAATGAAAACTTTCATATGCTGATTTTACTACCTATTTTCCGATATTATTGATTTTAATTTTGATTGCTGTTTCTTGATATCAAGATTATTGAAAAATCTACTTATTTCTAATTTTCTTAAATTGGTTTAATTATTCCTCTGTTATGTTATCTGCATTTTTTTAAACAATCGATTGTGTAATGTGTTAATACTGGACTACTTTGAGAGATGGGTTTTACATGCGTTTATTACTTTTGCACCAACGACATCTGGTAACACTGGCATTATAAATTTTCTGGAGTGTAATTTTTGAACTTCATGTCCATGGCAGTCAATAATTAATCATTTTTATAATGATTGTAAATATATTAACGTTATATGCAATTATGAAGCATTTTCCCGAACAAAATTTAGAATAAGTTAACATTATAAACGAAATTAAAAATGAAATGTTGTATTTGTAGAATACATAACTTAATTAATAAAAAATCAAGGAATCTATAATCAAGGAATCTATAATCAAGTAATCTAAGTACTAATAATAGCACTAAATATATGTACAAATAAAAATACTAACCATGCACAAATATATTTAGGCCACAACTTGCAAATAACAATGCTATTGGTTCAAGAGCATATATTAAAAATTTTATAGATACAAACATTTCTATGAATTAGAATTTGCAGAAATTATTAAATAACAATATAAATTGACTTTATTTTGATTATTCTATTTTGCAATTGACATTATGTTCTTACGAGCAATCGTTAGTTTAACAAATTGATATTGCTGCTACTTTGAGGGATTTCTTAAATATGTATGCGCACTTTTTAGGAATGGCATCTGGAATCCCTGGTATTTTATCTTTCCTGTCGTAATATGATTCACATCATATCCATGGTCGTCAGCAATAAATCAGTGTTGATAATGAATGAAAAACTTTGAATGTTATTCATAATCATGAAGCTTTATTCAGAACTACACTTAAGGGTATATTTTTAAATGAAATTTAAAAAAAAATTCTATATTTATGATCATGCATAACCGATCCCATAAACATTTTCTCACATCTACCATTAAACATAAGAAAAAACTGTTGGAACTATATACAAAATTAAAAAAAAAAAAATGGCAAAGCGTTTCAGTATAAAAAGTGAAAAAGTTACACAGAAATGTAATGGAATCAGATTTATTGTAAAGCTCATAAAAGCGTTTTAGTTTCAAGGTTCCGGCCGAAAAGTAATGCAACCAGATTATGTGTAAAACTCATGAAATTACCCAAATTGTGTTGATAGCTAAAAATATGGACTGAGCTTTACTGGTGCCTTATATTCAGAATCTTAGTATCCATTCGAAATTAATACTGGGCATAGTATGTAATTAAGTGCTAAAAATGCTGTCAGGCCCTGTCAGACATGCTTGCATCATACGAAGCTAAGCTGCACAACGCTAAAAGAATATAAACCTCGAAGTAATATTTTAAATATAACATTAATATAGTTAGGTTGATGAGGAATTGTTATGGATTAATATTTCTGCAAAAGCTAATGTAATAATTTTTGTTTCATGTAATTACTATAAAAAAGCAACCTTTTGTCGATGGATTTAAACCACAAAAATAGTAATGTGCAGACTTGCCAAAATCCCGCTTTTTGAAAATCAACAAAAGATACTTTAAACCAGAAATTTTATTTAAAAATTTCAATCAGTTATCTTTCAAATGACTTCCACATAGAAGCAAGTAATATTAATTTAATAAACTTTCTCGTTGAAAGTCTGTTTTTTCATAATTTGGTTACATGCATAACCAATCCCATAAGCATTTTCTCGAATCTACTATTAATGCGCACTAAACATATATAACAAGAAAAAATAAAAACCAAATACAAAAATATTTAGGCTATAGCTGACAAATTCTAGGACACTGGTTCCAGAGCGTACATTAAAAAGTTAATTGGAACTACACTTTCTAAGAATCTGAATTTTTAGAATTCTTTGAATATAAGAAATGTCACCCATATATTACACAGCAAATAAATGTTCAAAGTTAGCCTTCAGGGATGTAAAGCATTCTAACTAAGAGTCCGAAATAGATTAGCCTATTAATTATGTAAGGTAATTGCAACGTTTCTAATTATCCCTTTCTTCACGAAAAATTGCGCCTTTCCAACAACATTCATTTCAAAGGTGTGAGAATATTTTTATGCTTTAATTTGAAAACATTTTAGAACTGAAATGTAAAAAGTTAATTAATGATATGCAAAAACGTTGCAATTACATTTTTCCGTTCTGGCCTGATACAGAAATATTATTTTTTTCATAGATTTGAAATAAATTATCATTTTTAGGATATATCAGACTTTATACAAATATAATAGAAATTACGACCTTACTCTTTTCTCAGATTTAAAAATAGACTTAAAGGTCTTAAAATTGGAAAAAATGAAAAAAAAGACCGTTTTCAACATTTAATATCTTAAAATGTATATGATTTAAAAACACAAATTTATTGGGATTAAAAGATATAAGTATGGTCATTTTATGTATTTAAAAAGTTGAATGTTGCAAAATTAGTATTTATAGGGGGCCCCAAACTGTCAGACATTTGTCGAGCAGAAAATTGGTACAACAGCTTACGCGCAAGATTACAAAATAAATTTTGCAACTAGAATGAAATTTTTGGTGCCTAATTATACTTCAGCTTATAATATGTACCCTGAACCTAAATAAATTTGTATGTAAATCATTTTTATATTTTTAATACAAAGTTGTATATAGCTAATGGAAAATTTTGAAAATTTCGACAGTATAATTACAAAGAAAATAAAAAAAAATTAAAAAAATAATAATTTTTTTTTTTAAACAATAAGAATAAAATTTTAGGTTTAGTTTATACAAACTAACATGGAACACATGTTTTGAAAATTTGATCAAAACATATTCAAAAGTTTTTGAGATATCCTGCGTGTTATGCACAAAAACGTCATTTGGAGAAAATTAACCTCACAATTTCAGAAACTCCGCATTATCTATTGGGTGGGTATAATTCTAATAGCCATAACTTCTGGTCTAACAGGAATTTCAAGGAAACAATCAAAACAAAATGTTCAGAAAAGATAGAAGTTTAACATCTAAAAAAATTAAAATTTCGAAAATTTTGAAGCTTCAAGAGTTTTGAGATCCTTTAACTTATGTGAAAAAATTTCATTTATTTATTTATTTTGTGAATTTTTCATTTACACTATGACGCAAAAGTTTAGACAATGAAGAAATTCTTACATACTTTGAAAAATATTTATTCAATTTTCAAATCACTGCTTGAAATTAATGTGCTGTACATATAAACAATATTTATAACAAAGAAAAGTGGAATTGTGCATATTGCAATAAATTAAATGGTAACAAAAATAAACTGCTGTCTCAAAAGTTTAGACACAAATTAAATAAAATCGAAATAAACAATTTTTAAAACCTGGTTGCGCATCCATGCTTATGTATTACGTCATATACACGAGATTGCATGGAAGAAACTAAATCTTGCATAGTTTGTGGATCGATATCGTACCATGCATTCTCAATAGATGTCTTAAGTTCCTTTTCAGAAGAGTATTGTCTAGCGTTGCTATAAACTTTGCGACACATGATGCTCCAAAGGTTATCTATAGGTTTAAGATCTGGGCTACATGCTGGCCAGTCGAGAACTCTTATATTATGGGAATTAAACCAAGATTTTGAATGTTTTGCAGTGTGAATTGAAGCATTGTCTTGCTGAAATTCCCACTGAGGACCCCCTAGAAGCTCAGCAAATGGCAGTAGGTTTTCTTCTAATGTCTGTGTATAATGCTGTGAAGTTTGACGACCACTGGTGAAGGTCAGAGATACTTGTCCATTATAGCAAAAGGTTGCCCAAACCATCACCGAGCCCCCTCCTTGTCTGCGACTAAAAAAACGTCGAGGTTCCTTCCGCAAGTCATGCCAATACGATAAACAACCATCTGGACCATCCAGATTCCACTTTTTTTCATCGCTAAATATGACTGACTGCCATTTCTCTCCATATGACATATGCTTTCGAGCCCACATAAGTCTTTGTAACTTATTATGTGGTTTCAGAGCTGGTTTCTTCTGCATTTTGCTATAAACGATTGTTCCTTTTTCCAAAATTCGTCTACTAATCGTATCCTTTGATACAGAGAGTCCCGATGAGCTTTGAACTCCACGTACGCTCATTTGTTGAGTACTCGCTAGTCTTTGTATCAGGCGATCCTCTCGTACATTTGTCACACGTGGCCTCCCAGACCGACATTTTGCTTTATATTCGGAACCACTCGATAAAACTCGATAAATAGATTTTTTTGACCTATTAATAATAGCAGAAATTTCAGAAACGCTCTTCCCTTCACCTTTCAACTGCCAAATCCTTGAAACCTCATTCACTTGAATTTCTTTAGCTCTCGGCATGTCGACTATGAAGCGCAATCGTTTGCAGAACTTAAGTACTCCAAATTTGTGACATCATCGATTCTAAATTTGCATATGCCAGCGAATATTCAAAGAAATTTAGAATAGTGTCTAAACTTTTGCGACAAGCACATTTGAATTTTTATGAAAAAAATTAGTATTATAGCAAATAAAACGACTGTCTTTTGTACATAGCATTTTAAATCAGTTTTTGAATATATTTACAGGTTTTTGTAATTCTGACGTCATAATTCTACATTTTAAAGCTGAATGACGTCATTGTCTAAACTTTTGCGTCATAGTGTACATACACTTATAAATAACAATTGTTTTATGATTCACTTTATGTATCCTCTCAGTTTAGTTAAATACTGTAAAAACTTTCATAATTTTTTTCGATATAGAAGTATCGTTAGATATTTTTTTTATTAATATTATAGTATACCTATGATTGTAGAAAACTTTTTCTTGTGTCTAGAAATCTTAAGAATGAGAACTAATCAGAGACCTTAAAAACAATTCTCATTCTCAAATTAACAGAATATTTTTTTCTCAAATTTACCTGCAGAAAGCGAAATTTTCACTTCATGAAGCATTCCGTGTAACTTAGTAAATTGTTAGTTATCAGAATTTTCTGACTGGTTCTTTTCCAAACAGTTTCTGTAGGTTTGGTTAATTTTTTCGCAGTAAAAGGTAACTAAAATACTGTACTAAATTTTTTCTAAATATATCAGGTACCGCTTCTGATATTTTCTTTTAAACTTAATGAAAAGTGTGTATGATTTTTGTTTGGAAATGTGGCTATGTGTTTCTTTTTTAATCCATCTGTGTATCATTCCAAGCACCAAGTTTTACATCTGATTTGGTGCCCAAAAATTTAGAATTTCTCCTTGTGATTTAGTATAGCACGCTTCTTTTGAAAATAGGCTACAATTACAACCTTTTACTTCATCATGTATATTATTTCTCCTTATCATATAAGGGAAAATATTTTACAATTAATTAAATAACAAATATATAAAAAAATGTTTCCTTTAGTTAAATTCTTATTTACACAGATTCAATAAACTTCTGATTGCATTAATATTTACTATCTATGTTTGCATTATTTTGCTTTTGTCATTTAAATTTTTCTCTTTAAAACTTATAATATTAAATTCTAGACCGTTTACTCCTTTCAGTTTTTTCTCCAGCATTGAGTTTATTTGGAAAAGCGTTTTGAAGGAACGTTCTAAAGTCTTAATTCGATCTTGCTAGATTGTTATTTAATATAGTTGTTGGTAAAGTTATTTAGTGACATAGCTGGTATTCCTATGAAAGGACATCGTGGTGGAGCGGCTGAGAACAGAAAGCAATTTTTGGACTGTCTTGCATCATTTAAACCACATGGGTCATCGTCACTCACTGAATTTATAGTAGACATTATGCACTCCTGAATCTATCATTACTTTTGTCATCAAATAAATCTCAATAATCGCTTTTAGAGTCACATGAGTAGTCAGCTTGAATAGATTTACCTTTCGTAACAGCCAAAAATGATGCTCTTTTATGCTGTATGTATTCTAAAAACAATCACCTAAAACTTTACTTCTAATCGAGAGGAAGTGTATACGAATGGCATTTAGTGTTTCCATATATTGATTAAAGATACTATCATTTTAGAACCTGGTAAACTCATCAGTAATGTTCGAAACGTTGAAAAATTCAAATAGATTCATGCAACGCAACCGTAATGTTAAGAGAATATATTCAGATAAGCGCACTAAAACGTTAGGAATGCTGAGCGCGTCCGTAACGGCCTATGTGTTAATAAAAGTTAGAAAGTTTTTAAATTACAAGGTGACTTAACTTGGGCTTCCCAAGTTAAATTACAGAATTATACCCTCGCGGTGAAAATAACTTTAAATTAAAAACTCTAATTGATTTTTTAATATCTAAAAAAATAAAATTTCGAATATTTTGAAGCTTTAAGAGTCCGTGGACAACTTATGTGATAAAATTTCATTTATTTATTTATTTTGAGAATTTTTCATTTACATTTTGTTTATAAATAATTATTGTTTTATGATTAAATTTATTTAACATCCCAGTTTAGTTAAATACTGTGAAGAGATTCATAAACGTTTTTCGATATAAAGAATTGTTAGATAATTTTTTTGTTTAATATTATCCTGTACCTATGATTCTCGAAACCTTTCTCTTGTATCTAGAAATCTTAAGCATGAGAACTAAGCAGAAACCTTAAAAAACAATTCTGATTCTCAACTTAACAGAATTTGTTTTCTCAAATTTACCTGCAGAAAGCGAAATTTTCACTTCATGAAGCATTCCGTGTAACTTAGTAAATTGTTAGTTATCGGAATTTTCTGATTGATTCTTATCCAAACAATTTCTGGAGTTTTGGTTAAACTTTTCGAAGTAAAAGGTAACTAAAAGATTGCAGTAAGTTTTTGTAAATATGTCAACTAACGTTCTGGACGTTTTTTTTTTTTTTTTTTGGAACTTTAATAAAATTTTGTATGATTTTAGTTCGAAAACCTAAATTCCACCTTTCCGAATTGTTATTTAATGCAGCTTTTGGTAAGGTTATTTGCTGATCCTATGAAAGAAAATCGTGATGGAGCAGTTCAAAACAGAAGACAATTTTGTCAACTGCCTTGCATCATTTAAACAACATGGGTCATCGTCACTCACTGAATTTATAGTAGAAATGATGCACTCCTGAAACTATCATTATTTTTGGCATCAAATAAATCTGAATAATAACTTTTACAGTCACTTGAATGGCCAGATTGAATAGCTTTAACTTTCATAAGAGCCAAAATTGACGCCATTGTATGCTGTATGTATTCTGAAAACAATCACATAAAAATTTACTTCTAATCGAGAGGAAGTGTTTACGAATGACATTTAGTGTTACCATATATTGATTAAAGATACTATCAGTTTAGAACCGGTAAAAGCATCAGTAAAAAACGTATCAGTTGAAAAATTGAAATAGACGCATGCAGCGCATCCGTAATGTTAAAGGAATGGGTTAAGATGATCGCACTTAAAACGTTACGAACGCTGAGTGCGTTTGTAAAGGTCTACGTGTTAATAAAAGTAAGAAAGTTTTTAAATTACAAGGCGATCCAATTTGGATTTTCCAGGTTAAAGAATTTCGCGTTCAGAACATTGGTGAAAATATATTTTAATTGAAAACTCTGACAGATTTTTTTTTTTTTTTTTTTTTTTTTTTTTTACTTTCGCATATGTATTTCTAACTTCCCAACTAACAATGCTAGAAGCATTTTTATATGAAAAATATCAAATATGTATTAAAATAAAATTTTTAAAATTTTTAAAAGCGATACTTTTGGGTTAGCCTCATGCAAGAGGCTAGAAGCCGAAAAAATCGTCAAAGAATTCGCAGACTTTTCATCAGGATTATTTCAGTGTTTAATAATTACATATCTGTTAATTTTTTGTTTTATTCATTTTATTTATTTATTGGTCAAATTTTAATTTCTTTATAGAGTATTCATCAGGCACAAATTCTAAACTATACTTATCGTTTTAAATGCAAAATGGTTGCTGTTCAGTAAACAGGCTGCATGCGATAGAGATACATTAAAAAAATTCATGCTTTAAAATTATCTGAAAAAAAAAAATCAGTAGTACAATGAGATATGATTTCCGAGTCAATTGCATTTGAAAGTACATTTCTTGCCTATTCCAGATGGTGTACAAACAGAAATTATAAGATATTTATAAATTAATAAAATAAATCGGAAATTAGAAGTAATTCCGATAAAATAAAATATTTTGGTCAAATCACTGTTAGAGTTGATATCACATCAGCGTTACTAACGGACATGATTTTGCTTATTAACGTAGATTTCATTTAAGGAATTAATTGCACTTTATTTTATATACATACATTCAGTTTGTTAAGAACAATAGACAGCAGGGAGTATAGTAGAGACCGGACTTAAAGTTTATTCGTTGAAAGTTATAATTCTTACATATCCCACGCTAATCAAACGTTTGTTAGGCAACTTTTGTTTTATATAATTAAAAAAAAAAGAAGTAAATCATTTTATTCCAAATCCAAAGATAATACTCACGAATAGAAATTATTCATAAACATAAACATTCTGTAAATGGAAAGTGTATAATTAGTCATTTGTTTTCGATTGCAGTTCATCATGATAACGAGGTAATATCGATAATTTCCTGATTATTTTAAATGAAGAATAATAGACGTTGCATAATTTAGTGCTATTATTCATGAACAGATATGTCACATTTTCTGTGTAAACATTTCTTTCAGTTAGGAAACCGTTTATTTTAGTGGAGTTTAAAATTTTGTAGTTTAGTAATGTATAATATTTTAGAACATGATTATTATATTTTGTTTTCTTATAAATATATTTTCTGTACCAGATATTGTTTTGAGAAAAAGATGAGATGACATGAGATGTAATATTAAAAAAGAATAATAAATTCCATATCTACAACCTAATTCTTGGATACAGTGTAAGAAAAAATCGTCTATATATACTAAATTATTCCTCATTTTTAACCCTTTAAATACTGGTGATATTTGTGACTACCATTAACATAACTTGTTATAAAATTCATTTAATACATCTATTAGTTGTAATGCAGTTTAGAATGAGTTATAGATACAAAAATTTATCTTGTTCCAAAAGTATTATTGGTTACACAAAACAAAAATATTATTTTTAGAAGAATGATTAGAAGGATGATTTATTTTGCCTTTGCATCTTTTCAGCTTTCTTGGCATTGGGAGGAGGGGGGGGATTTTAAAATTCGGAAATATTTCTGTATTTCAACAATATGTTTGTACATTTCCTAATTCTACAAAACACTAAGAAAAATATTTAAAATAATAGATTTTACTGGTGTTATAAATATTGCACAAAATCCCTATAAATTCAAATTTAATTAATCCTTCTAAATCTTTCAATCCTTCTAAAATCCTTCTAAAATTTATTAAATGATTATGCGAATCTACTAATGCAGTTTAAGCAATTTACGAAAAATGCTTTAAAAGATAAAATTTTCATGAATTCATAATTCAATACATAAAGGGTTAACAAATAATTAACGTACTCATACAAAACCTGTTTTATCCGTGAATTTCCGTACTCCTAGATAATGTCTGATAATGTCTCGTCTGAAAAAGGGCGAGAAATTCCTTTGGATCATAGCACGCATGCGTATTGGCATTATTAATACTGAAATCCGAATTCATTGTAAAAACTATAAAAAACAAAATATTTTATAAGTCATTTTTTTTAAATGTAATTAGAAATAAATAAATAAAAAATATAAACTAACAACAAAGAATGGAAACTTTTTCAAATTTAAAAATAAGTAACATTTATTTTTCTCGTTCATTTAAAAGTATTCATGATAATTTTTCTTCTTTTTAACTTATAAAAAAATATTCGTGTTTAAATTACATTTCAAATGAACACATTTAAAATAGATATATTATTTAAAATATTAAGTGAAAAAAATCGATTTTACCCAAGAAAAAATTCGCGAATAAAAATATAATATTCATATTTAACTTCTAGCAATCTACATATAAATATTTATAATTCATATTTTTATCCTATATTACTACTAAAGTACTGAAACTCCAGCCACAATTTCATTACAGATGAAATCTTCTCAAAAGTAACTTCAAAATTCGAGGCATTTAAAGAAATTAATCAAGCCATACTCAGTTGAGGCAAACATATTTACTTCAAACTGTTTCGCTACTGTACAAGTGTAGCCGAGTGGTAAGTGTACTACACTGGTGTCCAAAATTAAGGACCAGTCACAAAATGCTAATTTTTAAGTAAGCGAATACACAAAGGGAAATAATATAATTCAAATAATTACTATCCCTACAGCACAACTAGTCCATATAGCATGTCATTCATGTCACACATGGTCACAAGTGTCACAGTCACTACGGTGAAACAAAAAATAGGAATTTCCACACGTCCCATTATGAGTTTTAAATGATCACTACATGTGACTTCACTGAGGCGTCAATGTGACTGCTGCTTTGTGACGTGTCACCAGGTGACTTTACAATGTAACTGCATTGTGACTCTCATGTGACTGTCATTTTTAGACTCAATTTCAAAGTCATCATGAACGTTGCATTATGTCAAGTCACCAAATAATATCACATTATAGTCACGTGGTGACTTTTCACAAAAGAGCACAATGGTGACTTCACAGCAGTCCCTCTGTCACCTGAAAGTCATCATGTCACTTTAATGTGACATTATTTGGTTACTTATCACAATGACTTAGAAATTGAATCTACAGATGAGAGTCACGATGCAACTACATTGTAACGTCACATGGTGACTCGTCACAAAGCAGCAGTCCCAGAGACGTCTCAGTGGAGTCACATATAGAGATCATTTGAGACTCATAATGAGATGTATGGAATTTCCCATTTTTTTTCTTCACACTACTGACTGTGACACTTGTGACCACGTGTTACATGAATGAGATGTTATATGGACTAGCTGTGCTGTAGAGACAGTAATTATTTGAATTATAGTATTTCCTTTTGAATATTCGCGTACTTGAAAATTAGCATTTTGTGATTGGTTCTTAACTTTGGACACCAGTGTATTCTCGTTATACTAAGGTAGCTGGTTCGATCCCAAGGTCCGCAACGTATATTTTAACCCCCGTTTTATTTCAATTGATGTACAGTCGTGGAAAAAAAAAGTAAACACCCCCTACTAACACCTCAACAAATTATCGTAGAAGAAAGTTATTTGTACCGAACGATTGGAAATAAAGTCTACTTTTAAAGGATGTATATAAAATTTTCTTAGGGGGCAATCTACATATTGAAACGAACTCAAACTTCATTTTTTCTCAATAGCAATACCCAATTTTAACACAATATTTCAAATCGTCGGTTCAAACTATTCCTAGACATCAAATTGCAAGCCATTTGAATGATAAGTTTTTGAATTTTAAGCATTCAAAATTTAGTGCTTCTAATGTTAATTTTTATTAATATTATTAATTAGATTTTATTAATTAGATTTTCATATTTTTATTAATATCTCCTAAAATTATACTCCTAATGTGCTAATCAATTGTGTAGCAATAATACTAAAATACCCAAACATAAATACGTTGAAATTGCAATTTTTATAATTTTATGATATGAATTATGAATTATGAAATTAATATTCGAAAAAATTATGAATTGCAACCTACATTTTATTTGCTGGATTTAGATTTATTAATTCCTGCTTTATGGAAATCCAAAATTTCACATTTTTCTTCCAAGTAGTTTTCAAATTATGCTTAAAAAACTGCAAGGCAAAATGATGGTTTAAGGGGCCGTCTATGATAGAAGTGAGTAGATATTTTGAAATTTCTTATGTTATCCTGTAATCTAGCAGTCTTGAATGACTGCTTCAGTGGCACTTATGATGCCGTGATCAAGAAGCGAGCGCTGCCAGTCAACAATCGAATACCGAACTTCAATTTGGATACAGCCCCTAGTATATATAAAATAATTAATTTCTGGGAAACTTATCGTACGAATTGCATAAATATTTGCTTTTAGGCTAATTTAAGGATGTAGAGCTCATTTATGCTGTCAGATTTGTGTACTATTGAAAAAAAAACAAAGTTATGATTCGTTTTAATATATAGATAGCCACCTAAGCAAATTTTATATACATCATTTAAAAGTAGACTGTATTACCAATCGTGTGGTACCAGTAACTTTCTTCTACGATAATTTTTTGCAAAATTAGTAAGGGGTGTTTATTTTTTTCCATTACTGTACATTTTATCTCCTTTAACGGAGAAAAAAAGAAACGGATATTCGTCTGTTATCTGATAAATTTCTGTAGCACTGCTGCCAGAAAAAATTACTTGAATTCAAAAAGGTAATTCTGAGAGTGAACGAAAAGTTGGATTTAGCATTAAAACAAATATTTTCTATTATTGAATATTCCTTGCGCTTTTCTATAAGATATAGTTCAAATATACAGATATTTATTGTTTAAAAAAATCACAAATATTTATATAAACAGTAGGCTACTAGTAATTATGACACTTTTAATTTACATTTTCTGTTTATATATAAAATATCGTATTATTTTGACATTACGACGTTTTTTGTCCGTATTTTTTATATTACACAGGTAAACTGACCATTACTTATGAAGTTCATTTTTAAATAATGTTGACAAATTGTCATATATATATATATATGGGTTTTAATGTGAGTACTGCATTACTCAATCGTAAATGATACTCTTTGAACTGTGAATATGTATAAAAAGGTTTAACACACCTCCAAACATACAGGTTAATATGCACAATAACAATGTAGAACTCGCACAATCTTCCCTGAGCCTTGCGTTAAAAATAACCGACCAACTCCATTGCTGAATATCTATAAATTAACTATATCTCGCTCTGCAATTTTGAGTTCACGTTTTACGAGTCTTGCTTGAGATAACACGTTCAGTTAAACCTTGAGTCTTATCTTTTTCCCATATTTTCGGTCATCTTAACGTTTCTTGTGACCTCGTCAGTTACTTCTTATTAAAATTTAGACAAATAAACAGATAAACATAAAACAAAAACATCTCAGGTTATGCAGATGCGTTATTCCACGGCTTCATATATTCTGCAGCAGTTGATGTCTTGTTGGGACCAGCATGGTCTCCAATTTTTTCTACATCATAACGATCGCATGATTTACTTTAGTGACTTTATATGATCCATGGAATTTTTCTTTTAATTTCACGCTTGTGCCGTACTGTGTTCTTTGGAGTGCCACGAGATCATTTAATTTATATCTGTTAGGCTCTTTCCTCTTCTTGTTAAATTGTTTTCTATTTTCTTCTTGTATTTTCAAAATATTTTTCCGTAATTTCTTTCTGCATATTGATCTCTATCTTTAGAATCAGCATACCATCTCTAGAATTATAATAGTTGGAATAAGCATATCTTCCGCTATAAGCTCATTTAAATCCATGATGAGAATTATTTTCACCTTCATTATACCTTTGTTTTACATAGTACCCATTATCATGTCTGTAATTTCCAGACCTATAATCCGATTTGTAATTATCATGATCAAGAGCTCTAAGATCATTTTCATATCTCTTTTCAGATTTGTTAAACGAATCTTCAGTTCGCTGTGCACTATACCTGGGTGATGGCTGGGAATGTCTTTGCTCCTGATAGCTACCTCTGTCTGATCGTCGACCATATCATTATAGTTATTTCGACCATGATAGTAGCCTCTATTTTTGTACCTAGGAGAAAAATTTGGATTATACTTTGCTTTTGAAGTAGGAGAAGCATTTTCTAGCATTTCAAATGCATCATTAGGTTCAACCATTTCCAAGGAACTATTCATCAAACCTTCACTTTCTATCATAACTTAAGGTATCAAAGAATCAATAGTTTCAAAATTTTGGGGGATCTCTGATTCATCTTGGTAAGAATTCTCTGAACTACGTTTCCCATATCTATTTGTATTGTAATATCCAAGGTTAATTGACTGTTTAACATATCTTTGGCCATATCTATTATTGCTTCTGTTATCAATTGGTCTATTAAAATTTCTGTTCTTTTCCCTGTGATCGAAATTCCTACTGAGATCTTTTGCATAGCCTTTTCTATCATCTGCAGGACTATCAATTTCATCAGATGAAATTATGCTCATCCGTAATCCTGTATCTTTTGATTTATTTTGTTTTTATTCCTTTATTCCTTTATTAATTAATTTATTTTCTTATTTTCAAATTTCCCACGTGATTAAAATCAATTTTATCATAATCTATGACGTTCGCTAAATTGATCAAGAAATTATCTCGTGCTTTATAATCATTTGCAACTATAATGTTTTCATCACGTGAATTATCTAATGATGGCGCTTTTATTTTATTATTACTTCTGGCAGCATGATTGAATTTTATAATCGAATTCTTCAGGACTTCAATGTAACCTACTTGAACATGTTTGCGTTTGCCATCGATTTTAATTCCGTTTTCGTCTATCGCCAAATTTAATTTACTAATCACACCATATCCCAATAACATATATGCAAGAGATTTTAATACATGGAAATTTCCTGCGATTAAAAAACCGTCGATACTGAATTCATATGGAAAGTATCATTTAGGGTAAACAACAACTTCATCTATGCCTGACAAAGAGATATTATTTGAATATAATTTTGGCGATCCCAACTTTGTATAATATTCATAACTCACCAAACTGATATCACTTCCAGTACCAATTAAGACATGTGCATTTTCCCCGTTAATATCAATATCTATCATGCGATCCGGCTTGGTGCTGTTTGTTCCTTTGATTACTGCGCAATTCACTTCTTTGTGATTGGATAATCGCGTGTTTGATCCGATGATTTTGGCTGCTATTATTTATAAATTGTTGTTTTTTTAAAGTATCATAAATTTCAGCTGGTAACCTTGGTTTTGTATTACTATTTTCACGCATTTTACACCTCCTATCTTCAAATTGGTGTGAATTTCTATTCATGGTTTTAACATTACGTCTTGCTGTTTCATAATCGTCTAATTTATTTACTAATACCTCAGCATTTTTAATTTTTGGAAGATCATCGATAAAATGTTCTTTCATTTCTATAGGTAACCTTCGCCTGATTTGATCTCCTACTGTTAATTCTTTCAAGGATTCAAAATTAGATACATTAAGACCGCAAATCCATTCTTCCAAATAATTTCTTAATTCAAATGCTAGATCGCGCCAAGTGGCAGAATATTCTTTCTTATGCGACATTAATTTTTGCCTAAACTCTTCTGGCGTCATTTTGAATCTTTCAAGAAGCAGGTTTTTTACGTAATCGTGGTCATTTGTTAATGTTTCTGGTTCTCTAGCTATAATATTAGCAATTTCTAACAGAATTAAACTTAGTAAATGCATTAAACAATTTTCTTATACTTTATTCATCCTAGATATATGTCTCTCAAATAAAGCTAAATAGATACTAATATCACCCTTCCCGTCAAAATGTGGCATTAATTTGAACAAATCTGGTTGCTTATCTGGGCCAGTTACTGCCGAACCGTCACTTATACTTGTCATATTGCCTTGAAGCTCATTTTTTCTTAATTCGTATTCCATTTGCAATTTCTTTACTTCTCTTTCTGACTCTATCGATAATTTCTTTTCCTCTAATCTTCTTTCTGCTTCTAGATATCTTTCTTCCTTTTCTGCTTCTAGCCTTCTTTCTTCCTTTTCTGCTTCTAGCAATTTCATTTCTTCTCTCTCAGCAGCAATGACTTCAAGTCGCACTTTAACAAAATTTTCTTCATAATCATTTGATTCAGTCACCAACATTATCAAGTCAATAATTCTTGAACTCTGAGGCGCAACTATTCCTAGGTCATCACACAATGCAAACAAATCTGCTTTTCTAGCTTTATTCAGGACGGACATTATTAAATTTGTTCACACTTCAACAGAACAAAATCTCGTAGGCTTGATTACGAATCGTCTCTAATCATTATACATCAGACGAACAGTTCATTTTTTCGTATTATAAATTTCTGTTTTTAAAAATACTTTTATTTTTAGATTCAAGTACAAAATAGCTTCGTTATTCAAATTCAAATCATCCAAATCCAAATCATCCAAATAGTCCAAATCCCGGCCCGACCCATCAAAACTATGCGTTTTAATGTGAGTACTGTATTACGTAATCGACACTGATGCTCTTCAAACTGTGAATATGTATAAAAAGGTTTAATACATCACCAAACATACAGCTTAATATTCAAAATAACATTGTAGAACTCGCACAATCTTCCCTGAGCCTTGCGTTAAAAATCACCAACCAACTCCATTGCTGAATATCTATAGAAGAACCATATCTCGCTCTGCAATTTTGAGTTCACATTTTACGCGTCTCGCTTGAGATAACACGTTAAACATTGAGTCTTATCATTTTCCCATATATATATATATATATATATATATATATATATATATATATATATATATATATATATATATATATATATATATATATTGTTCATTTAAATATACTAAAACTAAATATAATAGATATGTAAATAATGTAATGATTAGAGAGTTTCATTTTATCAAGAAAATCTTTTGAGCAATTTCTTAAACAAACTAAACATTTCTTTGACCTAAATAAAATGCATATTTCACATTTTTGGTACTTCGCATGATTGATGACAAAATAAATCAATAGTAGGGAAAACATGTTTCAGGTAAGGGAATATTTTAACTTCAAAAATGTGTTTATTTTTGGAAGTTTTTTTAAACTTATATGATATTCGAAAGATACTTTTACTTATGAATAATTTATGTTATGTGTAAATACAGAAATAAATGATTTAACATTATTTTTTACCTATCAAATTTTTCTCACATTATCAATTTTATATCGAAGCAACAAAGCTTCTAGATATGTAATAAAACTTTAACCCTCAATTACATAGTGTTACCAAATATGAAAGCTATATGATTTTTATGTATTGACTTAATAAAGGGCATCTTTATTCTTCAATGCTTCCGGTGCATGATGTTCCTTTTTATCATTTACAAACCATTAGTAACAAAGGTACAAGTACAAAAGGTGCAAGAATAACAAACCAACAAGTGAAAGGTTTTTCTGAAGGCTTCCTTAACAGATATAAGAACCTTAAAATTTTTTAAACAGTCATGGACAAGCAAGTTAATAATATCACAAAGAATCGTACTGCAAATAATTATTTTAGTTTAATTTATAAACGAAAATACTGTAAAGGACAATCGCATAAAATGTTGTTTTATTCTACGTAATTAGCAAATATATTTTACTTAAAAGTAATAATAACGTAATTTTGATTTTAAAGTTTTCCTTTATATTCTTTGCAGCAAGTGATTGCATTTTTTCCAATAAATCATGCTTCTAATTTAAAGAAATTTTATTTGCAATAATGCATTAGTACCACTGTTGAGTACTTAGCAGCTACTGTAAAGTGTTTAAAGCTACCACTATGCCATTTATGGAATTAGTATACACAAAAATTCCTTCTACATAAATCAAATCGTATGTAAACAAAATTAACTGACAATTTATTCTCTTCTGAGATAAAACTATGCAGATATCGAAATTAACAGAGCAAAAAGCAGTACTTGTTCAGAAAATTACATCCAAACCTAATGATAGTCTATTTAAATCAAGGCCTAAATGAATGAGAATTTTAATGCAATTATATGCATTAGTTCTTCAGATATAGCTATCAATGAAATCGTGAATAAAGCAGCATAAAAGCGTCGCTTATAAGGCGACTTATACCAAAACCTAATCACCACCAATCTATGCCAGGTTCTAACAGCATCTAAATCTGATTAAATTATCTGAATTAATTCTTGAGATAGAACTCCTACAAAATTTGTGTCTCAGACAGTCTCACTTATAGATGTTTTCATAAAACAGTCAAATGTTTATGACCTTCTAAAGGGTATAAATCCGTTAAAAATCGGAAGTCTAAATTTTTTACGCATCCATTACGTTCTTCTTTTAAATATATTAATATGGAAGACATAAAAAAAAGTTTGTTGAGCTGATCACAAAATCTTCTTTTCTATAAATAAATTAAATGATTTAAATAGTACAAGGAATTATAAGAATTTACCTTTCTCATAAATCATCTGTTCTGCAGTTTCTTGTTACGTCGTTTAATTTAAGTATTTAAACTAACCTCTAGAGGAATAAATGTTATCTTTATTCCTGAAAAATCTTCTTATCTAGAGTTTCTCCATACATCGTTTAAATAATACTGCTCACCTTAATCAAAAATTTACGTCAGTTAGTTGTGGACCTGATTATGAATCTTTTCCCTAGCATAGAATAACAGCGAGCTGTGTTAAATGATCAAAGTCAAAAGTGAATTAGCATCTGGTCATGTACAGGCCTGCTAGTTTATGAAGTTTGGTAAATTTCTGTGGATTGTTTCTTGAGATATAACTATCGCGGGAATAGTAAAACAAAATCATAACACCACCACCAGCTGGATGCGATACACCCAAACCTACCTGCCAAAAATTCTATTGATGTCTAACTGAATCTGAAGTTTCATTAAATTATCCGCGCATTACTTCGTGGGTTAGCGCACAAGTTCTCGGCAGACACACAAATTCATGCACAGATAATATAAAAAAACAGTCAAATCGTGTTCTGGAACACACTAAAATGCATAAATCCGTGAAAAAGCGAAAGTCGCAATTTTTCCCGAATCCAATAGATTCTTCTCGTGGAGATAGAATAAAATAAAAACACATAAATGAGGGATGCATTATAGAACAGAACCCATAACCTGCCTTTATACCCATAGAGCAGAGCTCAAAAACGACAAGGAGTAACAAATCTAAGCGACGATTTAAGTTCATTTGGGAGCGCTTTCGCAAAGTTATGTAGTGATATTTGACAGATTAGTAATCTAGTAGTGTTTAGTAGGTTTTTTTTAGTTAGGAAAGTGTTAATAATCATATTAGTGTGTTATCCAGCAGATTGTGAGTGGGCGTGGGTGGACGTGTAAGGTCGCATAAGGCAGTTAATCTGTAATTAGCGTAATAATTTTCATCACTTACCTGCGCGGTACATTCACAATCATTGAGAATTTAAACAACTAAACCGCTACAGATAGGCCGTAATATGACCATGATTTGTTAGGAATGTACATGGATTTAAGTTTGACCTTCCTAGTGTAACTGCTGGTGTTAATTAATATGTGTATCTACCTTTTGAGATGTCTGTTTAGTGTACTTGACTATGTTTAATGAGTTTTAACTTGAACATTCTTTTTACGTATAAGCAATGAGTAGGAAGAGGATGATCCATTGATTGGTGAACTGTGGCCTCATTTTAGAGCCCATGGGTTGCATTATTCTCAAGTAAGCTGGAATATGGTAAATTTTTCTAGAGTTCAGTAGTTTTCTCAGTAGCTATTAATTCTGGTATTTGAGAGTATTGATAATCTGGTGAAAAAAATTATCAATTCAGACCATGGAAGTTATAGCTGAAAACATCAACTCCAAAAGTGTTGAAAAGTATTTATGACTTAAATTTGTTGGGCTATATTCTAACTCTTGTAAATATACTCGGATTACCTTAAACTTCGGACAGGTTATTGAGATTTGCAACTGGCCCTATTGAAAATGGATTAAGTGGAATTTATAACTCAGTTACAAAGTGTCACAAAATAATTCCGCTACACTGTGGTGTATGAAGAAAAATCGATTGTGCTTTTTTTTAATGACGTTTCACTATTATTAATATATACAAGATAAAATTGATATGAATTAGTGTAAAATAAAACAGTCCAAAGATTGAGAACGATAATTTCTGGAAGTTTGTTTCCAATGTAACGCGTTTTTATTCTTAACTAAAATTTAACCCCCCCCCTTCCCATCCTAAAAATGTCAAAAAAATTTAATACAGATTTGCATCAATCCCAGAACAAATGACAAATTTCAGTGCCGAAAAACTGAAATTCTACTTTTTCGCGGAAAAGTAGCATATCTGTAAATGCTTTTAAATATAATTTGACTGTAAATTTGCACGTAAACTGAAAATATATGCGTAGTTTAAATAAATGTTTAAAATAAAACTAAAAAGCTGTTGCATTTTTCAAACAGCAGAAAATATTCCACAGAACTATATTAAATTCAGCTTAAAATATGCATAGGGAAAATAAGAAAATTAAAAATAAAACAAAAACACATGTTGTATTTCTTTAAAAAAATCAGGTGTTTATTTTAATTTTTTAATTTTAGATGAAACTCTAAAATTTTAATCATATATGTAGCTAAAAGTAAAACACCATTATCTGCATCATTCAAAGTAATACACATACATAAATCTATGTTTTTTAACGGTATAAAAAATTAGTGAAATCTAAAAAAATAAATAAATAAAATAAAATGTGTAATTTTCATTTTTAAATCTTTATTATAATTAAACATTCCTGCGAAGGATAAATTGTTTTAAAAATCAGAATGAACATGAACTTAAAATTTGCATAGTTCAAATAGATAAAAAATAAACAAAAAATTGTGTCTATCGATGTTTAATTCTGCTTGTGCACCCGGCTGAGTCTCTCGGTCAATCTGAGAAATCTGTTGAGACTGCCGCGATTGCCAACGCGCAGTGGTCAATCGGCGCCTTCTTCCCAAAAGCGTATCATTGGGAAAATCCATTGTAAAAAGTAAAAAATTAGTTTTAAAACATTCAAAAATAACTGCAGATATATCAAAGTGAAATGTCAGCATCAGCAGCACGTTTTCCTAAAGAAATAACGTTTCACTGTTGCCACTACAGAACAGTGAAACATATGAATCATTGTTAATATGAATGATTTATATAAATAATGATGAATATTCATTAAAATTATTAATATGTGTTGAAAGCTTTAATAGTACTTTTAAAATATTTATTCAATAAATTATTATCATTTTATTATTTATTATCATTTTATTATTAATTATTTTTATATGTATGTCGTAAACTCACTGCTTGTAAATGTAAAGAATAATGAAAACGCTTTTCAAAATATTTAAAGGCTTTAATATGCTTTTACAAATATATTAAAAGCAGAATCGTATGTTAGCCATATTTTTTTTAATGAATCGTCAAACAGTCGTTCATTTGTTTCTTGATTTGGAACTTGTGCTTCTGAATGGCAACGGTTCATTTGTTTACATCGCTAACATATTGTTGGTAAGTGCTGATTTTTAATTTAGAACTTAAAACATTAAAATTGTTTAGTTTTTGAAGGTTTTAGAGAAAATGAAGAAGAAAAGATGTGATGCAATGTAGATTAAACAAGGCAATTTTTCGATTTATAATTCGGCATAGGAATGCTTAAGCCTAAAATGGCCACGATATGTTTTTTTTTTCTTTCCGAGTATGATCGCGCCCCGGAATCGTCACCTTGCCATATTATATAAATAGGTGCAAATTCAGTTTAAAAAATTTTCCACAGCTGACTGACTTTTTTATTTATTTTTTATGTTTTACTTTTACTCTCATGATTCAATATACGGACTTCGAACAGCCTCCTTAAAGCAATGATTCAAAATTTTTAATATCGCCCTTCGATTTCGATGGAGATTTTAACTTTCCTAGTCACGTACGTATTTTATTTTTGCAAATGGATAAGCATTGTGAAAGAGAGCTTTTACAATACTTTTTTCTCCACAGATTAAGTGTTCCGGCAACAACACTTGAATTTAAATTTAAAAGAATGCGCAAAATAAAAATTCTATTTAAAACTAAAGTGGTTCATCTGTAATAATTTAAAAATGTAAACTATATTACTTTAAACTGTTTTACCAATTATACAGATTCTATGAAAATTAATAAAACAGCTAAAGCTTGCAGATTATGGTAAAAATTGGTTTAAAAGTGTTTCATTAGTCAAAGAAATTTAATAAGTCTTATTAATAGGTAAATTTAGACAAACATTGAAATTTCAAATCCTATGTTAAATGACTTGTCTTGTACTTAGACTTGAAGCATACATTCTTCTCTTTCTGTATTTTACATAGAGTGAATTTGAAATCATTTAGACTATTTATTATGCTAGAAACAGAAATAAAATAACTTTTTGTAGTTTTTTGCATTAGAAAGGAATCAGAGACGAAGCAAAATCACACATCATTGTATCCAGGATGGAAAATATTAAAAGACAAACGCAAATTCCTTTTCAGCTTGCTGCAGGCCAGATAACTCGGGAGAGATGCTATGTACTTGCTAAGGAGAAGACGTCTTTAGCAGGCTGTTGCTTTTCTAGTTCACAGGCTATCAAAGCCTGAGAGTTAATTGGTCCCGCCGGCGCCGGTTCTGTATGTATGTTATGTACGTAACGTATAGAAACATCCGATTTGCATCAATTTTTTTAAGTTCATTCTGATAAGGCGCTTAGCTAATTAGTTTGGGGCTTCATTGGTTAAGTATAAAAAGAGTAACAGGGGGCTAATCCCCCTTTAATTAAGATAAATGGTTTTTTCATGCACAATTATTCGATTTGCTTCTGATTTTATATACCGGTTTAGTCTGATAAGGAGATTCCCTTGATTAGATTTACTGGTCCATTGGTTATGTATAAAGGGGGAAAGGGCAGCTAGTCCCCTCCCTTAATTTAGATAAATGGGTTTTCATGCAGAATTATTCGATTTGCGGCAAATTTGGTATACCGGTTTATTATGTTAATGAGCTGCCTTGATTAGATTTGGAAGTTTATTAGTTAAGTATAAATGAAGGGAACGGGGGCTAGTCCCCCACTTAATTTAGATAAATGTGTTTTTAATGCAGAATTATTAGACTTGCTTCAAATTTGATATACCGGTTTATTTCGATTTGCTTCAAATTTGATATACCATTTTATTCCGATATGGCGCTTCCTTCATCAAATTTGCAGGTTCATTGGTTAAGTATAAAAGGGGGGGGAAGAGGGCCAGTACTCTCCCCTTAATTTAGATAAATGGGTTTTCATGCAGAATTATCAAATTTACTTTTTTTCGTCTAGGTTGATTTTGATAAGGAGGTTTCCTAATTAGATTTGACGGGTCATTGATTAAGCATAAAGGGCGGAATGGGGGAGCTAATAACCCCTACAAGTTTATTCTGATAAGGCCCGTCCCTGATTAGATTTGGAGGTTCATTGTTTAAGTATAAAGGTGGAGAAACGAAGGCTAATACCCCTCCATTTATTTTTTGAGGGGCATTATTATTTCAAATAAGATTATAATATACAACTAGTGTGAATAGCCTATGAGCTCAATGCCACCAGTTCAACATTTTCACTTTTCTTTTTATTAATTATTGAGGCATCTTCCTTTAATTATTACAGTATCCTAACATCGGAAGCTATTTGCTGTATAAGAAAATTTATAATTTTATATATCATATTATATCATCTTTAACCCCGAATCTATATTAAAAGTTTGAAAGTAAAAATAACTCCTCTGGTTCTCCCATTTCAAGAGAAACACAAAATTTATTCAAATACAGTTATCATAAAAGTGCATTAAAATATTAGTAATTTATCTTACTAATAATAACTATCATTTTCTTTTTTGTATTAAAGTTACATTTTTTATGTAGTAAAATACACATTAATAAATTATTTAAATTTAAATTTTAATAATTTTTATGTAATGAATTTCTAATATGTAACACTACTGTTTACTAACCGAATTCTAACAAAATAGGTTATATGTAGGTTATATGATTTGTTTGTATTTTTTATGTGTTAAAAAAAAAAAAAAAAAAAAAAAAAACTTTAGAATGTTCTCCATGCAAAAATCTTGAACCGAAGCTCCGCATTTTATCCTTTTTCATTGTTGGAAAGCTAACGATCCGCTGGTGGTACCGTTTAAGATTTCTTAGTATCTAAAATTGATATATTTGTCTTCTGTTTGTTTTCTTTTCTTTTGTCATCATTATGTGCTTTAACATTTAAAATTGGCCAATCGTTTATAATTTTAAATGCTATATTAATGTACACAGCCATACTTAAAGTTTGTAAGTAGTCGTCGCTTCCTGCGTATTTTGTCTTTTATTTTTTCTTTATTCATTTTTTACTTTATTATAAAATGCATTTATTTTGAATAGTAAATTCTTCTTTTTTACCGACAAAAAGTAAATTCTTCGGAATTTCAGAATCAGAATAACAAGGTGTGAAAATTTTGACGTTATTCTGGATCCAATTTTGTTACGAAGCATATAGTTTTGGAAGTTAACGGTAAAGTTGCAAGAATATTAATTTGAAAAATTTTAGATTCATCTATTATACAGGGCTGCCACAGGTGACTATTTTTTTATTCTAAGTGGCACCACTTTCTCAAAACAAACATCCTTAACATACACTTTGACAACATTTTCAAGAGGAATATACTTCAAAATTTATGTTAGAAAAATACAGTTTCGAACAGAATATAAAAATAGTCGCCTGTGGCAATCTGATTATATACCTTGAATTGATTTGTGATCTTAATCTACACTACAAAATGGAACAAATGAAAGCGCATCGGCATTTCTGTGCTCGGTGATTTTATTATAACGAATGTCGTACTAAAGTGTTTGTAGATATATTGCATATCTCTGAAGTTTAGTAGCTGAAAACACAAGAATACTCTTAGTAGGATAAATAATAGATACAAGATTTTTCTCGTCAGTGAATAAAGTAAATTTGTTTCCATATAAATATCGAAAACTTTCTTTGGACACCCCCCCCCACACACACACACAAAAAAAAAAAAAAAAATAGAAACTGCTTCTTTATTCTGTTGTCTATTGTCTATAGTTTGTTTCTGCATTTCTTAATGTTCTTGACACAAAACCACTGGGATTCGCCGTGTTATATGACATCATATGTGAAAGCACGGTTGAGATACAATAAGGAGAAATTTCACTTGCTAACGAGAATAACAGTAATTCGGGGTTAGAATAAATAAGAACTCTTTTTGATGTAATTTCTCCTTTTTTATGTTTTAAATGCTTGTTCACACACACCACACGATGTAAATATTACATTGAATCTTATGAATTGATTTAAGGGACGTGCAATCCGATCCAAATTCGGTAAAGACGCAGAATAACACGTAAACGAGCATAAAAAATCTTTAACATGTGAAACGTTTACTAGTATTGAAATATTTATAATATTAACGATGCATTAAAATATAAAAATACATAAATATGCATTTTAGGAATACCTTCAATTATATACCCTCAATAAGTAATATCTCTAGCCAAGAAAAATTATTTTTCTTTATTTAATCTAATATTATATGCATCCAGTTTCTGTAATACAGAGGGTGGTCACACATTTTTGTAACGATTTCAATATAGGATTTTAAAAATAGAAAACTTTTTTCAGAAAACATTTATGGCAACAGATTATTATTTGTTATTAAAATTATCTTTTGATACTGCAGATTCATTTCTTTCAAAATGGTGCATGTAAACAAGACGTGAATTGGAGTATACGCGTATCCCCTTTTTAGGAGAAATATTTATATGTTCATAATTTAAAAAAATTTATAAAAATAAAATATGCAAAATTATTAATCACAAAGAGAAATCTTGTCAATAAGTACCTACACATCTAACGAAAAAAGACTGCTAGTGAAAAACCAAAACGTAAAAATAAAATACTCCATTATGGGACTGAAAATACGTTTTCATAAATGATTTATGATCGTCGAATATTTATCTGTAGCTATGGAAAAAACAAGTAAGATGAATAGAGAAAGATATTAAATCAACGCATCATCTTATAGGAGAAATGTGTTATATACGATATTTACAGTGTAAATTATATTTTTTACCCGAAAAATATTCAATGTGTCACGTTCGATCACCATAAGTCTATCCGTAATACCTCTAAATCTAGTGCCATATTTTTGAGGCTATTTTCTTTAATTGGTCTCAAGACTCTTAAAATTGGAAAAAAAAAGAAAAAAAAGTAAAAATTAAATTTGAAAAATCAAAAATCCTGACTGCGTAAAAAGTGAACTAATTATTTCTCAGCAATGTGAAACTATTTTTTATATTACCTTTTTTTTTATTTACTTGTATTGATGACTTTTAAGTTGTATTTAATTGTTAGTTCCTATCTATAAACACTGTTTGATGAAGCCTATAGATTTCTATAAAGGTTAGAATTCCAGTAAAGCTAGAGTCCCTGCCTACACAACTTCCACGTTGTGTAATATTTAAACGGAGCTTCCGACTGTAAAATAGTCAATGTAACATGGTGTTCGTTTTGAAAGACCTATCCAATGAAATGCCACTCAATGTGGTGCGTACTTTTTTCGTCTCTACCGTCGTTTTGTATTATACGGCCGCCATTTTGAATTGATAAAAAAGGCATATAACCATCGGACGGTTCAGACAAATTAATAGAGACCCCATTCATTAAAATCCATCCAGCCGTTGGGATGTTTCGAGGGTATAAAGAAATCCACATACCCAGATAAGCGTGAAACACATAACCCTTCTTGGCAGTCGGATAAAAAGACCATTTTCAACAGTTATTGTCTTCAAATGTATATGATTTTAAAATATAATCTTTATTGGGATGAAAGATATAAGCATATTATTCCATTTCATGCCTTTAAAAAAATCGCAAGATGCAGAATTAGCATTTATAGTGGGCTCCAAACTATCAGACATTTGACGAGAATGAAATTGGTATAACAGCTTACGCGCACGATTACAAAATAAATATTGGAACTAAAATAAAAATCTTAGTCCCTACTTATATTTCATATTATAATAATGACCTTGAACCTAAATAAATTCGTATGTAACGCATTATTATATATTTAATACAAAGTTGTATTTAGGTAATATAAAATTTTGAAAATTTCAACAGTATAATCACCTAAAAAAATATTTTTTTTAACAATAAAAACGAAATTTTAGGTTCAGTTTATGCAGACTAAAATGAAACATATGTTTTGAAAATCTCATGAAAAAAATATTCAGAAGATTTTGAGATTTGGAGTCATTTGGAGAAAAATGACTTCAGCTATTAGGGAGTATAATTCTAAAAGCTATAATTTCTGTTCTAATGGGAATTCTAATGAAACAATTATATCTAAATGTTCAGAAAAAGTAGGAATTTAACTTCTAAAAAAATAAAAATTTTTGAAGCTTTAAGAGTCCTGAGACCCCTTAAATGCATCCTACACAAGTACCCCGCGGGTCTCCTATGGATTAGTATACATTTGGACATTAAAATGTGGTCGATGAGATAAACAAAATCCACCTTGAAATTTTAAGAAAAGGTCTTTTTTCTTGTAAATCAAGAGGTACTATGCTAGTTAAACACAAGGGCTGTCGGGTTGAACACATTAGAATATAAATTTTTATCTTTTTTTTATATTCCTTTTTTCACATGTGTTGTAAAAATGATTGAAAACCATATGTACTTGCTTTAAACATTTCAAATACATTCCCATCGTTTGCCTATAAAATCCAAACTCATAAATAAAAATCATAATTGTTTCACTTCCACCTAAAATTTGTTAAATTTTTCTTTATCAAGTAGAAGCTGAACTGGTAAGATTCATGAGTAACTTTAAATAATTGAATAACCGTCGCCAATATTATCTGCATTGGTATTTAATATTTTTAAATACAAACAACTTCACTAAAAATATAAATGCATTAAATAACGAATAAACATTTATTTCACACAGGATCACAAATCTTTACAGAAGTAAAAAAACAACTGCATTCTTCTGAAATGCTTTAAATCAATAGTATGAAATTTTGTATCACTCTCTTCATGATACAATCACTAAAAATAAAACTATACCTAAATTCTAATGTGTTTCCATCAAATGCTTATAATACAAGGTGTGTCTAATAAATTCCACGACTGCGGCTAATACAACGCAATGAATAATAAAAAACAAATATAAGTTTAATAGTCCTCAGAATAATCATCGCCGGCATTCACATACGCTTGTGCACGGCGGTACAAATTCTGGAAACACGCTTCGTAGTCATCTGAAGATATGCTTCGAAGTTGAGCGGTTACGTTTTCTTTAAGTCTTCTGCGCCCTGAAATCTATGCCCTTTCAGAGCAGTTTTAAGTTTTGGGAACAAGTAAAAGTCAGGAGGTGACAAATCAGGAGAATACGGAGGATGATTAACCTTTATGATGTCAAGTTTTGTCAAAAAATGCTTTTTCCAATTTTGAAACAAAACTTGATATTCACTCCTTGCTCCATCACCGAACGAGACACGCGATCTAATGAACCACTTGCTTTTACCATATTCAAACCGGGAATGCTGACGCAATCACTCCTCAATTATTCCACCCTCTCGCCTCATTGGTTATGCTATCACATCCGAATGATGACGCGTTCCTACACATTTTCATTCATTAACTACACGTATAGTCTTGGAATTTAATAGACACATCTTGTATAAACAAATCACTGTAATAAGACCCTGTTAAATACTGATGATATAAATTATTTTTATACATATTTTTAGATTATGCATCAAGGAAAATAAATTTTCTATTTTAAAATATTTCATATCGTTTAAAAAGTAATTACGTAATAATAAAATTAAACAATACATAATTTGCCATACTTTTAATTTACACGTTATAATTTGTATCATATAATGTAATTATGAAGTATTTGTGTCTAAAATTTAAGTTTGACTTTATCTAAAAATCATCACGAAATGACACAATAAATAAAAACAATTATCTGACAGCTACGTTTTAATTATACAGAATAAAAATAAAGAAATCTTCTGTAATTAAAAATTTCGAAATTAATAAATGCTAATTATATTGATTTAACTAATTGTTTATTTTAATGCGCAATTTCATTTATTTTCAAATCAACACATGTTTAGTGTAAAGTGCTAAATTAAACTTATTTCTATTATATATATATATAACTAATTGTTACATATAATAAATTTTAAATTTTAAAGCTCCTTTAAGTGATATAATTAATCTTTATTTCCTCATTAAAATCTTCTTTTGCACAATATAATTCCATGTTTCTCTGTTTACTCTAGAAAACTTATTTTTTAAACTCTCTTTTAGAAATTTGCTAAAATAATAATTATCGAAAATAAATATTATTGTCGTTCATTTTAATTTTATTATTTAGTATCCAATAAGACATTTTCTTCTCACACTTAGTTATCTTTCCAATGTAGCATTCATTTTATGCCATTCATTATAATTAACTCTTACATTAATGTAATTAAATGAGATGTAAAATTAAAATTAATGCATTCTTCTGTGAGATAGCTTTATATTTCCTAGTATTACTCGATATTTAAAGCACTAATTATCATTTTTCTTTAAAAGTATTACATTTATTTTAACATAATTAATATTTAGAAAATGTTTGCAAAAATAATAAATAGAAAAGTTTAAAAATTAATACGAGCATGACAAAATACACTTTCGTATTTTTATGGAGTATTTTTTAATGAAATAAATTAAAATAAATAATATTCTTACAAATAATCATGAGCTGATTTTAAAAATGTATAAAAATAAAACACTAGTGTTATCAATTAAATTTCTTTTAAAGAAATTCAGCATTATTTAAAAAAAAATGTACAATAATGAAAGATTAATCCTATGTAAAATTTAACTTGATGATATTTTTTGACGATATGAATTTGTAAATAATTGTACGAATGAGAATTATGTTTAATTTATTTTATTGTCCTCGTAAAAAAATTTAAGTAACACATTAAAATCATGACTATTAAAAATTTTAAAGCCTTTTTGAATGATAATATTAATTTTTATTTTCTTGTTTTATTTTTTATGATTTATATTTAATTGACAAATTCTTCTTCTGAAGTTTCGTTAAGGAATTTGTTAATATAATCGTCGTAAATACAGATTAATGTTGTTAATCGATAAGAAATTTCCTCCTAACAGTTATATATATCTCACTTACGTAGCAAGAACTTTATTCCATTTATCGCAATTAACGATTACAATAATGCATTATAAGTGATGTATAATTAAAATTATTGCATTCCTTTAAAAAACTAGGGGGCTCTGCCCCCTGCGAGTAATGCTCTCCAACCCTCGTTCAGGCTTCTCAACCTCTAAAAACTGGGTAAAGTATCCCGTTTTCAAAAGGTTACCCCGTTACAGGTAATTGAATGATGTTATCACGAATCCCGAGTATCTTTTGGAATTATGTTGCTATGCTTTAACGTTTAGATGTAGCATTTCTTGGTATATGACCTCATCCACCGCTGACGGCTGTTTTGGGATTGATAAGAAAGATCAATTACAATTTGAAAATCTTCTTGTTAGGTTTAAAAATGCGGTTAGGTTAAAGATAACGAGGCTATGGGCAATATTCTTCCCTTGGGTTCGATATTAAAAAACTCCGTCTGCTTGGAATTACATTCAAAATCACAGTATTGAAATGCACTATATTTTCAAATTATTTTTAAAATGTTTTTTTTTTTAAATCAATAAGTACATGCAAATTTTCTAATATGCATTTATAGAATAGTAATTCGTACAAAATAAATCAAAAGTACTTTGTGCACGTATTTACCTGTGTTTATTAATCATGAAATGGTGAAATATATAAACAAATTTCTTACCCGCACTACTTTTACAGTATATGATTCCGAAAGTGACTTATCATGAAATTTATCCATAAGAAAATCATTTTTAAACCACGCTTTAATAGATGACTTAATTTTCACAATTAATTGGGTTTTGCGTCTTTTAATTTAATTATTTTAAAGGTTTTTTTTTCTTTTTTAAGATTCGCGTGTAAATATATTAATCAATTTAAAAGTGTTTCGGAATATAATTACTTCAGCTTTTAAATTAATACCTAATTTTCACCATTAAAAGTTTTTTACAAGAAATAATTTAATTATTGTGGGCCTTTTATTATAACGATATTTAACCCTCTAAGTGTTTGGGGCGTAATATTCCGTTCACTAAGCTCCAGGTTTCACAGCAATACAAGCAATATTTAAGATAATATAATTCTATAGATTTAATGAATTTTAAATACATTGAAGAATGATTAATCCTCTCAAGGATTACATTCATATTTGTAATTGAGTTTTTTTTATAATGTTGAAAGAATCATATTTTCTTAGCATTTAAAACAAAATGCAAAGAAAACAACATTACAATTTTACCCTTTTGCAAGACGCTCGGAGGGTTAATATTTGTGCATTTTATGTATGACGTAATAGATACCATTAAATGAGTTTCGAGTGTAATAATTTAATTAATTTAAGGTTTTCTTTCTCTTTTTTTTATATTTACGTGTAAATACAATTTCTATGAAATAATTTTCGCTATTTCCTGCTTCTGACACATGATCATATGATTATTATTTTAAAGTTTCATCTCTTTAGCCACGTGTAAATACAATTTTTATTTGAGGGGAAATATAATTCTTTGCTCTGTTTTACAAATATTCATCAATATAAAAATGACCTTTTCTAAATATGAAAAAAAAAAAAATATTGAAATAATGAAAATATGAATGAAAATTTAAAAAACCCCAAAACATTTGTCAAATAAAAAACTAGTATGTTGTGGCCATCACAAAACTTTCTTCTATCTCATACATGTAAATACTTCAAAATTCACTATCTCAGTGCCAAATTAAATGGCAATCTGTGTTCATCATGAGAATTCTAAAATTATGAAATTCCGTGCATTAGTTTTCGAGGTATGACCGTCACTGAAATCGTGTAAATCCAGCAAAATGCAGCATAGAAGCGCCACCTATTGGGTTATTTACACCAGAACCTAATTATCATCAACTTATGTCAACGTCTAACTGAATATAAAGTTTGGGGAAAATTCGTGCATTAGTTCTTGAGATAGAGGTATTGCGCAAATCATGACAAATGCAGCATAGAAGCGCCACATGTTGAGCGATTTGCAACAACACATAATCAGCTGCAATATTGATCAAGTTATACTTAAATCTGAAGTTTCATGAAAATTCGTGCATTAGTTCTTGAGATAGGGCTATTGAGGAAGTAGTACAAAATTCAGCACAGCAGCGCCACCTATTGTGCTATTTACACCAACATGTAGTCAGCATCATTTCATATGAAGTACTAACTAAATCTGAAGTTTGATGAAAATGTTTGCATTAGTTCTTGAGATACAGCTACTGCGAAAATAGTGTAAATCCTGCAAAATGCAGCATAGCAGCGCCACCTGTTTGGCAATTTACACCAAAACGTAAAGATCATCCATTCATGTCAATGACTAACGGAATCTGAAGTTTTATAAAAATCCAAGCATTAGTTATTGAGATAGAGCTTTTGCGAAAATTCTGCAAAATGCTACATAGCACCTGCAGGGCGATTTACACCAAAAACTAATCAGCACCAATCTATATCAGGGACTACCTGAATATAATTTTTTATTAAATTCCGTGCATTAGTTCTTGAGATAGAGCGCCCACAAAATTTGTGTCACATACAGTCAGACAGACTCACACACTCACAGACAGACATTTTGTAAAAACATGTTTTTTGGAATCTCTGACCTATAAAACGTGTAAATCCGTCGAAAACTGGAATTCAAAAATTCTCATGAAACCAATACTTTCTTCTTGTAAACATAGAAGAAAGTAAAAATAAGAACAGTTTGCACACCAAAAAATTGCAAAGTTTTTAAAATTATTTCGCTAAAAACATAATGGCATTCTTCTGTATAGTTTTTGTTCTTATAGAACTTTTTAATGAAACGATTTGTCAGACTGTAACAATTAATATCACTTAAAATAATTCTTCGATTTAAAAACTGTGTATTTCAGTGTGTTTATCAAACATTTCTCTATAAAAAGACCAATTTTCATATATTTGTATGCCGTAGTTCTCTTATTAATAGCGAAGAAACACCTCCGGTCACAAAAAATTCATTTATGTTGGCTGCTGTGGCGGCGGTGACAGCGTTGGTGACTTCTTTACAATAGAGAGATAGTTTGATATTTCCTTAAATGGCTCGACGTTTAACACTTTTCTACTGGTGTCAAATGACACCTTTGAAGATTTTGATTTTTGGATATTTTATCCGCCATCGTAAACATGCTTACAATAGTGTGGCAAGAAGGACCACTTGCAGAAATAAATTACAGCTAAATACTATTTGAAACTAGTATGTTGTGGCCATCACAAAACTTTCTTCTATATAAATCACGCCAATTACTAAATCATTTAAATAGTACAAGAAATAACAACGATTTAGCACCAATCCATACCAAAGTATATCTGAATTTGAAGTTGGATGAAAATTCGTGCATTAGTTCTTGAGATAGCGCTATAGCGGAAATTCTGAAAAAGTAGAATAGCAGTGCCACCTGTTGAGCGATTTCCACCAAAAATAAACAGCACTAAATGATATCAAGATATACCTGAATCTGAAGTTTGTTGAAAATCCAAGCATTAGTTCTTGAGTTAAAGCTATTGCGGAAATCGCAAAAAATGCAGCATAGCACTGCCACCTGTTGAGCGATTTACACCAAAAATTAAACAGCACTAATTTTTACGTTAATTGATGTCAAGGACTAACTAAATCTGAAGTTTGATGAAAATCCGCGCAATAGTTCTTGAGATACAGCTCTTGCGGAAATTGTGAAAAATGCAGCACAGAAGCGCCACCTGTTGGGGGATTTACACCAAAAATTAAACAGCTCTAATTTATATCAGGGACTAACTGAATCTGAAGATTGATGAAAATTCGTGCATTTTTTCTTGAGTTAGAGTTATTGCGATAATCATGTTAATGCAGCATAGCAGCGCCACCTGTTGGGCGATTTTCACAAAAAAGAAATCAGCGCCAAACTCAATCCTGGACTAACAAAATCTGAAGTTTTATGAAAATTCGTGCAGTAGTTCTTGAGATATAGCTATTGCAGAAATCGTGAAAAATGCCGCATAGCAGCGCCACCTGTTGGGCGATTTTCACCAAAAACTAAACAGGTCCAGTTTGTATCAAGGTCTAACTAAAAAAAAAGTTTTGTGAAATTCCCTACATTAGTTCTTGAGATAGAGCGCCCATTTTTCTTTTTTGTCACATACAGACTCACAGAGTGACAGACACACTCACAGACAGACATTCTCTAAAAACCATCAAATCGTGTTCTGGACATTCTAAAACGTATAAATCCGTCGAAAACCAGAAGTCGAAATTTTTCACGAATCCAATACTTTCTTCTTGTAAAGATAGAAGAATGTAAACAGGTAATCTATGTGTGTTTCACCATCTTATAATAATATATTTTGTAAATACATATTACAATCATACTTTTAAATCATACATCTTATAATCTTATATCATCTACTCTCATGCTTAACCGTATAAGTGCGCATAATAAATATTTTTTTTTTCGGTCCAGTTATTTTGTGTCCCCCTCCCTTCACTGTATAAACATGTCAGCACTGTTGCACTAGTATGACACCATTTTCACAGACATTTTATTTTTGACCGTGCTAAGACTACGAGCCTCAGTTGAATCATCCAGAAATTATTGATATTTTGCGTATAGTAACTTTAACTTTCCTATGTTTAATAAAAATATAAATGTTTAAAAAACTACCGAGCAAGGGTCGGTCTACAATGTAGTCTAAATATATATACATATAAGGTAAACGTCATATATACATCATAAATACGTATTATTTAGACGTTATTAGGACATACTTATCTCATATAAACGTCATCTACGTCTTATGCACATGCCATATACATACGCCATATATAGTTCGTATCAAAAACTTGACTATATACATCACGCTATTACAAGGATGTATGAGAGGGATAAATATCTTATACCTTACGATAACTAAAGACGCAAAATAGTGCTACGTACCTTAATATCACATTCAAAATTCGTGGGACTTGGCAAATTTTTAGAAATTTTAGAGTTCATAAAATCAAGTAAAGCTAATAAAACAGACGTAGGGATAAACATATTATTTATGGATAACAATCAAACTGAAATGGGACCACCAGCACAATTCGTTCCAAGAAAACAAAATAAACAAGAAATTGTTATTATTTAAAACATATATTTTTCTACATATTCACAGTTAGGATATTATTATTATAATTATTATTATTATTATGCTTAAAACTAATACTTTTTTTTGTAAATAACAAAAAAAAAAATAGTATCCAAGAAAAAAAAAAGACTGGTTTATATTAAAAAATACATATTTAACTATTTGTCGTTTTTTCCTACAAAAGAAATATTTTTATGAGAAGAGCATCCTTTTTTGGAACAACCGTGGAAGTTTCATCTTTTATTACAAACTTATGCAAATTTGAGGGTGGAAAAGAAATTTCTAATTTAAAGCTATGATATAAAAGAATGCTATAGAAAATGCTTGCTGCGCATAATACCGTAATTGGCAAAATATGAATTTCAAGATAAAAGTTTTTACTAAGACTCGTGCTTTGAGATTTACATTATAAATCAGCAGTTTTCAAATCATTACATTTCGTTTGGAGTGTTATTTTTTTTAAAGGAAATATTCGCCTATATCAATAAAAATACAGTTCTAATAAAACATGATAAATATTAATAAGGAAATTATATAGATTTCAAAATTCTTTTTCATTTAGTATAGATGAAGGGTGTTTCAGAAAGTACTCCCCAACATTAAAATGACATTACTGCGAAATAGCGCGAGACAGAAAGGTGAAAGAATTGGTATGTTGGACAGACATGTCTGGAATTTGTTATAGTCCGGTTTGCTGAAATAGTTCCAATATTGGCTAAATGGTGCCAGTACACGCACATGAAGCTTTAAATAGTATTTTATGTTTCATTGCTCACATGTGTAAGGGATTTATATCGAATTTGTTATACGGAAATTGAAGAATGTCATGCTGTATTTTTAAGAGCAACGTATTTTCATTGCACTGCAATACCACCGATTAGATCGATGTCCGACGATAACAAAGAGAAGCAGACCAGAAAACATTGAACAAGTTTGAAGGAACGGGCAGTGTGGCCGATGATTTAATCGGAAACTTTGGGACGTAACCGATCAGTCATGACATTTCAAAATCTGCAAGCATTCGAAGAAATTGTTAAACATAGTCTTTGGAAAACCATCAGCCAAGCCGCTTAAGCGGGATTCTCAAACATCACTACATACAGAATAATGCGAAAGGGCCTGAAGCTGTTTTCCTATAAAATACAGTGTCATCAAGTAATCTCAAATACAGTTCTGCTGATGACTGATGGTAGTAAAATTGATGTCGGCTGCGTGTGGCGCACCAATGAGACCCATTTCCATTTAGAGAGATTTATGAATAAACAAAACTGCCGAATATGGTGCACAGAAAACCCGTGTTTGTGTATTACAAAACCACCGCACTTGCAAAAGTTACATTTTAGGTTGGACTATCCGGTAAAGGGGTCATATGGCCCTTTTTCACGAGGGAAACGATTAAATAATCCCCATATAATGAAATTTTACATCAATTTGTTGCCACATTTCAAGGTCTAGATTTCTAGAAGACGTGCCAGAGAATTCATGGTTTGTGCAGGATGGGGCCTGACCACACCGTACTACTGCAATTTTTGAGTTCCTTGGGGAATACTTCTGTGACCATGTTTATTGTCCTCAATTACTCCCGAGTGACAGGCATTGGTATGGATTGGTCTCCATATACTTCGGATATCCATCCATACGACTTCTTCTTGTGGGGCCACTGTTTTCTCTAAGACACTGTTTTCTCTAAGAACTTCGAAACAGCTTGAAAAATTCATCTGCGAGGCATGTGCATCCGTTTCAGTACAGACATTGCAACGAGTAACTTCGAACTTTACCCTTTCTTTGTGTCATGTTATTTCTAAGAAACCATAAGAATCAAAGAAACCATATCGAAACTATTGTAATAAGATTTGATCCCTGTTCAAGAAGCATACTTTCAAACGCTACTTCAAAGACGCTCCTCCGTGACTTCAGCGCCCTGTGATAATCTTGAAACTATTTCTGCATAATAAATTTTAGACCTGTCTGTCCACGATGCCATTTATTTCGGATTTCTGTCTCTCACTGTTATGTCATTTCAAAGTTAAGTATTTCTTTCCGAAACAAGCTGTACAAACGCTTTGAAAGCAATATAAAATCTCACTGTGGTAGCAGTTTCATTAAGCTAAGTCCTATAAATATTTTAGATTGTGGATATAAGTATTTAAATTTTTTATTTGTATCAGAAATATCTTCGAAATAGATTCAGTGTCATGAAATTCTAAAATATATATAAAATCTACGATTTCTTTTTTATTTGTGCAATTTATATTTATTTATTATATTGTATTGTTAATTTTAATTAATATTAAATATATTAATATTTTTATTTACAGAACAAAGGATGTTTATTTCCGTACCAAATGATTTGTACAGCACCGTCCTTAGATTAACATTCTTTTAGTAGCTTGGCAATTAACTCAAACATTTAAAACATTTACACTAAGACATTTCTTAGATCATAAGTTTCATCTTATTGTCAGATTAAACTACATTTTACTTCATAAATATTTTCAGTTTTTTTCTTTTTTTTTGAGGAAATATCACAGTAAAACACATTTGTAAAACACTTGAATAAGAAATTACAATGAAAGATCATATCAATAACTTTACACTCCTTTGATTTTAGTTTACCGAGATGTTTAATTAAACGACTTATTTAAAAATAAAACATAAAATTGATATATATTTGTATTCATCTACATATATAAACGAATTTTATAACCTATTGTGTTTGAAATTGGTTTGTAATAAAAATAAATTGAGCAATTGTGACACCATTCTCTATATCAGTGGTTCCCAACCTGGAGTACGCGTACCCCTACGGGTATGGGGCGTTACTGCTATGGGTACGTGGAAATAATATCGGTAACGGCGGAAATCACAAAATGATTTAACTAATAACACATAAGAGAAATTGATAGTTTTAGATTACAAAGTTTGTCTCATGTTCAAATCCAATATGTTACACCCAAAATAAGGGGAAATGCCCGCTATACTTAATCCATAATTGATAAAGCAATGTCAGTAGATCAGCCTACTTATAAGCATATTATATGAATGCTTAATTTTCGCCCCATCTTCCCAAAAACTTCAATTAACATTTTTTTAAATTATTCTGTGTTTAATATTAATTGTAGATCACCCGAATCTCATTAGATCTTCTGATTTTAATGTCCTTTATAAAAAAATGTTGATCAGTAATCATGGTATGATTGTAATTTTTTTTTTTTTTAAAGCTACATTAATTTTTCTTAATGTTTGGCTAATATTATAAAAAAGAAATATTAAGTTTAAAATGCAAATGTAATTTGTATCAAATTATTATATGGTTGTGGCATGATTACTAATGAAGAAAGAAGCATGTTGAATGCAGGGAAAAAGAGGACTTGTTTATGAGAAATGGGGGTCCTTCGAAATTAAAAGCCTAAGAAAGGAGTAAGTGAAAGAAAAAAGGTTGGAAAGCACTGCTCTATATCATACCCTCTCAAACTAGTACGCCTTGCGTACCCAATTGATGATTTATATCCGTCTCCTTTACATTCATTTTCTTAAAACTTTTCTTAGGAAAATGAACAAAAAAATCCAGCAAATGCATGCATATAAACTAGGGCTTTTAATGTAAATATACATGTAGCAAGTTTTTTAATGTGATGGTCCTGCTTGTTAATATTTGCATGATTCTTGAATTTTTACTGATAATTTTAAGTTTTTATCATTTCACACTTCATTAAGTTTTTATTTTCTTTTACTTATTTAAAATTCAGTTTCTATCGCATCTTTAATATCTAGTATATTTTCGTATCTCGTTTTTAAAACAGTTTTATTAGCTATTACTTATTATTTATTATCTATTATTATTTATCAGGGCTTAGCTGCACAGATCTGCATTTCCGTTGTCGATACTGACTAGTCATAGACACCGTGAAGCTTCTTCGCGCACCTCAAGGAGTGTGAATATCCTACTGTGAGAAAAACTATACCGTATGTGATAAGAAATCCCGCTCACATCATTTTTGTCTTAATGTAGTATCAATGAAAAAAAAACGCCATGATCTAATATATTTATTATTTAAGAGCTTTACATGAAGTTAAAATATCAAAATTAGCTTCATTTTTAGAAAATTTCATATTTTGTAGTGTATTATTGATATATTGCTGTTATATATTAAGTATTTCTAAAATATTCCACTACATCTAGAGAGTATCAATGCTATCCTTTAACCAATGTTGTTTATTAATACTAGAAATGTTTTCTAAAGCAAATTTTACTTAAAATAAAGCTAAATTTTATTTTCGGAAATACATTCTTTAATAAATACACTCCTGATAATATACAAAAAGGAATGTTTTTTGACCGGTAAAAATATATAAAAGAATTTCGAGTACTAACGTAAAACATATAAGAAAAAACATTTTTATGACCAAATCTAAAGCTGATTTTATTTTAAGATCAAAACTTTTTTATGCTTTTAACTATAAATAATTTAATAGTTTTAGATAACAAAATTGCTTAACAATAATAAATTCATCTCTTTAATTTTAGTTATATTTATTTATGAAGTACTATAGCGGGTCAAAAAATAAGTTATTATTATATTAAAAACATGTTTTGATATGAATAGTTATGAAAAGTGTACATCAAAATAAAATCTGACATAAATAATATTAGAATTTATTTAATAACAAAACTGAAAAAAAAAACTAGATGTCTAAGTTTGAATTTCGCTTCTTTTGTTTTTTTTAATTAATGAAGTCAAATAAGAAATGTATGTGTGGAAGATAAAAGCAATAAGCTAGATGTAAGAATAAAAAGCACAAGGCGAGGGTTAATAATGAGAAATGGTGCCACAAAATAAATAATTTTACATAGTAATTAAATAAAATTATAGCATTAAATTTAAAAGGACTGCATTAAAAAAGCTTTATTTCATGTTTATTTGCTTCTGTTATTTCATCTAAAAGATTCTTTTGCCTGTTTATCGCTACAGATGAATTTATTGATCATACTTAACTGACATAACAAAACTGTGTAAGAAGATATCAATTACATCTCATCGAATAATATAAAAGACATGCAAAAGAAAAATATTTTTACGAAATTTTACCAGTGAATACATTTTAGCAGACATGCAAAATAATCAGCATATTATGTATTTACTAGGGGGCTCTGCCCCCGCAAGCTACGCTCGCCAACCCCCCGTTCAGACACCGCAGAATCTAAAAGCACGCTAATTTGATCGATTTTAAAAAGATTAGAGAAGATTAAATTACAATGAAAAAACCTATAGCGATCTCCCTGTAAACGGGTTTCCATTCAATTCCCTTTGATTGTGGAAATTTAAAGCCTAATCAGTTGCTGTTAAGGCATCCAATGGTTGTTTTCGTGTTTGATTAAAGAAGATCAGTTAAACATTTGAAAAGAAGCTAAAATAAAATGAATTAAGTAAACAGAGCCTCCCGGTATTTATAAACAGCGTTATAAAACGATTGACATACTACAATTTACTGCTTTAACCCCTTCAAGGGCGGTGGTTCACTTTTGGACCACATAATTTTAATTCTTAAATGCCACATTGGCACCAGAATATTGAAATGAAATTTTTCCTTTTATTAATTAAATGAACTAAAGTATTTTTTTTATTTCGAAATTGGTTTGTAAATTCTGGTGCCATTCACTGATTTCAAAATTTTACGAATAGAAGTACCTTGCCCCAAAGAGGGTTAAACGCATATTAATTTATTTATAATTTTTAAAGTTTCTTTTCTCTTTTAATATTCACGTGTAAATACAATTTTCAAGACATAATTTTCAATATTTTCCTGTTTTTAACACGTACTCATTTATAGTAATTTTAAAGGGTTTTTTTTTCTGTTTTTAATAGTCATGTGTAAATAAATTTTTAATCGTTAGGAAATATTATTTTTTGCGCTGTTTTTACAATTGAAAACAATCTCTATAATAATAGCCTAAGTCATGTGACTATTATCAACAGTTCCGTGCGGATCCCTTCGCTTTTTATTTTCCAGTCGGCCATTTTGGTACTTTAATATTAGCCAGCCACAGGCGATAAGTCGCCAAATATTATTCTATCGCCATCATTTCACTTATATTATGATAGTCCAAGTCATGCTACTGCCATAAACAATTACGGGCTGATCCCTTCGCTTTTCATAAGAAAGATTTCCATTGTGATTAAGGAATCAAAGTTAATTTTTCGAATAAAACCTCATAAAAGTTGCCATGATCGTAAAGAATTCTTGGTACTTTTATCTAAGCCGGGTGCAAATCTCGCCAATAGCTTTTTTTTTTTTTTTTTTTAACTCGCCAGTTAGCATTTTTTTTATTTTTCATTTGGTAAATTAAAACGGTACTACTTGGTTATCCCATCGACCAAAAATCTATCGCCAAACTACACGATTAAAAGCCAATAATGGTTGATATTAAATGTCACATTCACTTGACTGTAAGAAGTTACACGTGTTTACGTCATCAAGTGATTTTTAATTCGACGTTTTATTTGTATTTTTGTTAATGTTATACTAATTTATTTGTTCTTACGTTATTTAAAAGAAAAATTATGTCAATTTGTATAATTTGGCGAGTGGTTTGGCTATTTATATAATTTGGCGAAATTGGTCGACGGGATAACTAAGTAGTACAATTAAAACATCGCTTTGAATTTGAAATTAAATGTCATAATTCGTTGCATTATTTGATCGTGTTGGGCGTGATTTTTTTTATTTTTTTTTTTAACGACAATTTAGCAAAAACATCATTTTTGAATACCAGTTTCATATATATTTTTAAATTATTTTCTATTTTTAAAATTACATAACAATAAATATAAAAAATAATTAATAACTATAGAACAAAAAATTTATAACATTTTTTTTTTAATAAAAAGAAAGTAAATGTAAATAAACACTTATTAATAAATGAGCAACAATAGCCGGGTTACCATGTCAGGCAAAATAACGCCATTTTGGCGCAAATTAGGTATCCCGGTACGTATAGGACATCTGCGCCTAATATTTTTCTTTTCGTTTTAAAAAAAGAAAAAAGAGAAAGCCATTAATTTTAAATGTTTCAGTTTTAAATGGAAGTTTTGTATTAAATAAAACTGGTCGCCAAATTAGTTTAAAATTATAACCTTTTCTAAAATATGAAAAAAAAATATATATGTGTTACGATTAAAATTTGAGTTGCCATCATTAGGGAAAAGTATTTAAAATTAGAAAAATATTAATATTCCGAAAACTAAATCAAATTTAAAAATTCTAATACCAGTTTTGAGATATGCGGATCAATACGGATATTTGGTGTTAATTTCATCGCAAAGTATTCCCTATTTTAGGAGAAATCGCCGTGAAACACAATCAGTTGTTTAATCAGCCGTTTCATAGAACCGTTTCATAAATTCGTTTCATATATTCGTTTCATATATTCGTTTCATATATTCGTTTCATTAGGATTATATATATATAGGGTAGATATACCATAAAGACCGGTAAGGGATGTTTACGGGGAAAAATATATATTTTATAAAGAAGTATAAAATATTTTTTTTTTTTTTATATCTTAAACCATTCCTTCTCAAGTACCTTCTCCGTATTTTACATTTCTGTTTATCAATTTTTATTGGGTATTTAATTACTTGCCAGAAAGTCACAAAATTCATTAAGTTTGAAACCACACAATCATTGGTATTTGCTCTTCAACGTATGGAACTATTTCAAAAAATAATATAACAAAATCTAAAAAAAAGAGTCTAAACCTGATTTCCTGAAACGTAGTGAAACTTATTATATGCAAATAAGAAAACAAATTAAATTATGTGCTTGAGGAAGATTTTAAAAATGCGTCCTATGTTAAATTAAGAAACATAAAGGCGAGCGTCAATGATGAGAGATAAAGGTTCCTCGACATACTGAAACCAAAGCTCCAGAATAAGGAAAGTATGTTAATGTAATCAGAAGTTTTATTTCGATATTGTCACTTATTTTCTTCTGAATTAAACGAAATCACATTCTAGCTATTTTCCGAAAAGAAAAATATAAACTCTTGTTGTTCAGAATGGAAATTCTGTGGTTATTCATTATCACTTTTCAAACTTAAAAATATAAGAAAATATTCTTCATACAGTTTTTCCAATGTATTTCACCAAGGATGGTCAGATTACTCATTTTGATAAAAACTTTTTTTTTTTACGTTTTTGACTGCATATTTTGTAATTAAATGAAAATTAAAAAATATAAATATAAATATATATATATATGTTTGTCAGCCTGTATGTTTCTCTGCAATCAGTGTGAATTAACGGTGAATATTCTTTGATATTATGATAGTGTGGTGTGCTCTGCGGGATATATAAGACAGTTGTTAATGTTTTGCAGTAGTTCAGCGATTTGTAAGATATCTTGGATAGTTGGTCATGTTTCAGATGTTTGATTTTTTTCTTTTTAAGAATTCATATTTCATATCTAGGCTTAATATTTGGAGACATAAAATATATACAGGCCATCAAGCTAGATTGTTTTATAGTCATATAAAAACTGCAGAAGCGAGATCTTCTGCAGTAACGTCAGTTTATATATTGCGTTTTTGGAGAGCGAACGCCTCAGATGCGTGCCTTCTATGTAATATTTTTAAACTATTGTTAAGTACCATTGTTTTAACATTGTTCTACTTATTCCTCATGATTTAATTATTAAAAAAAATGCAAGTTAAGTGCCCTAAATTAAGTCCATCATACGCAGATTGCTGCTGATAGTAGAGATGTTTAGCATCGTTAACTTGGTTTCATAACAAATAAACTGGAACTTGCTTACATGTGTTAGTTTTATTAATAAATTTGCATCTCTATTATAATAGCACATACCATCATGCAATTAATGGTCTATTTAAAGTAGTGATTGAATATAAGAAAATACATTTCAGGGCTTATAATAAAGTTATTTTTCCATGTAAGACGGGTTTCATTCAAAAGTAACGACGTTCTATTACTTTGTGGTTCTTCTTTTATACGCAGCTCGTATAGTTTTCGATATAGGAAAGCTAACTCCACAATTTGCAGCTAGGTGGCTCTGCCATATACCTGTACCTTGTACACATACAACGTTCATTAATATAGCTAACTAGATTGTCCAGTAATTTAACGCGAAATTGAATTTCAAGACTCACACTGTTAACAGATATTTGAATCTAGATGTAGAGATATATAAATAGGAATGCGCTCATTGTACGTCATCACACTTTCTGTATCACAATTATAAGCATATTCAGTTTAAGAATATTCCCTTAACAGAGTGAAGTTTTACTTTTTCATTTTAATCATACGTTTTACTCTATGAACTACGAATCGGACGCTTTAAAAAATAACTCTTACTACATAAAATCGTCTTCGACGGAGATTTTAATTTTCCTAGTCACGTAGGTATTTTATTTTCGTAAATGGATAAGCATTGTTATAGCAGCGTTTACTACACTTTTTCAGCGAATGATTAAGTGTTCCTACAACAACACTTGAAATTTTTTTAAATGCATGAAATCTCAATCCTATTGAAAAGTAAGATTGTTGATGCATAATAATTAAATTTTTTTCAAATGGATACTTTTTACTGTTTTATCAATTATTCAGCTTCTTTGGAAATTTATAAAACATATAAAGATTATTGATTCTAGTAAAAATTCGAAATAAAAAACTTCATCAAGCTAAATACATTTAATAGGATTTATTAATTAGTTAATTATGACAAATCTAAGAAAATAGTATGTAAATTATTCACTTAAGTAGATAATTGTCACCTTTGGAACCTCAACTGTAGCTGTCGTAATGAACACTAATACAAATTTAAGTTCAAAAACATTCATTAAGTTTGAAACCACACAATCATTGGTATTTGCTCTTCAACGTATGGAACTATTTCAAAAAATAATATAACAAAATCTAAAAAAAAGAGTCTAAACCTGATTTCCTGAAACATAATGAAACTTATTATATGCAAATAAGAAAACAAATTAAATCATGTGCTTGAGGAAAATTTTAAAAATGCGTCCTATGTTAAATTAAGAAACATAAAGGCGAGCGTCAACAATGAGAGATAAAGATTCCTCATCATACTGAAACCAAAGCTCCAGAATAAGGAAAATATGTTAATGTAATCAGAAGTTTTATTTCGATATTGTCACTTATTTTCTTCTGAATTAAACGAAATCACATTCTAGCTATTTTCCGAAAAGAAAAATATAAACTCCTGTTGTTCAGAATGGAAAATCTGTGGTTATTCATTATCACTTTTCAAACTTATAAATATAAGAAAATATTCTTCATACATTTTTTCCAAAGTATTTCACCAAGGATGGTCAGATTATTCATTTTGATAAAAACTTTTTTTTTTTTTTTTTTTTTTTTTTTTTTTTACGTTTTTGATTGCATATTTTGTAATTAAATGAAAATTAAAAAATATAAATATATATATATATATATATGTTTGTCTGCCTGTATGTTTTTCCGCAATCAGTGTGAATTAACGGTGAATATTTTTTCATATTATGATAGTGTGGTGTGCTCTGCGGGATATATAAGACAGTTGTTAATGTAAAAGAAGAAGAACAAACAATCTTCTTGAAACACCATCAAAAATTTGTAAATGCGCTAGGCCTTTCGAAAGATCTGAGTCTTTCTTCGTCAGGCGCAAAAAAGACGTCCTTCTACTATGAAAGCAGAGGCAAGACTCAGTAGTCTTGCCTCTAGAAAGTAGAGTCTTGCCTCTGCTTTCATAGTAGAAGGACGTCTTTTTTGCGCCTGACGAAGAAAGACTCAGATCTTTCGAAAGGCCTAGCGCATTTACAAATTTTTTATGGTGTTTCAAGAAGATTGTTTGTTCTTAGTCATTCACACCAGTTTTAACTTATTTTCTTTAGTTGTTAATGTTTTGCAGTAGTTCGGCGATTTGTAAGATATCTTGGATAGTTGGTCATGTTTTAGATGTTTGATTTTTTTTCTTTTTAAGAATTCATATTTCATATGTAGGCTTAATAATTGGAGTCATAAAATATATACAAGCCATCAAGCTAGATTGTTATATAGTCATATAAAATCTGCAGAAGCGAGATCTTCTGCAGTAACGTCAGTTTATATATTGCGTTTTTGGAGAGCGAACGCTCCAGATGCGTGCCTCCTATGTAATATTTTTTAACTATTGTTAAGTACCATTGTTTTAACATTGTTCTACTTATTCCTCATGATTTCATTATTAAAAAAATGCAAGTTAAGTGCCCTAAATTAAGTCCATCATACGCAGATTGCTGCTGATAGTAGAGATGTTAAGCATCGTTAACTTGGTTTCATAACAAATAAACTGGAACTTGCTTACATGTGTTAGTTTTATTAATAAATTTGCATCTCTATTATAATAGCACATACAATCATGCAATTAATGGTCTATTTAAGGTAGTGATTGAATATAAGAAAATACATTTCAGGGCTTATAATGAAGTTATTTTTCCATGTAAGACGGATTTCATACAAAAGTAACGACGTTCTATTACTTTGTGGTTCTTCTTTTGTACTCAGTTCGTATAGTTTTTGAGATAGGAAAGCTAACTCCACAATTTGCAGCTAGGTGGCTCTGCCATATACCTGTACCTTGTACACATACCATGTTCATTAATATAGCTAACTAGATTGTCCAGTAATTTAACGCGAAATTGAGTATTAAGAGTCACAATGTTAACAGATATTTGAATCTATATGTAGAGATATATAAATAGGAATACGCACATTATAAGTCATCACTCTTTCTGTATCACAATTATAAGCATATTCAGTTTAAGAATATTCCCTTAACAGAGTGAAGTTTTACTTTTTCATTTTAATCATACGTTTTACTCTATGAACTACGAATCGGACGCTTTAAAAAATAACTCTTACTACTTAAAATCGTCTTTGACGGAGATTTTAATTTTCCTAGTCACGTAGGTATTTTATTTTCGTAAATGGATAAGCAATGTTATAGCAGCGTTTACTACCCTTTTTCAGCAAATGATTAAGTGTTCCTACAACAACACTTGAAATTTTTTTTTTAATGCACGAAATCTCAATCCTATTGAAAAGTAAGATTGTTGATGCATAATAATTAATTTTTTTCAAATGGATACGTTTTACTGTTTTATCAATTATTCAGCTTCTTTGGAAATTTATAAAACATATAACGATTATTGATTCTAGTAAAAATTCGAAATAAAAAATTTCATCAAGCTAAATACATTTAATAGGATTTATTAATCAGTTAATTATGACAAATCTATGAAAATATTATGTAAATTATTCACTTAAGTAGATAATTGTTACCTTTGGAACCTCAACTGTAGCTGTCGTGATGAACACTAATACAAATTTAAGTTCAAAAACATACGTTAAATGATGTGTCCTTTATAAAATTTTGTAGCATAATTCCTTTGTTTTCCTTATTACTTTCTTCTATCTTTACAAAAAGAAAGTATTGGATTCATGAAAATTTTCGAATTCCGGTTTTCGACGGATTTACACATTTTAGGGGTCAGAGATTCCAAAAATCATGTTTTTACAAAATGTCTGTCTGTGACTATGTGAGTCTGTCTGTCTGTCTGTCTGTGTGTATGTGACACAAATTTTGTGTGCGCTCTATCTCAAGAACTAATGCACGGAATTTAATAAAAATTGATATTCAGTTAGTGCCTAATACAAATTGATGCTGATTAGTTTTTGGTGTAAATCGCTCAACAGGTGGAGCTGCAATGCTGCATTTTTCACGATTTTTGCAATAGCTCTATCTCAAGAACTAATGCACGGATTTTGAACTTCAGATTTAGTTAGTCCTTGATATGAATTGATGATGATTACGTTTTGGTGTAAATCGCCCAACAGGTGGCGCTGTTAGGATGAATTTTGCAGGATTTACACGATTTCCCTAATAGCTCTATCTTAAGAACTAACGCACGGATTTTCATCAAACTTCAGATTAAGTTAGTCCTTGATATGACTTGCTACTGATTAGGCGTTGGTGTAAATCGCCCAACAGGTAGCGCTTCTCTGCTGCCTTTTTCACGATTGCCTCAATAGCTCTATCAATAGAACTAATGGACCAATTTTCATCTAACTTCAGATTTAGTTGTATGTTGACACAAGTTGTTGTTAATTAGGTTTTGGTGTTAATCACCCAATAAGTGGCGCTGCTATGCAGAAATTTTCACGATTTTCGCTATTGCTTTATCTCAAAAACTAATGTACGGATTTTCTCCAAACTTCAGATTCAGTCAGACGTTGACATAAATTGTTGCTGATTACGATTTGGTATAAATCACCCAATAGGTGGCGCTGCTAGGCAGCATTTTGCTGAATTTAGACGATTTAAGCGATAGTCATATCTCAAGAACTAATGCACGGAATTTCTTATCGTTAGAATCCTCATGAGATGCATAGATTGCCATTTAATTTTGGCAGTGTGATAGCGAATTTTGAAGTATTAACATGTATGAGATAGAAGAAAGTTTTGGGATTGGTACATCCGACTAGTTTTATATAGAGTACATTTTAAATGATTCACAATATGTATTACAATATAACATGTAATAAAATAATTTTATACCAAATCAACTATTGTAAAAGGCCTTTAAATGTATTACTGAAGTTTTATTTTTAATATTTGTTATCAATTTCATTTTATTATGAAGTTAGAATATTAATGTAGTTAAAAATGGCATTAATAAATTTTTAAAATTTATTTTGTAATAATTTTTAATGTAGTATAAGTTTTTTCTTTTAATAATTTGATTAACCGATGGTTATATAATTTTATATTATGAGTTTCAAAATGACAATTTAAAATTTTATTATATCTGTAAGTAGAGCTAAACTATGACATTCTAATACGTACACTATCTTTTATTAACCGAATTTTAACGAAAGAGGTTTATAATTTGTCTCCCTATATTTTTATATATGTATTGACATAAGCCTTGAACGAATGCTCCGAATTTTCTCTTTTATTAGTGTTGGACAGGTCTGGTTGTCTTCCTGCTCGTTGTCCCGCTTAAGTTTCCTTACTATCTAAAGAAGGTACAGTCGTGGGAAAAAATATGTAAACACCCCCTAATAACTCATCAACAAATTATCGTAGAAGAAAGTTACTGGTACCGGACGATTGGAAATAAAGTTTACTTTTAAATGATGAATATAAAATTTGCTTAGGAAGGCATCTACATGTTAAAACTAACCTAAACATTTTTTTCAATGTCAATACCCAATTTTAACAAGATATTTCAAATCTTCGGTTCAAACTATGTCTAGTCCCCAAATATCAAGTCATTTGAATGATAAGTTTTTGAATTATAAACATTCAAAATTTAGTGCTTCTAATGTTAAATTACATTTTCATATTTTCATTAATATCTCCTGAAATTGTACTCCTAATGAGCTAATTTTTTTCTGTAGTAATAATAATAAAATACCCAAGCATAAATACATTGAATTATATAATTTTATGATATGAATTATGGAATTAATATTCGAAAAAAATATGAATTGCAACCTACAATTTTTTTGATGGATTTAGATTTATTAAGTCCTGCTTTATGGAAATCCAAAATTTCACATTTTTCTTCCAAGTAGTTTTCAAATTATGCTTAAAAAACGGCAAAATGATGATCTAAGGGGCCGTCTATGATAGAAGTACTAGATATTTTGAAATTTCTTAAGCTGTTCTACAATCTGACTGTCTTCAATGACTGCTTGAGTGACTTTGAAGACGCCTTGATGAAGAAGGGGTCTCTCTCGGTCAACAATTGAGTACCGAACTTCAATTTGGATACAGTCCCTAAAATACGCTCGTTTTAAAATAATTAATTTATGGGAAACTTATCGTACGAATTGCATAAAAATTTGTTTTTCGGCTAATTGATGGGTGTAGAGTTCATTTATGCTGTCTGAATTGTGTACTGCTATTGAAGAAAACAACGTTATGGTTCGTTTTAATATGTTGATGGCCCCCTAAGCAAATTTTACGTACATCACTTAAATGTACACTTTATCGTGTGGTACCAGTAACTTTCTACTACGATAATTGCTTGCAGAGTTAGTAAGGGGTGTTTACTTTTTTTTTTCAACGACTGGACATGTGTGTCTGTCTTTTTACAACATTATAGATTTTAATTTGACCAATCTTGACGTATTTTGAGTGTTAATGTTAACGTACACTGCGCTACTTTATGTTTTTAAAATATTCGCCGAATTCTAAAGTAGTTTTTTGTTGTTTTTTACAGTAATTTGCGGTTGAAATGAGTAAGAATACTTAAAGGTGTAATTTCATTTTTTTTTTTTTTTTTTTTTTTTTTTTTTTTGCTTTTAAATGCTTTTTCGCACACAGGAAACCATATTAACTTTACATTCATTCTTAACAATTGATTCAAGAGATGTGAAATTGTTTACAAATTCGGTATAAACTTATAATAATACGTAACAAAGCCGGGAAGAGCTTAAGTATGTGAAACAGTTAGTGTTCTTCAAACATTTAAAATAGCATCGATGTATCTTCTGACTTATAAATATATTCCTTATCAGTTTTATACCCACAATACATAATTTCGTTGAAAATGAAAAATGATTTTTCTTTATTTATTCTAACACGACTTTAATGCAATCTCATAAATAAAAGGGTGCTCTCACATTTCCGGAACAATCTCGATAAATGATTTATGAAATGCAAACATTTTTGAAGAACTTTTCAGGCAACAGCTTGTTATCTGTAATTAAAATTATCACCTGATACTTTCAAATTTATTCTTCTTTTAAATTTTCGAATTCAAATAAGTTGTTGATCGAAAGATAAGCTTCTTTATCTTTACAAGGAGAAATGTTCTTATACCGTAATAAAAATGAAACGCATGGTATAAAAATTAATGAGTGCAAAATAAACGACATTATTATTCGAAAAGAAAAATCCCGTCTATCTGTACCTCTGCAGGGAAAAACAATATTTCAAATAGAAAAAAAATGGAAAAAAAGAATACATTCTGAGACTAAAAAGACATTTTCAGTAAAGGATTTATGTTTTTAACATATTATCCTACCATATGAAAATAAAAGTAAGAAAATTGATATATTTGTTTACATTAACTCATTATACTGTCAGGAGAATGTGTCACATCTGATGTTCACAGAAGAAATTCCAATCCCTTACCCAGACAATATTTATTGTGTTGTATTCCATGTGGTTAAGGTTACCATCTATATTTCTAAATCTATTGCTATATTTTTGAAAAAATCCTAAATGAAATCGACATTTAGGTCATTCCATTCAAATGCCTCCCAGTCAGACATCAAATAATCTAAATTGTGTAATCGTAGTCGATTATAATAGATTATAAAACTCTCTATTCGCACTGTAATCGTAATCATACATTTTTGCTTCTAAACAATCGCAATATAATCATGATCGAGAGATTTCGCTCTGATTACAATAAAAATCTAATCATAATCGCAATGTTATCTTGATCGAAAAGTTGTGGAGTAATCTCGAACAAACATATGATTATGTTCTACGATTACATCCTTTTTATTTCCTTACTTTCTGTTCCAATTAAAAAATAGTTGTCCGGATAGCTAAACATTGTATTGGGACAGAAAGAGATTCACGTTTTCAACTCAATAAATTGCCCCTAAAGTTGGAGAGTGAAGATCAGAGATCATGGAGGATAGTCAGCATTTAATGTTGTAAATAAGGTACAGAATGCATAACATACACTTTACATATAACAGGTAATAGCAGGAAAATAGTACGATAATAAAAATAGTATTGTTTAATTGGACTTGGTTAAAGATATGGGAAATGGGGAAAATCTCGTCATGTGGTCACTGCATGTGTCATAAGTCATTGAGCGCGAGTGATGAAGGATAAATTACTAAAGAAAAAATGAAAAGCTTTCCCTCACATGTGAGAAACTGGGAATGAAGAAAATGAAAAAAAATATTTTAAATAGCACTAGGGGGGTCGGCCCCCTACGAGCTACGCTCGCCAACCCCCGTTCAGACACCTCAGTCTCTAAAAGCACGCTAATTTGATCGGCTTTAAAAAGATTTTGAAAGATTGAAATATAATTTAAAAAACAGTGGCGATCTCCCTATAAACGGGCTTGTATTCATTTCTCTTCGATTGGAAAATTTTAAGGAAAAATCAGCTGCTGTTAAAAGATACAATGGGTATGTTTTCGTCTTTGATTTAAATAAAATCAGTTAAACATTTCAAAATAAGCTAATATAATAAGCTAATCTGCATCAAAATGCAAATATATTTTACAAATACCAGTCCCCTCTTTTGACGGAAACGACACAGAAGGTTAACGAATCTTAACTAATCCATTTAAGCAATTTCTTTATTTTCTGCTTCACAGATTTTTCTGTTTCAGATCATATTTTTTGTTGATGACACGTCATTTTTAGCTTGTAATCTTTCTTATTTTTATTAAATTACTATATAGTCGCTCGAAAGCAGTCTAAACGTGTTCAATAAAATTAATAGTAATCTTATTGATATAATCTCAATTTATCAAATTAATGTCTCGCGCATTTTTTTAATTTAAACTGTTTTGTAATATTACTTTTTGTTTATTTTACGTAATAAGTGTAATGTGACGTAAATGTGAGGTAATTTCTCCTATTTAATGCTTCTAACGCATGTTAATGGAATTATTATTTTACAATATCCTTTCTCTTTTAAAATTCACGTGTAAATATAATTTTTATGAAGTAATGTCCAACGAGCTCCTGCTTTTCATACGTAATTACTTAATTCTAATTTGAAAGTTTTTTTTTTCTGTTAATAATAGTCACATGTAAATAAATTTTTAATTTGAAGCAAACATTATTATTTTCGCTGTTTATACAGTTGGCAAGAGTTTAAATTAATACCACTTTCTAAAATAAGTAAAAAATATCTCTCGAAATGCTGAAAATTTCAACTTAAAATAGAAATAAAACCTCAAAAAATGAGTCAAATTAAAAAAGTGAATGCAGTCTGCACACCGGGGATTTCTAACGTATAAAATGATCTAAAAATGAATTAATTCCCATATATAGTTTTTGCTCCTATAAAACCTTTTAATGGAACGATTTTGTCCAACTTTAGCATTAAATATCTCTTAAAATAATTATTCGATTTGAAAACTGTCTGCATCAGCGTATTTATCAAACATTTCTGTATAATACCGCCGATTTTCATATTTTTGTATGCAGTATTTTTCTTAATATTAACGGAGAAAGACCTCCGGTCACAAAAATTTCAAAACTGGCGGCGGCGGTTGCGGTGACAGCGTAAGTTACTTTTTTTAGAATAGATACGACAGCTTATCTAACATATCATTCTCGCTTTCCTTCTCTTAGTGCTGGTTTCTTCTTTTAAGCATTCACTATATACTATAGAAATGACTAAGAAAGGCAGTAAACAATCTATTTTAATGAATTTGGATCCGAAAGGCATAAAATTTCTGAAATATATGTATAAAATGTGCTCGTCAGATGTCCGACTCTCCATGAAAACAAAATCCAACTTGAACACATATATGCAGATAAGTTTTTTATTAATTCTATGAATTATTAATTTATTTTAGAAACATTGCATATTTGTAGCATGTCTTTTCCTTTCAAATGGTAGTGAACTATTTTTATATTTAATTATGTAGTGTTTTTAATCATAGTTGTGAAGTTATCCGTTTATTCAAAATTTGTATTTTAACAAATGTGAATAAGATACACATATAGATAAATTTTCTTAGTAAGGCTCTAGCAATAAAAGGTGGATTCTATGTATAAGTTTAATTTTAATAGAATCAAAAGAAAAAAGTATGTAAGACTGTTTTGTTTTCTCAATAAGTTGCAAGATGCAGAATTAGCATATACATGGGACTCCAAACTGTCCAACATTTGACGAGCAGAAAATTCGTATAACAGCTAATGCGCAGGATTACAAAATAAATTTTTAATCTAGAATGAAATTTTTGGGGCCTACCTATACTCCAGATTATAATAATGACCCTGAACTTAAATAAATTTGTATTTAAAGCATTATTATATTTTTAATACAAAGTATTTAGCCAATGAAAAATTTTGAAAATTTCAATAGTATAATCACATAAACAAATATTTTTGAACAACAAAAAGGAAATTTTAGGTTCAGTTTATACAAACTAACATGGAATTTCATGAAAAAATATTCAGTATTTTTTGAGATATCGTGTGAGTTTTGCCCAAAAACGTAATTTGGAGAAAAATGACTTCAAAGTTTCGGAAACGCCGCTTCATCTATTGAGCGGGTATAACTCTAAAAGCCACAACTTCTGTTCTAATAGGAATTTTTTACATCATTTACATCACAATGTTCAGAAAAGATAGCAGTTTAATATCTAAAAAGTTTAAAATTTCGAAAACTTTGAACTCGAAAACTTAAGAGTCCTGAGACCCTTAAGCAAAATTAAAAATTAAAAGAACTAAGAATTTTTGTCGGGAGGGTGGGGGGGAAGTAGTTGCTCTACCCCAACCCCTCACAAAATTCTCTCTTACCAGCAAACAGTGCATTATTTATTTGTTGTCTATTAACGTTCATGTGTTTTAAATTTATTTTAAAGATTGGGTTTAGGGGGACAGATCTACACAGACAAAAGAAAAAGGTATGAACGGCTTCAATTCTCCCATTTCTAAAATTTTAGTAGAAACTTCTTTTGAAATATTTAATATTTCCTCGTTTTTGTTTTTTTTGTTTTTTTGTTTTTTTTGTTTTTTTAATGCCGAAATATCTTGAAGCGAGAATTCTGAGAAAAATATCTTAGTTTAGCTTAGTTAAAAAAAAAAAAAAAAAAAAAAAAAAAAAAAAAAAAAAAGTAAATAAAAAGCTGTCAAACATAGGCACATATTTTCAGAATTTAGAAGGTGGGTTATCTCCCCACTGCATAGCCCAATGTCAGTGAATCTGAAATCGGAGTTTCGCATGCTACTTTCACTAATTTATACGTCAAACATCCCTGAAAATGCTCGTAATTTCGGAATAACGTAGTACTGATGAAATAAATGACAAAATTTAAAGATCAGAGAAAATATATTTAAATAGGATAACAGCTCTTTTAATTTAAATCATTTGATGATGCTCAAAAAATACGGAAGACAAACCCATACATTTTTTAAATTTGTATCTTTTTTTCAATTTTATAAGAAATACAATAAAACCTATCAATATGAAATTGTAGTAGAGTTCTGCACAGGTCTGGTTATACCTAATCCGAAACCTAAATTTTATTTTAGTAAGTTAACCCGATACCTGAGAAGAACCTAACATACGGAACCCACCCAAACGCGAAGTGTATGAAAAGTAATCCTTATTTTAATACAGTTATAGAATATTCGTCTATAATTATATCCCTAATATTAATTTTATCTTTTTGTAAAAGAAGGAAAACAAAGATACACACATATATAATACTCATTAATATTCAAATATAGTATTTTTTCGCACGACAAAATATCTAGATTTTTTTTTTTTTTTTGTAAAAAAATGGGTAACCTCAAACCCTACTAGCAAATGCGGAAACACAACTCGAAAACAACACAAACACGAAACTTTTAAAGCAATCTAACACACAGCTAAAAAAAGTAACCCATCCCGAAATACACAAAAAGAAATTGAATCCAACCTCCAACACGACTCTAACGTAGTATGGGGTCCGGTTTGTTTAAAAACATTTTACCCGACACGATGGAGAATTTCAGCTTGTAGCATGTAGTTTTCGAAATCAGGGTAGTCGAATTGTAATCGTAATCAACAATTCCGGTCAACAATAAATACGAAAAAAATTAATCGTAATCTAGAATTTAAAAAATAGATAAAAAAAGTTCAATCGTAATTCAACTAGCACAATTACAGACATAATCGTAATATATTTTTAGAAATTACAAGTAACCCAGCAAACACAGAGCTATCGGTAAACAATCGCCTGACGGTCGGTTGCCACTACCAGTGGTATTGGCACGGTACCGGCTGCCACTACCGGTTCCGTATCTTTTTTGATACGCTGAGCAAATGTGGCCCGGTTCATGAGGCACATAGACGGTCCGATATCGGCAGAACACTATGCCGAAAGCACGCCGTTAGCTAGCCATACGAATTCCAACCAAAGCCCGACACCCTAAATGAAAAAAAAATCCATTTTGATGGCGCCATCTAATCTATGGGCCATCTTTGATTTTTCATTTGTTAATATATCGAAGGAGCATATTTCGGCGAAGAAAGAGGTTAAGTTCGATCCGACGCCCCACGGACAGAAGGCAAACGATTTAACCGCTTCACTACTGATGCTTGTTGAGGAGAGGACTCTATTGGATAATAAGGGGGAGGCATTTCGTTAAGTGAGGGTTTGCCGTTGTCGGTAAAACAGCCAGTGTCGGACTGGCTGTTAAAATCTAACGTCCGCCCAACCAATCAGGGATCTCTTTGCCTGCTGTGAACCCCACCAGAGTAAGATCGGCAAGTTCAGAGGTCAGAATAAGATGGCCAAACTATTCCAAATGCTTGTTTGACTCGTTTTCCAGTGTTTTGTGATCAACTCATAAAACTGCTACAGAAAGCAGTGGAGAAAGCAGTAATCTAGGCTTATCAGTTCAATGAAAGGGGGGGGGTGATATAAAGAAAAACTTACTAAGACAAAATTGAAAAAGACAGGGGAATTTTTCGTTTTAAGCAGGTTTTTGTCATAACATGTAGCGCAATTCTAATACAATGAAATCTGCTTGGACGTAATCATATGGGACCAAACGAATTCCGTTTTAGACAGATTCCGGTCTTACAATAAAGGTGCAGATTCCCAAAATCTCGAAGGGCCCAGTGGCTTCTAAACCCAAAAAATCCACATTGTGAAACAAATGAATAAAAAAAAAATAGTGTTTATAAGGGGGGGGGGGACTAAAAAAATCCCCTCAGGAGTTCAAAGTGAAAAATTTGAAATTAGATGCATGACATGTATGTACATGGGTAATGATATTAAATGAGACGAAGGATTACTAGTTTTTGAATATTTAGCAACATGTAATGAGCTGACCGCCTATGAAAAAAAACATGTAATTTTTTTCTTTTTGATCTTAGTTCAGTTTATATATGTTTTTGCACTAAACATGTAATAATTTGTTCGCGTGACCTTAATTGATTTATGTACTTGAAACTATAGTATATAATTTAATAAATATTTCAACATTAAAACAAAAATTGAATATTGTAATTTTTAACATTTGATATAAAAAGGTTAATTCTAAATTAAAATCTAAAGTGCTGTTGCGATTCATTACTATGAATTTTCAAATTAATAAACAATAGTGCGAATTTTGAGCAATATTTCAAATGAAAATATGACTATTTCGATAAGTACAAAAGCTATTTTAAAAATATATATATATCAAAATTGGTGTTTTGAAGCAATTTTTCAGCACAGACAAAGCGAAAAAAAGGTCCCCATGAGACATAAATCACACATAACAGTGACTCCAAATTTTCAAAAATATTGAGTGGGCTCAAAACGATTTTAGTAAAATGGCATGGCCAGTTTGTTTTTCTTTGACGGGTGGACAAATTGTGAAAGATGACAACTCAAAGTCAAGTTACCACGTTTTAATAAAGTTGTAATTTTATCAAATTATATTTTCGCGCGTTTTTCCAAATAAAGACACTAATATTTATAATTTCATCATACTATGAATATAACTACAAATTGAAAAGGCAAAAAGTTAAACATGGAGCAAAACATTTCAGTCATTTGGGATTTCTGGGTGTCAGTCAGAGAACGAAAACAGATGGTCATTGGTAAAATAAATTTTGTTCCAGGATGAAAAATAAATAATTAAATAATAATGAAATATGTAATGAAATAGAAAAAATAGAAATTTGACATGCTAGGAAATGATCAAAAATAGATTTTTAAAAAAGGAAAAACACTATTTGATTGCATAGTTTTTGAATAAGAGCAACTGCCAATTTCATGCGTCTGCGAACAAAATGAATTAAAAAATGCGTCAGAAAGTAGACAAATTTGGATTTGAGAATATCCTTAAATGAAAATTTCAAAGTAGCTGTTCATATGTGATAAGGCATTTTAAATTAACAATGAGTAAATATCCCAGAACTTGTCTTTTACTATTGCTGCTAATGTCACGTCATCTTTTTAATCTTGAATATGTGAACACTGTATTGTATCGTATGGATTTTGAAAATTTTCCTTTATTTATTATTTTCCCGATTGAAAATTTTAATGCTTATTAAGTTTATTTTGTTTCTTTACACATAAAAAATCTTTTTAGAACAGCATAAAAATTGCGAAGATAAATCGTAAAAATATTTCAATGATTTTCAAAATTCACCAAAATATATATTTTACTTTATTTTTAATATGTATTTGATGCTTATTATTCTTTTATGATGAATTTTCAGGAGGCATAAAAATTTTGAAATTAATGTGTTCATTGCTTTTTTGAAAAAGGTTACCCAAAGTCTAGAATTGCAAATGTTTTAACGATTCTTACGGGTATTTAATATATAAAAATATTTTTTCATGTAATTCGCACTTTTAGGTAAACACATACTGTAATGGGTATATTTTCACATATTCTGTAATACAAAAAAAAAGGACACCAGCAAAGGAATGTGGCAGGTGTAAAGCAGCCTGGCCCCGTAATTATAGGGACCTCCGATGAGACTAAAAAACGTTTTTTTCTACATGAAAGACATAATAAAGAATTAAATAAATTGGGTCTTAAAAAGGTTTGCACTATGCCCTGCACCTAACGAGATCTAAATTCCGTTTTATTTTAACTTTAATGTGAAGGCAGGCCCTGTACAACAGTATACTTAAAAGTAGATTATACTTAATCTCCACCCCCCGCCCCACCAGTGGCCGAGAGGTTCTGCTCTCGAAGCTAGTAGACGAGGGATGCTGGGTTCAAACTCAATCGCGCCCATCGGCCTAATCGTTCGGAGTTTTCATGGTTTTCATCTAACCTTGGATTTCCAAGCGTAAATACGGGTTAGGCTCCCTTAGAAAGATTCCCACACAGGGCACTCTCCCTCAGGCCTATCGCTCGAGTAGATATATCGGCCGTCAAAAATCAACCCAACCAAACATACCCTCCCCCTTTCCTAAAAAAAAATCGTTTAACAGTGATAAATTTTCTGACATTTGCAAACTCATTCTTAAACATAAAGCATGAAATTAGCAGATTGTACTTTCGAATGGAATGTCGTTTTTTATTGTTCGATAAATGCATTGCAATTTCATTTTGGTTTATGCCATGTGTGATTAATGTCTCATGGGGACCTTTTTTCGCTTTGTCTGTGCTGAAAAATTGCTTCAAAACACCAATTTTGATATATATATATTTTTTTTTAAATAGCTTTTGCACTTATCGAAATAGTCATATTTTCATTTGAAATATTACTCAAAATTAGCACTATTGTTTATTAATTTGAAAATTCATAGTAATGAATCGCAACAGCAATAATAAATTCATTCAGTCATATTACACACTTTAGATTCTAATTTAGAATTAACCTTTTTATATCAAATATTAAAAATTAAAATATTGAATTTTTGTTTTAATGTTGAAATATTTATTAAATAAATTATATACTATAGTTTCAAGTACATAAATCAATTAAGGTCACGCGAACAAATTGTTACATGTTTAGTGCAAAAACATATATAAACTGAACTAAGATCAAAAAGAAAAAAATTACATGTTTTTTTTCATAGGCGGTCAGCTCATTACATGTTGCTAAATATTCAAAAACTAGTAATCCTTCGTCTCATTTAATATCATTACCCATGTACATACATGTCATGCATCTAATTTCAAATTTTTCACTTTGAACTCCTGAGGGGATTTTTTTAGTCCCCCCCCCCCCCTTATAAACACTATTTTTTTTTTTTATTCATTTGTTTCACAATGTGGATTTTTTGGGTTTAGAAGCCACTGGGCCCTTCGAGATTTTGGGAATCTGCACCTTTATTGTAAGACCGGAATCTGTCTAAAACGAAATTCGTTTGGTCCCATGTGATTCCGTCTAAGAATATTTCATTGTATTAGAATTGCGCTACCTGTTATGACAAAAACCTGCTTAAAACGAAAAATTCCCCTGTCTTTTTCAATTTTGTCTTAGTAAGTTTTTCTTTATATCACCCCCCCCCCCCCATTTCATTGAACTGATCAGCCTCGATTACTGCTTTCTTCATTGCTTTCTGTAGCAGTTTTATGAGTTAATCACAAAACATTGAAAAACGAGTCAAACAAGCATTTGGAGTTCCTGCGTAGTTTGGCCATCTTATTCTGACCTCTGAGCTTGCCTATCTTACTCCGGTGGGGTTCATAGCAGGCAAAGAGATCCCTGATTGGTTGGGTGGACGTTAGATTTTAACAGCCAGTGTCGGTAAATGGTAGATGGGAAAAATGGAATTTTGAAGTGCTTTTAAATTCTTTTTTTATTATTATTGTCTTATGTGCATGTCTTTAAAAGTTAATTTAATATTTAATTGAATGAAATGAATATCTTAGCAAATTATTTAAAGCAAACGATTTGGTTTTTCTTATAAATTTAAGAATCATTATTATTATTATTATTATTATTTTTTTTTTTTGAGGTTTTGTTCAGTTAATAAAATATTTTTTATTAAGAATTATAATGCAATTTCATACGTTGTGTTAATTTAAAAGTACGTTTTTTTAACACAGAAAAACTGATTTTAATAAATAAGTTGGTAATTAATAACTTCTAATTAGAGAAATAATGTGTTTTATGTCTTTTGATGATTTTAAGCAGATTATATTTTTAATGATAATGTTGCAATATTGATTTATTACTTATCAACATTTTTTAATATTAAAATAAAATAAAAATATTAATTTATATATTTTTTCTTCTTTTGGTAGATGATTTTTTAGACTGGGGAGATTTCTGAATCTTTCTTATAAATTTAAGAATGCTTAAATATGTAATAAAATGAGAGAATTTTAGAGGTTTTTCTGTTAATACAACTTTCTCTTTAGGAATTATAATGTAATTAACTGTTTTAATATAAGAAATGTATATTTGTAACATGGAAAAACTAATTTTAATAAAAAATTAATTTGGTAATTAATCACTTTTTATTAGAATAAGAATTAATTTTATGTCATTTAACATATTTTTAATGATTACGTAGCAATATTAATTCTTTTACTTAACAACATTTTTAATCTTAAAATAAAATAGAAATACTAATTTATCTTTTTTTTTTTCGTTTGGTAAATAATTTTTTAAAAGGGAGAGATTTCTGAATCTTTCTTTTAAATTTTAATGCTAAAATGATGAGTAGATTTTTTGATATTTTTATAGCTTGTAAAATAATTATAAAAACATTTAATAATTTGATTTTTAAATAAAGTAAGGAACTTAGAATTATAACTTTTAAATTGCACATATAATTAGAAAATAAGTTGAATTAACTTATTAAGTTTATTTGCGAGAAGTTTATAATGAATAATAATTTCAAGGACCGATTTAAAAAATTCTTTTGATGATTCAAATATATTGTAGATTCTTTTTAAAATGAATTCAAAAACAATTTTTAAATAAATAAATATAGGCTATTTTTGAATTTTTTTTTTGTTTACCATATTTATTTATCTGTATATATATATATTAAATCATTTTATTTCTCCAATAACATCTTTTATTTATCACACAAGCATATATAATACATAAAAAATAACAGTTTTATTTCATATTTTTATAGTGATTCCTTGAAGAAAAGTAGGAAATATATAAACCCCTTAATTTTAAAAATATAATTAATACTCTAAAAAAGTCTCCAACTTGAATGAATATAAAAAAATGTCGGCAAAGATTAAATATTCCGAATTCGGACCACTGTTGGTAAATCTAATCTGGCCGCTATCAGAAATCACATATCGGTCCTACATCACTTGCCGGTGGCAATCACTTGCCGATATTTAACCATAAGGGGACCGATTACGGTAACCGGAAGTCCAAAAAGCAGATTCTCAAGTTTCAGTTGCCGACATGCTGCCGACACTTCACCGAAGCCACTGTGCCGATGCCGATACTTAATAGGCACTGCTGGCTACGGTCCGATCGGCTATGTGACTTTCGGCTATGTGCCGAAAGGTATATGTTTGAAGGGAATCGCAATATTAATTGCCGCTGATCTCCTTTGGATTATAGTGCATTTTGACTTTTAAAACAAGCTATTTACTAGCGGCATCTGAAAAAAATTGGATGGGCACTAGTAGACTTTGGTCGATAAGTAGAACAGACTTACCTTTAAAATTTTAATAAAATCTCTGTTATCTTGAACATCTAGATGTAATATGATAGTTCAAGAAAAGGGTTATGAGTTTAAATCTATTACAAATTCGAATTCTTATCGTTGTATATATATTTCTTTTCCCAAACATTTGTGAACACCCACTGTACGAGTTTTAGTCATTTTCATTGTGTTTTCTCCGTTTCACCTGTAACTACAATAATAAAAATTTTAACATCCTCGATTTCACTTAATCAGTGCTCAGATTTTTCTCTTTTTTACTCAAAACAGAGAAAAACTCTAAAACAGAGTAAAATTGAGAAAAACTTGGAAAGTTTTTATCAATTTTACTTTCCTCAAACAGAAAGTGGAGTAGTAAGCGCTATGTCTAGCCATGGGTAAATTTAAATATTGGGATAATAACCTCCAACCGCCATTTTTATTGCATTAATATTTTAGCATTTTTAAATAAGAACAACTTCTCTAAAATATAAATGCATTTTTGTAAATAACAAATAAATATTTATTTCACAGACGATGACGAAGGCTTACGCAAGTAATAAAAACCAACTACTTTTTTAATGTGTTACATCCGTAGGATAATTTTTTTTGTACCACGCGTTTCATTTTACAATCATTAAAATTTACAAAATACTTGAATATTTAAGGGTTGTCATCTTATGCCTTAAATATAAAAAACACTGCAATATCTATTTTATTTATTTAAGAAGTAAAAAATATATACATATTTTTTTAGATTATGCATCGCGGAAACTAAAACTTTTACGATGGACAAATTTATATCATTTAAAAAATAAGTACTTAATAATGAAATCAAATTATATATAAATATGCGTGTCTTTAATAAAATCGATAATAACACAGCGTGTACGTTTTAATTATACAAAATAAAAATAGAAGCACATTTCATTTTTGGTAATTAAATTATTCAGTATAATTAAATTATAATTATATGGATTTAGATAGTTGTTTATTTTAAGGCGCAGTTTAATTTACTTTCCTCCCTACAAAATTTAAATTGCACACGTTTACGCAAACTTATACATAAAAAAAAATTATTGTCACTTGTAATAAATTTTAAATTCTAAAGCTACTTTAAGTGTTATTATTAATCTCTATTTCGTCATTCATGTCGTCTTTCGTACGATATAATTCCAATCTTTACTGTTTATTCCAGAAAACATCTTTTTTAAACTCTCTTTAAAAATTTGTTAAAATAATTATCGAAAAGAAAGATTATTGTCGTTAATTTTCATAAAATTATTTAGTACCCAATAAGATATTTCCTTCCTACTTTTAGTTATCTTTCCTATGTAGCAACCATTTTATTCCATTCATTTTAATTAACTCTTGCATTAATGTAATTATATAAATGTGAAATTAAAATTGATGCGTTCTTCTGTGAGATAGTTTTATATTTCCAAACATTTCTCGAGATTTAAAGCACTAATTATCATTTTCCTTTAAAATTATTCAATTTATTTTAACATAATTTACAAAATTTTTGCAAGAATAACAAAAGGAAAAACTTCTAAATTTAATATGAGCATGACAAACACACACTTTCTGTCGAGTATTTTTAATTAAAATAAAAGCAGAAAGAAATTTAGATAAATAATATGCTTATAATATGCTTACAAACTATCATGAGTTAAATTAAAATATATATAAACATAAAGCACTAGTATTATCAATTAATCCTGTTAGTACAATCCTGTTAGAGAACTTCTCCAATTTTAAAAACAAATTGTAAAGTAATGAAAAATTTTAAAAAAAACTTAAACTTTATGATATTATTATATGATATGAACTTGTAAACAATTATTTTAATTTATTTCCCTTGTTAAAAAAATTTATGTTACACATATTTACGTAGTTTTATTTATTAAAATGTCTATTATAATTATACATAATCAAAATTTAATTACGTGAATTGTTATTTAAATTGCTATAAAAGCGTTTAAAATTTATTATATATATACGTGATCAATTAAAAATTATAGTCTCTTCAAAAGATAATATTCATCTTTATTATCTCATTTCATTTTTGTATTATATTTTTATGATTTATATTTAATTAAGAAACACTTCATCTGCAGTTTCTCTTCAAAAATTGTTAAAATAATATTTGAAAATACAAATTATTGCACCATATATAAATAAACAATTATATATAAGAATTTGTTTGTTGTCTTTTGTTTTCAGAGATATTGTGTATGATGTATATATGATATGTAATTTAAGGGCAAGTGATTACGAATGATATCTTAAGCAACTGGGGTAATTTTTACGAAACGTTCTCCCTATGCTAAATGAAACACGAGAAAATTATCCAGCTATTTCGCGAAATGAAGAAAAAATGTTTTGACAATTTAAAACAAACTCAGCATTGAAAATTCTGCTAGCTATAAATCGAAAAATGTTCATTCGATTTAGACGAAAAATGTCGCTTATATTAATTCGAGCACGAGAAAACGAACTAGTTCTGTTTCAAATTCGGAGAAGTTAATTTTGAGAGGTTAAAATAAACTCATCACTCAAAATATTGCTATATATCGAAAATGGCTCCAACGATTTTCACAAAATTTGACTCGAATAAATATTCGGAACCGAGAAAAATGTCGGGGAAAACCGCTGTCTATGGGTAAAACAAGATCATTATGCAAAATTATGGTATTAATCAAAATCAATTTCGACGATTTTTATGAAATATGCCTTATTCGAGAACGAGAAAACCATCCAAATAACCAATTGTTTTAATAGGTTTAAGCAACTGCATAATTAATCTCTTGTAAATGGAATTCTCGCGAATCGGTCACTGATCCTCACACACGATGAAGGATGATCTAGAAAGCGGTGATAACGGCTTGCCTTCTTATACTAAATCGAACACGAGACAACATCCTATTTACGATAATAACCTCCCAAATACGATAAAATTCGTTTTAACTGGATAGAGCAAATAAAATTAATTGATATAACCATATATGCATTTGGTGAATTTAAATATTTTCATAAACATGCAGTAAATGTGCTAACATTTCTTGATAAATATAGATAACTGCACTATTAAAATGAAGAGATCTTAGTACGTTTCTGGATATGCATTGTTTTACTATAGTCCTTCCTTGCATAATTTTACAATTTACACAATCTATATTTAATTGAAAGAGTGCACAGGTTGGCAACCCTAGTATTGCGTACTCAAGATCAGTGTCACATACCAAAAAATTTACATTCTGCTTAATTTTACCAACTTTAATAAATAAATTACATGATTGATTAATTTGTATAGATCCTTTAATTGGTCAATAATAATTGGAGAAATATTTCTAACTTTAGCATGTTTCATTTCACTCTTCATTTTAATATGAATAACCAATATGATGAAATGCAACCTGATTATGGAAAGTTAGTGACTCCTCAATCCTTTGCGCAGCCTAATATTAGTGATTATAATTTAATTGGGGAAATAAATTCTGTAAAAAACAAAACTTTAAGGGATATTTTGAGGGATTATTTGGATATTTTTTCAAAAAATAAATATGATGTAGGAAAAATTAATATTGAGCCACAGCGCATTTTTCTCAATTCTGACCTACCTATATCTATGAGTCCATACCGCACTTCAATAGTCGAAGAAAAGGAAATTTCAGACCAGATTCAATCATTATTAGCTGCGGGATTAATTAAAGAAAGTTATAGCCCTTACTCTTCCCCTATTACTTTGGTAGAAAAACACGATGAAGGTAAGAAAACTAGGTTATGTGTTGACTATAGGAAATTAAATTCAATAATGAAAAATGATGCTGAACCATTACCCCGTATTGACGGAATTTTAGATAAATTGAGTAGTGCTCAGTATTTTTCCACCTTGGACTTAGTCTCTGGCTACTGGTACATACCCATACACTCAGCAGACACTGAAAAATTTACAAATTTAATAGGTAAAATCGAAATAGTGGATCCCGTATCAATAACACAAGGAATTTCTTTTTGTTTTGCATACCCATAGACTATCAATTGATATATAGTATTAGTAGAAGATTGTTGTTGATTAGTAGGAGCATATGATGGTACAGGGGTAACATTAAATACACATTCTCTTTCCCAATGATAGGCATTAAGTACCCCTTTATTAAGAAAAATCCTTCAAGGTCTAGTGGGGTATCGTTGTTGGAAATGAGTATTTTGCATTCTAAGAGTTGTAAATCGAGGATTATTTGTATTTAAATTAGGATTCTCCTGACGAATCCAATGTCTGGGTGCATTGTAATGAGGCTGAAAAGGCCTAACATTTTGTGAAATATTCCTAACAGCATTTACAGGAGAAGTTGGAATTATTACTAGTTGTTTTGCCATCCGATACCAATCAGTTGTATTACTTGGAGGATTTACTATCAAAAAATTCTGGTATTCGGGCTTTAGCGCATCTGGGAGTCCCTGCACAATTATTGTTTCACATAATTGTAACTTCCTACCCACTTCAACCTTTTTATGAAAATATTGCTCTAATTCATTTAAGTCATTTAACTTTAAAGCTGCAAATTCAGAAAATCTTGGAACATAAACACTAATAATTTTTTCAGTGAGAAGCTCAGAATTTTTTTCAAAACTAGTGCACTCCAGACAATCATTTGTATAAACCTTCAATGCTTCTCCTTTCAAATATTTAGAAATATTATTTAATTTCCAATTTTCATCTTTTTTCTAGGTAATGCAAAATTTCTCAAAATGCATTAACCAAGGCTGTATTTTCATACCGGACTCTGGGTCAAAGGGAACAATATTTATTTCACTCATGGTGTTACTTGATTTTTTAACAATTCTAGATCTTAATTGTATATAGGAGGGATAATTCATTTATATAAAAATGCAATAGTTTAAACGTAATTAAAAATATATATCTTTAAAATAAATAAACAATGTAAATATATTTTTTTCTTAATAAATAATAACAACAACTAAAGTATAATTCATTTTCTAACAACAATAATAATAATAACAATATTGTAAATAAATAGAAATATACTAAAATACTATAATAAATAATATATTTTCACCCACAGAAAGGTGTTTTTTCTCAACATAACTTCTGGCCGGAGAGCTAGAATTTTATTTAAAAAAGAAAAATCGTGCATTCAATTTAATGTGAGACCTATTTCCGCCACTTGGAGGTATCAGGAATTTTTAATCATTCTATTAAGTCGTTGAAACTTAGTGATATTCCACTGTCAGAGTTTTACTGACATTCGTTCATGAAAGCATCTCCCATTGTAATCATACTTATTGATAGTCGATGATAATAATTCACATTGCATAGTCAGAACATTTCTGACATTCTGAAGCTTCGATGAGTTTCTCTACAAATCATTACTTTAGTAAAGCAAGTGATCATCCTGTGCGGCTTATGTAGCATTTTGCTACCGACTTTCAGATATTTAGGTGACACCAGTACACCTCGACATAAAATGTAGTAGAGCAATCAAAACCATCCATCCGTTCTATTGAAAATACCGGATTGCAGTCAGGGTGACGAGAAAAAACAGGCTCGAAAAACATTGATAATTCCCCTTACGTAATGAATATAGAGAGTCATCGTCACTTTTTAAACTGTTTTTATTGACAAAAACATAGTAAAACACTTCCAGTAGTTATTCCATCCACTCTCAAAAATCGATCACCATTTCATAAGACTTTAGATGTTATAAGAATAGGATCTAGACATTAGAACGTTCACTCCAAGAGACTCAGCTTAATTAGACAACCAGAAAAACGTAAAAATCTTCTCTTCATCGCCGATGTAACGATATTTGTACTCCGAACAAGAACGCGCGACGGTGACAGAAAGGTAACGGACCAATGCTAGAAGAGAGGTGGGAGAGGATGGGACATAGAACAAATTACGATTCGATGGGAAAGGATGACTTCGATAAAGAACTCTTTATACGGCGTCAGAATAAAAGCGCAAATAGCGCTGGCGGACGCATGGAATTGTGGGTATAGAACACGAAAGAATAAATGATATTAAAACATTCGAAAGAAAGATAATTTAGTTTTAGAATAAAATGAAAAAGTAATTTAATGGGTTTTATAAGATTTGGCGAATGGATTAAGGTTTTTTAGAATAATAAAAGAATACGCAACTTTAAATGCAAGAAATAAAAGACAACAGATATTAAGATATTATTAAAGATAGGCAAAAAAGGAAAAATATTAAGAATTTGGAATAGTTTTACGAAGAAAAAGAGGCGAAAATTTTTATTATTGCATATATATATATAACTATTTGTATTTTTTTGCTGCAAAAGGAATATTTTTATGAGACGAACATTTTCTTTCGTAAAGACTGTGGAAGTTTCATCTTTTATTACAAACATATGCAAATTTGAGGGAGGAAGAGAAATTTCTAATTTAGAGCTATTATATAAAAGAATGCTATAGAAAATACTAGAGGCGCATAATACCGCTATTGGCAAAATAGGAATTTCAAGAAAAAGTTTTTATTACAAGGCGTGCATTGAGATTTCATTATATATGAGCAGATTCAGAATTAGTACTTTTCTTCTTTAGTTTCATTTCTGAAAAGGAAATATTCGGCTATTTCAATAAGAATACAGTTGTATTAAAAACTGAGGAATATTGCTGGGAAATATATATAGATTTCAATTCTTTTTAGGTGCGTTCGTAAATATATAAATACGTAGCACCTATAGTCGTCGTTCAGTCCGTCTGTCTGTCCGTCTGTCCGTCCGTCCGCATGTAACAGAGCAAAAACTACCCGACCGAATGATCTGAAATTTTTAATATATAATTGCTGCAAAATTTTGTCGAGCCATTTCCAATTTTATGAAAATCGGATGTATAGTTTAATTACAGGGACAGTCAAAAGTTTTTCTTTACATTACGGCCAGTGGGAAAAATTATTGCAAGTGAATTTTAATGATGTTACAGACTTCCGAATGGTCTGAAATTTTTAATATATAATTGCTGCAAAATTTTGTCGAGCCATTTCCAATTTTATGAAAATAGGATGTATAGTTTAATTACAGGGACACCCAAAAGTTTTCCGTTACATTACGGCCAATGGGAAAAAATTATAGCAAATGCATTTTAATGATTTTACAGCTTTCCGAATGGTCTGAAATTTTTAATATATAATTGCTGCAAAATTTTGTTGAGCCATTTCCAATTTTATGAAAATCGGATGTATATTTTAATTACAGGGACACCCAAAAGTTTTCCGTTACATTATGGCCAATGGGAAAAAATTATTACAAATGCATTTTAATGATTTTACAGCCTTCCGAATGGTCTGAAATTTTAAATATATAATTGCTGCAAAATTTTGTCGAGCCATTTCAAATTTTATGAAAATCGAATGTATAGTTTAATTACAGGGACAGTCAAAAGTTTTCCGTTACATTACGGGGAATGGGGAAAAAATTATTGTAAGTGCATTTTAATGATGTTACAGACTATGCGCTTATGAAGCGCAAAAAAATATACATTCAGTACAATATGGGGTGCAAAAAATAATTTTAAACTAGTTATAGTACGAACGCACCTCATTTGCCACGTTTGACGAGCAATTTCCAACTTGTTTATGTAATGCAGATACAAATGCTCAAAAAGCAATCAAAATCGCATGGTGTGTAAAAAGTTTTATTAAACAAAATACTTATAATTATTTTAGAGAGTGGATAATTGTATTTAAATTTTCTACATGCATTAGAAAAAAAATTTAAATAGATCCAGTGTTATAAATTTATAGTGTATTTTTTAATAGATAGAAGATTAAATTTATATTTATGTCATTTGTAGCATTGGTTTTTTATTTATATTAACTATATTGATATTTGTAATTACAAAAGAACAGATATTTATTCTTTGACAAATATTTCGAAACAGTATCGTCTTTAACGAATAACTCTTTTTTAGTAACTTAAAATTTAACTCAAACATTTAAAATGATAAGCTTCCGCTTTTTAGATGTTCAATCTACATTTTACAACATAAATATTTTCAATTTGTTTGAAAAATAATTTTACACTCCGTTGATTTTAGTTTCCCGAGAGTGTTTATTTAACAAGTAATTTAAAAATAAAAAATAACATCGATATATATTTGTATGCATCTACATATACATACGAATTCTATAACCTACAATATTTGAAATCGGATAATAAGAGAAATAAACAAAGCAATGTGACACCATCCTCTAAATCATACGTTCTCTATTGTCATACTTCATAATTTATATCCATCTCATTTAAATCTTTTTTTTTTTTAACATTTAACATAAAATGCAACAAAATATCAACAAATGGAAGCAAATAAAAAGAACTTTTAAAGTAAATTTACAGGTATCATGTTTTTTAATGTGATGACTTGCTTGTTTCCTTTGGACGTTCCCTAATAAATTACTGAAATAAAGTAGTTTTTACATCTTTAGTACCTAGTATATCGCTATATCTCATTTTTAAAATAACTTTTTTTACGTGCTGATTTAGCAACAGAGATACGTCTGGATGTCCGTTTGCGGCACTGGTCATATACTCTGTAATGTTTATTTGCGCATTCCAACGCGTTAGAATATAACACCCTACTTGTAGAGAAACTGTTCAATGATATAAAAAGTCTGGCTCAGAGAGTTTTCGTCCTAAAGTGGGATCAAAGCAGTGAAATAATACCACGATCCCATATCTTTATTATTAATGTCGATTGAATGAATTTATAGTATTAAAATCAGTAGTTTTTAGAAATTACCATTTTTCTAAAAAATATATACATTTATTGTTGTTATATAATATACATTTCTAAAATTTTCCCAAAAATCTAGAGAGTATCAAATTCTACATTTTAACCAATGTTATTTTCTGATCCTCGAAATAAAGCAAGCACCAAATCATTTCAAAAAGCATCTTTTACTAAAAAGTTAACTAAAATTTATTTTCGAAAATGCATGCTTTAAAAAATATGCTTCTGATAATATGGAAAAAAGATTTTTTTTTTTTTATACTGTAAAATTTTCCTTCAAATACTAACAGAGAACATGAAACAAACAACAAAATAAAACTTTTTTTAATGATCAAATATAAAACTGATCTTTTTTAAAGATCAAACAGTGTTTTTTTCTTTTTCATTTTTTTTTTTGTATTTTTAACTACAAACATTTATTTATTTATTTATAACAAACTGTGTAAGAATGTATCAAATTCAACTCTTTATGTTTAAGTATTAGATTTATTTATGAACTAGTGAAAAATCGATTTTTGGGAGTTTTAATATATGTTTAGATATCTTCATGCTTCCAAATTGTAGAACATAAGAAAATTTTATTAAAAAGTTGGAATTTATTTAAAACGTAAAATGAAAAATAACACGTCTAAACCCGAATTTCCACTTAAAATTGGCTTTTTTTTAATCAATGAAGGAATTCAATTAAAACGTGTATGTATAGACGATTAAAAAAATCGCTAGATGAAAAAAAAAAAAAAAAAAAGAAAAAAGAAAAATAATAAGGAGCGAGTTAATACTGAGAAATTAAGCCACAGAATAAAGTAACCTACATAGTAATTAATATAATTATTGCATTAAATTTAAAAGTATTGCATTAAAAATGTTTTATTTCATGTTCTTTAGTTTTTTTAAAAAATCAAAATGTATCTACTGCCCGTTTTTCGCTGCAGAAGAATTTATGGATTTTAGCTAACTTATATAACAAAACTGTGTACAAAAATATCAAATATTTCTCTACGAAAAATAAACAATACTTGACGGATAACAAAATTTATTTTTAAGTAAATTCACACATTATTATCTTTCAACGGACACGCGAAATATACATCACTTTATCTATATATTTCAAACACAAGGCTGGTTTTTAGTCATCTGCCCAGAGCTTTCTTCTGAATCAATTTTAATAATTATTTTTTAAATGAAAGCCGTTTAATTCGAGATGTGCCATCTCTAGGTATTTTTTTAAATATTGCGATTTTTATATTTTAATTTTTAAAAGATTTTTTGACACTCCTTTAAAACGGTTGTAATTGGATTACTTGAATTTTTTCAGAGAAAAGAGAAATAATGGAGCTTATTTATATTTATTGGTAACCATTTTCTCATTAGAATTCAAAATAACTTTTTAAAAGAAAGGTGTAGAAACAGAAAATTACGTCTAGTTTTAAAAATCATGAATATTTCCTCACAAAGATGTTACAGTGCAATATTTTTTCATTCCGCTGATGCTAAGATTAAACCGCTAGGCGAAACGCTCCAGTAAGGGAAAATGACGTCATATATAAAAGAAAACGATCAGTTTCTTTGACAAAAGTAAATATTTTGCTGATAATGCATCTAAAAGACATAAACTCAGATTAAAGTCAATTCAAGAGTGCGAATGTCCATGTGCAAAGTTGACGCTGACAAACGTGACTTCAAATTTGGAAATATACTTATTAATAAATAATCTTTTGCGTGTTACAATATCTTTTAAATGGAGAATATGTATATTTCGTAATATATACGTAAATTTCTAGACGGTGAAAATGACGTTAGGTTTAGATTCCATGGGTAAAATAACGGGGGTTGAGTCAAATGAAATCCTTTTTGATGATTTTAAGTGAGAAAAAATAACTTCATCATAAAGACTTATCTTGATTTAGTATACTAATACGATTATTTTTTTAATAAATTAAATAATTGAAATTTAGGGAATAGTATTTTGGAAACTTCAGGTTAAAAATAATATTTGTTTTAAGAATTAGAGCAAACTAAACCGGATTTTTATTGTAATTGTTATTAAATGTGCAATTTCCTTTTAAAACACTTTCTTTCGTCGAAATTTGGCATGTTCCGTCGATTTTTTATGAGTCATAAAGACCGGTTAGGGAAATATACAGACAAAAAAAAAAACTTTTTAAACGAAAGATGAAGTATTCGTTTAATATTAAAATATTCTTTCGGTACCCACCTATTCCACATTTTGAATTTCTATTTATTAATGCTCTTTAGGTCTCAGTGACTTGCCAGAATGTCACAAAATTAAATAAGTTAGAACCCACCCAACAATGAGTATCCAGTCTTAAAAGGAAGAAAATTTTCAGAAAAGTAATATAACAAATACTTTAAAAAAAGAGTCTAAACCTGATTTCTTGAAACATAGTGAAACATATTATTAGGTTGAGCAAAAAGTTCTGGGAAATTTTTTATCTAATAGTTACCAGAATTTGTATCATATATAGGAGTACTAGTAGTATATCTATAGGAGTTGAGGAATTTCAGCTCCAAAATGCCTATTGAACGGTATGATTTGCGTGTTTTAATACGGCATTATTGGAGAAAAGGTGTAACGATTCTGAAAGCCGATTCTCAAGGACAGTCGATTTGAATCCTTTAGTGAAGTTGAAGAAGCATGTCAAAAGTTTTTCGATTCCAAGGAAACGCCATAGTACTTCCAACAAATCCTGAAACTGGCAGAAAATCGTGGCCTATGATGGTCTCTATTTTGAAGAATAGTCCTTGTTGCTTTTGTTGTTAATTTCCGCATAACAACGCAACTTTCACAAATTTCCCAGAACTTTTTGCTCAACCTAGTAGATGCAAATAAGAAAGTAAACTAAATTATGTATGTCAAGAAGATAATTAAAGTATGCGCGATATAAAATTAAGAAACTAAAAGGCGAGAGTTAATAATAAGAAATAAAGATCTATCGACATACTGAAACCAAAGCTCCAGACTAAGGAAATTATTGAAATGTAATCAAAAGTTTTACATCGTTATTGTAATTTCTTTTCTTTTCATTTAAAAGAACTCACTTTTCTAGTTTTTACCGAAAAAATAAGATAGTGCTTTTCAGAATTAAAAATCAATAGTCATTCATCGTTTCTTTTGCAAATTTTGTAAATATTAGAAAATGCGCTTCATATTGTTTTCAAAATAATTCCGCAAGCAACGAATAATTCTCAATTTTGATCAAACATTTTTGCTTTTGTTTTTGTTTTTGTTTTTGTTTTCACGTTTTCAACTACAAAAATATTCTTTTTTATTAAAGGGAAATACAAGATTGCTCAACAACATATTAAATTGATCGGCTTGTGTATACTAATATATAGAAGTGTAATGTGAATTTGTGAATTTCTACAAATGTGCTATTTCAAAGTTTATTCAACTACTTAGAAGACTTACAGTAAAAAAGGAAAAATAATATTCTTTATTATGCCTGTCTGATGGTCCGGAACGGGTTAATAACGGTTGCATAACAAACACTACACTTATCAGCGACAGTAAGAGAATGGTTACAATCTCCAGTTTGTCTCATTCTAATGAATTTAAAATAGATTTGCAAATAATGAGAAAAGACTAATAGAATCCATCATTCAACCATTTTTTTTTTTTTTTTACTGGTAAAAAAATAGGGAAATAATTAAATAATTTCGAGGAGTCATAGGACGATTGAAAAGTTTAATTATGATTTATAAATGATAATACAGGGTGTTAATAAAGTCCCGGATCCATTTTGATGTTTAATAACTCATAAAATAATAAAGATAGATTAAATTTAATAACATAAATGGTTTGATGACTCAAAAAGTTCCATGACCCTTGTCACTGAACTTTCACGTGTGCCCCCTTCGTCACACGGAGAATATCAAGTCGATAGTCAATTTCCCGCCAGGTAGCGGCAAGCACGTCGGCATCCACAGAGGCTATTGCGGTTTTAATTCTGGCTTTTAAGTCATCAATGTTCGACACTCTCCTCCTGTAAACATTGTCCTTTACAAATCCCCAAAGGAAAAAGTCCAGCGGCATACGTTGTTTACGTTTTAAATCTGACTCTGTGAAAACTAAGTTCATTCATCTACGTCACGCATTCTCCTCCATCTCTCGGAGCTCGTCGTATCGTAGACTGCCTCCCGTCCCGTCCTTCCGGCTCTTTTAACTGGTTTGGTTTTTTCACTTATAATTTATATGTTCGGACTCTGTTTCTTTGAGTATTTATAGTATTGCATCGGCTAGGAGCCCATATTTTATACGTTTTTCGTATGTCTAATAAAACCCCGTCACATGGTGGAATTTTTTATTTGTGCTGATTATAATAAAATTAAACATCACATCGTTTATTATGAAGTGATACAGCTATATTTCGAGAGCAGGTGGCTAGACTACTGGAATTGGTATAATGTTTGTCTGCCAAATAAACGACGTTTAACTTACCATGCCTCTATTTATTGAATAGGAAATTCCTCCAATGTTATGATTCTGCCTTCTATTCGCCACCACGACTGCGTCCAGTTGTCTCATGATAATGGAGAGTTGGCAAAGCTTTAGGCATTATTTAATATACTACATTTTCGTCGATATATTCGATATATAAGAGTGTCGCCGGAATGTCATATATATATATATATATATAAATCCTATTTTCCAGATATGAGGAATTACATTCAGATTCCAGAGAACTTAATTTTAGTCATTATTTGATATTTTCTGTCATGCAAAATATAAAACACAGTAAATTTAAACGAAAAAAAACTAATTATTTTCAGTAACAAAACTAAAAAAAATAAAGCCTTAATCAGATTTCTTGAAATAAAATAAAATTTTGTATGTGCAATTAAGAAACTAAATTAAAAACGTACGAAATATCATATAAATACCTGACATGTAAAGTCAAAGAAGAGCCAAATATGCGAGTGTCTGTAATGAGAAAGGAAAATGCCACCACATACTGAATCAAAAGCGCCTGAAAATGTGATATATGGAAATGTAATCAGAAGTTTTATTTCGGTATTGTCACTTTTTTTCTTCTGAAGAACTCATATTTCTTGCTTTTTTCTGAAAATAGACTGGAAAAATTGATGTTTAGAATAAAGAATTGATAGTCATTTATCATCTGCATTTAAATTTTCGAATGTAAGAAAATATCCTTCATATTCTCTTTTCAAAATATTTTCACAAGCGTTTCTCCCTTTTGATAAAAAATTAACTTATATTCATGCCCCTTTTTAAAAGATATTTTTTAATTAAATGAAATTGTAAAACTATGTATTTTTTTATTCATATGTTTATGTATACTAATATTGTAAAACGTGATGGTCTGTATGGGAGTTTATAAAAAAAAAACAGATATTTCTCAGTTCATTTGATTATTTTAAAAATAACATTACAAATGTTTAATTTACAAAATAATATTTAAAGTGTTCAAACCAATGTCAGCCTATATTTTGATTTTAAAAATGAATTTTCAAATATTTCCCCACTTTAAATCGGAATATCTTATAAAATATAAATCAAACGCAAACATTTTAAATAAATATCGAATGTGTCTCAAATTAAACTACGTATTTCCAGTAGACTTAATCAAAAAATATTAATCAGGATTTCAAGAAATCCGAGGAATATCATAAGGATATAATGAGAATGTTTCTATAGGGGAAAAAATGTTTTCAGTGACTTTATCTACCGTGAAGCGTGAACCCATACGATTTATATCTGAGGTCCCAAAGGACGCCATGATCATAATTAGCCATGCACACACTATAATCAACAGTTTAGCTCTCTTGTGCATGTTTTTCGTTACCATCAGTCACCTCCCCATAAAATCATTATGTAATAACTGTATAATGAAGAAGAAAAATATTAAAAACGTCACATGTCAACATTTAACTAGAATTTAGGAAAAAAATCAAGTTTTTAAAATGATACGTTATAATCTTAACAACGTATAAAGGGAAATTTAAAGAGTTGCCAAATGGCAACACTATGCACTGTAGTGTTAGCATGAATGCAAATGGTAGCAAACAATGGTGGCTCTCATAGTGAACATGTTTCGTAGTCAATAAATAGATACATTTTATAGTTTTTGATATATTTTCAGAATAAAGGGATTATACGTCTTCTATTAGTGCTTTTTGGAACTATAATTTTTTTTGTCTCTAAAATAAACTGAATACCTTCAAAAAACATCATGAAACATGAGGAGTGTGGTATGGAGAAGATGATTTTATCAGAAATCATTCGTTTATATTTTTTCAAAATAGCACGTATTTTAATTACATTTTCTTTCGGTTGTTATGAGAAAATGGCCACAAAAATATATAATTACTATGTTACAACTATTTTTCCTTTATTTTTTTACAGAAATGGAATATTTCCATAGCCAATATTAAGTAAATGTCTCTAAAAACTACAAAAAAAAAATTAATATTTCAAAAATAAATGGAGATGCAGGTTTAAACAAACTGCATTTAAAAGTACTTTTTTTCACAATACGACGGTATAAAAATTAAAAATGTGTGATGCTTTGAAATAAAAAAAATTGTCATAGATTACTTAATCGTACTGCTTTGTTTTACGGCTGCCTTCTGTAAAGTAACGTTATTTTTTGAAGACGACGCAAAATAAGCTGGGAGAAAGAAATAGCATACCGTACAGGGGGCTAAAAATTTCACAAATACTTTGGTTACCGTGATCTTGAACTATCTTACAGATAGTATAACAAAAACATGCCCGTTATTTGCCATACATACACTGCAATCAGTCATCGAACGTGCTATGTTATACAGATGGTAGCTGACAACGGTTGCTGTCATTTTGACATGCTTTGGTAGAAAGCTCATTGACGGATAAATTGCATAGCTTACGTTATATATTCTGCTTACAGTTAATATAGACCTCTGCTGATGGTTTTTGGAACTACTCTTTTCGTGTCTTTTTTTTTATATTATTATTGAACATCCAAAATCTCATCACTTTTCTCTCTTTCTCTCTCTCTCTCTCTCTCTCTCTCTATATATATATATATATATATATATATATACAGCGACATTTTTGCTATCGACTTTTCAGACATTTCGGCGACACTAGTACATCTCGAAATAAAAAAAATTTAATCATTGTATTGAGTCGTAGAAAAACTTAGTGACATTTCATTGTCAGAGTTTTACTGACATTCGTTCATGAAAAACATCACTCTTCGTAATCATACTTATTGATAGTCGATAACATTAAATCACAGAGCATAGTCAGAACATTTCTGAAATTCTGACTACAAGCAACAGAACACGGCCGGATACAGAAAACTGGAAAACCAATGCCAGCAGAGAGATGGGGAGGAATGGGACAAAAATCAAGCTAAGATTCGATGGGAAGGGATGGCGTCGATAATGAACTCTTTATACGGCGTCAAAATTAAAGCGCCATTAAATACTGGCGGGCGCATGGAATTGTGGGTATAGAACACCAAAAAACAAATGATATTAAAAAACATTCGAAAGAAAAAGAATTTAGTTTTAGAAGAAAATGAAAAAGTAATTCAATGGGTTTTATAAGATTAGACGAATGAATTAATGTTTTTAGAATAATAAAAGAATACGCACATTTAAATGCATGAAAAAAAGACAAAAGATATTATGATATTATTAAAGATAGGTAAAAAAGGAAAAATATTAAGAATTTGGAATAGTATTACTAAGAAAAAACGGCGAAAATTTTTATTATTGCACATACATATATATTTGTTTTTTCTTGTGACACTGTAAGAAATGTGCAGATTAATCTGTGATTCTTCGTATTTTTCATAAATTGAGTAACGCCTAATTGTCCACAAACTATTTTTCAGAGAACTTAAGGCATTAGATTTTTATAGATATACAATATCTAGCGCATATTAAATTTTGACAAAAACAAACTTCTCGTTTTCTAAACAAAAAATCTCATAAAAAGATATGTCTAAATCTGATTTCTGAAATAATGTAAAATTTCTAACTTTCAAAAAGGAATTGTATTAAAATGTCTACGTACGAAATATATATAAAAAAATGAGCAACATAAAAAATAAAATATGGAGCTAAGTGTCAGTTTTCATAAAGAGAAATAAAGATGCCTCGACATAGTAATTCAAAAGTGCAAGAAAATGTAAAATATGAAAATGAAAGTAGAAGTTTAATTCCGGTATTAGCCCTTTTTCCTGATTTATTCACGAATTCAGTTTTCTATAATTTTTTACTGAAAAGAATAATGAAGAATTGCTGTTTAAAAAGAACAATTCCAAAACCTAACAATAAGACAATTTGATTTTTTCTTTCATTTTTAAGAGATTTGGAAGTGTTAACGAAATTTTGGGAAACAAGTCAAATTGGTTCACATAGTAATTAAACATTTATAACATTATTGTTGGATATAAGGACTGAAAAAATACGATTACTTCCGAAAATTTATAACCGCATGAAAATATTTTTTCACATTATTCTTAAAATATTTCTCTAAGTTTGATTCCAAATTATTATTCTATTTTTTCTCGCATATATTTAGCTATAACAAAATATTGCTGATTCTAATTAAATAAGTCGACGAAACTGCACAAGAAAGAAATGACTCATTTCACCTTTTTATACCTTGTTTAGAAGATTTTGCCTCACATACAATGTCAAAAAACTGAATTTTAAGAAAATTAAATATATTATTTAATATACACATTTCAGAAAATAAATCTTATTAAATGTCGTCATTAAATTTAAATATCTATTAAAAAAAATTGGGAAATAAAATATATCTGAATCAGTTTTCATCATACACAAATTCATTTCTTAGATGTAAATAAGTAAGTAAATTAAAATGTGAACGTATCTGAAATAAGACATAAAACTGAATTATTTCTGACAAATGTAGCTTAAACTCGCAAGAAAACTAAACATATTTATATATGTATGGCCAGAAATTTTATACGGCTATTGTCACTTCAAATTCTCATTAATTAACGAACTCGCTCAACATTCAGATATTAAAAATTTCCGAAAAATTGCTTAAAAGGTATGTTCTATAATCTGTATGTTTATAACTAAATATTTTATAACAGTATGCTAAATGTTGAATTGAGATGTACATAATTAGACAAAAAATTAATGAGGTGTCCAAAGGTATTGAAAGTCACTTTAACCATTTTTGTGTTGAAGAGACGATGGCAATGGAAAATGTAAAAGTGTTAAGAACCTGATAGGTATTCATTTTATGTAGATGAACTACTCCAACCATTAATTTTCAAAAAGCCAGATTTTTTTTTTTAAATTTTATGCAATATCTTGGTCGTGAAAGATATATTTATCATATTTTTCGCTGACAGGCATGCACAGCAACCAGAATTTGATAATTATACGGCAATATGTTACTTTAAATTTTATGTAATTTCGGTGAGTTCAAGCGGTAAAATTAGACACATTTTTACCGACTGGAATAATTGAAAATTTCTGCAATTTAGATTAATAGTAATATTTTATTAAAATGTTTACCTACTCCGGATATTGATACAGTATTTCATCGCAAAATTCACATGTTGCTTTCAAACACTTAATGAAGACAGGAATCGGTTTACATATCTGTCGGAAATATACCGTCTATAATACGCACTTTCAATATTTAAGGATAACATTTTGGAACATGAAAAGAATTAAGATTATGTCGACGAATTAACACAAAGATTAATTTTCAAAATATCGCACTTTTTAAAATTTTATTCAGTTTCCCCTTCCTGTGAGTTATATTTGGGGAAAACATTGTCCTGCCTTGAAAGTGCAGCAATAGAGATTTCATCTTTCTACGACATGATCTTTCTTTAAATATGAAAACTCAATACTTCTGGGCGCTAAAAACAGACACTCATTTTTAGCACCGGAAAGATTTAAAATGTTCTGCAGTTTGGTTTAATCGTAGAGTTTGTTATAAAATTTTTATGTACTCTGAAAATTCATACAGTACATTTGCTAATATTATGAAAACATGTCACGTACGAGTGTCATTATTTCACTTACTGCTTCTAAATTCATAAAATTTAAATGGGAAATTCACTTGCGGAGATCATTGACATATGAAAGCATAAATAGTTTCGCATACCTGTCGAAAATGTGCCCTGTATAATGCGCACCGACCGATAATTAAAAATAATATTTTGTAAAATAGTGCAAATTATGCACGAGAAAACACATATCAATATGGTTTGCATTCTGAACTTTAAAAAGGATTCAAATTCATTTTCATTTTAATAGTCCAAAGTTTTTCTTGATTTAAAGAATCCATCTTTTATTTAAAGTTAAAAAATTGTGATCAATATATTTTAAGAAAATGAGATTTTCATGATATTAATTTTTTTTTAATGTTTGATGCATAAGAAACAGAGATTAGTAAAAAATGTAAAACATTGACTAACCTGTATTATATTGCTAGTGACAAATAAGAAAAGACAAACTTAAAAAAAAAAAAAAAAAAAAAAAAAAAACATACATAATAACGCCTGCATAACTTAATAATTAACACAGTTTACACAAATTTTTATACACATATAAAATTTTATTAAAAACAATTAAAATATAATTAAATATATATAAACATTTTGGGTATTTCCATAGCCCTCATCAGTAAACGATCAGAATCACGAAACAGCAAGAGCAAACAAAAAAACAGTTAAAATCACGGTTGAACTAGGACTAATATATACAGGACAATTGGCTTCCACAATTCGAGCATTCTCAAAATCGGGAACATGATCAAACTCAAGTGCATGAGTAACCAATCTCGAATTTAGAGTACCTTTATTGAAAGAATTTTTATGTTCCTTGAATCTTGCATTCAGAGAGCGTCCAGTTTCACCAATGTAAATCGAGCTGCAACCTTTACAAGGAATTTTATAAACGACACCATTCAGGTCAAATTGATCTCCGTTCGTTTACTGATGTGGGCTATGGAAATAGCCGAAACGCTTATATATATTTTATTATATTTTAATTGTTTTTAATACAATTTTATATGTGTATGTTTGTAGTTATGTACGTTGTGTTAATTATTAAGTTATCCAGACGTATTTATGTATGTATTTTTTTTTTTTAAGTTTGTCTTTTCTTATTTGTCACTGGCAATATAATACAGGTTAGTATATGTTTTTCATTTTTTACTAGTCTCGGTTTCTTATGCATCAAACATAAAAAAAAATAATATCTTGAAAATCTCATTTTTTTAAATATATTGACCACAATTTTTTAACTTTAAATAAAAGATGGATTTATAAGTGTGTGTCTGTAGTTTTGTAAACTGTGTTAAACTTTTTTTTATACGTAATAATAATGAAAAATCCCAGATTTAAGAATAAATTTCTCTGAGGCATCAGAAAATCCAACAAAATGGATTTTCCTCTTCAATGAATGCATTCCAAAGGAAGAGATTATGATAAGAATACGAGAAATATGTCCCATAAGCCAGATGGTATTCACTTTGTCTATTTATAGAAAATTAATAGCTTAGTATTACTCAAATTCAGTGTTATCTTTGCTGTAAAATTTTATCCATTTTTTGTCTACATCTCAAATATACATTTAATATTAGGGGGACGTTTTCCAACAAAATGCAACAGACATAATTGAGAAAAGTGTAATTTTAAATAAAATGTCGCCTAAATATTTCAACATAAGATTAAACAACTTACGTATTAGAAATATTTCAGTCAACCATTATGTGTTGAGACTTCGATTAATTACCTTTCATCGCAAACAGAAGGCGATGTTTCGATAAAATAAAATCTACCCAATCACATTTTATCATTATTTAAAATAAAGGCGTAAAGATAATATCTTAACTTAAAATAAAAACTAAAATCATTTTATAATAAAATCAAACAGCTTTTTTGTCAGCTTTTGTGCAGAAAAATATTTCGACACCTTCAAGTCCTTTCTTAAAGTTACAGACTGAGAGGGGCGGGGGGAAACATTTTTTTTTTCACTTTTAATCAGATGCATCTCTGCATTGTTCCACCTTCTCTGAATACAATTAATAAACATTACTGTAGAACCCCGCTTATCAGAAATTTCCGTTAATCCGAACCGATTTTATTTTGGAAAATTAGACTTTAAGAGATTAAAAGACCGAAAAGATTAAAAAACTGTACTAAAAAAACCACTTTTTTACTATGCATAATTTTGTACACATTACAGAAAGTAATACAATAATTCCAGGATCGCATTTACATTTAATAAAAACACATTACATTAACGCATCACATACACATTTACATTACGATCATTTGGGGGTGATGAAATTTGTCAGATTTGCCTGACGAAGTGATGTTATTGCTTCCTTCTCGCGAAGGAAGCAATACAATGCCAGCGTGTCATAAACATAACGTCTGCTGATGTCGGATTTTCACTCTGCTCTATATATCGCAGCGCTATTTCTAGCGCATTTGTAGCTTAAGAATGGGAATCAAGAACATGCTCGCTCATCAGTTTCTACTATATCGGAGTAATCTTGTGTCTTATTCTGAAATAAATAGATGATTTCATCATTTGTATCTAACAGAATTCAAGATATAGTCGTACTGCTGAGAACTTATAACTTACATCTATTTAGAACAACTCTTTTTTTTTTCTTTTTTGATCGGAATTTCGGGTAGTCCGAATTTTTTGTAATCCGAACAGGCACCGTCCAAATAAGTTCGGATTAGTGGGGTTACACTCCAATTAATCAAATTCGCAACACCTTTGCTGGGTATTAACAATTTGATTATTTCTATAATCATGGACATTCCTAATATTTTGCATTGAACTTAGCAAGACAATTTATAATTGTTTACATTGTACTTTACAAAGTTGAAAGCTCTGTAATCTTCAAATAGAAAAGATGACCATAGTGCAACAATATAAGAGACAACAATCAAACACAACATTCATTCTGATTTGTACTAATAAGCTATTGCTAAGCTTATATCATTTCAATTGATGATTCTAGTTTTTTTTTTTTTTTTTTTTTTTTTTTTTTTTTTTAAGTTGGATGTGCATATCTCAAAACTTTTTTTCTATTTAATACATCTTAATATTTTAAAATGTAGTTACAAATGCCAATACTTTAATATTATTAGTTCAATACTATAGCAACTTTTTCTTAAATTACTGTTTCAGTCAATTAATCTGAGTAAAAACGACTTAATCTCGATCATGATATATTTTTTTAATCAATAGTTTTCCGTTATTCACTTGTACATCATCTGTTAGCGAATAGCCAGTTTTTTATGATGTAAGTTAGTTTTTGCGATCCGCCGGTGTGCAATAGAACTAAGAAAAATCAAGAAAATTATACAAAGATCGCTATTACAGTGCTCCATCTCGTCGGAATATATCCAAATTCAAGGAGCACCTGCTTGGCGTAGCCAAAAAGATACACAATAAAATTGGTTCAATTCTATACATAACTACATACACTTTTTGATGGTACAATATTGTAAATGGCACAAAAATCGCTATTACAGCGCCTCTTTCCGTCGGAATTTTTCCAAATTAAGGGATGACATGCCTGCCATAGCCAAATATACACAAAAAAAATTGGTTGGATACTATGCGTAACTTAATACAGTTTTTGATTGTGCAATGGGGATGGACGAACACACGGACAGACAAACATGTTACACATTTATAAACACATTTATAAACATGTTTTTTGGAATCTCTGACCCTTAAAAAGTGTAAATCCGTTGAAAACCGGAAGTCGAAAATAATTCCATTGTAATACTTTTTTCTATTGAAGATAGAAGAAAGTAAAAACGGTTTGATATTTAGATGAAACTTTTAAAATTTGTTAGTAATTTTGTTAATCGTGCAATAGTATTAAGTGATTTTGTATAACAACTAATTTGATTTCTCTGATGTTTTTTACTGTCTGTTGTACATACTCTATTATAATCAATCAAGGGACTCGGATTTATCAAAATCGGTCTGCTACTATTGATAGACGTGTTCAAACATACAAAATTCGCATAAAAAATGCATGTATAAGAAATTACATATCGTTGCGTTAGACAGGACCGAAAAAACAAAATTAAAGACGGATTTTCCTATTAATTAAAAATATATTCCTAGTTGAGTATGTTATAGTCACAAAAAAGTCACATTTACATCTAAAAATTGTATTTAAGTGTGCTTCGGATGATTAATTATTTAAATAAATATAGAATCATGATTTATTTACGTCCTGTGATCAATTCTTTTTTTTAGAATTTCATTCTAGTTAAAAGTTTCATATACAACATAGGCACTAATTTCGCAGCTATGAAGGAGGCGCTCCACAGATAATTTTGAAAAGTATCGTTTTGTTGTTATTGGAATTCTATACTATGATTAATTAAAAGAAAAATAAGATTTTAATATTAAGGTGTGTATTTTTTCCTGTCAAGCAATATAATGTTGGTTCCCATATGTATACAGGCATCCGACCAACTGGAAAATCCAAACCCATGATCTCGATATGTATCTCTTGAATAGTAGTCAGCGAATCTCGATAAGCAAACGTATCATCGTAGAAACGAATAATTAGTTTCTGATGATACTGACTGCTTTAGTAATTTACACGCGTTCCTATTGGATATTTCATATACTTGCTTTAGTAGCTGGCTGAATCATACATTAATGAATAAAATCCATCACGAAACTTACTAATAAACATTTTCTCAACACAAATTTTAAAAATATTTTGGAGAAAGTAAATATTTTGGCTGTATGATTTTGAAAATTACAGAAACAATACACTGACGGAAAAAAAATCCCAAACACCAAGTAAGACTTGTGCTAGATAAACGAAATTTGGAATGCGTGTTTATACATCTGAAAGATGACATCGATTTAAATTTCGCTCTTCGCGCATAAGTGTGGCCCTAGTAGCGCCAATCATGAACTTGGAAATCATTAATGCTTTAAATGCGTCCTGTGAAGTTCGTGAGCGTTATTTATCTTCGAAATGTGACGTATCGGGCTTATGTTAGCCAAGAATGCCTTTAAGAAGACGAAGAAGCCATTATAAAAAAGCTCACCGAGTTGGAACGAGGTCGAGTAATAGGGCTATGATAAGGTGGATTTTCTTTTTGCAATATTGCAGAAAGACTTTACAGGAATCTATCCACTGTGCATGATTGTTGAGAGCAGTAGTCAAGGGATGGTACTGCTTTCAGATGATCAGGATCCTGGCGGCCCGTGGCTCTACTTAGAGGAAATACCACCGTATTTAGCGTACGGCTGTGGCCCATCGTACTGTGTCTGTTGAAGAAATTCGAGCTGTAGTTGGTACCACAGTCATACAACGAACTGTTAGAAATCGGTTACTTCAAGGATAGCTGCGAGCCAGTCGTCCTGTACCGTGCATTCTATTGACTCCAAGCCATTGGCGTTTGCGACGCCATTGGTGTCAAGCCAGAGCTCATTGGAGGGCGGAGGAGGGATGTGTTGTGTTTTCTGATGAAAAAGAAACACAACAGACCTCCACCCCGTATACTAATAAGGAAAGCCAAGTTAAGTGGCCTAAATTAAATCTACCATACGCAGAATCTGATTGTGGAGATGTTAAGCACGGTTAACTTGGTTTCATAGTAAATGAACTGAACTTTGCTTACATGTGTTAGTTTTATTAATAAATATGCATCTTTATTTATTGTAACAACGCATACCATTGTGTAATTAATGGCCTATTTAAGGTGGTGATTGAATGTAAGTAGAGATGTAAATTTTCCCGAAAAATTGAAGAGTCAGAAAAAACCCTTTTTTCAAGTTTTTTTTGGAAAAATTGGAAAAATGGGAAAAGTTGTTTTCCTATAAATGTTTCTCAAAAATATGTTATATTTTCTTAAAAAGTATACAATAATAAACTTTTTCAATACTTTTGCACACTAAAAAATTTTTTTCCCTTTATATGTGAATATGTTATTAAAAAAGAGAGAGAGAGAGAGAAAGGCAGCTTTTAAAAGTTTATACTTTCAGTCTCAGAATTCTGAGAGTAGCTTTTCTTACTTAATTTAACACGAGTGTTTATATAATATATCATGTGTCTTGAAATGATTTTTCAGTAGTACTTGTTTAATTATATCAGCAGAACTAATTTAAAAAGTAAACAAAAAAATCTTTAGTTTCAACCAATATCACTGTATTTTTAAAGCAGTTTTAAATTGTATTGAACATCTCATCTACATAGTACTCATAAAATGCCAGTGTAAAAGAAACAAATTATAGTAGTTCTGGTATTATTATAAATACTATTATTCTTTTCAAATATTCCGTTTAAAAATTGGTATTATTTTACAATATTACTTCCCGCCCCCCTTAAAGTTATAATTTTCATTTCCTGTATATGTAGTTTTGGTACAGCTTTCCAGACTTAACCCAAACTGTGTTTTAGTAAGACATAGATCCTTAATATTGAAAGTGGTATTTTTTTTAATGAAACTTTTAAAACGGGTGGATTTTTCCAATATGTTTAAAAATTCTTTTCAAAAAGATTTTTCACAGAGATTTGCTTACATTTTCTTTGCAAAGTTTGTATGGATTTATGTTTTTCGAAAATACATTTAGACAACTCTAAGAATCTATATTTCAAGAAAAGAAAAAAAATTATACATAATTTCAACTGCATGTTATTATCAAAAGAAAATTTTCTAACAATAGTGAAAAATCACAGCCATGCAAATAAAAATAAAAGCATGTTTCAAATTTTACATTAAATTTTCCATCTTACCATTTCATTTATTGGTATAATATTGAAATACTTTTGTACATGAATTTCCATTTTAAACCAGAAAAGTTACATTTAATTATCTTACCAAGGATTTGCTTAGATTTTTTTCCCACGATCATGTTTTTGCGAAATTGTGAACTTTTATAAAAACTTATGAACTTATAAAAAATGTGAATGAAATGTAAAAAATGTAATCGGAATTTTGTAAATTAGAAATTACATATTTAAGTTCTTATCTAGACATTATTATCATTTGTACATATAAACAGCTAGATAATAGATTCATTGGTTATTGCAGGTATTATACAACAGTTTTTTTTTTATATTCTAAAGTCATTATGTTTGTGAAAGATTTAATTAGGAGATTGTAAAAAAATTCTGAAATGTCTATTTTTAAGTGAAAGAATTTTATTTTTAGGAGAAAAAACTGTTAAGGATCCTTTAAGAGACTCAAGTTGTTTCTAAAGAGATCCCTACTTACAGATAAGATTTTCCATGTTAAGGTTTTCATGAGGGACACTAAACACGAAAAAAATATATAAATAAAAATATCAGGCTGTAACAATTATAAAATTTTGACTACATTATTTTATAAATGAAATTTCAATTTTTCCAATTTGGAAAACTTGAAAAATAGCCCTTCGGAAAAAAACTGAAAAAAAAAAACGGTCTTTTCCCAACTTTTCCGGGTTTTTTCCGAGCATTTCCATCTGTAAATGTAAGTAAATACATTTGAGGGTTTTTAATAAAGTGAAGTTTCCATGCAAATCGTCAATTCATATAAATGTAACGACGTTCTATTACTTTGTAGTTCTCCTTTTAGACGCAGTTCAAATAGTTTTCGAGAAAGGAATGCTAACTCCACAATTTGCTGCTAGGTGGCGCTGTCATCTTCCTATACCCTGCAGTGATAACTTTTGTACTATTCTTAGACATCACGCTCATTACTATTGCTAATTAGGTTTACCAGCAATTTGACGCGAAACGGAATTAACTAGAAACACTCTTTATAGATGTAGAGATGTATGAATAGGCTAAAGCTCTTACTCCGCAGTCACTCTTATTGTATGCTTTCTGAGCATATATGTGTGTAATTCTGTACAATTATATGCATATTCAATTTCAGAATATTTCGTCAACAGATTGAATTTTTACTTTTCCATTTTAATCACATATTAACTGTATAAAATACAAATCGGAGCGTTAAAGAAATAATCCTTAAGGGCTCTCAGGAGTCTTACTTTCTATGTAGTGGTGCAATTTAGCAACATGTCATATTTAATTTTTTTCTCAGTTTCTAAAAAACATAAATGCATAAAATTTTTAATATAAACAACTTAATATATCTTCTATTAAAAATAATTTTTTTAATAATCTATATTGAAATTTTATTTTATTTTTTTATATTAAATGTTGATAAAAAAATTAAATTGTTTTTTAACTTGCATGCACTGTGTGCAAGACTGTAACAAAACTATGGGTTTAAGAGCCCCCAAAAATAATGATAATGATGTAAAACGAATATACCTTGAACGTATACTCCATTTGTAAGCAATTTATTTATTTGTTTTATTTTAAATTTAAATTTAAATTATAAAATTTTGAAAAAATTCATTATTTTACTGAAAAATCATTAATTTTAAATAATCAATGCAATTATAATACTAAATTTGAAGTATAAGTTATTCTGTACCTTAAAATTAAGATATTTAGAAAGTTTAATGCAAATTGCTTTATTAGTTTGCTAAAAATGTTCCGCGCAGTGCATGCAAGCAAAAATAATTTTAATTTTTTTTAATCAAAATTAAACATAAAAAAAATTATAAAATTTCAATATAGAATATTTAATTTTTTTTTTTTTTACATTGAAGAGATTTTAGGTTGTCTATATTAAACATTTTATGCATTTATGCTTTATAGAGACTGGAAAAAAATTAAATGTGACATGTTCCTAAATTGCACCACCATTTAAAAACTAAGACTCCTGAGACCACTTAATACCGTCTTACGTTTTCGACGGATATTTTAACTTTCCTTGTCACGTAGGTATTTTATCTTCAATGATGGATAAGCTTTGTGATAGCAGCGTTTATAATACCTTTTTCCTCGAAAGATAAAGTGTTCCGACAACAACACTTGAATTTTAAATAAAAAAATGCACGAAATCTAATTTCCATTGAAAGCTAAAGTAGTTCCTCCATAATAATATTAAATTTTTCAATTAGACACTTTTTACTGCTTTATTAATAATTCAGATTCTTAGGAAATTTTTTAGAACAGATAAAGGTTTGGGATTGTAGTAAAAATTCACCATAAAAATTCACTGAGCTTAATACATTTAATAAGGTTTGTTAATCAGTTAATCATGGCAAATCTAAAAAAATTATGTAAATTATATAACTAATTAGTTAATAATCACCTTTGGAACTGTATCTGTGGCTGTCGTAATGAATTAAAAAAAAATAAGTTTCAAAACATACATTAAATGATATGTCCTGAATAAAGATTTATAGCATAATCCCTTTGTTTTCTTTATTTTACATAGAGTAAATTTTAAATGGTTTACAATATTTATTATAATATAAGATGAAATAAAGTAACTTATGAAAAAACATTTTTTATAAAAGGTCATTAAATTTATTACAAAAAATAGTTAATTAATATTGGTTATTTGTTTGTTTTTGTTTAAAAGTTGTCTTTTTAATGTAGTTAAAAAACATTAATATCTTCTTAAATTTATTTTGTAATGCATTTTAATGCAGATTCAATATAATAATTTTATATAAGTATAGTGGTTTTAGATTGAGAAATTCTTTTATTTATTTGATTAAAATTTAACCTGATGGTTATAGAATTTCATATTATGTGTTTCAAATTCATAATTTAAAATATTATTGTATCTTTAAGTCGAGACAAACTATGAGTTTCTAATACTTACCACTATCTTTTATTAAGCGATTTTCAACGTAAGAGGTAATATAAATTTTTTCTGTATATTTTAAATTTATTCGAATAGGGGAAGTTGGCCTAAAATGGGGAAATTAAGGGAAAAACTTGTGTAAAATAACATAACTGTTTTAAAAAAAAACTTTTGACATTTGTTAGTATGTTTTACACTATATTTTGCATTAGAAACATACTTTAATAATATTTTAAACCAAATTGAGTAGTGAAAAAAATAGCTTTTAGAAAAAGTGTCCAAAGGATCATTTTACCCGCACCCAAGGGCAAAATGATCCTTCATTTAAAAATAATTGTAAATCGTTTTTTATAGGCAAAATAAAGGATGTTAAACTAATTATGACAATAAATATATAAATAAAATAAGTTTTACAATCAAGTAGCATACATAATTTTTTTATGCATTTTTTTTTTTTTTTTTAAGTGTCAAATGATTTTGAAAAAAGAATAAAATGGAATATTTCAAAATTATGATCCAAAAATAATTGTCAACAATAAACGCAGGAATAAGTTAATTAATACCTATTTCCTCCCCATCCGAAAACTCCGTATATTTGAACACATATCGCAAAGATACACATCATCGTCATTTTCATCTATCCCTGCGCATGCATCATGCGCCCACTTACGACACTTGTGACACTGGATCCAACCTTCACCTGCTGCAGAGGAGGAAAATAGTCCATCGCAATAAATACACTTGTATTCATCTTCTGAATATGTTTCACTATATTCCATATATTGGATTTTAGGCACCCTTTTCTTCTTTATGGAAATACGTCTTTGCTTTGACTTCATGCTTTTTTCTTTGCTTGTTCTGGCTATTTTGTTTTCAGCTTTAGAATTTTTTAATTCAATTTTCTTAGCTGCAGCCTGTTTTGTAATCTCTTTCTGTTTTCTGTTTTTCGTTTCCATGCTCAGTTTATTCGTATAAGGACTGCTTGTTAAGATGGCACTTCCCATCGATTTTCTTTTTCTCGAAGTGCTTGATTCCGTTTTCCTTGGAAAGGGTATGATATCACGTGGGCTTAAAGAGAAAGATTTGGGAAAGTCGCACATTTTGAGAGCGGTTGAAGGGCTCCTATGATGGCTAGGGCCCGGTACCGTATTTTCTTCAGACGATGTAGTAGCAGCTAGCTGCAGTTCTTGAGAAATGCCTCCCTGTTCAACATTTCTCTCTTGTTCCTGACAGTAACCTGGTGTGACTGGATGTGGCTTATTTGTAACTTCTGCAGCAACAAAATCGATTTCAGAGAATACATCCGGGTTAAAAGGTACAATTCCGGTTTCATTAAAACCATTGATGGCGTTTGATGGTACACAAGCATGCAAGTAAGCTTCACCAAAAATTTTTGTGATTTCATTTATTCCAACTCCCCCTTTCTTGTTACTGTTGGTCAGCCATTTTTTTAGCGAATTATCGTGCCAGGTGTTTAGTGCAAACATAACTCCCACATCCAAGGGTTGGAGTTTGTGAGTACTAAGGGGAGGTAAACATAATATAGTGACAAAGTTCACTCTAGCTTTTTCAATTACTGCAATGTTTTGAGTATGTGATAGGTGTCCATCCAGAATCAGCAATACTGAATCCTCCTTAGTTGGCTTGGCATGAAGTAAAAAGTGTTCAAATCATTTTTCAAAGGCTTCCAACTTCATCCAACCTGAATCATTCCAAAAATAGGTACAACCCGGTGGTGCTCCAGTCATTAGCTCCGGTTTCATTCTTTTGCGTGCAAAAATTAACATAGACGGTACAAAATAACCGGATGCTGATGCACAGATAACACCTGTTGTTGATTTTCCTCGTTCTGCGGATACGACTTGACCAACTTGTCGCTTCCCTTTTTTAGCGAGAATCTTACAGTTTCGACCAGATACATGATAGTAATACATGATAGTAATACATGATAGTAATAGGCACGATATTTAATGTGTCTAGGTTAATAACCCAAATTAATCTATTAAATACAAAATATTTGCAATTTGGAAAACACTACTTATTAAAGGATTTGTGAAATCATTTAAACATTTTATAAGGGCAAAATGATCCTCTGCGAATAAAACGATCCACATAATGGATCAATTTGGTCACCCGCCCATTTTAGGTCATATTACTGGATGACGCCGAGAAGCATAATAAATTTATAAAGTGTAATTCACAGATAACAACATACTCCATTAAGTAAACCAAGTCATATTTCTGTGCATGAAAGATTATATATATAAATAAATATAAAAGTTAGTGCTTACCTTATAACAGATGTTAGAAAAACCATTTTTTCAAAGATTTTTCTTCAGGAGCGTGATAATGCGATCTCTTGAATATCGCCATTGCTTCTCCTTGAGTTAGCAGATCTAGCTTATGTGTTAGTCGGTAGATAGCGCGACCTGTCTGGCTGAAAACATATGTGGATCGTTTTGCCCGCTAGGATCATTTTAGGCTAACTTCCCTTAATTCTTGAACGGAAATTCCAGTTTTCCTCCTTTTTCATAATGGGAAAGGTTACTTTCTGCTAGTGGTCAACTTTTCATACAATCTAAAACTGATATATGTGTCAGGTTTTTTTTTCTGTCGGTTTGTTTTTTGTCTTTTTTTCAACATTATGCTGTTTATCTTTTAAAATTGACCAATCATGGCGAATTTTGAGTGATATGTTGACGTACACACAGCTACTTTATTTTTTTTTAAATATTCGTCGTATCCTTACTTAGTTTTCATTTGTTTTATGCAGTAATTTGGTATTGAAACGAGTAAGAACACTTTTAGATGTAGGGTTACGTGGGGCAACAAGGCCATGACTTTACAATGTGATTCTGGCAATTCAGCTTCAAAAAGTTAATTTTCATCTGAATTAAAGTCTGAAGTTTTTTTATGTGTGCTCTGTTATGTTCAGTCTATCATACAGAAATGTTCAAAATTTTATTTTAATATCTAAAAATAAAAAATACATATACTTCATATTTCTTTCTTCGTGTGTCCAGTTACCCCATAAAAAAGGGCAATTGGACCAGGGGGTCTATGCTCCATACGCGTTTACTTTTTTTTTTTAAATATGGGATATTAGGTCCTGTTTGAAAAAGTATAAACAACTTTAGAAAATGTGAACCAGGCAGATCATGCAAATTATATAACAACTAAAGAGCGGTGTAAGGGAACCTTTGCTGTCAATGTGTCTGAAAAAGCACTAAAAGTGTAAATATTAGATATATTTACATAAAAAACATAAACATTGAGTAAGTACTTTTGTACTTTAGTATAGGTAGAAAGTTTAAAAGTTACATGTGTATTTTAAGGAAAAAATATCAAGATAAATCTATGTACAAACGGCTACGTAAGTACTTAAGTATATAATTCTATTTTTTTGTAACGCAACATATCCGATACACCGTTTATATACCGTTGGATATTTTCAATAAGCCTGTGGAGATTGTAACCATGTTGTTATATGGAATAGAGTTATTTTTTATTCGTTTCGATAATTTTCTAATAATCTCACATTGCCTTATTTACGGCTCTTTATCTGTATCGTAATATTTCGAGCTGTACCTATCACACTTAAGAAATTTAGTTTGATAACCTAAACATGCTTTTTTAAAAAAATTATTATGTAATTTTAATAAGGTATTATGTAATTTTCTTTATTGCGAGAAAAAAAAAATCAATGGAGAAATTAATGTCTCGTGGTAAGAGAAACTGAAAAAGATATTTATAACTGTTGGGGTAACTGCATCCCATATGGTCCAGTTGCCCCTGATACATGACCCAGTTACCACATTCTTGAAACATTTATGGGGTAATTGGAACACCGGCCTTGCATTTGAAACATGAAGTAAATATGTATAAATATCTAAAAATACTAATGTATTTAAGTGTCTAATCGTAAAAAAGAATGATTGTTTCATAAAAATACTTACCGTATTTTAATAAAAAGCCAAGGAATGGTCAACCAAATCGACGTTGTTTTTTAAAAAAGAAACCTACATTTTTCGGAAACCTATCACATCAAAGATAGAATTATGATTGAGTTGACACACTTTGTTTAAGAAGTAGGGATGGGGGTGCAATGTTCGCAAAATCTAAAACTTAAAAGACATCGACAGTTTTTTATAATACTGCCTATAACCCAGTTACCTCGTGGGTCCAGTTACTCCAGCTTAACCTAACCTTTTTAGGGTTTCGTTCATCTGACGAAACCCTATTCGTCTCGCTCCTCTGTCTGTCTGTCCGTCACAGAGCCTATACATGTTGGAAACTTGAAATTTTGCATACTTATAGCTCAACACCACACATCATACGAGAAATCATAAAATTTTGAAAAAGTCGTACATTTAACCATTTCGGCTCCCACATGTGTATTTTAAAGAATTCTTTCTAAGTGAGCACCTAATTAGGTTGAAGGCGTGAAATTTTGCAAACTTATAGCTGGGTACCTCAGATCAAACGACAAATCATAAAATTTTGAAAAAGTCTCACATTTGACCCTTTGGACTCCTACATGTGTATTTTAAACAATTCTTTCTATGTGAGCCTCTAATTAGGTTGGGGGCGTGAAATTTTGCATACTTAGACCTGAACACCTCACATCAAACGACAAATCATAAAATTTTGAAAAAGTTGTAAATTTAACCATTTGGGGTCTCAAATGTGTATTTTAAACAATCCTTTCTAAGTGAGTCCCTAATTAGGTTGGAGGCGTGAAATTTTACACACTTATAGCTGAACACCTCACATCAAACGACAAACTGTAAAATTTTGAAAAAGTTGTACATTTAACCCTTTGGGCCCCCACATGTGTATTTTAAACAATTCTTTATAAGTGAGCCCCTAATTAGGTTGGAGGACTGAAATTTTGCATACTTATAGCTGAACACCTCACATCAAACGAGAAATCATAAAATTTTGAAAAAGTTGCAAATTAAACCCTTTGGGCTCCCACTTGTGTATTTTAAACAAATCTTTCTAAGTGAGCCCTAATTATGTTGGAGACGTGAAATGTTGCATACTTATAGCTGAATATCTCACATCAATCAACAAATCATAAAATTTTGAAAAAAGTCGTATATGTAACCCTTTGGGCTCCCCCATATATATTTTAAACAGTTCTTTCAAAGTGAGCCCCTAATTAGGTTGGAGGGGTGAAATTTTCCATACTTTTAGCTGAACACCTCACATAAAATGACAAATCATAAAAGTTTGAAAAAGGTCGCATATTTAACCCTTTGAGCTCCCACATGTGTATTTTAAACAATTCTTTCTATGTGAGCCTCTAATTAGGTTGGAGGCGTGAAATTTTGCGTACTTATAGCTGAACACTTCACATCATATGACAAACCATAAAATTTTGAAAAAGTCGTACATTTAACCCTTTGGACTTCCACATGTGTATTTTAAACAATACTTTCTAAGTGAGCCCTTAATTAGGTTGGAGGCGTGGAATTTTGCATACTTATAGTTGAGCACCTCACATTAAACGACAAATCATAAAATTTTGAAAAAGTCGTACATTTAACCTTTTGGACTCCCACATGTGTATTTTAAACAATTCTTTCTAACTGAGCCCCTTATTAAATTGGAGATTTGAAATTTTGCATACATATAGCAGAACACCTGAGACCAGGCGACAAATCATAAAATCTTGAAAAAGTCTTACGTTTTACCCTTTGAGATCCACATATGTATTTTAAGCAATTCTTTCTAAGAGAGCCCCTAATTAAGTTGGAGACATTAATTTTTGCATATGTATAGCTGAATACCTCAGGCCACACGACAAATCATAAAATTTTCAAAAAGTCTTATATTATTTACTCCTCCGGGCTCTAACTTGTGTATTTTAAGCATTTTTTCTATCCTCCGCACTTTTCACCTGGGGAGCACTTTTCTAACTTTTGCCGACACCCCTTTGACCATTTTTTCATATTATGCACCATAGCCTTACATAATTTAGTTCCACGTTTTACCGCCAGGGGCGCCTTCTTATCTCGGGTGCTATGGGCCTAATACCCCCGACTAATATATCTACGGATAGTATGTAAAACGGAGTTTCGTTCGGATAGAGGTTTGTTTAGAATAGAGTGCGCCCCTGGTTGCGAAATGTGGAACGAACAGATTTTTAAAAAGGATAAAGTGTTTTGAAAGGAATATTAAACGAAACCCTCTGTGCGATCTATGATCACACTTACCCACTTGTTTTCTGTAAAAAGAAACAGTGCAATAAGTTCATTTTAATTATTCATGATGGAAAGACATATATATATATAGATATTTTTAGATTATCATTACAGAATCGGATTTTTTTACAATAACATATTTTAAATCCTTTAAAAATTAATACTAAATAATGAAACAAAACAATATATAAACACGCGGGCCTTTAATATGCGCATTAGTACTTTTATCATGTAAATCAATTATTCAATACTTCTGTCTCAAATATATGTTACACTTCATCCAAAATGCATTAGAGAATGATATATTAAAAAATTCAATTATCTGAAAATATATATGTTTTAATTAAACAAAATATTCGTTGGAGAAAACCTCTTTTTATAATTAAAACTTTCACTATAACTAAATTAGAATTATATGGGTTATTTTATAGTTGTTTATTTTAATGCGCATTTTAATTTACTTTCTTCTCTATAAAATTTAAATGGCATATGTTTACTTAAACTTATTTATTGTTTCGTTTAAAACATTAATTATTATTGTTACTTGTAATAAATTGTAAATTATAAAGCTACTTTAAGTGATATTATTAATCTTTATTTCATCATTAAAGTCTTCTTTCGCACGATATAATTCCGTGATTTACTGTTTAGTCCAGAAAGTGCGTTTTTAAAACTCTCTTTAAAAATTTGTTAAAATAATTATTGAAAATAAAGATTATTGTCATTAATTTTCATAACATTATTTAGTACCCAATAAGACATTTGCTACTCACATTTAGCTATCTTTCCTGTGTAGCAATCATTTGATGCCATCCATTACACTTAACTATTTCATTAGCGTAATTATATGAGTTGTGAAATTAAAATTAATGCGTTCTTCTGTGAGATACTTTTATATTTCCTGGCATTTCTCGAGATTTAAAGCACTAATTATCATTTTTCTTTAAAATTATTGCATTTATTTTAGCATAATTTACAAAATGGTTGCAAGAATAAGAAAAGGAAAAATAAATTTAATACAAGAATGACTAAATACACTTTCGTATTTTAAAATATGGAGTATTTGTAATAAAAATAAAATACGAATTAAATTAATATAAATAATTTGCTTACAAACTACCATGAGTGAACGTTTAAAATATATAAAATTAAAACACTAGTATTATCAATTAAAATCCTTTCAAAGAACTTCTGCAATTAAAAAAAAAATAAAATGAAAAACAATGGAAGATTAATCTTTTATAAAACTTAATGTTGTGCTATGAATTTGTAAATAATTATATGAATTGTGTAATTTAATTAATTTTCCCCGTAAAACAAAATTTAGTAATACATATCTACTTAGTTTTATTTATTAAAATGTCAATTATAAATATATATGATCAATTAATAATTTTAAAGCCTCTTTAAATGATATTATAAATCTTTATTTTCTCATTTAAATCTTGTTCAGGTTATATTTTTATTATTTGTATTTAATGAAGAAACCATTCTCCTGAAGTTTCTTTACAAAATTTGTTAATATAATCGTCGAAAATAATATTAATGTTGTTATTCTTATTATTTTAATTTTGCAGCTAATAAATTTTCTCTTAATATTTATATATATCTCCTATGTAGAAACCACTTTATTCTATTCATCGAATTTAACTGTTACAATTATTCATTATAAGTGATGTATAATAAAATGTAATGCGTTCTTTCAAGAAACGTAGTTTGATATTTCCTAAAATGACTCAAAATTTAAAGCATTATTTACCTTTTTTTTAAGTATTACATTAGTTTTCCCGAAATTATTATTTACAAAGAAAATTTAGTTTAATTATAAGAAACAGAAAACGTTTATTATTGAGAATATCCAGACAAATGACAAACTTAGATATTGTTAATACAATAATTATCTATTATAAAATAAATGCTCAATAAAATTACGATAAATAAAATACTTGTAAACATAAAATGTAAAAGAAGATTTAATAAAAATAAAATAAAAATAAAAATCAGTTTAAAACTTAAATTACTACGAAGATCTTTGCTATATAAAATAATGAAATATCTATTATGCATATAATTAATAAAATCGTTTTGTCTTCTATAAAATGGACGGATAGAAATTTATTTTCAATTTCCTAACCAAATAACTTGTTTATGATTTATTGTAAAGCAACAGCTCAGTGGCAGATTTCTAGTATTTTATCAAGTTTAACCCCTTGAGGGGCAATGTACTTCGGTTGCTAAAATTGTAAAATGAATAATTGGCACCAGGATTTACAAGAAAATTTATATTAAAGCATCTAAAAGCGTTTCTTCGGGAATATAGTATAAATCAAAATTTAGTTTTAAAATACTAGTGCCGATGTGGCATTTGGGAATAAAAATTAAGAGGTATATATAATATACCGGTGCCCTTCAGGGGGTTAAATACACTTCTTACTTCATCGCTGAAGTCCCAGTGTGGATTGATTCAGGATGTGGTTTTCTTTGTCCACCATGATCGCCTGTCTTTTAGCCCCTTAAATTTAATGTAATGGTGTTATAAGAAATCCGGTTAACATCCCGCTACTTCTAAATTATGTTAATGAATTCGAATAATGGATTACCATCACACTTGGTTTGACCAACATAAAAATACTTACAAATGCATGTCAAGAATTTAAATAGTACAGCCATATCACACATTTCTAAAAAAAGTAACCTTTGAGCGTTTCACTGTCTTATAATTGTCTCATACTTAACCGTACAACTCCTCATTATAAAACTTTTTTGATACAAAATATTTTGCCCCCCCCCTTATGTGTAATACAATATACAGAGGTCTTTTAAATATAAATATATTTTCCCTCCTTAAAATGAGTAACTTAACACATGGTTTCGCTAATGATTGTGATGTTTGTGTGCCGCAATTATCAATAACATATTACAATTTTTTAGTCATGTTTATACGACAAATAAAGTTTTCTTTTATGTGAATGAAAGTGTGTGTACTGTGTTATGTTGTGTTGGAAAGTACCCCAATTCCCGTAGATCTAGAGTTTCTGTTGATTGCATTGCATCACATCACCAGATAATCGGACATATGCGTATTTTTGTTTCAAATTTATCAAAAAAATTATAAAGAAAACAGAATATTTTTAACAAAAAAGAAATCCTATTTCAAGGCATTATTTATTATTATTTTATACTATTACTGACATGTTTGCACCTTAGTTGGCGTATTTTAGTCAGAGTGGTTTCGTATTGCAAAGTGGTTTCTTGGCAACCCATCTCGGTTACCGACTTTCTATTAAAGCCACATTTCTTTCAGTATCGCTCCTTTTAGTCACAACAGACTATGAAATAAAATAAAAAAAACCTTCCCACTTTTTTATGTAAGCATGGTACTTTATTTTTACATGCAATTTCATCACGCAATTACTATTACGTCTAAGCGGCATTTACAATGTTTCCAAAAACACCGCACAGTTTCTATGTTCCTCATGTACACGTATGCACTATATATAAATAAATAGACAAATAAATATACAAAATCGTTTGTTATCTTTTGATTTCAAAGATATTATATATATATATATATATATATATATATGCCATTAACGACTTGAGGCGCGGTGATGCCGACACGGCATCACATAATTTTAATCCCTAATTGCCACATTAGCAACAGATATTTTGAATGAAATCTTCACTTTTATTAAATAAGCGAAAATATACCTTTTCTTCTTCACGAAAATATACCTTTACTTTCTGTCATTCAATTATTTCAACAGTTTGCAAATGCAATTACCTTGCATCTAAAAGGGTTAAAGAGCAAGCGGTTTTCCCGATTACGAATGATATCGTAAACTAGTACCCCGATTTTTACGAAACGTCTCTTCTATGCTAAATCGAGCACGAGAAAAATGCCTAGCTATGTCTCGAAATGAAGAAAAAATGTTTGGACTGTTTAGAACAAACTCAGCACTGAAAATTCTGCTGGCTATAAATCGAAAGATGCTCATAGGATTTACATTAACATGCCTCCTCTAATAATTGGAGCGCGAGACCATTAACTATTATAGTCTAAAATTCAGGAAAGTTCATTTGAGAGGTTAAGATAAACTCAGCACTCAAAATACTGCTATATATCAAAAATGGCTCTACGATATTCTCAAAATTTGGATCCTATACTAATTCAGGCACAAGCAAGCTATCTAACTATATGTCTAATTCTGGAAAATGTGGTTTAATTGTCTAAAACAAGCTCATTGCTCAAGATGATGGTATTGTTTGAAAACATTGACAATTTTCATGAAATAGGCCTTATTCGAATACGAGAAAATCCTCCAACTTAACAATTTTTCATATGTTTAAGCATTTATATATATATACATATATATATATATATATATATATATATATATATATATATATATATAATCATCCATAATCAGAATTATGGCCAATACTATTGGTCATTTATCATTACACACGATTAAAGGATGATATGGAAGATACCAGTTTCTCTTCTTATAATAAATCAAACACGATATAGTGACCTATCTAAGTTCCGAATACGGTAAAATTTTATTTAACTTGTTGTAACAAAACATGATAGATTTTACCAAATGTTGATCTTTTGAATTTAAATAAAGGATGTCCTATAAATTTGTTAAAACTTCAATAATTCATAAAAGTGGAGGAATTGGCTTGTTTGAATGCCGCTTGCGACAAATTTATTCCCATGCGATGTGATTTTTTTTGGTAATAAAAATAAAAGTAGTGAAACTATTTGTCAATAGAGGGCGCTTTAAAATCACAAAATTTCGTTTGTTTAAATGGAGAAATTTACAAGCTCATAGCAGTTCATGTCCTATGTGTCCGCCACCACAAGGAATTACGGAATCTTGGAAGTAGTTGGAAACCGCTCAGTTACTTGAGAAAATGCTAAAGGAGAAAATTGTATCAGTCTGTTCTTGAGACTGTTCTTGACAAGAACATTTGCAGAACGGTTAACCAGTCGTTACAGTAAAAATAATGCCCCCCCCCCCTCTCTCTTACTCGACTTGATGCAAGTAGATTTATAGCTATGGTGTTACGTAAAGTCTCTAGTGTATCGCAGTAGTGTGTCTTCCTTAGCAGAATTAAAGAACGTCATACGAAAAGAAATCTACAGCATTCATCCAGATATGTTACATACCTCAGTTGACGGTGTTCTCACTCGCTTGCAAAGTGTAATTCTTCGTGCTAGCGGTCACATAGAACATTTATAATTATAAGCTTGTAAATATTTCTATGCAAATATACGTAATGTTCATCAGATTTTGTGATTCCAATGGTGAAGCGCCCTTTATTCACAAAAATTGCCACTAATATTTTTTTTTTCCTTTACCAAAAAATTATCCCTCTGCGAGAGAATAATATTGCCGAAAAATATATTCAAATAAATAGATTCTTTCAATTCTTATGAATTTTTCAAATGTTTAAAAATTTATCAGACATCCGAAATTTTTATAAGAAATCTGTAAATATGCTAACATTTCTTGATAGATAACTGCACTTGTAATTTTTCTGTGTTTAAAACCACTACCATATTGTTACAAACATAGCTATAATTTGATGTTATGGTTATACACTCTGGCGCAATATTAACATAAAAAAATTAAAAAAAAGAAAACTTTTCTGACACACTTACCACATCGTTGCCGAAATAGCGCATATTTGCCCTAACTATTGACTTGGACAACGATTGTTGAGGAATAATCATTTTAAATTTGATTAAACATAGAGAAGTAGCACTCAGGTTATTCTTGATTTAATCGCATTCATATGAAAAAAAGTTTATTTTCAGAAAAAGACATTCCAGAATTGCTGCTATATACAAATGTTTTTTTTTTTTTTTTTTTTTTTTTTTTTTTTTTTACTTAACTATATATATATATATATATATTTTTTACTTAAGTTTATACACGAATGAACGCTTTGAAATTCAAAAAATAAAATCCACATCTTCCCCATTGGATAAAAATTGCATTCATTATTTATAACATATTTTTTCTCTTTTCTCACATTTAATATATTCTTATTACACTTAAAACGAATACTTTACTTTTTGGAAATGCCAAAGAATTTTATGTAATATCAAAAAATGTATACTGGTTTATATTAAAAAAATATATATATTCCTATTTGTTGTTTTTTTCTGTAAAATGAATATTTTTATGAGATGACCATCTTCTTTTAAAACAATCGTGGAAGTTTTATTTTTATTACAAACTTATGCAAATTTGAGGGAGGAAAAGAAAGTTCTGATGCAGGGCTATTATATAAAAGAATGCTAAAGAAAATGCTTCAGGCGCATAATACCGCTATCGGCGAAATATGAATTTCAAGAAAAAAATTTTTATTACGACGCGTGCATTGAGATTTCGGTATAAATGAGCACATTCCGAATTATTACTTTTCTTCTTTAATTTTATTTTTGAAAATAATTTTCAAGCCTATTTCTATTAGAATATACTTGTAACAAAAACTGATGATTATTATTGAGAAATACATAGGTTGTCTATCCTCAATGGTGTCCAATGGCTTATTCCTAAACAAATAGTTATAGTCATATAGTTCCAATTACGAATGTGTTTTTTACGAGGTAAAATATTATTTTTTAAATCGTTTGAATCAATAAAAACATTTCTTAAAAAGTCACAAAATTTAATTTTTTTATAAGTTCCCCCGGTCTTATAAATGGTATTTACTAAATATTTCCTATTATACAAAAGGAAGACAAGAAATGACCTGTCCATCTGACACTAAAATGGACTGAGTTATGATACTTTGAATTGCATGAATTACACCAATTATCTGCATCTGAATACAGATGTCTGAGTTGGCCCATGCTTCGAGAGTATCGTACATAAAGTGCTTAAAGTATTAGAATAATACATGTCACGTGTATCTGCATTTTAACTGAAAGTACTCAAATCGTACAGCATTACGATAGTGTTACATTTATTAATTAATTTCAGATTCATTATCCCTTTAAACATCCTAACTGTGTTTTTCCGCCACGTAATCTTTAAATTCACAGGCTGATTTAACAAATAAATAATTAAATTTAAAAAACCAAAAAACCCGACTGCGTAAAAAGCGAACTAATTAATTATTTCTCATCAATGTGAAACTATTTTTTTCTAATTATTACTATTAGCTCACACTCTCGCTATATATATCTTGTTTAAATTTTCAATTTTTAATAAAATACTTATTATTTAACCAATCAAGCTCAAATAAATTTTTTAACTTGTAGTGGATGACACTTGATGTTATTCCAGTTTTTTTCAAATATTAATTCGTTAATTAAATTAAATTAATTAATTTTCAATAATCGAGAGAGCCCTCTTCTTGATCAAGGTATTTTAAGACCGACGAGAGCCCTCTTCTTGATCACGTCATTTTAAGCTCCACTCAAATGGAAAGAAGAATGGGATAAAAAAAAATATCTTATTGACCTAAGTAGGAATTGACTTAAAATATTTTTTTTATATTACTTGTTTATATTACTAACCTATTTTTTTATTTATTTACTTGTATTGATAACTTTTAAGTTGTGTTTAATTGTTAGTTCCTATCTATAAACACTATTTTGATGAGGTCTATAGATGTCTATGATGGTTAGAGTTTCAGTAGAGCTAGAGATCCTAAATACACAACTTCCAGGTTGTATAATATTTTAACGGAGCTTCTGACTGTAAAATAGTCAATGAAACATCGTCTTCATTTTGATTGGTTGGTTGGTTGATTTTTGACGGCTAATTATCTGCTCGAGGGATATAGGCCCAGGGGGGAGTGCCCTTCGTGGGGGTCTTTCTAAGGGAGCCTAACCCGTATCAACGCTTGGAAATCCAAGGTTCGAAGAAAACCACGAAAACTCCGAACGATTAGGCCGACGGGCACGATTGTGATCGAACCCAGCACCTCCCGTCTACCAGCTTCGAGAGCAGAACCTCTCGGCCACTGGTGGGGCCGTCTTCATTTTGAAAGACCTATCCAATGATATGCCACTCAATAGTGTGCGTAATTTTTTTTTCGTCTGTACCGCCATTTTATATTTTACGGCCGCCATTTTGAATTTATAAAAAACAAAAACTAGCCTATAACCATTGGGTCATTAAGGCGAATTGATAGATACCTCATTCATTAAAATCTATCCAGCCGTTGAGATGTTTCGAGGGTATAAAGTAATCCACATACACAGATACGTGTGAAACATATAACCCTTCTTTTCAGTCGGGTAAAAAAACTGATATTAATGTTATTTTTTTACAGTGCATAAGATAACTAAATATATAAGATAATCATAAACAAATTCTCAAATAATTCTATTTTAACATATGTTTTATTTTGTAAAGTATTGAGACTTACTTTTAATCATTTTATTTAACAAAATTTCTATTACTTTTTCAATTTTATTTTGAGTACAAGTTGTATATTTTGCTTTAAAATATCAGAATGAAAATAGATTTCGAATTTATATTGTTACTTAATTTTACTCTCAACTATTCTTCTTTTTTTTCTATCAGACGATTATTTAAATTTCTAGTAAATTTAGGAATAACCACTACTTTGCAGCACAAAAGATGCTTCAACTTTAAACAGCAATTACTCGCTCAGTTTTAACCGACTGGACTTTTGAAATGAATGCAGTCGAATAAAACTTGTATGTATGGAAGATAAAAGCAATAAGCTAAAGGTAAAAATAAAAAGCACAATGTGAGGCTTAGTAATAACAATAAAGAAAAATCATGCGTTAAGCATAGATTATGAAACAATTTCCAACACTTACTGAATGCTTTAACAAAACTTCGTTATTTAGGGAAACAAGGTAAATAAGATAACTACGTAAACATTTTATAAAACACCATAAAACATTTGAAATACTGATTTCAGTAGTTACCGTCCAAAGCCAAATATGTATTCCAATTCTTTTGAACAGCCCTGTATTTGATCTGTAGGTTGATATATATACTATTTAATGGGAAAATTTAGTTTAGCAAGAAAATGCATAACGGGTTGAAATTCATCTTTCAGCAATTTATACTAATAGATGGAAACGTACTTGAATACTTTTGTACAGCCCTGTAGTTTACCTAGTACCTTTATTACATGCCATTATTTAGCTAAAATTTAATTCAAACTAAAACATTTTTAAAAATACTGAAATTACATTTCCAGAAATTATCACCCATAGACGGCCATGTATCCAACTCTTTGTGTGGCCCTGTTTATCATTTGATCTATATTCTATAAAAATTTCTTAGTAAACTAAATTCAGTTAAGCGTAAAAATGCATAACTCCTTTAAAACCCTCCTTTAAGCAATTTATGCTCATACTCAGTAACTTATGCGAATCCATTTCTGTAGCCCTTTATATGAACTATAGCATTTATACGCACTTGTAGTATGCATAAATATAGTGAAAAAAGCTCATATCATAATTAAAAATGCATTTCGACCAATCATTACTAATATACAGTAATTCGGATACAAAATAGTATCTGAAATCTTTTCAAATACACCGCAAAAAATTCCCTTTTCACCACTATGAATGGAATTCTTTTCTGCGGCCCTGTAAATGAACAATAACTATTATTTGCACCGCATATTCAACAGAATGCATATTTTAGTAAATTTCGTAAAATCAATTTTACTATGTTTGAAAGAGTGTAACACCATTAAAAATCATTTGAAACGATTTTTTCCAATTGGTCGTAATGTAATTGTAAATTTTTGACTGTCCCTGTAAAGGAACTAAACATGCTACAAACTTCATTTGAAATAGGGGACGTGCTATGGTAGAGGTCACTAATATCCAAAAATTTCAAAACGCTCCGAGCATATTTACAAGTGTTAGAGCGTCGACAGACGGACAGACAAATTGAAGTCATAAACACTTTTCAACTTTGTTGGAAAGTGTTAAAATATGATGCCAGAGAATAAATTATTTTAAAAAGTAATTTAAAAAAGTTTTCTTTCTTGTTTATTTTCTGGTTTTCTTTTAACAAAAATGTTCTTATTGCCCGTTTATTGATACAGAAGAATTTATTGATTTTTCTTAACTGACATAACAAAACTGTGTAACATGAGATTAATTATAGTAAAGCGAGGAGAGTTCGCGCAGTAGGAGAGATTGCGCACAAAGAGATTCGACGGGAAAGAGTAGAGTGCTCGAGCAGAGACTCCAGGTAGTTGTACAGCAGCATTAATGCAGTGTCTACATGAATTTGCATATTGATTGTTCCAAGCGTCTTGGATAAAACAGTGCTATTTTGTTCTGTTTTTCCAAAGTAAGTGCTTGAATTTTCATAACTGTTCGTCAGAATTTTTATAGAACGTCAGTAACACAAACTATTTTGAACTTAAACGATTTTTTATAAACTACTAACCTGGACTAAGTATGTCAACACCAACAATTCATTTTAGAAGAGGCCATATTTAAATAAAAGGCCGCGCAATCTCTCCTACCAAAATAGGAGAGTTTGCGCATCTGCTACTTAGGAGAGATGACGCATTTCCCCATAAGTTTAAGTGCTAGGAGAGATTATGCACCTTATTGATAAATTTGTATGAATTGCAAATTACGTGTAAAACATATGAAGGAATCAATTTTGAAATAATTTCGGAAAAACACATAAGTATCAAAACTAAATTTGGCAACAAATTAATTTGCAAAAAAAAAAATACTTTTGCAGATAAAAATTTTATTAATAAATTAATAATACAGTTGTTATTAAATTAATTTTATGTAATTATTTTTGTTAATAAATTAATAATATATCTGTTAATAATTTAATTAAATATATATATATATATATATATTAATTATGAACAATTAATTTGCTAATAAATTAATTTTGTTACTAAAATAAATTTTCTAACACAATGTTTTGGAAAAGCTTTCACCCGTTCCAACTAGTGTAATGTCATCCAATTCAAAAGGAAACAGAGTGCAACTAATGTTACTGATCCACAAAATATACATGAAAAAAGACTTAAGAAGGATGCCGCTACAAAAAAAAATACTGCTGAAGATAAGGTGCTTCCACAAAAAGTGGGATAAAAGAACTCAAGGAAACAAATCCGAAGTTCAATGAGGATGAGTGCACTGAATGTCTGGAAATGTACCAGGAGACAACTTCGAGAACTGACTGGATTCAATGTACTGCTTGTTGCAGGTGATTGCACGAAAGATGCACGTTTTACAACAATAAGTGCATCTATTGTGGACGACGACAACTTCGGTTAGCAAACAAAATACTATGAAAGTGTGGAAATGGAAATGAAGTAATTTTCAAGTTAAACCTGTTATCAACTAGATTAATGTTATTTTGTAATCTTAGTAGGGCTTGCTTTTTCTGATATTTTAATCTTCTTAAATTAAATTTTTTAACTGTCGTTAAAATTCTTTTACTTATTATTTAAACATTTGGTTGAAATATTCACTCCTAATACAATGATATTTACTCACAAAAACCTTTCAACATTGTCGATTAAGTGTAATTATTATTGTTATCAGTTTAATTGTAGTTATTATTAATAACAATCTCTTCAACCTATGTGCGCAATCTCTCCTACCTATATGCGCATTCTCTCCTACCCTGTAAAGAGAGATTGCGCAAAATAGTCTTCTTGGTTTTATTACTGTTGTTCTATTAAATTACAGCATAACAACAAAGTAACAATGGAAATGCATTAAAAACAAATGAAGTCAAAATTATTCATGCTTAGTTTAGCAAAATATTAATATTTAGATTTTTTATTATTATTCTTTTGAAATGTGCGCAGATTCTCCTCGCTTTACTATACATCTCTTCTAAAAATTTAAAATACCTGCTAGAGAAAAGAAATGTATTTTTTACGAAATTTCACCCATTAATACATTTTAACAGACATGCAAAATTAACAGCACATTATATTTTTATATACTATAAAAACCAGTAGTGGAAACTTACGAAAAAAAATTTAAGAAAAGTAAAAAAAAAAAAAAAAATAATAAAAATAATAAAAAAAAAATATCCTAAACCATTCTTTCTCAAGTACCTTCTGAATATTTTACATTTCTGTTTATCACAACTTACTAGTACTTAATAACTTGCTAGAAAGTGATAAAATATAATAAGTATGATACCACATGGTCATACGCAACTGTTCTTAAAATAAGTATGAAAATTCTCTCAAAAATAAAACAACAATGTCTAAAAGAAAATAATCTAAACCTGATTTCCTGAAACATATTGCAACTCATTATACCTATTACACAAAAAATAAGACAAGAAAAGTCTCTATCATCTGACACTAAAATTGACATAGTTATATTACTTTGAATTGCATGGCTTACATCAATTTTCTGCATATGAACACAGATGAGTTGCGCCATGCTTCGAGAGTACAATTCTTAAAGTAGTAGAATGATTTATGTCACGCACGTTAACTGAAAGTATTCATATGGTACATGCATTACGATAGTGTTATATCAGTTTCAGAGTTAGTCATAGTTTCCGATTGGTTAAAATAATTATATTCTAACCTTTGTTTTAGTTATTAAAGAATTAAGACTGCTGTTTTCATCATTTCGTTTAACAAAAATTCTCTTATTTTTTCACTCATATTTTCAGTACAAGTTATATACTTTGCTTTAATGTGTCAGAAGGAAAATAACTTTCAAATTTTTATTGTTATAAAGCTTTTACTCTCAACGATTATTTTTTTTTATATCTGATGATTAATTATATTAATAGTAAATTTAGGAATAACCCCTATTACGCAGCAAAAAAGATGCTTCAAAATTAAACGGCTATTATTCGCTCAGTTTTAATTGTAGTGAAATGGACTTTTGGAATTAATGCAGTCGAATAAAACCTGTATGTATGGAAGATAAAAGCAATAAGCTGGATTAAAAATGAAAAAAAAAAAATAAAGCGGGGCTTAATAATGAGAAATGATTACAGAATAAATTATTTTACATAGTAATTAAATATAATTATATCATTAAATATAAAAAAGACTGCCTTAAAAAAACTTTAAAACTGTGTAACATGATATCAATTACATCTCATCTAAAAATTTAAATTACTAGTTATGTAAAACAAAAATATTATTTACTACATTTAACCCATTAATACATTTAACAAAAATGGAAAGTATACACCACATTACATTTACATATAACATAAAGACCGGTGGTGGAAATTTACGAACAAAATTTTTTTTTTCAAAGATAAGGTAAAATAATTTTTTTTTAAATCCCAAACCATTCTTTCTCAATTACTTTCTCCATATTTTACATTTCTGTTTGTCACAAGTTATTATAACTTAATGACTTCCTAGGAAATGACGAAATTCAATCAGTTCAAAACCACACGATCATACGAATTTTTTCTTAAAAGTATGAAAATGTTCTGAAAAATAAAATAACAAAACATACAAGAAAGACTCTAAACCTGATTTCCTAAATCTTATTAGATGCAAATAAGAAAATAAAATAAATTATGCGCGTTCGAAAGATAATAAAAATATGCGCGAAATTGAAATAAGAAACAAACAGACAAGAGTTAATAACGAGAAATAAAGTTGCCTCGACATACTGAATCCAAAGATCCAGAACAAGGAAAATATGGAAATGTAATGAAAAGTTTTATTACGGTATTGTCATTTCTTTTCTTTTGAATTAAACGAACTTCCTTTCCTAGATTTCCCCCCCAAAAAGTCAATAGAAAATGTTGCTGTTTAGAATAAAAAATCAATAGTCATTCATTACCACTTTTCCAAATTTATGCATATACAAAATATTCTTCATATAGTTTTTCTAAAATAAATCCCCAAGATTGGACTAATTCTCTATTTTCATCAAACAGTTTTTTTTTTGTTTCTGTTTCTGTTTTTTTATGTTTTTAACTGCAAATATATGTATGTTTCATTTAAATGGGATTGTAAAATTGCTCAACAACATATTATTAAATTCATCTGCTTTACTATAATAATATATAAAATTGCAATGCCAGTCTGTGAATTTATACAAAAGTGCTATTTCTTTTTTCAACTATTTAGAATACTTATAATAAAAATAACGTAATTATTTTTTAATATGCATGGCTGCTTGATCGGATCGGGTTCATAAACGGTCGAATAACAAGCACTAAACTTGTCAGCAACAGATCGAGAATGCTTAGAATCTGCACTTTGTCGGATTGCAATATTTAAAATTAATTTTTAGAGACCCGGGGAAAAGCAGGAGAATCAATCATTTAACTACTTTTTTAGGGGTCAAAAAACCGGGAAATAATTAAACAATTTTGAGGAATATTATGATTGAAATGTCTAATTAAGATTTGTAAATGATAATAACTACATTTTATAGTACTGACATATAAATTTTAATTTAAAAAACTGGATTTTTTTGTAACCCTTCCCCAAAGAATAGAAAAATATCATAAAAGATAGAAACAGAACAATGGGTTGCGACAGAGCGCTTGAAGAATTAAACTACGCATTTCCGAGAGGACTATAGCAAACTCTTTTCATCACGAAATCATAAAATCTGAGGAGCATCATACGGATGTGATGAGAATATTGGCAAAGAAAAAACATTTTCAATGACTTTATCCACCTTGAACCCTCAAGGTCACAATTTTATAACTTAAGGAAAAAAAAAACCTTCTTTTGACGTTCTCGAAATCTCCTGACTTTCTGATGAAAATTTGTCTTGAAGCGCTCTAGACAATATATATATATTTCTTTATTTATTAACAACTCCTATTTTCTGAATATGATTCATATTCTAAAGAACTAATTTTTTGGTCATTATTTCATTTCTACTATGATAATGATTACAATTTAGACTACTGGCACACAAAAATTTAATTTAGAAACTGGATTGATTTCTATCCCTCCCCCTCCCAAAGACTCGAAACATGACATAACAGACAGATGCAACACAATAGGTTACTACACAGTTAATGTTTTTATAAGTATGAAACCTTTTACAAATTAAACTACACATTTCCGAGAAGACTATTTTAAAAACTTTAAAAACTTTTAATTATAAATAATAAAATCTGAGGAGTATCCTAAGGATGAGGTATGAATATTACTAAAAAATGTTTTCCAATGACTTTGCATCCAAAAAATCATATTTTTGGAGTTTACTCTTTACTTTTTCTTTTTTTTCTTTCTTTTTTTCTCTGTGTGTGTGGGGGGCAGCTGAATAAAAGTTATATAATCTTCTTACGACAGTTTCGAAATCTTCTGAATTTACTCCTATTTTCTAAATATGATTCACATTCTAATTAACTCATTTTTCGGATTCTGTACTTAAAAAATAAAAACGGAACCATTATAAGTCACTTCTGCGTCTCTCTATCGCAGCCATTTTCCTCGTAAAGTATGAAATGTAGAAAGTTCAAATTAAAGGAAGTAATAAAGACTACTTACCCACATCTTTACAGATTATTAAACATTCACAAATATATATAGGGAAAACATAGAGCGGCTAATAACGTTGCTAAAAAAAAAAATATTTTCTTTGTATATCGTGTGGAGTATCGTGTGAAAGCTTTCGTAATGCTGAACTCAAAAATACATCTGTTTTAATTTTAGGTGTTATAGTTTCAGAGATATCGCCGAAAAGGTAATGCAAACATACCCCTCCACCCATCTATTCCCATATCTAATTGAACTACAATTATGAAAAAATTACAGGTAGTAGACGTTAGTTTAAACATTTCAGGAAAACTATAGCAATTATTTAAGTCAAATAGGGTTTGAGAAAAGCGCAATTTTCAGTTAAACACAAATTTCGATATGCGGGCATTCAGCAAATGTGTTGAGGAGAACTGGAGGTACCTATCGTAGGAAAATAATAAAAACATTGCTGATAATGATTTTCGAAAAAATCTTCAGTAATTAGCCGATATATTAACACTTAAAGACACGGACGGTTAGGACTTACATAATGACATGGGCTGCGTACTCTATGTACCATCGGCTTTTAAAGCCTAGATAACGACATTTAATGATATATATGTGTAATGTAATGCCCAGTAACAGTATAACAGCAATAAAAGTCAAATTGTTAAAAACAGACTAATTTAATCGGAATTAAACACATAAATACTATGACATTCGCGAGTAGTTTGCACTGAGCGGATCTCGCAATACGCCTCCCGTGTCTTTAAAAGTTAATTAAAAACCTATCTGGAAAAACGTTGCACAGACCAAGGCGACGTTGCAACGCTGTGACCTCTTTTCGAAGCGCACTTAGCAAAATGCTGAATTTCAACTTTGAACAAAGTTTTTTTTCTACTTACATTGTAAAACAGAAATGTTTATTACTGCGCTGAAGTAAGTTTTATGAAATGCTAAATGATGTTTAGTTTAAATATGCACTAATTTTATTGTCAGTACCGAATTAAGTTCATAAAAAACAGATTAGGATAAGATTGGAAATACAATTATCCTGAATAGTAATATTTTATATTATTTAGGCTTCGCATCTCTTTGAACTTTTTTATTCTAGTATATACAGCTGTACCCAACTCTATGTTGTTTAGTTTTTTACAAAGACTTATTATCTTTTAGAAACGATTTTCTTTCCATAATACAGTTAATAATTCATATATTTATTCTACGGAACCCTCTGAGCGCGAGCAATACTCGCATTTAACATTTTTTTTTAAATTTATTCATCATTTGATTTGCACTGCCCAGCAAAATATAAAGCACTTTAAATTTTGACGAAAAAAAGCTGCAATTTTTCCTATAACAAAACTAAAAAAATGCCCAAATCAGATTTTTTGAAATAAAGTAAAATTTCTTATGTGCAAATAAGAAACTAAATTAAAATGTTTACGCCTGAAATATAATAAAAATACACAATATGTAAAGTAAAAGAAAAGGCAAATATGCAAGTGTCTATAATGAGAAATGAAGGTCCCACTACATACTAAATCAAAAGCGCCAGAAAAAGTTAAATATGGAAATGTAATCAGAAGTTTTATTTCGGTATTGTCACTTCTTTTCTTCTGAACTAAACGAACTCATATTTCTTGCTTTTTTTCCGAAAATAGACTGGGAAAAATTAATGTTTAGAATAAAGAATCGATTGTCATTTATCATCAACTTTTAAATTTGTGAATGTAAGAAAGTGTTCTTCATATTCTCCTGTAAAATATTTTTACAAACGTTTCTCCATTTTGGTAAAGAATTAACATATTTGCTTGCACCTTATTAAAAGATTTACTTTTTTCAAATAAACGAAAGTGTGGAACTATGTAAAAAATATAAAATTTATCTGTTTATCTATACCAATTATGTAAAACTTGAGTTTCTGCTTGGAATTATCTGAAAAATAGCTTTTTCTTCTGAACTAAACGAACTCATATTTCTTGCTTTTTTTCCGAAAATAGACTAGGAAAAATTAATGTTTAGAATAAAGAATCGATAGTCATTTATCATCAACTTTTAAATTTGTGAATGTAAGAAAGTGTTCTTCTTATTCTCCTTTCAAAATATTTTCACAAACGTTTCTCCATTTTGATAAAGAATTAACATATTTGCTTGCACCTTATTAAAAGATTTACTTTTTTCAATTAAACGAAAGTGTGGAATTATGTAAAAAATATAAAATTTATCTGTTTACCTATACCAATTATGTAAAACTTGAGTTTCTGCTTGGAATTATCTGAAAAATAGCTTTTTCTTCTGAACTAAACGAACTCATATTTCTCGCTTTTTTTCCGAAAATAGACTGGGAAAAATTGATGTTTAGAATAAAGAATCGATAGTCATTTATCATCAACTTTTAAATTTGTGAATGTAAGAAAGTGTTCTTCATATTCTCCTTTCAAAATATTTTCACAAACGTTTCTCCAATTTGATAAAGAATTAACATATTTGCTTGCACCTTGTTAAAAGATTTACTTTTTTCAATTAAATGAAAGTGTGGAATTACGTAAAAAATATAAAATTTATCTGTTTATCTATACCAATTATGTAAAACTTGAGTTTCTGCTTGGAATTATCTGAAAAATAGCTACTTATCAGTTCATTTGATTATTTTGAAGTTAATTATTATTATTTATAGTTAAAAATTATATTATTTTTTTTTACAAATCTCTGTCTGTATTCTGTCTATGTTTTGATTTAAAATATACATTGGTAAATATTTCCCTCCAACTGCCCCGCAAACTCAGAACACCTTATGAAACATAAGTGAAACACAACCGATTACATTTGAATAAATATAAAATATGTTTTAAATTAAAGTACGTATTTCGAAAAGACGCAAGCAAAAAATAGTGATCACGATTTCATGAAATCTGAGGAATATACTATATAACACTGTAATCAATCACTATATAACACCATAATCAATCTATAACAATCTATAATACTATAATGAATTGCTATGTAACATTATAATCAATCTATAACACTATAATCAACCGCATGATTCCAGATGGTAGGAAACAATGGTGGATGCCTATGGAATATGTTTCGTCCTCAATAAATGGATAAACTGCATATTTTATAATATATAGTCTGAATAAAAGGAATACCCGCCATCTATTGGAGCTTTTTATAACTATCAGTTTTTTATCACTAAAATAAACTGATTGCAGGCAAATAAAACAACATAATAATTTAGGACTGTCGTAAGAAGAAGATGGAAATTTTCCCATAGAAAGAAAAATCTCAAAGCCTTTCATTATCCGTGATCTCATTAGATCTCTGGCCTAACTTACAGACAGTATAGCAAGAACGATGTTCGTTATTTGACTGCAATCTGCCACTGAATGTGCTATGTTATGATTCCAGATGGTAGCTGACAATGGTTGCTGGCACTCTACTGGTAGTTTTCGGAACTACTATTTTTGTTATATAAAACTTTTCATTCGACTTCAGAGGAACTTCCAGAAACACCTCACTTATTGATAAATAACACTATATATATACCGGGTGTCCTAAAAAGGACTGACTGATTTTAAAATTCAATAACTTGCAAACGGTGACAGATATTTAAAAATTTCTTGCAGGAGGTTTATGCATAAGGTCAAAAGTTTTATTACAGTGATTTTCGATTTTAGTTCGAATTACAAACAATAGATGGCGCTGTAAGCAATAGGCGCTAAAAACAGGTTCGATTTTTGGTCCTTTCTCTTGTTTCATGCGGGAAAAGGAGATGGAAATGTATTATCCGGGCCACGAAGTACCAAAAATAGAGCCTGAATTTAGCGTCTATTGATCGCAGCGCCATCTATTGTTTGTAATTCGAACTAAAATTGAAAATCACTGTAAAAAAACGTTTGACCTTATGCATAACCCTCCTGCAAGAATTTTTTAAATATCTGTCACCGTTTACAAGTTAATGAATTTTAAAATCAGTCAGTCCTTTTTGGGACACCCGGTACATATATGTATATATATATATTTTTTCCAGAGACTCGTCACTTTTTGATATATATATATATATATATATATCCTGTTTCGCTCTAAGAAATGTGTAGTTTAATTTGCTACTATTCCTACCTTTTTCATAAATTAAGGATTGCCTGATTATTCAAAAAACTGATTTTTATAGTAATTAAGACATAAGATTTTTACAGACATGCAAAATGATAACGTACATTAAAATTTAACAAAAGCAAAACTGGATTTCTATTGTAAAAAATGTTAATACACACACACACACACACACACACATATATATATATATATTATATATAAATAAAATCACAAAACTTATAAAAATATGTGTACAGATCTGATTTCCTGAAATAATGTATTACTTCTTTCATACAAAAGGTAAGTAAATTAAAATGTCTACTTACCGAATATAAGAATAATTACGCGATATAAAAAGTAAAATAAGGAGTGTGAGTTTTTATAAAGATATATAAAAAAGTTTCTACGTACTAAATCAAAAGCGCAAGAAAAAGTAATACATGAAAATGTAATTAGAAGTTCAATTTCTGTATTATTAATTTTTTTCTGCCTTTTTCTCATGTATCAACGAATTAAGATTTCTGTCATTTTTTACTGAAATGAAAAATGAAACATGGTTGTTTCAAAACAAAAACTACAAATCATAAAAAATAAAATATATTGATTTTTTGTTTCATTTTTTAAGTGTTTTGGAAGAGTTAGCGAGTTTTTGGGGCACAAGTTAAAATGGAGCACATAGTAATTAAATATTTTTGACTGGTGTAGAATGAAACATATGAAATAAATACCATTATTTTCGAAAACTTGTAACCGTAGGAAAATATTTTTTCAATCATACTTAAATTATTTCTCTAAGTTTGATTTCGTTTTTTGATTTGATATTTTATCGCATATTTACAGCTACAGTAAAATATTATTAATTTTACATAAATAAGCCGACGAAACTGCATAAGAAAGTATTAACTCGTTTCATTTTTTAAAAAATATTGTTTAAAAGATTATGCCACACATACCATGGTAAAAATCTGCATTTTAAGAAAAGTATATATATTATACAATTTAAAAATTCATAGCATGAAATAATTCACATTACACGTCATTAAGTTTAAATATCTGCATTACAGAAAATTTGAAAATAATAAATATCTAAGGCCATTTTCGTCATACAAAAATATATTTCTTAGAGATAAATTAGTAACTAAATTAAAATGTGAACGTATAGTAAATAAGATATAAAATTGAATTATTAATAAGAAATGGAGATATCTCTTTTTCTGACTTTAACCCACAAGAAAACGTAATATATATAAATCTTATCAAAAGTTTTATGCCGGTATTGTTACCTCTTTCATCTCATTTATCAAAGAACTCAACTTTCTGTCATTAAAATATTGAGGAATTTTTTTTTAAAGGTATGTTCTATAATCAATATGCTTCTGATTTAATATTTTTCAGTAGTATGTCAAATGTTGAACTGACATGATTCTGAACTATATATAAAAAATATAAAGCCAGATAGAAGGGACTAAATAAACAGATTTCGTGTAGGAATGTGGGTGCAGAAATGTAGCGTTGAGGCAGTTGAGGGCGCTGTTAAGTTCGGTGGATGAAAGCGCTTCTCCCAGTTTTCGAGCAACATGTAGCGTTACACCAATGTGGAGCTTGCTGACATGCATTTTATGTATGAGGCCAAGCAAGGAAATGATTGATACCCAACAGACGCCGAAAAGCTTTTTAAACCGTCGGAGGACTAACCTCTACTTTTTGTGCTTCTACTACTTACAGTGCCCTTATCACGCATGGAAGCATAAAACGATGCACTCGCGCACAACTCATAATGAAGACGCTCAAATGTTCGGGGACCCGCCAGAATCCTACACGGAAATCGTTTAATCTAAAACCTTTGAGCACGCAATCCATTTCCTTGTGCAACCCCATACATGAAATCAATATCATCATGCTCCTCATTGGTGTAATAATCCATGTTGCACGAAATTTCTGCGGAAAATGACGATTAAAGCCAACGAAGAGCATTTATCCGCCGCATTCAAAAGTGCCCTCTACTGCCTCAACACTGTATTTCCGCAACCACATTCGCATACGAAATCTGCTTATTTAGCTCCCCTCTACATGCCTTTAGAATTTTGACGCATATTTTTGAACCACCATGTACATATGTACATATACTGGCCTCTAAAAGTTAAGGTACAGGGACTGGATGCTTTCGATTGCAGACGTTTTGTCGAATATCTACCAACATTATTGGCGAATTGTTCTTGAACTTCTAGGATGTAAAGAACATGCTTGATTTTATATTTCTCGGTGAAGATTTATCGGAAAAAGGGGTACAATTAGGGGGCTAATAATAAATTTAATAATAAAATAATATTTGCGATCACTTATGTATAACAGAAAAGGCTGTAAATGATTTGTCACTGTGGTAAATTGACTGTTTGAGTCCTGTTCAACGTTTGTATGCATTTGTGTAAGCATAGCACTCATACTCGTGAATATGTTAACGTTTTTGTGAAAAATTCAAAAGCTTTTTTTTATAGCATACAGAGTTTTCAACCAAATTTAACACAACTTTTCGAAAACTTGCCAAAGAACAGTAGTAACAGTATATTGCAATTAAAACATGATTATATTGAATATTGGATGAGATATGGGTATTTTTATTAGATAATTTTAAACTGCGCATGCGCAGAAAATTTCAAAATTTTTATTTCATAATTTGGTAGTCAGTAATTTTGGGCATCGTCCATAAAAAGTTCAGTCAAATGTTGTAAAAACTTAGAAAGATATAGTAAGCTGATTGAAAAGTTGTGTAAAATCCCTTATAATAAAGCTATTTTTAGGAAGCAACTCACTATATCGACCCTATCTTTGTGAATTTTCGGATTTGTGAATTTACTGGACTTTTTATATAAGTTGCCCTAAATAGCTGACTATCAAATTATACAATAACAATTTTTGGATCTTCCATGCATGCGCAGTTAAAAATTATTTCATACAAATGCCCATATCCCATCAAAAATTCAATATATTCATGTTTTAATTGTATTCTACTGTTGCTACTGTCCTTTGTCAAGTTTTTGGAAAGTTGTGTTAAATTTCGTTGAAAACTCTGTATGCTATAAACAAAAAACTTTTGAATTTTTCACAAAAACGTTAACATATTCACAAATATGAGTGCTATGCTTACACAAATGCATACAAACGTTGAACAGGACCAAACTAGTCATTTAACACAGCGACAAACCATTTCAAGCTTCTTCTGTTACATATATGATCGCAAATATTTTTTTGTTATTAAATTTATTATTAGTCCCCTAATTGTCCCCCCAACTAAATCTTCTCCGAGAAATATGAATTCAAACAGGTTCTTTAAATCCCAGAAGTTCAAGAACAATTCAGCAATAATGTCGATAGGAATTCGTCAAAACGTGTGCAATCGAAAGCATCCAGTCCCTGTATCTTAACTTTTGGAGGCCAGTGTATTTAGACAATTATTAAGATGCTGTCCAAAGATATCGAAATGCATTTTAACTTTTTATCTCTTGCAGATACGTTGGCATTGACCACAGTGACAAACCATTTCCAACCTTTTCTGTTACATAGGTGATCGCAAATATTGTTTTATTATTAAATTCCATATTAGCCCCCCAATTTTACCCCCCCCCGATAAATCTTCATGTAGAAATATAAAATCAAACATGTTCTTTACATCCTAGAAGTTCAAGAACAATTCGCCAATAATGTTGGTAGATATTCGTCAAAACGTGTGCAATCGAAACCATCCAGTCCCCTTACCTTAACTTTTGGAGGCCAGTGTATTTAGACAAACATTAAGATGCTGTCCAAAGATATCGAAATGCATTTTAACTTTTTATCTCTTGCAGATAGGTTGGAAATGTAAATTGCAATAGTGTTCAAAACCTTATATGGATTAAGAATATGTCGACGAATTACTCCAACGATTAATTTTAAAAATCCCTCTTTTTACAATTTATACAGTCTCTTGCTCATAAAAGTTATATTTAGAATCTTTTTTAATCTCCACATTAATATTTTAATAGCCGTAGAATTCGTGGAGCGCGGCGATCCGCGTGTCGGTCAGAAGTCCCTGCCCACGTATCCTTTTGCCGAGACTCTCCAGCGGGAGCCGGATTGAAAGTAAAGAAGAAAAATGAATAATTTGAACCGGAAAAATTTAAAAGAGATATTAATTAAAATAAAAACATCGAAAAGCAGGAGTTGGCCTCGGGACACAGAAGTTCCCGGTCGACAGCAGCGGCTTTGAGTTCATTATCACTCTCATTACCGTCGCAGAATTCGAGGAGCGCGGCGGCCCGTGTGTCCCTACCTACGTCCCATTAGCCTAGGCTATCTAGCGGAAATCAGGTTCAAAATGGAAAAAATGATAAATTGAAATCGGATAAATAAAAAAAAAAATCCCTGCCAGCCCGGCCTACAGGCGGAGGTAGATATCGAAGTTAAGTATACTAATTTCAGAAACAAAAACCAAATCATGATTAGAGATAAACCCACTTTAACAATTTTATCTGCCCGCTTTTGACGAATTTTTATTTCATTTTTATATAATAACTGGTTTTATCAGAATCATGTTAGGGCGGTTTTCAAAAAAATACTTTCCTTGCTGAACAACTCGAAATTTTCTGGCATAACTCCAGATTCATTTTTAATAGGAAAAGCATGAAACTTGTTACGTGATTTTTGAAGAGATTTATAAGCGACCTGTGTTTTTAATTTTCGTTCAATTAATTAAATCTTGATATATAAAGAACTATTTTCTCAGTAAGACAATATTTTTCATTTCTAACACAATCGCTTCGGGAAATTCCGTTCAAAATGCCCACTTTGACATCCTTTTTTGAAATATATTCTGCCTTTGTCAAAAAATCGATCATTACGGTGCGTTATATAGTTTCTGAATAAGCGAATCTACCAATTGGATGCGTTTGAGAGCAGAAATGAATTTAAAAATGAGTCAGAAAATAAGCAGTTTGGATTTGAATACTTCCTTAGTACGATGATTTTTCCAACACAATCCGCTTCAGGAAATTCGGTTCAAAAGGCCCATTTGACTGCATGTTTTAAAATATATTCTGCCTATATCAAAAAATTGACCATTTTGGTACATTATATAGTTTCTGAGTAAGAAAACGTACCAATTGGAAGCCTTTCAGAGCAAAAATGAATTTTAAAATGAGTCAGAAAGTAAGCAGTTTGGATTTGAATACACCCTTACTAAGATGATTTTTTTCTTCAACCGCTATGTATTTTTAATTTGTTTTTGCTGTAAGAATTGGTCCTATCCAAAACTTGTCTATATAGATGTTGTAGACAATATTAAGAAGATATATGATAAATTCATGGGGATTTTATATCTTTTGAATTGACGGAGTTATGATTTTTTTTCTTCTTCAAACGCCGTTTTTGTTTTCGTTTTTAATTTTTTTGCGGTACGAATTGGCCCTATCAAAAACTTGTGAATATAAAAGTTGTAGATAATGTTAAGGAGATTCATGATAAAATTAATTGGATTTGATATCTTGAGAATTGAAGAAGTTATGAATTTTTTTCTCCCAAAAACCCTATTTTTGCGCCCCTTGAGCCCATTTTTAAATTTATCAAAAATCTGCGATACATAAATTTTTGGCCCTATTTTTAGAAGTAATAAAAACTTTAAACTGATTTGATATGTACAAAAATTAAGAAGTTATGGGGGGTTTTCGGTTTTCACAAAACCCCTCCCTATTTCCATGCCCTTGGCCCGATTTTGCCCATTAACGAACTTGACCGAGACTTTATGCCCCTTGATTTTTATGTATCAGTTTGGAAGAGATTGTTGCAGAATTGTGGAAGTTATCGTGTCCAGAAGAAAGTAATACTAGCATTAAAAAATGCTCTGAAGAGCACCAAAAAGGCCAATATGTTTTTAAGTATGAAAAAGGGTTTGACAAGTGCTTCTAATTGAACATGATAAAGGACAAGGGGTACCTTCTTGGCTGCAGCTCACTGTCAATGCCAACTTTGAAAAAATCATATTTGCGCTTATTCCATATAAAAAATAATCAGCTACAGTTACGATAAAAATGTGTAGTGTAAAGACACAGACAGTAAAGACGCAGCCTGATTAAATATGAATGTAAGGCGACATAGTACCAAAAATCTTAGTTCCTGCAGCGTATCACACTCATGCGGTGCCACCAAGCACTCCCGCAGTGTGGAACTGTACAGAAAACTGATTTGTAGTGCAGTGTAGACTGATGCAGCACTCTGCATAGGAACAATTCCACATGTGCATGCATTACAATATAATGCATTCATTGATTGTTGAAATTGTATCCAAGTGGATATGGATGTAAGATGTACTATGCAGTACAACAGTGCACATGTAAATTATAAACGAACATTAGACGCATACACCTTTAATACGGAAGTACAAAAGCACAATGTGAGTGTGCACTGATGTTCAAATGCATAATAGGAATGTACAGTGTAGTATAATTTCTAGAGAAATAATGGTACACAGTGCACTGTACAAAGTTGCATTGCAGACGCATGTGCAGTACAATAGTGGAACAGTGCAGTTAACATGTAAAGCACGACGGAAAATTTTACTAAAGTACTGCGAATTTTTTTCTGTATGGAATAAGCGCAAATATGATATTTTCAAAGTTGGCATTGACAGTGAGCTGCAGCCAAGAAGGTACCCCTTGTCCTTTATCATGCTCAATTAGAAGCACTTGTCAAACCCTTTTTCATTCTTAAAAACATATTGGCCTTTTTTGGTGCTCTTCAGAGCATTTTTTAATGCTAATCTTTTAAATTTTTTGATAATTATATATTGAATATAAATAAACCTGGGTTCTTTTAAATATTCCCAATACTTTTATCTTATTTCGCACAATAACGCACTAGTTAACCAAGTAATGCACACTGTTTTAAGAAGTTCAAAGTTTTAAAATCAAATTCAAGTTATTTTTATTCATAATTTAATGTACTTGGGCTCCCTTAAATATAATTAATATAATTCCTTAAACTGATATTAGTTTTTGGTGCATAAAAATATCTCAATTTGTTGATTCTCTCTAAACAAGTAAACCCTATTGGTTTACAATGGGAGTCTATAGGTAATTGGTGATATATCGCCAAGTTGGCGATAAACTTGGCGTTATTTGACGACAGAACAGGGGCCAGCCTATGGTAACCCCACTTATAGGTATGGATATGCATTAAATGCTGTTCTATAAACAATGAGATACGTTTCATTGGAGTGTTGCCATTAAAAAATTAAAAAATAATCGTGATTTCTGTGACACATACGATAGCGTAATACATGTATAGATTAGAGTGGAAATCGAAGATTTAGGCCACATCGTATTGCTTAGCTAGACCGGTTATACTAACGTCGTTCTCATGTTTTGCTACAATTTCTTTTATTGAACAGTAATTCGCTTAAGCTTCTTACTACTGCTATCGCTAAGCATTTTTTCATTCTTAGAAGTCATCATGAGAGCTAATATTAGCGCAAACCTGAGTAAAAGTAAAACAAAAAGTTAATTTTTTTACAGTAATAAAGGTACACAAAGCACTCTGATATGCACACCTTACTCCAAACTTGACTAATAACAACAGTTATGTGAAGGTTGCCAACTGAACGGCAGCCTTGGTCGTGAACCGAGATATTGCACGCCAACCGAGTCAAATTTTGATCATCGAAGTTGGACATAAACCGAACTGGTCGTAAACAGAGGTTGTCGTGAACCGAGGTTCCACTTATATTTTGACCTATAAGTTTGCAAATATGGCATCATTTATATATTCAGTGGCGGTGATCATTAAGCATCTTGGCGATTTTGGCGATGAAACTCACCGATTTCAAAGTAACGTTCCGAAGTGTACTTGAAGCGCCACAGATGTCATATGAACATCACGTTGACGCGATTTTTTTCTGACGCCAATGTCATATACGCACCGCACCGGGGTACTTAACTGGCGCCAAAGTTTTGTTATTTTGCTTGTTATGGTAACCCGAATGTTGTTGTTTATTTATTAATAAAATGTTTATTTACTTTTATTTTATTTTTTAAAATTATATAAATTGTTTTGTTCTATTGTTATTAATTAAACTTTTATAAATTTATTGTTAATGCCTTTTTAAAAATATATGTGTAACTGGTATTCGAAAACGACGTTTTTGCCAAATTGGCGTCAGAAAAAATATCGCTCGAACGTGGTGCGTATATGACATCTGTACCATACTTGGTACAACTTGATTATCCTGTCGACAAAAAAATTATCGCCAAACTATAAGATTAAATGACAATAACGGATCATTGTAAATGTTACATTCACTTGACATTAAACACGATACACGTTTTTGTTACGTCATCAAGTGATTTTTAATTCAAGTTTTGGCACAGATGTCATATACGCATATTGGCGCGATTTTTTTGACGCCGCCAATGTCATATACGCACCGGGTACTTAACTGGCGCCAAAGTGTCGTTATTTTACTTGATATGGTAACCCGGATATAGATGATATATTAACGATGTTTTTGTCAAATTGGCGTCAGAAAAAATCGCGTCAATATGGAGCGTATATGACCAGTTTTTATTAGTATTTTTATTAATGTTTTACTTATTTATTTATTCTTCCGTTATATAAAATAAAAATTACGTCAGTTTGTATCATTTGGCGAATAGTTTGGCGAAATTGGTCGACGGGATAATTAAGTAGTACCGTATATTTTTGCTGTACTTTTCGACAATATCTCAAGCAAAAGTACCTAGAGTTAAACCCTAATTATTTAAGGCACAGATGTCGTATACACAACGGGTTTGGCGCGGGTTTTTTTTTCTGACGCCAATTTAACGAAAACCGCGTTTTCGAATAGCAGTTACAGATATATTTTTAAATTACTTTCTATTATTTAAAAAAGGAAATAATAATAAAGAAAGAAAAGTTTAATTAATAACTATAGAACAAAACAATTTATATAATTTTAAAAAAATAAAAGAAAAGTAAATAAAAAAATAATTGATAAATAAACAACAATAGCCCAGTTTCCGTATCAGGCAAAAAAACGCCATTATCGCGCCAGTTATGCACACTGGTGCGTATACGATATCTCTTCCTTATTTAAAATAGATGGGATGGTTTTTTTTTAAGGTATGCTTAGTATGTGAAGTATTTATGATAATTAAAAAAAACTTACATTTACCTCCTGAACAGAAGCTTTGGATTTAAAATGTTTTTTTTTCCTATTAATTCATTTGTGCTCCATTATGTCTATTACTGCAGTTCAAAATATTAATCAAGAAAGTTTATATATATATTTATGAAAATTATGCGTTATCTGCTTAGGTTCACGTCAGTTTCAAAAGTACAAAAATCTGTCAATTGAATTTCAATTTTTATTGACTAATAAAAACAAAAGTACACGTGTTATCCTTTTTTTTAATTATTGTACTGCTTTTTAGGGAGTGGTATCACGAAAGAAATTATTGAATTAGAAAATTAGAAAATGAAAAGGAGAGATTTTTATAATTTTATGGAGACATTATAAAAGACAAATTCGATTTTTTCAGCGACCGTCAAACATACAAAGATGAAAAAAAAACCTATTCTAAGTTTTAACAAGAGGATCAAAATAAAACAAAAACGAAGTTAATCCACTCACTGGAACGTTAGCTACACTTTGTTGAATTTTGTGTCTTCATTTTTTCGTTTAAGATTAAATAAAAAACTACTGAAAGCTACAGTAATTTTTTAAATGCTATCAGTTTATTCGTCTCGTCGAGTTCTATCTTTCAAAAGAAAAATCATTGTCGTATGTCAACTGGTTCGCCAGAAATTTAAGAAAGTCGTTTGCATTTTCTATTTCTTAATCATATTATAGATTAACGCTGCCGCGTTTGCTATGATATATAGATAGATACATAAATACACACACACACACACATATATATATATATATATATATATATAGTTTTTTACTGAGGGTGGTTTTGGGCTTTAGGCGTCATGATCGGTGTAGATCTGCAAAAAAATTTCAGAAATTCCAACATAGGAACGACGCCAATAGGTAGTATTTCATACGAAATCTACCTAAAACTGAAATTCATCAATTAAAGATATCGAACAGCGGGAAGGGTTAGGTTCGGGGCTCTGAAACTAACGAAAAAAACCACAGCGGCTTCACGCTTAATACTCTGAGAAGTACAGCAATAAGAATTTCATCCTTTTACGACTCTATAGTATTTTAAATTTTATGAAATTTCGGTGCTTTGTATCGCTAAAAAGAAATAGTCATTTTTAGTGCCAAATGATACGTTCTAGAATTTGGACTAATTGTAAAGTTTGTTGTAAATTTTTTTATGAAGTTCAAAAATACACACTGTATGTTTGTAAATAATATGAAAACTCTTCCACGGACAAGCGCAATTATTTCACTTACTAATTCTGCATTCGTAAAAATTAAATGAGAAATTCATATGTGCAGATCATTGGCTTAATGACAACGTGTATGGTTTCGCATTATCTTTCAGACATATCCTATGTATGATACACATCACCCAATAAGGTAGGCTAACATTTTGGAAAATTGTGCGCATTATGCATTAGAAAACGTGGTATATCATGCCGGTTTATTTTGTATACTTTAAAAAGGATTAACTTGCATTTTCAATACTAATGTGCAAAGTTTTTCTAGAGTTAAAGAACCTATCACTTATTTACAGTTCCAAAAGTGTGGGCAATATATTTTAGGAAAATGAGATATTAAAGATTTAATATTTTTTATGTAGATCCATTAGAAATAGAGGCTTGTAAAAAAAAAAAAAAACAACCTGTATTATTTTGCTACTGATAAATAAGAAAAATAAACTTTTTTTTTATACGTAATAAAAATGAAAAATCCTAGATTTAAGAATAAATTTCTGTGAGATATCAGAAAATCCAACAAAATGGAATTTCCTCTTCATCGAATACATTCAAAATGAAGTGCTTGTGATAAGAAAACTAGAATATGTTTCATAAGCCAGATGCTATTCACTTTCTGTATTTATAGAAAATTATGGCTTAATATAATTCGAATTCGGATTTATCTCTGTTGTAAAGTTTTATTTTATTTTATTTTATTTTATTTCATTTTATTTATTTATTTTTTTTTACTTATCAAATATTTGTTTAGTATTAGGAGGAAATTATGCAATGTAATGCAACAGAAGTTATTGAGAAAAGTGTAATAAAATATCATCTAAATATTTTAACATAAGAATGTAAAATTTACGTTTTAAAAGTATTTCAGTCCATCATTATGTGAAGCGGCTGTCATTCTTTACCTTTGTTGGGGGTTATAGATTTTATTATTTATATAATTATGGTCATTCCTAATATTTTAAATTGTACTTAAAGCTGATATCTTTATAATCTCCAAATACAAAAGAGGATCATACTGCAACAATGTAACAGAAAACAATCAAACACAACAATTCTATCTGAATGGTTCTAATGTTTGTATTTTTATATCAATTCAGTAGATGAACGCAAAAAAAGATCTAGTGAAAAATTAAAAAATAGAGACCAACATGTATTATTTTGCCAGTGATAAGTAAGAAAATCCAGTCATTTTTATACATAATTAAAATGAAAAATCCCAGATTTAAGAATAAATATTTTCTTGGTATCAGAAAATCCAACAAAATGGAATTTCTCTCTTCATCGAATACATTCCAAATGAAGAGATTACGATAAGAATAGGAGAAATATGTCCCATAAGCCAGATGCTATTCACTTTCTGCGTTTATATAAAATTATAGTTTAATATATATCCAATTCAGATTTATCTTTGTTGTAAACTCTTATCTATTTATTTTTTACAGCTCAAATATGCATTTAATATCATCAGACGCTGTTGAGGAAAGTGTAATTTTAAATGAAATATTGCTTAAATATTTCAACATAAGAAAAAATATAACGATTTAAAAATATTTTAGTCCACCTTTATGCGAAGACGTTTGGGTTCTTTCAAAAACAAAAGACGAAAACAGTGCAACAATATAACAGAAAACTATCAAACCCAACATTTTCTGATTCGTAATAATGTGTAAATTATTATACCATTTCAGTAGATGATTCTGCGTTAATAAAAACGGTTATTTAAATGAATCTTCACAAACTTCAATACAGGAGGTACAAGAAATCCCTGACACATTTTAAAATTCTGTATAAAATTAATTAATTGTCGTACAAGAGTTCGGTTTGGACTAAAATGCTTCTCACGATGAAAAGTTTTTTTCACGTGAATAAAATATTAGTTCCAAACTTCGCCTATAGTTGGCGTTGTATCTTAAATTATCAGAACGAAGCATCAAAAACTCAATACAATCAGTTTCAGATCACTTTAATTTGTCAAAAGAAGTTACAGTACAATAATTTCTGTAATCCATTACCATAGTTCAATGTATACATTCTTTGGAGCACGAACCACATCCAAACGGAACTCCTGTTCAATCACGTGTTCGCTAGCGTTGATTATGGAATTGTCGAACGTTCATTTGAACAGAAATGATGGATTTGGTTTAAAAATACCAACCTACGTAATTAGATTTTTGCTGGGAGTCGTCATTTCTGTGTCACAGCATCAAAACTGATCTGAAAATCAGAATAAAACGAATGTTTGAAACCAAACATACGGAGCGGCTCCATATATGACCGGAGTTTGGAACTAATTATTTCCATTCACTTGAAGGAATTTTTTTATCGCGAGAAACATTTTAGTCCAAACCCCATTCCTATACGACAATCACTAGATTTAATATTGAACTAGCTGTTTAACCCGTTCTGTGCACGGGAGTTCACGAATTTAATTATAAAACTATAATTAAAAATAAAAATCAGTATTCGATTTATAAAAGTATTTTTCTATTACTGAGCATTTTTTATAGAAATTTAATTTATCATGTTGCTATGGCTGCAGACGATAAAACGATATATTTTGAATAAGGGAAAAAATAGAATAAAAAGTTTTGTTGATGTTTGTGATAAAATGTTTTTCTTTATTTTTTTTAAAAAAAGGTAATAATTAAGTGCAATTAAATAATCTCTAATTATTTGCATGTAAGGTAAAAGTATTATCGTAATATCCGCTACAGCGCAACGCGGCATGGCGTACGTAATGTGTACATCTCACAATGCAGTAAGCATTTGCTCGCGCGATTACGGGTTGAACATAAGAAATACGGAAATTGGTAAAAAAAAAAATATGTTTAAAAATTTCGAATTTTTTGCTCGAATCGTTCATGGGCCCCCTGCCAGCAACCCGCGTGCCAAATTTCGTAGCCCTGTGGTTTCCGAGTTTTTAAGGTTACGTAGATACGCGCACAGATTTTAATAGAGTAGATTTTAAAATGTGTCAGAGACTTTTAGGATATCCTGTATATTGATATTTAAATAAATCGCCCAAAACGTGTTAATAATTTTGTTTATCATGCAATAATATAAAATGGATTTTATGACCACTAATTTCGATTTTTAAAATTTATTTTAAAGACAAGTATTGCCCTATTAGAACCACTCAAGTGATTCCTATTTATCAAAATAGATTTCTTAATCTTCGTAGATAAGTTCACATACACAAATTTGAGTAAAAATATGCATTTATCTAAAATGCATGTATTATACTTTACCATTTTCGTTAAAACTTTAACTATAAAGTAATTTAAATTTAAAACTTTTTTATACAACATAGAAACCGAATTCACAGGGACGAAGGAGGCATTCCACCACTAATTTTTAAATGTATTGTTTTGCCTGTTATTTCATTTTTATACAATGATAAATTAAATCAAAAATAACATTTTAAAATTAATGGTGCATGTTTTACTGATAGCCCTCGTAAAGTCGGTTTCTATGTTTATATAAGCATCCGACCATCAAGAAAATTCAAACCAGGACTTAAAATCTGTATCTCTTGTATAATAGTCAGCGAATGCTCCATAAGCAGACCTGGCATCGTCTAAACGAATAATAGTTTCTGCTCATATTAACTAGCGCAGTAATTTACGCGAGTACATATTGGCTATTTCTTATGCTGATTTTAGTAGCTGGCCGAATCTCGTAATAATGAATATAAAACATCTGGAAACTTATTGTAAAAAGATTTCTCAACTCAGAATTTAAAAATACCTTGGGCGGAGTAAATATTGTGTTTTTAGAATATTGAAATTTACAGAATAATATCAAATCATTCAAGCAATTCATTTTACTAAAGAAACAAAGTAATTTAAATCTTAATTTGAGAATTTTCTTTTTTTCTCTTGAGCTTCATTCAAACACAAAAAATGAGAAAGAAATGCTAGCATTTCATCTTAAAATGCTCCACAAAACTGACCTTTGTCAAAGGATTTAATCACATGTTTACGAAATTTCTGCAAAATATATTTATTATGCATGATTAACCCTTTCCAGTACAGACAAATTTTATTCTAAAATGAAGAAATGATTGACTGACAACGGAATTTACAAACGATTTTTTAGAAATTAAAACTTGTTACTTTAAACTTTCATTGTAAAAGCAAAAATTTATTAAAATATTCTTGGTGCTGTTTTTAAGTTTGGAATTAAAATTAGGTGTCCCAGACTGGGACCACTGCGTCGGAAAGGGTTAAATGCAAAATTATCTAGATGTATCAAAAACGTTTAAAAATAATATAAGGCTTTGAATTTTAAACATAATAGTATGTTTCGTAAAAAAGATATTTTATTTTGAAACATAAATAATTAAGCTATTGTTAAAATGATTTCAACGTTTAAATTTTGAATAAATTCTTATGTTTTCTTTTTAAAAAAGTATCTTAGATTGCTACAGTCAAACCTCGTTAACATGAACACGCTTAACATGAATTACTTTTAACATGAATTGTTTTCACAGTCCCCTATAACAACGAATACAAAGATTTGATACTGATAACATGAACAAAATTTTGATTCCCCTTGAGGTTCATGTTAACGAGGTTCGACTGTATGCAATCAAGAAAGGCATTGTTACTTCATTATTTCTATGCACTGTATAAGAAGGAATAGGGAAAATGTGTTTTTAACTGATTCAATCCATGGATATGATATCTTGAATGAGTTGTTAAACATCAATATATAACAAATATATAACAATCAAGAAGATAAAGAAGATAAATATCAAACAGAAACCATCCAAATAAATTTCAATGAAAGTAAAACAAATTTTCTCTCCAGTGCATAGTATCTATCCATTATAAGAGAAAGCATAACGATTGTAACACGCAAAAATTCATTTTGTAACGATGCAGCAGCTGTTAACTTACCAAAATTACGGCTCGAGCTACTCAATGGTTACGGAAATAAAAATAAACATCCAAGAAAAATTAAAAGTTACGTGTATTATGAAAAGGTACGTGTATTATGAAAAGGTACGTGAAAATTTGAATGACGGCGTTTCATAGATGGTACAATTTTAGAATATTTTTATTTATTTGTTTGGAAAATGATTCGTATAGAGTCGACATATGTAAGCAGTCGAATAAACCTTTTTTACTGTTTTTAAAGTTTTGACTTACAGCTTTTAACATTTAAAATTAGTATACTGTTAAACCTCATTTACATATAGAACTTATATATATGGGTCGTTTTCTTCAAAAGATTGTATTTGAAAATTTAATATTGAAATTTTTTAACAGAAAAGAAAAAAATATGTTTTTTATTTCTCATATATTTTTGAATATGGTTTTGTACAGGTGATACCAGTGACATATCACAATTTTCAAGAGTGCAGTGATTTTAAAAACTCTTTGCAGGGAAATGGGTCCTTAAAAAGCGTATTCCCCAGCTGAATGATAATAAAACAATGTAATAATAAGGAATAAAAATATTCCTCAAAAACATGCAAAAACATGCACTGGACATAAAGAGACAAAATAGATTCAACTTTCTTACTTCTACACATCATCTTTCTAATTGTTCAGTAATGAGATTGCCTTGAGAGTCCTCTATCAGGATAATTTATAGCCATTTTCAAAACACAAAAATGTTAATACCAAGGACTATATTTATTTATAGTCTAGATCATACTAGATCATACTAGATCATACAACTTTCAAAATTAGTAAAAGAAAAAGTGAAAGTAGGGTACCTTGCCATGTTTTGCGCCTGTTGGAGGGGAAAAAATCAGTTTAAAAAGCGTTTTTTGTTTATAAAAATCAAAATTTCAAAAGTCTTCAAATTTTGAGTTTTGAAAATGGGGTCTAAATACCGGCTACCTAAGTTTTTTTTTCCAAAAGCTCACACAAATAGAGCTAATGACAGTTATTAAGGAATAAGAATATTATTTTAATAAATTTTAATGATCAATAACATTTTTTTATGCTCAGGAAAAATGTGTAATTTTTAATAAACAAACATTTTTGTCAAATTTATAAAATTCTTAACGACTAACTTTATAGTCTTTTTTCCATTATATTTCTAGCTTTGATTTTTAACGTGTAAAACAAAAAAAAAAAGCTTCCTGATTGAAATGTGAATTATTTCACCGGAAAAAATCACAAACATAATGTCACTCTCTGCGTCGGTGCTGGTGGTATAGGGCCACATATCGCATTCTTAACATTGAACCCAGAACCCCCTCCCCCATTCTTGTTGGCAGAGAAAGCAGCCATGCAGAAGCAGCAATTTGCATCATCTTCCTCTGTTAGATATTTTCCATTTTCACTTTTTTAAAAATCCAATTTTTGCCTCTTTCACCTGATTTACTCCGTAATTTTTCTTCTTTCTCTTCACATTTATTGCAGGTAATTTTGGTGTGTCTAACAGCGCTGTTTGTAAAATGGTCCGGTAACCATTGTCTCTCCTGACGCATTACGGCCACGTTTGATTTTTTTCATATTGTGAAATGAGACTGAAACAATTTCTGAACTTTTAAATTAATTTATTAACTATCGAACTTTTTAAATTAATTTATTTTCCTGCTCTTCAAGTAGAGCAACCGAGAGAGGTCCAAATACCGACTAGACGGTATTTAGACCACTCTAGGTAGCCGGTATTTGGACCACTGCTATGTTTAAGTTAAAACCGGTATTACCCATCCATATAATTAAATACCAATAATGAGGGCGCGGCAATTCAGAGCTACATATATCTAGAAAATAACTTAATCATCAATTCAAGCCAATATACTATCAGTATATTTTAAAAAAATGAGAAACTCATATGTGAAAAACTTTTGATGTACCAGATTACGTCATTTCGACACTTTTGCATTTACTGTTTGTAAATGAGCCAGACTTCATCGACGAACTTTTCGTAACTTTCTTCTCTCAATTAAAGTTACAAATTCTACCTATCGCCACTAGGATGCGCTGCGCTGAGTTCTCAGAATACGTAGTAGCCGATATTTGGACCTTTTCCTCTATTCCACGAATTATGTTAATCCATACAGCTTTTTCATTATTTCAACTTAAAAATGAATTTTAATTACCAATATATAATTAGAACACGTTTAATTCTAATTACATATGCTTCTGATAATTTCATCGGCGCCCAGAGGAATGATATCTTTAGTTAATATTTATATTTTATTAAATTTATTAAGAGATATTTTTAAGAAATGATTTAGTAAAAATTCGGAATACTAGTTTAAAATTAAACAGCAACAAATTTCAACAGAAAATTTTTTGAAAATTATTACAGATTAAACAAGGTACGTCATGTTTTACATTTTTTAGTTAATCAACTATAAAAATTTTTATTCTTTTACCTATCTCAAATTTCAATTGTTTCTACACATTGTAATATTTCTTTTCCTACTCAAAATGCATTCCACTTTGAATATGTTGTTTAAGATCTAAATCTATTTTTCGCAATGATCTTTCTACCTGAAAGCAGGGCTTATCTCACAAGTTTTTCCATACAAATGTAAAGAGGTTTGGTATGTTCTCTTACTGGTTCAGAACTCTTGTCAATTTGCAATGCACATTTGCGGAGAGTCGTAATTTTTTTGCGATAACCAATATAAATTTCGGCAGTATTTGAGAGTCCACTTTTTTTCAGTTTTTTCACTTGCCAACAGAACGGCGCAACGAGAGCGGTCGTGGGTATATTTACAAACACACGCACACATATATGTATATATAATATATATAATATATATAAATATATATAAATATATATACAACAAAATATAAATTAGCATTTGAAAACAGCAAAGATGAAATAATCCATGTAATGAAACTCACAGATTTATGTTGTTTATAGAAGTGATAAACTAATGTAGGATATTAAAAAAAAAAAAAAAAAAAAAAAAAAAAAAAAAAAAAATTGAACATACTAAAGTTAGCAAACCATATTAAAAAGCTTAAATATATGATAATTCATTTTTTGAATGTCAAATAGATTAAGTCGAAACAAATTTCTATGGGAAATAATGTTGTTGTAAACATTAAGGTCATTATATTTCTGCTGCATTAAAAGAAATGTAAAGTTATTTTTTATATGACGCATATCCACTATTTCAGAAGAAATTGAAAAAGAAACTCTTTAACACGTTGAGTACCACAGTGACTGACATTGAAACTGAAAAATGTACAATGTTTTAAGTAATTTTTAAGAAAGTATAATCCTGTAATAAATAAAAGGTAAGTAAGTTTTAGAAAAAAATTCAGTAATTACTGAAAACAATATATATATATATATATATATATTAGTTTTATATCATATTTTAAACCGCTAGTCATCGGCGAATGACGGCGCTTAACGTGTTAACTGATTGAAGCTAGGAGCTCGAAAGTGGCTTATTTCTCATTCGGATTATTTATCTATGTACAGGGTTTCAAAGCATTTATAAAATGCATTTTAATTTTAGTGTTTGAAGAAATTCTGTTTTCTCAGAAAGTAATGAATTCATTTAGAAGAAAAGTTATTGTTGTGAATAAAAGCGATAAAACAATTTATAGTATATTTTAAACAGTACTATTCAGAAATAATTGAAGATAGAAATGAAAAGAATGTTGAAAATAGAAATCACTTGTGCAATGACAATGGATTAAACAACAAATAATTACCGTGAAATAATATATATATATATATATATAATTGTTTTTTACTAAATTTTAACGCTTCGAAGTAATAGTATGTTATTCATTTTTATATTTAAAGAGCATTTTATACTGAATGTAATATTTAGTAATGTATATTTACTGATAATTTTTATATCGATATTTTCAATGTATTCACGTCGAAAATTAACTGCATATATCAATGCAAAGTAATCTACAATAACCCAACAATGCTATAATATCACTTCTTAAAGTGACAGAATACACAGTGCATGTGTTTTATTTAATTACAATTCCGTTCAATACATCCGGTGAATAATAGACGATAACTGATTATCGACTGTTTCTCCTAATAATATAACAAACATAAAAGTAAAACTAGATTAAAAAAATATATTCATTTAAAAGCAATCGTTGTTTATCTTAAAAACTATTCCTGATTTCTTCGATTCCTCCCCCCCCCCCCCAAAAAAAAAAAAAAAAAAAAAAAAAAAAAAAAAAAAAAAAAAACGTTACGTTCGCTAATTTGACTTGGCCTGATTATGAAATGATTATGATTATGATTATTATTTTTTTTGCTCTAATTTTAGAAGATATACGACAACGTTCCTGAGGAAGGTCATAGAAGGATGACCGAAACGGAGATATTTTAACTTTATTTTAATGTTTGTATAAGTTTATTTGACTTTAAAACAGTTTTGTACACCGTGTAGTAAACTAATGATATTTTATCAAATGTATATATAACATTTTACGGTGTAATTGTCCAGTTCTTTTATTATTATGATTATGAAAAGTTCATCCTTTAGATTTAACGCTTAATAGAAAACGCTACTTGGTGAAATTATTTAAAAAATATATGTGATTTTTGCTCTGTTTCATTTTTGAGCTATGGCAACATAAATAAAAATGATTATTTAAACTGTATTTATTCACGATTTCTAAATTGTTCTCTGAGCGAATACTAACTTTAGCTCTCTATTAAATAATATAATTTAATTAATATTGATGTATTAATTCACAAAGCCCATTTAAAAATACTAGGGAATTAATATCAGGTTTCCTAACGGTATAAAAGGGAAGGGACATATTGGAATTATAGTAAAAACATACGATTATGGAAATGTTGGAATGTTGGTATATGTTTACATTTTTACGTCACCGGAATCACATGCTGTAACTGTATTACTGTTGTTGACATAATCATGTCGTTGTCCTATTAATGTTGTAACTATAAAGAACATTTGCCAACCTTTCCATTAGCCACTTAGCCTGGCTAATGAATTTTTTAAATTATTTAATTTTTTATTTAATTATTGAATAATTAATAATTAATATCTATAATTTCAAAAATATCTTTGGAAACACAAATTCCTCTCTATATATATCCAGCATAAGAAGAAACATGTGGTGAATCAATTACAAAATTTTATCTAATACTAATCTAAATACATCCACCTTAGTTACATTAAATAAAAGATTGTGAAAAAAGGATAATGGCTACTCTTAGTTAAACTTCTTTTGTTAGTACTAAACAATCAAAGATGAAGCCTCTTTTAAGCACCTGATAAAAGTTTTCACAACTCGTTAAACACATGTACAGCACTTCTTTATTTGATTAGTTTAAGTTTAAATGTATTAGGATTAAATATAAGGAATGCATTAACATTATAAAAAAATTTTGTTGCTACAAACATATAATATTATATAACATGGCGTTATCAATTACAGACAGAAAACTTAAGCAGTATTTAAAAAAAACTTTTATTACTTTAATATAAATATATTAAAAACATACATATATAAAATATAATTACCATACGATTTATAAATATACATATCAAAATTTTATAATTTTTTTAAATATTTTATAAATAAGTAAATCACTTGCGATATTTATAAATGTTGATATTAAATCTTTAGTTTAATATGGGTCATTTATTTATTCATGAAAAATGTTTTAAATCAGTGGTTCCCAAACTTTTTGACTCGCGGAGCCCTTTTTTAGAATGAATTTCTATGTCGGATCCCTTGAAACCCACCTTGTCCTATGTTACAAGGTAAGGTTTTTTAAGTGCATTGCTACCGAGAACAGAAAGTACCATTAAGACTGATGGAATTGTCAAAACTTTACATACTTAAAAATCTCCAAAGCTGAGAAAATCGTAACATTTTACATTATTAGAGTGGCGAACAATTACGCATACACGTTGAATGTGATTGGATTGTTATGCACAAATGTCTTAATTCGAGTGAATTGATAGTAATGGCAGGCGAATGTTTGGTTCAGCATGTAAAAGACTTCTATATTTCGTTTTGGTGTTAAAGTAAGACCTATAACACTATATGTACCAAGAACATTACTCAACTTTTATAAAAATAGTTTAGACCAGAATTTTTATTTAAACTTATTTACTTTTCTATGTAACTTATTTCTGTTTGATTTATATTTTAGTTATTTTAAAAGAAATTTCTCGTTCGAATCGAAATATTTTCATTTGGAATCACTCAATAACAGGTTGTTGTATATTCGGCGTTACTTCCGGTACTTGAGATTCTTCCTACTTGAGATATCCAATCATCGAGGACTCCGCGTTTCACTGAAATTAAGCTGTTTTTTTTTTTTTTTTTTTTTTTTTTTTTTTTTTTTTTTTACATCGCTGAACACATTCAGTACATATTTAAAGTCGTCCAAAGCCTTTTCTACTCAGCTGTTGAAAAATGTTTTTTAAACCAGTTTTTCAAAACTGCAGTATGCCCCTGAATATTTAATTGTATTTTTTTTTAATCTGGTGTTGTTTATATTCCTTTTTAACAGGAGGGATGTAATCGATATCATGGTTTGGCTCAGAATCACACTATAATACGTTTCATCCTAAAAGAAGACACGTTTGGCAAATGAATCAAAAATTGTGACATATTATCATTGCAATGATAAATACATTTATTTCATTTTGCTGAACATATCGGGCGAATATGTAATTAGCAATCTTCATTGATTAAAAGTTTTGCCAGTTTAGAGTTGTGGTTCTTCTAATATCACCTCTGAAGTTTCAACAATCATGGAAACGCTATTCCTCGACAATACCACCTTACTTCGGTATGTAGTTGCAAGGGCGGATGCTGACTTCCAATAACTTCAAGCATAACCTTAAAAAGTTTGTTTTAAGATTTCGTGTTTTTATATAGTTTATTATTTTAATGGCATCATTCAATATTTTCATAAGTACAGAAGACATTTTCTCGGAGATAGCGTGTATCTAGTATAAAGAGCGAAATAGATGGTGCTATAGTGCTTTGCATTTGTTCAATTTTTGTAATGGTTCTAGCATTGTGACCCATCAATTTTTTGCATCATCAGTGCATTCAGGTTCATATGTGTTTTACTATGTATTCATCCAAAAATATTTCAACCCTTAGTGTTTTGGTTTATAGTGATACACACAAACAATATGATCCTGATAGCTGTTTGAAACCTTTTTCAGACTAGTGTTAGTAAGGCACGTAATTTTAATCGAGTTAATGTTCTCAAATACTGCAGTAATAGCGAAGTCAAGTCTAGTTTATGGTGCATGTTTCAAAAACGTAAGTTTAGACTATGAACTGCCCTGGTCTGAACTGTATATTAGTATATGTAACTAAAAAATACTAACAAAACTGCTATTCCAGTGACGTCAGTAGATTCTTGCATTGTAGTGTGAATTTAGTATATCTGAAGAGGCTGTTAAGTGTTCTTTTATGCCAAGAGTCATATAGTTAATTTTAAAAAGATATGATGTTATTTGACAAGGGAATATCGAACACCAAATTGAGAAATTTTTCATAAAGCAAATTATTGACAATATCGATTTTACAAGGTTTAATAAGTGTCTTTGCAATTATATGATCTTCACGAACTCAAGCGACGCGTTAAACTATCACGTAGGCACATTCGTATCAGGTAGGTGCCATCATAAGCGCCGACTTAACGGGGACGGTCAAACCAGGGAAACTTCCATGAAAAATTCCGAATATTATTTTTATACTAAGTATTCACAGTGATTAAACAGTACAAAAGGAAAATTTCAAATCAGTGGTAGAAATATATCTTATTGCCTTGTTCGTACCAGTGAAGTATGCGAATATGTTTAAGACATTTCATATTTGTTTTAACAAGTGTTGTGACTGTTTCTTTTGAAGCATGCATACATTACTTTGCCTTTCATCTTGAAAAAATGAAGCGGTTTATCTTTCAAATCTGAATGGTTTATTTCGAAATGATGACGCAGATGAGCATGAGACTTGGAGTTATTGGAAAACACATACACCTCAAGTCACACTGAGAGGAGGAGTTGAGAAATTCAAATATTCAGATTTTCCTTCAGAATACAATTTCTTGCTTTCTTATATTAAATCTATATATATATATATTTAGATTTATTACATTTTTCGATCGGAAAATTTAAAAATAGACTGCTAGTAGAAATTAATTTTCGCACGCGAATTTTTTTTAACGAAAATAGAATTTAGTTTATTAAAAGAGTTGAGAAATTTGAAGATTGGTGTATAAATAATTTTGTAAAAAAAAAAAAAAAAAAAAAAAAAAAAAAAAAAAAAAAACAATCTGTTTACATGTTTGGAAAAAAAAAGTAGTAAGAAAAAACCTTGCTTTAAATGTGTTTTTTCGTTAATTTTTTTTTTATAAAGCGCGGAGAAGCCCCTGGAAAGTTCACGCGGAGCCCCTAGGCCCTTTGGGAACCTCTGTTCGAAATAATTAGAAGAAAATCTAAGAATAATATGATGGAAGCTTGTAATGCATTATACTTTAACATAAGATGAATTATATAAGAAGCTGACTGTCTGCTCCTATTTCCCAAATACTCTTCCGATAATATACCATATTCTCTGTCATGAAATTAACATCAGTTATTTGCATGTATCGGACTGTGTCGTAATAACTGTCAAGATTTTTAAATTCAAATATCCGAAATATTATTACTATTTTTCTGTATTTTTTTGTGAAATGTCTATACTGTTCGCAACTGAATTACTCCAATATTGTACAAAATAGAAAGAAAACTAAAATACCTTGGTATTACTTTTTTCATTTACTTATTAAAACTCAAAACGTAAAAGAAAAAAAAATATTTTTAATTCGAATACATGCTACTTTACGATTTATAATCTTTTATATATATATACTTGTGAACAAATATCTAAGCTTTTATTTTGTTACTATAAATAGATTAATTAACCTGTTTAAAATGCCAATTTTCGAATTTGAAGAAAACGGAAATCCTCTTATATAACTTGGAGTTATTCTACGCTATTTATTTTTGATTATGGATACAAATGCTACAAACAAATGAAGGCATTTGAATTACCACATGCTACGTTTTTTTAGGCTAATAAAGACAGTCATATAGCGCGCGTGCACTGATTCCGCCATTGTGACGCCATATGCATATTACCTACAGTGTTGCCAGTTTGCTCTCCAATTTTGATCCGACATTTCAAATTCATACCGGAAATTTTGAAAGAAGAATTTTTACTTTATGTGGTGACTAAATATCTCTTATTAAATAAAGCATAAAAAACTATTATTTATTTCTGGTATCGACAGTACATTTATGAATAAAAATGGAGGCCAAACTGGCAACCCTAATGACCTATAGATGATGTTTACGACTGTTCTTAATTATTCTGAATTATTATGAATGCTTTAGCGGATGCAAACTATATAATTTTATAAAAGAAATCGTTTATTTTAATTCTTTCATTTGCATTTTAAAAGCTCTGAATTTTTCGATAAGATGAAATGTTTCTAATAAATGATGTTATCTTTAAAATTAATATCACTGAAATCGTGCAAGAAACGTGGCATTTCTGAAAAGCCCAAAATTTCTCATCGAAAAGAGAATTTTGGTATTTAATATTGGGATGGGAGAATTTAAATATAGCTCCATACTGTAATAAACCACTTATGTAATAATAGATTTGAAACCGATATTTTCCTACACGTTTTTGATGTAATTAATATAGAGACCAGCTATGTGTAAATCTACCAATTTGGTGTAAAAATGATTAAATATACTCTTGTTCATAGGGTTTTTGTGATGCTGATGTATCATGAAAGGCAATCACTAGCAGAATTCGCTAAATCACTTTGGAAGATGTTCGGCAATCATCACAAAATATTCGGAACGAGAATTAAAAGAACGTACTTGTACTTCCAGGCGAAGGTGGTGAGTCGTAAATAATGAATTAAAAAGAAAAGAATGCAAGTAACACTTAAAATATATACAAGTAATAGAACTGTGCGAAGTAACTCCATCAACTTTAGTAAAACAAGCTACGAGAAAACCGATCATAAGTAAAAGTGCAGCTCGTCGAAGATTTCAATTCCTGTTTAAACAAAACAGCAATAATCACCATACTCGTAATAGATTATTATTTTTATTTCAGAATATTTCAGTATTATTTTAAAATACACTGTACTAATATTTGTATTCGCAAACTGAAATATTTTAACACTACATGTTTTGGACGTTGACTTTATGAGTTTGAGGATTCAAGCCAATAAGACAATGATCTAAAAAGATAGTGTTTAAAGGTTTAAATCTGTTAATATAATGATTTATACTGTTAATGTAACGGAATATATAAACAACTTTGTATCAGTGTACATTCTTCTTCATGAATATGTTAACAAAAATAGTTAGACATTCTGAGAAGAAAAAATCCTCATCATATTAATTTCTACACACATGTAAACTTATGGTTTGGTATGCAATATTCACTGAAGGTGGCATTGGACAATTATGTCTAGCAAAAATGTCAGTGTCAAGTGTATGTGGACTTATTATATAATGCAATCATATCATGCATATGATTTACTTTACTTGGCATAACCGGTGCATTTAGTATTTAGAAGTCTTCGCCCTTCAAAACTTAATAAGTGTAAACCTTGGAAGCCACGATATTTCTCAATTTAACTCCCTTGATGTCGATAATTTTTAGCAAAAAACGCTCGGGAAATTTGGACATGATTTGACACCTATGTTTTTGACATCTTGAATTGTTTTAATATTTTAAAACTTTTACAGTATATTTCAACCTATTTTAGTAATAAATGAATCGTGAAACATGTTGTTTATTTTTTATTTATTAAGGTAAATTTGACGTTCTCAAAAAATATGTGGAATTTTCTGTATGTATTGAATTTTCATCCATTATTCATACGGAAAGCAAAATATAAGCAATAACTGTTTTTTGCATTATTATACTAGAATTCTTCTTTATGGAGACAGACATTTGAAAGAAACGATATAACGCACATAATGATCAACATCCGGTGGCTTCAAATAGCTGTTGAATGTCGGATTATCCGGGTAATTGGACCAGAAACAACTGAAAGCTTAGCTTCTAGAATTCGTCATGTCATATATACGAATAAAACTCATCTCGAAAATAACTTTTTTAAAAACATGATTATTAAATACAATTTTTTATTTAAAATCTTTTTTTCTCTACAATTTCAACGAATTATATTTCGAGTATAATTAAACTATTGCTCTGTAGTAAGAGATGAGTCCATTGAATATCAAAATTCAAATATACATTATCTCTATCAGAAACTGCATAAATCTCACTCTGTGATCTGCGTACCCACTGGAACACCTTCTATTGTTCTTCGTCTATGAACAAAATTTCAAAGATAAAAATGTATGCAAAAATAATGATTATCAGTTCGGTAAAACGAAAAACGCACTTTTATTTTCCGTAAACTTTGCAAATTCAAAAAGGTGAAACAATCAAAACACGCTAAGCTATGGTTGTTTAAGAATGAGATTTTTTTTTTTTACCTTCTTCGAAAGAAATTAACATATTTTACAGTAATAAGCTAGAGGAATATACTGTCGTAATAAAAATATAAATTTCATATTTCAAAATGTATTCAGTATTTAAGCCAGTAAGAGAAAGCATATTTTAAATGTCCATTCAGGTTATGCACTTTTTAAAGTAACTGAAACTATGTTTTATACTCAGCGGTTTAGGAAACAATCCCCTTAGCATATATTTTCGATAACCCGATATAATTTATTTATTACGTGACGAGGAAAACAAAAAGCAATGTTTAGAATATCTGATTTTAACTAGATGAGTTTGTTTTATGGTGAGTATTTTCTCTTAAACCTGCTGACATATATCTGAAAATACAACTTAATACGCATTAATAGAAACAAAATAAATTGAATGTCTACCAATTGTTTATAATAAAATAAATAATGTATTTAAAGCATTAAATATCAAATTTAGTTAGAGTGCGCTTAAAACTAAAATGGCATTTTGCAATAGAAAATAGGATATTAACCATTAGAATGATAAGATCGGGCGTTAGAAAAGATGATTGTGATATTGAAATCGGATAAATTTACAGCATATAAGTACTACCGGATAAGGTACAGAAGATTTAAAATCACTAAAAGATTTAGAAAGAGATAATGTTAAGGATTTATTGAGATTTTTATTCTTCAAATAAGTAGAATTTAAATAGAACTTTATCAGAAAAACCATTTATCGTTTAAGTGTGGTTTGATAAGAATATTAAAAATAAAAATAAACCAATAACAATAAACCACATTTGTAGGATGTACGAGAGACATAGAAGAAGCAAATATGTTATTCAGCCATTTTTAAAATAATTTAAGTTAAAATCAAATATTGCATACCGTCGAACTTTGAACCACTTTTTTCTTGTCCCACTCACATTTCCATTATTAAAAATATTATATATGATTTTTCAACGCTGAAATTGAATTTTAATCAATTAACAGGAAACAAATAAGCAAACTCTATGGTTTTAAAGAGGCAATTTTCTATTTTTATTTTTATTTTTTAACTATTTTTAAAGTTTTGGAACAAAGTAGCCCCTGCTGGGGGCATCTTTGGTACATTCACTTATTTTCATATAAAATGAGTACAATTCATATGTTGGAATAATTAACCAATTATCAATAGATTGCAATAGGATCTGCTAATGTATGAACACCGCAAACTTGATAAACAAATGTATTTTTTTAACATTTAAACACAATAAACCAAATGCTAATATTAAAGACACGATAAACAGTTTTCATCATGTTATCCTCAGCAACTGGAACAAAATTAGTAACAGTTTGCTAAAGCAACATTTGAAAAAAAAATGTTACTTAATACATTTTTTAAGAGATTTGATTGTATAGAAGACATTTCTGAGTAACTGTGGATATTTCCGGACCAAAAAAGGCCTGGCACAATGTAGCCCCGAAAAACTAGTTTTCATGTTAGCTTTATGAAAACGTAAACATTTTCTGTCAAAATGAAAAGTTAAAGCAAAAACTATGATCACTCATGTGTTACAGGTTACTAAAGGTAATATTTTGACACTTACACTATTTATATATCTTATCCAGATTGTCTCACAACAGAAAGTTTGGATAGTTAAAATTTACACACGAAAACGGATGTTTACAAACACATCTTGCGTTGCCGCTTCAAAAAAAAAAAAAAAAAAATACCCCCAAACTATTCAAATACCCCATAGCTGGTCTAAAATTTTTTTCAAGGGCAAAAACTCAGAATTATCTTGTATTGTTTGTTCAATACAAAGAATAAAACCTTTTTTTATGGGCTGGAGCAAAGTAGATCGACGGTACTTATTTTATCCAAACTAAGATAGAACGGTTGACTGAAATGCACAACTCGAAGTGCCTATTTATATTTAAACAAAAATAATTATTTAAGAAATTTAAAGCAAATATTAAGATCCTTTCCTAATATGTTTTATAAAATCTCTTGGAATATTCTGCGTCAAATCAGGAAAGATAACATGGTAAAGATCGTGAAGCAAGCAGTAAAAAAGAATTTCCAGCACATAGAAAACAACCTTTTTTATAACGGTATCATAAAATATTAGATTTTTAATAGTCTTCTCTGTACATTGTCTTTCAAAAATTGTCCTTTTGTAAAAGATCGTAAAGCAAATTTTTATTTTTATTTCTGTACAGTTCTTTAAGCCATTTGATATTCGTAATATCAAAAACCAAATACCGCATTCTGAAAATATACATTAAAATACCGCTCCGACTGCTTATTCAATTCCTACTATCAGTTCACACTCTCCCTATATTTATTTATTTATATATCTTGTTCAAATTTTCAATCGTTAATAAAATACTTATTATTCATCCTATCAAGTTGAAATAAATTTTTTAAAACTTGTACTGGATGACAATTGATGTTAATTAAGATTTTTCAAATATTAATACTTTAATTAAATTTTAATTAATTATAGTTTTATATGGGAGACAAAAGGGCGGCCATTGGTTATTGAACAGCATTTAATGCATTTTCATATCTATAAGGAGGGTTACCATAGGTGGTACCCTGTTCTGTCGCCAAATACCACCAAGTTTGTCGCCAACTTGGCGATATATCGCCGAATTTGGCAACCAAAATGATTCGCCATAACTGACGCCAACCCGGCGATATCTCTAATTTTTTGCCATATTCCCATAGACTTCCATTGTAAACCTACTTGCTTATAGAAAATCAACAAATTGAGATATTTTAATGCAACAAAAACTAATATTAGCTTAAGAGATTATATTAAATTTTTCTTTGATCACCTAAGTGGGAATTGACTTTAAAAACAAAATTTTTATGTTACATGTTTTTAACTTTATGATGCGTAATTTATAAACACTTGGGACATACTTATATATTAAAATGAGGGGAGGGGCAATGACAGAATAAAATTTGTAAAACGAGCTTCTTTACATAGTCTTTCTTTTCTTTCAAAGTTGTTTCAAACTTTGCTTGATTTGTCAAGAGTTTATCAAGATATTCTAAAGAAAACTTACGAAAAATTAGAAAAAAAAAATCCAAATTATTTCGTACATCGAATGTATTCCGTAATACCAGCACTGTCGATGTGACAATCACTATAATATCACAAATAGTTAGAAATCTCACCGTTATATCTGTAAGCAAAATGTGATACTTAAGTTTTAGGAATATTTCTCTGTTGTGACCGTCCTTTCGTGACTCACTGTGAAGTCACAGTGACTGATAGAAGACCTTCCAAAAAGATTTTTTTTTTCTTAATTTGTGTGGTTAAAGTAGAGTGTAAAGCATATAAAACACCACACTAACATTTTTTAATGTTTAATAAATGTTAATATTTCCTAAATCACAGTGTTTTATTATTGGCGGTTTTTTTGCAAATTTTTAAAACAGTACTCAAGGGTACAGAAGGAGCAACAAGATACAAATATTGCGGTCACACAAGCAGCTTGGTGAAAGAAATAATCTGTCGCATACAATTAAAAAAAATCATTTCGGTTCTTGCCATAGCTGAAATGCCGATAAAAGTTCTTGTTTTTAAATTGAATCTAATTTTGTCATGATAGATTGATTCTGCATTTAGTGATGGTTTTCTGAATTAGGTGCCATTCTACGGAATAAATGACTATTTTACAAATAAGTGACGTTTCGGGAAATAGAGGATGTTCTGTAGAAAAAGTTGCGATTTGTAAAAATAATTATGTTACTAACTCTTTAAATTATAATTGAACATTATTTGAACAGTAATTTCAAATATCTGTTTCCACACTTTATTTTGGCTTCATTTTAATCATAGAAATATAACATTCGGTCAGAAGAAGATAAAATAGAGGAATGCTTTGCATCAATGATTCTACACCTATTTCACCTCTTGGAATGACGAATGAAAAAACATTATGTGAAGAAAGTCATTTTTAATTTGTTTATTCACACACACAAAAAATTCTTTTTCAGGTTTTTTTTTTTCTATAAGAATGCTAAAATTTTTATATATTTATATGCATTAATTTTTAAATTATATCTGAGAAGAACTTTTTCTTTTTGAGATTGGAATATTTTCTTCGTAAGATGAATTTTTTGGATAAGTCATTTATTTTATATGCAATAATCTTTCTCTGAAAAAAAAAAAATACATTTATTAGAATATTTGAGACTATTTTCGTAATTTCGTATCGTATGAGTATATGAATGAAAATGAGATAGTATACAGGGTGTCTCAAAAGCTTGTTTACAAACTTAATACGCTGGTCTGTCATATCATGATAAACAACATTTACATATGAACTTGTGTTCGGAAATGCAAACTGCGACCGCTAGAGAGCGATGAGCGCAGGCTTACGGGAGAGTATGGAATGTAATCATTTCAGGCGAAGACGTTGCGGGAGAAGGATGAATCGGTTTAGTAACACAGAATTGGCTGATATGCAGTACGTATATGGCGCCCGGGATGAAAATGCAGGAGCCGCGGTACGGATGTACCTTGAGCGCTTCCCAAACACACGTCAGCCAAATAGTGCTTTTTTTGGACAATTGCATCACAAATTGCGTGATGAGGGAGTTTTCCAAGTAAGTATCCACACCGGACGAGAACGCACTACACGCACACCTGTCGTAATGGAAACTGTGTTACGGGAATTTGAGAGCAACCCACAAACAGGTCTCCGAGAAAGGAAACGCGTCCAGGATGTACATCTTTTCAGCATCACACGCATATTGCACGAGGACAGGCTACACCCCTAGCATGTCCAAAGAGTACAGGCATTGTGCGATGCCGATTGTCCTCAATGCGTCGCCTTTGCCCGCTGGTATTTTCCAAAGCGGATCGTGGAAGCGGCGGCACGTGTTCTTGACACACCTGCCCATTTTGAACGGGTCCGTGAATCCATGCGTCGACATTGTGAAGCATACATTGCGGCGAATGGATGGAATTGTGAACAATTTCTGTAAATTAAACCGTGTTCTTTAATAAATGTGGTATTAAAACCTCTTTCGATATCTTTTCTTTCTTTTCCTCCACACCTGCGCTAATCGTCCTCTATCTGTCGCAGTTTGCATTTTCGAACACAAGTTCCTATGTAAATCTTGTTCCTCATGATATGACAGATTAGCATGTTAATTTTTTAAACGACCTTTTGAGACACCCTGTGTATAATTTAATCTACTTAAACAGAGAAAAAAATTCCAAATAATAAATACTTTGAAAAACTGCTCATTTCAAAGTAAATCTCATAATATATAATGTTGTATGTTAAACTAATAATATTTATGTTATTTCTAAAAATCTTGATAAATATCATTGAAAATGTTTGGCATTTCCGAGGATCTCTTACAGTGTACTATTGTGCGCGGTAAATTCTTACAAAAACATATTTTACATTTACTTTTTCGTTTAATTTATTACGTTTTATTTGTTTATGTTAATTAATATGCTAAAATTCTTATAAATTTATATGCATTGATACCCGAGAAAAACTTTTTTCTTTTTGAAATTAGAATATTTTCTTCGTAAGATGGAATTTTTGGATAAGTCCCTACTCTTAAACTATTTTCATTTACCTGCTGCGAACTATATTTAATTCTTTCATTTTATATGCAATATTCTTTTCCTGAAAATAACTACATTTATTAGAATATTTCGGACTATTTTCGTAATTTCGTATCGTGTGAGTATATATATATATATATATATATATATATATATATATATATATATATATATATAATGGTTATATATTAGCATTCAAATTATTATGCTGCATTTGCGCATGTAATTATGAATGTAAGCTTTTTATGATGTTTTTTATTATGATATCTTTTCATTTTGAATGCAACAATTCATTTTGATTTATTTTTTCCTTAATATTGGTGCCTTATATATATTTATATAAATACCTAGGTAGCTAAATGTTTTAGCAATCTTTTAAATACTATACGCTTAGATCTTTGCTGCATTAGCGCATAATATTTGTGTAGTACCTATATGATTTCTACTTTGTAGTTATTTGATACCTCTCTTAGGAAATTCCATTAAATTTTTCATTCTTATCACCGCAAAGTTTCATTTTATGTTTTTTACCTTTCTAGTTATATAATTTATATGTATTTTCTTGTTGTTATTTTATACATACAGTTCTATATTATAGGTTTGTGGTATCCATTTTTATTGCCATTTCACAATATTGCGGTTTTTGATAATGGTCGGTAATGTTTAATTAATGGTTTTATATATATATATATATATATATATATATATATATAATTTAATCATTTAAACAGAGAGAATTAAACTTCCAAATAATAATAACTTTGAAAAACTTTTCATTTAAAAGGAAATCGCATAACATAAAATGTTGTCTGTCAAACTAATAATATCGTTGTTAGTTCTAAAAACCTTGATACTATTTCACTTAAAATGTTTGGCACTTCTGGGGACCCCTTACGCAGAGTACCACTGTGCCGTGGTGCAGTGATTGAGAAACACTGCTATAAGTAAAACTAAAGAAGCCCTATAATCGCAACCTGCAATGGTCATTCGTAAACTCAAAATTACAACATTACCACAAATTCACTAAAAATTCAAGCAGAAGACAGAAAATTCTACCGTAATTTTAAAAATTTAATAACCCAACTGCATAGAAAAGGGCTTATTTCTCAAACCTAGTATGGAAACAACCATGCCTTGGCTGCGTCATGAACAATTACTATGGGAGAGGAGTAACAGTTGACTTGCTTCTGGATAAACGTATTACTTTATTTTATTTCTATGCTTAATCTGATGAAAGTTAATTTTTCCAGTTATGCAAAGTAAAATTCAAATAACCACAAGCACAAATTAACTATTCCTTTGTTTTTAACCGTTAACCCTTTAGTGTGCATCTTTGCAAATATGCAAACAACAGTTTTTGGAACTTAATAGATTATTTTTTTATTCGTATATATTTAATTCACACCAGAAAATTAAATTAGCAATAATTTCTTTAAATAATAACAGACTTTCCGAAAATTAGCTATTGAAACTTCCAGGCGTCAGATTCTCTGGACTACGTAATTTCTTGAACGTATTCTATTTTGGGAATTAAAGGGTTAAAGGTTAAGCTTTATAAAATAAATAATAATATAAAATAAGGTATTTCGAGACATTCTTATTAAAATATTTACTAATTTGCAATATTTTAGCGTAAAACAGCCACAAGGCAGTATTTTTTACTTATATTGCAGATGTGCACAGAAGAAAATATTGTCCTATTATATGAAAAATGTATCTCTGATTTTATTCATTATTTTTCCTGTCTAATAAACCTTTCAGAGAATCATATATAATTTTTTCGAAACAAAATAAAAAATCCCGCACTTAAGGGTTAAATATTTCAACACATTTACGCTCTCTCAAATCCTGCATGCGGGACAGATGTCCGGCTTGCTCCTGCCCCTTAGTTTCGTGCCTGTAGCGCGTTTGCTATGGGTTAAAATATTACGGCTGGTTTTCATCAAATTTATATCTTCCAACCATACAACAACCGTATTTTTGTGTTATATTTAACAAATCGTCATAGCGAATGGATAAATGGAACATATACCTATATACTATATATATATATATATATATATATATACCGGGTGTCCCAAAAAGGACTGACTGATTTTAAAATTCAATAACTTCCAAACGGTGACAGATATTTAAAAAATTCTTGCAGGAGGGTTATGCATAAAATCAAAAGTTTTATTACAGTGATTTTCGATTTTAGTTCGAATTACAAACAATAGATGGCGCTGCGATCAATAGAGGCTCAATTCAGGCTCGATTTTTGGTACTTCGTGGCCCGGATAATACATTTCCATCTCCTTTTTCCACATGGAGCAAGCGAAAGGACCAAAAATCGAGCCTGTATTTAGCGACTATTGTTTACAGCGCCATCTATTGTTTGTAATTCGAACTAAAATCGAAAATCACTGTAATAAAACTTTTGACTTTATGCATAACCCTCCTGCAAGAATTTTTTAAATATCTGTCACCGTTTGGAAGTTATTGAATTTTAAAATCAGTCAGTCCTTTTTGGGACACCCGGTATATATATATATATATATATATATATATATATATATATGCATATATATATGCATATATATATATATATATATATATATATATATATATATATATATATATATATATATATATATATATATATATATATTTATATATATATATATATATATATATATATATATATATATGCATATATATATATATATATATATATATATGCATATATATATATATATATCATCACTTATGTGTAGATATTTTCTTAAAATAGTACACAGAATTTCAACAATTATTTGGCAGAACTTTTGTCGTAAAACCATTATTTACTACTTTTAAAAATTACCATTTTGTGCATCAGCACTTAAGTATCTACTATACTTAATATGGCGATTTTTTCACTTGTCTACATGTATTCTGCTTCCTGTAAACACCTTTACTGATATATTTTAACCTTTTTAGATGTAGTTAATTATAAAAGAATTGTCTTATAAATTATCTATGAATTTTTAAGAAAGAATTTTATAAAATACTATTTATTTTATACAAAATTTTCATTTAATGATCGGTATAAAACTTTACACTTCAAATGGATATATAAGTAACCTTTATGTGTAATATGAATTAAAATCTTTACAAATTTTACATACCATATATACTCGCGTATAAGTCGAGGAATTTCTGACAATTTTCGGTAAGCAAATTTGGGGGGTCGATTTATACGCGAGTCAGTTAAAAAAGCAAAAATAAAAACTTCGAATACTAAAAAATTATGGCTTTTTATGTGTAAGAATAAAAAAATAATATATAAAATATACAAATAATTATAATTCATCATTTAAAAAAAAATAATGATTTGTTTCTGTTTACATACTAACTTTTCGCATTAGAAAGTGAAATCTTTGGCTTGATTTTGTACAAAATTGAAGTAAAAAGTTAGGGGGCCGACTTATACGCGAGTTTTTGATTTTTTCCAAAATTTGCATCCGAAAGTTAGGGGGTCGACTTATACGCGAGTATATACGGTAATTTTTTTTGTGATATATAAATGTGTTTCATGTTATATATATATATATATATATATATATATATATATATATATATATATATATATATATATATAAATAATTTGTTTATGATAAAGGAATTTGACAAGGAGAATTGCATCTTTTTTATTCGTTTAATTTAAGAGATGCAAATTACTTAAATTTATAGTATAAGGGGGTAACCTTTAAACTTTCAAAATTTTCGAAATTTTATTAAAATACATATTTTGATTCTGTAATCATTTTTGAACAATATGCTAAAAACCGCATTAAAAAATTACCATTAGTTTACTAATTATGGTAGTTTTATAAAGACTATGTATTAAGACTACATAGGATAATTTAACTTTGCGTTGCGTTTATTCAAAACGATGAATTTTGATACTGCGCGTAGTGTTACTAAAAAACTATGAATGGCAATCAAAAGAAATTTTCAATATATATTCATTTCTGTATTATCTACAACTTAAAACCAGAAACAGGAAAGATTTTATTTTTTTCCTGGTTTTGTACTTTGAAGATATTTTTTTTAAGTAAAAATGTTTAATTTTTTGTTAATTTTTTAATTTTGTCAGTATTTTTTACAAATATTTTGGTTTTAGTATAAAGCTAACACTATTATATACTTATTTTCACCAAAATTGCCTCTTTATATGCATAGTTGCAGATTTTATGCGCGCAAGATTTTTTTCTCTTATAATCATACATTTTTAAACTTATCACTTCAATATTTATTTATGAATTTACAAGTATATATATATTTTTGAAATATAAATATAAATATGAGCTTTATATTTCAATGAAGTTTAATTTTTATTTTTGCATTATTACACAAGTTTTGAAGCTTGAAACATAGTGATTTTTTTTTTTTTTTTTTTTTTTTTTTTTTACTTTTTTGTCGTGTTTAAAGGTATCATATTCCCTTAAACCCGTTGATATCTAGGCCTAATTTCGCCGGTGAAGGGCTATAAACTAGGCTATGCGATGTAAAACGTTTGAGTCATAAAACTCACTATCGACCAGCGCCCTGTTATAGCAGTTGCATATCACAGGCCGAATATGCAACCGGTCCGAATATGCAACCATTACCTTGTAGTGAAGGGCATACGCGATGCACGTCATGGTCGTTGATTACAGAAATGAGATGACTTAACTTGTACGTCAAGGATGTCAAGGGGTTAAAAATACTTTTCGCGAAAATAATCGCTTTTAATGTAGAAGCAGACTTTCTCAGAAGCAAATACAACAAAAAATAATAAAGCGGGAACAAATTTTTCTACTTAAATTAACTTACGTAATTAAATATAGGGATAAATATTTAAATCATTTTACGGGAAAAGATATAATTAGATAGCTACAACAATTATATAAAAAAATGGAAGTAAACATAGAAAAAACAGCATAAAGTTTAAGCGTACAGTTTGTTAAAACAAATTCCTGATTTAAAATTTAAAATTCTCTAACATCTTTCGATTTATAACATTTTCGTCTTTAATAGTTTTCTATACTCCTTAGAACGAACTGATATAAACAGATGCGTACAAAGAGCTTATTGTGGAAATTAACTGTATCATTAGTAACCGAAATTCAAGCAATTGGAAAATGAGCTAGTCCTAGCTTTTGGTGCAAGTTTCATATTTTTCTTTGTATATTTTAAAACAGTGAAACCTGATGCTGCTGACAATTACTTTATTGCCTTTATCTCTTCTCTTTATAGAAAACACAATGTTTCCAATTAATGAAGTCATAAAAAATTAAAAAGGGATTTTTTTAATCACGCATAAAAAAAAATATATGTGTTTTTTTTTTTTCCAAGTGTTATTAAAGGGGCTCAGGGCTTAATCGATACCGAAAAACATGTAAACCGAGCTCTCGTTTCTAGTCCATATAAAAACAGAAGTATTAAATGTAACTAATATAAACTTTCTGATATTTATAAGGTATGTTTGTAGTCTTATAAAATTATAAAATGAAGTGCTTCAGTGTAATAAAATAAAAAATATATAGTTAAATTTATATAACATAATTTTCGAAAAATAAAATTATGTGGTATATAACCATTTGTAAGATATCTTAACGCTGAATTGACATAAGAACCTAATTTTCGCTTTCAAATGATCAGGAAAGTTTACTCTATAGCATGATTTAAGTATATAACTATCACTCAAAGGAAAACATATTAAGAAAACTCTCAAATTTGAAAATAAAAAAAAAACTCTAAAAAATACAATTTTTTCCCCATTCAAAATACTCCAAATATTAAACTGTCAAAAATATATTAATTCTTTCGATAGATAATGATATTATATGCATGCAAAAATAAAATTTAAGCGATTCCATCAAACTGTTTTTTATTTTTTATCTTACGGATATTCGTCAAAAATCAAGTTTTGGAAAAACGCGACTTAGTTGTAATTAAATGGGTGCGGCTTTGAAAGTGATTGTTACATAAATACTTATAACTCCGTTAAAAATGCAATTATTTTTACGCGGTATTTTCAATGTTCAGAATTAATGGAATAATCAAAGTAGATATTTAAAAAATTGATTTTTTGAAAGTTTTAAAGCCTTGAGACCCCTTAAAATGCAAATAAACAATGGAAAAACAGCACAATATTTAATTTAATTGTTCTGTTTGTTAAAACACATTTCTTATTTAAAATGTAAAAGTTGTGTAACCTCTTATATTTATATATTTTTTCTACACTCTTTGAACCGAACTATAAAAACGTGCATACAAATACAGTCGAGTCTCTATATAACGAAATCCATTGTTCCAGTAAAAAATTCGTTATATAGAGAAATTCGTTATATAGAGAATGAGTAAAAATTCCTATTTAATGTGTAAATTTTGAACAAAAATTAATTTTGAGGTGTTTAATTAAGAATTTGAAATGTTTAACTATAAATATTAACCTAATATTGTATTACTGAATTATTTAAACAGTTTCAAAAACGAGAACAGACATTTATTTGAAAGCATAATAAAAATCACACCAGGAAAGCTTACATTAATTTTAGACGAAGAAATCTGTAATTTTTCACTGTTTTAATTTCAAAATTGTTACACTCTCGAAAAAATGTTCACACTTTAGCAAGGAATGAAAAATTTTAACGGGAACATTTTCCTCCATTTGAATTATCATTCACCTTAAACTTCAATTACCTCTCTGATCACGCCCTTATATGTGTAACAATCCAATTGACACTGTTTTAAGAAGTATGTTGGAAGGTGTGTGGGAGGGGGGGGGGGGAGAGATGAATTCTTTGGGCATTAAAAACATTTAATGTAAGGAGATTCAAGCAGAAAAGTAAGATAAAAAATCTCATCGCTGAACGATAAATCACTAATCAGTGATGGAAAATTGATTCCATGTGATTTGGAAGCTTTTTTAAAACAATAAATAAAGAACATTTCATGAAAAAATTCGTTATATGGAGATAGATATTTCGCTATATGGAGACTGTTTTTAATGAGATCACGGGAAAAAATGACCGTTCCTACTAAAAATTCGTTATATAGAGAAATTCGATTTATGGAGTTTCGTTATAGAGGGACTCGACTGTAGTTTCCATTATTGAAATTTACTATATCATTAGTGACCGAAATTCAAGGAGTTGGAACATGAGCTAGTCCTAACTTTTGGTGCTAGTTTTATATTTGCTTTGTGTATTTTTAACCAGAGAAATTCGACACTGCTGTCAATTACTTTACTCCCTTTAGCTATCTCCTTTATACAGAACACAATGCTTCCAATTAATGAAGTCTTAACAAACTAAAAAGGGATTTTTCCTAATTACGCATAAAAAAATAAAAATAAATAAAATAAGTTTTGTTCCCAGGGGTTCTTAAAACGCACATGAAATTATTTCGCTCTTTATAACGCGTTTTATATTTATTTATGAACTAAACATTTCAGGTTTTATTGATACTCAAACTGAACAAAGTATTCTTCTTTCAACAATAATTTTTTTACTGTGCTTTATTAAGAAAACTAAAATGTTATTTTTAAAAATCAACGTAGCTATAAAAGAACTCCCTTGACGAATATTCTCAACTTCAATTATAACTGAATGTGCAGTAATGGGGTAAAATCGCATGTTATACTTATTAAAAAATAACATTATAAAAAATATTTTGTTTTTGTTCAATTTTATTTTAAAATGAAATGATGCATTCTATAAATATAATTACAAGATTAACTGAGTGCATTACTGTACTTAAAAAATGCACATAGTATTACACTTAATTGCAAAATGAAATGCGGTAATTACATTGTAAAAAAAAGAATAATGATTCTTAATGTACACAAATTTAACATAACCACGAACGAAAATATACAATACACGCTTTCATCTTACCCGTGATTCCAAAAACAGTTCTTTTTCCTTAGAAGTTTCAAAAATTAGTATGTTTACGAAATTTAAAGACGTTCAAAAATTTCTTTTGCTACCATTGAATTCTGAAAACGTTTCTGGGTACCTTTTATAGTGTTTTATCAGTTTTCTCTAATTAGATTATCTGTTTTTAAAATGCCTTGAACTCTCAAACGTTTTCAACTGTAATTTCGACATAGATTTTAGACTGTCCATATATATCGATATATCTCTTTTCTACTTTCAAATTTCAATACTTTTTTAGAAATTCCTGCTTTACTTCTAAAACTTTTTTCCTGTGCATTTGCACAAGAAATATTCCAAACATTTTTATTGGGTTATTCTTAATATGATTAAGAATTTTACGTATTGTAAAACAGAGCTGTCCAATAGAGTGGGTCGAAAAAACCGAAATATTTACAATCGAAATGTAATAGAGCGGAAAAGTTGCCTTTTGTAATAAAGAATAAATTCATAAAATATTATACCGATCGGTTAATATCTTTTACCGCCGCAATGGGGCCAGATATTAAAAAAATCGCAAAAAACATGTTTTTTTTTCAATATTTTTTTTTAATTATCTAAATGTACGACTACAATTTCTAATAAGATGCAATAGCTACATGATGATATAGGAAATGTCCCGGTAAATGTTCATTATGGTAAAATCATATCTTTTACTGCCGCAAAGGGACCATCTTTAAAAAAAAATTGTAAAAATTTCAAATTTTCAGTTTTTCTAAACTTTTATACTTTTTATAATATGTCTAGAAGTAAATAAATTTACTTTATATCTATTAATATGTCATACATTTTGTTAACTATTTGTCATAGACTTGAAAATAAAAATGGTAATCATTAATTGTTCTTGACGATCGCTTACTCTACTGCTATTTTCTGCATATCAGCAGTTCATATGGCACAGATCACAAAAATGATATAAAATGAACAAAATACTTTAGCATTTTATTATTTAAAATGCAGAGATGTTTAGCCTAAACGTATTAAATAAACTTAAAATAAAGAAGTATTTAAGGTAAATGAATTTTATAACATGACTTGCTTTCAAATAAAGCCATTGTTTCTCGAGAGGCCGAAATTGATCATATGTGATCTTCACTCTGTTCTGATCCACCAACTTTACCAGAACATCAGTGACTAATTTCACGCATCTTTCTACTGATTGTGTGAGACAATTAAAGTTATAATAGCTGGTATCTTTAATGGGACATTCTAAACTCACCATTGTTGTTAGATCGTCAGTCGATTAACAAACCGTAATAGGTGGTTTCGTTAGTTTACAGTTTGCCTTTCGATTAAAGTCACACAATTTTAAGCTTCAAAGTTCAAGTCTGGAATGACGAAATGACGGATGGCCCTATTCGTGTCCACAGAACTTCGTGCTTTGGAAATTTTCAATTGTGGCAATCGGCTGATCGTACACTTTCAGGATGTACTCAATGTACTCAATCATCCTGAAAGTGTACTTCATCAGTTGGTTCACAATTAAAATGAATCCATTATGTTTTTCAGATTCTGTGGACTATAATTAGTAACACTCGTTACTTTCCATATTATCTACGAAAGATTATAGTTCCTATAATTTCACGAAATGCTTGTTTCGTAAATCATGAAAATACCTTCGTTGGAATGATAGTATATGGAGGAGAGGACATCAGTACCCCAGCCATAAAGAAAATTGCCAAAGCACGAAGTCCCGTGGGCACGAATAGTGCCATCCGTCTTTTCGTCATTCCAGACTTGAACTTTGAAGCTTAAAATTGAATGGATTTAATCGATTGGCAAAACTGTAAACTAACGAAATCACCTGTTATGGTTTGTCTATCGACTGGTGATCTAACGACGCTGTTGAGTTTAGAGTGTTCGATTAAAGATACCAGCTATTAGAATTTTACTTGTCCCACTAAATCAGTAGAAAGATGCCTGAAATTAGTCTCTGAAGTGCTGTTAACAGCACTTCAGTCTATTCTGGTCCATAAACTTTAAAGTTTATGGACCAGAATAGACTGAATATCACATATGATCAATTTCGGCCTCTCAAAGAACAATGGCTTTATTTGGAAGCAAGTCATATTATAAAATTCAATTACTTTAAATACTTCTTCATTTTTAGTTTATTTAATCCGTTCCGGTTATACATCTCTGTATTTTAATTAATAAAGTACTAAAATGTTTTGTTCATTTTATATCATTTTTGTGATTTTTGGTATATGAACTGCTGATATGCAGCAAAACAGCAGTGGATGGAGCAATCGCCAAGAAAAATGAATGATCACCGTTTTTATTTTCCAGTCTATAACAAATAATTAACAAAATTTATGACATATTAGCAGTTATGAAGTAAATTTATTTACTTCTAGACATATTATAGAAATTATAAAAACTTAGAAAAAATGAAAATTTTACATTTTTTTAAAAATATGATCCCTTTGCGGCAGTAAAAGATATGACTTTATCATAATGAACATTTACCGGAACATTTCTTATATATTCATGTAGCTATTGCGTCCTGTTAGAAATTGTATTCGTGCATTTGGATAGCAGCTACATACGTGTTCTTGACCACTGCTGGTCACCACACGGTGACTGGATAATTTTAAAAAAAATTAAAAAGATGTTTTTTTGCGATTTTTGGAAACTTTGGCCCCTTTGCGGCGGTAAAAGATATTAACCGATCGGTGTAATATTTTACGAATTTATTCTTTATTACAAAAGGCAAATTTTCCGCTCTATTACATTTCCATTATAAATATTTCGGTTTTTTCGACCCACCCTACTGTCCAACCCTGCGCCCGCGAGCGCCATGGCACCCTTCGACGATTTTCTTGGTGCCCTTTTGAAGGTTTCGTGTTATTAGACCTTTTCGAAGTAAAATTCCATTATAAAGAATGCTTTTTTTAACCCCTTGAGGGGATAGCTATTGCGTTTGTGAAATGCTGAATTTACACCGATAATTTAGAAAAAAAAATATTTAAAAATAAAGAAAAGCAATTTTACGACCTTTTTTTCCCACCAAAGTTAGAAAAGTCAAATTTCATAACATTTTTCTTGTGCAAATCTTCATTAATCGTAGGTGGGATAAAATATATCCCACTGCCCCTCAAAGGGTTAAAATTATTAAGATTTGCATCAGGTATATTTTCAAAACCTGCGAAAACGCATAAAAAATTAGAAACATATTTTGAAATTTTAATCATGTATATTTTGCCGATTTGTAGTTCTCGTTTATAAAGTGTACTTATGACGGTTAAATTTGGCAATAATTGGAATAAGCAATTTTTAATACTTGGAAGTAACAGAAAAATAAACTTTTTTCACCTCCCCCCCAGCCCTTTGACAACACGTGTTCATGAAAATTCAGATTTTTCTCTTTTTGCTGTTGTCATACTGGCTCTTTGTTTTTTTTTTCTGATGAGGGATAAAAGGGCTTAATTATTCCTTCTTGACTTTTGACATTTTAGGGTTTTTTCCCCTATTTGCTTAGAAAAATTTATAAAAAAGTGCAAAATGATTTTCATCTATGAAAGCACTTCTAGATTTTCTCTGTGGAATCAACCGTACGGATCAGTCACTATCATGTCTATCTCTAATTTTGTACTTTTTTCTAAAATTAAATTCACGCCTTCAAAATAAGCCAAAGTGTTTTCACATCCTAAAAGAAACCTATCAATATCTTGTTTTCCATTTTGTTTTTGGGTGGGGGGAGGGGTAAAGTTTTTGGCATATTTCCTTACAAACATTTTTGAGCTAATCCTCTGATAGATTTTTTTTATTTAAAATTTAATACATCCAGAACCGTAGGGGATTTTCGTGTACGCTTAAGATTCATTCCCATTATAGTCTAAGAGTCAACGTCAAAAAGACATAATTTTATCAAGGCCCATTTTTCTGTATGTTCTACCGTTTTATGTTGTAGTACGTTTGTGGACGGCCTGGCTGTCTTGAGACGTTGCGTTTACCTTCGGGAGAAGGGGTTATGCAGGTCAAAAAACTTCAAAATTACGTCATTTTATCAAGGCTCATTTTTCTATATGTTCTTCCATTTTAAGGTGTAGTACGTTTGCGGACGGTCTGGCTGGCGGGAGACGTTTCGTTTACCTGCGGGAGAAGGGGTTATGTAGGTCAAAAAGCTTCAAAGTTACATCATTTTAGCTAGGCTCATTTTCTATATGTTCTTCCGTTTTATATGTTGTAGTACGTTTGCGGACGGTTTGGCTGGTGGGAGACGTTGCGTTTACTTGCGGAGAAGGGATTATGGAGGTCAAAAAACTTCAAAATTACGTCATTTTTGCATGATATTTGATTATAATATGTGTTTCTACTAAGTATTTGTGATAGTAATCCATTATACCCAGAAGTTTCCAATGTTGCTAAGACCCTGGCAGATCCACATTTATAAGTAAAAAAAAATTGTCATCATCGCGTAATTTTAGCAAGCTTAAAAACTGCAACATGTTACTCTTTGGTACTCTAACAGACAACATATAATTAATTTGACAGACACAAATTCGATTGCAAAATTAATGCTAGACGGCTGAAAATCTGGCAACGAAAGTGTCTGTTTCAAGAAAGGTTTACAGCTTAAAAATTATAAGTCATCTTCATGTAAATTTCAGCAAGCTTAAAATTACAAGATATTACTGTTTATCTAACAGACAACATATAATTAATTTGCCAGACACAAATTCAGTTGCAAAGTTAAAGTCAGACGGCTTTAAACATGGCAACGAAAGTGCTTGTTTCAAGAGCATTTTATAGTTTAAAAGTTATGTCACTTTTATGTCATTTTAGCAAGCTTAAAAATAACAAGATATTTGTCGGAGTTTCCTCTTAGTCCGCAAACTTTGAAGAAAATCCATTGCTATTTATATGCTGCCACCACCGATATGATTACGTGATATCGGTCACGCTCTGAGAGGATTGTTTAAATGAAAACCAACCCGTTCAATTAACTAAATTAACAGTTTATTTACACACAATTTACAAATCACAAAACACTATTTACACTTAAAAACTCGGATGTAGGTGATCCGGTTCAACATTAAATTAAATACAGTAGATGCTGTCTGTGTACTGTTAAACTACATTATATCACTCTCACTCTACACTCGTTAAATTAGCGCTACCGGAGATTACTCTTAATCTCCCAACACAAGGGCTCTAAGCTCGGCGAGCTTCACTCAACATACAAGTAAAAAGAATAGTATATAACCCCAGTTCCAATAGCAGATGTTTCTCAGAACCTTACCCCCCCCCCACCTTAGTGGGAAATATGTCATTTAGGGGCTAATTTTCCCCGAACATATAGTAATATCACAGAAGAGTTCAATAGTCTCTTTGCAGGTTTCTTCATTATTATTATTACATGCATATTTCAAGGTGTCTGAACATTATCTACTGACATCTCTAATGAACCGTGTACTAATATTATTATTACAGAAAAACTACACATACTAATACACTATTATAAACACAAGATTGAAATACAATCACACATACACAAAAAAAAAATTAAAACGTGATGACACTCCTTTAAGGTTTGTCCACTCTTTAGTCACTGATGCCGATGGACTAGCAACTGGCTGTTCTTCCCAGCTATTCCTATGTAGCCTAGAAATTGCATCAGCATTGAAATGTTGCGCTCCTGGACGATGAGAAATTCTCAGGTTCCAGCGTTGCAAGGCAAGAGCCCATCTAGTGAGTTTGGGCGACTTTGAGGTTGTTTCAGTGAGAAATCTTAATGGATTATGATCCGTTATGATCTCAATTTGAGATCCATATGTCCATTTTTCAAATTTCCGCAACCCGAAGAGAACACTTTAAGCCTCTTTCTCTATACTCGGCCAAGCACGCTGAGCCCCTGATAATTTCTGACTGGCAAAAGCTATCGGCTTAAACTTTTCCTTTTCATCCTTTTGAGTAAGACAACATCCTACTGCCAGGTCTGAAGCATCGGCGTGAAGCTGATATTCCAGGCCTACGGTAGGTGTAGCCAAACGCTCACGTTACATAACTCATCTTTAAGGGTATTAAATGCTTCATCTGCCCTTTCATCCCATGGTACAGTATTTTTAACCTTCCCTTTAGTTAGTTCAGTTAAAGGTATGGCAATTTCTGCATAATTTGGAATATAAGATCGGTAAAATACCATTAATCCCAAAACTGATCTAACTTCATTTTTAGTTTTTGGTCTCTTTAAGTCCCTTATTGCTCCTATTTTCTCCTCATCAGGTGCATGCGTTCCACCCCCAATTACATGACCTAAAAACTTAGTCAATTTCTCTCCGAATTTACATTTATCCATCCTAATCGTAAAATTTCTATTTTTAAGTTCTTCTGTGACAGCCCTAACATGCTCACAATGCTCTTCCCAAGTGTCGGAGAAAATGATGACATCATGAATATATGCTTGCACATACCTCCGATGAGAGTGGCCGCCCCTCCGTGTGGTTCCGACCCGACTCCTTGAGTGGGGGAGGTGACCGGAAGCTCGGCAGAGTTCGTTGTGTACGAATGCGAGGGGCCGGATGGGGGCGATTCGCCACCTCCTTGAGAGACTTGCGGTCGACAGGCCAAGAGTCCGGTGGCCACGGTTAACGGACGTTGTGCATGGGTGCGTTTTGCCTTTTGATCCAGCGCACACCCGGCAGCCGGGTTCTCTGGCCAAGCCAGATAGCGACGCTCCATAGGTCGATCCCGGTGCCGGTCTAAGGGCCGGATGGTGTCGCCGGGCAAAGACTAGCTAGGGCGATAGGACCCCATACACCAATTGACTAAGAGGGAGCCTGAAGTTTGAGTGAGGGCTTTGTAGTGGAAAGTCCTCGGTGCTCGCGGGAACGCCATGCAGGGGCTCCCGGAGCAAGAGAAGGGCGAGGGTTTCGGACAGCGCCCAGGTTACTTTATGACTTGGGTGGCTCATCCCTCCGAGGACCTCAGCTAGAGCAGTTGGGAGCCGACCCTAAGGCTGGTAGGGTTTGGCGGTGCCCCCGTTGACCAAGGAGCGGTCGCGTGGGGAGGAAAGTATGGTTCTGGTTGCTCCATGTCGTGCCTTGACCCATGGGAGGGGGTCGGCCGGCAGGTCCACCATCGAACACTATTCCCGCAGGGAAACGGGCCGGAGGCTCGCCGGTAACGCAGCGGCTCATCGTGCCTCAGGTGAACTCTTGGTCCGATCCAGGTCCTCCGTGTCTATGCGGTACCGGAGTTTTCCTCGCCTGGTGATGAGGACCTAGAGGTGTCTCCACCTAACTTTCGAACGCACTAACAAAGGTAGCGGTCGGTCACTGCACGGGGCCAGGGGCCTTCGGACCTGGGTAACCTCGACGGCCGTGAGGTAAGGTAGTGGCGGGCGGGCTTCTGTCGGCCTCCACTGGCTTATCTGTCCTAGGATAGGGTCGAGTCGGTGGGGGCTGGCGGGACTCCGTTCCGTCCAACCACCTAGCGAGGCGGAGTCTATTCCCTCTAGGTGGAGCTTTCCGTGCCCGCCTGGGGTCGCTAACGGCACCTAGTCTGGGCCAACTGTTTCCCGGCGTGATCCACGAGGGGTTCCGTCGGTTGAGCCGGGTGGCTTGGGCGAAAAGCCAGGAGCTGGGTCGCTTTACGGCCGGAGGGACTTTCCCCGTCCTCCCTGGTCTTCAAGTTAGGGGCTCTTCAATAACTTTCTAATCGGCTGGCCCACAAAAATGTCTCTGCCGGAAAATGGTATCTGATCTTTGGGGCCTTCCGTAAATTAAATTCGGGTCGGGAAGCCTCGGTTGAGTCCATGGGCCCAGCGTCTTTGTAGGCGTCTGGTTCCTGCGATGGCTTGCGGTGTCTACCGGCTCGAGTAACCAAGTTTAGGGACCACTTGGTTTTTCTAGCTGGGTGGTGAGGACTATCGTAGCGATTGTTCACCAAACTTGGGAATAGCCGCCGTGACGTGCGCTGGGCAGTGCGTCGGCTTGACCGGAGTTCGCGTGGAGTTCCGCTCTGTTGGAGCTTGTCTGGCGGCGACCTTCGGGACGCGCCGCGGGGCTCGTTTCACGGGTGGTTCCCTGCGTGGACAAATGGGCCTTTCGAGGGCCTGGGACCGGAAGATGGTAACCGTGTCTTATACCTCCGATGAGCTTGAAGGACCTCATTCATATCTTATTGGAAAGTAGCAGCTGTCCCCTGATAAACCAAAAGGCATAGTACGCCACTGATAAGTCCCATTATGAGTTGTAAAAGCTGTCAAAGGTTTACATTCCTCAGCCATATTAATCTGCCAATAACACCTCAATAAATCAATCGAAGATAAATATTTAGCTGCCCCTGCAGTATACATGATTTCTTGCGAATCTTTCATAGGAAAGGTTGGGACCTGCGTTACTGAATTTAAAGCTCTATAATCTATACAAAGCCTAACAGTTGCGTCTTTTTTTCGCCACGCAAACAATTGGATGGCTAATTTCTGCATTTGGCATTTCGATTAGATTTAATTCTAATAACTCCTGAATCTGTCTATCGTCTTCCTCTTTATAAGCAACAGGTACACTATATAACTTTGGCTTTTTCCTTGCCACACCCGGTTTCAAATTAATACGGTGCTCCCCTACTTCCGCTGGTCGCACAGGACCCATAAATACCTCTTTATTTTCCCTCAAAATGGACTTTATATCCTTGAATTGACTACTAGACAACTCTTTTATAAAATAGGAATTTCCTCAACTTCTCCAAATTCCTCATCACCTTCAAAAACAATATTAACTATATTGCACTTAGCAATAAAATCTCTTATTTTACTTTGGTGCACGTGCTTCATACTCCCGTCGGCTAACTCAACATTAACGAATGCTGGTTTCGTTTTTCGACAATAGTTGCCGGCCCTTGCCTCCTAGAATATAACTTATTAGTTGAATCGGGGATTAATAGTATTACTTTATCGCCTACTTCAAACGTTTTTTTCCTTTCGACCTTAAGTTATAATGATAGGCCATTCTGCCTTGTTACACCTCGGACGATAATTTTGACTCATTTGTGGCTCTTTCTAAGCGTCTCCTAAGTTTATTCAAATATTCATGAATTGGCATAGTATCTAACTGTGCCCCCTTATTTTCTCCTGCCCAGGATCACTTGGGAACTGATAAAGGACCCTCTGGCGCTCTACCATATAATAACTGAAAAGGTGCAATTCCTGTCGTAGAATTTGGGACTTCCCTATACGCCCATAATATAAATGGTATTTGTTCATGCCATCTGTTCCCTTCTTCCCTAATCGTATGATGCAACATACGTTTAAGGGTCTGATTAAAACGTTCCACAAGACATTTAGACTGTGGGTACTGTGGAGTCAAAAATAGTGGGCTAGCACCTAACCTTTTCTCAAGTTCTTTCGTTAAGTAGGCAGTGAATTGGTTCCATTATCACAGGCGATTATATTTGGAATTCCTGTCCTCGTAAATATTTGAAGTAATGCATCACACGCTGTTTTAGAAGTTAAATTTTTTAGATGTATTGCTTCCGCCCACCTGGTATGCTGATCAATTATTAAGGTTAGTATATATTGATGCCCTTGTGAACTTTTAGGATCAATAGGCCCAATTAAATCAATATTAACTACCTGAAATGGAAGTTCTGGCCGCGAAACTGGGTAAATAGGGGCTCTATCATTCACTTTAACCCCTCTAGTCAGTTGGCACTCTAAACATGACTCACAAAATTGTTTAGTTTCTTTCGCCATCCCCTCCCAATAAAACGAATACCTGATTTTCTGTAATGTCTTCTTGGCTGCATGATGCCCTCCAAATACCGAAGTATGCGCTAATTTTAGGATTTCTTACCTTCTTACCTTGGGTGCTACTAAATGCGCTATAGTTTCGCCTAACAATTTCTCTTTATGAAAACAATAAACCATTTACAATATAATAATCTCCTTTATCCATTTTAGCCAATTCCCAAACTCTCTCTAAATTTTTGCATTCCAAATGGGATTTCTTAAACTTATCTGAATTACTAACAAAAATTTTATTATTTTCCTCTACTTCCGTTTTTTCTACATTTTGACCTTGTAAATTTCCCAATCTCGTTTCTATTGCGTAAACATTACAATTATCGCTATTCATATCTTTCCTTTTGCTCGAGTTATCAATACTAATTTCCGAACTTTCTAATTCTTGGGACTCTAGCAATGACTCCTCACGATTGACCCCTGACAACTCATTAATTACTTCGGGATGTAAAATTACCTGCTCATTAATATTATAGGTCACTGCGCAAAGTACTTCCCGATGAATTATATTAGTTTGTCCGAATTGCGGAATAGATAAAGGTAATTAAACCAACGGTAATTTAACTGCTTCACCAAATAATCCTTGTAAATAAATACTACCCGCTCCTTTTAATCTCTCTTCCTTTACCAAATCTTTATGAATAACACTAATTTCACATCCCGAATCAACCAATCCTTTCGCTTTCTGCCCATTTACACTAACTTCAATTTTCTCGAGTTTATTTAATTTCTCACCAATAACATTAGTTCTCTGTCCGGCCTTTGCCGATATCCCCACTACAATAGCCCCTTTAGGCAATTCTTTGTTTCCTTTCACGACAATCTTATTTACACCCGCTTTCTGTTCACGTCCTTTACTAGCATTATTAGTTCCCTCATTACCCACTTTATTACAAAAACGTTGGTAATGACCTCTTAAACCACATTTAAAGCATCTAGGAGCTGAATCATCACTAGATTTCTTAAAATCAGTTTTCCTACACGAAAAAGAATTAATCTCATTACTCCCGTTTTGCCTCCAATTACCACTAACTTTACTATCCTCCTTCGGTCTCACATTTTCACTGTTTACATACCTATCTTTACCCTTAAAACTTTTATACGTAACCGCATAAGACTTGTGTTTAGCGTCAAAATAATTGTCACATTCTTTAGCAATTTTAGAATCTTCTAACCATTTACTCTGCTGAGTTAACCCAATATATGATGCGATTTTTTCATCTAACGTGTTTAATAACTTATCAGTAATTATTAACTGATTGACCTTTTCATATGAGTCCGCAACCCTAATCTTACAAAAATTTTCCCATGTTGCTATTAAACGCGATACAAACAATACATGAGTTTCATTCTGGTTTCTACTAGCCTTCTTAAAATTTTCCAAACACGCCTTCGGTGTCGGCTCGTGTTCCCTTAGAACTAACTACTTTAATTCCTCATAACTCTCAATTTGTTCCCTAGTGGTATAAATTAACAAATTATCCACCTTATCTCCTAACATATTTAGTAGAATTTCGGCCTGCTGGTTTTCCGGTACATTTTTAGTTTTGAATGCCCTTTCTAAACTGTTGAAAAATAAATTCCATCCCTTAGTCCTTTCTGGTAATTTGATAGACAGAGTTTTAACACTTTTGATCAATTTTTCTATGTTGCTTCCATTATTAGATTCCCTAGACCCATTAGAGTTATTTGCCGAACCTTGCATCCTTAACCTCTCCATTTCTAATTCATGTTCCATCCTCAATTTTTCAGCCCTCTCTTCTCTTTCTAAGTTTTCCCGCCTTTCTTCTCTTTCTAACATTTCGCGCTCTAAAGTTTCCTGTTTTTCTTACTTTTGGCGCTCTAATTTTTCCTGTTTTTCTAACTTTTCGCGCTCTAATTTTTTCTGATTTTCTGACTTTTCGCGGTCTAAATTTTCCTGTTTTTCTAACTTTTCGAATTCTAGTCGTTCCGCAACAATAGAGTTAGATAATTCCATAATAACCCCTCATCATAGTCATCGCTGTCCATTATCTTTTTCCTAAGCTGAATTCTGGTATCATTTTCCGTGAATTCAACCCCCAATTCTTCGGCTATCATCTGAAGATCCACCCTTTTTAATTTCAATAAGAACGCCATACCTTCCACCGACTCTATTACGACTCTACAATAATTTTTAAACCTACTAAATTAATATTTCCTAAATTTCTACCTTAGTACAGTTACCTCCACTTATTATACTAATTAATACCTTTCAGATAATCGATGTATTGTATTTCTAATTTAACATACTGTATAACCTGATTTTCCTCAACCATTGATATCACACAATTTACTTCCAATAAAATAAAAGGTAAAACAATAATTTCGATTTGATTACTATGTAATACAGATTTCAATTTATACAATTAGATAATTACATATAATTTACATAATAATACTGATACGTTGCAAATTGAATAAAAATATTGATGCCAATAGAAACATCCACATAAAGAAAAAATGTATAGCATACACATATAAATTTCTGCAATTATCCTCAATAAAATATTTCCAAATCCAACACTGGTTCTCACACTTAAAACAAATAAGATCAAAACCTTCGCTTTTCTTTCAGTGTGAGCCTTTTTTTTCCGAAATGTACTTCTAACCAATTAAAATTCTAAGCGAATGTTCATTGCTCGGTTGTTATCAACTCTTCAAACATAAAACAGTATTGCTTCATTTAAATATTACTTTAATAATAATTAAAATTTAAATAAATAAAATTATTCCTTCCAACTATTATTAACATAATGCATTAATTTCGTTCACTACCATTATTAGAAAAAAAAATAAAAATAAATAAAAAAAAATCGCAAATCAATTTTTGCACAAGCTATTAGGACCTTTTCGTAAAACAATAGTAAATATGATTGTTAATATCTCCTACCTATCTGAACACAATTATTTGATTGCACATAAATTATCAAGATTTAGACAATTTATCTTAAATTAATATTAATTATACAACAACAAATACATTTGGTGTTCGAGAATGTCAGTTGAAAGAAATGCTCAAAACACCTTACCTTATACTTTATCTGCTGGGTACTCCGCTGCTCACAAGCAGCACGATGAATTCAATATTTCACACTTTACAGTCACTTTGATGATATTCAACACTCGGGCTGTAACACACTGTAATTTGATTCACTGTAGCGATGATAGGACACAAACACAAGTTCGGTTCGCTGTAACGACGATAGGGCATAACACTTTAGTTCGGTTCGCTGTAACGACGATAGGGCACACACACTCTGTACTTCCACTCGACGCTTGGTTGTTATCTCTCTAAAATTCCGCTCGACGATCCGGCATTACTACGCAAGAATTCCACTGGGTGCTCCGGCACTAACACACTGCAACACGGCTCGATAGTCACTGGTCTCAGACGGTTCTATCCCGTCGCTGCCATCAATTTATCGGAGTTTCCTCTTAGTCCGCACAACATGGAAGAAAATCCTTTGCTATTTATATGCTGCCACCACCGATATGATTACGTGATATCGGTCACGCTCTGAGAGCATTGTTTAAATGAAAACCAACTCGTTCAATTAACTAAATTAACAGTTTATTTACACACTATTTACAAATCACAAAACACTATTTACACTTAAAAACTCGGATGTAGGTGATCCGGTTCAACATTAAATTAAATACAGCAGATGCTGTCTGTGTACTCTTAAACTATGTTATATCATTCTCACTCTACACTCGTTAAATTAGCGTTACCGGATATTACTCTTAATCACCCAACACAAGGGCTCTAAGCTCGGCGAGCTTCACTCAACACTACGCTCTGTCTAAGAGCTATACACAGGAACAACATTCCACTTTGCGTGCCAGACTTCAACTGCTCTCTGCGAGAGAGCGGCTACTCACCAGCAACTTTGTGCCTTAACTGAATCATTCCTCCTCGCAAAACATAAAACGGGGTTTTTCACTCTGACCCCAATGTCAGTTCTTTCCCTCTCTGGTGAAATCCGTGTCTCCTTATCTCAGGCAGGCACCTGAATACCAGGGCAAAGCCCTTTCTATTATAACTATTTCCCATCACCCACTCTGTCTACCTCACCAGCCCGGATTAAGTTTTAGATAAGAAAAGAATGTTACTTTGCAATTATCAGTACACAGACCAAGCGACATGAATACAATATAGAAGTAAAAAGAATAATATATAACCCCCGGTTCCAATAGCAGATGTTTCTCAGAACGTGACAATATTACTCTTTGGTTAACAGATAACGTATAATTAATTTTCCAGACACAGATTCGGTTGCAAAGTTAATGCCAGACGACTTATAGGTTGTCTGTTAGCCAAAGAGTAACATCTTGTTATTTTTAAGCTTGCTAAAATGACGTAAAGATGACATAATTTTAAACTATAAAATACTCTTGAAACAGGCACTTTCATTGCCGTATTTAAAGCCGTCTGGCATTAACTTTACAGCCGTATTTGTATCTGGCAAATTAATTATAGGCTGTCTGTTAGGCAATGAGTAATGTCGTTTTATTTTTAAGCTTACTAAAATGACGTAAAGATGACTTATAATTTTTAAACTATAAAACACTCTTGAAACAGACACTTTCGTTACCATATTTAAAGCCGTCAGGCATTAACTTTGCAACCGAATTTGTGTCTGGCAAATTAGTTATAGGTTTCCTTATAGCGAAAAGTAGTATGTTACCTATAAATGTGGATCTGGCAGGATCTTAGCAACATTCGCATGGTCTGACAATAATGGATTAATGTCACAAATAGTTAGTAGAAATAGATATTATTAAAAAAAATCTTGCTAAAATGACGTAATTTTGAAGTTTTTGGGCCTGCATAAGGCCTTCTACCGCAGGTAAAAGCAACGTCTCCAGCCAGACAGACTGTCCGCTTACGTACTACACCATAAAACGGAAGAACGTATAGAAAAATGATCCTTGCTAAAATAACGTAATTTTGAAGTTTTAGGACCTGCATAACCCCTTTTCTCGCAGGTAAATGCAAAGTCTCCCGCTATGCCCGCTAGCCGTCCGTATACGTACTAGACCATAAAACGGCAGATCATACATAAAAATGAGCCTTGATAAAATGACGTAATTTTGAAGTTTTTTGACCTGTATAACCCCTTGTTCCACACGTAAACGCAACTTCTCCCGCCAGCGAGACCGTCCGCAAACGGACTACACTATAAAACGGAAGAAAATATAGCAAAATGAGCCTTCATAAAATCAGGTGACGTTGATAGCTCTTAAACTATTACTTTAAGACGTGCGTGTATACTAATACTGTGCGATAATATTGCCTCATGTTTCCAGTCATGTGAATAATGGCGCCCTTCATGGAGATACAAGAGCTGAGGTGCACCCCTGCTTACTGAAAGGTTTGACAGGCCTGTTGTAAAGTATTCTCTGCGCAGTCAGAAAAGCAAGCATTCATAATTTACATGCACTCTAAATTGAAATGTCTGAAATTCAGACACTTAAGTGACTGAAACGGAGTGTTCAATTTTCAGACATTTTAAAATGTCTGAATTTTTTCAGTCACTTCTTGCGTCTGAATTTCAGACACTTCAAACGTCTGAATCGCAGCCGTTTCATTTTGCAAGCATGATACGCAGCCATGTTTGACCACAATGAATCCTGGAAAAATATTTGACCATGGTCCTGCCCCTCCACCCCCATACAGCCTCATTTTATGGGCTCTCAAAATTGGTATGCCATTTTCGTAAAGCTGATAATTTAAATCTTTTATCGACATTGTACTGATTATAATCAATATTTTGAACTTCTATAGTAGAATAAGATTAAAAACAAATTTTTTTTTATCTAAATACAATAAAACCTGTCAATAGGGGGCTACTACGGAATTTGTCCGCCATTCGTTGCCGAGGTGCCCTTGATTGAGAGGTTTTACTGAATTTAGATTTTTTTTAAAATTTATTTAGTTTATAATCTTATTCTACTTTAAAAGTTCAAAATATTGATTATAATCAATACAATGTCGAAACAAATTTAAAATAAAAGCTTTACAAAAATTGCATGTTTAATTTGGGGCCCCTAAAACCGTAGTGAGAGGATACTGCCCAGTTTTCCCATTATTTAATCAAGTGCTTCATCTACAAAAAGTCCAACCCTGCATTATAAGTTCGCTAAATAGAGGTGTCCGGTATTCGGGAGTGTCCGTTATGAAGGTTAATGAACATTCCCTAATATCGGACACCTTTATTGAGCGACAACCTTTTTTAATCCACAACCCAGACATTTGTTTATTTTTACTTCACAAAAGCAGACACCTTTGATTATCGAACAAATTCCGCAGGCCCCAGGTGTCCGCTGTTGAGAACTTTTACAGTATTTCGATAAATATATATATATATTGTTTCTAATCATGTCCTACTCTAAAAGTTCAAAATATCATTATAATCAGTGCAATGTCGAAAGATTTTTTTAAAAAAAATTACGAAAATTGCATCACAATTGCGAAAAATTTGCTTTACGAAAATTGCATGACAAATATCCCCCCCCCCTCCCAACACACACACACACAAAAAAAAAATCATATTATAGGATGCACGATCTTTGAATATCTCGAAACGATAAAAAACAAAGCATTTTTCAAGGTACCAAAACGCAAATAATATGCAATTAAGATCTTTTTTTCCCCCTTTCTGCCTCAAATATATATTCATAACTATAATATTATCCAGAAAAATAAATATTGTATATACAAAATTAATATCTAAATTTTAAATGTAAGCCGTCATATCACTAATGCGTGAATTAAAATCTAAGTGCTGCACGCATGATAAAATTCTAAATTATGCATATAGAAAACAATTTTTGAACAAAATAGAATCATAACACACCTAATATACACATTAAATAAAAAATATACGCAAAAAATTTGGTTTAAAATTCAATTTCAGCACAAAATAAATTTAAAAAAGTAAAATATTTCACGTTCAAACAAATAAATAAACAAAATATGTTTGGGTTTTTTAGCATGTAGACTATAAAGAAACGCATATTTGTTTATTTTTTTAAAAGCTGCGCTTACATAGTTTGAAAGAAACAACAAAAGCACAAACTTCAAACTTGCTAATATGAGAAAACGCTTTTTAAAGTTTCGATATCTAACGGATCTTCAACTCTCCGTCTATAAATGATTATAACTCAATTTTGAATGGGGTTTTTTGCATATTGTTGAAAAAATTTAAAACATTCGGAATAAAACAGAAACAGAAAACTGATTTTTTGAAAGGTTAAAAGGTCCTGTGCCCTCTTAAAAATTAAGTCTTCTTTAAAATTTATATTTACACATGGGCATTTTTTTAAAAATATAGATCAGATGATAATCACAAGAGCTATTTAACTATCAATAAATAAATATTACATTTTAATAAGATAAAGAAAAATTTATTTCCAGTTTGAAACTTTGTCTTAAATCTGCACATAATCAGTAAAGCTTAATAAAATAGCTAAAGAGATAAAGTGTAATCATTCTCTAAATCATTAGAGTGTTATTGACATTATATATTTTTTTTTCTCCTTCCAGTGTAGCGATGCCAGATGAATCATCGGCGGGTTTTGCTTACTATAGGAAAAATTGAATGATATGGTTGAATAACGGCGTTGAATGGATGTTCAAACTGTATAATTTTAAATACTTCTAATTAAGCATACATAATATAATAATTAAAAACAGTTATTAAATTGGGATGGTTGCTATAAAGACATGGGCATTCCAGTACATATCACATAATAAACCTTTGAAAAATATAGAAATCGAATGAAACCAAAGTAAACATTAACAAATGCTGTTCGAGAAGAAGGCTTAGTATTGCGTAAGTCAATAAATTCAATAACTGCAAAAAACATCCTGTAGACTCATTAAAACTGATTTTAAGGATAACATTGGTTAGAAAATAATATAGAAACATGATTGCAGATGTTTTTAAGAACAGAAACTTAATTATTAGCAAGATAAAATTTTAACACGGAAATTCAACAGACAAAATGCTTTAAACAAATGTTGGTATAACTCAGAAACTAATAAAGCTAGAGACTTGTGTAAGGGTTCCATTTAAAGAGAAAACATTTACGGAGAGTTTGCAATACATAGTCTAGGTCCCACTTACCTGGAAAAAGGTGTAAGGTATCCAAAATTATACCCGCACAGGGGGCGTCAATTTCAACTGGTGGCTAGGTTAATGATCCGTGAGGGAGAAATACTTGGATCTTTTAAAACGAAAATTCCTGTATACATCCGGCTAACTATATTAAAAGGGTGAAATATTTTCACTCTTAAAATAGAATCTGCCAGACAAAAGTTTCTATTTAACAGATTTGACGAACAGAAGACTAATAACACTGTATTATTCATAAAATGATTACGAATAAACACTAAGTCGATACGAATTAATCCACAGAACTTCACAATCCACAAAATATGAATAAAGTCAAAATAAACTTTCAGTTTGAAATTGAATTACAACGTACATTAGAACGAAACACATCTAAAACGCATGACGCATGCGCAACTAAGAGTCCCTCTGGTGGTTATAAGGAAGAACTGAAGAAATATTTTCCCTCCCAGTATGATGAAATTGAATCAATTATGTTTTCTTTATGTCTGATAATTAAAAATGAATGATATTTCTTTTCTTACAAATGGCTATCGAATAATTTTACGTTAAGGGAAAATGTTACTAAGAATTTTACTTCAGAGAAACCCACCCTCCTTTGAACATTTCGTAGAAGACAATTTTAATTCTTTTCTTCTTTTGATGTTCATATATTTCAAATTTATCTCAAACGGTGTTTGTGTGTGTGTGGGGGGGGGGGGGGGAGGGGGAAGAGTCCATTGAGAAAAAAAAGTTCTCTATTTTCAAAACTGTCGTTTGAAACTTATTTTTGAACGATTACTATCTCTTAATTGTTAAATTTTTAGATGCGTTCTTAATTATATAAATACGTAGTACCTATAGTCGTCGTTCAGTCCATCTGTTTGTCCGTCTATAACAGCGCAAAAACTACCCAACCGATTTGTTTGAAATTTAAAATATATAATTATTGCATAATTCTGTCGAGTCATTTCAAATTTTATGAAAATCGGATGTATACTTTAATTAGTACAGTCAAAAGTTTACCGATACATTACGGCCAATGGAAAAAAATTATTTCAAGTGCATATTAATGATGTTACAGCTTTTCAAAAAGAATGAAATTGATATGCGCTTATGAAGTGCAGTAAAATATACATTCAGTACAATATGCAGTGCAAAAAATACTTATAAAACTAGTTATAGTACGAACGCACCTCATTTGCCACGTTTGACGTGCAATTTCCAACTTGTTATATTTATTTTTATGTTGATATCTTTAAAAATTTCTTGCACAAAGAGTTCTGACAAAATATTCTTAGTTTGCCTATTTCATGTTTATGTTCTGCATTTTAGAAAAGCAGATTACGCTGTTGACCCCAGTCACACCTGTTCCAAAATTTTGCCCCTCCCTAAATTTCTTTCTACCGGTACATCTCTTAGTATTTAGAGGGGAGGGGGGTTGATCCTTCCTTGGAAATAAATATATTTTGTGAAAAGCAATTACTGATTTATTTATTGCGTCAAAAGTAACTTAGTCCCAAAACTTTAGTAAGCGATCTATTTTAATTTTCCAGATGTCCCATGATCTAATCAAATTACTTTTTTTAAATAAAATAATACCAAATCTAATGGATAAAAATATTTTAAACATCCTTTATCCATTCGAAAACAATTTTCTGGTAGTGCTGGCATACAAATTGCAATACATTTATACATACAGTTATCACACATATGATACAACTGTATCGCATTTAGACACTTAAGTGTCTAAATTTCTAAATGTCTTAATTTCAGACATATCACCATTATTCAGACATTTTAATCAGCTCATTTATGCCATGATCATAGTAAGACACTTATGTATCTTAAATTTAGACATCTGTGATGTCTGAAATTTCAAATTTAGACACTTAAGTGTCTGAATAACTTTTTCAGTCACATATGTGTCTTAATTTAAGACGCCTCTATTTGCAGTGTGATTTTTAACTAAACGCAATTGCCTAAATCAGAAGGGGTGGGGTGGTGGCGTGGAAATACATCCTTTACTCCATGACATTTTCTTAACTGACATATCTGCGAGCCAAGGTGCCAAGAGTTGCTTTGTGTTTTGTTTGTCTTCATTTGTGAATATTATCTGAGGGATTAATCTGTTTCCAAAATGTGTTAATAAGACAGTTTTGTTTCCATATATATGTATATATATATATTTAAGTTTCTAAAGGTAATGTGACTCTTAAAAGTTAAGTTTGTAGATATTTTAACAAAATTAATAAAGAGCATTTAAATCGAAAAATATGATAATTTATTGCAAAAAAAAACAGCAGTGTTCGGTATAAAAAAAATCATACAATAAAATAGATTTGATCGAATCATGTGCTTGTGCCTAAAACCTCTTTTGAAAATATGGATTCTGCCATCTTTGTGTCTACGGATAAATTTAACTTTAAATAACGAAATAGCCTTTGGAATTGTTTGAAGATAATAAACATTTTTATCCAAAACTTTATGCTTTCTGTCTCCCACCTAAAGTTAAAATATAATTACGGAAATAAATGGAAATCTAAGAGGCAACTATTATCGAATTTGCTATATTGAATTGTTTCAAAATACTGATAAAAATATCATCGATTCGATAAACTTCAAAGATAAAATCATGCGGCAATATGTCAAAAGTACTTTTAAAATAAAATGTTACGTAAAAGAAACATAAATAAATCATTATGCAAATTCAAACATTGTTGCGATAATATCGATATTTCAAAAAATCGCTATACCGTTGATTTTTGTCTAACTATTTTTGTTTTTTGGTGTTTTTAAAATAATTTTTGATATCAGTACATGCACAACGCATTAAAAAAATCTGCCGTGAAATGTACTGTAAGAACGATTTATGCTTGTTATGAAATACCCCAAAAATAACTTAAGCTTCCTTCTGTACTGTGTTTCAGTGGCTTATTCTAATCGTTTTTTACTTTCAAAGTATTGTCTTTTGCAATGGGGTCAGTCTTCCTGATACATTATTTTTTACCTTATTTTTTTTCATCTATAAAAGCTGAAATAATAATTATTTAGATAGCATAAATCTTCTACTCTAGAATTTTATATTAATAATATCACATCCTATCAAAATAAGCCATTGAAAAAAAAAAGCCGAAATAATCCACAATGTTTCAAAAATGCTCATTGGTTATAGCTGCAAATGGCAACAACTTAATGAGAGTTGCCAAAATAATGATAAGAAATGTATTCCTATTTCCCAAAACTATTTATTCAAAAAATGATATTATATTCTGCATTATATAATAGCAAAATTAAAACTACTCATTTGTGAGTGTCCATCCAATCGTATCATTATACAATGAATTGTTCCACCTAAATTATGTAATGCAAAAAACATTTTACTGTTTCGAATAAAAAATCAAAAAATAATTGTCATATTCATCAAATTTTTATCATTTATGTGTTTTAGTATGAGATGATTAATTTTTCATTAATAAAGGAAAATGTAAATTAAGTGTAATACTTATATTAAAGATGTTTAAAAACTCATTATATTGTGATAATTATACGCATTTTTGAGCAAAGTTTCTCTTAAGCTATTTTTTACAATAAATATAAATATAACATTTTTTCAATCGGTTAAACTTTGGCGCATTCAATATAATTTGCCTATTTTTCCATACTCAAAATGCTTTTGTGCATCATATTATAATATATATATATATATGTAACTTTGTACATGAAGAATATAACAATAGTTTGGTATATCATCTGATTCCTTTAACCCTTGAATTTTGTATTAATAACATTACAGCCTTTTGAAAATAAGGCAATGCAAGAACAATGACTAAATAATCAATAGTTTTCATGAATGCTTTTCAGTCGCAGCACGAAGTGTCAGCACCTTCATGTCTATCGTCAACACAATAACAGTAAATACCTCCATCTAACAAAAGACTATTAAATCAGTTGATGACCTTTTATTCTGGAGGAAGCTATAGGTATAGTGAAAACATTCTTTGTTTGGAACGTTGAGTTTTTTGTTTCATTATTATAATCAACTATTTTGCGTGCTTATGCAATATATAAAATAAGTAATAGTCTTTGTAAGAAATAGCTACAAAAAATTGTTATCTTATTAGCCACGTTTAAATTATTTTATTATTATTTTATTATTATCACAGTTTTTTAGTTTTTAATACATTTCTTTTTATCTTTAGCAAAAGTAACCGCCAATTTAGCAATATTATTAAGCTTACTCTCTGTTTCCAAAATACTCCTACCATTGTATCATATTGCTCTAATTATTCAAGATATTTTAGTAATAATAAATGAGCTGGAAATTTACACCATGAAAAGTTCAATATTAACGTGAAAATAAAAATCCCAATTTTATTAAATGGTGTATATAAAATATTGTAAAGACAAAAACTAAACAATCATTAAAGCAAAATTATAATAATCGACGTTTCGATCATCATATATGACCATATTCGGGAAAAGAGTTGAAGTTTTTTTTGCTTTTAAAGTTTTAAAGACCAAATACCGTCTTGAATTTGAAAAATTCGTCAGGTTTGGAACATGGAACATGAGATGTAGATATGGATTGCCTAGATGAGAGCATCTGTACATCCAGTCGAGAGGTGAGGTCGTCTATTGAGGCATGATAGGGAGCCGTGAAAGAAACTTATAAATGTGGTTAGGCCACTTAAAGTTAGTGATAATAATAGAAAAAGAGAGGCATAGTAAAATGGTAAGTAAAATACTTATAGGGTAACAATATATAAAAGAGAGAAAAAGAGAAAAATGTAAAGTTCCAATGATCCGAAAAAAGGAGACGAAAAAGCTACCGGGACGTGCCCCAGAAAACCAAAAAAAAAAGACTCTTTACAGAGACCATATATTTTAAAAGTGTAACATTATTTTGAATGCTTAAGAAGCAATGCAACAATTTTTTTTTTTTTAATTAAAGACAAATACAAGACAGAAAGATAGTAAAGTAGGAGAAGAAAGAGGGAAACTCAATCTTCATCATCTAACAAAGTAGAAAACCTTGGGCGTTTACGATTAGGGGGGTCGGAGACCTCGTAGTCTGGTAACCCAGCTATTATATCATTGGGTAAATTATAGATATTTTTGTAGAAATTTTTAGCAAGTTTACTTATGCGTACTTTGAGAGAAGTGGTTTTTAAGTCCCTTCTAATGGTTGTGTTTCTTAAGTATCTGTGACCGTTTCTGATGGTACGAAGATTTTTATTGTGTGCTTTACTAAGAAAATCCATGTTGGTTTTACAGGCAAAACCCCATATGGGGCTTGCATATGTAAGAATTGGTCTAATACAGGCGTTATAGAGGAGAATTTTATTTTTGATAGAGAGAGTTTTACCTTTTAATAAAGGGGAAAGGGTTTTTGAGATACCGGCCGCTTGGCCTCTGATGTTGAGGAAGTGTTTTTTCCATGTTAGTCTTTTATCCAGAGTTACCCCCAGATACTTGGTGTGGTCGGACCAGGGTATGGGTGTATTGTTGATAGTAATGCGGTTAGGGTTAGTAAGCTTCCTAGAGAAGTAAACTGCAGCAGTTTTTTGTTCGTTGAGTTTAATGCGCCATAAGGTGCACCAGGCCGTGAAGTCGTCAATGTGTTTCTGTAAAATTTTGTATAAGGTGTAAGCAAAGTGAGCTGAGGCGTAAATTGCCGTGTCGTCCGCATACAGGGCAAGAAAGGTCCCCAGGGTGCGCGGTATATCATTAAAGTAAATGTTGAATAATGTAGGGCCGAGGACAGAGCCTTGAAGAATGCCAGCAAGTATACGATATAAAGTGGAGAGTATATTGTTGATGCGGACGCAGAATTTGCGATTGCTAAGGTATGAATGTATGAGGTGAATAAGTCTAGCATGAATTTTGAGCTTAATTAGCTTGTATATAAGGCCCTCATGCCAGACTTTGTCGAAAGCCTTAGCAATGTCCAGAAAAACAGCAGCTGCTGGAATATTCGAGTTGAGTTTCTCACTGAGAAACTCCACAACCCGAAGAAGTTGATGTACAGTGGAGTGTTTGGCTCTGAAGCCAAATTGTTCAGGGATCAAAATGTGATTAGTGTCAAGAATATCATTGAGCTGGGCCCTTATGACACGCTCAACTACTTTACTAAGAGAGGGAAGCAGGGATATAGGTCGAAAGTTAGTTGGATCAGATAGATTACATTGAGGCTTAGGGATAGGAGTCACAACAGAAATTTTCCAAGGGTTTGGAAAGTGATAAAATTTAAGGATAGCGTTAGTAAGATCTGTTAGATAGTTAATACAATTTTGAGGAAGGTTTTTAATAGCGAAGTTAGAGATTTTGTCGTATCCGGGGGATTTCCTGTTCTTGAGTTTTTTGATTATATTAAAGATAGTTACAGGTTGTATTTCTGGGAGTGGTTCCTCAGGAGGGGTACTTAAGAAGTTGTTGACAGTTTCATGGACATCAAAGAAATGATCCGGGTTTGCAAGATAGGGATTAGGAGAAAATTGATTTGCGTAACTTTTAGCTAGAGTTTCAGCTTTATCATGATCAGTGTAAGCAGTGATATTGTTGGTGTCTGTTAACGGTGGAATGGGGGTGTGATGATTGTTAAGTTTTTTCTTAATGGCCCAGAGAGAGTTGTCTTCCGGAGAGAGAGAGCTGAGGAATTTCCCCCAACTCTTCTGCTTTTCTTTGGCAATAAGGGTTTTGATTTTATTGTTAAGACGATTAATAATTGGTTTTAGAGTTGGGTCTCTATTATTTTGATAGCGACGCCGTAAGTTATTACGATGTCTGCAGACAGCGTGAATATAGTTTGGAAGAATGAAGGATTTAGAGTTTTTGACATACTGACGAGTAGCCTGCTGTTGGGCATTAGTGATAAGATCTTGAAAGTGAGTAACTGCATTATCAATATCACTGGTGTTCTGAATGGTTGGAAAAGTTAAATCGGAATTGTTCAATATGTTTTTAAAATTGTTCCAGTCCACTGCAACCAGAGGAGGGGGAGAGGGGGGGTCAACAAGATCAATTTTGAAGCAAACAGGAAAGTGGTCAGAAGTAAGGTCATTAATAACGGTGGTAGTAACAGGAAAGGCTAAGTTTTTGGAAATGCCAAAATCAATGATAGAAGGATGAGTGTTATTGTACCCAATACGTGTAGGTTTGTTTGGTGCATGTAGACTAAGATCAAGGTGTGAGATGAGGTTATGTAATGATCTGCCAAAACCAGAGGTCGAATGACAGTTCCATCGCCGGTTACGTGCATTAAAATCACCAGCAATGAAACTGTGTGTGTGTTCAGAGAGAAGTTGTGTAAGGTCGTTGACTGGGAATTGTCGCACATGTCTGATGTAAGCAGAAGTAAAGTTAATATTAATGTGTGGCAATTGTACAACAATTCCCGTATAGTCAATACCAGCGAGTGTAGTTTGTTGTGTAGTGTAATGTGGGATGTGTTGTTTAATGTAGATGGCAGTACCCCCGACGTTGGAACCAAGACGAGGGGTATGGTATAATTTATAGTTAGCGATTTTGATACTACCAGAAGTCTTATGGACTTCCTGAAGTAAGATAATGTCAATATTGGGATTGTTAGTAACGAAGTCATAAAATTCAGAAAATTTGTTGGAGAGAGAGTTACAATTCCAGGTTAAAACAATGAGAGAATTAGGGGGAGAACTACTCATGGTTGGAGGGGCTGAGCTCATTGGCAAGGGTGTCGAACTCTTGTATGATTATAAACATTTTTTCAAGTGCGTTATTAGCGCGTTTCGTTTGAGAGGCAATATTTTTGATACATTTAAGAAATTTTGAAATTTGGAGGATCTCCTTCATGTCTTTGAATGTTTGAAAGATGTCCTGCAATTCATTAGTGTAACTAGTGGTAGTGGTTGTAGTGGTCGGAGCATTAACATTGTCTGTATTTTCTTTGGAGTTATTAGTGTCAGCAGTGAGAGGAGGGAATTCATCTTCGACATTAGAGGTGCTTCTTCCCGGTGTAACAGTTTTGTTTTGATCTTGTGTTGTTATGGTTTTTGCTTTTTTAGTATAGTTATAGCCTTTAAAAAGTTCAATGAATTGTTGGGTTTCCTTGGAAACCTGTGTATTGCTGTTTTTGCTATTGTTTGTGTTTTTACCGTTTCTATTTTCCAGTCTGTGTGGGTTTTTTACACATCCCCTGAATGTGGCTGGGTGATCTTGGCCGCAATTGGCACAAGTGGGGACGATACGTCCCTTGTGTGGACATGAAGGTGTTAAGTGTTGACCTGCGCACTTTGCGCACTTGGCATCGAACCCACAAACTTCCGATGCGTGGCCAAACCCTTGACATTTATAACATTGTTTAACTCTTTGTTTGCTGTTAAAAGCCTCAATTTTGACAGAAATGTAGTGGATTTCCCTAATCTGGTAAATTTCTTCAAAGTTAGCACGTGGCATGACATTCACCATGTACATAGGCATGGGGTTACCAGTTTTTCTGTGCTTCATCATTGAAGCTCTAGTGACTGTGAATCCGTAATCTTTAAGACTGTTAATAATTATGTTTTGTTCAGTGTAGCAGGGGAGGCCCCTAATGCAGACCTTTTTAGGTCTTTGCTCCTTGGGATGTAATATAGTGTATTTTTTTGTATTTGTATCTAACCAATTTTGAGTTGCTCTAAAGTCCTCATCATTTTTGCATAGGACCATCAGACGGTCACCTTTTAGTTGTATAGTTGGTTTTTCCTTGTTAATTTCCTTAATATCTTTCGCTAAGTTTGACCAGTTTTCTTCTAATTCAATAAAGAAAGGGTTTATCTTGTTTTGTTTTGTGCTACCTGAGCTACCAGGACGAGATCCCGTGGGCTCAACGCTAGAAGCGTCAATGTTTTCATTAGTTTGGTCCATTTCGACGCTGTTGTCGAGACTGGCCTCATTGGCTAAGTTTTGGAATTTATTATTCAGGGGGAGAGTTGAATTTCCCTCGTCATTTCGTCTTTTTGTACCTCTATTAACTGTTATGAAGTCGTTAAGTTTAACTTGTTCTAGAATAAAGTGAGCAGATTTTTTGTATTTTGAGAAACAAAAGACAGTAAAAACAGTAGAATTAAGTAAATTGTAAATGTTAGTAGGCTCCCTAACAATTAATAAGGCCTCACGGCAAGTTTCACTCACCTCAGACTGATCGCCTAATGATGTTGCATACTCAGCCTTGCTTCTAGTTTCCAGGATGTAGTTATCGACGTAGCTGAAAAAGTCGATAAACAGTTGTTTAGCAGATTCGTCAAACTGTGTTGGAGTGTCCAGAAACTGGTTAACAAAGTCCGGTTGTCGCGTTCCATTGACAATAGTTGCCAGAATACTGATAGGCTGGTTGCCATTTTCAACCGCCGCCATACTGCGCAATCATAAAAAGAATCACCACTCAAACAGAAATGTTCGTGGAATCACACAACTATTCATTACGAACCGCTATATAACCACCAGAACACAATACGTAACCAGTGCAGTAACACTCTATGAAATACCGCAAAAAAATCACATAAAGAAAAGAGCAGCACAAAAGTACGTCTTCTCTCAACGAGAATCTCCACCGAACTGACGTCAGGTTTCCAGTGGATTATTGCTTCAACGATCCGTAAGAAAGATTATATGCAGTAGCACCATCTATCCGAAAAAAGCAGCATTAAAGTTAAAAAGTTTAAACTATGCAATGGCGTCATTTATCAGATAAAAACACAATAAACAATATGACTTGCAGTGGCGACATCTAGTATAAAATGGTGAAAATAAATGCAGAACAGTAAATTTATAATAAAAAGAGGTAAACTATACTAGAAGCATAAATATAACGTTGAAATCATAGGATGAATATTAAATTAATTGCAGTAACATAAAAATTCATAAAAATTATATTTCAAGTAAGCTTTCTTTATGTGTGAATTAGATAATACAGAATACTGTCTCTATGGATTTTTATTTAACAAAAAAGGCATAAAAATAACACAAAATAATGTATTAAAAATGGAAAACGCTCCATTTGGCACGAACTGCTATAATTATTTTATGAGGTAGAATTCAAAATACCATGCAATTTGCATGAATTTTCACAAAACTCAAATATATTTTTTTTTATTAACAGAGCTAGCTGTATACCAATAATTATATAAATGAATATACAATTATTATTTTTTAAGTAAAGCTGTGATTCAATTTAAGTTCAATACTGCACTTTTAAAACAACTATAACACGTAACCCTTTTTGTATGTATCATATATTTAGTTTTGCATTAGTAGCATCACACCCTTTTAATATAAGTCAATAAAAACAATGGTAAAGTAATAAATAATATCTGGGAAATAATCTTCAGTCGCACCTTGAAGCACCTATGTAAGCATCATAATGTCTATTGTTATCGTTTGTCGAATATCTAGAAAATTACTTGACAAATTCTTTGTAAATTTCAAGGATTTAAAGAATGTACTCTCATGTTATACGGAATGCCTGTATTTGTCATTGAAAGTTTGATCCTGATGCCAATTTGGGGTTAATAATTTGCATAACAAATATTTTTTTCTATTACCCTTTACCTTAAAATACTAAAAATGATTTGCAGTTAGAGCATAAGACTGTATGGGTCCTCTTCAACATTTTCTTTCATTTGTAGAAGAATTCTACATATATTCATGACAGTATAATTTTCTTTTAATAGCACTTTTATATGATGAGATATGTAAAGAAACGTATTATATATTAATATCAATACTTGATTTCTTTAATATGAGATTTGGTCAAATTTTGTAGGTAGAACATATGAAGATTTATGGACAAGATTAAACTCCACTCTAATAAAACTTGGCGGTACAAATAATGAACTAAAATACTACAATTATAAAATGAATTAGTAAATATTTGATGCAATTTGAGTATTTGTATACAATAATATCTATCTGCGCATGCGTAAAATACAACAATAATTATCATTTTCCATATTTTAGTGGTAAACTACATATGGCAACAAAAACAAAAAGCTGAGCTGAATATTTGGATCTTCTGTATTATTACACTGGGGAACACACATTTTGTTGACTTATATCTGCACTTGTTTTTGGCAAATTATTGGCATATAAATCCAAAAATTGACCCCAGTTTTTTTTTCTATCACGTCAACTTTTTAAGCTACAGGATTCCCCCAAAATTATACTTCATGTAAATACAAAGAAAAATAAAGAACAGAATTACCAAATATATTATTCATACAACGGCCGTATAAACTTACTGTAATCTACATGGTGTTCATACAAGTAGTAAACACCTTTTACCAAACGAAAAAAGTGCATATTAAGGTACAAAATTTTGTTTGCAGCTTTTCCTGCAGTATTCAAGTTGTGGACAATCTCGTTTCATGCTCCAATAATAGTAAGCCATCATATGTTCATCCCATCTACCTTGATACCGTTCTTTCATCAGCTTCAAATCTTGGTGGAATCGCTCACATTACTCATCACTGACTCCTCCTAGATTTTCCGGAAATTCACCAAGACGGCTACCCATTAAAATTGAAGTTTGATGCTCATGTTGCAACTAAGCAATTTGAAGCTCTCTAAAAGTTGCTGGACTAATTCGGTGTAATTTTCTAATCGCGTATTTCCAAGAAAGTCTTCGACAAAGTTTTTGAATTTCAGCCAAGCATTCTTTTGGAGTTCTGTCATTGTTCCGATGAAACGTTCGTCTCCAATGAGCTGCTGAATCTGTGGACTACTAAATACACCTGCCTTTGTCTTTTCAAAAGACAGGTTTAGAAATTTCCAAATGGGATACTTGAAACAGTCTCTTTCAGTTGATAAAGATTTCATGAATGTTTCATTAGGCCCAGTTTTAAATGCAGAGGTGGAAATATGATGTTCTGTTTGTGGACAAGTGGTTGATGCAAAATATTTGGATCACCAGGTTTGAGGTTAGATCTTGGAGGCCAATTTGACTGGAACCAATGCTTCTCAGGAGCTCTGTTGTCCCACATACACACGCTCAAAAAATAGAGATACTTGGTATATCCATGTTGCTGGCCAAGAAGTAAGCAGATCATTTTAAGGACAACACAGATGATCCATAAGTGCATGTGATATTGCAATAAATCAATTGCTCTCTTTATGTCCTCATATTCTTCGCGAAAATAAACTGAATGACCCAATGAGACTGCTCCAAATAAATTTCCATTGTGAAAGAGCACGCACTTCAAGCTTCTCTTTGAGCTATAGGTGAAAAGTCGCCATTCAGTTGCGGTATAGGATGGAATTCCCAACGCCTCCATTAAACATTGTACGTTATGGAAATAAACAAATCCAACGTCACTTTGAAAGTATTGAAGAATTTCACTTTCTCTTTGTTGAAAGTAGGATACCTTAGCTGCCTTTTCAAGCAAAATGTTCTCGTGTAGACTCTAAAGCTTTTTTCTGCCTATGACTCACGCCCGATACAGCGTAGAGTAGTCATAATGATATAAGCTGTAGAGAAAAAACTTGACGTGATAGAAGAACTTCAGTTTTGAAATCAACGCGCTTTTTTGACTTAAAAACAGCTGAAATATCGAAGTCAACAGAAATTGTGTTCAAAATTGTTCCTCGGGGAAATTCACTCAGCTATTTCTATATAAACCTCCTTATGCAATGTATAAAAAATGTTTTATTGTTAGGAGAAAAAATGCAATCTTTTTTATTTAGCTTATTAATTTTTATCCCTTATCTGTTTTCATATAAAATTATTATTACTTGATTGATAATCTAAGTTACAACTTTATAAATATTATTCAATGCATATATTTAAAAAATATTATATGGGAAAGGTTATATGGCAGACTTCATCTGAATATTTGAGTAATACATCACTAACTCTAATTTCGGTTTAAAAAAATATGTTATATTTTTCAGTCAGTTGAATTTTCAACGATAACAAAGTGTAAAAACTATTTGCCACAATACATTTTAGCACTTTAAAATGATATTTATTAAAACCTACAACTGATATTTTGAAAATAAAAACAAATGTAATTTTTTTTAAACATTATTTCCTTAAAATACACAAAAATGTAGAAGAAAAAATATTTTTTTAAATGCAGTAAAAAGTAAGACTAGAAAGACGGATTTCACCAAATTAGCCAGCTATCATCAAGTTGGCTTCATGTATGGCAACTATGGTAAAATTTGGCGCTATTGTGGTAATCTTGACATTAGTACTTTTTAACAAATACTCATTGTTGAAGTTGATATCGATTTCTCCATAAGAAATCAAAAAATGTCATTTGCTGCCAACCTTTTCTCCCCTTAGGGATCGAATTTAAAAAAAAATCAATGTCTAATTCCTGTATTGTCCTCAGGGATACATGTATATTCCAAATTTCAAAGCTCTATGCCGACAGGGAGCGGGTAAAAAATAAGTAACAAGAATTGACTGGCACATACAAACAAACAGAACTGTAAGTTAAAAGAAAGCATGTAACAAAAGTAATATTCTATATCATATAAAACATTTTATATTTGAAATTTTCATTAACAACATCACACTATTGGAAAATATATCAATGCAAAAACAAAGCCAAAGTTGTCAATTATCTACATAAAATGAATTTCAATCACGGCTTGAAGTGTCAATACATTCATATTGTAAATACAATGTCAGCACATACCTCCTTTAACAAAAGACTAGTTATTCAACTGATGACCTTATATGCTGCAGAATGCTACAGCTGCAGTTGAAACATTCCCAGCTGCAAATCCTGTGTCTTATTTGCTATTATTGAATCAATTATATTATACTATCTTATTCAATGTATAAAAAGGTTTTATTCTTGGATAGGGTAAATCAGAAAACTAGTTTTCTCTTTACACCAGTTATATCCTTTGTTTATTTTAATATAAAATTTTTATTATTTCAATGATAACATTATTTATAAAATAAAAAAAAACTAAACTAAATTCAATATACAATATATTTAGAGACATACAATAATCAGCTAATTGTGTCGATTATGTGATTAACGTGTCTCGAATTATTTTAATTAAGATAAATGTTAATTTTCTTTAGTCTGTCGAATTGTTAACAAATGCATCATAATTTCTCTCAATATAAATATTTTATACAATTTTTAACAATGTATATTGAAAGCTTTATCTGATTAATAGAGGAATAATTTTCTATATAATTAAGCTGTTTTTTTACTTAAAGTTTACATTAATAACTTCAGACCTGTTAAGAATAAATCAGTACAAAAGCAGCATAATACATCTAGTGTGGAAACATTCTTTGCTGGGAATTACGGGTGTTTTTGTATCCTTAAACAAATTTCATTCAGGTTTTACCCTTTAATTCTTTCTACAAAATGACTATTACATCACTTACAAAATGAAACATGAATTTATAGATAGCTAATCTATTGAGAAATATATTACAGTGAACTACTTGTACAGTCGTTGAAAAAAAAAAAGTAAACACCCCTATTAACTCCCCAACAAATGGATGTAGAAGAACGTTACTGGTACCGAACGACGGAAAATAAAGTTTACTTTTAAATGATGTATATAAAATTTGCTTAGGAGGTCATCTAAATATTATAACGAATCCAAACTTCTTTTTTTTCAATAGTACAACCCAAGATTTTATCCAGATATGTCAAATCTTTGTTTCAAACAAGGCCTAGTCACTAAATTTCAAGTCATTTGAATGATAGGTTCCTGAATTATAAACATTCAGAATTTAGTGCTTCTCATTTTAAATTACATTTGCATATTTTGATTAATATCTCCTGAAATTTTACTCCTAATATGCTATTTTTTTGTATAGCAATAATACTAAAATATCCAAACATAAATACGTTGAATTTGCCATTTTTGTAATTTTATGATATGAATTATGAATTACGAAATTAATATTGGAAAAAAATTATGAATTGCAACCTACAATTTTTTTGATGGATTTAGATTTATTAAGTCCTTCTTTATGGAAATCCAAATTTTCACGTTTTTCTTCCAAGTAGTTTTCACATTATGCTTAAAAAACTGCAAAATGATGGTTTAAGGGGTCGTCTACCATACAAGTGAGTAGATAATTAGAAATTTCTTAGGCTATCCTGCAATCTAGCAATCTTCAATGACTGCTTGAAAGAGGTTTAAGATGTCTTGATCAAGAAGGGGGAGCTCTCGGTCAACAATTAAGTACCGAACTTCAATTTGGATACAGCCCCTAAAATGCGATCGTTTTAAAATAATTAATTTCTCAGAAAAATATCTTACGGACTACATAAAATTTGTTTTAGGCTAATTGAAGGGTTTAGAGTGCATATATGCTGTCAGAAGTGTGTAGTGCTATTGAAAAAAAAAGGTTATGGTTCATTTTAATGTGTAGATGCCCCCAGGGCCGAAACTAAGGGGGGGGGGGCAGAGGGGGTATGTGCCCCCGGGCGCCAGAAGGAAGGGGCGCCAAATAAAGGATTATACCTTTGGAATGGATCATTTTCTTCTGATGGACTGATGGCTTCTATTATTATGAAACAGCCATTATAAATGAAGTGTTAGGTGAAGATGAAAGAGCAGCCGTAAAAAGTTAGAACTCTGATTTTCTGGTCAGAATGGGAAGAAAAAATGGCCATAATTTTTTTTAACAAAAAAAAAAAAAAAAAAAAAAAAAAATGGCAATTATTATTTTTCCCATTCTAACCAGAAAATCAGAGTTCTAACTTTTTACGACTGCTCTTTCATCTTCACCTAACACTTCATTTATAATGGCTGTTTCATAATAATAGAAGCCTTCAGTACATCAGAAGAAAATAACTCCGTTAAAGCGGAAACTGGGTTAAGCAGTACTCGGATAATCGGTACTCTACTCTAAATTTCATTTAAAAAATAATCATCAGAATATTTTTGTTGGTGTTCAGAGGGGAGTCATGACCCCCGTGACCTCCCTCTTGGATACGCCATTGTCGATTACGTAGTTCAGTATTACATATTTTAAGATTACATATTTTAAATTTTAAAATAAGTCGGCAATTAGAAAATTAGTAAAATTCTCTTTGTGAATATACTTTGCGGAAGAGGGGGGGGGGGCGCCAAAATCCATGCTTGCCCCGGGTGCAAAAAATGCTAGTTTCGGCCCTGGATGCCCCCCCCCCCCTAAAATAATTTTATATACATCATTTAAAAGTAGACTTTATTACCGATCGTGTGATACCAGTAATTTTCTTCTACAATATTTTTTTTCGGAATTAGTAAGGGGTTTTTACTTTTTTTTTTCCCACGACTGTACAGTTATATAAATTCAGAATCTCTAAAACTAATTTTTATAAATAGAAATTTGTCATTTTCTCAATCGGTGTAATTTACAATTATGGATTGTAATTTGTGCATTTTATCTTGTTGTATATGTCGTAGGCTAATTGGGAAATCCGGCTCTTTGCAAACAGCCTAGGCTCTTTGCAAGGAGCCGGTCTAATTGGAGAATCCATCTCCCTTTTTCCAATTAGCCTGATATTTTTCAGGCTTATTGCAAAGAGCCTAGAAAGCGTTAGGCTAATTGAAAAATGACCACTTTTTATCCGATCAGGGTGATATTTTTAGCTCACAGGCTATCAAAGCCTGAGAGCTTATGTGCCCGCCGATTCTGCATGTACGTGTGTACGTACGTACGTACGTATGTACGTAACACGATAATTCTTGATAGAAATATCCGATTTGCTTCAATTTTTTTTTCTAGGTTCATTCTGATAAGGTGCTTCCCTGATTAGTTTTTGGGGTTCATTGGTTAAGGATAAAGGGGTGGGAAGGGGGCTAGTCCCCCCCTTAATTTATATAAATGGGTTTTTCATGCAGAAATATTCGATTTGCTCCAAATTTGGTATACCGGTTTATTGTATTAAGAAGCATCCCTGATTAGATTTGGAAGCTCATTAGTTAAGTATAAAGGGGGGAAAGGGGGGGGCTACCCCCCTCAATTTAGATAAATCGGTTTTTCATGATGAATTATTCGATTTGCTCCAAATCTAGTATACCGGTTTATTAAGTTAAGGAGCTGCCTTGATTAGATTTGGACGTTCATTAGTTACATATAAAGGAAGGAAAGGGGGCTATCCCCCCCCCCCCCGTAATTTAGATAAATGGATTTTTCATGCAGAAATATGCGATTTGCTATAAATTTGGTATACCGGTTAATTATGCTAAGCAGCTTCCCTGATTACATTTGGAAGATCATTATTATGTATAAAGGGGGGAAAGGGGGCAATTGCCTCTCCCCTTTATTTAGATAAATGCGTTTTTCATGTAGAATTATTCGATTAGCTCAAATTTGGTATACTGGTTTATTATGTTAAGGAGATGGCTTGATTAGATTTGGAGGTTCATTAGTTAAGTATAAAGGGAGGAAAGGGGGTGGGGGAATTTAGGTAAATGGGTTTTTAATGCAAAATTATTCGATTTGCTCCAAATTTGGTATACCGGTTTATTATGTTAAGGAGCTTCCCTGATTAGATTTGGAGGTTCATTAGTTAAGTATAAAGGGAGGAAAGGGTGGCTAGACCCCCCCCCCCCTTAATTTAGATAAATGGGGTTTTTCATTCGATTTGCTCCAAATTTCGTATACCGGTTTATTATGTTAAGGAGCTGCCTTGATTAGATTTTGAGATTTATTGGTTAAGTATAAAGAAGGGACAGGAGCTAGTGTCCCCTTAATTTAGATAAATGGGTTTTTCATGCAGAATTATTCGATTTGCTTCTAATTTGATATACCAGTTTATTACAATATTGCTTCCTTCATTTGATTTGGAGGTTCATTGGTTAATTATAAAAGGGGGGAAAGGGGGGCAATTGCCCCTCCCCTTAATTTAGATAAATGTGTTTTCATGCAGAATTATCTAATTTAGTTTAATTTTCTTCTAGGTTCATTCTAATAAGGAGCTTTTCTGATTAGATTTGAAAGTTCATTGGTTCAGAATAAAGGGAGAAATAGGGGAGCTAATACCCCCCCCCCCCTTAATTTAGTGAAATGATTGTTTCATGCAGAATTATCTGATTTGCTTCAAATTTGGTATACAGTTTATTATGTTAAGTAGCTTCCCTGATTAGATTTGGAGGTTCTTTGGTTAAGTAGAAAGGGGGGCAACGGGGACTAATGCCTTCATTTATTTGTCGAGGGGCATTATTCTTTGAAATAAGAGTATAATACACAATTAGTGTGAATAGCCTGTGAGCTCAATGCCACCAGTTTAACTGGGCAATTTTCTTTTTATTAGGTTTATTAACGCATAACCCTACTCAAACCCGAAAAATAAATTACAACAGACCGTACCCCGATCCGAGCAAGACAAAATAATTTCAGTCTACATGCAACCCGACCCGAACCTGAGAGTTGAAAAAACCCCCATTTGAAAAAACCCGAAATCCTGAACCAAATCTGATAACCGACAAAAATATTAAAAAGATCCATAATCGGATCCGAACAAGACAAATTAGATTCCGTGCACACGCAAAGCTACCAGAACCTAAAAATTCCATTCGAAGTCAACCTGAAACCCGTCCCAAACCAAATCTTAACCGACAAAAATATTCCAAAGAACTATAACCCGATGCAAGCCAGACAAAATAATCTCCGTCCACCGGCAACACGATCCAAACCTGAACGTTCTAATTGAACTCAATCCAAAACCTGGTTATGGTCGGTTTTCGGGTTGACTTAAATGGAACCTTCATGTTCGGATCCGGTTGAATAAAATTGAAACTAAATCAGATAATTCTGCATGAAAACCCATTTATCTAAATTAAGGGGAGAGGCAATTTCCCCATTTCCCCCCTTTTATGCTTAACCAATGAACCTCCAAATCAAATGAAAGAAGCCATATCGTAATAAACTGGTATATCAAATTTGAAGCAAATCGAATAATTCTGTATGAAAAACCCATTTATCAAAATTAAGGGGACACTAGCCCCTGTCCCTCCTTTATACTTAACCAATAAATCTCCAAATCTAATCAAGGCAGCTCCTTAACATAATAAACCGGTATACGAAATTTGAAGCAAATCGAATAACTCTGCATGAAAAACCCATTTATCTAAATTAAGGGGGTGGGGGGGTCTAGCCCCCTTTCCTCCCTTTATACTTAACTAATGAACCTCCAAATCTAATCAGGGAAGCTCCTTAACATAACAAACCGGTATACGAAATTTGGAGCAGATCGAGTAACTCTGCATGAAAAACATATTTATCTAAATTAAGGGGGGGGGGGTCTATTCTCCTTTCCTCCCATTATAATTAACTAATGAACCTCCAAATCTAATCAGGGAAGCTCCTTAACATAATAAACCGGTATACGAAATTTGGAGCAAATCGAATAACTCTGCATGAAAAACCCGTTTATCTAAAATAAGGGTGGGGGGTCTATCCCCCCTTTCCTCCCTTTATGCTTAACTAATGAACTTCCAAATCTAATCAGGGAAGCTCCTTAACATAATAAACCGGTAAACCAAATTTGGAGCTAATCGAATAATTTTGCATTAAAAACCCATTTACCTAAATTAAGGGGTGGTCTACCCCCCCCCCCCTTTCCTCCCTTTATATTTAACTGATGAACCTCCAAATCTAATCAAGCCATCTCCTTAACATAATAAACCAGTATACCAAATTTGAGCTAATCGGATAATTTTACATTAGAAACGCATTTATCTAAATTAAGGGGAGAGGCAATCGTCCCCCTTTTCCCCTTTATACATAATAATGTCCTTCCAAATGTAATCAGGGATGCTGCTTAACATAATTAACCGGTATACCAAATTTATTGCAAATCGCATATTTCTGCATGAAAAACCCATTTATCTAAATTACGGGGGGGATACCCCCCCCCCTTCCTCCCTTTATATGTAACCAATGAACTTCCAAATCTAATCAAGGCAGCTCCTTAACTTAATAAACCGGTATACCAAATTTGGAGCAAATCGAATAATTCATCATGAAAAACCGATTTATCTAAATTAAGGTTGGTAGCCCCCCTTTCCCCCCTTTATACTTAAATAATGAGCTTCCAAATCTAATCAGGGAAGCTCCTTAACACAATAAACCGGCATACCAAATTTGGAGCAAATCGAATACTTCTGCATGAAAAACCCATTTATATAAATTAATTGGGGGGACTAGCCCCCCCCTTTATCCTTAACCAATGAACCCCAAAAACTAATCAGGGAAGCACCTTATCAGAATGAACCTAGAAAAAATTTTTGAAGCAAATCGGATATTTCTATCAAGAGTTATCGTGTTACGTACATACGTACGTACGTACGTACACACGTACATTCAGAATCGGCGGGCACATAGCTCTCAGGCTTTGATAGCCTGTGAGCTAAAAATATCACCCTGATCGGATAATAAGTGGTCATTTTTCAATTAGCCTAACGCTTTCTAGGCTCTTTGCAATAAGCCTGAAAAATATCAGGCTAATTGGATAAAGGGAGATGGATTCTCCAATTAGCCCGGCTCTTTGCAAAGAGCCTAGGCTGTTTGCAAAGAGCCGGATTTCCCAATTAGCCTAAGACTATCTTGTTGTATATACTGCTTTGCGCTGTAATACGATATGAAACAAAATAGGAGAATTATTTATTGCATTATTTAATAACTTTTACATGTGAATTTTTCATTTAAAACTTTAAACAACTTGAAGTTTAATTTGTTGATTATTTTAGTGTAAAATGGTTATTATTTGGCTGATAATGTGAATGTAAATTTATAAAAATAATACGTGTATTACATTCTTTCAAAATAGCTAGAGTGTGTAGCAGTGTACACAATATTTATGAAATCTGTCTCTAAAATTAATTTTTTTAAGAAATATATATATTGTGTTTTTTAATTCGCTTCAATTTCCATTTATAGCATGTTATTTCTAACTAATAAAAATATTTTACTTTATTTAAAATGATATAAGGGCAGCTATATTTGACACATTAAATAATAAAGAAATATCCATCTCTATCCAATAACTGCTTTCTTATTTGTAATTTTCATTAATAACATTAGTGAAGACTAGGGAGGGTTCACCCACTTTTACAAAATTATTTTTTTTATTTTTTAAACATTGAACGTAGAATAAAGTTTTATATATCATTTTATTCGATATACAATCAGTTATCAAAATAAAATTGCTACATAAGTGTAACATTTAAGAAATTTGAAAAATGATTGATTTTACTCATAAAAAATAATAGGTCAAGTCTCCTCACATATGGGAAGGATGACCCACTATATGGGAGGGTTGACCCTCTTTGTTTTATATTGCAATATTTGTGAAGAAAAATAAAATCAGTTTAAAAAAAGAAAAAGAACTTTGTACTACATGCTTTAATTATTATTAATTTTTTTTTTTAATATGATGCTTCAACAAACCTGTTGAGACGCAATCGCAAGCCAGAGGAGGAAATTTTGTTTTAAACAGAATTTTGTCTGAGTAGGTATAATTGTACAGCAGGGAAAATGAAATTTTGACATTTAAGGCAGTATTCTGTTAGAGACAGGTTCCGTTTTAATAGAGTTTCATGTTATTATGTCCGGATTTAGGAGCCACTGTCCCGCTTTTTTTTGTCTCCTTGTCCTATTTTCGTGACACTCGAAATAACAATGTCAACTATGTGACAACTCTAGTTGTCACATAGTTTGGATTCATCTCACTGTAATCACCCTAGTGAAATTTGCCTACATACCTTCGTAAAATTTTTCGATCGATGCTGTGTTCTTTTGCAGCCGCATGGCTGATAAACTTATTGTTAAGATATTTTAAACCTTTAAGGGACAAAACACTTTCAGTACTAATATGTTAAAATAAATGGCTAGCAACGGGAAATTACGAAAAAAATTATTTGGAATTAAGAAAAAGGCTATATTTCACATACATATTAAATGAAAAGATTTTAGCAAAATTCTAGTTGCATTGTGACGTTTCGGAATGAAAATTAAGTGGTTTTATAAACATATCACTGCCCCTGAAAGGATTAAGATCGCTGCTTCCATCCTTTCTGGTCTTTCCCACTGTTTCTATTTACCTATTGTAATTAATATTTAAATGGAAAAAAGTTCCTATCAACTTTCCCATTTTCTAGCATTTTTTCCCATCTTTCTTTAGTCAGTTTTAAACATTTTCTTTTCTATGACACCATTTTACTGTAGCTTTAAAGAATAAATTTACATTATTTTATACATATAACCATTAACTTTCATTATGCATTGTGTATAATAGAAAGATTTCCAAAACCACTTACTTAAGGGAGCCCTGAGCCTCTGGTCACCCTCCCTCACATTGACTGAGTCAAGCCTCACTACATAGACCTTTTCTAAAGAATAGCACATTGTTATGTTAAGCCTAACTTACTGTACAATCTTTATGCCGGGAATGAAAGATCGATATTTTTGCATTACATTAAACCTACTTACTTAAATTTCTATGATGTAATTTATCTGAATGAAGCTTACAAAATGTTTCTAAAAAACACAACTTTTAGGTTGAAAACGCCTCAAAATTGATTTTTTCTACCCCTATTCGATTATTTCTATGAAACGAAGACTGTTGTTTGAGCATTTCACTAGTTTAGGTTGACACCCATTAATAAAACTCTGAAATCCTTTTAAATATGAAAATTGATGGGTGGGTTAAGCCTCATGTATGGTTAATCGTCCCTAGTCCCCCCTATACATTTTCAGAATACGTCATTACAGTAGAGAAAAGGAAAAAATAAACAATATTGCCTCTGCAATGTCTTTTTGAATGCAGTTTAGGTATCAACGTCTGTATGTCAAAAGAATGGCAGTAAACATCTACCTATAACAAAAGACAGCTCAATCATTTGATGATCTTTTATGATGAAAAATGCTATAGCTAAATTGGAAACATATTCTGTTGTAAAACTTGCATTTTTTTTTTTTAATCGTTGTACAATTAGGTATTCTTTCTTCCTATAAAATATATGCAAATATTCTAATTTGTGTAGTAAAAATGTAGAAAAAATATATATTTTAATAGACAAATTTTAGCCGTAATTTATTTTATTATTGGTTATAAATGGTTGATTTTAATAATAAATCAACAAATACTTTGATCCAATAATTTCTTTTAGTTTTAATTTTGCATTAATAACATCAGACATTTTGAAAGTAAGTAAAAAAGTCAAAATAATCAGTAATTCTTCTGAAATGCCATGTGATCTCAAATTGAAATTACAGAATCTGTATGTCTATTGTCAACACAATGTTCGCAAATGCCTTTTTATAACAATAGACTATTCGTTCAATTGGTGACCTTTTATTATTCAGAATAGTACAGATAAAGTGGAAACATTTACTCCTTGAAATCACACGGCTTTTGTATCGCCATTCACTGAAATAATCTCGGGTCAATCCATTTCAAGTGGTCCAGCACTGGCTGTTCGACCATTTTTAAAAAATCTGAATTTTTTTGTACAACAACCCTAACATGATGGAAGTTCAAAATGACTATTATTTTAATTTTATTAATTTTTGTTTGTGCATGGCGGCCATCTTTGTTTCATCGTCTGCAGCAATTTTCTCACAAGAAGGGTTTACGGAATTGTAAATAATTCATCGTTTATTTATCCAATTCAACTGTGGTTAAAGCAATTTGTACAGAATACATTGGGCTAAAAATCTGGTAATGGAGTAGTTTCTGAAACTAACTGCTTATTGGTAAAATTTAAGCATAAAATGTCCGTTTTTTTACAAAATTTGTTCGTTTACAAGAGGTAATTATTCTAGTAAGGAATACTTTTTTTTTTTTTTTTTTTTTTTTTTTTTTTTTTTTTACAAATAGGCCGAAATTACTTGTACTCACAGGCCGAGTTCCAGATCTGAGACTTGCTTTCTCTTTGCTAAAAAAAATCCCAAATGTTTCAAAAATGACAAAAATCGCACTTTCCAGGCTTTGATATCTCTGGTGGGGCAAGAGATAAAAATCTGAAATTTTTTTTTAATAAAAATATTGTATGGTAGTGTTATGCACAAGAAATTTCAAGATGGAGATTTGACTACAAGCTGAGAAATGGCAACGGCAACATGTCAAAACAATACTGCCAAACTATTGTTTTTTGTAGTCACAGCTAAGTATTTATCTCAGAGTGTCATTTAAATTTATGTTTTTGATTATCTTTAAATAATAGTAACAGAAAATAAAGCCCTTTGCAAAGCTTAGGAATTAATAAAAAAAAATAATTCTGCCTAAGGCCATACATTTTGTATGGTTTCAGTAATTTTTGTTGTAAGTAATTTTAGTAACTAAAAGAAACCTCAGCACATTTACATAAAGAAAAAAATATTTTTATACAAGACCTGAGACAAAAACAGCATAGGGAAAAAGAAAAGCTTCTAATGTTGTCATACTTGTTGAGGCATGATCAAACGTGTCAAAACACATTCTTGCTTGTTGGTTCAAGCAAGAATGGAACAAGGAATTTTGATCTTTCTCAAAATTTTATTTGTAGGAACCAACTCTTTTCATCTCTTGATAACTTGATTGAAGATCTTCGCCCTGCTGGCTCGTAGAAATATACTTTGAAATCACTATGTGCAGGTCTCAATTCATTAATAATTCCTAGCTTACTTCTTATGAAAAAAAGTGATTTTTCTGCAGTATAAATTTTGAAAAGGCTTTGGGTATCTTTACTTTTTGAAAATTACTTGAGGCTTGGTATCATCGCATAATGTTTCATTTACAGGAACATACTTATGGTAGGAACAAGTTTCAGGGACTGGCAAGGAGCATTAAAATTGTGGTTTTTAAACAAACAAGCAAGAATGTGTTTTGATCATGTCTCAACAAATATGCCATCATTAACAGCTTTTCTCTTTCCCTATTCTGTTTTTGTCTCAGATCTTGTATATATATATATAGATATGTAAAAGTGCTAAGGTTTCTTTTAGTTACTAAAATTACAATACTGAAACCATACAAAATGTAAGCCTTAGGCATAATTATTTTTTAAATTAATTGTAAAAGATTTATTTTCTGTTACTATTATTTAAAGATAATATAAAAAGTAAATTTAAAGGATACTCTGAGATAAATACTTAGCTGTGGCTACAACAAAACAATAGTTTGGCAGTATTGTTTTGACATGTTGCCCTTGCCATATCTCAGCTTGTAGTCAAATCTCCATCCTGAAATTTCTTGTGCTTAACACTACCATACAATACTTTTATAAAAAAAAAATTCAGATTTTTATCTCGTGTCCCACCAGAGATGTCAAAGCCTGAAAAGTCCGATTTTTGTCATTTTTGAAAAATTTGGGATTTTTTTTAGCGAAGAGAAAGCAAGTCCCAGATCTGGAACTCGACGTGTGAGTACAAGTACTTTCGGCCTATTTGTAAAAAGAATTATGTTGACAGATTTCCTTGCTAGAAAAATTACCTCTTGTAAACGGACAATTTTTGGAAAAAAACTGAATCTTTATGCTTAAATTTTACCAATAAGCAGTTAGTTTTGGAAACTACTCCATTACCAGTTTTTTAGCCCAATGTATTCTGTACAAATTGCTTTAATCCGCACTTGAATTGGATAAATAAACGATGCATTATTTACAATTCCGTAAACCCTTCTTGTGAGAAAATTGCTGCAGATGATGAAACAAAGATGGCCGCCATGCACAAACAAAAATTAATAAAATTAAAATAATAGTCATTTTGAACTTCTATCATGTTACGGTTGTAGTACAAAAAATTTCAGATTTTTTAAAAATGGTCGAGCAACGAATATGACATTTTCTGGACCACTTGAAATGGATTGACCCTCTCTCTTCTTATACAATGTTTAAAAACCTTTTACTGTTTTGAGGGAATGGTTAGCAAAAATAGTTATTTTTTTTACTGAAGTATTACCTATATTTCATTATAGTATAAAATAAATATTACCTCTATGAATGTTGGAAAATGTAAATTTATAAATAGATTTAATGTTATAACTTCCAACTAAATGTCCAGAAACATATAAAATTGAACTAATTGTACCGAATATTTCATATGTATTTCGTATTTGAGAATATTTAGTATATCTAAAGTTACGTTTTTATATACTAACTGTTATATTTTTACTTATTGTTAATTTTAATTGACGCTATAAAACTTATGTACATTTTTAGAACAGAAATATTCCAATATTTTTTTTTTTCAGAATGATACATAGAAAGCTATTTTCGGTTTAATTCTGAATAACAAAACAATATAAGTATAACAATAAAACATCCCAGCAAAAAAGGAAACAGTGGGCCATCAGCTGGAAAAATGATGACAGCCAGCAGTGCTATCAGCGGTAAAGTGCAAGGGTGCCATTACTTAAACCTGTCGAAAAGTGTCCGAGCCGAATGCAGCTGGCCCATCAGTGATGGCCAACAGCAGGCCAGCATTGGTATGCCATTACGTTACTTCAATCCGGCACTTTTCCTGCAGTGCTATCACCTATCCCACTGCTATTCCTTTGCGGCCAAGCACTTTCCCTTACAAAAATTTCTTATACATTTCCATAAAAAAAAACAAAGTATTACATAATTATGGCTCTTTTTTCTATAAGCTAGTTTCACCAAGAGCCATAGAAATATCTGTAGAAGCGTCTATAATAGAAATACCTATAGGAAAATTTGAACTGCAAGTGGTCACCCTCCCAAATACTGACCTCGCTCGATGCTGCTTGGTTTTCGTGATTGGACATGAACAAGTGCTTTCAGCGTACGCTACGACAGCTCGTAGTTTTCAAACTCTCATTATACTATTTTAAGTTTGTTTCTTTTGTGATTTACGTTCCCAATCATTAAACTGGTATAGAAAATATTCTATTGTATAGAAATCCTATGTATTTTATACGCTTTTTTTTTATTATTGATTTTGAACTGCATAAATTATGAAAACCGAAATCCTTTGTAACCTAGTAAAACCAGATTTAAGGAGAAAAAAAAATTCGTTGAAATAAAGAATTTATTTATTTATCCATTTACTTACTTATTTTGTTGGGGGCAGTGGTGCTATATTTTTTAGTGTTTCAAAAAAAAATAGTTTCACAGTTTAAATTGTGTTAAGATATTCATTTCAGATATGTGCTCAAATACTCAATGTCTTCGTTATTCGCAGCGCCACCTAGAGTAAGGGTTCCCAGCAATAATACTGCAAAAGTTCGTGCACTTCTATGTAGTGGTGGGCCAGCGCATGAGATAAAATGGATGTCCACCAGAATTTTATCTGATGATTTCTAACAACAAAGTTGACTGAAGCTGTCCAGCAGTAGTCATGCAGTGGTAGACCATCAGCCAGCACTTCTCTATCATTGCCAGCATTTATCTTGCTGCTGGCCAGCAATTTCATCTTTACTGGGATATAATGATAAATTAATACTACTTTTAAAATTAATAAAAATATTTTCCGCAATTTAAAATGATATAAGGACAGATATATTTGACACACTGAATAATAAAAAAATATCCATCTTGATAAAATCGCTGTTATTTATTTGTATTTTGTATTAATAACATTACACTCTTTGAAAATATGTCAATATGCCAAAGACAAATTAAAAAAAAAATATTGTCTTATTAATACTTTTTAAAATTCAGTTTCAAGTATCAATATCTTTATGTCAAAACAATGGGAGTAAACATCTCCCTGTAACAAAAGAGAGCTCATTCAATTTATGATCTTTCATGATAAAAATTCTATAGCTAAAGTGGAAACATACTCTGTTGGGAGACTCGAATTTTTTTTTTCGTTGTTCAATTAGATATTCTTTCTTCCTAGACAATATATGTAAAGTTTTCTACTGTTTGTAGAAAATAGGCAGAAAAAACAAATATCTTAGTACAAAATTTTTAGCCTTAATTTATTTTACTATTAAATGATTATTACTTTGCGGCAACGGAAAATATAAATTTATATATATGAATTTATTTAGAAACATATTAAATTAAATTAATATAACAGTGCAGATTATTTCAGCAATGTATATCTAAAATAACTGTATATCTGTTTTATAATATAGTATGTAAATGTATATTTATTTTTTTATATATTCTGAATACCATGTAATTTACATATATTTTCAGTGAATAAAACTGTTTTATATTTTTAATTTGACTTCAGGAAAGTATTTCATTTTAATGTGAATAATAAATCAATGAATACTTGGATCAAATAACTTCTTTTACTTTGAGTTTTGCTTTAATAATATTAGACCCTTTGAAAACAAGCACAAAAGGCAAAATATTCAGTGATTCTTCTGAAATGCCATGTGATCTTTAAGTCTATTGTCAACACAATGTTCGTAAATACCGCCTTCTAACAATAAACTATTCATTCAATTGATGACCTTTTATTATTCAGAATGGTATAGATAAAGTGGAAACATTTTCTTCTGGAAATTTCACGGCTGTTGTATCTCCATTCACTGAACTTATCTCTCTTCTTATAAAATGTATAAAAGCTTTTTACTCTTCTGAGTAAATAACTAGAAAAAATAGTTATATTTTGACTCAAGTGTTACCTATATTTTATTTTAGTATAAAACTAATATTACGCCGCTGAAAACTGGAAAATATACATTTATCAATAGATTTAAAGTTAAAACTTCCAACGAAACATCTAGAAACGTTTCACATTAAAGTTATTTTAAAATAGTAATTAAAACCTTTGTGCATGATTATTAAAAAGCAGGAAAACAACGTTTAAAAAATGCACAAATAATACGTAATAAAAAAAGAAAAATGCCCAGCTAAACTGATGGCATTGAGCTCACAGGCTATTCACACTAATTGTATATTATACACTTATTTTAAAGTATAATGCCCCTCAAAAAACTAAGTGAAGGGGAATTAGCCCCCGTTTCCCCCCCTTATACTTAACCAGTGAACCTCCAAATCTAATCAGGGAAGCCCCTTATCATAATAAAACGGTATTCCAAATTTGGAGCAAATCGAATAATCCTGCAAAAAGAACATTTATCTAAATTAAGAAGGTGGACTAACCCCCCTTTATCTTTAACCAATGAATCGCCAAAACGAATCAGGGAAGCTCCTTAACATAATAAACCGGTATACCAAATTTGGAGCAAAGCGAATAATTCTGCATGAAAAACCGTTTATATAAATTAAGGGGGTGGCCTAGCCCCCTTCCCCCTTTATCTTTAAACAATAAACCCCCAAATCTAATCAAGGAAGTTCCTTAACATAATAAACCGGTATACCAACTTCGGAGCAAATCGAATCATTCTGCATGAAAAACCCAATTATCTGAATTAAGGAGGTGGACTAGCCCCCTTTTCCCCCTTTATTCTTAACCAATGAACCCCCAAAATTAATCAAGGAAGTTCCTTAACATAATAAACCGGTATACCAAATTCGGAGCAATTCGAATCATTCTGCATGAAATACCCATTTATCTGGATTAAAAGGGGCGCACTAGCCCCCTTTCCCCCCTTTATTCTTAACTAATGAACCTCCAAAACTAATCAGGGATGTTCCTTAACATAATAAACCGGTATACCAAATTCGGAGCAAATCGAATGATTCTGCATGAAAAACCCATTTTTCTGAATTAAGGGGGGGGTGGACTAACCCCGTTTTTCCCCCTTTATCCTTAACCAATGAACTCCCGAAACAAATCAGGGATGTTCCTTAACATAATAAACCGGTATACCAAATTCGGAGCAAATTAAATGATTCTGCATGAAAAACCCATTTTTCTGAATTAAGGGGGGGGGGACTAACCCCCATTTTCCCCCTTTATCCTTAACCAATGAACCCACAAAACTAATCAGGGATGTTCCTTAACATAATAAACCGGTATACCAAATTCGGAGCAAATCGAATGATTCTGCATGAAAAACGCATTTTTCTGAATTAAGGGGGGATGGACTAACCCCGTTTTTCCCCCTTTATTCTTAACCAATGAACCCCCAAAACTAATCAGGGATGTTCCTTAACATAATAAACCGGTATACCAAATTCGGAGCAAATCGAATGATTCTGCATGATAAAACCATTTTTTTGAATTAACGGGGGGGGGGGGTTGGACTAACCCCGTTTTTCCCCCTTTATCCTTAACCAATGAACTCCGAAAACTAATCAGGGATGTTCCTTAACATAATAAACCGGTATACCAAATTCGGAGCAAATTAAATGATTCTGCATGAAAAACCCATTTTTCAGAATTAAGAGGGGGACAAACCCCCCTTTTCCCCCTTTATCCTTAACCAATGAACCCCCAAAACTAATCAGGGATGTTCCTTAACATAATAAACCTGTATACCAAATTCGGAGCAAATCGAATGATTCTGCATGAAAAACCCATTTTTCTGAATTAAGGGGGGGTGGACTAACCCCGTTTTTCCCCCTTTATCCTTAACCAATGAAACCCCAAAATTAATCAGGGATGTTCCTTAACATAATAAACAGGTATACCAAATTCGGAGCAAATCGAATGATTCTGCATGAAAAACCCCTTTTTCTGAATTAAGGTGGGGTGGACTAACCCCGTTTTCCCCCCTTTATCCTTAACCAATGAACCCCCAAAACTAATCAGGGATGTTCCTTAACATAATAAACCGGTATACCAAATTCGGAGCAAATCGAATGATTCTGCATGAAAAACCCATTTTTCTGAATTAAGGGGGGGGACTAACCCCGTTTTTCCCCCTTTATCCTTAACCAATGAACCCCCAAAACTAATCAGGGATGTTCCTTAACATAATAAACCTGTATACCAAATTCGGAGCAAATCGAATGATTCTGCATGAAAAACCCATTTTTCTGAATTAAGGTGGGTTGGACTAACCCCGTTTTCCCCCCTTTATCCTTAACCAATGAACTCCCAAAACTAATCAGGGATGTTCCTTAACATAATAAACCGGTATACCAAATTCGGAGCAAATTAAATGATTCTGCATGAAAAACCCATTTTTCTGAATTAAGGGGGGGAGACTAACCCCCCTTTTCCCCCTTTATCCTTAACCAATGAACCCCCAAAACTAATCAGGGATGTTCCTTAACATAATAAACCGGTATACCAAATTCGGAGCAAGTCGAATGATTCTGCATGAAAAACCCATTTTTCTGAATTAAGGGGGGGTGGACTAACCCCGTTTTTCCCCTTTATCCTTAACCAATGAACCCCAAAACTAATCAGGGATGTTCCTTAACATAATAAACCGGTATACCAAATTCGGAGCAAATTAAATGAATCTGCATGAAAAACCCATTTTTCTGAATTAAGGGGGGGGGGGCGGTGGACTAACCCCGTTTTCCCCCCTTTATCCTTTACCAATGAACCCCCAAAACTAATCAGGGATGTTCCTTAGCATATTAAACCGGTATAACTAATTCGGAGCAAATCGAAAGATTTTGCATGAAAAACCCATTTTTCTGAATTAAGGGGGGGGGGATGGACTAACCCCGTTTTTCCCCCTTTATCCTTAACCAATGAACTCCCAAAACTAATCAGGGAAGCGCCTTATCACAATGAACCTAGGAAAAAATTTTGAAGCAAATCGGATGTTTCTATCAAGAGTTATCGCGTTACGTACATACGTACGTACGTACATACATACATACATACATACATACATACATACATACATACATACATACAGAACGGGCGGGCACATTAGCTCTCAAGCTTTGATAGCCTGTGAGCTAAAAAGCAGTAAACAGCTGTTTCGAATGACAGAAGCCAATGAGACAGAATCGGATGAAACGACTGAGTGGACAAGTAGTGACATCTACCGGAGAATGGGAGAAAAAGAAACAAAAAAGGGGAAATTAAATTAATGCTTTCCAAATACTTGGAAAATCAGGAGTACTAGATAAGTCATTGACTAAAGAGTGAGAATTTTTAATGATGTAGTAAGCTTCCCAAAAATCAAGATCAAGGTTAGAAGAACATTTCTGGATAATGATGGCTGAGGAAAATTGAACCTATGTTGAAAAGACCAACAATGTTGAGCAATAGAAGAACGTTAAAGCTACTGATTTTTAACATAACATTCATTTTCTTTTAAACGAAATCTAAGAGCACGTTTAGTCTGGCCAACATAAGATAGACCACACTGGCAGAGATTTGATAAATACCCCAGTTATCTAGGCGATAAATGGGGTGTTTGAGATTTGAAAAAGAGATTTTATTAACAGGAGGAAAAATAACATTAAAAACCAAACCTTGTTAAGATTTTAGCAACTTGCCGACTGGTTAAAAAAAATGGCAACACTACTGAAGTATTGGACTTGGAATTAGAATGCTTTTCAGAATAGACGGGTTTCGTCAATTTCTTATAAATAGAATCTATAATATTAGAAGAATAACCACGATCAACAGCAATACCTTTGAGGTAATTACGTTCAGCACTGAGTAACTGAAGAGTGGAACAAATATTGGTAGCCAGAAAAACAAAAGTATTGAAAGCAGCGAATTTCTGGTTGGGAGGATGAGAAGAATATCTGTGAGGTGGGAGATTGGCAACAAAAGGTTTACGAAAGACGGTAGTCTAAAAACCATTTTCGCAACGAATAACAAGGACATCCAGGAAAGAAAGACAGTTATTGGTCTGAATTTCAGAGGTAAATTGAATGCAGGGATCAATGGAATTCGTAATAGGGAGAATATGAACAATATCCGAATTCATTTCAGCCAGGACATAAACATCATCAACATAACGAACCTAGAACGGAAATTTTAAATTTTCAAAAAGTTCGACCTCAAAATAGTGCATATAAATATCAAATAAAATTGGACTAAGAGCCAATAACCCCAACCCATAGCCAAACCGACCATTGAGAACCACTAGCCATACCGTCAATCATACGAAAGGAATTTCCATTAAAAACAAAAGTATTTTGCAACAAGCAATCCCGAGTGAGAAGAGTAAGCTCCTCGATTTTAAAATAAGAGAAATGGAATTCACAAAGCCATTTCTTGAGGCAATCTAAAGCCCCCTCAACCGGAACGTTAGTAAATAAAGAATTAACATCAAAAGAAACCATCATGTGTCCCTGTGGCTTAAAATTATGAAGTTTTTTAACAAAATCAAAAGAATTATTAAGATTGAAACAGTTACCGCTCAAAAGAGAAGGAAAAAAAAGAAACTAAATATTTGGCAAGCTTATAAGAAGCTGTACCAAGACTAGAGACTATAGGTCTGAAAAGAATGTCAGGTTTATGGACCTGAGGTAAAGCATAAATCCTGGCACAATGCGCAATAAAAATAATAAGATACTTCTTAAAGTTAGCAGAAATAATAGGAGAAAACTTGATGGCAGACTTAATAGAGTTAATTTCCCTATTGGAAGGGTCTTTGTGGATGTCCACATAAGGCCCATCATTAATTAATTTATGGGATTTTTCCAAATACGAATATTTATCGAGAAGAACAATCTGACCACCTTTATCAGCCTTGGTAATGATTAAGTTTGGATCAGAACGCAAATTTTTCAATCATTGTTTAACAAGATTTTTAAGAATGTGCTTATAGACATTAGAATTGAAATCAACAGTATTGGCAATGAGATGCCTGATGGACTCTTTTTGAGAAGAAGATAGAGCAGTATGCTTAAAGGCTCTTTCAATAGGAGCAATTAGATTAGGTAAAGAAGGAATAGCAGAGACAGAGTAATTGTTATTCAATTTGAGAGCATCGAGTTGATAACCGATTCACTTAAAGAAACAATAAAAAAATTGACAACGACATTTTGGCTAACAGCAGGCAAATTGCTGGAGTTATTAACGGCAGAACTTTTACAAATTTTATTGAATTTCTGCTTTAAAACCGAACAAAGATCAGAAGAAGCTGTGAGAACTCTACTCCATGCCCTCCTGTATATAGACTCAAAATCAGGTGTAGAATTAGCGAGGCTGATTTGTATAGAACATAACTCGCACTCTATATGAGCAATTTTATGGCAAATCTCTTGAATCAGAGCTCTTAAAAGAGCTAATTTAGAACGAAATAAAACCTTGTCAATTCTATTAGAAGAAAATAAATTACAACGTGTAAAAATGAAATTAAGAATACCTTCTTACGCCTACAGTCAAGTCGGAAATGTAAGTATTCCAAAAACCTGTACCTTTTTAGTCGTAAAGAGAAGGTTAAAAGGTAAAAAAATAAGGTTATTCCTAATTTCAATTCGATACGTTTTAATTTATTTTCGTTCAATATAATTGATAAGGTCTTATTTCGTTCTTAATTAGCTTTTTTAAGAGATCTGATTCAAGAGACTCTCCATAAAATTGCTCATATAGAGCGCGAGTTATATTCTTTACATATCAGCTTCTGTTCATTGTTCGGTTTTAAAGAAGAAATTCAATACACTTTGTAAAAGTTTTACCGTTAATAACTCCAGCAATTTGCCTGTTGTTAATCAAAATGTCGTTGTCAGTATTTCTAGTGTTTTTGTAAGTGACAATCAACTCGATGCTCTCAAATTGAATAACAATTTCTCTGTCTCTGCTATTCCTTCTTTACCTAATCTAATTGCTCCTATAGAAAGAGCCTTTAAGCATAGCGTTTTAACTTCTCTCAAAAAGATTCCATCAGGCATCTCATTGCCAATACCGTTGATTTAAATTCTAATGTCTATAAGCCCAATCTTAAAAATCCTGTTAAACAATGTTTGAACAATTTGCGTTCTGATCCAAACTTAATCATTACCAAGGCTGGCAAAGGTGTTCAGATTGTTCTTCTCGATAAATGTTCGTATTTGGAAAAAATCAAATAAATTAATTAATGATGGACCTTATGTGGACATCTACAAAGACCCTTCCACTAGTGAAATTAACTCTATTAAGTCTGCTATTTAGAAATGTTCTTCTGTCCTTGATATTGATTTTTGGGAACCTTATTACATCCTTAAAAATTCTCACTCTTTAGTCAATGACTTATCTAGTACTCCTGATTTTCGAAGTATTTGGAAGGCATTAATTTAATTTCCCCTTTTTTGGTTTCTTTTTCTCTCATTCTCCGGTAGATGTCGCTACTTATCCACTCAATCGTTTCATCTGCTTCTGTCTCATTGGTTGTTTTGCCGCATTCTCTACCCGTATCGGGTATATAAGCCGGCGCGTCTCTGTCATTTTCCTCAGCCTTCCTTTTTCCAGCACGATGTGTCTTACTCTATCTTGCTCTGAAGAAGAATCTCGCTGGTGTTAGCACCTTTATGTTCATTGTAAAAAATAAAGACAATATGGACCACTTAACAATTTCTACTAATAATAATTTTGCAATTTCCTATTCTACAGCGGGCTATATGTAGAAACATTCCTTATTTAGAATCTTGACTCTTTAATTCCTTTAGCGAATTAGCTATTTTTCTATATACCCAATCATGTTTCCCTGACGTCGAGGTCTAGATGCCAGGCCCCGTTGTTTTCTGTCATGAAAAGATCTATTTATTCGGCAGAAATAGGCCAAAAAAAATTTTATTAATGAAGTTTTTATCGATTCTTTGTTTTGTATGGAATTACTATTTCAGTGATGGAATACAATAGTATAAATAAAAATCATTTCACTTTTTCCTTTGAAAATACCTTCAAATATACTGCGTTGAACCACCAGTAAATAATATTCAAATATCATGAAGTTAGTAAGTTTATTACAGTAAACATACTAAATATTTTTTTAGATATTATAAATAATAATCTCAATGTCATTAAATTCAATAATTTAAAAAATACCTTAGTCCTTTGGATATATGAAGATATTCTTAAAAATCCTTAGTTTATCCTAGTTAGGAAGAAAATATAGTTAGATTTTTACTTAAGTGTTATCTATATTTTATTTTAGTATAAAAAATATTACACTGCTGAAAATGGGAAAATATAAATTTATAAATCGACTTAAAGTTATAACTTCCACCAAAATATCTGTAAACATATAACATCGAACTAATTGTACACATTATTACATTATTTCATATATTTCATACTTCAGAATGCTTAGTATATCAAAAATTGTTTTTTTTTTTTTTTTTTTTTTTTTTAACCTAAGTATTATATTTTCTCATTTGGTTATTCATTGCGGTATGAAATTTATGTATATTTTTGAAAACAGAAATATTCCAGTCTTTTTTGTTTTTTCAGAATGATACATATAAAGCTATTTTAGTTTTACTCTGAATAATAAAACAATAACTACTTGTATGAAATAACTACTTTTACACTTGAAGATGTATTAATAACATCTCACCATTTGTAAATAAGTCAATGGAACAATATATGAAAAATTATCAATAATTTTTCTAAAATACTCATTGATCGTAGCTTCAATTGTTAGCACCTTTATGTTTACTGTAAACATATAGACAATATAAATCCCTTTTCAAAAGACTTTTATCTCTGACAAAAGAATAATAATTTAACTTATGATTTTCTATTCTACAGCATGTTATGTCTAATGTAGAAGCGTTTCTTATTAGAAATCTTGCCACTTTTTTGTCTATACTTCTGTATACCTAATCGAGTTTTCCTGAGGTCGAGGTCCAGATGCCAGGTCCCGTCATTTTCTGTCCTACAATGTAAAGAAATGTTTTACTATTTCGCAGAAATAGGTAAAAAAATCTTATTACTGAAGTTTTATCGATTTCTTGTTTTTGTATGAAATCAGCATTTAAGTGATAATATGGGAAAAAATGTTCAAATATCTTGAACTTAATAAGTTTCTTTACTGTAAACTTAGTGAATATTTTATTTAGATATTATGAATATTAAACTCAATATTCTTGACTTAAGAGATTCTTAAATAATCTTTTAAAACAACTTAAACTTACAGATAAAATATCGAAGATTGAAAATGCTCTTTAAAGAGTAGACGTTTGATAATTATTACACCATTATACATAATTATTACACCATTTATCATTCGGTTACATTTTCTACAACGCTGTGGAATGTATATATTTTTTCATGAACAAAAACATATTTTTATATGTTAAAAGTCATAGGGTATATAGTTCAGAATAATATTCAAATAGATAACATAAATCCTTTTACCCTTGAGATTTCGAATAATCGCATTATGTCAATGAACATTACACAATATGCCAATGCAACAACAAATTCAAAATAAGCAATAATTTCTTACAAATGCTTTTTTGTCACCTGAAGTGTATTTGCCTGAAATGTCAGCACATTCTTATCTATTGTCAGCACAATCACAGCAAATACCACACTGACAAAGAAGCATTAAGTTAATGACCTATTCTTCAGAATGTGTAGAAATCAGTGAGAAGAATCTCACGTCTTTGTATAATTTTCATTATCTGTTTTACATTCTTGTGCAATGCGTAAAAGGGTTTTACTGTTTTAAATAAAAGGTTAGAAGGAATAGTTATCTTATTACTAAAAATATTACCCTTTATAGGTTTTGTATAAACTGCTTACTACTACGCCAATAACATGGAAGTTATATTTAAAATTAAAGTTATATGTAACAACTTCCTCTAACATATATAAAAATGCTGTACGTTGAGTTTACTGTAGTGCAGTAACTCAAAAACTAATTTTTAAAATAAATGTTAAAATTAACTCTTTAATCCGGTTGAATTTAAAATAATGCAACGCGATTTTCTTATTCAATTCCTACTATTAGTTCGCACTTTCCCTATATTTATTTATTTATATATCTTGTTCAAATTTTCAGTCGTTAATAAAATACTTATTATTCTTCCTATCAAGTTGAAATATTTTTTTTAAACTTGTACTGGATGACAATTGATGCTAATACTGATTTTTCAAATATTAATTCATTAATTAAATTTTAATTAACTAGGGGCTCCGCCCCCTTGCTCGCTACGCTCACCAACCCCCCACGTAATCGCTTCGCAATTCCGTTTGGTATTGCGAAGCAATCTCTATTCTCTAGTCAACCGCAGCCGTCATTGTTTTGCGTTTCAATTCTGGATCCTTATTTTCTATGCATTCAATTTTTAGATTCCATTTGGTAAAGACGAGCTCCTCCTCAACTTCTGACAATTTTACTTTCTTATCTCCAATCAGCTTACAGATTTTCATAATTATAAGAATTATTAAATATGCCGAAAATTATATGTATGGTATTACGAATATTGTAAATACTTAGTGTTTGTGCTTAAAAATAATGTAAATAGTTCAATTAAGCTTTATTCATCAGCTAATGTCAGTTTTTATTGCATTGAAATATCTCAATTTGTTTATTTTCTGTAAGCAAATAAACCCTACTGGATTTCAATGGGAGTCTATGGAAATTTGGCGAAATAGTGGAAATAGCGCCAAGTTGGCGTCACTTTTGGCAACTAATTTTGGTCGCCAAATTTGGGGAAATATCGCTATGTTGGCGACGTTTGGCGACAGAGCCGGGTCCTCCCTTTGATAATCCTCCTTATAGCTTCAGAAAGCTTTGACCAATGAAATGCGATTCGCGGTATCTACGCAGATTTTCATTGGTCCATTTCCAAAGCATTATTTTTTTTTATATAGAGAAAGATTAATTTTAGTTTTATATGGCAGACAAAATTGGGGTCATTGGTTATTGAACAGCATTTATTGCATCTTCATATCTATAAGGGGGGGTACCTTAGGGGGCCCTGTTCTGTCGCCAAATACCGGCATGTATGTTGCCAACTTGGCAATATATCGCGAAATTTGGCGACCATAATAACTCTCCAAAAGTTACGCCAACTTGGCGATATCTCAAATATTTCGCCAAATTCCCATAGACTTCTATTGTAAACCTACTTGCTTACAGAATATCAGCAAATTAAGACATTTTAATGCAATAAAAACGAATATTAGCTTAAGGGATTATATTAATTTTTTCTTTGATGACCTAAGTAGGAATTGCCTTTAAAAACAAAATTTTTGTATTACTTGTTTTTTCCTTACTTTAAAACTTTAAAATGATACATTTATTTCTTATTTCCACCGAATAACAGAAAAATATTTATTTATATTATTTAACACATTTTGCGATTGGGTTTAATAATATCACTTCCTTTAAAAAATACGCGAAATAAATAATAATTGTCTATGAAAGAATTTTAGGGGTACATTAAAGTTACAACACCTTCATGTATATCGTAAAAATGGTTACAGTAAATACTTCCATCTAGTAAAAAAAATATTCACTCACAAGGGAACCACTTTTGGTGTTGCTCGCACCTAGCACTGACACCTGGTGCATTTTAAAGCCCAACATTATGAAGTTTGAGAATCGATAAATTTTTCTGTTAAAATAATATTTCTTGATTATACAGCAGCATAACTTTCTGAAAATGCAATTTTCGAGACCACTTATCGGACTATTAACATTGATTTTTTTTTTAATGAAAAGCATTTAAAAATAAAAATTAGTTAATAATAAGTATAAAATATTGAAAAAAGTTTGAAAATTCTTTCAAAAACCCACGAATTTGATTTTGAAAAATTGCAACTTTATATTCATATTTTTGGCGGGAAAACAGTTGGCGTTTATTTTCAAAAGTAGAACTTTCCGGCAACCCCAGCCAAATGTCATAGCTGAATTCGTAATGGCTAGAAATTGCAACGTCTGCCCTATTTCGCCACAGTAATTTTTCTAAATTGTGTAAAAATATTAATTTACTTTATGATTACTTTTACCGAAGGACCGTTAAATACAGCAACATTTCATTTTAAACATTAGAAACTTTATTTCATTCGATTTCATAAGAAAAAAGTTTACTTATTTGTATTTCACTAAAAAATAGTTTTCAATGATCTTCGAAGCTTTTATAGAATTATATTTATTATTTATATATTTATCGTCTGCATAGAAAAAAAAATAAAATCCTAATATTTCTTTCTTATGCTATCAATTATAAAAAAAATCGCAATCTGATATAATTCTAGTAATATGTTCTGTACATTTGCTCTTCGGATAAAGCGGGCGGAAAAATTGTAGCGCCATATTTGGCGACTTAACTCACTTTTAGCGTAAAATAAACAAATAAATATGTAATAATAAAAAAATAAAAGTATAAAAAAGTATATAAAATATTATTTTAACAGAGAAATGTTTTCGGTTCTCTATCTTTTATGTATAGGGCTACAAAACGCACCAGGTCTCGATGCTAGGTGCGAGCAACAACACCAAAAGTGGTTCCCTTGTCAGTTAATGACCTTCGATTCAACAGAATGTTGTAAACTGTAAACTTTCGTTATAGCAAAGTTCTTGTGTTTTATAGCATTATTCAATCAATTTTCTGTTTATGAAATGTTTAAACAGATTTTAATATTTGAAGGAAAAGGCAAGGAAACACAGTTATCATATACACTATATGGCATAATGACCGTTCACTTACAATTTTAGACATTTTGTCGAATATTTAGAAATATACCATTCAGATTCTTCTGGAATTTCAGGACTAAAAAGTACTGGTTTGACTTCATATATTTATCAACGTCGATTTGATAAAGGGGACAATTAGGGGACTGAAAAAGAAACTAAAGATAAAATAATACATGGGATCACCCTGTAAATGCAGGAAATGATCTATCGCCGCAGAATAAAAAAAATTTTGATAATGTGCAACATGTTTTCTGATTTTTGTAAGAATAGACGTATATTCTTGGAGATAAAGCGATTTTTTTTAAAGTTCATGAATGTTTTATGCTTATGTCACGCAGGGTTTCAACCAAATTTAACGCCAGGTTCAGAAAAACTGGCAAAATGTAATACAAACAATACCGTGCGATTGGAGTATAAATATATTAAAAAATTTTTGAAGTATGAGAAGTTGTATGCAATAATTTTTATCTGCGCATACGCGAACGATATTTTTTTTTATATATAATTTAACAGTCAACTCTATGGAGCAACTCGTAAAAAAAACCGGTCAAGTATCGTGATAATTCAGAAAGATATCGTCGGTAGAGTGAGCTGATTTTTAGTTGCTCTATAAAAGAAGCTGAATGACAAGGGATTTTTCACAAATTGTCAATTTTTTTTTTTTTTTTTTTTTTTTTTTTTATTGATGATTTAGTTCTTCTTAGATAACCACCAGAACGAGCCTGTCCAATGATACAAAGAGGTATCAAAACCGAAACATTTGTTCCAAATTTACTCATTGATATTATTTAAACACTAACTTTTTTCTGAAAGTCAGTTTACAAAAAACGATTAGTGGAAAATCCCTTATCATTCAGCTGCTTTTAGAGAGCAACTAAAAATCAACTAACTCTATCGACGGTATCATTCTGAATTTTCACGATATTTGACTGGATTTGTTTATGAATTGCTCCATAGGATTGACTATTAAATTATGTAAAAAATAAAATAAAAATAAAATAAATTCTTTGTTATCGTTTGCACATGCGCAGATAAATGTTATTTCATACAACTGCTCATATTTCATAAAATATTTAATATATTTATTTTCCAATTGCAGTATATTGTTTTTACTACCTTTTGCTTTTTTTCTGAAGCTGGAGTTAAATTTGATTGAAAACCCTGCATGATATAAGCTAAAAACATGAATGAATTTTTTGAACTTAAAAAAAAAAAAAAAAAAAAAAAAAAAAAAAAAAAAAATCTATATATCTCCATGAATATACGTGCTATTCTTACAAAAATAGGTAAACATTTTATACAGTATCCGCAAATTTGTATTCTGATGCGATGGATCATTTCGTGCATTTTAATCTACAGGGTGATCCCAAGTATTATTTTTTTTCTTTGATTTTTTGTTTGCCCCCTAATTGTCCCTTATCAATTCGACGGTGAAAAATATGAGGTCAAACATGTTTTTTTTTTGTCCTAAAATTCCAAAAGAATCTGACAAGTGTATTTCTAAATATTCGACAGAATGTCTAAAATTGAAAGTGACCGGTCGTTAATGCCCATATAGTGCTTTTCAAATTATATCTTTTACTTGTTTATGCATAAAATGAATATTACTTCACTTGTATCATGAAATATACATTTATAAATAGAATTAAATACAGTATATCTCTTCAAGATTCATAGAAACATAATATAGGGAAATAATTTGTACAGGGCGCCTAAGTTTCTCATGACTATCTCAAAATTTTTAGTGCAAATGCCAAAACTTTTCAATTATTTCAACTGATTAAAAAAAAAAAACATAATTAAATTTAATTTTCATATTATTTCACAACGAGAATTCGTTTTACATCTGTTAAATGATATAGTGAATGATAAATTTGCCAAAAAATATTAATATCGGATATATAACATAGATATGTTTTATGTTCGATGGTAATTTTTGGAAACAGTTACAATTTAGTTATCGTAGAATAAATTTTGAAAGAAAGAAAAATAGATCATTGTCGATCTATGATGTTCTATGATATTAAAGTGGGCCTAAATCAAGAAGAAAGGCTTAAAGTCTACATTCCATATACAGTCGAACCCGGTTAAGACGCTCAAGATTAATACGCGATCCTGCTTAATACGTGGGATTTTTCTCACCCCTTGAACATCGCCTATAAGGCTAATGCAAAAATATCACGTTTAATAGGCGAACGGTTATTACGCTAACCCGCTTAATACACGATAAATTCTCGGTCCATTTAGGGAAAATCACGTTTAAGACGCGAATTCATTGATGAAGATGCGAATTCCTTCTCTCTTCACGAATGTTGCCAATGGACCTTATGCACACGACCTAAGGTTGAGGCTAAAATTCGTCTGCTGGCGCTATTTACTGGCGGTGTTCAGAATAGCTGTCTATGGAGTGTGAGTTATTAATGCATGCTTGTTTGTTGAAAATACCGCAAAAAAATCCTTTTTTGTAGAAGCATATACTTAATACAGTGTAATATAAATCCAAATTGTTGTTCTGTATGCAAGAAAATTCCTTAAGTTTGCAAAATTTCTGTTAAAATGTATGCACTCAACCTGGATCAAGGCTAAAATCGTCTTCTAGTGGTGTTTGCCCATGCAGATACTGGCATTCTGGCGGTGCAGTGGCTAGAATAACAGATCAACATACCGCTAGCTCTGGAATTTGACTTCATCTGCATAAGGTACATTTAGCGGATTATTTTTATTCAGGTAAAAAACACTGTTTCCGAATATTATTAAAAGCCAGAATTACTAATCGGGAATAGTGGCAGCTATATGAATAAAGCAAAACCCCATAAATTAGCAAAGTTGCAATTATTCTTTGATCCCACCTCTACTCTTTGTCTCCCGCTTCGCGTATGTTTTAACTCTAATATAGATGTAGACGAATTCAGGAAGCTCAGATAGGTCATAAAAATTATTATGATTAGAGATGATCATGAGCGCTGTTAATGTGGTTTTGAATACATATTATAGGCAACAGAAAATGAAACTTAGAAAATGAAACTCTTAAAGATGAAACAAATACGATGGCAGTTGGATAATTCTTTTATGTTTTCTTTATTCTTTGCTATGCTAACAATACACAAAGATTATTAGAAGTATTAAATTAAATATGATTTTAAAACTGGGTTGGGTTTCAAAGATTTATTTTTTTTTTTTTTTTCAGGTTTGAAAAAAAATGCCTAGTAGGAAAATCATTTTTTTGTTTTATTTTTTGTTTCAACGTATTAATCGACAATAAATACCATGTTGGAATCCATGTTTATTTTCCGTTATTATTCCAGGTGGTCCTATAAAAAGAAACAAGGAGTTAAAGTGAAATACAATTAATTTTTAATCTAAATTTACATAGAAGACACAATTTTCGAACATAAACACATAAATAAAAGCTCTAAAGTTCATTTAGACGATTAAATGTGTAAATAAGCCTAATTCCTGCAACGTTATACAAATCCCGTTTAATACGCGGTCCGCTTAATACGCGACTTTTGCCCACTCCCTTGAAACGCGTCTTAACCGGGTTCCACTGTATATAAATGCTGCTCCATTTCATGCCACTGTATTCAGATGTTTTACATAAATTAGAAGAAGTCGAAATTCTCTCTTAGAGGAAAACCACTTAAGAAGACTTTTCCAGATGTGGTCCCAAACTAACTGTCGGCAGTATGAAAATAGTTACCGATAATAATCGTTATACCTGGAAAATTATTCAGAAGTAAGTTGACAGCGTATCGGCCTCTATACATAAGATTATTCATAAAGAATATTGTACGAATAAATTAGTTTGTCGTTGTTCGCTATTAGTTTACAGAACACCAAAAGGCTCGCGTGTAAGAATCAGTAAAGAATAACTAAAATTACTTAGTGATGGTGAACGCTGCATGATATTTAAAATGATAATTGCCGATGAGGCGTACATACTATTCTGTGACGTTACAATAGGTCAGGAAAGTAAATTATGGATATTATAAGATAGACCCAGCCTAAGAATAGTGAAAACAAAACGAGCAATGAAAGAAGGGGTGTACGTCGTATTCTTCAGACTTAGTAGAACACTCCCGAGTTTTAACCCATTAATGCCGACTTCAAAATACTCGATAAATTTTGAAAATTTTGTTCATATTTGTTCATTATGTGTCTATTAAGCACATCGTACATAAATTTCATTTTTCCCGTTATATTTACTAAGTTTTTTTTTTAATGGTAGATTTTTGTACCAACCGGCGTTTGCGTAGTATGCAATCACTTTTTTAATGCAAATTTTGAATTTATTGTTTGATTGCAACAATAATAATAATAATTATAATAATGAATTCTAGATTTATATACTAGTAAAATATTACTTATACTTGTATAATAAGGTTTTTTTTAATTAAAATTATATTTAAAAAATTTAATTGCAATTCAATTTGCAAAGGAAAATTTTGTAAAATATATATAATTTACAAATTCTAAAACTTAGAAAAAAAGATTTAAAAATTGTAATTACCTTTAAAAAATACTAACATATTTTTATTAAACTGAATATTTATGCATTAGAATCAATATGATAACTTTTATGGCATTCGGGATGAAGGTGTTGATTACAATTTTCGCACTTATAGCCATTTCTTCCGCCACACTTTTAGGTAGCTTTCATTACAAAAAGCTACCTATTGCAGCCGTTCGGAGGAAAGCGATTTCAAAAAATTTTGGTATATTTTCATCGATCATGACCCCCAGACCCCGAAACCACCCTCCGTTCAAAAGTTGATATATATATATATATATATATATAATATTTGTCATACTGTAACTCTCATATTTATGAACCGATTTGGATGAAACTCGGTGTGTACATAGTGCATACCAATATCTCGACCGAGTTCGTTGGCCAGCTTCATCCGCCATCTTGTTTAAAAATGGCGGCCATTTAAAATTTTTAAAAAAATTTTTAATTTGAAATGTGGTACCAAAAAATTAAAAATTGAAAAATATTTTTTCTTATTTATTTGACCTTGATACAAAGATTACGGAACAGTTTTTATTTTGTCTATATCTTAAAAAATGGCTGAGTTATAGCACTTTCAATTTCTAGCGTAGCTGACAATTTGAAACGACCTGATATTTGTCACGCGATAACAGGAATATTTATGAACCGATTTAGATGAAACTCGTTGTGTACATAGTACATACCAAAATCTCGACCGAGTTCGTTGGCCAGCTGCATCCGCCATCTTTTTTCAAACTGGCGGTCATTTAAATTTTTTTTTTAAATTAAAATCTCAAATGTGATGCCAAAAAATTGAAAAATGAAAAATATTATTTTCTTATGTGTTTGACCTTGATAAAAAGATTCCGGAGCAGTTTTTGTTTGGTCTATATCTTAAAAAAGGGCTGAGTTATAGCATTTTGAATTTCTATTGTGGCTGACATTTTGAAACGACCTGATATTTGTCACGCGATAACAGGCGTATTTATGAACCGATTTATATGAAACTCGGTGTGTACATAGTACATACCAATGTCTCGACCGAGTTTGTTGGCCAGCTTCATCCGCCACCTTGTTTCAAAATGGCGGCCATTTACATTTTTAAAAAAAATTTTAAATTTGAAATGTGATACCAAAAAATTGAAAATTGAAAAATATTTTTTTCTTGTGTGTTTGACCTTGATACAAAGATTCCGGAGCAGTTTTTGATTCGTCTATATCTTAAAAAATGGCTAAATTATAGCACTTTGAATTTCTAGCGTGGCTGACATTTTGAAACGTCCTGATTTTTGTCAACCGATAACAGGCCTATTTATGAACCGATATGGATGTACCTTGGTGTGTACAAAGTATATACCAATGTCTCAACTGAGTTCGTTGGCCAGCTTTATCCGCCATCTTGTTTCAAAATGGCGGCCATTTAAAAACAATTAAAAAATTTAAAATAAGGTATGGAAAAATTGGAAAATGAAAAAGTTTTTTTTACGTGTTTGACCTTGATACAAAGATTTCAGGGCAGTTTTTAATTCTTCTACATCTTAAAAAATGGTTGAGTTATAGCACTTTTAAATTTCTAGCATGGCTGAGATTTTGAAACGATCTGATATTTGTCACGCGATAACACACGTTTTTATTAACCTATTTGGATTTAAGACGGCATTTGGATAGTATATAGCAATGTCTCGACCAAGTTCACTGGCCAGCTTCATTTCATCCGCCATCTTGAATCAAAATGGCGGCCATTAAATTAAAAAAAAATTATATGTAAAGTGAGGTGCAAAAAATTTAGAAATTGAAAAAGGTTTCTTTCTTAAGTATTTGACTTTGATATAAGGATTCCGGAGCATTTTTTGTTTTGTCTTTATCTTAAAAAATGGCTCAGATACAGGAGTTTGAATTTCATTATGTGAGTGACATTTTGAAAAATCTGATTTTTAGCCTGCGACAGCACTCATATATATCAACCGATTCCGATGTGAGTGAGCGTGTGCACAGGAATTGCTAAGGTCTCAACCAAGTTCACTGGTTAGCCTCATCCACCATGTGGTCTTAAAAGGGCAGGCACTTCAAGATATCGCCGAATTTGGAAACCAAATATAACTTTAAATAAAATCAGCTTGGATAAAGCTGACTAATTTCGCGAAATTCTCATTCATAAGGATTTAGTATTGATAAAAATTAATATTGAATCTTCTATAATCGGTTTCCACCAAACTGAGCTTTGTGTGTTTGAATAACATAAGCTAGCTTTTTTAAAATAAGGAATTTTAAAGCTACCTCTTCCTCCCGGCACTGGCCGGACGGACTTTTTACATCAGGCACGTTTCTGCTCTGATTTGACTTTCCAATGGTTTCTTTGGTCAAATCTTTGTTCATTTTTAACTTTATGCTTTATTGTCTAAGTTCATAATAAGAGATTATAGACTCATCTACACTGCGATATTCTGGGATGTCTAAATCTTTGCATGCTCTGTTGAAGTGCTCAAAAAGGGGCGGACTTTATATAATCTATCATCGTCCATTTCCATGTTATTTGCGAAATGTACGGATCTCAAAATCACATCAAAAGTGTCTCTTCTCAACGACTGTGAAATTAAATCGTAATGCACGTCAGTTGAAAGAGCCCAATAGAGTCTTTTATAACCAGATACTAATAAAATGCCAATGAATTCAAGAATATTTTCCTTTGTGAGAATTTTGTGAGTCCAAACCGACAATTACATAGCACTAAAGAATTATGCATCTCATTTCGCGACACGTATTTATTCATAGGTGGCTTTCTATATGTGCCCTTGAATTTTAAAATTCGTTACAACGAGAGAATGGAAGTGGCACAAAATAAACACTTTGCGACAAAAACTAGCACAAATGAATGCCGTAATACAATTTAGATTTCGTTGATTGGGCAGGTCCACCAAAATGTACGCCCTGTGTTGAAAAAGTGGAAAATTCGTTATATCAAGGGAGTGAGAATGGCACAAACGAAACTTTTTACGGCACAAACCGACATTTACATAGCACTAAAGAATTGCGTATTTCATTTCGTGGCACGTATTTACGTACGATTTTCATAAGTGGTTTTCTATAAGTGCCCTTGAGTTATAAAAATTCGTTATAATGAGATAAACGGAAGTGGCACAAAAGAAACTTTTTGCGCCACAAACCAGCACAAACGTAACATAAACCGAATGCAGTAACAAAATTTTCATTTCGTTGATGGTGCGGAGCTGTCGTTTTACTGGCCCCGCCCCATTTTGTTCGTTATAACGAGGGAACAGAAGTGGCACAAACGAAATTTTTTGCGGGAGAAACCACACAGTAAAAAAAACAAGTGGGTTAGTGTGATCGCAGATCGCACAGAGGATTTCGTTTAATATTCCTTTCAAAACACTTTATCCTTTTGCGAAATCTGTTAGTTCCACATTTCGCCACCAGGAGGCGCACTCCATTTTACACAAACCTCTATCCGAACAAAGCTCCGTTTTACAACCTATCCGTAGGTATATTAGGCGAGGGGTTCGGGTCTATAGCACCCGAAATAGGTAAGCACCCCCAGGCGGTAAAAAGTGGAACTGAAATATGTAAGGCTATGTGCATAATATGAAAGAGTGGTCAAAGTGGTGCCGGCATAAGTTAGAAAACTACCCACCGGGTGAAATGGGGGGGGGGAGGTTAGAAAAATTGCTTAAGATACCCAAGTTAGAACCCGGTGGGTAAATAATATAAGACCTTTTTTGAAAATTTTATGATTTTTCGTGTGGTCGTAAGTGTTCTGCTATACCTATGCAAAATTTTAAGCTTTCAACTTAATTAGGGGCTCAGTTAGAACAAAAAGATTAAAAGTACACAAGTTGGAGCCCAGAGGGTTAAATATAAGACTTTTTCAAAATTTTAGGATTTGTCGTTTGATGTGAGATGTTCAGCTATAAGTATGCAAAATTTTAAGCCTTCAACTTAATTAGGGGCACAGTTAGAACAAAAAGATTAAAATACACAAGTTCGAGCCCAGAGGGTTAAATTTAAGGCTTTTTCAAAATTTTGGATTTGTCGTTTGATGTGAGGTGTTCAGCTATAAGTATGCAAAATTTCAAGTCTCCAACATATATAGTTTCTGAGAACGGGCTCTGTGACGGACAGACGGACAGACAGACAGACAGAGCAGCGAGGCGAATAGGGTTTCGTCAGATGAACGAAACTCTAAAAACGGGAAAAATTACAGCTGATTTGGCTGTGAATCACTAAAATACAGCGTTTAATTAACTTCAGTATCGATTTACAGTAAACTGCTGTTATTTCAACAATGGCAAAACCGCCTGGACTACATTCCAGATGAGATACCTACCCTACAGGCACACTGTCAAGCCAAAGCAGGTTATTATTAGCGTTAGTAGTGTCGTACGAGTGTTAGCGTCGGTGTGAATATGTGTCTATTATGAATTCAAAATGGCGATTTTGGATATTTAAATACAATTCTGGGTTACATATTTTAAAAAATCAGGGTAAGTTTTATTTTTATGTTTATTCGTATCATTGATTTAATAACTGTATTAAGTAGGCAGTTCTCTTACATAATGTAAGATACAAATTTTGTATTAGAGCACATATATATAAACGTTGACTGACTGTAGCTTTGAATCATTTGTATAAGGATTAAATATTTTGTCTTAAATTATAACAAAAGAGAATATTGCCGATTTAGATTTGAAAAATTATTTTTTTTTCTTCTTTCCATCATAGGACTTAGTTATTATTTACTTATGTGTCAAAGTACCGGATTAAAAAAAAAAAAAAATCAATATTTTTGAGATATGTTTTGCTTTGCTATTATATATTTTTCGCAATTCCATTTTTTCCGTTATTTGTATTTTAACATACCTTACTAATCTAAATTATACAATATTTTTTAATTGTCTAAAAGTTTTAAGTGCGCTTTTTGTACTAATTTAAATGTTTTTATTTATTTAATGTATTGTTATAGTTTATTAAAACTTCAAAAACAATTTTACGACCTATTGTCCGATTTACCGTCGGAGTTATTCACATTTTATAGATGCTAGCTTTTTACGCGCATTTCTTTTCATTTTTTATATGTAATTTTGAAATCCTTTATTGTGTGTAAGCTGGATACACTTCTTTATTGATCCATGAAATATTCCAAGAGTTTGCTTACTGTCGTCGCAGCATTCAAAAGCAGCAGATCGCATTTTGCTTTTGATAATTATCGAACAATAAGAAGTAATTAGCACTAGATGCTGAAATTAGATATTTTGAATGTTCTCAATGTATGTTATATTACGCAGTACATTTGAAATTCACATAAGGAAAATTCTTTACAATGAGTTGCAATAGTTTAAAATTTACGATTTATTGCTTTTTTCGGTGTATTTTCCTATTTTATTTATTATTTTGCTTTATGGTGCTAAATTTGTATCTTACACATGTATAACAGAATTTATTATATAATAAAGTTATTAAAACAATGATATAAGTAGGCATAAAGATAACACTTATAGAGCTCTTAGTTTTTAAAAGATGTCTCATAGTATACAAAAAAGAAAAATTCAAAGTAAATAAACATTGCAGGGCGGAGGAGGGGGGGGGGGAGGAGTATGCAAACGTATATCTACAAATAATAATAATAATAATAAATAAAATAAAATAAATACAAAATGTATATATATGAAAACAAAAACATATACCGTTAGAATGTCGCATTCACCTTGAAAACTATATCGAAATAAAATTAAAACTTGCTAAAAAGGTGCATTTAATATCATAAATATAAAAAGATGTTAATAAGATGTTATTACATAATAAAATAGTTTTTATAAACTTCCAATATTTCATGCCTAGCGCTTTCGATCACCTACTGATCGAATAGCGATAGTGATCGACAGCGCTCGGCATGAAATCTTGGAGATTTTTAAGTTTTTAAAAACTGTTTTATTATGTAACAACATCTTATTAACATCTTTTTATATTTGTGACATTAAATGCCCCTTTTTAGCAAATTTTAATTTTATTTCGATATAAAATAAATAATAATAAAGGCTAAAAAATTACTGTTATCTTGTTAAAAGTGCTGTAAAATTAACAGCAAAATATGCTGAAAAAATACATTTTTTTGCAAAATCTAAAAAACAAAATTACTGTAAAATTAATTGTAAAAGTGCTGTAAATTTACAAGTTTGCTGTTTACCCGTGAAAAACAAAATTGCTGTAAATTGACAGCAAAATTTGCTGGCACCCATATTGCTAGCATTTTTTGCTGTAAAGATACAGTGATTTTTTTTACAGTGCAGCACAAACGAATGGTGTTGATTAATTTTAAAAATCAATATGGAGTGGGGCCAGTTAAATGAAGGTTTATTTTTTTATTTTCTCGTCGACCTAAGACTGAGACTACATATATGCCGGTTGGAACAATTTTAAACCATTAAAAGTAAAAGTGAATATACGAAATTAAACAAAAGTAAAACTAACTTCAAATAGCATAATTGTATAAAGTAAACTATTCCAATTGTGATTTCATTTAAAAATATTATTAAAATTTCAAAAAAATATGCGTAATTTACCTTTTGCTTTTTGAAGGTAGAGGCATGCTGATTGATTTCGTATTCACTCAGTTTTTACACCTACTACTAGGCACATTTTCCACAAAAATGCGGCAATTTATTTTTATACTTATTTATGATTATTTAAGATGCCAAATGCATCATTGTTTGAGAGATTTGGTTTGGTTTCGGTTTGGTAGATTTTTGTACCAACCGGCATTAATGGGTTAATAATAAATTTGTTTCATGATAGCTAACCGCATCTCAAAAATTTCTGTCTACCCTTGTAGCATAACGCACTTAGAATATAAGTTAAAAAAACAACAAAGGCAATAAACAATTTCTGTGATAAACCATTAGGTGGCAATTTCAAGTGACAACTTCTTTATGTCTATGGTCAATACAGTGACGGAAAATACCTCAGTTTTTACGCGATCCTGCTAAATACGCGATAAAATTCGGTTCCTAGGGGCAAATAATCTCACTTAAGACGTAAATTATTAAAAACATATATGAAATTATTCGAATCTGTCCAATATTACCAATTTAACGGATTTTTTTATTCTAATATTTAAGTACTATTTCCGATTATGAATAACCGCTGTAACATGATTACAGGAAGGAATTGGAAATATTAATAGATACTTCAATGAAAAACACGCTAAATTAGAAAATGATGAATAAATTAGTATGTGTTGAACAAAGACTGGAGCCAAACAAAAAGTACTAGATTTTGTGAAGATTGAACAAATGAGATTGCTTTTTTGTATTCCTTTTACATTTCCTACATTTTGTTTATTTTGTGCCATACTATTAATACTTTTTACACAAAGATTGATAAAATAGCTTTATGTTATTACATAAAACATGAAGGACTTTTAATAAGGGTACTTATTATTAAAAGTACTAACTATGATTTTTATAGCTTGGCTGTGACGTACAGATTGAATAATTTTGGTTTGTGTTAAAAATATATGTATATGGTAGCAGTAATACTATTTTTTTATTTGTTTGTTTAACTTATTTGCTGTTAATAAGGTTATATTTGAATCTATGTTTATTAATGTGCCTGTTCAATAAAAAAAAAAAAAAAAAAAAAAAAAAAAAAAAAAAAAAAAAGTTAAACTTCAATACAGTTATATTTTAAGCAAGCATAAAAGACATAGCTTTCTACAGTAAACATATAAACTAAAGCTGTTACGTTCATTTAGACGATTAGATGCGTAAATAAGCTCAGTTCCTACCACATTGTGGAAATCATGTTTAATACACGATCCCGCTTAATACACAATTTCTTTTTCAGTCCTTAGACCGGATTCGACTGTACTAGATTTCTCAAAATGCTGAATTAATTTTTGACCTAACATATGGGTGAATGTTGTGGTTGTCAATGTAAAATACGTTTTTTCTTTATTGTTTTTACAATGAAAAAATGTCCTTTCTTGAAAATGTGTTTACACTTTTAAAGATTTTGCGTTGAGTTGGTCAAAGATTTGATATGAAATAGCTGCAAACATAAAATCGGGAAATCCGTTCCAACATTCGGAGATCCTGTTCAACCATTTTTCCCAAACATTGGTACCCGGTTTCATCATCCTATCGATGCAGTTTTGCAAAATCCATAGTTGGTTCAGCCAAGTACAAAATTTTCAACAGTGAGGTGATATATATGTAAACCATAGCTTGAATTAATTGTACAGAACATTTATCTAACACAAGTTTTTACTATCTATCCGTCTTACTATCCGTCTGTCACAGGGTTTGTTCTGGGAATCTTTATAAGTCAGAGACTTGAAATTTTGCATACTTATAGTTGAGAACCTCAGATCACGCTACAAATGATAAAATTTTGTAAACGTCTTATATTATTTTAACTAAATAAACTAATTTAATGACCTCCGACTATTTTTTATTTTGAATTTTATTTGGATTTTATTCGCATTTTAAAACAAAACATTAATTCTATTTTAGGCTGGAGTAGCACAGTTGATGTTTTTTTTCCAACAGAGCGAAAAATGTCCAGACCAGGGATCGAACCTGGATACTTGGCGTGCCGTGCCAATGCCTTACCTGTTAGGCTATCCGGACCGATACCTGGCTGACATAATTCACTATTATTAGTTGGACTTGGCTGTGAAATGCAGCGCTAGTTTCATTCATCCGAGCTATAACTATAGCATTTACATGATGAAACTACTTTAACACGGAAACTCCTGTATACCATGTAATTAGGTCATAATGAAGGGTACGAATATTTTTTCCAACTGGATTAAATCATATTTAAGGCTGGAGTAGCACAGTTGATGTTTTTTTCCAACAGAGCGAAAAATGTCCAGACCAGGGATCGCACCTGGATACTTGGCGTGCCGTGCCAATGCCTTACCTGTTAGGCTATCCGGACCGATACCTGGCTGACATAATTCACTATTATTAGTTGGACTTGGCTGTGAAATGCAGCGCTAGTTTCATTCATCCGAGCTATAACTATAGCATTTACATGATGAAACTACTTTAACACGGAAATTCCTTTATACCATGTAATTAGGTCATAATGAAGGGTACGAATATTTTTTCCAACTGGATTAAATCATATTTAAGGCTGGAGTAGCACAGTTGATGTTTTTTTTCCAACAGAGCGAAAAATGTCCAGACCAGGGATCGAACCTGGATACTTGGCGTGCCGTGCCAATGCCTTACCTGTTAGGCTATCCGAACCGATACCTGGCTGACATAATTCACTATTATTAGTTGGACTTGGCTGTGAACTGCAGCGCTAGTTTCATTCATCCGAGCTATAACTATAGCATTTACATGATGAAACTACTTTAACACGGAAACTCCTGTATACCATGTAATTAGGTCATAATGAAGGGTACGAAGGGTCACCTAATTACATGGTATACAGGAGTTTCCGTATTAAAGTAGTTTCATCATGTAAATGCTATAGTTATAGCTCGGATGAATGAAACTAGCGCTGCAGTTCACAGCCAAGTCCAACTAATAATAGTGAATTATGTCAGCCAGGTATCGGTCCGGATAGCCTAACAGGTAAGGCATTGGCACGGCACGCCAAGTATCCAGGTTCGATCCCTGGTCTGGACATTTTTCGCTCTGTTGGAAAAAAACATCAACTGTGCTACTCCAGCCTTAAATATGATTTAATCCAGTTGGAAAAAATATTCGTACCCTTCATCATGACATTAATTCTATTTCACTTCCGCTAGTTGGGTCCGTGGCAACGCATTTAACTACAATTAAAAAGTTTATTCCTTGTTCGAAGTTCGGTTTCGGAGGGATTTTTTTTCGGGATCTTTTTTTTTTTTTTTTTTTTTTTTTTTTTTTTTGTTTGTTTAATAGATTCAATTTTACAATTTTTTTTTCATTTTTTGCCATTTTAAGTTCAAAATTTACTTTTACATTTATTTTTTTAATTCGAAAATTCTTTTTTTTAAATTGCGAAATTTAAATTTGGCTTAAAGTCCTTCTATTTTTTTTTTTTTTTTTTTTTTTTTTTTTTTTTTTTTTTTTAAATTTTGGAATTGATTCGGAAACATTTTTTTTTTTTTTTGAGAAAATTCGAAATTTTAAATTTTGCTTGAACATCCACTAAATTTTTGATAGATTTCAGCATTTTAAATTTCGTATAAACTAATTTTGTGTTTTTAGAAATTTGAAATTTAGTTAAACATCCAATATTTTTTTTATTTGTTAATTTTGAATTTTATTTAAATAATTTGACTTGAATATTTTAACTTTGATTAAAAATAGCTCATTTCTTAACCAGGTTAAAATTAAATTTAATAGTGCTGTTATCTATGTGATGGTTAAATAAATTTAAATTAATGATTTTGATTTTTAAATTAAAGGATGAAGTGTTTTGAAAAAAAAAAATATTAAACAAAAGCTTCTCTCCGAGCTTCGATTCCAATTATCAACTTATTTTCATTTTATAAAATTTTTGAAACAGATGTCATAAATTCCCGGGGTCGCCATCTTGGAATTTTTCTTGACGTGAAAACCCTTTTTACGCCAAGTAGTAAATGTCGCGAAGCACCGGGTTATACTCATGTTAGGCTTAACGAAAGTAAAATGTAAATAATAAACAAAACTCATTAAAGTGGCAATCACTAAACGTCGTATGAGTGCTACGTGGTCATTAACAAAACAAAAAAAAAATCACTGGATTCAGCAGTTCTTGCTATGTAGCCAGCAGTTCTCGCTGTATAGCAAGCTCAAAATGTACAAAACTCACAAGGCAACAAAATATACATAAAATTATCAACATGAGCTTTCTTGGCAGCTCAAACACAAAATACGTGCTCGTATCACCGTCATTTTCCAAAATAGGCTTATCAATAAGCACTATAAACAAACCAACGGCCTTCTCGCGTACTAGCAACACAATCTCGAATAAAAAACGGGGTTACCAGAAAACGTCACGCCCGAACACACGCGTCACACGGAGTTCCACATATCGATAAAGATAGCCAACATAAAATCTCCAAGAAATCTCAAAACATCCAAGATGGCGGTCATCTGGGAATATACCGCATCTAAGCCAATTTTTTTATTGTTTCCATGCAAGTTACTTACATTTACAAAGAATACAAATATTTTATTTATTTTACGATTATATAGGAAAATATATATTTGCTGTTACTATGTATATTTAAACAATAACTATCAACATTAAATAACTGCTTTTACACTTGAAATTCAGAATAATAGCACAATACCCTTTGTATGCGATAGAATAGGGAAAATAATTAATAATTATCACTAAAATCCTCTTTAATCGCTGCTTGAAGTGTCAGCACAGTCATGTCAATTCTAAACACAATGGCAGAAAATACCCCCTCTAACAAAATACTATTCACACAACTCATAACTTTCGGTACATCAAAATGCTATAGCTAAAATGGAAACAATATCTATTGGTAATCACGCGCCCTTTGTATCATTAATCAATCCATTCCTTCTTAAGCAAAGTATGGAAAGTGGCAAACTTTTAATATTTGTATCAAAGAGCTAAAAAGTCGAAAATTGTACGCCGATCGTGGCAAATGAGTTGTGTTCGTACTGTTACTAGTTTTATAAATATTAAGATCTTAGTGCAATAGCTGTTGCACTGCTATGCAAAAATGATTGAACACAAAATTTATTACGATTATATATATTAAATTCTGTAATACGGAAATAATATGACTCCATCTTAAATAGGACGTATTCACCATGGCAACCTAGAATAATCAAATAGCATGGGATATCATTCAGTTATATACGTATGATAGGATTTAATAGAATGAAGACAACTTTTATTAATATATTTTTAAGTTTTAATTCGATTTTCATAAACTTTTAATCTCGACAAAATTCTGCAACTATTATATATATTAAATTCCAATCCATTCGATTGGGTTAGTTTTTGTGCTAGTACATGCGGATACGCGGACTGACAGATGGACTGACCGGACTACAACTATAGGTGCTACGTATTTATATAACTGCAAACGCACCTAAAAAGCATTGATCTTATTAACCAAGTTTTATCCTATTAAATTTTCATTGATATCGTGTAATTTACATAAATTTTTAATGACCATAAAACATTTTATTTACTATAGAATTTTATATGGAAAGCTGTACAGGATTTTTCTGAATAATAAAACAATATCTACTTCGATGACATAAATATTTTTCCCTTGAAGTTTTCGGTAAGTGCATCAATCCATATAGGTTAATGCAACAATAAAGATGGTTGATTTTTGATGGCCGATTATCTACTCTAGGGATATAGGCCCGAGGGGGGAAGTGCCCTTCGTGGGGGTCTTTCTAAGGGAACCTAACCCGTATTTACGCATGGAAATCCATGGCTCGAAGAAAACCACGAAAACTCCGAACGATTATGCCGACGGGCGCGATTGGGTTCGAACCCAGCACCTCCCGCCTACCAGTTTCGAGTGCAGAACCTCCCAGCCACTGGTGGGGCTGCAACAATATAGAAAAATAGAAACTAGATTACCTGCAATGCTCTTTGATTGCAGTTTGAAATGTAAACATGTTCATATCGTCATTGAGAAAAATTCCTTTTACCAACAAAAGTCTATTCTTTTAATTTATGACATTTTCTTCTGCATAATTCTATATTTTAAATAGTAAAATTTTCTTATCAAAATATTGCGTCTTTCATAGTATTATTCAATTATTTATTTGTTTTTCTTAATCAGTTTTTAAAAAGTTTTTTTTTATGTTTAAAAGAAATAGGTCGGAAAAATAGTTGCCTTATTACTCAAGGTTGGCTACAATTTATATCAGTATAAATAGTTATTACTTTGCTGATAATTAGAAAACAACTTAAAAAATTGTAAACTCGAAAATATCTATTGCAGTGAACATTATTTTTTGCATTTGTTTTTCAATTTCTTGAAACCGTGTAACTTACGCTTAGTTTCAACCAATACATATTTATTTTAGAATGAATTCATAAATCTTTATTTTGATTTAATTTAAATTTACCAAAAAGTAACTAAAATAATGAAGTAATTGCCTTTACAATTGAAATTTGCTTTTATTGTTGACTTTGCAAATAATTCAATCCAACAACAAAGTAAAACTAGTCGTATGTGCCAATCGCAAAACTTTCTTCTATCTCGTACATGTTCATACTTCGAAATTCACTGGCAAAATCCCAATATCAAATGATAAAATATGCCCATAATGAGGATTCTAAAGATATAGGTACAATGAATCGGGAGCATTTAAAAAGGAAATATAAGTATCGCATTTTTCAATATAATCACTGAATTTCCGACCTTCACTCTTAGATGTCTGCAACCAAAATTACCAACCCAAAGAACATAAAAGCGAAACCTTCTAGGTAGATACAACGAAGATTAATAAGGATCGATTTATGTGAAAGTGTTACAGAATATGAAATTTGATTAAATTACGTGCATTAGAATTGAGAAACAGCTATCGCGAAAATCCTGAAAAATGCAGCATAGTAGCGCGTACTGTTATATGATTTGCAGCAAAATCTAATCAGAAAACACTTATGTAATCGACTAACTGAACCTAAATTTTGATGAAAATCCATGCATAAGTTTTTGAGATAGACTAATGCGGGAATCATACAAAACGAAGCATAGCAGCGCCACCTGTTGGGAAAATCACAGCAAAACCTAATCAGACAGAACTTATGTGTTATGTCAACACTTAACTGAATGTGAAGTTTGATGGAAATCCGTGCAGTAATTCTTGAGACAGAGTCAAAAATGCAGCATATCAGCACCACCTGTCGGGCGATTTACAGCAAAAACTAATCAGTGCCAATTTTTATCAAGGTGTGATTGAATCTAAAGTTTTATTAAACTCCGTGAATCAATTCATTAGATAGAGCGCCCACAAAAGTTTTGTCACATATGGACACATATCGACTACATATGGAGTCACATATGGACTCATACGCACACATTTTCTAAAAACAGTCAAATCGTTTTCAGGACCTTTCAAAACGTATACATCAGTCGAAAACCGACAGTCGAAGTTGTTCACGAATCCAATAATTTCTTCTTTTAAATATAGTAAACAGATCAGAAATTTATCTGAAATGCTCTTCATTCGCAGCTTGAAATGCAAGCACCTTCACGTATATTATCAACATAATGACGACAAATATCCCCTATAATGAAAGGCTGTCCATTCAAATGATGATCTTCTATGCTAAAGAATGCTATAACTGAAATGGAAACATTTTCTTTTTCAAATGTCACGCCTTTTGTCTCATTATTCAATCAACTATTCTTCCACCTTATGTAGTGGGGAATATACTACTACTACTAATAATAATGTTTGATAAAGAAAATCTGGAAAAAGGAGTTTTTAACCCACATTTAGACTTTAATTGCTTTGTATGAAAGGACTATTACTGCCCTGATAATATGAAATGTAATTTTTAAATAAATTAAGTGCAACATATATCTTGAATATTTCCACAAATATATTATATTGAGCTAATTGTACCCCTTATTTGAACGACATATTCTAAAATATAAATAATTCAAAAAATATAAATTGTAATTTTTTAGTTAGTCGTATTTTTAACAATGCAATGCAATTTCTACATTTTCATTCCCTGTAAATATTTTACGTACTTAATGATGTAATAATAGAAAGCTATATCGGATCTTATTCTGATTTAACTAGGGTAATAATTTCTTGTATACTTTAACTACTTTACTACTTAAAGTTTACATAAATAGCATCACATCAGTCGAGAATATGTCAATATCACAACAAAGGCAAATTAATCAATAGTTCCTCGGAAATGCTCTTTGATCGCAGCTTGAAGTGTCAGCACTTTCTTGTCTATTTTCAACACAATGACAATAAATGCTTTACTCTAACAAAAGACCATTCATTCAATAGTAACCGTCAGTTGTGCAGAAAGGCATATATCTAACGTGGAAACATTCTCTGTTGCGAATCTCGCATTGTTAATATCATTATTCAATCAACTGTTTTCTCTTCATATGTAATAAATATATAAAAATAAATAAATATGTCAAATATATAAAAAGCGTTTACTTTTTTAGTGCAAATGGATAACAAAAAAGTGTTATCCTATTACCTAAGCATTATACGATATTTATTTTAGTATAATGGGGTTTGTTACTTAGATAAGATTATGTATGTAAGGTAAAAATAATTTATATTAAATTTTATACATTTTCCCTATATTATCTACAAAATTACATTGAATTAATAGATTATTTTACTCATCTATATCTTAAAGGAATTTCGCAATGATTTTCCAAATTATATGATTTATATAATACGAATAAATAAATCCTATAATCTGCTGTCTTAAAATGCTAAATGTCCTCAAATATCACTTTTGAAAATTATACTTGTACAAAGTTTTTCTAAATGCTTTTAAATATTTTCTATTTCTTGAAATTGGTGTTACTTTCTGATACTTTAATAACATCTTTAAATTATTTAATGTTTGCTTTAAGAAATCGTTTCTAGAACATAACTCACTTATATACAAAATTTCACAAAACGCTTCAGTTTTCAGCAAATGTTAAAAATAAGAAGTTCTAAAAGACAATATTGATAAAATCTGTGCCCATATACAACAAGTAATTTTACAGTGAACACTGCATACATTCTTAATCGTGTTGTGAATAAGTAACAGACAAAAGTCTGAATATTGAATGCGGAATAACATTTGTCTGGTATCAGTAAATAATAATATAGGGTAAGTCAAAAGGAATGTAGCGATTACAAACAGCTATAACTATTTAATGGAAAAGAATTTATCGATAAGATTAACATAGAATGTAGACGGAACTTCAAAATTTTGTATACATACGTCATAGATGTTCTATGTGACTTCCCTTGGTCATACAGACAACATCTAGGCGGTAGTCCATTTCGGTGACTGAACAAATGCTTCAGAAAGTAGGGCATGAAATGGAAGTGGCGCGCCTAGATGTTGTCCGCATGACCAAGGGAAGTCACATAGAACATCTATGACGTATGTATACAAAATTTTGAAGCTCTGTCCACATTCTGTATTAATCTTATCCGTAAAATCTTTTCCATTAAATAATTATAGCCGTTTGTAATCGCTATATACATTTTGACTTGCCCGGTATTTTCTTTTCGTTTGAAGAATGTAAACTTCATAAAATCTCAATATGTAATTGTAAGGGTCATATACAGGGTGTCTACAAATTAGTTGTACAAAAAGAATGATTTATTGAATGTAATATACAGGAAAAAAATAAAGTACATATTGTTGAAAGATAGAAAGATAGTTAAAGTTTACCATTATCACAAATGTTTGATGTGACTTCCCCTCGTGACTCATCAATATAAATCACTAGCCGCATATTTGTCACAATGTTTGCGTAGAACAAATTATTTGCAGTGCAGATTCTTGATTTTAGTTCAGGAATGGATGCAGGAAGTGGCGACTTGTACACTGGATCCTTTACAAAACCCCATACACCGAATTCAAGCGGTGAAAGATCTTGCGATCGTGGTGCCCATTGAATAACACCTCCGCTCGCTAACCGATAACGACAGTTATGACACCTAACGCCATCTATGAATAAACTCCGGCAATATTTCTACTAGTTTGAATTTCTCCTAGTTAATTCCACTTAATATTTCGGAAGTTCTTAACTTACGAAATTTCCCAACTAATCTGTAGACATCTTCTATAAACATAAGAGAAAACTTTTAATACGCCGAAATTGTTTAAAAATGATATAAAGATTTCAATACACACTTTAAGATCCTAAAAATACAACGTTCAAATAGCAAAACACACAATTCAAATACCCTTTATATAGGGTGTTTATAAAAGAATGTCCCAGTTACAAATTTTAATAGTAGGGGAGACCGGGGTTAGTTGCGCCAGGGGCAAATTGTGCCATCGAGCTTCCTGGCTGAGCCAATAGGTTGCAGCACCTGTCACGTCATGTGAGTGAAGAGGTTGATTGTCTCAGTGTGCTGCATATGATTTGTAGTATAGCGTTGCGTTGCTTTCGAGATAAACATATTTATCTTGTTTTCTATCGTAAAAGTAAATTTTGCGACCTACGTTGAAATCGTCATTGCCACTAGCGATACTGCGGTATGTAAACTTCCCTAACATTGCTTAAATGATTATATTTTGAGCTGTTATTTTATGTATTTCATTTGTTAATCATGCCAACATTTCGGAAACTAATGAATAAAGTTCAAAATGGCGTAACGCGGGGCTAGTCGTGACGAAGCCTAAGAGGCACGTTGTGACAGTGTCACTACTTACCCCAGCGTAATTTTTAATGGAGGTTTTTATATTTCAGGAAAAATGGTGCGATATTACAAGAAGCGTACTGAAGGAGCTAAAGCTACTTTAGTACATTATGATAGGGATGCAATAGAAGTAAAATACGGAGGGTGCAGTTTGAGGAAAGCCTAAGAACTGTTCAATGATGGTAAGATTGCAGGGCCGTCTTCAGAATTAAGAAATCTCATTGAATTAGGTGATTCTATGACAATTGATAATAGCAATGTGCCAGTGTTAAGTCTTACAAAAATAAGACCACTCCCTAAATTAGGACCTCGAAAAGGCAAATGATCTATTCGTAAATGTTTGAAATCTGCCATTTTAACAAGCACACCTGTAAAAGAAAAATTCGAGCAGAACAAAAAGCAAAAGAACGAAGAAAACTAATTGAAGAAGAAAAAAGCAAAAAAGGAAACTGTATGGAAAGGCCAAGCAGTGCATAAAAAAATTACACCTACACTGTTAAAAATTTGCAGCATTCTGGCAGGTCATTTGACCGTTTTTTTCCGAAAACGGTTAAAGAACCGTAATTTAACACTATTCTGACCATATAATTGGCCATTTTAGGGTCAGAATATAGTTAAATTATGGTTATGAAACCATTTCTTCAAAAAACGGTTGAATGACCTGCCAGAATGCTGCAAAATTTTTAACAGTGTAGGTTATTGAAAAAAAGGGAGAAGCAAGTATTGGATAGCTGACGAAAATTGCGTATGTCTAGTTTGCTTGGAGCAATACAAAATTTCTAGACCCGGTGAAGACTGGGTGCAATGCATGACATGTAAAAGATGGGAGCATGTCAAATGTACCAAAAGTAAACCTTATTATATTTGTATTAACTGCAAATCAGACGCTGAAACAAGCAATGACACTGAGTGATTAAAAAATATAGGATATAGGCCTACACGTTGTAGTAGGCTACCGAGTCAAAGATCAATATAGCCAAAGATTAGTGTTGGCTTACTTTTTATTTCTTTCCTGATTAAGACAGTTTTTCTTTCTTTTTATTACTAAGTGTCACTAAAAGTATCTTTATAAAAGGACTAAGAGTTTACAAGTGTTAACAATTTAACTATTTTATTTTCATTTGATTTACAATATTATTATAACATGAAAGTGTTTTATTGTGTTAAGAACGTTATAAATGAATAAATTTCTCATTCTTGATTTAACATATAACACTTAATCGCCTTTCTTACATAATTTGTATATGTTACAATCTACTTGTATATGTAATTTATGTGTCACAATGTGCTCCAAGCATGTCACAACTTGCCCCGTAGAGGGGGTTAGTAGTGACAAATTTCGAGGTTACGCAGAATTCATTTTGTGTTAGGAAAAACGTTAATAATGTTGATAGTAGTTTTATAAATATGTTACGCAAGATTTACTCTAATGATATGATACACTAAATGTTTCGATTCAAGTCAAATATTACGGCTAATATAAAAAATCCCTGCCGGCTCGGGCCTACAGGCGGAGGTAGATTTCGTAGCTAAGTACTCAATTCACTAACAAAATTTAAATCAGGATTAACGATAAACACAGTTCTTTCGCTCAGAATGAGCTCTAGGGAGCTAAACATTTTGTGAAAATTCTAATATACACAAATACACGCACGCATGTATATGGAATAGGTTTAAAAATGGCTAAATCAAATTCAAAGAACCTCAAAGTGTTAAAATATGTTAATATTTCCATACTCGGGTTTTTATCATGTTTTAATACGTTTCTTCAAACTCACATGACGTTACATATTCACCTGCTGTGGTCCATTATATTTTCAATATGACGCAATATTTTTTGTTGTTGTTGTTTTAATTTGTCAAAATATTTATTTCATTTTGAATTTTCATGCAGAAATCTTGATCTAGAAAACTTATGACGTAATATTTAATTTGTTTTCAATTCGTCAAACTGTTTATCTAATTTAATTTTTCCCGTGAAATCATTGCATTAGAAAAGCAATTGTTGTGGGGAGAATTTTATTGCTTTTTCGTAATTGTTGGCAACAGCTATAACGAAAAATATTTATTTTTTCCTGCCATTGTTGTGTAAAAGCTAGTTTTATCAGAATCATGTTAAGACGGTATTCAAAATTTTTAACCTTCCCAATTCCCATTCCTTTGGACCGATTTTCCTCATTTTCAATCCCCGCCGAGAAATTAGCCATCTTAAAGTTGTTGGCGAATTTGAAGACGTTCCGTGCATAATTTCGACATTTATCGTGCGGACAAAAATCAGTACATGCACATATATACATACATATATATATATATATATATATATATATATATATATATATATATATATAAACGTTTTAGGTGGGGGTGGTTTTGGGTTACTGGGGTCATGTAATGAAAAGTTATGAAGGAATTTTTAAAAAGTCGCACCATGATAACGACTGCAATAGGTAGTATTTCTTACGAAATCTACCTAAAAATGTCGAAAATGTTACTACTAGCCCCGGTCTCCCCTATCAACTGTAAGAGTTGTAGAGTGTTGATTCAAGGTCACAATAAAGCGTAACTGAAACAGTTTTAGATACGCTCATGTGCGACTACTGCTTTGTTATAGACTCGATTGCAGTGCCACACACGCAAAGTTGTGACTCCTGAGCGTAAATCGTTATAGCTGGGCTGCAGGATTTTTTCTGGTCTGAAACCGTTAGAACCATTCGATTTTCCCTTTTGATGCTTTATAAATGATCGTATCTACATTCGACCTCAACCTAATGATTTGCCATAGTTGAGACACAGAATTGAAGAGGCTATTGCTTCCGTTACTCCGGACTTGTTAACCAAAGTCTTGTAAGAATTGGACTTTAGGCTGAAAGCGTGCCGTATAACAGAAGGTGCACATATTAAACATTGGTAAGAAAAACTAGGTTAGTTTACCTTCAATTTGATGTATTGTTTGTTGTAAATAGTCTAAATGAAACTTTTATACTATACCATTGAAACTTGGATATCATTTATGGACACCCTGTATTTTGACATTAGATTTATTTATTTTTTAGATTGTAGAGTTAAGTTTATTTTAACATACAAATAAAAATGAATAGAATATAGAATGTTTGGACATAATAATTATATTTTATGTTTAAAGTTGAAATGATTTCAAAATCAGATTGTTTGAAAATTTATGTATAAAAAAATTATCCCACCTTTTTTAAATACGAACAAACATAAGTAGATTTAATACAAATATTAATACATTTAATACATACATACATTTTTCTGTATTCTTTACTTTTAAAGAATATTATTGTACAAAGAATATTAAAAATATTATTGTAATTGCTTGTAACAGATGTCGTCCTTTTAAAATAAACTCAGCACTTTAGTTGTATGTGGTTTCCTGTTTCAATTAATTTCATTTTAGCTGTTTATGATTGTAAAAATGTTAGAATTGATCTTATAATTAATAATTTAAAATTAAAATATTTCTAGTGCAAATAAATTATGTTTTTAAAACTGTTATTAACCATATTCTAACACTATATTACAGATTTAATTTTCTTATTTATAAAAATAACATTCACTCATTCACCTATAGAGGGATTTACACAATATTTACATATATTATTCAAGAGCCACGCTCGTCAAACACCTTTTAGATCGGCGGTCTTTAAAAACACGCTAATTTGCTATGTTTAAAAAAATAGAAAAAAGAAAAGGCTGCAAATGGGACAAATCAATGGTGATTCTGCAATAAATATATTTTAAAAGTGGACTCTATGAACAAAATAAGCATTAGAATTTTTTAATACACTGATCAAAACAATTAAAGGATATTGCAGATTTAGGTGGATTTTGTATCTGGTAAACTGTTTAGCTGATTGATACATGGTCGACAGACATAGTAGGTTATATGAGAATAAATTACACATGTTTGGCAGAAAAAATGCATTTTATTGCGCATTTGTGTACTAAAGGAAAAAAACACAATTTGTGCATATGAGAGAAAAAGAATAAGAAAAGGTGTTTTCTTCAAAGAAAATCATTTTCAGTAGGGGGTATGGTTTCCACGGGCTGCCAGCAACGTTGAACACCTTTGAGGCATGGACTCAATGAGGCTATTAATGACGAGTTGGGGTATTCTGCCCCACTCTTCCAGAAGAGCTCTTTCCAGTTCTTGGAGAGTTTGCGGGGGTTGTTGGCGGCCAGAAACTCGTCTTCCTAACGTGCTTTCTGGAGAACACGCTGGTCATTCCATTCGAACGATTCCTTCCTCGAAAAGGAAATCCTCCACCAGGTTTGCACGATGTGGCCTGCCGTTATCTTCCATTAAAATGAAGTTATCTCCGATTGCTGCAGCGTAAGGGACTACAATAGGTCTGAGGATCTCATCCCTATATCGGCGACCAGTCAGAGCTCCATCTCGAATGATGTAGAGGTCAGTGCGCCCGTCAATGGAGATGCCACCATACACCAACGCTCCTCCACAGCCAAATCTGACACTTTCGTGCACGAACGCAGGATTATTCCTACTGCCACGGTCCCTCCAGATGAAAATACGCCTATTATCCGGATGCACAGAAAAACGGGACTCGTCAGAAAACAGAATATTGCTCCATTCATTTCTCCTCCAGTTGACATGCTCGATTGCCCACTCCCTGCGGTCGCGACGATGCCTTGATGTTAATCTAACACATACCATCGGTCGGCGAGCATACAGACCTACAGCATGGAGCCGGTTTCGGACAGTCTGAGTTGAAATCGTGGTGCCTGTAGCCGAGCGAAGGTGTTGTTGGAGAAGAGTAGCGTTCATGGTTCGGTGTCTCCGAGCTGTTAACGCTAAATACCGATCTTCATTGGGCGTTGTTGCCCGTCTACGACCTTGCTCTGGTCTTCGGCCTGCACATCCACTCTCCAAAAAACGGTTCCAGATCCTGGAAATGACACTTTGTGACACTCCAATGGCTTGCGCTACTTCGGCTTGAGTTTGGCCCCCTTCTAACCTACCAACAATTCTCAAAGCTTCTGAATCTGTCAAATGACTTCGTTGAGACATCGTACTCATCGAAACAAAGCAATCACTGAATGCCGATCATCCTTGTCTTCATTCTCTTTTATCCAGTTGAAAGTCAAATTTCATTCGCTGCCGCTGAAGCGACGTTTTTGACGTCGAACTCAAAATTTGCATACTCCACAGTTTGAAAACCAGAAAAATTTGAATTTGTGATTCTCTTCTTCTATTTTCGGCAAAAAAAAATTCGTTTATATCTTTATTTTATATAAAACTTCAAATATCCTTTAATTGTCTTGAGCAGTGTATATCATTGTTCGTGACTCTATCACCGATAACAATGGCGAGAAATCCGCTGATAAGGAATTATCAATGTTATCATTTGTGGAATTTACGCCAATTTGTGTAAACGTAAAATAATATTTTAGTTTTTTATTTAAAATTGGACTTTTCATTGTAGTAATTGCGAAATCTGCACTACCAGAATCTTTAAAGTTCATGATTTATATAGGGTAACTCTAGAATAGATGACCATAGTTTTTAAAGGTTGAAATAAAAGTTCTTAGAATGCAAATACAAGAAATATTGATGCATATTTAAAATTTTTATACATATACTCAAAATATTTTATGAAAAAATAATTAAATTTTGAAAACAAAAAGTGTTAAACAAAATTGAAATTTAAATGGCAGATAGTAGATGGCCATCTCTCCTTAAAGCCGAGGAGAGATCGCCATCTAATACAAGAAAGAAAAAGTTAATTTAAATTGCAAAAACATAACACATTTCATACAGTTAATCCTGAAAAACATATAGCAATTTGTAAAGATGCAGCTATATGATGGAAAAGGAGTGAAGAAAAATCGAATAAACAAAATTTGAAGTATAATTTCAATACTTCATTTTTCGTAAAATCTTACCACATGCTTGGCAAATGTCTTGATAATTGGTCACGTTTCATTGAACTACTTCAAGTACCTTATGCATTGTATCCAGATATTCTTTTTGCATGTGATATTACATTGTTTTACACAACCAACACAGTGATCCTAATCCAATTCTATTAAATCGGAATCTTTAGAATATGAAAATTTAAATGTGTTTCGTTTTCTTCGCTTCTGGAATTTTTTTTTTTTCTACTGGCGTTAATTGTAGGTTTATTACGTTAACTTAGTTTATTTATCAACTTTATCAGTTTCTGTTATGAAAGTTTCCGACGTTTTTCAGCAACAAATAAATAAACCGCTAGGTCTTATTATATTATTATTATTATTATTATTATTATTATTATTATTATTAAAATATTTACATTAGTTAAAATTTAAATAATTATATCAATTAATATATTTATAAACGTAAACATTATATGTTTATTTTAAAATTAATTATATTTAGTTAAAATCATTATTAAGTATAATTTTGAAATATTGATTAAAGGTGGCCATCTCTCCTCGATTTCATGTGACCATCTCTCCTGAAATTGAAGTGATGGTACCTGAAATTGATGGTCGCCCAATTTAAAGCATCAATAGCCATTATACGGCATTGTTTTAGTCTTAGAAGTAAAGATTAGATTATATACGTGCCTTAAAATTCCACATAGTAAACAATATACATAACGTACGTACTGCAAAACATTCAGATACCTAAGCCAAAGAAAATATTCAACCATCTATTTAATTTACATTAAAATTACACTGATTTTTTTGTAATCGAAAAACACAACTGCACGTCGCAATAAATAAACTCATTGAACTATTTCATACTAACAATGTTTATATTGCAATCGATGATCAAGTTTTGGAAATATTTAGACTGGCCATCTCTCCTCTATGGCCATCTATCCTAGAGTTACCCTAATATAAATGCACGTGACCTGCTGCATATATCGTAACTTTTACACATAAAAAAACATACATTAAATGGTTCTACAAGTTTAACAGTTTTTTTTCTCTGGTGGTAATGGGTGATATATATAACGGCTTTCCCGTTATATATGCATTATTCCTCCTCTCCCCTCAAAAATCAACTTTTAACCTTACTGGTTCATTATAAATTGTCATTATTTCCCCTCCCCCCCCCCCCCTTCAAATAAAATATTTAGTTTAAATTTGACATTTTATACTTAATTTCTTACGTCTTTAGTGATTCTCTTCCCCCCCCCCCCCCTCTCACTACTGTAAGTTTCACTTTTACTTTTTAAGGTTCTTTGTAAATGCAGACATCATTTATCTCGGTTCCTTTTTTTGTCTTTCAAATTCACACGGGCAGAAAAAGATCTTAACCGCAGCTATTTTCCCTTGATATAAAATAAAAGAATAAAATACAAGTGAATGTCTTTTCGCTTCGCAGCCGACGATATGTAATATATATTTTCTCAACCTCTGCGCTTGCATTTGTATTCAATTCTCACTCTTGTACTTTGTCGGATACAAACCATATGCCCCTTTGCTGACTAATTTGCAGCTGTCGTTATATCTGTAACGTGCATATAAAATCACGTGTTACTATTTCTTTAAGTCTCCCGGCTTACCGCTGGAATGTTATTTAGTGTAACCCTAAAGTGCCCGCCATGGCATAGTTTTTAACTCAATGTAAAACTTCATGATTGTTTTGTCTAACCAATTTGTTTTCGCCAAACATCTTACATATGGTTAAATAATGTTCGCCAATCTGTAAGTATTTGTAACAAATTCTGACTCACTCTTGCTCCTGACCGAGAGCCATGTAAACAGTAATTTAAGCCCCGCTCTGGGGCCTTCTGCCGCTGGGCAGACAACGAAACTCTCCCCGTACTTCTGTATTTTCACGGCCCCTTCCTTAAAAGTTCTATACCATAAATGTAAGTCTCCTAAAGTATTGTGTTGGAGTTTCTTTTGGAATCCAATTTCTGGGAATCCAAATCTCCTTTACAGGCCATCTATCCTAGAGTTACCCTAATATAAATGCACGTGACCTGCTGCATATATATTTTACTTTTACACATAAAAAACATACATTAAATACTAATATATCCTAGTCAATATATTTTTATCTTGCTCACCTTCTTTTAAAAATACGCCGAAGAAAATCAATTCATTATGTTGAAGGTAAAATAAACGTTTCATTTATTCTTAAAAAAGAAAAAAGTAGATTAAAAAAATTCTTTTGTTAACCCGACGCAAAGACTTTTCTGTGTGCAATATTAATTTTATATTAATATGCATGCGGGCGTCATACATCATTACAAAAATACTTTAACATTTCAAAATGTATAATTTGCTTTTCCAAAGTAAAACGTACCCTGTAGACCATTGTGAGGCTTTTCCACTGAAATCCTTGGGGTTATTCTCTAATGCAGTTTTCATTAATTTACAATTAACTGCAAATTCTTTTTAGTTGCATAACTTGTTTTAACGAAATATGGGTGCAATATTGGGTTGATCGGAAAGTCATGTCGTATTTTGCTAACAGATGTCTTTAGTGCATTTTTTGAGTAGAAGTGCCATGCTCACGCACCTCACTGAAATACTAGATAAGGTCACATTTCTAACCGATTCAATAAACAGGAAATTGTTCGATTCGAATGAGTTGGATAGATTTTATACGGATTTGAAAATGGAGGAAAAAACTGCTGGTTTTCGCTATATTTTGTTTTTGTTTGTTTTTATTTCCACAAGTCAAGAATGCGACGCAAACTTGTAAAAAGTTGTGTAAAGTTTATGGGGACGATGCTCTAACGACACGTCAGTGCCAGCGGTGGTTTGCAAAATTCCGTTCTGGCGATTTTGATGTGAATGATGCGCCTCGGTCAGGAAGTTCATTGGAGGCTGACAATGGCGAAATAAAGGCAATGGTTGAGTCTAATCGACACGAGAGATTGCAGAGGCACTACATATTGCTCAATCAACCGTTCATGACCATTTAAAGTAGCTCGAATTCGTAAGCAAGCTTGACGTTTTGGTTCCTCATGAGCTGAAGGAAACCCATTTGGTGAAGCCGTTTGAGCATCTGTCATTCCCTTCTTAAACGTGAAGAAAACGACCCTTTTCTGAAGCATATAGTCACTGGCGACGAGAAATGGATTGTTTACAATAACGTCGTGCGCAAGCGGTCTTGGAGAAAGCGCGATGAACCATCTCAATCAACGTCCAAAGCGAACATTCACCAGAAAAAGGTCATACTGTCATTGTGGGGGGATTTCAAAACAGTTGTGCGCGTTTTGAGCTCTTACCAAAGAATCAAACGATTAATTGAGCCGTCTACTCTCAGCAATTGGACAAATTGAACAATGCAATCAATCAAAAGCGGCCTGAACTCATGAATCGTAAAGGCGTAGTGCTCCACCACGACAACGCCGGATCACACACGAGTTTTGTCACCCGCCAAAAGCTGTTGGAGCTTGGTTGGGATGTGTTGCCCCACCCGCCGTACTCACCTGACCTTCCACCTTCAGATTACCATTTGTTTCGCTCTTTGCAGAATTTCCTGAATCGTAAAACATTCGATTCCGATGACGCTATAAATCGGCACCTGGTGCAGTTTTCGCTTCTAAAGACAGGCCATTCTATCAGCGTGGAATTATGAACCTTGTTGAGCAATGGCGAAAGGTCATCGGACAAAACAGCCAATACATTATTGATTGAATTCTTATTTTTATAGGAATAAATCACCTTAGAAAAACATAGTAAAAATACGACATGACTTTCCGATCAACCTAATATGTCAAAAGAATGTTCAAAAACGTTTTGTATATTTACCCATTCATCTGTGTGCGTTTGTATGTATGTGCATATAATTAGGGGAGTTGATAGCAGAAAATATATGCATGATGATACTTAACCTAAAAGTATAACGAAAATTCTATATACAATGTCAGATGTGGGGAAAAATCCTAACCCACTATACTTCGTTAATTATTTCAAATTACATATCAGTTAAATTTATGATGCGATGTCAGATGTAGGCACAAATTCCTATTAATGATACCCCAATCATTGTTGTACGCTACGTATTAGTTCAGAAAAAGGGGTGTTGACAATAGAAATAATATATATATGATTTTTACAGTAAATGCTTTTTGTTTATAAAATTTATTTTCTTCCCTTTTTAATATATACGCATAAATATATATATTTGATATGCATTGTTGAGAAATATTCTTATTCAGGCTTTTTTTAAATTTTTCAACGGTAAATAATAATAATAAAAACACTATTTGAATAATATGAATTAATTCTATATTTGGACAAGACAATTTTGCATAAGAAATTCAACCACCCTTCCCCCCCCCCAAAAAAAAAACCCCCAAATAAATAAATAAATAAAAAATTGTACATTGTACAGCACAATCTAGTCAAGCATACGTCTTCGAAAGATGATTAGATTGCTACCTACAGTTTTTGATCATAGAAAACGCATGTACATTCGTGGGAAAAAAGTAAACACCCCCTACGAACTTTGCAACCAATTATAATAGAATAAAGTCACTGGTACCAAACGATTGGAGATAAAGCTCACGTTTGAATGACGTATAAAAAATTTACTTAGGGGGGCCATATACAAATTAAAACAAGACCAAACTTTGTTTTTTTCAATGGCAACACCAAATTTTGACAATTAATTTAAAATCTTCTGCTCAAACTATGATTAGAAACGAAATTTCAAGTCATTTGGATGATAAGATTTCCAATTATAAGCGTTCAAAATTTAGAGCTTCTAATGTTAAATTATATTTTCTTATTTTTAATAATATCTTCTGAAATTATAATCCTAATGTGAAAATTTGTGTGTGGTTATAATACTAAAAATCCCAAACATAAATACATTGAATTTGTAATTAAAAAAATTATAATATGAGTTATGAATTATGAAATTAATATTCGAAAAAAATATGAATTGCAAACCTACAATTTTTTTCATAGGTTTTTATTTATTATGCCCTGCTTTATGCGAAATCTCAATTTCATTTTTTTTTTCCATGAAGTTTTCGAATTATGACTGAAAAATGTCAAAAGGATGGCTTAAGGGGCCTATGATGTGTAAAAAAAATATAATTTAAAAAATAAATATTTTATTCATTTTATTGAAACATTTTGGATGTCAATAGTCGAAACATATTAAGCAGCGGTAGAACTGGTAAATAAAAAGATCACTGGTCCCAAGGACAGGACCAGTAAACATCCAAGTTTACAGGTCCGCAGACATTGTCACTGACCCGCTACATAAAATTCTATTAAGTTCCTTTAACCCTTTGAGAGACCCCCCCCCCCAATCCCAGCCCTTCCTCCTTCTTGAATATAAACCAAACTTCCTTTCAGTTACCCAAAATTTTCGGCATAAAAATTAAATAAACAGTACATTAAACAAAAACTATAAAATTATTAATTATATATTTTATTTCCGATTATTTATTTCAACCGACTGTAAATTTTAATGTAATTATTTATTTATTTAAATAAAATAAAATTCTGTGGTTTGTGCTGGGTTGCGGTTTTCTCAGGAACAGGAAAATTTACGTTTACCTGTCAGAGAGGAAAAAAAGTTACTGGTCCTGCGGATCACTAAATTTTTTAAATTAGTGGTCCGATTGAATTTTTGGTGCTTTCCGACCAGCGGACCACCAAGTATTTCAAACGCTGTTAAGGAAGTGAAATTGTCATATTGGCAAGAAATAAAACATTAATAGAACTGAAATAGTCATTCTGTAGCATTTGGACAATCGAGTACCGAACTTCAATTTGGATACAACACCTAAAATATGCTCATTTTTTAAATAATTAATTTCTAAAAAAACAATCATACGAATTTCATGAAAAAATGTTTTTAGGCTAATTGAACGGTGTAGAATTTATTTATGATATCGAACTTGGGTATTGCTATTCAAAAAATAAAGTTTGGGTTCATTTTTAGATGTAGATGCCCCACCCCCTTCCAAGGAAATTTTGTATACACAATTTAAAAGTAGGCGTTAGTCTCAATCGCTTAGTACTAGTGAGCGTTAATACGGGTTAGGTTCCCTTAGAAAGACCCCCACGAAGGGCACTCGCCCCCTGGGCCTATATCCCTCGTGCAGACAATTGGCCGTCATAAATACAACCAACCAACCAACCTTAGTACTAGTAACTTTCTTCTACAGTAATTTGTAACAGATTTAGTACAGAGTGTTTCCATTTCTTTTCTTTTTTTTCCCCATGACTATACTTCAAATATCTTGATTAATTGTGAGATCATTTAAATCTTAAAAAGATCCTTCAATTTAAAAACTGTTTACTTTCGCCTGTTTATCATGTAGTTCTCTAAAAAATAAGTAAATAAATAAATAAAATAAACTTTTTATATATATATATGCAATAGTTTAAGCAGAAGACGTGAAAATGACGTGGTCGATTTAAAAACGTTAGCGACAGCGTTGTTAACAAAATGTTTTTATATCCAAGAGATAGATTATACTTAATTACTTAAATGCTTTTTACTTTATAATTATCTGAATATCGCCATATTTAAAACAGTGACATTGAAACATATTGAATCATACTGAATCAAAATTTTTTGAAAAGGGCTTATGGTAATATTTATTAATTTATTTATTTATTAGATAAATGACATATTTGTATAAATTAGAGGAGAGTTCAGCTTAACTATACAATTAAAAACATTATACGAAGGGTATTTTAAGCGAAAAAGAAGAAAGCGACCGCACAGTCTGGTATATATCAGATAAATTTTACAAACAGTTAAATAAAAATACGGATAATTTGAAAAAAGTATAAAAGAGTAAAAGAGTAATATAATCTAATTTTAAAGCGTGTTTTGTTTTTTTTTCTATTTTTTTAATATATATATATATATATATATATATATATATATATATATATATATATATATATATATATATATATATATATACACTAAAACAAGGACAGGATAAAATACAAGGAAAAACTGGAAAGAAAAGTTAATATTCATTGATGTTGAATTGATTAGCAAGATTATCAAATTCTTTAATAATGACAAGACTTTTTTGTACTGGGTTATTTAGTTTTTTGGTTTGGTTTGAAGTATTTTTAATACAACTTAGAAATTTGGCTATTTGAAGGGTTTCTTTAATATCATTAAATATATTGAATATTTTTTGGATGTCGTTAGTGTTATTTCGATATAAATCAGTAGAAATAATTTAAATTAAGAATATTTCAAATGAAAATCAAATTTCAAATAAATAAATAAAATGGTAAAATGGTAAAATTAAGAAGTTAAATACTTAAACAAAATATGGTGTGTAATATTTTTATAACACTTTATTAACATGCTGGTATGTTTGGTATTAACAAATAGTATCAGTATTTCATAACAATTATTTTAGATTAGAGAAATACTGCATCAATATTCATAGCATAACTAATGAAACCAATATTGGACTATAAAAAATATTTATGAGTATTTATTACTATAAAGATGGGTATTCATTATGATTTATAAAGATCATAAAAGAAACATGTCTTCCTAGTTTTCCACCCATTTTTTCCTTTAATTTTATTACTTCTAAACTTTTCAGTATGAGAGCACACAAAAGAGCAACACGTTTTGTTTATACGTGATGTTTACCTATGAATTACAACAAAACCCACTTGCATTTTGTACAGACGTCTTAATTATTTACACTGTAAAAAAAATTCCGCAACGTTCCTGGGAAAAAATGGGCAGCTGAGTTGCCCATTATTTCCAAGAAACATTTCTTGAAAATGACTGGTACTTTACTGTATATGTTAAAAACTTTCTACAGAAATGCCAGTAAGTTTCCTGCGAAATACCAGGAATATTTCTGTTGACAGCAAAACATTACTGACATATTCAAGGCTGGAGTAGCACAAGAGCGAAAAATGTCCAGACCAGGGATCGAACCTGGATACTTGGCGTGCCGTGCCAATGCCTTACCTGTTAGGCTATCCGGACCGATACCTGGCTGACATAATTCACTCTGGATGTTCGTTCCCTTCATTATGACATTACTGACATTTCACAGCATGCGGGATCCGCAGACGATTTTTACATTTCCAGTTGACAATTTTCGCTTTATTATCATTATTTGTTAGAATGAAAAAATATTTTGAAATTGACATCAAAATTATTATTTATAATTTACACGAAAAAATAAATTTTCAGTTAAAATTCAATAAAGAAATATATATGTGATATATTGTTTCTGAACTTTGCTTAAAATATAAAAATATATAAATGTAAATAATAATTAGAAAAAAAATCTAGACATAAAATATTTTGGATTTTCGTCAGTGATTATGTTAGTTTACAAGTTAGAAAAAATACATATAAATTTTCATGAAAAAAAAACCTAAACGTAATTGTATATTTTTTCCGAAAAAAAAAAAAAAAAATTCAAATTTGCAGCAATTCAAAGTGTCAAATATATGTCAAATTTAAATCAAATTGTAATAAGGTGTTAAAATATAAAATTAATTAAAAAAGAAAAAGAAAGTCAAGAGGTAGCATCGAACCCGGGCCGTACGGGTGGCGTGCAAGCTTTCTGCGTCCACACCACGAAAGACACGTTGAGAGCTGCAAAGTAATGGGTATTTGAAACGTATGCTAAAACTCGTCATCTAATTTCTCAAAATCTAAGGCCCATTTGAAGAAATCCTTTCACAAGAATAATTAGAGATAAGAACTCTAAAACATACTTTAAATTAATCAAAATAGGTGAGAATCATATTTGATTGTCCCCTGGTTAATGCAGATCCAAATAATAGGTGTATTTTTTTTACACAGTCTGCTCGTTAAAGATTTCACAGACAAGTACGAGAGATAATCTCTTAGTGATGTCACAGAGGTATTGTATTTTCATCTGAATTATCTTGACAATAGAGACGTAAAGGATTATGTCGTCTATTGATTTATTTGCATTCCATATTGATTTTTTTTACATTCATTTAAGGAATTCGTTTTCGACACTCGCGCGCGAGCAACGGATTATAGGAAAAAAAAAATAATAAATGGCGGCCGCAGCGTTTTGCTGTTTCCAACTTTTGTTCAGGAACGTTTCAGATAAGAAAACCAGAATTTCACAGGAAATAGCTAAATTATTCTGAAAACCTGATAAAAGGCGAAACGTTCCTGGATTTTACATGGAAAGTTACCATTTTTTTTTACAGTGTATAAAGAAAATTGCAGTCGATATATCCTAACAGTATTCATTCTCTACAGCACAATGGCGTTCGCTCCTGCTAGATTTTATCAGCGTAACTGCTATTACCGGAATTTACTCGATTAAATCTCTTTCCCTGCGATAAACAGCCTTCTAAATCGATTTCAGATTTTTAGTCCAGCCACTTGCATCACACTAAACGCAATGAAGTTTTTCTCCTCAAGGAAGATAAAGGTTTTTTCGAAACAACAACAGTTTTATAAATTAAGAAAAATCCAAAAATATCTTATTAAATGGTAAGCATTGCAAAATAAAATTATGCATATTACAATCCGGTATTAAATGGGATTTCTAACAATAATACGTGATTATATATATATATTTTTTATTTTTATTTTTTTTTTTGAAAATGCGTGGTGGCAAAAATAGCGTACAAATTAAAGATATAATTGTTCTTTCTAAACTATGTAGCTATTATATATTGTAGATAATTATATCTAATTTAAATCATGCATTTGAAAAAAAGGAGCTTTGTTAATTACTTTGTTTCGCCATTTCACATTTTTATAATACCAAATAACTAGGTTCTCCAGATACAGACAACATTTTTCGACGTTCACATGTTCAAAATCTAGACCATGCTCAAAAGATTTTTGACCATCAAGTATATATATATATGCAGCAATAAATTAAATATTATAACATTAAAATGTTTTTCTCCAATAAATAATTACACGAAACTCATTCTAATATGATGAATGTTTAATAACTAACTTTCGTTTTTCCTTTTCAAATCTCAATGTATTTAGTTGAGAAATAAAGCACCTTTGGGTTTCTAACATATCATTTTTATTTCTTTACAAGAAGACGATAACCATAAAAATATGTTTTCTATATACACATTTTAAAGTTCAGAGGGATCGAAAATTATACACACCACGACATTTTTTTTCTTAAATTCAAGTTTTAGCAAACACTATTTTTTTAAATTTTCTATGGATAAAGCCCTATTTCCTCTAACTTTGTAGGCATTAAGCATAAACATGTATGAGCAAAGTAATGTAGTTAAACTGTAAAAATATCTTCACTACATGAAGAGTTGAAAGTAAATATATATAATGAAACTTCTTATCTTTTAAATGCCACCGCTTTCTCAAATGTAAAAGACCTTCACGTTGATTAAATTTCGACGGAAAGTCAAACATCTGCTAGTTTTTATTGTTTTATCTTGTTTTAAGTCTAAAGATAGTATACGAATAAATAAGGTTTGAAACTTTTCAGTAATTATGTGAAATTATTCAGACACTCCCGAAAGAAACTCTCCTTATTATTTTAAATGTTAACGTTGTACAGTAGTACCAAGACTTATGTCCCCTCGACTTCCGTCGAACCCGAATTTACGTCGACACAGAATTTACGTCGTCTGGCCTTGAAAAAAAATTCCTTAATTAAGACACACTTTGAACTTTTTTTCAAGACTTTTGGTTCGATGAAGGGAAATTTTTCCGCGACAGTCTCGTGATATTGACAAGCAAATAAAAAAGTCACTAGAACAAGCTTGAGAAACTCACTGTGCTTTTACAAAGAGTTTCTAAGAGAAAAAAACGAAAAATTTTTTGGTTAAAACTTTATAGCAAGATATTTTCACATTCTCAAATACTCGAATGGGGCAGCTAGAAGAACAATAAATAGTAAGTTAACAACTTACTGATTTATTACAAACTCATTTTTTTTGGCTAATACTAAATGTATGTTGCATAATCACTAAATACAATAGAATATATAAAATATATTAAATGAACTTTAAAAAGTTCACTGTTTAACTTAAAATGCGACTAAAATAATAAAAGAGATGGTACAAGTTAAAAATATATATTTTATTTACAATTTCTAATTACTTTCAAGCTTTCCCAAGCTCTTCATCAGATAATATTTTAATAACTAATTGCTGCTTATTTATACAAATACGTCACTTCGTTTTGAAAATGAGAGAGCCAATAATTATTAGTGATAACTATTGGTTATAATAATTATTCTTTATTTTAACATCGCTTTTATTATTTTAGTCACTTTTTAAGTAAAACAGTGAACTTTTTAAAGTTAATGTAATATATTTTAGGTTTGAATGAAGGCGAAATATTGCGTTTAGTTTTATGATATTATTTGCAAAGTAGTCGATACTGGATAAATAGAAATGTAATACAAGAAAATCAAAAGTAAATACAAATACGAGCATTTTCGCCCGAATCGGGAGCTGGTCAACTTAAACTTTCTACGCTAAGAATTATTGGCGCTCTCATTTTCAAAAATAAGTGACTTATTTGTATCAATAAACAACAATTAGTTATTAAAATGCTCTCTGATGAAGATCTTGAGAAAGCTTGAAAGTACTAAGAAGTTTTAAATAAAATGTATATTTTTAACTTGTAACATCTCTTTTATTATTTTAGTCACCTTTTAAGTAAAACAGTGAACTTTTTAAAGTTTATATACTATATTTTATGCTTGAATCAAGGTGATATATTGCGTTTCGTATTATGATATTAATTACAATAGAATATGTTATTTAGATTTTGCAGAATTTTTATTACTTATCCTTTTTTTTTTTTTTGTTTTTGCTTATTTAAATGTACCTCGACTTACGTCGTTTTCGACTTAAGCCGCTAGTCTTAGAACTAATTGCTGAAGTAAGTCGAGGTATTACTGTATTTAAAAAATTCCGTAAATCTTTCATATAAGAAAATCCTACAAGTACTAAATACTTAAAATATGCTTATTGTCTACATTTCAACATGTTTACACTTCAAGGTTTCGAAATTTCTGTGAGGCACAAAATGTAACAATTAAGTGTAAGTAATCCATGTTGGATTGTAATGAAAATAGGTTTTCTATTCGAAATTTTCCTAATTCTTCTTATACTCTAAATTTCACTTTTGATTAATCTACAATATTTTATATACGGTTAATTTCAATACAATCTAGTAATTTTCCTGAACTTCCCACAAACCATTCTTAGCTAATACGGATTTCACTGACTTAAATATTTCTGATTAAATGCAATGCCATGGTTTAGATTATATATATCCTGCCATGGTTTACTGAGAATATGCCATCCAAATAATGCAATCTTATAATTTTCTAGTATTATTACTAATACTAGAAAATACTAGTGACGATATTACTAATACTAGTAGAAGATATTACTAATACTAGAAAATACTAGAGAATACTAGAAAGGAAATTTACAATCTAGTAATTTTCCTGAATTTCCCACAAACCATTCTTAGCTAATATGGATTTCACTGACTTAATTTTTTTTCTATTAAATGCAATGCCATGGTTTAGATTATATATATCCTGCCATGGTTTACTGAGAATATGCCATCCAAATAATGCAATCTAGTAATTTTCTAGTATTATTACTAATACTAGAAAATACTAGTGAAGATATTACTAATATTAGTAGAATATATTACTAATAGTAGAAAATACTATAGAATACTAGAAAGGAAAATTACAATCTAGTAATTTTCCTGAATTTCCCACAAACCATTCTTAGCAAATATGGATTTCACTGACATAAAATTTTCTTATTAAATGCAATGCCATGGTTTAGATTATACATATCCTGCTATGGTTTACTGAGAATATGCCATCCAAATAATACATTCACATGCATTTAAAATCTTCTAATAATATGATTTTTTTAAAGTTATTTAATGCAAAATAAATAACGAGGATATATATATATATATTTAGCATTTGTACTATAAATTTCATGCACACAAATGCATTTTTATTCTCGATTAATTTAGAAAAAATTAAATAAACACTTATCACTGATTTTTATCTATATCACACAATTACTGAGAAAGAATCAAAAACGTAACCTTTTACAGTAACATAATTTCGCTTGTGCTGCTAGATCTTATCAAAAATGTGTTTCATTTTCATTATTTAACGAGAAAAGATCTCTGAGAGCGATAAACACACGGCTAAATCTATTTCAAACATTCAGTCTATCAACAAAATTAAATCATCAGCCAGCCATGAAGCATTTTTGTTAAAAAAATTAAAAAAAAGTTGCTTTTATAGAAAAGTGCGCATTTACGTTATCTAAAAGTGCATTTTATAAATTTGAAAACAGAATAAGGATTCTTGAGCATATACGATGTATACAAAAAATCGAGAAATAAGGTTTAAGTTAAACCTGCGAGTTTAATTTTTCTTACCGTTTTATATCTCTAAATTTTTATTTTCTTCTAAATTTTTACTTATAATTAATTTGCATAGTACGCGCGGAACATTCAAATAAGGAATAATAACAATGTAGTATTTTTAGTAAAATATTTTGGTATAACATTTTCTTAACCCCTTGGGTACGAGCGACACGTATACGTGCTGCATGAAGCGCTCAGAATCCTTGTTTTTCCTCACCAGTAAAATTTTACTGTAAAATTTGCCTTATTTAATCAGCGCATTTTCTCGATTCAACAAGACACAAATTTCTGTTTTTAAAAAACGGTGACAAAAGATTAAAAATTTCGTAAAAGGCTCCCGTCCCAAAGTAGTTAAAGGGATGTTAAGGAAGGGACGGTAAGGGAAAAAGGGGATGGTAAGGGAAAAATGGACGGTAGGGAAAATTAACATCTATTTTTAGGAAAAACATGTTAAGACTAAGTGATAGACACAATGTTTATTGATTTTAACAACAATTATTTACATTGGATTAAATTACAAAAACAATTTTACTTACCTCGAAATGTGCAAGAATAGACCTTGGGGATGATAAGACTACCAATAAAGCCACGATTCTTGAAACTGATATTTAAATGTTGATTTAAATTATAAAGTAAATTTCCTGTCAAATAACTTTAGCCATTCTTTCTCTAGAATATTCCTGCATGAGAAAAATTTGAAAAAAAATTCTGTGGCTGCATCTGAAGTGATTTTTTGTACAATTTTAGCAAGAGAAACGGTAAGGAATTTAAAATCCAGGGGCACAGTTCAAAAAATAATAAAAACCGTAAAAATGTGTGCAGCTTAATTTTTTGCTACATATTTATATAAAATAATAGTTCCTGTTTCGGGAAAAAAATACATTGTATTACTTTTATTGAAATAATTTTATACAGACAGCTCCAAACTTAAAAATTAGCATCAAGGACACGGGACGGTGAGGAGTTTCGTAGTATATTTGGGACCCCAACATCGGCCAACACTTATTTATCTCGTTAATGTCGTTATACAGTCACACAATGGGATGTTTTAAAAAAAATGTGTCCACAAAAATATGTACTAAACTAAAAATTATTATTCAGGGGCTTAAAAGTCAAAATTATGTAAGAATGCCGCTTATATTCTCACATTATACTATGTAGGTATTGCCGAATTCGACCGACAAATTCAGAGTGGTGATAGTAGACATCAAGAGGATACAAAATTATCCTAGAACATGGGGTCGCAAACCACCTCAAATAAAATAACCTTTAATTAAATATACAGGGTGTTCTGCCGTAGCGCTTTCAGAAACTAAAGCATATTATAATAAAACTTTAAATAAACATACTCACAATTGTTTTAACCCTTAAATGCCTGATTTTTCAAAAATCATTTTAATAATGTTTTTCGGCTTTCAATTTTTTAAATAAATCATGGGAAAAATACTTGAAAAAAATCATATTTTGTTTTAAGTATAGTTTACAGATAAAAAACAGTTTGTACCGAATCGGCAATACGGGTGTTTAATTGAAAAAAAAATTTCCCTTGATAAAATTATATAATATTAAACACACAAGAATTTTAGTAACTGTAATAAGAAATAAATTTTACTTGCTCACTGCAGGTCAAAATAGGGTATTTCGCAAGCTTCCATACAAAACAAAAAGATCAAGTAGCAACATTTTAATTCTTAAACAACACAAGTGTTGCCATCTACATGTTGAAAATAGATTTAATAATATTTCCAGAATGTATTTTATTGGCAACATTAGGCATTATAGCTTCAATATTAATCTAATAGTATTTTAGAGCCTAAATTGTGTATGTTGCCGAAAAGCAACACCAGACATTTAAGGGTTAAATGTGATAATATAAAATAGTAGTAAAAGTTTCCATTATACGCGGAAGCAGTATGCACTTGACTCTCCATATTTTGGACTGCGATAACCAGTTCATAAGGCATCACCGATAACGTGAGCACACTGTTTTACCAGAACTTTTCAGAAACGAGGTATATATATTTACGTTTTCAAAGCAATATTTTTATTTTTCTCAAATTATTACCTTCAACCAAAGTTCAATTAGGATGAAACACCCTATATTTTTGACTAAATAAGCGGTTTGTTCCCGATGTTCTATGTCAATTTTTCATCCTCTTGACAGATCCCTCTGAATTTGTTGGTGAAATTTTGTAGAACCCAAAAGGCTATCTTTCAATGAATGAGGTTCTGTTTAAAGACTTAGAGAGTTAATTGTGAAATCAGATTTACATTTGGGAACATTATGCGATTCAGAATAGAATAATATTATAAAAATCACATATAATGAACTTTAAAGATAAACATTAAAGATTTTATCGGAAAATTTATATGCAACGATTTTAAACTATAAATTACCGAAACATTCGCAAGAAATTAAAAATTTTGTTGTAACATTTTTCTATAAACATGTATATGCAGTGCAAAAGTTGATAAAAAAAAAAGGAAAATTAATTACGATTTCATTTCTGTAAAATTAGTTCATTCACGAAAATGCTCTATTATTCATTTTAGGTGCGTTCGTAATTATATAAATACGTAGCACCTATAGTTGTCGTTCAGTCCGCCCGTCTGCCTGTCCGTCCGTCCGCATATAACAGAGCAAAAACTACCCAATCGAATGGTATGCAATTTTAAATATATAATTGTTGCAAAATTTTGTCGAGTCATTTCAAATTTTATGAAAATCGGGTGTATAGTTTAATTGCAGGGACAGTCAAAACTTTTCCGTTACATTACAGCCAATGGTGAAAAATTATTGCAAGTGCATTTTAATGATGTTACAGCCTTCCGATTAGTCTGAAATTTTAAATGTATAATTGTTGCAAATTTTCGTCGAGTCGTTTCAAATTTTATGAAAATCGGGTGTATAGTTTAATTACAGGGACAGTGCAAACTTTTCGGTTACATTACAGCCAATGGTGGAAAATTATTGCAAATGCATTCTAATGATGTTACAGCCTTCCGATTAGTCTGAAATTTTAAATACGTAATTGTTGAAAATTTTCGTCGAGTCATTTCAAATTTTATGAAAATCGGGTGTATAGTTTAATTACAAAGACAGTGAAAACTTTTCCGTTACATTAGAGCCAATGGTGAAAAATTATTGCAAGTGCATTTTAATGATGTGACAGCCTTCCGATTAGTCTGAAATTTTAAATGTATAATTGTTGCAAATTTTCGTCGGGTCATTTTAAATTTTATGAAAATCGGGTGTATAGTTTAATTACAGGGACAGTTAAAATTTTTCTGTTACGTTAAGGCCAATAAGTAAAAAATATTTCAAGTATAATTTAATGATGTTACAGCCTTTCGAACTGAAGGAAATCGATATGCACTTATGAAACGCACTAAAATATACATTATGTACAATATGCGGTGCAGAAAATATTTATAAAACTTGTTATAGTACGAACGCACCTCATTTGCCACGTTTGACAATCAATTTTCTACTTGTTTATATCAGAAGAAATTAAAATTGACTAATTAATTAATCCATTGCAAGTTTTCCATCAATATCAGGTAATTACTTTCGGAGAATCGAAAACGAATCCATTTTCAGTAACTTTTCTTGCTGCTAATTATCTTATGAAAATAACTCAACTTTAAAAATGTTGCAAAGTATAAATTACTGAAATATTCGCATGAAATAAAAAAATAATGTAGTAACATTCCTCTAGAAAAACGTATATTTAATGCAAAAGTTGATCAGAAAAAATAGAAAATTAGTTATGATTTCATTTTTATAAACTTATTTCATACACGAAAATGCGATATTAATCTTTTTCGTATCAGCAGAAATTACAATTGAATACTTAATTAATCCATTACTAGTTTTTCATCAATATCAGGTAATTACTGTCACAGAATCGAAAACGAATCCATTTTCAGTAACATAATTTCCCTTGCTGCTGCTAGATCTTATCAAAATAAAGGCTCATTTTCTTTATTTAGCGGTAAAAGATCTTTGAGCTCGATAAACACCCCTCTAAATCGATTTCAGATATTTAGTCTACAGACATGAACCAGACATAGAAATAGCCAGTCAGTAAAAAGTTTTCGTTCAGAAATTGAAAAGTCTAAGTAAGAAAAAAGTTGAATTTATAATAAATAAATATATACACATAGATATTTACATTATCTAAAAATTACAATACCGTATAAAGAAAACATGTTGTAAATAAGAATTCTCAATAATGATGTGTGCAGTTTATGACATTAGATCATGCATATCATAAATTGTTCACACATCACGTTGTAGAAAAGATATCGTAAGACGATTTTATTAGAGAATAGCATAAATTCGCGTTATAGCATTGAATTATATTACAGAAAATCGGATATTTATGCTAGAGAGATTATTGAGGGAAGAAATTATATTTTTGTTCATATGACCATACCATAAAAAATATATAGAAAGAAATTAGAAAGTAGTTTTAATAAAAATGGTCAAAGAATATTCGAAATCCTTAACAATCAGCAAACGCCTCAGAATCAGTGATAAAAGAAGAAGAAAAAAATTATTTTTATTGGACTGGATAAAGTCATATGTATTAAGGATCTCGGCACCTATGATCACAGATCGAATTTTGAATACAATTATTCTCAACTTGTTATCTTCGTATTAATTTCAGAATTTTGTGATTAAATAAGGTGGATATAACTTTTGGAAAATAGCTATATTCGTTCAATAATGGTAATCGTTGGAACATGTGTAAACTGTTTAGTGTAATGTTAGATTGGGACAGTTAGAAATGTAAAACGCGGGCTTTTAACTTTTAATTTGCTATTTTTATGTACTTTAATAGTTTTTATATTATTTTTAAAGATGTAAGTTAAAGTTACACACGCATAATATCCCTTTGATACATATTATAATATATGCTTTTTTAAAGGGAAAAAAATAATTTTGCTTTTTAACACTTTCCAACAAAGTCGAAAAGTGTTTATAGCTTCGGTTTGTCTGTCCGTCTGCCCGCGCTCTAACTCTCGTAAATACACTCGGAGCGTTCTGAAATTTTTGGATGTTTGTGATCTCTACCATAGCACGATACCTATTTCAAATGAAGTTTGTAGCATGCGTAGTTCCTTTACAGGGACAGTCAAAAGTATTCCATTACATTAGGAACAATGGGGAAAAATCGTTTCAAATGATTTTTAGTGGTATTACACTTTTTCAAACATAGTAAAACTGATAAGCATTTATGAAGTCCAATAAAATATGCATTCTGTAGAATATGTGGTGCAAAGAATGGTTATTATTTATTTACAGGGACACAGAAAAGAGTTGATAATGGTATAGAAAACATAAAACATAATGGTGTAGGGGCGAATTGTTTGCGGAGTATTTGAATTACGTTAAACTAATTCATATATAATGAAATTGATACACGTCGCTGAGCTTTACTATAAGTTATTTCATGTATAATACAAAATGCATAGCATTTACAGGACACACAAAAGATTTCAGATACTATATTGTATGCGAATTACTGCATATTAGCAACGATTGGTCGAGGTACATTTTTACTTATGATATGCGTTTTTAAATTTCACTATATTTGTGCATACTGTATAGTGTGTATAAATGCTATAGTTCATATACTGGGCTACAGAAAATAATTCGTAAGTGTTACTGAGCATGAGCGTAAATTGCTGGGTTTTAAAAGATCTACGCATTTTCACGCTGAACTGAATTTAGTTTACTAATACATGTTTGTATAGAATATAGATAAAATGATATACAGGGCCACGCAAAGAGTTGGATACATGGCCGTCTATGGGTGATAATTTCTGTAAATGTGATTTCAGTAGTTTTAAGAGTGTTTTAATTTGATTTAAATTTTAGCTAATAGTGGCGTCTAATAACGGTATTAGGTAATCTACAGGGCTGTACAAAAGTATTCACGTATGTTTCCATCTATTAGTATAAATTTCTAAAAAAGAAATGTCAACATGTTATACGTTTTCTTGCTAAACTACATTTTCCTATTTTATAGTATATATATCAACTTACAGATTAAATACAAGGCGGTTCAAACGAATTAGAATACATATTTGGCTATGGACGGTAACTGCTGAAACACGTTTTTCAAATATTTTATGCGTTTTATAGAATGTTTACTTAGTTAACTTATTTCCCTAAATAATGAAGTTTTGTTAAATCATTCAGGAAATGTTGGAAAGTGTTTCATAATCTATGCTTAACGCATGATTTTTTTCTCGTTTTGTTTTGTGCCGATAACTTCTATCCAAAATTTCAAAATATTTAGATTGACTGAAAACTATGCTAACACTACATTTACTGTATTTTGATTGGAAATATATTCAGTGAAATGCCAGTATAAATGGTTGATATATGCGTAAATAGTATGCGAATACTTACGTTATATTCCGAAGATTTTCATTTCGAACGAATTTTTCTACACAGTACCAGCATTTCATTGGGCATTTTGTTAATGCAATCGGAACATATACACATTTTGGCAAGCGATGTTATCCATGTATATTTCTAAAATATTAAAATGTGTCCGCAGTTTTAGCCCAAAAATTTATCAATATTGATGCGCTATAACTTTATCACACCCTCGGATTGACATTTTTGATAAAAACATCATAAATCATTTCATTGTTCTAATTTTATGATATTGGTTCTAATGGTTAGAGATATCAACTTTTAAATTCTTTATTTACAGATATTTTTTTTCTTGAAATGTATATCAATTTATAGGCTTATTTTTAACTATTGTTTTGAACAAAAATTCACATTTTAGCGGTGTTTAAAATTTGGTATTCCTTATAAATGAAGCATTTTTTCATATATATATATATATATATATATATATATATTTCTTTTTATGAACAGAATCGACAAAATCAATTAACTTTTCTTCAAAAACTAGAAAAATATCTCTAAAAAGAAAAAAAAAAAATCAAAAAAGAAAAAACCTGTTTTATGCGCATTTTTTACTGCAAGACTCGTTCTCATCAAATAATTCTCTCAAAACTAAAGTTTCTCTTTAAAAAATATTCGACTAAAACACATTGTATAAAACCTCTTACTTTATCTTTATTGGGAAGTTATATATATAAATTTAAATATGACGCATCTTTATATAAAATACCTTTAATTACTGGAAGGAAAACACAGACAATACAATATAAAAGCCTTATAATTTTTCATGTATTTATCATATTTAACTTGCAATCTGTTTTAGTCCTTTTTCTGAAAGTTCTACACTATTTTTAATCGAAAAAAAAGGTTCTTTATTTTAGATTTTTGTATATGGACCCATAAAAAATCCGTAAAATCTTATCCAATTATTTCAGGTATACATTCGTCTAATTGAAATTAATTTTTATTATTTTTATACATTTTTTTTTAATAAGAAATTTTTTCTGCAAAATCGTAATTTATTTTGCTCGAGAAAGGAAATATTCTTACCCTTGCCAATATCTAAGTTTGAATGCTTTAACGGTAATTAGGCCTTTGTTGAAAACTATCCAGAAATATCTACATTCGTCATCACAAATGATCCTACTGATGACAGATTTTATCAATATAGCAAATCATTTCCAATATTTAGAAAACAAATAATCTATTTTTATGATATATGCCCTTCGAAATTGATTTCGGATTCACAGCTCCTAGATTTACTTGAGACTTTTCCAGGAATCAGTGTATGTTATACACCAATCAATATATATGTGTGTACATATATATATGTATATATATATATATATATATATATATATATATATATAATACTTTTGAATCAAAATGTATCTAACAAGTTCATATAACGATGTAACCAAAATTCTAAATGAAGATGGCATGTAAAAATATAATACATTAATCATTATAAAAAATACTATAGAAAAGCTAATTGGCATACAGAAACCACAAAGAAAATTGAAAAACCTAAATAGTTTAATGTTATAGTATTAAAAATCTTATAAAATAGTTGAATAAAACATAAATTAAAAGAAAAATAGCTTCAAAACGTGGAGGAGCAATATAAGCTCGAGTAAAAATTTACAAGAGTAATGTAAAGAAAAATGAATATCAAGAATATGAATAACACTTATATTCTGGAACTTTTCATCAGGGGCAATATCCAACAAATATAAACAAACCACAATTGAATTATAAGCATGCATTGCATTTAAGAGCTATTTCTCAAATTGTCCAATCAACTGTGCAATCAGATTTACAAGTAAATTAAAACCGAGGAAAATAACAGCAAATAAAAACAAAACAAAACCATTAAATTCCATGAAATAGAATGAAAAAATTAATGCAACTGTGAAATAAATTAAGGATTAACAATGAAAAAGAAAGAATGTTGTAGAAATAGGTTATTCAGAATTTTAAAGATATATCATGCATGACTAAATAAAGAGTCACGCATGAGTCCAAGTTCCATGGTTTTTTTTAGCTTAAAAACCTATCAAGTTACGTTTTAAACCTGTTAAATATTTGATGTAAACTGTCGAAACATTCAAAATAATTTTTTTTAACAGAAACTGGTTTCATAATCTTAATATTGTCTCTCTAAAAAAACAATAATAATCTGTTTTCAGATCAAAATGTTCTGGCACAACGGCTACCAACACATTTGCTGTAAAATTTACAAGCTGCTGTCTTTAAGAGTGATGTAAAATTCCTCAAGTCTGGGTAAAGTTTCGCAGCTGAGTGATGCACTTGGCAGAAAGAAATCGATTTTCTCTTGAGTTGTTGCTTGAATTCGATTTGAGAGCATGGGTGTTTCAAAAATTGCAACAGCAAGAGCAGAAAAAAATCATTTTTTTACAATGCTGTAATCTGAACAATGATAAAACAATATCGTCAAATAACCGTTATCTATAAAAACAGACAGTTTTTAACGCTGTATATTTGTTTCTTTAATTTTTCCCGTCAGTGTATTACATTATTGAGCCAGAATCATGCAACTATATGCATTTAAACGTTATTTAAAACATTATCCTAGATAAATTTATTTTTATAAAATTGAGGCATATGGAAGACTTTAATATTTAGATCATATATTCAAGTTATGCATTCACATATCGCAGTAAATTTTGCTTTATTTATTCCTTTGAAGTAAGAAATAATAATTATATAAATATTCTTATATTTTTGCTTGAGAAAAGGAAAAGTGTAATCTTTGCTTATATCTAAGTTATAATATGTTACATTAATCAAATATCTGTTGAAAACCATCCATAAATTCCTACATTATTTTTCTCAAATGGTCCTACTGATGATAAATTTTATCAATATAATGGATCATTTCCGATACTTACAATGCAAATGATCCAATTCTATGGTAAATGCTAGTAGGGGAAAAAGGACAGTTCAGCGCCATAAGGCGGATTGCGGATTGTGTGGATGTGGGTGGAATCCACCTTGTGGATGGAGGAGGAGGGTGGAATCCACCTGTTGGGAGACTTATCCAATAGTAGGAGGGGTTAAATGTTGGAGGGGGCTTAATTTTTGAGGGGGCTTAATTTTTGAGAGGGGCTTATTTTTTTTTTTAAGTAGAGAATCGTTCCCTTGAGAATAAAAATCAGGAAAACGGTTAGAGGGTCTACCCCCCCCCCCCCCGATTTTTTTTTTTTTTAAGTTTCTTACCATTCTGGATTTTCAAGGACTGGATTCAAGGAATCTGAAATAATAAAATAACAATTAAAAAAGTATCAATATTTGTGGTCATTAGCTAAGAACTTTGTATTTTATCAAAATGAATTTAGTCTGAGTGACGAAAGTCAAATTGGTGAAATACATAGCTCTCATTGCCCAGGCTTAACCGCGAGGAGGTTGACCACTTTAAGCCCACACACACACATTCACACACACACACACTTTTTTGAAAATTCTGTTTTTTTTTTTTTTTTTTTTTTTTTTTTTTTTTTTTTTTTTTTTCTCTATAAATTTCATTTTCTATTTACACACATTTTCTAGATATATATATATATACAATTTTCATTTTCTATTTACAATTTAAATTTTTTCTTTATACATTTCATTTTCTACTTTCTGAAATTATTTTACATTTTTATGAATTTCAGAAATATCATGATGACCGTAGGCTAGGCTCGTTATTCCATCTTGCAACAAATATCGTTTATTATCAAACACCGACAAACATTTTTTGTTGTATTGCACGGTGTATAACTGATGTAAACGCTGGCCAATTTTCGTCTGCACTTCATATGTTGTCTTTTGTTCCATCAGACATTTTAGGTAATCTTTATGTTCAATTTTCTTTTCAACAACCCTTTTCAATATCCCCTTGGCACGTTTTTTTTCTTCTATAGAGGACTTTATACTATACATTTTTGATTTTAGACCTACAAATTGATAGGCAGCTGCTCCATTTAATTCATCCTTAAATTTTCCCAAAACTTTCTTATTCTTAGTAGAATAGAGTTTATGGTCTTTGGGATAACCAGAAAAATCAAACCGAGAGCTGTTGGTTTCCATATCCTTTTGTAGGTCCTTTGTCCGAATGTGATACGTCAGAGAGTCCGTATCTGTGAAAAGAAGGGTTGAATGATTTCCAGGATAAATTGTTTTCACAAAATTATAATGAAAATCATACATGAGTTCTTTGGATAACTCGAGTATCGCAAATCCGACATAAACGGGTCGGTTCATGAGGATACTGTTTTTCTTTCTTTCCACAGCAACGAGACCCTCGTCAAATATCTTGTGGCCTTTATAGTTTGGAGATGCCACTAACTTTTCACCTCTCCTCGTTTGGTTGGTTAATTCAATATTTCTCCTTTTCCTTAAATTCTCAATGCATTTTCCATATATTGAATTGTTCAGGAGCTTGAAGAAATCCTTTTCAAATTCGTTCGTGGCTTGCTTCCTTTTTTCCGTGTTGAAAGAAATATAATTCTTGAGCCAAGGGGATTGATCAAATTGCAAAACTTTATGAAATCCAGTTATTTCTAAGCCAAGTTGTATATACAATTTTAAGTTTCTATAGTGACATATATATTTACTTTTGTCGAACAAATTTGGAATCAGTTTTGGAACACCCTTGTATCCCTTCTGTATAAAACTTTTTGCATATGATGATAACATGTCATGTGTCACCGAAAGTTTTTCAGGAGCCAAAGGGAATTCATTATGAAGATTGTGTAATTTTTGAGGATACTTCAAATCCACCTCGAATATAAAACCAATTGGGTCATCATCCTTTAAATTTAAAACTTTTTCTGTGTTGAAATGTCTTGGATCGACCCACCGAAACCCCCCATGCGGTAGATGCTGAGACATACACCATCCATACAGGTTGTTTGCGTCCCAATACATGATATGCGATTTGTCTTGAGATGAATCATAGTTTGGACAAAACTCATTGTTCGCAGTTGCCAACCTGTGGGATATTTGGGACACACCTCCACGTACACCCTGTTCGATAAAAACTAACATGTTGTTGTCCGTTAAAAGTTCTAATTTAACATCAGTCATTTTTAGGCAAGCTTGCCATGACAGACTGGGTAATGTTGTTAGATGGGCAGGATCTAAATCATAGAATTGCTTACACAATTTTCGAAAATTTTCGAAGACGTCAGCAAGCAAAATTACGTCAGTTTTTACATAAAAATCATGATATTCACCGAGCGATCGAATGTTAAATGTTTGCCAAACGTGTAGAGCATGATCAAATTCTTCATCACTAATATGTTTATTTGTTAACGTGCTGAAAAAAGCAGTTTTTTCGGGCAGCTTGGTCTCATTAAACTTTTCGAAACTTGAGAGGTATTCGTAAGGGTACGTCCCTTTTTTTCTTAACATTTCTAAATCCGTGTTCTCCGGAAAGTTCTCTTTTAAAATCACGAACTGGTGTGAATGGAGATTTGAAGTCAGTTTTTCGAGGGAAGCCGTGAGAAATTGGTACGAGTCAATGAAAGATAGACTAACTGATGATGACTGTTTCTTTAATTTGAAACTTATATACTGCTCGAGGGTACTCGCAATTACATCAATCTTATAATCTTTGTAACGGCCTAGCCTACTCATCAAAAGGTGGGCATCATATCTTTTGAGATTATGAAAAACCACTGGGATTGTTTTGGATTGCTGATATTGGAGGTTACAAAATGGGTGAGCAGCCCCTCTGTATTCTGAGGTTATGTGATCGTGATCACGAATTTTTTTTTCTCCCAATGCTTTCCCGCAAATATAACAAATTGTTGCTGCATCATGTTTGCGCTGCTGTTCTTTGCTTAATTGCATGGGTGCAACAGTTATAAGTTTTTTCGAAAGTTCATCTTTTATGTGAATCAAAGTATTAAGAAAATGATCTACAGCATCTTCTCCACGATAAACTCTGACACCATCATCATCAGGATGGAGACGATATGTATGGTTATCAGGGCCTATAATCATTAATGCATATCCACACGGCACATGATGTGCAATATCTATTTGATATGGTTTTATTTCAGCGGTTTCGGAGGAGTCGAGTGGTGTAGTAATAGTTTCAAAATCTGTGGAAGCTTCAGTAGGGTGGAGGGGATCAATGATTTGATCAAAATCTGTGGAGGTTTCGGTTGAGTCGAGTGGGACAATGATTGATTCAAAATCGGCATAAATCACAAATGGTACAGGTGCTTGCAAATGAGTTCCCTTAAACTGGAGTATGTTTTTGCCTTCCTGCGGCATGTTTATAACTTGTGGCGTTTGTTTGTTACAATAAGGCGTGTGTTTATCTAACAAATCTTGGCGATAAAATCCGTGCAAGCACCTATAACAAAAAAATTTTGCGCCGTCATGTTTGGTTCTATGTGCTAAAAATCTCGAGAAATTCCTTATTAAGCAGTAGTGTGAATTCTCACCATTACTAATGACTAATAAGTTGATCACATCTTGATTTGTTTTTTCGGACACATATAAGACATAGAGTTCCCCTTCTTCGTAGCCATATATGTTGATTCGCAAATTATTTTGCGATTCTATTTGTCGGGTTTTGTGATATGGGACTGGGTAGGTGATCCCTTTCATATTAATTTCCTTTTCAAAGGGGAGATATTTAATAACTCGATGTGGGTGTTCTTCTCTGTCAAGTTTCATTCGATGTGCTAAGAGGCACCAGAGATAACATTTGTTATCTTCAAAGTTCTGTATATTTAGAATGGCACTTTTCCCTCTTAACTCCTTGGGTAGACGAATGAAACTACTGCCCTTTAAAGGGGCATGCCTCGCAATTTGGAGTTCGAAGTGGTGGATTTCACGAAGCACCCACCCAGATCCCTTCTGGATAAATTTTTCAAAACTGTTCACAATTTTTTTGTGAGCTAGTGTGAGATTATCCTCGATAAAATCATTCGTATATTCTGTATACGTGTCTGACCAAAAATAGGTTGATAACACTTCGACTTCCCCTTCTGGTGATGTTTTCTCTAGGAGAAGTTTAATCAATAAACGCCACTTGATGGCTTGTTTTTCCTCAACGGCTTCCCCCAAAATCTCCAAAAGTTCCGATCGCATCGAATCAAAAAAAAACCGAGATATCAAATTTGAAATCCTCTTCTGGATTTAAGAAAATGGATTCAAATACATCCAGGGCTTGAATTTGCTTTCTCGGTTTCCTATTTTCTTCTGTTTTTTGTTTTTTGTTTTTGACAGACGCGAGGTTTTCAGGTTGGTTTTCATGAATGGTTCGCATATGTTGATTCAAATTTTGTTTTGTGCTAAATTTTTGTTCACAAAAATGACATCTATACTGTGGTTGTTCATGCAATTTCAAATGTTGTTTCAAATTATCTTTGCGACTAAATTCTTTACTGCATAAATTACAAATGTATATTCGCCTACTCTCTTCATGAATCAGTATGTGACGCTTTAAAATGTCAATCCTCGAAAAGCTTTTATCACAAGTTTTACACGAGTGAATACCCTAAAAAAAAAAAAAGGTCTTCTTAAGTTTTTTTTTTTTTAAACCATTAAATATATTTTTGAAATAATTTTCCTGCTTAAATGTTACTTTAGAACAGATTAAAATGAAAAGAAAAAGGTCTTCTCAAGTTTTAAATTTATAAATATATTTTTAACACAATTTTCCTGCTTAAATGTTACTTTAGTATAGACTTAAATGAGAAGAAAAAAAGTCTTCTTAAGTTTTTAAAATTTAGTACAGAATTTAGTATAAAATTTTATTAAAAATTCGCGACAACCTAAAAAGCAAACAAACAGTAATAATAAATATAATAAATTCATACCTCCATTGAAATTTCTGCAGGTTGATCAACCACCTGATGAGACTTGGAATGTCGCGTTAAGTTGTGTTTCAGCGTAAAAATTTTTCCACATTCATTGCATGGAAATACCTAAAAATAAATAAACCCAACATTTTTTAACTATTCATTTTTTTACCTCACCCTATAAAATTAATATCCCACTTATTAAATTTCTACCTTTGTTTTCGCTTCTTGTGCAGAAGATGAAGGACTTTCAGCATTTGTCTCCCTTCCAACAAAGCCTGTTTCATTTTGAGAGAGGTCCCATTCTGGGTTGGAATTATCCATTTCCTCTAACACATCCTGATTAATCTAATAATGAAATTTTTTTACTTTTTTAATACAAATTCAGTTTTTCTAAAAATTCTGTGAAATAACATGATTTTTTTTTTTTCTACGTACCATGATTTGAGTTTCTAAAGATTCTGAAATATGTTGGTTTTTGAGATGTCTCTTTAAACTATCACTCCTGGAAAATTGTTTGAAGCATATCCCACACCGAAGATTCTAAAAAATAAATAATTTAACCTTTTTTTCCCAACTTAATATTTTAAAAGTTTGATATACCTTTTCATTTTAACATTATTTAAAAACTATTGTGTTTGTTAGTTTTTTATTTTTAAACTAGTTAAAAGAAAATCTTTTAATCGTTACTGTTAAAACATTAGATTAGTATGTTTAGGAAATTCAAAAACACAAAGTTTTGAAAATATTACTAGTATAATGTTTTTGAAAAAGAAAATAAGCAAATAATATTTTAGAAGAGAAACATTTAATAATATCAAAATGATGGGAAGGATTAAATCATATTAAAGAATGGAGTAGCATAGTTTAAATTTATTACAAACATAGTGAAAAATGTTCAGTCCAGGATTCGAACCTGAATACTTACACAATATCATTAAATACAACTTCTAAAAAAATATTTTTGCTAAAAAGCAATGTGTTTCTAAGCATATTTTTTCTAATACTTCTAAAAAAGTAAACAAACTAAATGTTTAAATAATACTTAGAAAAAAAAAAAAACATTTTTAAATATTTCCTATGTTCTAAAATATTTTTATTTAAAAGCAGTAAACTAAATACTTTAATAATATTTACAAAAAATAGAAACGAAAAAAAAAAATAAATAAATAAATAAATAAACAAATAACATTTCTAAATATTTCCTATGTTCTAAAATATTTTCATTTAAAAGTAGTAAACTAAATACTTTAATAATATTTACAAAAATAGAAACGAAAAATAAAAATAAACAAATAACATTTCTAAATTTTTCCTACGTCATCAAATAATTTTATTGTATAGAGATTCCTTTAAAAGCAGTAAACTAAATACTTTAATAATATTTACAAAAAAAAAAAAAATAAATAAATAAACAAATAACATTTCTAAATATTGCCTATGTTCTAAAATATTTTTACTTAAAATCAGTAAACTAGATACTTTAATATTTACAAAAAATAGAAACGAAAAATAAAAATAAACAAATAACATTTCTAAATATTTCCTACGTCATCAAATAATTTTATTGTATAGAGATTCCTTTAAAAGCAGTAAACTAAATACTTTAATAATATTTACAAAAATAGAAAAAAAAAAAAAAAAAAAAAAAAAAAAAAACATTTTTTAATATTGCCTACGTTAGAAAATATTTTTACTTAAAATCAGTAAACTAGATACTTTAATATTTACAAAAAATAGAAACGAAATAAAATAAACAAATAAATGGGCTGTTTCATGATTCATTTAAAAATTTTACAAGTATATCACATTATTATTATTATTATTATTATTTTCCCACCTTAATATTTTAAAAAGTTTGATATACCTTTTCATTTTAACATTATTTAAAAACTATTGTGTTTGTTAGTTTTTTTATTTTTAAACTAGTTAAAAGAAAATCTTTTAATCGTTACTGTTAAAACATTAGATTAGTATGTTTAGAAAATTCAAAAACACAAAGTTATGAAAATATTACTAGTATAATGTTTTTGAAAAAGAAAATATAAATAATATTTAAGAAGAGAAACATTTAATAATATCAAAATGATGGGAAGGATTACATCATATTAAAAACTAGAGTAGCATAGTTGAAATTTATTCCAAACATAGCGAAAAATATTCAGCTCAGGAATCGAACCTGAATAGTTGGACAATATCATTTCAAAATACTTTTTAAATGCTTCTTTAAAAGCAAACAAATAATATTTTTATATTTTTACTTAAAAGCAGTTTCACAATCATAAAGAGAAATAACAATACATAATCAAAAAAATTGACTTACCGAATTTCTTTGCATGTTGATCAATGGCACACAAATTTCTCGAAACGTGCACAATCACAAAATAAAAATCCTTGGGGATACTTTCACTAACACAAAATTTTGAAATAATGATCCTAAGTTAATGAGATGGTCAATTTATACTAGTTGTAATCAACACCGATTGCATCATTCTAATTCACCTCCGTTCATATATGGTCAAAATTTTTGGTACCACGAAATGTTGTTAGCCAATAAAAATTCAAGGGTCACTTCAGTGTGATTACATCACTCGTATTCTGAAAACATCCATATATGGGCATAGTTTTTTTTTTTTGGTATCGTGGAAAACCGTTTGTTGATAAAAATTAAAGAGTCACCAAAACACCCCTGCTCGCAAACATTTCATTATTCTAATTCGTTCATTTCCCGTTTTAGGTGATATCCACATGTATAACCAAGTGTTGATTAAAACAACAAGATAAAAAATTTCTTTGTTTTCATTATACTCCTTCCTTTCTCTTATACACACGGATAATTATTCATGCAACAGATAGTGGTTATATTCTTCCTGTGATATCACGTATTTATCTTGTATTGAATAAGAGAAAGGAAGCTATTTGATATTGATTCTAGTACAATTCTTCGGTTCTTTATCGTGTAACAAAATGTATACTGATTAAGTATATAATGACTTTCAAGAAACCTTTTTCGTATTGTGTTTATTCGTTAATCAGTATAGTTTACTTCTGGCTAAAACTAAATAACTTGTTTGTTAAACAAATTGCTGATTCCAGAAGTTCGAATGATAAGTGTCTATGGGAAAACCTTTGACTATCCTAACAACAATTAGATAAAATAAACTAGATATTCACCCCTAGTTTAAACATGACTTGTGTGATTATCAGCTACTGATACAAGAATTTTACTATGTTAAATTTCTAAAGATATTTTTATCAATCCAGCTGAAAAAATAAAAATGGATGAAATAATTGATTTCTACAGTTTTCTTCTTGAAATAATAAGAAATTGCTTTTTTTCCCCCTTAGATAAAAAAAGAATTCTAATTTAATAGATTTCAATTAATTCGACACAAAATGGAAATAAAAACACACAAATTAAAATAACAAAGAGTTTATTCATTACTAAAATATGTACACAACAATTTACTGAAACAGTTTCTCGAATAAATCATTATAAAAATCAATATTAAATTTTTCGAAAAAGTCTTTTGTGTAAAAACAAGAACATAAAAGAGTCACATTTTTCGCTAGCTGAAATGTGTTTAAATTCAATAATGCAGATTGTTTCAAAAGTTCAAATTTCTCTTTCATTGGTGTATTAATGCATTCATGTCGGAAAGCAGAGTTTTTTTTATAGCGACATCCCTCACACTTAAAAATTTTATTCACAGAAGATTCAACTGCTTTTTCAAAACAGGTTAAAAAATTATCTTTCGCTGAATCCTGATTTAAATGTGAGCTACATACAGGGATTCTATTCATTATCACACTTGGAATAACACGGGTTAATATTATTTCAACTAATGAATCATTAATTTGCGGGATTAATTCAATTAATTTCAAAATCTGATCTTTTGACATTTTAATACCGGAATTTTTTAAGTAGAATCCTGATTTCTCGAGATTAAATAATTGCTGCAAGTAACAATAATCGGAATCGATGAAACAAACTAAAATTTGATTATTTCCTACAAACGACTCGTCATTTGAATAAAAATTGAAATGTTGAATTTTTTCGCTAAATTTTTGCCATGTAGGTAAATTTAAAACGACTCCTTCTTTTGAAGGATATTTTTGTAACATGTTCGATTCCTTAAAATTTCTAATGTGGAGTCTCAAGTAAATCTTATTTTCCAATATAACTTGAAAAAATGTTAACCAGTTTAAATCGAATTCCATTACTAAAGGATCACATGCAGAAAAATTTTGCAAATGACTATTAAACCAATCATTTTCGGGAATAACTAAATTAGATTCAACATTTGTGTTGGATTGATCAGGTGAAACTGAAAAATGATCTAAATTCATTTTTTGCTTTTTCAAATGGGTAGATTTAGGAATAATATGACGAAATGTTAAACTAATTCTCATCTGTGTAATGGTTGGGTCGGGGGGAATTCCATGCGTAAACAATTGATTTGTTGGTGCATACATTGAATAAAAGGAACCATGATTCAAATTTAGGCAAGTCATCGGAGCGACTGCGTTTCTAAACTCAATTTTTCGTTTAGCCCCGAAGCTTAAAACCGAAATTGGGAAAGTGTTATCTAATTCACACTCATCGTCTTTGTGGTGCGAAATGTAACTGCTACCATCACGGTATAAGTTTAATAAAACATAATTATACGTACACCCGCATTGCTTTTCCACAAGATCTCGAAGCTCAAGGATTAGTGGAGTCCACGGGTTTCCATGAATGGTGGTTCCGCTGAAGCTATAACTCAGACCTGGATCACTAAAGGCTAGGGCTTGTCTTTTAGGTCTTACATCTCTCCCTCGAATTTTCAACGTGGGTGTAAAAAATGGTAAGGTTTTTAGATCCTCAAAGTAACGATCGGCCACATCTTTCTGTAGAAAGTCCGAAATGTATTCGACATTTAAACCGTTTTCAGTGAAATGCACAGAAGTCATCTCTTGGGGTAGAACAGTCAGCACAAAAGGTCAGAAACACTCGAGTCGATGAGTCACCACGGTACGTCAGTAAGGAACGTAGAGGTCAATCTAGCAGAACGTGAGCAGAAAGACACAAGTCGATGAGTCAGCAAGATTTAGGTCACCAAAGCACGAGTTGATGAATCAGCACTACACGGCAGCAAGATTCATGGAAATCAGTCAGTCAAAGCATCATCAGCAAGTCACGAGAAGGTGATAGAATGTTCGAGAGAAAATCTCCAAGACAACAACAGATAAGAAGTATCAGCAAACAGCTAGGCAGCAAGGCAAAACGTTAACAAGTGAAGGGTTTGTGTGGCTCTTATATAGTGAATTCTTATCATATATCAGATGTGTGTCGTCACAATCTGATTATCGGTAGCGCCCTCTACGCGAACCCACCACATTTCTCGATACCCACTTGTTGAAAACAGACGTGGAAAGTGGTAAGTAATAGTATTTCATTTAATTTTGTGATGGAGTGTTTAAAATGTTGTGTGTTGTGGAATGTAGTTATGAAAGACACATATTTTTTAAAAAACAAAATAAATTTTATTTATAATTTTCCCATTTTATTACATGAGAATCCGCTTTTAATTTTTTAGCGGGGTATTCTACAAAAGATTCATGATTCTTGTTCAATGACAGGTATCGATTCTTGATGAAGCTTTCGGGTATATGCATTTCACGAAGAGTCTTTAACAGTTCGTTCTGAGCCTTAATAGGGGTTCTTTTATTCACAGAAAACAGAAGATGAAACAAATCAGCCATGTTTGAATCTGGGATGGGTTTTCCTTCAAAATGAACAGTTAAATTGTCGTCCCATTCGAATTTTCTTGGATTATTTCTTAAAAAGTCCAGCAGGGTCTTAGCTTGTCTTTTCATAGTAGATGGAACCGATGATAAAATCAAAGTGGAATCTTGTTCAGGTTTGGATTCAGGTTCAGTTTTGGGTTTAATCATTTCCTTTTTCACAGAGGGTTGTTCAGGCGGTTTCGACATCCAGGGCATGTTGAATTCTTGCAAGTCCATTTTTCGTTTGAGTAATTCGAAATATTGCATCACTTTTTCATGATCAGGAATAGTGCTATTTAATATTTTTGACATAGCAGTATCAAATTCACTCATTTGTTGTTTTGTTGGTATGTGTTTGGAGAGACTCTCTTCCGGTACCAACGCATATTTTTTAGCGTGTTCCATGAATTAAACATGTTAACGCACTCAAAGCGGCTGGAATTAAAATATTTAAAAATCCCCCACGTTGAATAATAAGTCTTTTCTTTTGAAAAAGGGCACCTTTTTTTGTACCGATTTTTCGCAAAGTCGTCTTATATTTACTTAAAGACTTTTTCTGTCGTGAAGATATGGGAATATTTCCTTTTAACAAGTTCAAACTACATTCGCAGATGGCTTTCACAGAACGAGAGGGTAATTTTTTTAATAATTGTTTACGCAATGCTTTAGGACACGTTTTAATCAATTCTAAATCACGAAGCTGTTTCTTCGTCAGTGCCATAGTCACAAATGAGTTAAAAACCAGGTGACTTTCTTTTTAAACCTTGTTTCGGGACATAGACAAATTGTGTTTGCCCTGGTAAAATCTGTGTTCTCAAACGTAAGCGTTCTACCGTTTCATTTCTTAAATCCACGAGTAAATAGGAGAAAGGCTTTTGAGTCGCGTCTTCAAACACTTCTTGAAAAAATTTAGTTTTAGTGGGATATAATTGACGACCCAAATAAATAATTTGACTCATATCGCGACGATTTTTAAATAAAATCAAATATTGACTGTTTAGAGAAACACCCCTCATTTCTTTTCCTTTATGAAATAAATTTTGTGTAATAAAAATCACACTAATGTTTAAATGATGACTTCCTTTTGTAAAGAGAAACGTCATACGTTCATCTGCTCCGACCTCAATCATGAGGTCGTCTAAGATAATTAAAGTATTTGTTCCTAAATATTCAGTATAATTCGGAGGAAATCCCTCCACAAAAGTAACATCAGGAATTTCGTCATATAATTTTTGATAGATCCCGTAAAACCAAACCACTTTATCAGGAGGAGGATTAAACATCTCGTTTCTATCCTTCAGTAAATCACGCAGGAACCAGCTTTTACCGACTCTCGTAGGGCCTGCGAGAAGCATCGTACACGGGTGTTGAAAGCGAGGAAACTCCATCAAACAAACACAAGGAAGGTTAAAGTCGAAATAAACACAGACACAAAGAAATACAGTTTAAATATCGATTTATTGATAAAAATTCACAAAGACGCGAAATCGTTTCGCTACAAAGTTATAGATTCGTTGGTCGTTACACAGATTTTCGTTTACAAAATGTGATAAAATATGTTTTAAAGTTTTACCGCGACATCGAGAATACAGATAAAATATACAATATTGGCCGCAAACGGCCGTCTTATTACTTTGTAAGGTGAGCGGATTAAACATCACTCGAGAAAAATGAGATGAAAAGTTTGAAACAGGTCCTTGAAAAAAGGTAGGGTCGTTTCCATACGAATCGAAGAATTCCACTTCATCAGGCGAAGGTAGAAAGAATGCGAGCCAATGGCTTCCAGGTTCCGATGACTTATCCAAATTGCATACAAAACAGGTAGGATACTGCAGGATTCTCCTAGGTAGTTGATCGCTGGCAAAAACACCTAGAAAATATTTTCGGGTTCTTGGGTCTCGTGATAAAATCTTCTCAATTTGTAAAGAATTCATCTAGTTTGCAAAGTCACACAAAACGTGTCTTGATTTACTAATTTCTATAATGTTTTCAAATTCCGCATACACCAACACGGAAAGGGTTGTTCTTAAATCTTCAGCAAATTTAATTTCAATTCGTAAATTTCCTTGCTGTTGTAGGTTGAGGTGAGGTCCATCACACAAATCTGGGCTAAGATCGAAGGCATACAGGGTATGTCCGTCTGCAAATTCTTCACGTGTTAAATAAATACCTGTGTCATGATGAAATCCGGCGAACAAGCGATGATAGGCTCGTATATAATTATTATTCGAAAAATTTAATTCTAAACCTTTTGAAGGTATAGGTTGTCCATTCACATAAACACTTAAGAAGTTGACCTTGTGATGATGAAAGTGAAAGGGATTTAAATCATATTGTCCATTAATGGAGGCATTTTCCAACAATCCAATAATAATGCGTTTTGGCATTGACCCCAAAAACACATTATCTTGCATAAAAGAACGACTTCCAGTGGAAATGGAATAGGTCTTGCACAGTACGCGATCAATAGGATATTTCGCAGAAGTTTTTTCAAGGGCTTTTGCGTGCCCCAGTAAGACACCGGCACTAACCTTTACTTTACGAATAAACAAAGAGGCATGTTCTAATATTACTTTATAATCAGGATCAGGTTTTGTTGTATCAGAGGGTTTTGCAGCCATCAAACAAAAGTCGGGTTTACTGCGAACCAATTTAATTTTCAAATCGACCATGTTCAGTAACAATCTATTTTGTTGAAAAATATCACAATGCAAGGGAGATATCATATCCAAAGTATTACTATTTTTAGTGAGTTCAAATCGTTTTTTCAATCCTGGGTTATCATCTGATGTAGGATCGGCAGTGCCTAATTTCTGATCTTTGTAGAAACATTGGCATTGTAATAAACTTTTCTTAGCGTCTTCACCGAAATTCAAAAGGGTTTCGATATATGCTCGATAGGGGTAGGTGTTACTGGAAGAGGAAATTACTCTTTCGTTTAGACTTATGTCGACTTGAGAAAACAAGGCTTGGGAAAATAAATTCACGGGAGCGACATGGTTCTCCTCCGTTAAGGCTGATCCATCCGGATTGGTGATTTTCACTTTCGTATACAGGTATGATGAGGATAAATCAATATAGTCTTCTCCGTTTCCAGAAATGTTAAATTCCACAGGGACTCCATCACGAATATTAGCGAGGGGGTGGTATTCTACAAAATACCCTTTTTCGATAGCCGTTTGAGTAGGAGGAATTAAAAAAAGGTCCAATTCCGTTTTAGCGCAAGCGGCAGAGTCTTTATGAATAAGTCCGGACATCTTTAAGCGAAAATATCACTTGTTTTCACTTTCTTGACTTTGCGTCGACTGACGGTTTTTTTAGGGAGCTTCCTCTTTTTATGTCTTCGCCCGGAACCTAGCATGGATTTAACCTTTGTTGCGGCTTTATCTGTTAAAGTATGTCCAGCTTCTTTCAATCTCCGCTTGGCAGCCACTTTGACATTTTGACCACGTGACACGTCATTCAACAAATCGACTCCCGTTGAAAACAGTTGTTTGCCCACGGCTTTAGCTCCTGATTTAAAAAGAGGCACTGCAGCCCTAAACAACGAACGAAACAATCCACCGAAACCATAACCTTTTTGAAAAGTAGTACCGTGATAATAGTTTAAACCACTACCCGATTGATGGGTATAATAATCTTCAAAAGATTTAGCACAGCACTGGTAAGGAACTAACATTATGAGAGGTACTTTTGACGAAAATGAAGTTTCACGATCAACTTCCCACGCTCGAATGACATTAATCGACCAGTATGCGTCCTTATAACGGTTTCAATCGTTTGAAAATTCTTTCGAGTGAGTGGGATGTAGTGAGGTTTATCAAACACTTCATGAATCGTATCACCGTCTTGCCCTTTCACGGGGAGCACACGTAGAAGTGGGGCTACCGTATCCCCCACAATCTGCGGTTCTACGAGATCACTGTAAATGTATAACAATTTAAAATCAGCATGAGGATCGGCTGCGAAATGGCTATCAAAAGACATTGAATAACCAGCAAAAGGTTCACCTACATTACCAGGTGGAAATCCTAAACTTTCCGCTAATCCTGCATCGAAGTTGATTTGTGCATTTTTTCTCAAAGTCACTCTCACTTTTTTTGAATTTTTATTATAGTTGAGCGAAATTCTATCATGAAATTTTTGATAGTTGATTACTTTAATAATATCGTTAGGGGATTCATAAAACCCAGGGGGGATTCTAACTTTTTTCACTTCAAATTCACCGACTTCAAATTCGGCTTCATTTCTAGGTCTTCCATTCGTCCATTCAATATTCTCCCCTATTACATATTCATATCCGTTAGTATATTCTGTTATATTATTCCACGTGTGCGGGTAAATAAGTTCCGTTAAGCCTACTTCCCACTCGCCTTTCAAGTCCAAAGCAGAAGGTAATCTCGTCACAAAATGAGAAATTTTATTCTCGGGAAAATAATTCAACGAACTGTCTGAAGGCAGCGTCACGTAGAAAGACATGATTCGAAATGACAATGCAATCTCTAAAACATAGATTTTATAGTGAAAATAAATCAGAGGAGGGTATCCATTGATTAAACTTGTCAGGGTAGCCTTTAAATTTCACTTTGTATTCCACATGACCTTTTCGTGTGCGTTTTTCTAAAACCTTTTCGATAGTATAGTCTTCTTTCGGTTGAACTCTTTGAAGTTCTTGCGCATAGAAGGTTCCTTGTATGGGTTCGTTCATCAAATCTTTAATTCGATATACCGGAGGGTCTCTCGGTATGCATTCCGTTATCACAAACAGTTCTTCGGTCCAATTCGTTTCATAACCTTTTTCAAAAGTTAATTTTTGCTTTGAAACGCGCACTATTTCCCCCGCTTTAAACACACACGGTTTTCTTTCCACATCCTGCATTTTCCCGAATAAAGTAATCACAACATCGCTTTCGTTCTCGGGCGTCACTTCCACGGGCGCTCTCTTAATGCTGGAATGGTGGGTATGGTTATAACTTTGTAATAGTGAGTCTAACACATCGATAAAATTATATGTGTGATTATGCGTAAAATATTTCCACATTTTAGTTTTCAAAGTGCGATTAAAACGTTCAATCACCGATGCTTTCGTGTTATTAAAAGTAGTAAAAAATCGCACACCTTGCTGTTTTAAAAATCTCTGGAAGTGTTTGTTTTTATATTCTCTTCCAGAATCCGATTGCAAAGACTTGGGTTTTCGCGTCGCAAAAATAGTCTGAAAGGCTTTCACGATTTCCTCACCGCGTTTCGTTTTGAGTGGTATCGCCCACGCATATTTAGACAGAATGTCGATGCAGGTTAAAATGTAGCGATATCCCCGATTGTGCTTTTGCAGACTGATCATATCTACTAAATCGGTTTGCCATTGTTGATCGATAGAATGCACAATCACACGGTTGGTCGGAAACTTTCTTCGAACAGGTTTGTGAAGCGTGTACGAATCGACACCGCTTAACCATTTCTGAACAGTCTTCTTGGATACTTTTCCTTTGACAGCCGAATGTAAAACATTGACACCACCGTAACTTCCCACGCGACTTGGATTCTGATAAATCTCCTTCATTGCAGCATGTAATTTTATTGCGCGATATGTTAATATTCAATCGCATCATACTGAAAAAGATAAATTTCCGGTTTCATTTAAATTGAGTATAAAATCAATCTTAAATTTTTCACTTCCGGTAAATACATATATCAGCGAAAAAATGACACACACCGTTACATAGAGACACACCACAGTCATCACTTCCTCTCGCGAAGTCATTCTGAAAAATGACGTATCTCACACAAGACAACTCCCTTTAAACATTTAAAATCTCAACTCATAGGCATAGTTTCTTGGCTTGATCGGTTAAACCTATTCCAAATTATCAAGTCAAGAAACTATTTTGCAGGTTCGAACCTTCCTCAAAACTTTTGAAAAATAAAATTCCATTTTCTAAAAATAGTTTAGAACGAAATCCTACAGATGGCAGCACCAAACATTTTCTTGGGGGGGGGGGAAGACCCCCTAACCGTTTTCCTGATTTTTATTCTCAAGGGAACGATTCTCTACTTAAAAAAAAAAAAAATAAGCCCCTCTCAAAAATTAAGCCCCCTCAAAAATTAAGCCCCCTCCAACATTTAACCCCTCCTACTATAGGATAAGTCTCCCAACAGGTGGATTCCACCCTCCTCCTCCATCCACAAGGTGGATTCCACCCACATCCACACAATCCGCAATCCGCCTTATGGCGCTGAACTGTCCTTTTTCCCCTACTAATGCTCTTCAAAATTGATTCCGGGTTCCCAGCTCATAAACTTGATTGAGACCTTTCCAGATATCATTGCAATGCACACTGTAAAAAAAGAAAAATGTTACTTAATTTAAGAAAATATAATATAAACACAAGCGAAGATACGCAATAACTTGTTTGAAATTAAACACGATTTAGAAAATAGTTCTTTATATTTAGAAAAGTGAAAAACTAATATGTTTACTAGATTTAAAGCCACATATATAGAAATAATTTCTATCGCTGCCATTCATTTTAGAAAAAATATTCCGAGATTTTTTCAGTGCATCAAACAATATTTATCAACCAGAATATCGGTATTTGCAGGGTGTTTCAGAAAGGACCCCCAAACTTTCAAATGGCATAACTCTGAAACAGTGAGAAACAGAAAGATGAAAAACGTGGTATGCTGGACAGACAAGTCCGGAATTTGTTATACAGCGGTTTGAAGAAGTAGTGCCAAGGTTGGTCATCAGAGAGCGCTTCAATCACAGAGCAGTGTCTTTGAAATAGTGTCTGAAAGTGTGTTTCGTGATCAAATCACATTATAGAGGTTTCGATATGGTCACTTTTCTTAGAAATAACATGACGCAACAGAAGTATAAATTTTAAAGTTAGTCGTTGCAATGTCTGTAGTGAAACGGATACACAGGCCTCACAGATGAATTATTCAAACTGTTCCAACGTTTGAGGATTCTTAGAGTAAACAGTGTCTTTCAAGTTTCCACACAAGAAGAAGTCATGTGGACTGAGATTAAAGAAATATGGGGGACAATCCATACCAATGCCATCGGTGGTATTCCAGTACAGTAAAAACTTGTTTGTTCCAAGGAATACGACATAATGTTCTTCAATATCCTATAATAACTATTTCGATACAACTCCCTTACATGTGTCAGCAATGAAATAGACTCACGAATGTAATTTCTGTTCGTCTGAATACTATTTAAAGCCTAATATGCTTGCGCTGCCAACTATTAGCGAATCTTGGAACTATTTCTGCAAACTTGTGTATAACAAATTCCAGGCCTGTTTGTCCAACATACCACTTGTTTCATCTTTCTGACTCTCACTGTTTCGCAGTTATTTCATTTCAAACCTGAGGTGTCCTTTCTGAAACACCCCGTATGATGCTATTGATTCAAAATGAAACATTTTCAGCTGCGTAACTAAATGTATATATGAAAGAGCAACACATTAATATTAATTTCCTTGTTAAAGTTAATGCTCAAGTTATCGTGTTTGTTAGACAGGACAATATTTACTTCAGTCCCAGATTATCACAGCATGCGAAACATCAGATATTGCAGGTAATTTGAGTTTTTTTATATACAATATATGACGATAAAATATATAAACATGTTCCCAATCTCATGACTATGATAAATGATAAATGATAAATGAGCACAAAAACGAGAGATAATATATAGGGAACAAGATTCTCTTTCAAATTACACACGATTTCGAAAAGCGTTCTTTATATTTAGAAAAGCGAAAATAAATATATTTATTACATACAGGGTGTATCTGAAAAAAGAGGAGGTTACGGGGTGATAGAACGCAGCAATACGAGCAAAATTCGTCACAGAATATGTGGTCGGAACGCTAGCGGTTAGACGTAAAAAGGTAGTTTTCCACACTCGCAGTTAAAGATTTAACACAAGAATGAGAGGAGATATTTCAGAAAAATTTTTATTAGTCGGAATGTAATTAATGTACATGCTCAAATATATTGCTCAAAAGATCTTCCCCTCAGTTGTAATGCACACTTCACACCAGAGATTTAGGAACTGATGCACAATTGCGAATACACCAGGTATTTTCAAAATATCGCCGGGAACTACGGCAATCCTGGCGACTAGATGGATATCGGTTTTAAAGGGACACTTGTAGATTAGGCTTTTCATATGGCACCACAGGAAAAAGTCTAAACAGGGGAGATTCTGCGATCTTGGTGGCCAAGCTATGGGACCACCTCGACCAATCCATTGCCCTGGGACAGTGGGAAAATAACTTTTAAGTTATCACCGCTTAAAGTTTTACACACTTTTTCAGATACACTGTGTATAAAGAAGCATTTATAAAAATAATTTGCCACTCATTTTCGAAAAGCATTCCAAATATTTTTACAGTACTGTAATATTTTTTTTAAACCAAATTATCCGTTTTTAGTATGTTATTAATTCTCAATTATACATTTTCAGCAGCATAAGTGACAAAATAATATTTATTTACTTCAAATATAAATAAATGAAATGTAAATAAACTACAAATCAATTGCTAAAATGGCGTATACACATTTAATATATATTAAAACATTAAAATGACTAAAACATCTATTCTACGGTTTTAGCCCACCTCCGTGGCCTTCTTCAAGAATCTAAAAAGAAGAAAAAAAATTAAGATTATTTTATTCATTTTTTTTTTTTTAGATTCCTGAAGAAGGTCACGGAGGTGCGCTGAAACCGTAGAATATTTATTTTAGTGATTTTAATGTTTTAATATATATTAAATGTGTATACGCTATTTTAGCAATTGATTTGTAGTTTATTTACATTTCATTTATTTATATTTGAATAACCTCTGGTGTAATAGTCCAAAAGTGCTTATATTTATTTACTTGTTTGCGCCTTGCGCCCTATATTTTGTACGTTACGAACATGCATTAAAAATAGGCTTGAACATATAATTTCGCATTAAAAAAAATATGTGTTTCAAAGAAGTCTACAAGCTAAGATTATAACTTATTTATTTGGATCCTTGATATAAAATATACAAATAAACTTACTTTTTACATTTCGCTATCTTGCAAAATGAAAAATCTATAAATACCATAAAAGGCATTCATTTAAGCAAATAAATATCAATATTATGCTGTTTATAGACAATTACTTTATGCAATTTTCATTTTGTAAAGAAGAAGAAAATTTAAAAACAATATTAAAAGTCGAAACGTCCCAAAAATGGGACGCTAGGCATAAATGGGTTAATCATATCCGACTTAATATAGATTTTTTAAAGAAAACGCTGTACTAAAATTGGAAGCCAGTGTTGCGAATATGAGCGTACTTGCCAATTTCTAATATATTTAATCTAAATCCTCATGATAATTGCAATATACAAAGATTATTGTATAACCAACTAATATGAGTGTGTAACTAATATGAATATGTAACTAATATGAATCCTATGTTAGTATTTTATTTGACCGATATTAAATTAATTCCATTTTTTTCACTTTAAAGGAATTTTGAAAGTGTAGATGGGTATATTTTAAATACACCCATTATAATATGTTTATTTTCTGTAAAGTAAAATACCGAAATTCTCATATTCGAGAAACTTTAAAATCAAATATTAAAAATATTGAGCTAGTAGGTTCTAGTTTAGTGTAAACTTTTTTTATATTTACAATACATTATTTTATGTCGCATTATGACATTTGTTAAAACAATTTTTTTTTTTTAACCATGAGTCATTACGTTATATATTCAAATAATGCAGGCAACTAACTGCTTTTGTTATACATTTAAAATAAGAAACAATGTTGAATTGATTTTATTATTTTCTAAAGAAAAATGAAGTATTGTTATCATAGCCAAATTCTAAGAATGTGTTAATGACAGTGAGGTTTTTGTTGAATAACATCTAGAAATATCTACATTTTTCATAAGAGATTCTTGTACTGATGACAAATATTATCAATGCAACGGGTGACGCCCGATACTTAAAAAGCTAATGATACATTCCTATCATAAATGCTATAAAAATTGATTACTGTTTCTAGCTCACAGAGTTTCAAGAGACTTTTCCATCAGTCAGTTTATGATGTACACTAATCGGAAAAAATACATTATTAAGGGTACATATATTAAGACAGGCTTGAACACAATTAATTGTGTTCAAGTCTGTCTTAATATAAGTATCTTTAATAAAAATGGATTAAGACGTTAATTTATGTGTATTTTAAAATACATTATGTTCTCTGTTTAACGTTTTTTAATGGAACAGTTGAAACCATCATTAAACAGTTATCGTCAGCCAATAGAATCTTGACGAATGATCAATCAATGATAGGGACATATGAAACTAAATAATTGACAAGAAAGAAATAGTTGTTTAGTTGTTTTTTCACATATGTGGGCAGTGAACTGTTAATATATTTTGTTGAGATAAAATAGTGTATCAGCTTGTTTAGAAATATTTTTAGCACTTATGTTTTACTTTAATAACATAACTACAAGTAAAATCAGATCGAATATGGTATGTGATTAATGTAAGAAAATCATAAAATCTACTATAACTTGCACTGAAAAATATCTCAAAAATGCAATAAATTAAAACGTACCAAACGACTTCATCTATCTTCGTTGCTTTTCGGCCTACCTGCCATATTCACAGTTGGTGGAAAAAGCTTATCCGGTGACTGTCAAGAGAGATGAAATTAACGTAATATTTCTCTCATTAGCTGCTATATTAATATATTATAAAGTAAACCAAAATGCCTAAATGCAATTCAGAAAGAAAGGAAACTACAAATTTTAGAAAAGGAAAATTAAAAATTTGATTGTTTCATTTGACCTCGCGTTTCATAAATTTCTTCTGCAATTTTAGCAGAAGATGACAAAAGATGTCAATTGCATAACTTAAAATAATGTATTGTTTTAAAACAGTCAGACGTACAGTTTTGCCCTAGTTATTAAAACTTTTTCTTTTCAAGTTACTTAAAAACTTCGACGTTGAAAGGAAAACAAGCATTGCTGTAAAGAATTATTTTTAACATAATTCAGATGAAAATCACGCAAGGACAGCAAATTATCACCTTTTAACGGAATTCGTCGTTATAAAGACCATCTTTAACGATAAAGCTTAATGTATATGTTCCATATCTTAGAAAAATGATCTCAGAATTCATTCTGCAGGTGCTTAATAATTGTGTTCAACAGAAATGCGCATATGGTCATAGAAAAAAAAATACAATATTTAACATTTTCTATTTCGGAGACATCTTTCAAAAAATTAAAATTCGTTTAACTCCCTCATATTAAAATTTAATTAATTTGCAATGTCACAAAGAAACCTCATTAAAAATTATGTTGTAGAACAAAACCAAGGATGAAAATGTATTTAGCTATCGCCATATGCAGAATAAGGAAATTGTTTTTTGTGTAGTCTTTTTATTCAATACGGTTATTCAGTAGCTTAAAAAACTTCACGAAAATGGATAACGAGATTTTTAAGGTATATTAACATATAGAAATATAACAAATACTTGCTGCAATATTAGTGGCGAACAACCCTAAAATATAGAAATATCATTAAAAGAACTCAGTTACATATTAAGAAACAGGGACAGTTGAGAATACTTTTAAACTGAATTTTCGAATCATGTTTGTAAATTTAAAACTGCATTCGTCGTTTTCATGTATTCTGAGTGCATAATGTCTAGGTTTATTTATGAATCAATTTCTCTCATATTTGTTAACATATTTTTGATTTAAACTAATGAATAGTTAGCTTGCACATTAGTTCTAATTTCACCGATGAAAGTGCTCTTTAAATAGCACTAAAAAGTGGTATAATATCTTGGTACTTATGTTAATTGTAAAGATACAAATATTTTTTAAAAAGATATCGTTGCTGGGAGATGGAAAAAAAAAATCTGGTTGATTAAATTTGTCGTAGAAGATGCGTGTGTGGAGTGGGACGGGGTCGTATAAATATTTCACAAATGTGCCTATTTGAAAGCTAATAGGAATAATATTTCATAAACATACTATATTTCACCATCTTTTATCCAAAAAACACCAGAAATATTCTCTAAATGTTTTGAAATTTTGAGCAGAAAAATACTCAAATTTTCAAAACAATTAGAGAATTTTGTTTTTACTTATCTTTCTATTCAAATATATAAAATTCCATGTACAGTTTTATTTATATACATAAACCAAACTTGTATAATCATATTGGGGATTTTCTTTGATATGGAATGAGCATGGGAACTTTTGAAAAGTTCTCCGTAACATCTAAAATATTACGGAAAATTCTTTTTTTTTTTCTCATTTTATTTTGTGATAAATGTATGCCAATGCATATAATGTAACCTTGAATAATATTTTAACTGAAACTTACAAAAAAAAATATTTTTATGCCCCTTGTCCCCTTAAAGTAGAGTGGTTTAATTATGGACATACTGTACTTAGTGGTCATAAAATTAACAGTGCCGATTCATGAGCCTCAACTGACATTTAACATTCAAAGAAACAGAATTCATTTGGTACGTGGTTATGTCTGGCGCGGATTCAAAAATGAGAAAAAAACAGTACAACAATTAAAATCACAAAATTTTAAAAACTGCTAATTACATCACCTAACTTTATCATTGTAAAATGATCTCCACAATTAAAAAAACAACAAAAAAAACATGAATTTGAGCAGCAAAAATGCTGAAATTTTCAAAATTTTTGTGAAGTTTTTTCTATTTACATTTCTATTAAAATATATAAAATTCCATGCACAGTTTTATTTATATATATAAACAAAACTTGTGTAAAAAATATTGGGGATTTTTATTAATATGGAATGCGCATGGGGCACTTTGAAATGTTCTCCGTAATATCCAAAATATTACAGAAAATTCCTTTTTTTTCTCCAAAAAATTTTTGTTTAATTTTTTTTGTGATAAATGAATGCCATAATGCATATAATGTTCCATTGAATAACATTTAAAGTGAAATTTACAAAAAAAAATGACTTTAATGGTCCTTGTCCCCTGTTGTCTACCTGCTAAACTATTGTTCATAAAGTTGTGAAATTTTGTGAAAGACATCATAAAGGGATGGAAATTCGTTTAACCAAAAAGAAAATAGTTCAAAATTTTGCTACCAGAGAGCGCTTCTTTAAATAAATTACTCATTTAGCATACAATTGCGATAGTTTATAAATTTAATTTTTTACTTTACCACATGATCTTCATTGATGAGCAATTCACGATATGTTCTTAGCATCTCGCAGAATACAATGCGGTCATCTATGGAACATGCTATCCAGGTGTTATATGAAAATGCTGACCGTCGTATGAAGCGTGCTTGGTTGTAATAAACAATGTAAATTATCGTCAATGTATGCTAAATGTGTAATTTGTTTAAAAAGCCCTCTTGCGGCAAAATTTTGAGCCTTTTTCCATGCTCATGCAAATTCCCGTATTTAACAACTTTCTGAACAATAGTTTTATATGTAGACTAGACAACTTTAAAATAAAGACATCTAATTATGGACACCCTGTATATAGACGTATATGTGTGTAGCTTTCCATTAAAAACTGAAATAATTAGGCAAAATATATAAGGAAAATAAATGTTATTTTTTAAATTTGTTATAAAAAAAATAAGATTTTTAGTATTTAAATTAATACCACGCACCAAATATAGTAAGCTGATATTACCAGTCTATAAAGATATATCTTGTCTATAAAGCTATGTTTATTTCCAGCGAACAAAGAATTGTTCGTATAAAATAAAAGAGTATATTTTATCGAATACCGTAAAAGCAACAAAACACTATACTTTCCAAAAACTAACAAGAAAACTAAAACAAAAGAAAGCTCACAAAATTCTTCTAAAATAAGATTCCACCATTGACACTGTTTCACAAGAAATAAATTTCTCTTTGAAAGACATGGGGTAAAACAAACGCTCATTAGAACTGATGACTGGGAAAACTTTCAGAGCCTAGTTTTCTGTCAGTTTGTTTTTTAGTGGAAACTTATAAAAAAAACAAAACAAATTAGGTCAATTTTTATAGTTCGCATTTACGGTCATCCTCATGTAATGACACATACTTGAAGAAAAAAATCGAAAGTAGATGAGATTTTCCTTAGAAAATTATATTTTAAAGAATTGCTGTTATTTGTACTTATATTTGCTAGTATAGAAATATTGCAAATTACAATAAGAATTTAGATATTTATTTGTATTTAAATTATATTTATGTGTATTAGTGTATATTTTTCTATTTAAACATGTCCATTTCATTACTGGAGCAAGATGAATATTTTTTATTGGAGCTTACTATAAAATTAATGATAAGATTAAGTAAGTTTTAAGTACTTTAATGCAAATAAAAATTTAACGTTAAAAATTGAAGTAAATGTAAATTCTAACCAGAGTGTGCCATTCATCTTCCATTATTTATACAATGTAACAAATATTTGTTTGAGAGAGAAACTTTTACCTTGTAATGAATTTTTGATTTGAAATGAAAGGCATTATGTTCAGTGAAGTGGGAGGTGGAGGTTACATTTTTTTTTCTAGTTGTGATCATAGAGATATGAAATTTTGCACGAATATGCATTTGACGATAAGTATATAAAAACCTTAAAAGAAATTTCCATTTTTTATTATAATTTTAAGTTTAAAAAATTAATTTTAAAACGAAAATTTAAAATGCTCTACGCGTCTTACGTTTTGAGAAATTTCTTCGATTTGACATTTTACTCAGTTACAAATCTATTACACACAAATTTCTGTATCGATTTTTTAATTCCTAGAATAGTTAATCTTTTAGAAAAAATTTTCTTAAACCCTTATAGATTTTCGTCAAAATTTTGCCTTTTAATAAGTGAAAAATCCGATTTAATTATCTTAATAAAGTCGAATTTTAAAATGCATACACAGTTTCTTTGTAATCCGTACCAGGACATTTCTTTATCAATTTCTTAAATTTTTATCCAAAATTAAAACGCATGGATCATTTAAAAAAAAAAAATGTTGAAAAGTCAGTTTTGTGAAAAACAGATTTTAAGCTATATTAAAAGGCTAAAAAATTGTTTGTGTGTGTAAAAAGCACTTATAACTTTGCGAGAAATTAGCGCATATGCTTGCGGTTTTCACAAATGACTCAGTAAAACTTGAATAATAATAAAAACAAAACGAAATTTCAATATTTGAGTCGAGTATTTGAGTCAACATTTGCTCAAATAAAGGTCCACAGTCCTCTCAATGCAATGCTTACGAAATTAGTACAACCACATATGTACAGTCGTGGAAAAAAAAAAAGTAAACACCCCCTACTAACTTCTCAACAAATTATCATAGAAGAAAGTTACTGGTACCGAACGATTGGAAAAAAAGTCTACTTTTAAATGATGTATATGAAATTTGCTTCGGGGGCCATCTACATATTAAAATGAAACATAACTTTGTTTTTTTTCAATAGTAGTACACAATTCTGACAGCATAAATCTACACCTTTCAATTAGCCTATAAACAAATTTTTATGCAATTCGTGCCATAAGTTTCCGAGAAATTAATTATCTTAAAACGAGCGTATTTTAAGGATTGTATTTAAATTGAAGTTCCGAACTCGATTGTTAACCGAGAGAGCCATCTTCTTGATCAAGGCACGTTTAAGCCTCAATGAAACCTGTTTGATTACAGGACAGCAGAAGAAATTTCAAAATATCTACTCATTTCTATCATAGACAGCCCCTTAAACCATCATTTTGCCGTTTTTTAAGCATAATTTAAAAACTACTTGGAAGAAAAATGTTAAATTTGGGATTTCCATAAAGCAGAACTTAATAAATCTAAATCCATCAAAAAATTGTAGGTTGCAATTCATAATTTTTTCGAATATTAATTTCATAATTCATAATTCATATCATAAAACTATAAAAATTGCAAATTCAACGTATTTATGTTTGGGTATGTTAGTATTATTGCTACACAAAAACTTAGCTCATTAGGAACATAATTTCAGGAGATATAAATAAAAATATGAAAATGTAATTTAACATTAGAAGTACTAAATTTTGAATGTCTATAATTCAAAAACTTATCATATGAATGACTTGAAATTTGGTTTATTGGCATATTTTGAACCGAATATTTGAAATATATCGTTAAATTTGGGTACTGCAATTGAAAAAAAATGAAGTTTGGATTCGTTTTAATATGTATATGCCCCCCTCCCCTAAGCAAATTTTATACACACCATTTAAAAGTAGACTTTATTTCCAATCGTCCGGTACCAGTAACTTTTGTCTACAATAATTTGTTGAGGAGTTAGTAGGGGGTGTTTATTTATTTATTATCTTTTTCCAACGACTTCATACCCATGTATAAAAGTTAAATACTCGTAATAATATATTCTCATTATAGAATGATGAAAAATAAAAACGCAGAATGAAATTGAAACAGTTGAAGTGTAAATTTAAAACTAAAAAATACGACTAAGCGCATTTTAGGGAGATTAGAAAAAAATAAAAGCCTGTATGAATTCAATGTAAAAATATAGGCGGACATAGAAAGTTTAAAAGATATTATCTTTTGCGAAATTTTGGAACTGAGCTTTTTGAGCTGACTAAATGAAAACACAAATAAATAAATAAATAAATTTTAAATTAATATAGTGGACAAAATTTATATCTGTGAATGTTAAGATTGAATTTCGTCGTCGCAAAACGTATAAACATAATTCTTTGTAGAGTAAAAATAAATGATCAAAGAGATAATAATAAGGTTTGAAAACCAATTTTAAAAGCATAAAAAATAAGCTGCACTTAAGTCATATGTTTGATATTTCGTTCAAAGCTATTTTTATACAAAAAATTCAAACTGCATTTGGTATGCAAGAAAATAAAGAATTTCTAATACAATACCAGAAAGTTCATTTTTAGAAAATAGTATAACATTTTTTTTCTTGTGTTTGTTTGATATTTAAACGAATTCGATAAGTGAAATTTCATTTAAATCCCTATAGTCTTTTTATTCTTTAAATACTCTACATTAAAATAATATACAGGGTGCCTAGAAATTAGTTGTGCAAAAAGAATAATTTTTTGAATGGAATTGACAGGAAAATTTAAAGTACATATTGTTGTAAGATAGAAATATAGTTCAAGATTACCATTATCACAAATGTTCGATGTGATCTCCGTTCGTGACTCTGCAAATGTCCCATCGGTAAATCATTTATTGCCGCAAATTTGCCAGCATGTTTCCATTGATCAAATTCACTCAGCGCATATTCTTGATTTTAGTTCAGGAATGGATGCAGGAAGTGGCGGCTTGCACACTTGATCATTTACAAAACCCCATACACCGAAATCAATTGGTGAAATATCTTGTGATCATTGTGGTCATTGAATAACACCTCTGCTCACTAAGCGATAGCGTCAGTTATGACATTTAACGTCATCTATGAATAAACTTCGGCAATATTACTACTTGTCTGACTTTCAACTAGTTAATTTCATTTAATATTTCGGAAGTTCATAACTTACGAAACTGCCCAAATAATTTGTATACACATATCTGTATACACTTGAACCCTGTATTTGAATACACTTGAATACATATTCAAACGTAAATATACAATTTTTTTTGAACAGATTTCATAAAGAAAAAAATCATGTATTTTTTTTTTTTTTTTTTTTTTTTTTTTTTTTTTTATTTAGAATTCTGTATTTCAATGTAAAATGCCCTCAAGATTTAACTAATTTCTGGCAACAAGGTTTAACAGTAAATGAAAACGGAATATTCTGTGATGTTAGCAGGAATGAGGAGGCACTTATTCTTCCGGTAATCCATAGGATTCCATGCCATGAAGCATCGGATAAGAAAGCTGACCTTGAAAGAGGGACTATGGGACTGATAATTCCTCCTCTTTCCTTCCATTTCTTTAAGAGATAAGGATAGTGTTAAAGGGAGTTTTTAAAATAAGATGCATTTTAATATTTTTTTTCCTATGCAATTAATTAGATTTAAGATTTTTTTTTAATATAGCTTTTTTTTTTTTAAGTTTATTTTAAAAGCGCTTTCGAACTTTTGTCTCACGCCTTTACGTGACCAAAATGCAGCCAAATGATGCTCACGCTGGTTAAATCCACAGCTTGTTTTCCCATTGGCTACGTACGGGCTGTTTCCGCAATGTGAACTCACTTTTGTTCTCTTTTTTGCTTTGATTCAAAAGAGCTTTTCCCCCTAAAAATGTAGTGGTAGGATTTATGAAGTAACTTAAACCGCTTTACTTTATGCTATATTTGTTCGCTAACTTGTCTACTTTAATCTGAAATTCATTTCAATAACAATAAGTAAGAAGAAATCTTCTATCCAATATTTCCTGATTAGCTGACGGTTTTTCATGAGGAGAAATTTTGCTGGTTTGCTGATTGTAGGTATTTTTCACCGTTATCTATACCAATAAAATAAAAATGTATGTCTGCCAGTCTGTGTGTATGTTGGTGCTGACCAGGGAAATCTATCACTTTTAGAAGTCTGTCAGTTTGGATGAAGATTGACAAATGCATCTCAAGCTAGAATTTTTCATTTTTTCTTAATTTGAGGAGATATTTATTAAAATCCATAAAGAACAACGCAAAATGGCACGTTGTCGCATTTGTCTCAGCCAAAACGGCATTCTCGATGTTCTTCAAGCAGAAATAATAAAAAGGCAGAAAAAGTTACATTTCTCTCTTCTTTGGAAACTGCCACTTCCGCTTTCTATATCGAAATACGAAAACACAATGAAATACTCATTTTCGTTGCCTTTGTAAAGGAAGACCAACTGTCTTATAAATGGAATCTATATTTTGAGTGAGAACATTCTGTCGATACTAAATTGTGTGTGTAAAAACGACCTATATCCTTCGTTTTACTTTAATTTTCTGAAGTATTTGTGGCTCTCAGAATCTGCTGCCTGTACTTTTCGATGTAGATTAATGCAAATTAGGTAATGCTAGTAATACATAGTTTAAAAGTAGGATCGAAAGTTGGTATCGTGGACCCTTGAAGCGAGACCTGCCTCCGGGAAGAATTGCTAGAATGTAATACATGCTGTACGAGATCCGAAGTGCAGAAATTAGCTTAATTGAAGTTTCCGATTTGAGTAACAGAGTACATAAGCCATCATTCAATAAGAATGCTTGGAAGCAACTTATTTCTAGTTTTAATGACACTTATATAATTTATTGAATTTATGAGCTTATTTATTATTGCAAAGATAGTTGTTCGAAATCGAAGCTATTTCTGAATAATATCATTTGAGCAACCGGTCTACCATACGTAGTTTATTTTTAGACTTAGTAACTTTCTGTAGTACTGAATGTTGATTTAAGGGGTCTCAGGACTCTTAAAGCTTTAAAATTTTGGAAATTAAAATTTTTTTATGTTAAAATTGTATCTTTTCTGAACATTTTGACATAATTGTTTCCTTGAAATTCCTATTAGAAGTGAAGTTATGACTTTTACATTTATACACGTTCAATAGCTGAAGCGTCGTTTCAGAAACTTTGGAGCCGTTTTTCTCCAAATGACGTTTTTGGGTATAACGCGCACGATATCTCAAAAACTTATGAATATTTTTTTCATAAAATTTTCAAAACATATGTTTCATGTTAGCCTGTATAAACTGAACCTAAAATTTCCTTTTTATTTTTCAAAACAATATTTTTTTAAGTTGAAAAAAAAGTAAAAAAAAAAAAAAAAAAAAAATTATGTTTGCAACATTTTATTATGCATCATGTCTCGTGACATTATTTACTATGTTTATTATTTTTAAATTATGTGAAAATATTTTCTATCGTGTATGATTTTGAAAATGTCGCCGTTGGTGCGACGAAACGATCGTCAATCTTAATAAATGATATTTAACACTTTATAGCATTATTTAACTTAATCTGTTTATGTGATCTTTACGCATGTTTTTATGACTTCATTACTGTTAAGCGCAAAGTAATATAGGCTAAATTGAAAAGCTCCATCGGAGTCTCTGCCTACATTTATTTAAACAAAGAGCCTTTTAAAACTAAAATCGTTTTATATATAACTAGCAGCCTAACGCCCGCTACGCTGGTCAGTTTTTCTAAAGAAACATTGAATCAAACGAAATATATCTGTAAATTTGATCATGCGTTTTAAAGCAATATGGACATTTACCTGGAATGCCCAAACAATATGAACGTTATTACGCTATTATATCTTTTGAGCCATACAAAATTTAGGCTGTTAAGGGCCAACTTCTTTAGATGATCATTTAGTGTAGTATTCGGTGAAGAACGATAGAACAATATGCAATATACTGAAAGGGTTCATGAAAAATTATCAATGCAAGTCTCATCAGAATCTGTTAATCGGACATACTGAAAAGGCTAATCGTTCATAATTTGGTTCGCCTGCTTCTAAAACATTCAGCCTTAATTCTATAATCAAGCAACCTGACGACCAAGCAACACCAAGCGAATGATATGTGCTTTATACTAAAACATTCACTGAAAAATTAACTAACCGAGCATGTTCCATCGAAATCCACTGAGCAGGATCTTTTAAACTGGAAAACGTACCGAAACATTTCATAAAAATAATATAATTAACAGTTTAAACCCCGTGAAAATTCATTCAGCGGAGCATTAAAAAAAAAGCCAATCTTTCGAAATTGGGTTAATCTGATTTAGATCTTTACGCATAATTATTTAATTAAGCAACGTAGAACATTATATTTTATACTAACATCTTTTCTCTAAATTATCTAACTAACAATGTAAGCCCCATCAAAATCAATTCAGTAGAAGTAAATTTAAAAGAGGCCGGAATGAAATTTCTCTTTGCATCTTATATACATTGAGATAGTTAAATATAGCTATCATAATCGCGTTAACCTGATTATATAGAACTCTCAGGGATGTAGGGGTAGGTATACGTCGCATCATTTCTGGATTTTTAAAGAAACTCTGCACAACTTCTGTTACTGATCGTAATTAAAATCTCCCGTACGAGGGCGCTGTGTCAGCGCCGTAATTTTATTTATTATTCCAATCGTCTGCGTGTTGACGATAGATTGTAATTTAGTTACTAGTGAGTGGAAACACTGAATTTTTGTTGTTGTTGTTATTGAGATAATGGAATGTTTGATTTGGAAACGGCCAGAGAGACTGTTTCACTCTTAACAATTATTGTTTTAAAATAAAGAAATATACAGTTCACTGCGAAGAGTTCTTTAAAAATGGTGCCACTGAGTAACTCATTGTTTTATTCTTAACAAAAATTGGTCCTTCGAGGCCAAAGTAAACGGATTTATCGTTTGCTTTTAGAGTCAAGAATCAGCGACGAGACTTGGTTTCTTCGAATAAGGTAGGACTTTTTCTTTAACATGTCTACTGAATTAAAAAATATTTTGACAAAAAAAAGAGTTTTAAAATGTAAAATTACTAAATTTGTGAGTGAAATTAAATTAAGTGACTCTGATGAATGTTCTTTAGAACTTGTAAATACGAAATGTGATCAATTCAATACAGAATTGAAAGAAATGTTTGATAAAATTTATTCATTGTGCGATGACGAGGAAATTGATAAATATATCGATGAACAATCATCGATTGAAAAAGAGTTAGATGAAACTTGGTTAAAAATTAAAAGAGCGAAACAAAAACAAATAAATGTTCGTAATGAATCAAAGCCGAAACAAGAGAATAGTGTAACGGAAGTTCGACTTCCCACGATTAATCTACCTTCTTTTAGTGGAAACGTACAGGATTGGATATATTTTAGTGATCTTTTTAAATCTAGCGTTCACAATAATAGCGCACTTTCGGGTGCTCAAAAGTTATCATATTTGAAATCTTCGCTTCATTCTGAAGCTGCAAAAGTTGTACAAAGTATAACGATTTCAGATGATAATTATCAAACAGCGTGGTCCTTATTAGAGGAAAGATATTCCAATAAAAGACAACAAGTGTTTGCTCACATTAAAAAATTAATGTCCATTAATTCAATACAAAGTGAAACACCTAGTGCTATTCTTAATTTAGCAGATACCGCCAGTGAATGTATCAGATCTCTAGAAATTCTCGATCAAAAAATTGAAGGGTTTGCGGATACAATAATAACTTGTATATTGTGGCAGAAATTAGATGGGTCCACAAAATTATGGTTTGAACGTGAACAAAAAAAAGACGAGCTACCAAAATTAAAAGAATTAATCGAGTTTTTAAAAAGACAAGCGAGAACACTGCAAGTTTCCAAACCACTTATAAATAATGTAACTCCTAAACGCAATGCTCAACAACGAATCACTAGTATGGTATCTACATCTAATGGTAAAAACTCAAAAACATTTAAATGTGTTAAGTGTCAGAGTAATGAATTCCACGGTTTGCACAAATGTCCAGAATTCTTAAATCTTTCAGTGGCTTCTAGATATGAATTCGTAAAGAAAAATAATATTTGTTTTAACTGTTTAAAATTCCACTCGGTTAGAAATTGTAAATCTACTTATTCTTGTCAGAAATGTATGAAAAAACATTCGAGTTTACTGCAGTTCGAGAATGAAAATGAAAAGCAAATTCAAAACAGCGATAGAAAAAATGAATTTATTTCAAAACCCGAGGTCAGTGATTGCAATACCCAAAACCAGAATCAAATCGTAGCGCATTCAAATCTAGACCCGAATGCTGCAACATTTCACATTTCTAACGAAAGAGCATTTTCAGGTACATCTGTTTGTGAGATGAATTATTTAAGTTCTGGCATCTTATCAACTGTCATTGTTTATATTAAAAATAAATTTGGTGAATTTAAGCCGTTAAGAGGTTTGATTGATGCTGGATCAATGAGTAATTTCATTACGATTCAGTGTGCTGATTATTTAGGAATTAAGAAAGAAAAAATAAAAGTTGCGGTTTCAGGATTAAATGGCATCTCCGTGAATATTAACTCCAAGGTAAAAGCATTAATTTCGAACAATTCAAATTTTAAGGCGGAAATAGAACTTCTTTGTGTACCAAAAATATCGGATACTATTCCAGTAAATCGGACTAACGTTCCAACAGAACAATACCTTAATAACATTAAATTAGCGGATCCAGAATTTTACAAACCTGGAAAAATTCATGTTCTTTTGGGAGCTCAAATATTTTATGATCTTTTAGAAGTCGGTCGAATTGAAGTCCCCAATTCTAATTTAAAATTCCAAAACTCGGTATTTGGATTCATTGCCTGTGGAAGCGTATTATATCCTGACAATCAAATCACGCAAAATACTCATTGTGGGCTTGTTTGTAACTATGAAGATTGGACAAAAGAAGTTCAAAAATTCTTTCAGTTAGAAACATTAGGGATAAAAGACGATCCCACATGTACTGACGAAGATAGAGCATTAGAAATATTCGAAAAATCTGTATCTTATAAAAATAAACGTTACGAAGTTACCTTACCATGGAAAAAAGATTGGCGAGAAATGGACGACAATCTCAAAATAGCCAATAATAGACTAAACTGTCTTAAAGTGAAAATGAAGCGAAAATTAGAGCTTCGTGCTCAATATTGTGAGACTTTGAAAGATTATGAAAATAAAGGAATCATAGAAAAAATAACGGAAACGCACAAGCCAGTGAAGAAACCACTTTTTTATCTTCCACATCAGCCTGTCTTTAGACAAAGCCTGACAACAAAAATGAGAGTAGTCTTCGATGCCAGCACCAACGATGTTGGCGAATTATCGTTAAATGATTGTCTTTGGCCAGGTCCAAATCTAAATCCAAACATATTCGATCTACTTATCAATTTTAGATTAAACAAAATAGCATTGATAGGTGATATAGAAAAAGCCTTTCTGCAGATATCCCTAGCGGAGAAAGACAGAGATGCAGTGAGGTTTTTATGGATTGGAGATAGAGGTATAGAAATATATCGCTTCAACCGAGTTCTTTTTGGTATGAATGCTTCCCCGTTTCTTCTTGCTGCTACTCTAAGAAAACATATCAAGAAATTTCAAGTTAGATATCCTACAACAACAAAGTTATTAGATAGGTGCCTCTACGTTGATGATTTCATCGCTGGTGCTGACAACTTGCAAGATGCGTTAGAAATCTCTCGAAATGCTGTTTATATTATGAGCGAGGCAAGTATGAAACTCAGAAAATGGTCAACTAATGATAACGATTTGATGGAGCAATGGAAACAAGAAGGGTTTGATACTCAGCCTCTACACAACCCAATTGAATTAGGATTTGACTCAACAAAGGTTCTAGGAATGTCTTGGCATACGAGTGAAGATTGCTTTATCGTAGATGTAAAAGGCTTATTAGAAATGTTATCAAAAAATGAAAACACCAAGCGCTTCATCCTGCGTGCTATTGGAAAAATATTCGACCCTCTTGGCTTGCTCACTCCTTATACTATTCGCATGAAATGCCTATTTCAAGATCTGTGGTTGAGGAAAATTGCTTGGGATGAAGATCTACCAATAGATGTTAAAGAAAAGTGGCTTCAATGGTGTTCTGAGATCCCACGCCTCTCCGACCTAAAAATTCCAAGAATTGTGCTAAATTCAACGAAAGAAGAAAATTCAGATGTGGTAGAGATTCACTGTTTTTGCGATGCTAGTAAGAAAGCCTTCGGCACTGTCATATACCTCAGAATTGTAAAAGAAAATGCTATTGAAGTTAACCTTGTGACTTCAAAAAGTAGAGTTACACCTCTTAAAAAAATCACTTTACCAAGATTAGAGCTATTGGGAGCTTTACTTGCTGCCCGACTAGGTAATGCAGTCAAGAAAATAGTAGATCATAAGAAGCCATCAGATGTGTTCTTCTCGACAGACTCGGAAATCACTTTGTACTGGATTAGAGGTTCTAGTAAAAGATGGAAATCATTCATAGCGAATCGTGTCAACGAGATTCAATCTTTGACTGACTCCAATTCGTGGTTTCATTGTCCGGGAAAGTCTAATCCAGCCGACCTCCTTACCAGAGGCGTCAGTGTTGATATGCTCTTAGAAAAGGATTTGTGGTTTAAAGGTCCCCCCTTTTTGAGAGAAACTGTTCTCCCAACTAATGACTGCAACATCCAAAATTCGCCAGATGACTATTCTGATGAACTAAAGAAAACAGTTAAATGTGAAAATGATAACTCTTTAGTTACTCTAGCTATTTATGATCAAAATTATTTATTAGATTATATTATTAGTGTTAGTAATAATTATATAACTATCATTCGTATTTTATGTTATGTGCTTAGATTTATTCATAACCTTCGAAATGTTAATAGAGTGAAAGATCATCTTACTTCTAAAGAATTGAATGCTGCAGAATTATCACTGATAAAGATGGTTCAACAAAGTGAGTATCAGGAAGAAATAAAATGTCTTCAGAAAGGTAATTCGGTACCAAATAAAAGTAAACTAAATTCTTTAAATTGTTTCTTAGATGAAAGTAATATTTTAAGAGTTGGGGGTAGATTGGGTAACTCATATTTGACAACAAATGAAAAACATCCTATGGTTCTGCCAAGTAAGCATCCCCTTACTTTAATTATTGTAAGATATTTTCATTTAAAGTATTTACATGTAGGACCACAAACATTGTTGTACCATATTCGTCGTAAATTTTGGATAACTAATGGTAGAAACATCTGTCGAAAAATAACATATGAATGTGTCACTTGTTTTAAAAACAAGCCTGTATTAGCGAGTCAAGTTATGGGTGACTTGCCCAAAGAGCGTGTTACACCTTCATTTCCATTTTCCATTATTGGAACTGATTATTGTGGCCCTTTTTACATTAAATTCAAAAATCAAAGGAAAGGTACATATAATAAAGTGTATGTATGTATATTCGTTTGTCTCTGCACCAAAGCTATTCATCTAGATTTCGTTTCAGATCTCACTTCTGCAGCCTTCATTGCTTGTTTTAAGCGCTTTGTTAGCAGAAGGGGAAAGTGTTCAAAAATATTTTCTGACAATGCAAAAAACTTTGTAGGGGCAAACTTAGAATTGAAAAGGCTTCACAATTTGGTTAGACACCCAGATGAAGCATTAGCTGATTATTTTGCAAGGGAAAATATCGAATGGAATTTTATTCCTCCGAAAGCGCCGAACTTCGGTGGCCTTTGGGAGGCAGGGGTTAAATCATTCAAATTCCATCTAAAACGTGTAATTGGTAACGCGCACCTCACTTTAGAGGAATTTCTGACAGTAATTCTAGAAATTGAAAGTGTTTTGAACTCAAGACCTCTGTCCCCATTGTCATCAGATTTCGACGATTTCGAGACTCTGTCACCGGGTCATTTTCTTATAGGTAGGCCCTTAACGTCTATTATTGAACCCCAGCTCACTGAAATTTCGGAAAACAAACTTAGCAACTGGCAAAAAATAACAAAATATAGCCAGCAAATATGGAAATTATGGAAGCGAGACTATCTGAACACCTTGCAGCAACATAATAAATGGCAAATAAATAAAAACAATATAAATGTTGGTTCTCTCGTATTGATCAAAGATGAAAATATGCTCAGCACAAAATGGGCAACAGGTAGGATTTCCGAGATATTTCTCGGTAAGGACAAAAAAGTTCGAGTAGTGAACATTCGTCTACCTAACGGTACAATAATAAAGAGAGATGTGAGAAGTATTTGTCCCCTTCCAATTAATGGAAACTAATTTCTTTAATGTATATATTTGGTATATTTTGAATATATTTTGTTGTTTAATTTCTATAGTATGTTTTATTGTATTCAAATGTAAAGTAATTTAGCCATTTTTCCTTTGTTATTAATTATATCTTTGCATTGTTATATGTAGTATTATGTAATTTTATATTATATATTAGAGTAGTTTTGAAACCTGCAGGTTTCAACGGTCGGGAGTATGTTACTGATCGTAATTAAAATCTCCCGTACGAGGGCGCTGTGTCAGCGCCGTAATTTTATTTATTATTCCAATCGTCTGCGTGTTGACGATAGATTGTAATTTAGTTACTAGTGAGTGGAAACACTGAATTTTTGTTGTTGTTGTTATTGAGATAATGGAATGTTTGATTTGGAAACGGCCAGAGAGACTGTTTCACTCTTAACAATTATTGTTTTAAAATAAAGAAATATACAGTTCACTGCGAAGAGTTCCTTAAAAATGGTGCCACTGAGTAACTCATTGTTTTATTCTTAACAACTTCCATAACTATAGCATTCTAGTATACGTCCTTTGTCTGTAGCGTATTATCCTCCAATTTTCTTTACTATACCACAGATAACTTTTTCCGCATAGCTTCGTAACTAAACCATTTTGAACGATATGATAAATATTGAAAAGAATCCCTGAAATATTATCTAGCTAACTGTGCAACTGTCATTAAAATCAATTCAGTAAAACTTGAAATCTTTCCTAATCGAGTTCACCTAATTTTAGAACTCCCGTAACAATTACTAAGCAACTTGGAACGATGGTTTTTAGATTAAACTATTTATAAACCATATTTACTATCTAATACTGTAAGTTCTGCAAAATTATGTTCAGTAGAATCCGAGTTATAATCAATCGGAATGAAATAGGAATTTACGCCTTTACATATAGTAATAGAAGCCTTCGCCCGCTACGCTGGTCGGTTTCTCCAAGCGAAACTTTAATCAAATGAAATATATCGGTGTATTTGATCTTGTGTTTTATAGCAATAAATACATTTATCTCTAATGATCATCCGCGTTGCTGAAAACAACATGAAATACATTACGGTTTTATATCTTCTAATGTCTCAGACAAAATTTGGACTGTTATGAAGAAAATCTTTAAGTTGATTATTTATAACTCAATATAAAAAAGAACTGAAGAACAATATGTAGCATATTAAAATCATCCCTGAAAATTAAAAAATGCAAATCCCATCAAAATCCGTTCAGTAAAACCTTCTAATAAGACTAAATTTTCATAATCGGGTTCACCAGATAATACAACATTCAGCTATAATTCTAGAGCAAAGGAATGTAGAACAATATGTGTTATATAGTAAAACCTTTCCTGAAAAAATATCTAACAGCAGTGCTAATTAACTCTGTAGAATCTTTTAAAAAGGATAATATTTCAAAATAGGGTTCACTGATTAAAGAACTTTCGCACATAATTCTATAACTGAGCAACGTAGGATAATATCTGTTACATATTAAACATTTTCTTGAAAATTTATCTAACAATGCAAATCTTCTCAAAAACCATTGAAAAGAACTCAAGTTATAAGAGGTCGGACCGATATTGCCCTTTTTATTTTATATTTGAAGTTGATAGTTAAATATATCTTTCATAATCACGTTAACGTGATTGTGGAATTTTTAGGAATGTAGCATAGACTATACGCCGTAGACCTTCTGGTGTTTTTTAGAAACTCTGCACTCCATAGCTATAACGTATATACTCTCTAATATATACCCTCTGCCTATAGATTTTATCCTACTTTTTTTCAACTACACCACTGAGAACTTTCCTCATAATTCCATAACTGAAAATGTAGAATGACATTTCAAATATTGCAACAATCCCTAATATTACCTAACTGTGCAACTCCAATCAAAATACGTTCACTAGAACTTTAAATAAAAGGTAATCTTTCACATTCGGGTTCACCTAGTTTTGGAACTTTCTCTTGTAATCTAATTTTCTGCAATCTGATTTGTTGCCAAGTTTGTGCTTCAGAAAAACAATAACCTAGAAGAAAACTTAGCTACGGAGAAGTACCAACCATCCACAAAAAATAATCTAACTAACAGTGTAAGTCCCATCCAAATGCATCCAGCAAAACTCAAATTATAAACGGGTGGAAGGAAAAGTAAATTTGCATTTTAATACATGCTTTACACTAATGTCATTGAAAAAGATGAAAAGTAAAACAATAGGAAATAATGCCATAACTTAAAACAAAGAATTTTTTTTAATTTACATACGCGAAATGTAACTACTGCTATTGGCAATTTTAAAAATGCTAATGGCGATATTTACATACAGACACGGCTGACATAAAAGTACCCATTTTTCCTTCTTATCCAGGAGCAAGTGATAAATCGCGATGTATTATTTCAATTCCAATTTCTTCCATTAAAAAAAGTAATACTTACGCATTATTCGGACCATGAGATTGATCGCCAAAAATGGTTGACAATTGCCAATCTTGTTTATTGTTTACAAATTACGTTCAAAAAGTAATTTAACATTCTTAAATACATAACCTTGTTAAAAATGGCAAATTGTTTTAAGTAAATAAATAAATAAAATATATAACATAAAACTACATACTGTAAACTATAATAAATAAAAATTATAATAATAAAATTAATTTAAAACTATACTAAATAAACTATCAAATGGACAAAAAATAAGGGTTGCTGTAATTAATGTAATTGCCATGCTTGGCGCAGTTGTATCTGACATGGCCCGGATGTAAGTACCACAAAATTTTTAAAGTCGTACAAACATTCCTTTCATTTTTTAAATATTTTCTTTTTATAATATTAATTTCTAAGTGGATCGCTTCTTTGTATTTTAAATAAATCCAATATTTTTTTCTCTTTTTCTCAAGGCGTTTGTACTTATTTTTTTTTTTCAAACTCATATAGCCGGTTCAATTCTTTAATCAAAAGATTTAACAAAAAGATTTAATTTGAATTTCTTCCGTTGCTACAGTAACGGATGTATAAGAGGAATGAATATGGATGAATTATCACTTATAATGTTAGGTATTTCGAGGTTTTGGCGCCAAAGACATCGCCAAATTAGAAATATATGAAATATCTCGCGAACTATTGGACTTAAAAGAATTTAGTTAGTACCATTCGATTCAGCATACAAAAATACACCAAAATATGTTATCAGTTGACAAATAGCTATAAAATCAGATTTTTAAGGAATTTTTTAAAAGTTCGTTTGATTTTTTACCCCCCTTAGAAGTGGAATTTTAGAAAATCCTTTCTTAGCGGCACTCTATGTCATAAGAAGAATTTTTACCCCAAATTTCAAGACTTTAGGTTCAGTAGTTTGGTCTGCGCGTTGATTAATACAAAATTCAGACTTTCTTTTATATATATAGATTTATTACAACACGGCTTCCCTGATGTGTTTGTCGCACCTTTCCGATTCTAATGGTGTTCATTAACTAAAAAATATTAAATTTCAGGATTTAAAAAAAACATACTTTATCTGACTGCCGATTAATTTTTTTTTTCATTTTTGATACATATTTACAAATCCAAATCCAAGAACAGAAAAGAAAAACGTTTAATCGTGACCCCATTTATTCGTGATAGCTTTTAGTATCAAATAAGTCTTTTTCAATTAATATTAATATTTAAAATTAAAAAATTGTTTTCTGAATGCTGATTTCATGTTTTATTTTTAAAACTCATCTCTGAGCTCTATGTTCTTTTGAATAGAATTTCATATTAAAAATAAAAAATCAGACAAATTCGAGGGCGTATGTTGCAGTGGGATCCCGAACAATGATTCGTTTGGACTGATTTCCGTTTAAAAAAATAATTATTCAATACTGATTTTAGGGAAACCCAAGCAAAATTCATTTAAATAGTACTTGATAAACCTAAAATTCCAGCATAGATCAAGGAAAGAAGTTGTATCGTCACAATTAGCAAACAAGTTGTTTGTAAGATGCTTTGCGATTTCAGCTTTGTTACAGCTGTGCTAAGTCAAATCATTAGTAACTCCCTAACTCATACTCTAAATAGGTTAATTTATCAATCGAGTATAATTTGTCGGTAAACACAAAATTATGCATATTTGTAACTGAGTTTAAAGTTTAGTTACAAAATACCACTTGTAAATGTCGATTTTTGCCGACAAAAAGTCATTTATCACTTTCTTTCAAACATTTCTTCAACCACCAGTCGTTATCTATGAGCAAAAAGAGGAATCATTACCACACCACAGGAACTGGAATTGACCTCTCTTATCCAAAGATTTATCCATACTAAAGTAGGAAGAGATCCTTTTTCACTTCTCCCGCTTCTGCAGAACTCTCTTTTTTCAACTTTTAACACTCTCATTTATCCATGTTAATTTTTTTTTTCTTCGTATATTAATAACAGGTAAATGTAGTAAAAATAATTTGAAAATTTAAAATACGAGAACCTGAAGTAGTGAACTAACTTGATTCGAAAAAAAATTAATAACAACACAAAATCAAATAAATGAAGCTTATTTTAAAATACAATTACATTTCCAATTTTTGTCTTTGGCAATTGAGGTAATATTTCTTCGCAAATCACCAGGTATAAAGAACGTAGAAAAAAAATAATACAGAAAATAGTAATGTTTAATAGACAAAGACTTAACTTTAAATGCATAATAAATGAACTGCCTCTAAAAATATTTTTGGTATTTCGGTGAAAACCCATTTCCAAAAGAGAAATTACAACCTTGATTCCATATGGGATGAAAGAAAAATATATGTATATCTGTTACAGAAAATTCACTTATAGAGTAAATTTTCGTATTTTATTTATAGATTTTTCTCATGAACGAACAAACAAGTTGAGCGAAATTTCATTGAAATTCATATCATTCTTTAATTCCTTAAAGTCTCTATTTTGAAAGAGTATATCTAAGTGTATTATTTGCATATAGTATAGTAAATTTACTAATTTTATGAGCAATTTTATAAGAATATTTTAACTTTGTCTGTCTCATATTGTAAGAATGCTGAATTTGAATAAAAAAGATAAGATATGGATTTATTTTTAAATAAAAAAAATTCTGAATCAACCTATTGTACTATTCCTTATAAAATTTATACTTACTATGCGAAAAAAATTAATAATTATAAATTAATATTTTCTTTTACATAGAAGGATAAAGATTAATAAATACAACACCAATGAGTTAACTAATATACATCGTAAAATAGTTTAGATGTGAAGGTTAATTAAGAAAATTTTCAAAACTTTAGTTATATTCTATATAACCATTGCATACCTAATTATCCCTTTATGTATTGAATTATGAATTCATGAAAATTTTATCTTCTAACGCATTTTTCGTGAATTTTTGAAACTACATAATAAGATTTATATAATAATTTAATACATTTTAGAAGGGTTTTAGAAACATTGAAAGAATTAGATGTATTAATTAAATTTGAATATATAGGGCTTTCGTGAATATTTATAACCCTACTCAAATCTTTTATTATAAATATTTTTCTTAATATTTTGTAGAATAAGGAAATGTACAAATATAACGTTCTTACAACAGAAATATAGAAATATTTCCGAATTGAACCCCCCACCCCCACCCCCAATGCCGAGAAATATGAAAAAATGCAAAGGCAAAAGAAATCGTTCTTTTAAAAATATTTTTGTTTTATTAAACCAATAATGCTTTTGGAACAAGATAAAGTAATGCATTTATAACTCATTCTAAACTGTATTACTACTAATCGATGTATTAAATGAATTTTATAACACGTTATTTCAATGGTACTTATAAGTACCGTCAGTATATAAAGGGTTAAACAAGCTTCAAACTATCGGATGGTGTGAAGTGTTTAAATCCATGACCATCTCTCGAATCTTTATTTTAAAAAATGCAGAAAGGAATTAAAATTTTTATTTTATTTTTTTTTTAATATTCTGTTATTCCTGTTGTTACTTTACAGACAACATAACACTAACTCCTCAATAAATTATCCTAGAAGAACGTTACTGGTACCGAACGATAAGAAATAAAGTTTACTTTTAAATGATTTATAAATGATTTATATATTTTTAAATGATTTATAAAATTGGCTTAGGGGAACATCTACATAAAAAAACGACCCCAAACTTCATTTTTTTCAATGGCACTAACCAATTTTAACAAGATACTTCAAATTTTCGGTTCAAACTATGCCTAGACACCAAATTCCAAGTCATTTGAATGATAAGTTTTTGAATTGTAAATATTCAAAACTTAGTGCTTCTAATGTTAAATTATATTTTCATATTTTTATTAATATCTCCTGAAATTATACTCCTAATGTGCTAATTTTTTGTATAGCGATAATACTAAAATACCCAAACATAAATACGTTGAATTTGCAATGTTTATAATTTTATTATATGAATTATGAGTTATGAGATTAATATTCGAAAAAATTTTAAATTGCAACCTACATTTTTTTTTATTAAGATTTATTAAGTCCTGCTTTATGAAAATATGTAATTTTACATTTTTCTTCCAAGTAGTTTTCAAATTATACTTTAAAAAAACGGCAAAATGATGTTTTAAGGGGCCATCTATGATAGAAATGAGTAGACATTTTGAAATTTCTTAGGCTATCTTATAATCTAGCAGTCTCAAATGACTGCTTGATTGGCACTTAAGATGCATTGATCAAGAAAAGGGCTCTCTCTGTCCACAATCCAGTACTAAACTTCAATTTGGATGCAGCCCTTAAAATACGCTCGTTTTAAAATAATTAATTTCTCCGAAACGTATAGTACGAATTGCATAAAAATTTGTCTTTAGGCTAAATTAATGTTGTAGAGTTCATTTATGCTGTCAGAATTGTGTACTGCTGTTGAAAAAAAACGAAGTTGTGGTTCGTTTTAATATGTAGATGGCCCCTAAGCAAATTTTATGTACATCATTTAAAAGTAGACTTTATTACCAATCGTGTGGTACGAGTAACTTTCTTATATGATATTTTTTTGCAAAGTTAGTAAGGCTTGATTACTTTTTTTTTTCACGACTGTACATTTCGCAAAATAAGTATTTTATATAGATTATTTTTAATAACGGCAAAACTTGAGAATTTTTATTATGAATAATGCCATTCGGATTTGGTATAGATTTAAAGCTGTTTAAACTGGCATTAAAAGTACTTTATATGTAATAATTTACAAAGGCTTAGTGTTTATTTGTTGAATACTTTAAAGCATAAAAGCATTTATAGAGAATACATTCTGTCCGAAATATATTCAGGAAAAATATTAAAAGAGCAACGTAAACAGACATTTCCAAATGCAATGCGCTTAAAATAGCTATTTTGTGATAAAGGCGTGAAACATTCTGTTTCATATAAAATATGAAATGTTTTTCAATATATATACATTTTTTTTCAAAATGCCTCGCAATATGTTCCATTTCGGTTCAAAACATGAACGTTGAAACATATGAAATAAATGATGAAGAAATATTTTTTTCAATGTCTAAGAAATGGTAATTCAAAACGCTGCTTTGTGTTGTCGATAAATATTTCTCGAAAAGTGCTAGAAAACTAAAAATAACCTAATTTGTAATATTATATCCCACTTAATTTTAATCAAGTTCTGCATCAGATTTTTTTTTTAATTAGACAAGTTCTTATAAAAAAAAAAATACTTAGAATACAATACGGACTTAGAATACAGAATAGAATATGAACTTAGCGAAGTTCGTATAATAATAGTAACCGAATCGCTAATTTGAGGATGGCATTTAATAATATTATATATTATTTTTCATTGTAAAATGAATATCTCTGAAAAACTTCACAGAAAATAGAACTCAGGAGGAAATCTCAATATATTAAGAATCATAAAAGTTTCTATTAGAAGAAACCAATCAAAACTGAAAAGAAAATAAACAAAATGTAAGAGAGGAATAAAATTATAAGAAATAAATATACAAAACAAAGCGACACGTAAGTATTTATTCATCGGTTCACAAAAATGCCTTATGTTGCTGAAAATACATCATTTCATACAACAGGTTAGTTAAAAATGCAAAGAAATAGCCGTTAATTTGCCATGATGATGCATTGTATCCCAAATTAGATAACCAACCAAACAAACAAAAAACCCCATTGACTTAGAGGAGAAAAATATTAATATACTCACATCTACTCATAACATGTAGATAAACCATTATATATATAGCGATAGTAGACCCATCAATGGGGGCATTTTTCTAACTTTTACCGAATCCCATATGTGGCATATGGTTGGAAAGGCGGGATACATATTTGTGCTTTTGATATGGCCATACAAATTATCTTGCTGAGTAATTTTTTAATTTACATGTTCCAATTTTGTTCATGTTGTTCATTATTACGGATCTTGCATTGATTAATTATTTATTTCATTCAATTTATATGGCATGGTAAATTTGTACTTTTTGGATTATAGTTGATTGGGTACATAAAGGAATTCAATTTTAAGCTTATAGCTGGATTTTTTTACAGAAATCGACTATGTATTGCTCATATTTGTATTTCATTTACCCCTGATGAAGTGAAATGCAATAAAAACTTCCTGATACATCCATCCAATTGATCTTTTATTTGTATATTATACGTCTTTTAATGGTTCAACATTATTTAGCTGGTTATTTGTATCTTTTGTCTTTAATTGGTTATTGCGTCAAATTTGGTGGTTTTTCATATGTTTTAAATGGATTAATCGTCCGCAATGTGCTAGTGAATTAGTGGTTGGATTAGTATTGTACTTGATTTTGTGTTACAAGTCATAGGTTACATTTTTATTTTGTATAATGTCAATGTAATGTATTGAAGCTAAATTTATTAATTAAATTTTAGTAAATGGAAATAGATGATGAATTGTAATTATATATATAATGGTTATATATATATATGTGTGTGTGGGAAAGCTTTTTAGTATCCCAAGTGCATTCAATAGCTTCCAGAGCAAGCTGCGTGCTTACAGCACCTAGCAGGAACGATTAGTTATCGTAACTATCTTCATGAAGGATCTCTAGAAATCCGCTGAATAGAGAAGGCGTGGCTTGGAGCCAGCCGCAGAAGAGAAGCGAAGCGAGCTGTTTGAGAACTGAAAGGAAGTGGATAACGAACAAAATATTCGATGGGGTGTTTTCCGCTGGAGAAAAAGGACGGTAGACGTTAAGTAATGATGCTGATGTGCATTGGTTTAAGGCGGCCACAAATATAAAGACTGGCATGATGTTTTAATCCGTGTATATAGTTTGTATATCGTTTTAATTTGTAAATATAATTTACTTTAAAATTTACCGGTGTCAGGCTCGAGTTTGTGTTAGTCTCATTCAATATAATATTTCAAGCTCTGAGTTTCTACAATTGGTGTCAGAAGTGGGATTCCAAACCACGCCCACATAAGTGGCAATTGTAGAATCTCAGGTCTTGAAACATCATATTGAATGAGAATAACACAAACTCGAGCCTGACACCGATAACTTTTAAAGTAAATTATATTTACAAATTAAAACTATATGCAAACTATATACACGAATTAAAACATCGTGTCAATCTTTTCATTTGTGAGTTTAAGTAATTGGGCGATTGCACCATGAACTATATAAAATTACTGTATTTAAAATAAAATACACTTTGCTAAATGGTACACACATTAAAAATATACAATAAAAACAACGTTTCGCTCCGCTTCTGCGGACGTCTTCAGGCTGACACACAAGTCTAAAATCTTTCAAGAATGGAAAGTCACTGACGACCTTGTCTAGAGGGCGCACTAAACGTCTCAAAGTTGCCAAGGCAACAAAAAGGAGAAAAAAACAAACCAGCTATGGAAGAGGGCGTGAGGGGAAAATGGAACTGACTCTAAACCAGATTATAACACATTGTGCCAAATTTTATGTATGTTATAGGATAAATTATCATTACATGTGTGCTGTCCAAGCTTAATAATCCTAATGGATTCTAAAACTTTGTTTAAGTATGGATTCTTGCATGGAATAATGATTCTTGCTTCTTCAAAGATAACTCTGCTTCCCTCATCTTCAAAACAAAATCTTGCGAGAGCTGTATTAAGTTTAGATTGTGAAATATCCCGCTTGTGCTCTTTCAACCTTTCTGAGAATTTTCTTTTAGTTTCGCCTATATACACTAATCTTTCATTATTTGGGAGGGTAATCGGAATTTCATACACCCCAGATTTTTGATGATTCATGATTTTATCAATATTATTACTAAAAATTTGAATCAGGTAAGGGGGGGGGGGGAGCTACTAATCTTATATTGAATGATTAAAGGATCTGCTTTAATTTTTCATATAAGATGGGGACATAGTGCATACTCCTGTACTTGATAGGTAAAGTATTAACAAACCGCTGGCCTGACTGAGGGGGGGGGGGGGTATTAAACTGCGAAATAAACCGGTCTATGTGGAAGCTTTTATAACCATGATCTACTGCAACTTTTTTAATGAAATCAATTTCAGTCTCAAACTGACTATCTGAACAAATGTTGAAGGCTCTTCTGATAAAGGACTGAAACGCAGCAATCTTATATTTAAAAGGTAAATTCGCACAATAAGGTATAACTGTATTCTCTTTCAAAGGTTTTCTGTAAACTGAAAAGGTGAATTGCATATTGCTGCGGCTAATCTGAACGTCAAGAAAAGGCAAATTCTCATTTTGTTCGGTTTCAAGGGTAAACTTGATGTTGTTACTTAACTTATTGACTTCTTGAAGAAAAACTTGTAAATCGCGAAGAGGTTAAGTCCATAAAATGAACACGTCATCTATATATATATCAACCAACAAACTGGCTTCTGTTTAAATGAACTAAAAATTTTCTCTTCCATAGGTTGTTCCGAAACGTTGTTTTTATTGTATATTTTTAATGTGTGTACCATTTAGCAAAGTGTATTTTATTTTAAATACAGAGATTTTATATATTTCATGGTGCAATCGTCCAATTACTTAAATTGATATTCTACCGATGCTGGGTCAAATTATGCACTGTAATTATGTTTTTAAGTGTTTTAAGATGGAACGTTTGCGTCTCGTAAGGGAGTCTTTAAACCTGACCTTTCACCGTAATTGTAAAAGAGCTCAAGTTATTCCGAAGTTTCTGTCATTTAAAGACATTTTTTTCTTTAAAAGATTCCCACAGAAGAAACTTTGTTTTGAAAGACAATCTCTTAACTTATATATCAGAGATAAATTTGCATATGTTAATAAGTTATCAAACCGGGTGTTTAAACTTTACAATGATGTGGTTAGTTGTACTCCTGTAGCAGTTTTCAACAAATGGATGCATATTATTGCTAGTTTGCTGCATATACAGAAAGAGGAGAGGTTCGTTATTCACTCCAAGAAGCTTCAATACTTAATTAATTTGAAACAGTCTCGGTCAAATCTGGATCCCCCCCCCCCCTAGTTTTAAACCTGTCCCTTACGCCAATCACTCTAGCAGAGTTTTTACTGCTTTAGAAGGTAAAGCCCTTTCCTTGGGTCCTAAATATGTTTTCAATTCTAAAATTGAAAAAGAGTCAATCATTTCAGATTGTGAATCTGTACTTCAAAGTGTTCCGGATACTAATCGTGAAGAAACCCGTTTTGTTATGTACAAGTTATTAAAGAGAGTTTCATTTAAACAGGATAGAGCTGAACGTTCATTAATGGTTACTGTTAAGAAACTTAAGAAAGATCCTAGTATCATTTTTATCAAAACGGATAAAACCAATAAAATTGCCGTCTTAGACAGGAGTGACTACATTTCAAAGTTGGAGGATTGTATTAAAGATATTGGTTGTGAGGTTCTTAATAAAGATTTAAACTCTTCCATTTTTAGAAAGGTGCAGGAGTTTGTGTGGAATGGTAAATGGCCGTATTATATGAAAGCGTTAATTAGAGTTAATCACACTGGAATTACACCGATGTTGACTGGTAGACTAAAAGATCATAAATTAAATTTACCCATTAGGCCTATTGTCTCTCGTTGTGTTGCACCTACTTATTTTTTAGAGAAAGCTTATGTTATTTTTTTTAATCTATACTACCAGTTTCCGACTGTGTTATTGATTCTACTGATGATTTCATTGATAAAATTAGAAAATACCCCCTTGATGCTCATACAGTTATGGCAAGATTGGATGTCATTTCATTATATCCTTCAATTGATATGGACGAGGTTTTAGGTTATATTTTTTCATTGATTGATAGTAACACTGGATTAATGGATGAGAAAAAAAAACTTCACTAAAGGCCGGTTTGAATCTAATTGTGTTAAGTAATATTTTTATATGTAATGGAGCTATTTATAGACAGCTTCATGGGTCACCAATGGGTTCGCCCGTTTCAAGTCTTTTCGCCGAGATTGCACTCAGACCTGTGGAAGAGAAAATTTTTAGTTCATTTAAACAGAAGCCAGTTTGTTGGTTGAGATGCGTAGATGACGTGTTCATCTTATGGACTTACCCTCTTCTAGATTTACAAGTTTTTCTTCAAGAAGTCAAGAAGTTAAGTAATAGCATCAAGTTTACCCTTGAAACCGAACAAGATGAGAATTTGCCTTTTCTTGACGTTCAGATTAGCCGCAGCAATATGCATCTCACCTTTTCAGTTTACAGAAAACCTTTGAAAGAGAATACAGTTACACCTTATTGTGCGAATTTACCTTTTAAATATAAGATTGCTGCGTTTCAGTCCTTTATCAGAAGATCCTACAACATTTGTTCAGATAGTCAGCTTGAGACTGAAATTGATTTCATTAAGAAAGTTGCAATAGATCATGGTTATAAAAGCTTCCACATAGACCGGATTATTTAATACCCCCCGCTGTTTAATACCCCCCCCCCCTCAGTCAGGACAGCGGTTTGTTAATACTTTACCTATCCAGTACAGGAGTATGCACTATGTCCCCATCTTATATGAAAAATTAACGCAGATCTTCCAATCATTCAATATAAGATTAGTAGCTCCCCCCCCCCCCCCCTGACCTGATTCAAATTGTTAGTAATAATATTGATAAAATCATGAATCATCAAAAATCTGGGGTGTATGAAATTCCGATTACCTCCCAAATAATGAAAGATTAGTGTATATAGGCGAAACTAAAGGAAAATTCTCAGAAAGGTTGAAAGAGCACAAGCGGGATATTTCACAATCTAAACTTAATACAGCTCTCGCAAGATTTTGTTTTGATAATGAGGGAAGCAGAGTTATCTTTGAAGAAGCAAGAATCATTATTCCATGCAAGAATCCATACTTAAACAAAATTTTAGAATCCATTAGGATTATTAAGCTTGGACAGCACACATGTAATGATAATTTATCCTATAACATACATAAAATTTGGCACAATATGCTATAATCTGGTTTAGAGTCAGTTCCATTTTCCCCTACCCTCCCCCCCCTTCCATAGCTGGTTTGGTTTTTCTCCTTTCTGTTGCCTTGGCAACTTTGAGACGTTTAGTGCGCCCTCTAAACAAGGTCGTCAGTGACTTTCCATTCTTGAAAGATTTCAGACTTGTGTGTCAGCCTGAAGACGTCCGCAGAAGCGGAACGAAACTTTTTTTTATTGTGTATTTTTTATGTGTGTACCATTTAGCAAAGTGTATTTTATTTTAAATACAGTGATTTTCATTTGTAAAAGTCTTAAACCAACGCACATCAGCATCATTACTTATCGTCTACCGTCCTTTTTCTCCCGCGGAAAACACCCCATCGAATGTTCTGTTCGTTTTCCACTTCCTTTCAGTTCTCAAGTAGCTCGCTTCGCTTCTCTTTTGCGGCTAGCTCCAAGCCACGCCTTCTCTATTCAGCCGATTTCTAGAGAGCCTGGATGATGAGAGTTACGATAACCAATCGTTCCTGCTAGGCGCTGTAGGCACGCAGCTTGCTCTGGAAGCTATTGAAGGCATTTGCGATACCAAAAATCTTTCCCACATATATAATTATAGATAGATAGATAGATAGATAGATATTTGAGGATAAAAATAATCTTATGATACATTTCATAGCATTTCCAAATCTGTAAATTTTGGCGAAGTAGCTGTCATTTTATAAAGGATTTCAATGTGAAACTTTATTATCACCTTTTGTTTAATTTCTTATCTAGTGAGATTTCAGATACAATATTTTTACTTTCAGCATGAATTTCAACATTGTTTTTACTGCACATGATGACTAGAACCACTATTTTATTTAGTCTTAAATAAATAAATGTGTACAAACTGAGAAAAAAAGCATTGCATGCATAATGCAAAGTATTTTGAAAAATAAAAGAAAGTCATTTGGAGTAGCTTTAATATATTTACAATAAAGCACTTTTCAAAATATATCGAACAGCTAAACTATATTTCGAAAAGTACGTCATTTATATAATTTATTTTCTATTATGGTAAAAATTGAGAATTTCTTTTGTGAATAATGCCATTTGGGTTTGATGTAGGTTAAAAGCCGTTTCCTTTGACATAAAATATATATATATATATATTTTTTCATATAATAATTTATAAAGGCTTAGTGTTTCTTTGGTGAATACTTTAAAGCATAAAAGCATTTTTAGAAAATACATTCTGTCCGAAATATATTCAGCAAAAATATTAAAAGGGCAACGTGAACAGGCATTTCCAAATGCAATGCGCTTAAAATAGCTATTTGTGATAAAGGCGTGAAACATATTGTTTCATATAAAATATAAAAAGTTTCCAAATATGTATATTTATATATTTTTTCAAAATACCTCGCAATATTTTCCCTTCCGGTTCGAAATATGAACGTTGAAACATATAAACTGAATAATCAAGAAATATTTTATCAATGTTCAAGAAAATGTAACTCAAAACGGTGCTTTGTATTGTAGATAAATATTTCTCGAAAAATACAACAAAAATAAAAATAAATGTAGTTACATTTTATATTGTACCTAACCTAATAAAATTTAACGGAAAATTGTTATAAATTCTCATGAATGAAAATTATGCACAACTCCATTACATTTTACTATGAATATCATGTAATATTTTTTTATTCTTTAATATAGAATATTTAGAATTAATATCATAGAAAATATTTTTGTGATATTCTAGCTGAAGCATCCTTCGTTGTCCAGACCCTTTATAAGAGCCTTAAATATACCTAAACTCAATGTTGAATGATTTTACGATTTTAAACTAGAATCTTATCAACCAAACCTTATGCCGAGGGCACTACTGCCATCGCCAACGTATACCATCATGTTTCTATGATTTTAGGTTTTAAAACAGAAATACATCCAAGTAAATATCGAGCACCAATTGCCTTCGGCAGCGTACACCAGGCGTAGTGCATTCAAAATAAAATTATTTTATTAATATGATTTTCCACATTATCAAAAAACATGTAGAAAAGCAAAAGCAATTATGTCTTAAACAGTAAATAATATTGTAGCTTATAATGACTTAGAAATCATTACTATTATATGCTTTTTATAACAAATTAACACTGAAGTACAACGTTAATTTTATTGAATAGAGCTGTAATTTATTTATTGTTTTTTAATTGTAGGTACTAAAACTATATACCCTTGTAGGGCAGTCATATATGTTATCCCACTCTATTTTAATCTAGGTTTACACCAGATTTAAGAAAAAAAAGAATTTCGCAATTCTTTATTAAAAAAAAGAAATCGAAAATTTTGGGTTGAATTTAGCAATACATGAACTCAATTACTTACACCTGAAAAGTTTAAACCAACCATCTTAAATTTTAATTATTTATGTTTAAAAACAATTAATAGCTCTTTCTAATATGTGGTTCAATTTTTAGTACATTTAAAAACTTTTTTAATCTAAAGTTTACCTTTGTAATTAATAGAAACTTTAAAGATACAAAACGTATGATTTTTTTCTTTTGATTTGCAATATGTTTAACATGATCTTGCACATTTATGCATATGCTACAAATAAGCACATTACTATTGCAAAATAATTGGTTCTTTGTGCTAAAAACACACTTTTAAAACATTTGTTTTGAATTATTTTAATGAGAAACAAAACTTGTCAGTTTTTAAATATATAAAATGTTCTGTTTATTTTGTTAAATAAATTTTGTTGAATAATCTATACACACTGTTAAAAATATTCCTGTGAAATTACAGAGAATCTACTGGTAATCAATTATCTTAAGTTTAATTGAAAATTATAGAGATTAGGCTAATGTTAGACGAACGTCTATTAGCACGCTTTTTTCCATCCTACACGTCACTACACCAATGTAGGGAGTATGTAAGAAAGAAAAACGGGTGCAAATAGACGTTCGTCTGATATTGGCCTTAGAGTTTCAGACTTCCTGGTAAATTACAGATAAATCATTCGGTAAATTTACATTAGACTCAGTTTATTTATTATTAATGACAATAATTTTTTTTCGAAATTAGTGAATTTATTAACTTTGAATAAATAGAATTTTTCAAGTTAATTTAAACGGCTGTATCATTTAATTTTTACGATATTTATTTCTAACCCTCCCGCGATTTAATCCCGAGTCTTCTGACTTGGAGACGATCATCTTACTATAAGAGTTGTTGCTAATGCGTGCAAAGAATGTGTTTTATGTCAAGATCGACAAAAATTTCGTTTTCGCTTTAGTTATCTACCCAAAATTTGTTTTCGGCGAAAATTCTGCTGAAAATTTGGCCGAACCGAAACAATCTGTATTCCAAAAATATCGTCCCTTCCTTCGGAAGTTTTCAACATGATTCATTGATTTGGGCTGTATCGGCTCAAATGAGACACTCTTTTACTTATTGCTATGAACTTAACTGTTTATAATTATCAGTCACGACTGACTCAAGTAATGAGTGCAAGTTATAAAGGAAGCACTGCATATAGGACTAAACTTTGAAGACGCTTTTCACGTGCTCATTAAAAGTTTCAGACTTAACTGTATTAGAAAATTTTTACTTAGAAACCGCAGTAGTATTTCGAATGCGAGTTAAGAAAATACTAGTATAACATATGAACATTTTCAAATATTATTATAAAAGATAAACCGAGTTATGTATACAGAAAACATTGTTTATTTAGATGAAATTCGTACAATTAGAAAATCATTCCGTGTCGTTGATAAATCAATTGCATTTTATCTTATACGAAAATAAAAAAGTTTTCGTCAGACGCACAGAGAGCTAACTTGGCCCACACATATAATTAATAAATAATTTTGTATATTTACTAAACAGGTATAATTAATTAATATCTAAGTATGTTTAATAAACACATATAACTAATTAATAATTATGCATATTATATATGTATTAATTAATTTTGGAAAAGTTTTATCATTTTCGTTTCCAACCGAAAATAGGAAGATTACCAAAATTCGGTTTCGGTGTTAAATTCTTATTACCAAGCTTTATGCACGTGTTGAATGAAACAACTGCAAAGTGATTCTCGATAATAATCCCTGATAACTCCGCAGAGACGAATTTTCCCCTTTTAAAATATTCTAATTTATAATAAATATACTTTTAACCAAATTTTCTTCTTTAATATTTCTAATAAAATTGTAAAAGAATCTTAAAACTGTGTATTTTAAATTAAAACTTTTAAATTAAAACAGAGAATTTGTTGTAAGAAAAAGGAAATATCTGTAAAATGATGACCTATAAACTCAATCAAGTGCATTTAACCGAGAATTGGTGTAAATTTACAGACGGTCTCTGTTTATTTTCTGTGTTTTTATAGAAATTTTTAACAGTGCACTCCATAACAAAATTAATTGTAAAGCAGTAACCATTATTAATAATCTTTTATACTTAAATCTTAAACCTTTCGGCCCTTAATTTTCATTCAATTTTGGGGGGAAATTACTTCTACGTTAGTAAAATTAAAAGTATCTATATCTCCATCACAAAAGTTAAGGTTTACTAAAATTTAGCAAATATGTTATTTACTGAAATTTAACAAATGTACTTATTTTGCGTACTTTTTATATATGGCAATAGTCTAATAATGAATTTTTGAAGACGTTTAGAAAATGTCGCATTATAGAGGGATTAAACAGAGATAAATACTTACGTACACTGTAAAAAAAAAAAAAAATCCGTTAAATTTACGGCAAAAACTGCTGGCAGCAATATTGCCAGCAGTTTTTACGTAAAAATCGCAGTAAAAATCGATGCAAATTCTATCGCATATTTTCTTTCATATCAACGGTTATAATTGTAGTAAATTTCACAGCCATATTTCCGTACAAATTACCACATTAAATACTGTAATTTTAACAGCAAATTCTCCGTAAAAAATACTGAAGTATTTGGGATCTTACCGTTAGGACATCTGATTTTAAAGCACGGCAAATGACACCCTAACACAGGGTGCCAACACGAACTCCTCCTACTGTGCAAGGAGAAGTTTATGCTCAAGGGAACTCTGATCTCGCTATAATATAATGCGAGATTTAATAAATCCCTGGCCTTTGTTTTAGAAGGACAGTGGAAGCAAGCTGGAATATGTGTTTATAAGAAGCTTCTAGCGGAAAGTGGTTGTTGAATTTTTTGTTTGTGAATTAAAAAAAAAAAAATCCAATAAAATTATGATTTAAATCTCTCTTACCTTTCCATCAAAATCGATTTATATTTTTAGTTTGTTCGAAATTTTGTAAGAAATTACTTTAAAGCTGGGTAAAATATTGAGAGCAAGTAAAAAATTTCAAAGATTCCTGTCTTAAAAATCATGTATTCCATTTACATAAAACTCTAAAGAAAGGTTTTAAAAGTTCCATTGTTTTAATTTTTTTTTAATTAAAAAATATTTTTTCATTAAATTTAAGTCATAAATATGCGTACATTTCTTCAAATATTGACGCACTACAAATATATTAACACGAACATAAATTAGCTTTATAAGTTTATTATTTTTATTGTATATATATATATATATATACATATATGTGTGTCTAATTAAGCCTTTAGTGCGCAGCTTTGCATATATGCAAACAACGCTGTTTTGAATTTAATAGATTTTTTTCATTCGCATATACCTAATTCACACCAGAAAATTAAAATAGCAAAATTTGCGTTAATTAAAAAACAGACATTCCGTATTTAAATAAAGCGTAATTAGCCATTGAAACTTTCTGGTGTAAAGTCAGATTAAAGGGTGAAAGGTTTAGTTTTATAAAATAAATAATTATAAAAAAACAGGTATTTGGAGACTCACTTATTAACACGTTCACGCCGGCGAGGTGGGTCACACTCGACTGTCTCAGAGTTGTCAAGTCTCCGGCTTTTTGCACACCACTGATATTTTAAAGAAAATATTGTTCCTGTAAATCGCCCAATTGTTCTAATTAAATAAAAGAACATTTTCTGTATTAAAATTCTGGTATCCAAAAGGCCGGAGACTTGCCAGCTCTGAGACAGTCGAGTGTGACCCACCGCGCCGGCGTGAACGTGTTAAAGTACTTACTAATTTACAATATTTTACCGTAAAACAGCCACACGACAGTAGTTTTTACTTATATTTCAGATGTGCAACAGAAGAAAAAATTGACGTATTATATAAAAAAAATGTGTCTCTGATTTTTTGTTTCATTATTTTTCCTGTGTAATAAACCGTTCAGAGAATAATACATAATTTTTTCTTAACAAAATAAAAAATCGCTCATTTAAGGGTTTAAAACGAATACCCTACTTTTGAAACTATACTTGTATTATTTTTAAAATAAAAAATAAAATAATTAAAAAAGCAGTATAAAAATAATATAAAAGGCTCAGTAGGTGACAGGTATGCACTTTGAGGATTAAAAAAAATAAACAAAGAAAGAAAGTTAAAGAAAAGAGCTTGTATTAGTATCTAGCAATAAATAAAAAGTTTTGCAAACAAGTTCTGACAAGAAAGACGACGCGTATTCAAGGCCGCCGAGAGCAGTGAAGGGTCCAAGTCCGGGATCAACCACACATTTCCCCTATCCACACACACTCTCGAGAAACATAAAAAGCGAATCTTTAATAATACTAGCCGACTTCGGTGACCACTTGTTTCGTCTCTCAAAACATTTATAGACAGTTTTTTCTTTCTGTTAAATTATGCGTATACATGGAAAATAACTATAAAAAAATAATAATATACATTGTGCATGGTAAGAGCTGTGTCCGTTTGAGATCCTTGGGCCCCAAAACAATGTACCTGCTGTATGTCTTTGCGCGCGCAGACACAGGTCAGTAAAATGAACTATGTGATCTAATTGGTTGTTCGCATGAAAGGATGTTGAAATTGGAAACACTCGTTAAAGCAACTGTTATATTTGCGGTATTTTTACATACGGAAATATTACGTTGCAATCTACTGCAACAAATGCAGTGAATTTGACAATAATTTTTTACAGTGTACTAGTATTTTTACGTTTTATTACAAATTATTAGGTCGAAAAAGAAGTCCCTAGTTTAATTTAATGAGTAAAACATACGTTTGAATTAAAAGGAACGTCTACGGTTTATAGGTAATTAGGGAAACTTTTATTATGATTATCTATATTATAAATTACAAACGTGTCTGTGCGTATTGCTCACGTAATTTTGCGAATGGCAACAGCAGACGATGAAATTTTGCTTTTACTGCATTCAAAAAAATTTTTAACATCTAACCACCGCACATTTTCAATTTTTACACCGTCGAATATGGGGAAAATGTAGTGTGTGTGCTTAACGTCACGTCATTTTGCGAATGACAAGGCTAACGAGAACATGGAAAAGACACGCTACCGCGGTGCATTCCAATTACCTTTTTTTACAGACCGCCGGAGTCACCAAAAGAGCATCAGGTCACTCTAGTGGTTTGTAAAAAAAGAGACGTGAAATACACCGTGGCAGCCTGTCTTTTTCGATAGCCTCGGCGAATGGTAACAGCAGACGATCAAATTTTGCTTTTATTGCATTTAAAAATAAATAAATAAATAAACTTCTAATCATCGCACATTTTCAATTTTTACACCGTCGAATAGGGAGCAAAATTAACTTTGAAATGCAATTTGTTTGAAAACTGTATCGTAATTTGTTTAAAAACTATTCCGACATTTACTCAATTTTTATTGTTTTAAAAATAATTTTCAAGAATGATTTTTTTTCCAAATCTATCTCATTCGTGGGTAGATGATTGTAAAATATAAATCCGTTTGCACTTAAGCCTTTCAGGTCTGGTATACTATTAATCATACATGTCTTTTCATCGAGTATTATTTTGTCTTAACAATTACTTTTGTGACTATCTACATATAGTACTGATAGTATACTAAAAATTATTAGGTCGAAAAAGTAGCCTCTAGTTTAATTTAATGAGTGAAACATACGTTTGAAATAAAAGAAACTTCTAAGCATCGAACATTTTCAATTTTTAAACTGTCGAATAGGGAGAAAAATTAACTTTCAAATTCAATTTGTTTAAAAACTGTACAGCCATTTTCTTATTTTTTATTGTTTTAAATATAATTTTCAATCATGATATTTTTTGAAATCTATCTCAAACGTATGTAGACGATTGTGAAATATAAATCCGTTTGCACTTAACCTTGGTGTACTATTAATAGCACATGTCTTTTCATCGAGTATTATTTTGTCTTAACAATTACTTTTGTTACTATCTACATATATTACTGATAGTATATGTCTATGCATTTCTTATTATCATTTCATTTATGTTTTGTCATTTAGTAATAATAATAATAATAATGTAAGTTTGCTTAATTATCTTTACCCTGTTGGCGATTTCTTTATTTTAAACATGCATTCCTTTATTTTTAAACCTCTTTAAATTCAAAATACAAGTTACTTTTCTAAACTAATCATGTGCAATAAAACGGAAAAAATATTAGAAATTTGTAAAATCTGTTAAGTACTGCTGTAATACGGTATTTTCCAAACGTCTCCAAAAACAGTTCAGTAGCCCATTGTCATATGAATATGAATTGAATATTACGCAAAATAACTACACTCGTTAGATTTCAGACAGTGTGATGTTCTTTAAACTTCAGTAAATCCATTTGGATAGCTACTATTAACATAAAAGTAATTATGTACTCAAAATTGATAACAAAAATTGGACCCGAAACAGTTAGGCAAATATAAATAGCTCATCATTTGTTTCCAGCTTATATTCTATAACGAAATTAAAACATTAATAAATAAGTAAACAAATAAAATATAAATAAAACACAAATTTCAGATATGTAATCGAATTTTGTGCTACCACTGAAATGAACATAATAAAAAAAGGCTGATTGTATCTTTTGCGATTTCTTCGGTTATTAAATATTGACTCGGGGCCTATAAGGAAATATCGCTTTTAATATTTCAAAACTTTCTTTGACCGCATTATGGTTGTTTTTCATACAAATATAATTTATAGTATGGAAATGGACATTCTAAAAAATATAATAAATTAAAAAAAAATCTATTAGAGTTCTCAATAAAAAAGCAATAGATCCGTGAGAAGTATTCTCACCAAAATCATCGAGGATATTTTTTTGATACGTTTTATCACTAGCTGAATTTTTTTTAATCAAACAACGCTTTTTAAAGATATATAAATGTACTACATCAAAAGCTTCTTGCAGAAAATTTCTAAAAATCCCTATTCATCGCTGTGTTTTTAGTATGCGCAGAGAAATAGGGTATTAATATCAGAAATAATATATATGATGGATTTCTCATACATTCTGTTATCCGGGAAGCCCGAGTTTATCTATCTGCTAGTTATATTAAATGCAGAAACGTAAATGAAGTTTAAATAATAAAGGCATAGCCCTATAACCATGACAATTACATGCTGATATTAACATAAATAAAACAAGTTGGAAATTGCACGTCAAACACGGCAAATGCGGTGTGTTCGTACTATAACTAGTTTTATAAATAATTTTTGCACCGCATATTGTACTGAATGTATATTATAGTGCACTTCATAAGTGCATATCAATTTCATTCTGTTCGAAAGGCTGTAACATCAACTTGAAATAATTTTTCCCATTGGCCGTAATGTAACGAAAAAATGTGACTGTTCCTGTAATTAAACTATACATCCGATTTTCATAAAATTTGAAATGACTCGACAAAATGTGGCAATAATTATATACTTAAAATTTCAGACCATTCGGTAGGGTAGTTTTTGCTCTGTTATATGCGGGAGAACGGACAGACGGACTGAACGACCACTCAAGGTGCAACGTATTTATCTAATTACGATCGCACCTAAAAATATTTAATGAAAAATATGTCCTATTAATAATAAGTCCTATTAAAAAAGGGGTTTATCTAATATTATGTATTGTAATTAATAATCCTACTCAGTTACTACAATTAATAAAATTGAGTACAAAATAATTTAGGTATTTTGCATTGAGTCACAGAAATTAAATTAATTTCGTATTTTGCTTTGTAGTTACTGGTCTCATTTTTTTAGAATTTATTTCGTAATTATTTTCTATAAAAGACTTTAATTATATTAACTGTTTTAACAAATACCGACACAAAATCTATATTTCCCAATCGATTTTTTCTATTTTTCTCCACTAGAGGTCAGCAGTCGTCAGAATTTTTCCATAAAATTCTACCGTTCAACGATTTTTTTTTCTTTTGAAGGACAATATGAATGAAAATTTTGCTTTATGGCTTCTATCGTAAGAGTTAAGTAAAAGTTGTACAATTAAACTAAACACGTCATTTCTATTGGCTGCAAAGAAAAGAAATTTTGCGAAGAAAACATTTATTTTTAATCAATATTACGTGTAAACTTCTGACTGAATAAAATATTTGATTAATTTTCTTCAGTGAAACTTAATAAAATTAGCACAGTAAAAACTGAGAAATTATGTACGCTTCATTCCGTAAAATTATATCTTGAATAGAAATCAATCAGTTTATACAAAAACAGATGCCGATGTTCCAGAAGTTATTTGTTCATACGTAGCTATACGGCTTTTATTACAGAATTTTATTACATTTCTTAATCTTTTCTGATTTATTTTAATTCATAAAATCTTGAAACAATAGGCGCCAGTTTTTTTTCTATTTCCAGATAATTCGACGAATTTAGATTATGAATTTGGAAAGAAGTTCCGAATATACGAATATTTTCAATCTTTCCAAATTTTTAAGATTTAAATATCGATATCACAGAATTACATTTCTTTTTTTTACAAAATTTATTACCTTATGCTGATTATAATTTCCTTATAATTTCTTATAGTTATATTCCTTATAATTTCTTACAGTTATATTCCTTATAATTTTTAAATTAAAAATTCATATATAAGTTATTAAATTTTTTAAAACCATAATAACAAAAAAAATAATTAAAAAGTGTATTTTGAGTATTTCATTTTTCAGCATTTCACAAATTATTTTTTTTCTGTTTAAATATTAATACTAAAATTTAAATAGGATTATTTTTTTAAAAATTGAAAGCCGCATTTCTGGAGTCGATAAAAAATGGGTGTAATTGAAAATTACATAACTCGATCAGTTTAAAAAATTTTTAGGATTTTCGGTTTGTTTCGTTTAATTGTAGAGTTTGGAGAATCTTTTTTATTCTAAATGTAGCTTACTAACGGCTTAGTAATTAGGCTATTGCTCAGCAATAAGTAGTATTATAAATATATCTTGGATGTCTTTCGACGCATTAACAAAATTTCGCCAAAAGATCACCGTTAATTTCAAATATCTTAAAAATGTAGTTTTATAACTTCAAATCGATAGATTTCTTTTTACGAATGAATAGCGAAAATTTACAGTTCTTATTTTAATATTTAAACTTATTATCCAATTATTCTTTTCAGTAAATTATAAAATTCTTTTGAAATGAAATTCTTATCAGTAAATTATAATCTTTAGAATATATATAAAAAAATTACTTAGCAATTTATTGATTTTAAATAAAATGATCTGTACTTTTCAAATACTTAAAACAAACATATTTAGACCTAAATTTATTCAGATATTTTGATATGCATAACAAATATATCAATCGAATGTCACGGCTGTTATCGCGAGAATGCTAAGCAGACATGCAGACAAGCGAAAACGATTTTTTTTCCAGGTTCAGTGCATATAACATACGAATAAATATCCCAGTTGTTGTGAATTTCATGCATTTGGATACTCAAAAAAGAGATTTAATTATATTTTCCTAATTATTTAAATATAACAAAAGATAGTTCTTCTGGCACTTACGTATTATTCGTGTTAGGAAGATATACAGAGGAACAATGGCGTCGAAAATGCTGATAACCGTAACCCTTATTATTATTATTATTTTTTTGTTTCTTCATTTTATGAATAGTAAATATTATATGGTTGTAATAATAAAGGCAATTACAAAAGTATTTTTACATAACGATATAATCTTTCTAATAAATTATTGATAGCTTTGTTTTGATATAGTTTTGGTATAACATTATTACCTGCCATCTTCATTTAGAATTTTGTTTAATATTGTTGTTTGATCTTGTAAGATAAATTTTGATTCAAAGGTATCACATATTCAAGTTCTATATATCTATATATAGGATTTTAATTTAGAAAGCATCAGTTACTTCACTTATGACGGGCGTGATCAACAAATTAACTAATTCTCTGGTATTTAACTAAAACTCATTAACAAAGTTTAACTAAATCTCTGGTCTATGATTTTAACGCATGAGAGAAAAATCCCTACCGTCTCGGCGTACAGGCTCTGGTAGATTGCGAAGTTAAGTACTAATTTCACCAACAAAAAATTAATGAAGATTAGAGATAAACACAGTTTAACAATTTTATCCGGCCACTTTTGACGAGATTTTAACTTCCTTTTTATGAAAGAACTGTTTTTTTTTCAGAGTCATTTTAATACATTTTTTTCTTCAATTTCTATGCATTCTTAATTTATATTTGCTGAAAAATTTGACCCTATCAAAAACTTGACAATATAAATGCTGTAGATAATATTAGGAAGATTTATAATAAATTTTAGCGGATTTTATATCTTGTGAATTGACGAATTTATGAATTTATGAATCTAAAACCTCTATTTTTTTCGCATCAAGAGCAAATTTTTTATTTTATTAAAAGTCTGCCATACATAAATTTTTGGCCATTTTTCTAGAAGTAATAATAACTTTAAACTGATTTGATAGGTATTATAATTAAAAATTTATGTTTTTTTTTCTGTTTTCACAAAACCCTCTCTATTTTCACTCCCTTGGGCCTATTTTGCTCATTTCCAAATCTCCGCCGAGATATTAGCCATCTCAATGTTTTTGATGAGTTTGAAGACAATCCGTGCATAATTGAAACCTTTATCGTGCGGAAAAAATGTAGTATATACCGGGTGTCCCAAAAATTTGGATTTTAAAATTCAATAACTTTCAAACAGTTACAGATATTAAAAAAACTCTTGCAGGAGGGTTATGTACGATGTTAGGAGATTTTTATTGTGATTCTTGAATTTAGTTCGAATTTCAAAGAATAGATGACGCTGAGAGCTATAGGTGCTCAGTCCAGTCCCGATTTTTGGTCCATTCATTACATTTTAATCTCTTTTTTTTTTCGCATGGAAGAAGAAAGACTCCGAAAAATCGAGCCTGGATTTAGCGGTTATTGCTTGCAGCGCCGTCTATCGACGCTACTTGTAACTAAAATTGAGAATCGCAACATAAAAACTTCTGACATCTTACATAACACTCCTGCAAGAATTCTTTTAATATATATCACCATTTGCAAGTTATTGAATTTTAAAATCCATCAGTCGTTTCTGGAACACACGGTATATATATAAACTTTTTAGGTGAGGGTCGTTTCGGGTTCCTGGGGTCATATAATGAAAAGTTATGAAGGAATTTTCAAAACTCGCTCCGTAGTAACGACTGCAATAGGTAGTATTTCTTACAAAATCTACCTAAAGGCAAAATCCACGTATCACGAGCACAATGACTTTAATCTTTGAAAATAAGAAAAAAAGCCAGTCTCTTATTTTTCAAACATTCGTGAAGCATTGACACGGAAGATGTCAATAAATTAATTTGCTATATTAGACCTAATTCGAATGTTCTACAGAATATATGTTTTAATATTAATCATTGTATTTTTGGAAAAAACTAGTTGTAACGCATTGTAAAATTAGACATCTTCAAGGAATTAAATTCAAGCTTTTTATGATTTCATCATTCTGTTATTACTTGAATATATCAATGAATTAACGTTTAATGCATCACATTCCTACATGTATATATATTTGCAGAATTTTGTTATCCAAATACTTAAATATTCAGTTTGTTTATAACTACAATTGAATGCATCTATCAGCTTTTCAATTTTGTACAACTATAATGGGTGAGGTTGAAGAAGAAAAAAATTCATAACTTCGTCAATTCACAAGATATGAAATCCGTTAAAATGTTTTCTAAATATTTTTAATATTATCCGAAACTTTCATATTGACAAGTTTTTGACATGGCCAACTCTTACAGAAAAAACAAATTTAAAAAAATAGAGGTTGAAGAAAAAATTATCGTATTAACATTATTCTGATAAAATCAGATCTTGCAGAAAAATGAAAACTCATGAAAAGCGACCAGAAAAAATTGTTAAACTGGGTTTATCTCTAATAATGATTTAGTTTTAGTTGGTCAAAATTAGTACATAACTTCGAAAGCTACATCCTCCTGAAGGCCGAGCCGGCAATGATTTTTTATTTATTACAATCTAAAAGTTTTCTATTATTTTAGTTTTCTTTTATAGTATTATTCACCGTTTTTAAAGGTGTCTTTTATTTCGTGAATGTATGTTAAATTACTGTTTTGAACACAATTTGACATTGTTATGGATAAGCACCATTTATGGTAACCCATCTTACTTGTTCGAATAATACGCAAGTACTGTTTTTCCTAATCATCTAAAAATACCTAAACCAATGGAAACCCATTCCATTTTGTAAATTTAATATCTTTCCAAGTTTCAAGTCATTCTAGTTTAATTCATGCACCAATGAAGGTAGGGGTATAGCCTGTGGTATATGATTATTTGAAATGGTATAAATATCCATGTTCTCACATAAAGTGATTTCTTATTTTATAGTACTATGCAGTGTGGTTTTAAAAACAAGTAAATCGAGGAAATAAGATGGGAAATGGGATTGAATTATTCAAATTTTCGTTACTTTTTATGGTAAAATTTAATTTAGTTTCCCAACATTTCTATTCTCGAATGCTTTTTCGGAACAATTAATATTCGCGAAAAAAGGTAGGGCTGTACAGCTTTGTTTAAAAAAAAAATTGAAACTTGAGACATAAAAAAATTCCTTTTTTTTTATTTTAAAGGTTTAAAAAATAGTAATAAATGATTGTGTTTGTTTTAAAATGTTTGAGCTACATTTTACAAAAAGAGAACATTGATAACTCACATTTGCTTCTTATTAAGATTAAAATATTATCTTTCATTTGTTAGTTTTTTCATTAAAAATTGGATATCTATAATTTTCCGACACTAAATGACCCAAAATTTTAAAAATACACATAATAAATAATAACTTTAGTTAAAATTTATGATAAAAAGATTGAAGTTGGTTTTTTTTTTACGCTCTTCTCTTTTTTTTTAAGTAATATATATTAGAAAATATCGCAATATAATAAAAACAAATCATTCCAACAAACATGAAGGTAAATTTATATGTATTTTTATACTTCATAACATTGTTAATGAATAAACGTGATAAAGAGAGGTCATACCTCTTTTATTAATCATCGAATTGCGAAAAGTAATCCCCATGTGAACATAAAACAACTTTACAGGTGCATAGAGAAACATAAAAGCAACCTGTAAGCAAAGTTATGAGAATCGTCCCAGAAAAATAATCCTGATAAAGCTACAATAAGTAACTTTTATTTAATGTTATATTTGGAATCAATATATCTAGGAGTAGTTTATTTATAGTTATTACTTGTTCTTTATTTTTTTCTTGTTACACTGTAACAAGAAGAGAAAATGGTGGAAGTCAAAATTGTTAAAGTTCTTTAATTTTGGAAGAACGGTTGTTTTGTTTTTATGTTTTTTATTTCTTTGGTTCCGTCCGTTTACTATCTTTATTAATGAGAAAAATAGTTGTAATTAATTACTGTAAATTGTTCTATTATGAAGTTGCTTACAATTAGTGCTATATGTATAGTTGTAAGCCATTGTAATTTACAATTATCAGAGCATTTCCTTTAGAGTCATTTTATGAAAACAAAAATTCTGAAGATACGCCCTTCGAAAGTCGTTATACTCAATCCTGTCTTCATCCACATATGAATTGTGATATATGTATAGTTGTAAGCCATTGTAATTTACAATTATCATACAGTTTCCTTTTGAGTCATTTTCTGAAAACGAAAATCCTGAAGATACGTCCTTCGAAAGTCGTTAGATTCAATCCTGTATTTTTCCATATATCAATTTACAGGTACAACGATATTTAACCATAAATAAATCTTAAATTTAATTTTAAAATCAACAGTGAAAATGACTGAATCTTCTTTGTTATTTTAAACAAGAAAGAAAAAAATTATATGACAAGCATAGATTAAGAAACACGTTCAAACACATTCAGAATACTGTAACAAAACTTCACTGTTTAATATGTTAAAATACAACGTTTAATGGAAGCAGTTGAAAACACATAACAGATTTGAAAACCCAATTTCAGCAATTGTCATCTACAGTCTGCACATTATCCGAATTCTTAGAGCAGCCCTGTATAGGATATTTAGATTTGTATCTATGAACTACATGCATTCAAAAATTTAGTTCAATTACGAAATATATAACAGTTACAAATTCCCCTTCATCAATTTACGCTAATAAGGAGAATGATATGTGAATTCATACCGAAATTGAAAACGCAGTTCCAACAATTATTGATCAAAAGCAGTAATTGTAACCGATTTCTTTTGTGTGTCCCTGTAAATGAACGATAAATGCTATGAACACACTATTCTATATTAATTTATTGAAATTCGGTGATTTATATCAATTTCAATACATTTGACATAGCCTCGTGTCATTAAAATGAACCACAAACGATTTTTCACCATTGAGAATAATGTAACGGGAAGTTTTGAGTGCCCTTGTAAATGAACTATTAATGCTACACACTTTATGTTCAATACAGAACATGACATGTTAAACATCATTAACATATATCAATGCATAAAAATCCTAGTATATGTAGGCATGTTAGGGCGTGGTCAAACAGACACTCACACAGACAGACAAACCGAATTCATAAACACTTTTTAACTGTGTTGAGAAGGGTTGAAAACGGACTTTAATTTATCTAACTATGTTTTCTATTTTCCTTTCATATTTATAGCTTGTATTCCTACCTTATGGCTCATAATTTAAATAAACGATCAAGTGCGAGTATTATTCGCGCACAGACGGTTCCGTACAATAATATACGAATTATTAACTCTATTATTAAAAAAAAAAGTAACTAAAAGAATACTAAGACTTTGTAAAAATGATACAACGTGGGGTTGGGTATAGCTGTATATACTAGAAAAGTATAAATAGATATAACATAAAAGTTCAAAGATATATTGAACCTAAATAATATCAAATGTAGCAATTCTGTATAATTATTTTTTTAATCTTATCCTAATCTGCTTAAAATGAATTTACTTCGTTCCTGAGAATAAATGTAGCGCATCTTTAAATTTGGCATTTCATAAACCTAAATTCAGCTAGTAATATGGTTTTTTTTACAGTGTACCTAAAGCAAAACCCTTGTTCAAAACTTAGAATTGTGCTAAGCGCGCTTCCAAAGAACGTCACGGAGTTGCAAAGCCGCCGCTTTGGTCCGTGTCGCGTTTTTTTCATATAGATTTTTATTTATCCTTTAAAGACATGGTAGTTGTATTGAGAGAGACACTCAATGCAAACTAGTCACGAATCCCATAGTATTTATGTGATTAATTCTAATTAAATTAGTCTGTTTTTAACAATTTGACGCTTGTTGCTTTTATACTGCTACTGGGCATTGCGTTACACAAACGTATCCTTAAAATTTGTTATCTAGACTTTAAAAGCTGATGGAGCATCGAGTACGCCACCCCTGTCATTATGTATGTCCAAATCGACCGCGTTTCTAAGAGTTAATATCTCGGCTAATTACCGGCTATTATTTTCGAAAATCATGATCAACAATGCTTTTATACTTCTGCTACGATAGGTACCTCCAGCGCTGCTCAACACTTTTGCTGGATGCCCGTAAATCGAAATTTGTGTGTAATCCAAAAATGCGATTTCCTCAAAAACTATGTGAACTAAGGTAATCGCTATAATTTTCCTGAAAGGTTTAAATTAACGTCTACTACCTCTACTTTTTTCATAATTTTAGTTTCAGTATATTTGGAATAAGATGGGGGGAAACATATTTTTGCACTACATTTTCAACAATAACTTTGAAAATATAATATCTAAAATTAAACGAAATCTTTTTTGGAGTTCAGCGTTACGAAAGCTTTTACACGATACCCCACACGATATACAAAGAAAAGATTTTTTTTTTTTTTTTAAGTAAACTTAATTAGCTCTTGTGCATTTTCCCTAAATATATTTATTAATCTTATAATGGTTCCGTTTTTACTTCAAGTACGGAACCCTAAAAAGTGAAAAAAATTACTAAATAAGAATAGTTTGCATTTATAAGAGTATTTTAATATTTGTTGCTTTCAAAAAGTATAAGAAATGGGGAAAAAAACACTAAGTGCTTGCAAAAAATAAATAAATAAATAAATAAAAAATAAACGAAAAATAAACTTAAATGGCTAAATTTATTTGATTTATTTAAGCGCAACGAAGATTATTTTTATATTCAAATTTTTATAAAATCTGTCTAATTTCTTTCGGATACGCTTAAATATTTTAAAATCTTCATTTCTCATCAGATACAAATGCACACTAAAATATCGGAAAATACTTCCGAAACTGAAAATTCCATTACATATGTAGGTCGCAAAAGTAAATACATATGTGCATGTTTCATCTTTCCAATCTGAAATAAAATTGCCGCTTTTGCCAAGGGGTTGAACTTCTTGGCCATTTCATGAAAATCATTACGAAAAGTGTTATTTTAGAAACTAGCGAATAAATCTATAATTATAAACCGTACTTTAAATTTATACTTTTTTCCTAAATTCTGTATGAGTTAAGATATTAATTATTTAAAATACCGAAATAATACTTTTTCTTAATTATTTTTAAGTGCATTCATTTGCTATGTATGCCATTCTACGCACCTACCTCTTGTATTACGGTATTTCCTTTCAGAAAGTTTTTACATCATGCAATTAAATGACATTAAAATATTTTAATGATTACTGTAACCAAGAAACTACACCTTAGTGTAAAAAGGGGAAAAAAGTAAGGAGCAATCGAAAGAGTATATTGTAACACATTCACGCATAAATTGTTTGCCCTCGCCTCCGCGTTATCGAGATATACAGGGTTAGCAGAAATGAATGACCGGATTTTGAAAATTTATATTTTCAAAACTATTACAAATATTATAATAAGTGATATATGAATATAAAGATGACCATTCCAAGTTATTTTTGAATTACTAATGTTTGGTATGCGAACCTTTCGTAACACGACTGACACCAAATCTTTAATCAAGTTCTTTCCACACATTTGACAGTTTTGCACAGTCAACGATTCTTAATGCAGCACTGATGGATTAAAACAATAAATAATGCATCACAAAATAATGCTAAATGTTGCATTATTTAGTGTTTTAATGCATCAGTGCTGCATTAATCTTTTCAATATAACGTGCACTTCACACAGAGCCTAAAATAAGAATGAGATGCGTTACTGGTTTCTGTATTCAAAATCTCGTTTCGAAACTGAATAAGGTAACGTGGCACTGAGAGTTTACCCAAAGAACTTCTAATTGATAAGAAGGGGATCTACTATTGCTTTACACCATTATCTGTTTCGTTCGCAGGCTGGGGGGGAGGGGGGCTTCCCTTCTTGGCGCTAGATGTTTTATTTTGCAAATTTTATAAAACTTTATATCACGATAACGGGGTTACGAGGTAAAATAATTTATGCGTCTAAAAACACGTTTCAATATACCCTTTCAATTGCTACTTATTTAAAAAAATTTCATTGTTACACTATTGGGATAGTTTCCTTGTAAGATAGATTTAACACGTCTTATTTACAATGGTGATTATTTTTAACGTAAAATTTATAGTGGCCTAATATTGATTCTATGATTTTAAAGTCAACAACAAGTAAATGGTTGCAGCTAACGAAAATATTCTTGCATAAGGGTAATATGCAGGAAATAGCTTGAATACCTCTTTGCTTCAGTTCCAAAAATACATTGTAGCCTGCATTGAAATGTCTCACACTGCAATACTACTCAAAACCAACTTGCCATTTCAAAACGCGAACCACTTTTTAGACGATTCCACAACTAGGCAGAATGAACAATCAAAAATGACTGAACAATGTTTATATGTGTACTATAGTTTCAACCTTCTAACAGTTTGAAACAGGACATCGCATCCACTTAAGTGTTTTTGAAATTAAAAAGTGTTAAGCCATTTTTGGGGCATCATATACATTGACACAAATTTTATGATTTCGCATTCAAATCTTTGTCATATTTATGAAAACTTACATTAATTAAACTTAGAAAATTCATTCTTTTCTTTGGGAATGAAGAAATATCTTATTTTACGTAGACATGCGTTTATGCATATACAGTGTGTCCACGTATAACCTGACTGACCTTTATTTTCGCAACCGTTGGGCCTAGATGCATACTTCCAATTACAAAAATGGTCAAAATTAGGTGCAGGGTTAAGATAAAAAATGTTTGAAGCGAAAAAACAATTTAGTGAAGAATTACAGAATCTAAATTTTACACGGTCCCTCGGTCCTATAAATTATATTTAGTAAAATTTCCCTGTTACACTGGCAGATAAGGCAAAAACAGTCCCGTTATTCTACGATTAAAATTGACCGAATAATAGCTGTTTAAAGTTGGAGCATACTTTTTGCTGCATATTATGGGTCATTCACAAATTTAGTAGAAATATAATTTCGTCAGATATATTAAAGAAATGGTTGAGAGTAAAATTAACATTGCAATATAAATTTGAAATCTTTAATCATGCTGACATATTACTGCAAAATTCACAATTTGTACTGAACATCATAAGAGGATAAAATAAAAGGATAAAAAACAACAGCCTCAATTCTTTGCAAAATGATACATATTTTAAAATGCTGTTAGATTACACTGTCTTTCAAATTTTGGGTTGTGGCATGTTTTTTAGCTTTTGAAAATTGATTCTTATGTAAGTTTTAGCACTGAATCCGAAAATGACCTTTATTTTAAACCATCACGTCAGGAATTTTCTCAAATCGTAAATTTAAAAGTTAAAATTGATTCCCCCTCCCCTCCCAACCTCATCGGACCCCGAGTTCTTTAGCTGTAAAAAACAAAGTATAAGCCAAATAATCTAATAAATTATTGAATTAAATAAAATTAAACCGAATAAAAAAGTCTTACATCTATTTTATAGTATCAGTTTTTCGCTATTTTTTAACCTTGAAATTTACGATTTGCGAAAGTTCCTGACATGATGGTTAAAAGTGAAGGTATTTTTTTTTTTTATTCAGCGTTAAAAAATACATAAAATATAATTATAAAATTTAAAAAACACAACCATCGCAGGTTTATGTTATCTAATCTAAAACTCTTTCTTAAACTTCTTGACCGTAATTTATCCGAATTTTTTTGAGTTATCCTCTAATATAAGTATGTATAAGATGGTAAGAGTCGAAAATCATAATAATATTGCATTATCATCGGATTTAAGTCAGTATGTAAAATTTAACTTTGTTCGGACATTTGAAAGCAAGTTAAAGTTCTAGTGCAAATTTTAAAGTGGAAAGACGATCATTTCAATTTAAATAAAACATTATGAAAATAGCACAATTTTAGTTAAAAGATTTCATAGCCTCAAATCCTTACAAAATAAAACATATGTTAAAATACATTTATTTTAACTAATCTGAAACTTAACTAATAAAACTTAATCGTAATATTTGTACGATTTCTTTCAAAGCGCAGATACCTTGAAATAAGTTTAAGTACTTTAAATACGATCCCTGAAAGCATGACAGAAATCACCTGTTTTGAGATGCATAAAAGTGGTTTAAGTCGTGCATTTCAAAGTTTCATAACTCGGTCAATTTTAATGTTAGATGAATGGGACTTTTTTTGTCTTACTTGTTAGTGTGACAGTAAAGTTTTACTAAATATCACTTATAGGACCGCGGAACCGTATAAAAATTTAAATTTCATAATTTTTTAATAAGTATTTTTCTTTACCGAAATCGCTTTAAAAATAATTCTTTACTTTATTTGAACCATTTTTGTAATTGGAAGTATGCATCTAGGACCAACGGTTGCGAAAATAAAGGTTGGTCAAATTATACATGGACACACTGTATATATATTGTTATAAAGAACATGAATAAAAAAAAAGATAGGCATCAGCTCTCACAAGCATGCATTGTATAAGCATTTTCTTGTATGTATTCGAAATTTTAAAATAATGAGCTTTTTAATACCAAAGACAAAATTTTAAACTATTTATTTTCAGATAATTTTCTGTTTATTATATACTAAATTTTCATTACCTTAACAGCGCCTTCCTCTAAATACGAAAGAAAAAAAAAGTAAAATCACTGTTACCTAAGTACAACTCTTTCTTTCTATATGCTTCCACGAAACGTCGCATATGAGTCACTCTGACGTCACTGTGTCATGTTACGTCATACGTTGCAGATAAATTGTTTTGTTACTTGCCGTGTAAAGATGTTAATGTGTTTTGACGAGTGAATAAAAAATGTTTATGATGGCTTCACAACAAAAGCGTAAATCAATCCTGAGCAGAACAATGTAATAAATTATAGATAATCAGTATTTTGGTCACCGATGTGACTGTGACGCTTGTGAACAATTCTGACGTGACATTGACTGGCTGTGCTATTTGTATGTTAATGTCTGCACTGACTTGAAATAACAAAATAGAAAATATACTTTGTACAAAAAATATACATTCTTAAATACAGCATAAAAATAAAAAGGCATAACGCGTTTCGAAAAAATGCACTTGTCTTGTGCAGACATATAAATGCGTGCTACCACTTTGAGAGCAGAAACAAGATTGGAAGTTGCAAGAAAAATGATGTGAGAGATAGGTGTAAGGCAGCTAGTAAGACGGCAAGAATCAACTATCCATTCAGGAGCTGACTCTGTAACATTAAGTAGAAATATAGGCATCAAATGAGACAAACTACAAAAATAAAGCTAGAAAAAGGAAACTATTAAATTAAATACAAAATATGAAAATAAATAAAAATGACAAAAATAATTAATTAAAAAACACGGTAAAAGAAAACATTTAAAGATCTTACCTTTCCTGTCCTCCTTCCGTGATGTCGTTTTGTTTCTGTGGATTCCTTTTCGATCCTTAATGCAAATATCGTATAAGACTCTGATTGGTTCTTTTAATAAAGCTTTTTAACCTTGTCATTTCCCCTTCTCTTTCTATTTTGTTCTCTTGCATTTATATTTTGCCTTTCTTATTCTGTAAAAGTGGCAGCACGTCTTTTCTAACCTTGAAAGAGATGATGTATTCTTTGGAAATACGTTGCAGTTTTTTCATTTCTGTGGTGTGTTCTTAAGATTACGGTTTGTTTTTTCTATATTAAATTGAAAACAAATCTAAATAACGTTTGACTTAGAAAAAATGCGATTTATTTAAATCTTTATTTCCTATCTCACAATTCTTAATGCAATGTTTCAAATTATAGTTTCTAAGTGATAAAAATGCTGATAAAAGTGCTGATAAAAATTTTTCATCAGCAAAAAGGTATTTGTTTGAAACTTATTTTATATGATTTTTAAAAGTATTTTTACTACCGAGCATTAGAAACTAATTTTGCAATTGAAAGAAATACATAGACTTAAAATATAACACCTATGATTAGTGATGAGTTCGATTTGACAAAATATTACATATGTGCGTCAAATATTTTTTTTCAATCTTATTCAAGTGTACAAAGTTATTCATAAATGTCCAGGATAATGCAATATAATAACAATAGAGCAGATACGTGAATTAGAATGGGATGTTAATTATCATACTTATTTTATTCTAATGTTCTTTCAGTGCAATTTGAGTTCATATATTCTGTCCTTTGAAGTAAAGAATAACTGCATAATTTGGAAGTAATTAGCACATATCTCTTGCACCATTACTAAAACATGTATTTGCTTTGTAAATGAGCTGCATTCTTTTTATTTAAGAGCACTAACAAATATGTATAGCACGTTATAAATTTTCAGATATTGTACCTCGAATATCATTTTACTTCCTCGAAAACGAGTTTTGGTAAGTTGCCTTTATATAAATATGTTTACTCTGAGATGGATGAAATTGATTCATCATACTATTCAAATAGCTACACCGAACTCAAAACCTATGAGCTAATTCTAACACTATTACCTAATCCTACTTATGAGATTAATTTGATATTATTTCTCACATGTGATCAAAATGTTTTTATCACTCTTATTTGAAATATAAGCACGGTGTAGATATATACAATATAATGCGTATAATAAAAGTAGAGCATCTGAAATACGATGTTAAAATAATACTCATAGTTGTTTTAATTTAATATTCTTTCCATTGTAATATGAATTTATATATCCTGTCTTTAAAGTAAGGCGTAACTGCGTGCATAATATGGATGCAATTATTGCTCATCTGGCATCATTACTGAAAGTGGTAACTGTTTTCCGAATGAACTACATTCTTTATAGTTAAGAGCATTAGTAACAACTAAAAGCACTAAGAGCACTGTAAAAACATTTTGTAACACTACACCATACAATTGATGGCAACATACTGCCTCTGATTTTATGGAGTAATTTAACTTATATAATCGTGTAATTAAACTAATATAACTGGTGTAATATTACACATTAGTGCAACGTAACACCAGTTATTCAGCACGGCTGCTACCAATTTTTTTGGAGTAACGTTACACACGCACACACACACACACACACACACACACGCATATATATATATATATATATATTGAATAAATTATTGAATTAAATAAAATTAAACTGAATAAAAAAAGTCTTACATCTATTTTATAGTATCATATTTTTAGCTATTTTTTAACCTTGAAATTTACGATTTGCGAAAGGTGGTCATGGTTAAAAGTGAAGGTAATTTCTTTATTCAGCGTTAAAAAATACATAAAACGTAATTATAAAAGTTAAAAACACAACCATCGCAGGTTTATGTTATCTAATCTAAAACCATTTCTTAAACTTGCTGACGGTAATATCAGAATTTTTTTGTGCTATCCTCTAATATAAGTATGCATAAGATGGTAAGCGTCGACATTGTAATCGGATTTAAGTCAGTATGTAGAATTGTAACTTCAATCGGACATTTGAAAGTCAGTTAAAGTTCGAGTACAAATTTTAAACTGGAAAGACGATCGTTGCAAGTTAAATAAAACCTTATGAAAATAACATAATTTTTATTAAAAGAAATCATATCCTTACAAAATACAACATATGTTAAAATACAATCATTTTAACTAATCGGAAACTTAATTACTAAAGTTTACTCAATAGTAACAGTTGTACGATTTCTTGTTGACGAGATCTATCCGAAATTTTTTGTGTTATCCTCTAATATAAGTATGTATAAGAGGGCAACCGTCGAAAATCATAATAATATTACATTGTCATCGGATTTAAGTCAACATGTAAAACGATCGGACATTTGAAAGTGAGTTAAAGTTCGTTTACAAATTTTAAACTGGAAAGACGATTGCTTCAAGTTAAATAAAACCTTATGAAAATAAAATATTTTGTTAAAATAAATCATAGCCTCTAATCCTTACAAAATAAAATATACGTTAAAATACAATTATTTTAACTAATCTAATACTTAACTAATAAATGTTAACTTAACCGTAATAGTTATACGATTTCTTTCAAAGCGCAGATACCTTGAAATAATTTTAAGTACTTTATATACGACCCCTGAAAACACGGCGGAAATTATCTGTTTTGAGATGTATAAAAGTGGTATAAGTCGTGTATTTCAAAGTTTCTTAACTCGGTCAATTTTAATGTTAGATGAACAAGACTTTTTTTGTCTTACATGTTAGTGTCACAGTAAATTTTTACCAAATATCACTTATAGGACCGTGGGACCGTATAAAAATTTAAATTTCGTATTTTTTAATAAATGTTTTTCTTGACACAAGTCACTTTAAAAGTAATTTTGTACCTTATTTCAACCATTTTTGTAATTGGAAGTATGCATCTAGGATCAACGGTTGCGAAAATAAAGGTCGGTCAGGTTATACGTGGACACACTGTATATATATATATATATATATAGATAGATAGATAGATAGATAGATAGATAGATATAAATATAGATATATATATATATAGATATATATATAACAGATCGTCATCGATTTCCAATTATTGAAATTAAATTTATAAGTTAGCTAATATTCATAACACAGACATTATACAGAATAAAGATGGAACATTTAACTAGTAATACAGAATCTTACTAAATTCCACTAATTCTGTAGCATATTGTTTCGATAAATCTATATAAAACATATGAAAAAATCACACACACACACACACATACACACACACACACACACACATATATATATATATATATATATATATATATATACAGAGCAATGCTCAATTTCTTAAATGTTAATAGTTAAACCATTTAGAAAAATATTTTTAATAAATTTGCAGAGGTACTTTCAATGTAATTTAAATTCATAAAAAAAGACAAAATTAAATTATCGTCGTTGAGAAGATATATATATATATATATATATATTTAATAATCCTATTATATTTCAGGATTTGTATTTTAAGAGACAGCATTGCTTCGTACATTCAATCGCGTTAGAAATGTCGTCACACTTACTGCGAAACCATAATGCACTTCAAATATCGCAATTAGCTAAAAACACCTTAGTAAAATATTGAACAATAAATGATGTCATTTAAAAATCAAATTTTACAAAATATTTAAAAAGTTCCAACCACTATTTGAAATCATTGCTGTCTACTCTTAAGGACTTTTACAGAGATCAGATAAGCTGAAAATTTTCTAAACGTAAATTTATATGTATTTTTCAATGACAGAATACTATTTTTGCAATGTAATAAAGACATGATTCAACAAATTTTATGTATTTAACGAAAACAGTTTTCTTGCAAACCCTGTTACGGATATACAAGTAATCAAATGTACTATGTTACTTAGAGATGTCTTTACTTAAAAAAAATGATTTAAATCTAGGGAAAAATAATATGACACTTTCCCTTTAAAAAAAATTAGCAATCTTTAAAAATAGTTTGCGGAATACAAGAGTCCCACTCAAGCAGATAAATTTTCTTTTAACGCTCTTATACAGCTCTTATTCAAAATATTAGAATAATTGAGAAAAAAGTAATAAGAAAATATATATATATATATATATATATACTAGGTAAATGCAATTAAATTTCTTATAAATTAAATCTGGAATGTTTAGAAAAGTTTTTAACATTTACAAAATATAAAATACAGGACAATAAATTAAGTATAATGCTTTCTGAAACACATCAAAATATTAGAACAAAATTTATATTGGTTTAAAATATTAGTATATTTTATTTTACGCAACAATATTACCTTATGAATAAGAAGTAAATATGGTAGTTAATATTTTGTAGCATCGCCTTTAGCTTTTATAACAGCATATAATCGAACTGGCATACTATATACAAGGAGTTTACAAACATTTCTATCAATATTAGCCCAAATAGACTTTATACGTGCCATTGACTCAGTTTTACTTGAAGGAGGATTTTCTTGTAGTTTTTTCTTCATTATACACCATAAGTTTTTGATGGGATCAAGGTCTGGTAAGTTTGGTGGCCAAGGAAGTACCTTAATGTCGTGTTGGTGGAACCAATTCTTAGTTGGCGTCGAGGCATGCGGTGACGCTAAATCTTGTTGAAAGAGAAAATCATCTTCAAATAAATCTTTTGATGATGGAATAATGCAATATTTCAAAATTTATTGATTTATCTGAGAGTTAACCTTTTCGTTGACGATGCATATCTTTCCAGGTCCTTCTGCACTCATGCAACCCTAAACTGTGACACTAACAGCAAATTGTACGGAACATCTAAGGCATTCCTTATGAATAAGATGTAAATTCCTCTCATCTCTAGCAGATGTTTTTGGTTTTCGGCCGCCATTTCGGTGATTATTTTCAATTTTTATATTTTTTAAACATTGTGTTAATATTTTACTATTGCTTGATTGCGAACAATGTAAATGATTCTCTATATAATATTGATTTTTATCGTGCCGATACAAATCAACCATACGAAGTTTAATAGATTCAGAAATATCACTCACAAACAAACTGCAAAAAGAATACTGATTTTAAATAAAATCCTCTGAATTTAATTAATGATGCCACCAGTTATGAATTGATGATAAATAAAGGAGAATTAATGTGAAATATTCTAATATTTTGAACCACTTGAATAAATATTCTAATATTTTGGCTTTTCAAAATAATTATTTTTAAATTAATCTTTTCAAAAGTGGTATTAATTTTAAGATAATAAATAAGTTTAATCAACAATAAGTTCTTAGTAAAAATATCGTTTGCATACTTGCATTGAAATACATTAAATTACCAAACGATATTTTCAATTGGTAAAAAAAAGTAATTATTCTAATATTTTGAATATGAGCTGCACTTGACTAAAATAGTAAACTTATAACTGACATACTTATTCACATTATACTGGTGAAAAATGTAACGAGTACGTAAATCAATAGACTAACAATTGATTGCCATTATTATAACTGCATAGTATATATCATACATTCGATTTAAGGCATATAAGTTTCCTCATTAACATAGTTAATTTTAATAAATAGTTCATTTTAAATTTCAAAGTATTTATCTATCTTAACCATTAGGGTGCATAAATAAATTCTGAAATATAATATTTTCTTTCCTTTTTTTCTTTTTTTAAAAACGTCTTTGACGTTATACTTTAAATCAATTTCCTTTGTGCAAGCAATCTCATTATTCGAAAAACGAATCAGGAAATTTTTCTTATGATAACGATTATTGGATGAACACTAATATACCCGACAAAAAAATATTCCCCTTTGGAACGTTAAGTGCCTCTTATTCATATTATACAGGCGCAGAACATAATCATAAAAGCTCGTATTATTTTGGTTATGAGAGTCCTCTCGTATAAATTACTTCTTAGGAGGATATCGTAGAAGTAAGTTTCGTTTAATATAACATGTTTTATGTTTTATTTCAGGCCCTATTATAATTCATTCGGTTTTATATAAGGTTATTTCTGCTGGTGGCTCATGAAGTAAAACTTACTAAATTTATTCTCTGCAAGATTTTTAATATATATATATATATGGACATTTTATAATTTTTATATATTTTTTTATTTAACCCAATTATTTCAGAAATTTTGTTTTCTCAAATTGGTTAGTAAAATCACTTTAAAAAATTTCAAAGTGAACTGGAAAAATACTAATGAAAATTGCTCTAAACTATTTTTGTATTTATTTGATAAAATGTAAACGTACTAAATACCGGAATATCCATATGTGGAAAAATGCGTAACTACATGTTTTGTCTAAATTTATATAAATTATGCTATTAAATTGCATATTACATACTATAATTAGTATTTTATGAAATATTAAATATATATATATATATTTCTTTACAGAGACTAATAACATTATATGTATAATTAATAATAAATTAAGAATAATCGTAATTGAGGCTAAAAAAGAAAAAATATTTAAAAATCATCTTGAAAAGGACGTTACATAAATAACTGACCCTTAAGGGCTAACAGAAATATTCGCGCCTATCGCCCTATATTTTGTAGGTTACAAACATGCATAAAAAATAGTCTTGAATATATAATTTCGAAATTTTAAAAAATAGGTATTACAAAGGAGTCAACAAGCTAAGATTATGACTTAATTTACTTGGATCCTTGATACAAAAAATACAAATAAACTTACTTTTTACATTTCGCTATCTTGGAAAATGAAAAATCTATAAACATCGAAAAAATGCCTTCATCTAAGCAAATAAATATCAACCTTATGCTTTCATCTCTCTGTAATAGATAAAGACATTTATAGACAATTACTTCATGCAATTTGCATGTCGTAAAGAAGAAAATTATAAAAAAAATATTAAAATTCGAATTGTCCAAAAAATGGGACGCTATGCATAAATGGGTAAAATTTAATATAAATTAGATTTTGCTCGTGTCCATATAAATAATGTGATCAGCTTCTTTTAGTAAAGAATTTATATTGTCTTGGAAAAGAAGTTTTATGTTCAAAATCTATATTATGGATTGCGGGCACACATACACACAAATATAGATATACACATCATTTGAGTATTTCTGTTGTCGTTAAATCATTCAAATACATTTTCTCCAAAACTTAAGTATGTACAACCCAAATCGTCATAGTCATCAGACAACACAAAGGAGACAGTTTAAATGTTTTCGATAAATGTTCTATGTAGTAATTTGTGGAATAAGAATTTAATAGTTAACATTGTGAAATAATTTTGGCTGTATGCAAGAGTAGTGTGATGGAATTAAAAATAATAAGATGCAAGTTAATTGAGTAAATATAGGGGAGACCGGGGAAAGACGATTATGTTAACAATTTTTGTTGTTACATGAACTGTTAGAGTATTCCTTAGTAGTATTATATATATTACCATTTAATTTTTCAAATTAAATAAATGGATCATTTTGTTTTTTCATAACATTAACAAATCGTCATATTGCCCCTGTACTGGGGCAAGATGACAACACTGAAAAAGGTTGAACATATTTTATCTTTTGAATATGTTACATGGTTGAACAAATGATAACAGTGTTTTTACATCTCACAAAGTATCAAACTAAGCATAATGCATTGTAACGTAATGTTGAAGTGTTTAGTTGTACAGCTAACAATAGTCACAAATAAAAATGCCATTTTGATGATTGAAACATTCCTCATGCCACCACTCTTGGTATTTACAGAACTGAATCCATTCTTCTGTTGGTGCGTCACAATATTCCTCGTCACAAGCAGGACATCTGAAAACACCATCCTTTGAAGTTGATGCAACTGGATTGTTTGGCCTGGATTTAATAGACTTAGTTTGAGTTTTTTTACATTCTTTTGATTCTCGAGCTTGTTTTTTTTAAACTTTCCTGTTATTCCTTCTGCTTTTCCCTTTGGTCTAACATTTCTTTGATGGGTGTGCTTGCAAGAAAGCTTGAGCTCAGTGCTTTGCATTTTCTTTTTTTTCTCACATTGTGTTGCTTTAGGCAATGGTTTGAAATCAAATACACTAATAGGCTTCTTTGGTGCATTGGAATCTGGCTCTTCTGGAGGGTCGTCATCTTGCCCCGGACTGCCTGTTTAAAAATATTCGTTTTCATTGCCATGAAGGAAGGCGATTAATTGACATTTATTCACGGTAATAGGTAGTATTTAAACTAATCTACTAATAAATATGAAAGAGAAACACTATATCTTACCTGTCTGTATCTGTAGCAGAGCTTATTTACACATGCATAAAAGTTATAATGCGGCAGCGGTAAACAATCAAAGCTTCACAACTAACACAAAAACGGTGATTTCAGCGTCTCTATGCTATTGTTTAACGAACGGCCTATAGGAGATCCAGTAGTGGTTGATGCTGCCGCCTAGTGGAAAGCGGAAAAATTAAGCCATTCGTCATCTTGCCACGCTCTTCATCTTGCCCCGGCCTCCTCTACACGGCTATTGTAGGTTTTGCAAAAAAATAAGTGAAATTTTAGTTTTACAAAAAAAAAAAAAAAAAAAAAAAAAAAAAAAAGTGAATCTTTAGCTTTAAGAAGCTATCAGATAGAAGATTTTTTTTTAAATTATGGAACGCATCATAACATTACATAAAATTCGAAATACAAATAAACCGAGACTGTGTTAGTCTTTATAGAAATCCACTGCAGAAGCAAAGTGAACGAGTTTCAATAAAAGTTCCTTCAAAGTATATAACTGGTATAGATACTAGTATGTTTTAGAGGAAATATTATCTAAAATTGCATCGTGTTATTTATTTTCATTTATTTACATGTATTAAACGCATAAATTTGTTCTGACCGTGTGTGTTGGGCATGTTGATATGTTATTTACATTTGTTATTTGTTGTTGATATGTTACATTATATTTCTTGCATGTTTCACTTTTCTCATTTTTAAAAAATGAAAATGGAATTTGATTTGTATCCTCACTTGAGATATGATGAAATAATAAGTTCTAGGTGATTAAAAAGAAAACCCAAATCTGTAAGGTTATAGATAAAGACTATGCTGTTTTCGTTGAAAAGTGCAGAAACATATAGGATTTTTTAATAATAAAATATTTCATTAGGAATAAGTATATTTTCCACAAAAAGTGGCAATACAGTTCGGTCTGCAAAGTATACAGTGATACACCACAACTCGTATTTATATCGTGAGTCTAACATTGACAACGATAACTGATATTTTTTGACCCGAAATATCAATATTTTCTTCAAAAAATACCAACTGTACTTAATTTTAGACTAATTTTATATATCTGAAGGAGCGAAAGTTTTATTGCAGAAAGTATAAATGTAAAAATTTTAAAAATCCCTGCCGGCCCGGCCTACAGGCAGAGGTAGATTTCGAAGTTAAGTATACTAATTTCACCAACAAAAACTAAATCATTATTAGACATAAATCAACTTTAACAGTTTTATCTGTCTGCTTTTGACGAGTTTTTATTTCCTTTTTATAAAATAGCTGGTTTTATCAGAATCGTGTTAAGGCGATATTAAAAAAAAAATATTTTTCCATACTCAACAACTCGAAATTTTCTCGCACAATTTTCAGATTCATTAAAAAGAAAAAAAAAAAAAAAAAAACATGCTGACGTGATTTTTGAAAAGATTTATAAGCGACCTGTGTTTTTATTTTTCTTCCAATTAATTAAAACTTGATTAATAAACAATTATTTTCTCAGTAGGGCAATATTTTTCGTTTCTAACGCAATCGCATCGGGAAATTCTGTTCAAAATGCCCACTTTGACATAATTTTTTGAAATATATTCTACCTCTATGAAAAAATCGATCATTACTGTACATTATATAGTTTCTGAATAAGAGAATCTAGCAATTGGATGTATTTGAGAGCAAAAATGAATTTAAAAAAGAGTAAGAAAATAGACAGTTTGGATTTGAATGCAGCCTTAATAAGATGATTTTTTTCTTCAACCGCTATGTATTTTAAATTTGTTTTTGCAGTAAGAATTGGCCCTATCAAAAACTTGTCTATATAAATGTTGAAGACAATATTAAGAAGATATATAATAAATTCATGGAGATTTTATATCTTGTGAATTGATGGAGTTATGGATTTTTTATCAAAAATCTGTGATGCATGAATTTTTGGGGCTATTTTTAGAAGTAATAAAAACTTTAAACTGATTTGTTATGTACAAAAATTAAGAAGTTAAAGGTTTTTTTTTTCGGTTTTCACAAAACCCCTCCCTATTTCCATCCCCTTTGTCCACTTTTGCCCATTAACGAACTTGACCGAGATTTTATGTCCCTTGATTTTATGTATCAGTTTGGAAGATATTTGTGCAGAATTGCGGAAGTTATCGTGTCCAGAAGAAAGTGATAACACAATTGCTTCGGGAAATTCCGTTCAAAATGCCCAATTTGACATCATTTTTTGAAATATATTCTGCCTCTATCAAAAAATCGATCATTGCGGTACATTATATGGTTTCTGAATAAGCGAATCTACCAATTAAATGCGTTTGAGAGCAAAAAATGAATTTAAAAATGAGTCAGAAAATAAGCAGTTTGGATTTGAGTGCATCCTTAATGCAATGATTTTTCCAACACAATCCGCTTCGGGAAATTCGGTTCAAAATGACCACTTTAACAGCATTTTTAAAAATATATTCTGCCTCTAACAAAAAATCGACCATTACGGTACATTATATAGTTTCTGACTAAGAAAACGTACCAATTGGAAGCATTTGAGAGCAAAAAGGAATTGTAAAATGAGTCAGAAAATACGCAGTTTGGATTAGAATACACCCTTACTTAGATGATTTTTTTTCTTCAAACGCTATGTATTTTTAATTTGTTTTTGCTGTAAGAATTGGTCCTATCCAAAACTTGTCTATATAGATGTTGTAGACAATATTAAGAAGATATATGATAAATTCATGGGGATTTTATATCTTTTGAATTGACGGAGTTATGGATTTTTTACTTCTTCAAACCCCCTTTTTGTTTTCGTTTTTAATTTTTTTTGCGGTACGAATTGGTCCTATCAAAAACTTATGAATATAAAAGTTGTAGATAATATTAACAAGATTTATAATAAAATTAATTGGAATTGATATCTTGAGAATTGACGAAGTTATGATTTTTTTTCTTCCGAAAACCCTATTTTTTGCGCCCCTTGAGCCCATTTTTAACTTTATCAAAAATCTGTGATACATAAAATTTTGGCCCTATTTTTAGAAGTAATAAAAACTTTAAACTGATTTGATATGTACAAAAATTAAGAAGTTATGGGTGGTTTTCGGTTTTCACCAAACCCCTCCCTATTTCCATCCCCTTGCTCCGATTTTGCCCATTAACGAACTTGACCGAGATTTTATGCGCGTTGATTTTATGTATCAGTTTGGAAGAGATTGGTGCAGAATTACGAAAGTTATCGTGTCCAGAAGAAAGTGATATATATATATAGATAGATACATAGATACGATGATAGATAGATAGATAGATATAAAGTTTTTTACTGAGGGTGGTTTTGGGTTCTAGGGGTCATGATCCGTGTAGATCTGCAAAAATTTTTCAAAAATTCCAACATAGGAACGATCCCAATAAGTAGTATTTCATACGAAATCTACCTAAAAGTGAGACCTCAAAAATGAGCGTTGTATATATGTATACGTATATATATATATGTTTTTAATGTTGTTAGTTTGCTTAGGAACTTGAAGGTGTACCCCATATATTAACGATTCATATACAAGTTGATAATTAAATCTGTAGATAAAATTTAAAAAATGATTGTTTGTGAAATTAAAAAGTACTATCTACTTTTGTTGTTTTTCTTGGTAGTCCTTATTATTGTTTCTCTTTTTCATTGTTCTCGAATTTCTAATAAATTCTTTTGTACATTAAAAAAATCTTCTGAATTTTTTTAGAATTAAATGTTTGTTAATTATTGGACATATAAATTTTTTGATACCTTATGTCAAATTGTTCATTGTATCTTTTACAGTCTATCTTTTTATTCATTCAAAAATTTAGAATTGAAGTAAAATTAAATCCAAGAAATGAAATTTGTCTTTAAAATTCTGGAAATCTAATATTAAAATTATCTTACATCAGCTTAAATCTTGAATTGGTAGATATGAATTATTCAGTGATATTCTGCAATCAACAGTTTCATATCTTTCTCATTCATTAATTCAATTTAGGGATTAATATCAAACATAATATAATTTAGGAATTATAGAAAACTTAGCTGAAGATCTATAAAATGTTAAAATATTATCACTAATTCTACGAGGAACTGATCCTAATACTTCTTATTGCATTTGTTTTAATTAAATTTATTTCCCTTTTACGTTAGCAATGGGTAGTTAAAAAGTAATCCCACAATAAAAAATCCATTAAAAATAAAAACTCTAAATATTAAACATTTTACATATGTTGTCAGTGTATACCTAAACATGCAAAAATGAAAATAAAAATTTAAATTTTGATGTTTTTCATTGTTACTTTATACCCAAAACGTCTTTGGAACATAGCTGAATTTACTTTCACACCAATAATTCAGATTATATCTACTCGTCAATTCCTTTTGTAAATAGAAATATTTGAAATAATACCATAACAAAATACAGGAAATTATCAATTTTTTTTCAAAAACAGGATTATGACACATGAAACATTTTCTTTTCAGTTATTTTGGTTAGTTTTTGATTTTTTAAAAAAAAATGGTCTTGCACCTTTTAAACGCGACGAAATTTAACGAAAAAATTCAAAGTTTGAATTAGTCTATTTTCAAAACCTTTTTATGTATGAACATGAAACTTTGGATGTTGATTAAACAGATTGTGCTTTGTAATATGCTGTCATTAGAAATTTATTACCTTTTACAGAATTTTTGTGTTGTTGAAATCATGATAGCTCAGAAAGTATGTACGGATTATCGTGAAATTTGGTAAATATACTAAATATATATGTGTGTTTAAAATGAACTACTCTAAGGTCAAAATTATTAAATGAACTATATAAAAAATATTTTTGTAATATATATATATATATATTTTAAGGAAAAAAATAGTCATAGCTAAAAATATTACCATTGTAAATACTTAAAAGTAGTTCATTTTAAACACACATATTTGTTTAGTATCTTTAGCAAATTTCATGACAATCCATATATACTTTCTCAAGATATCTTGCGCGCAACGACTTCTAGAGTAAAAAAAAGAGCTATTGTGATTTCAACAATGCACTAATTCTGTTAAAGACTAATAAATTTCTAATGGTAGCATATTACAAAGCACATTCTGTTTAATCAATTCCCAAAATTTCATGTTTACACATAAAAAGGTTTTGAAGACAGACTAATTCAAACTTTGAACTTTTTCGTTAATTTTCGACGCGTTTAAAAGATACAAGACCCCTTAAAGAACTTTTAATATTTAATTAAATTTATTAAATTATCTAAAAATATTTTTTTATACAATATGCAAAATCAATAAGAGCGTGTAATAGAGGATGTAATATGTCAATTCAGCCATGCAGTATTTATTCACATCTTTAAAAACTTCACTTATAATTTCAAACATTTTATTTTAACTTTATAAATCTAATCTAGAAACTAATTTAATCAATGATTACATCTGTCGGAAAGTGTAATTAATGGATATGAAGAAGCTATACGAAATTCCGCGCATAACTACTTGATATCTAGTCCATTCATTAGTTAAATTTAAGAGATTAAATCTAGCTGAGTATAATTTAGAATATTTCGACAACTAATCCAGAAAGTATTATACTTAATGTAATATTATCAATATTTGTATCATATATTTATGGTAATACTTTATTTTAACTAAGTTTATTTAAATATTTTTATAGGAAATGGAATTCGAGGAAGACAGACATTGCTCTTCATATATTTAGATATATATTTTGTTATTATTATTGCTTAATACAAGAAATTGTATTTAATAATACATGAAGTTACTTAAAATTGCTTTTGAAATTCAATTTGTATTTAGTGAAATGAAATATTTTCTTATACAAATGCAAAAATATTTAAAAATTATAATAAATTAACAAAAATACAATAAAGTTATTAATAATGCCCTATTAGCATATTTAATTTTCGAGGCATTTTGTTTCAGAAATTGACAAAATACTAGAAATAGAACTTTAAAATTAGGGTATTAAAATATTACATGAGATCGAAACTCAAATTAGTAGATAGGAAGATGTCATGCAAAATTCCACAAATAACTACTTGATATCATGCTCATTCATTAATTCAGTTTTCGAGATTTAAATCGCATGACGTACATTTTAGAGCTTATCTACAACTAATTCTGGAAGCACTAGAATTAATGAAATAGCCTCATTATTTCTGTGATGACTTTATAGAAATACTCGCAAATTCATTTATTTTAACCTTTTTTTTTTTTTTTTTTTTTTTTTATGGGATAAATGGATAGTTCAGAAGTTAGCACAATGCTGAAAATTCTCCCGAAATACGAATAATTTGAAATTTAGATGATTTTATACTGTCAGTTTTGATCTAAAGCTGCATTTGAAGTTGAAATTATTTTAGAGTCTAAGTACGATGTCTTATTTTAGAGAACAATTACGATTTTTGAGTCTAATTACGATGAGAATGTTCCGGATAGAAACGAAAACGTTATTGTAATGAATTTTGTATATGTAAACTCGTGAATGTATTTTGTAAATGTTACGTCTAATATATTTTTTGAATGTCACGCCTAATATATTTTTATAGAAGCAGACCTGTATGTATTACAGTTAGTAAAATTGTCTTTAAAATATAAAATAGTGTCTGAAATTGGTATGTAAACGTATGTATTGGTATGTAAAACTTTCTTTTTTTGCAAGATAAGAAATTTATTTACAACAGTCATTTAATTAAGTATTATACCAGCTTGAAACTACTATTAGTAACTATGGGGAGGTTCAGTCAATGCTAAAAAAAGAACTTTATTAAATGTTCATTTCATTAGAAATAATAAAATATTCTAATTTTTCTCTACGATGGATTTATCTTTATACTAAATATTATTAATATTAATTAATACTAAATATTATTAATGCTAATTAACAGTAGTTAAAGTTTTAAGCATTCAAAATAATGAAATATTGTAATTATTACTATGAATGACTTACTGTAATACTCACAACTATACTTATTTAAATATTTAAATTTATTTATACATTTACAGATAATCTAAATATGCTAAAAAATTAAGATTAAATACTTTGGAAATCTATGCCTTTTAGACCTTAAATTGGGGATTTTTAGTCCATCATGGCCACTGACTGCGAGTGGCCCACAGAGGCTATTTTAGTGGCCCGGCGTGTTAGTTCTAATACTAAGAACGAAAGGTTTTCAGCGACATCGGCAAATTTTCCACCTATTTTTGCGTCAAATAAAATTGTTTTAGACCAGAAATATTTGTTATAAAATTATTATTTATGAGCGTTGAATACAATATTCGTTTCATTTATCAAGTAAACCTTGTAGTTCAAAATATTTATTTAGCTTTCAAAAAAGCATAAAAACTGGTAGCTATGGTAAGACCTGTATGTATTACAGTTAGTAAAATTGTCTTTAAAATATAAAATAGTGTCTGAAATTGGTATGTAAACGTATGTATTGGTATGTAAAACTTTCTTTTTTTGCAAGATAAGAAATTTATTTACAACAGTCATTTAATTAAGTATTATACCAGCTTGAAACTACTATTAGTAACTATGGGGAGGTTCAGTCAATGCTAAAAAAAGAACTTTATTAAATGTTCATTTCATTAGAAATAATAAAATATTCTAATTTTTCTCTACGATGGATTTATCTTTATACTAAATATTATTAATATTAATTAATACTAAATATTATTAATGCTAATTAACAGTAGTTAAAGTTTTAAATGAAGAATTTTCAATTAAGCAAAAAATATATTTTGAAATGAAATATTTAAGAAAAAACATAATATAAAAAGTTATTGCATTTTTATCACACTAAAAATATTAGATAAATCACATGCAATATTTACTATTAATTTATTTCTGTCCTGGTCATAGAAATAAATAAATAAAATAATTCAAAAATATTTTAATTATTTCTCCAAATAAATTTTGTTATTATCGGAAATTACATATTTTTTTTTACTTGTGCCAATTATTTATTGCATGTACTAGAGTATGTAATATGTATACTATCTGCGACAAGTATTATTTGTTAAAAAAGCTGAAAAAAAACTTCACTTAGAAATTAAACTGATCTTTAACGTATTAAAAAATAATCTTCAGAATTAATTTAATCAGTGATTGCATCAACTTGAAACTCGAATTAGTAGATATGCAGATGTTATACGGAATTACACAAATAACTACTTGATCTCTTGTTCAGTTATTAATTCCATTTTCGAGATTAAAATCGAACGGAGAATAATTTAAAGCTTTTCGACAGCTAAGACACAAAGCATTCAAAATAATGAAATACTGTAATTATTACTATGAATGACTTACAGTAATACTCACAACTATACTTATTTAAATATTTAAATTTATTTATACATTTACAGATAATCTAAATATTCTAAAAAAATAACATTAAATACTTTGGAAATCTATGCCTTTTAGACCTTAAATTGGGGATTTTTAGTCCATGACCACTGACTGCGAGTGGCCCACAGAGACTATTTTAGTGGCCCGGCGTGTTAGTTCTAATACTAAGAACGAAAGGTTTTCAGCGACATCGGCAAATTTTCCACCTATTTTTGCGTCAAATAAAATTGTTTTAGACCAGAAATATTTGTTATAAAATTATTATTTATGAGTGTTGAATACAATATTAGTTTCATTTATCAAGTAAACCTTGCAGTTCAAAATATTTATTTAGCTTTCAAAAAAGCATAAAAACTGGTAGCTAAGGTAAATACAGCTTCTTTAGATTAAAAATAATCAAGAACAAGGAAAAAGCCATTTGATTTAAAAAGTTATAATATTTTAACCGACTTTAATGAAATTAGATCATAGAATTCGTTTGTATCTTCTTTTTTAAACTATATTTTTGTCTTTGCAGAACTCTTGATTAAATGGTTCGATTTTCATCTAAAAAGGATACGTTAATCTATATGTCTGTTTTCAAATATATATATATATATATATATATATTGAAGACTTTCGTAAAAAATAATCAAATCGTCGCAAAATTTTAATATTTTGTTAAGGTACACATCGCTATTTTAGATTTTAAAAAAAGATACCGTGTTGTGCATAATGTTTTTTCTTAATAAGGAAACAAAAAAAAAAAGAACATATCATTGCGTAATGCGCCGACAAGTTGAACGTTATTAACAACAATTAGATTTGAGTCATGAGGCTTATATTCTTAATTTTGATGAGGTAACGCGACTTTACTCAAAGGTAACTCGATTTTACCCAACCTATGGTTTGGGTAAGGTCAGCAATAAGAATCTTTTCCTTGCAGATTTCGTTGCTTCTAAATTTTCCGCTTTCGGGTGGAGTTCAAATATAGTGAGCCAGGTATGTTAATGTATGTTATATGCATATTTTTCAAAAGGGTGTCCGGAGCATTGCTGAACAAGAAAACACTATATATTTGAGCTTAAACATGTTCATACATGTTCATTTTTCTGCGTAAAAGATAATAGGGTAATTACGGGATGGATTGCACATTTTTTCTTTGCGCTCTAAAAGCTATATATTTACATATATTTTACTTTTCACAGTATATATATTATAGTGTATGATGCTATTTAAAAAAAAAACGCTAATGCAGAAGTTCATATCTTTAAAATAATTCCTTTTACATATATATTTTTTAATTTTGTTCTATTTGGTCGACCTCTTTTGGAGTAGTCCGGTTGAGATGGACCAAATGAATGGCGGAGATGGACCACAATAAAATATTGAAATAATTGCACATATATTGACTTTATGAAAGTTTATTTTCATTACACGAAAATTAATTGACTTTACTAACAATTAAATTACTCGTCATTAAGTTTATATGAATTATTATTTAACCTTTTAATATATATATGCCTATGAAAATTAAATTTGTTTTTGAAATATTAATATTTTAACACATTTAAACATTATTTATAAAAAAAAAATTACATTTACAAATGTCCTATAAATGTTTATAAAGGTTTTACATTTTTTAAGATTGTTTTGCAGTAACTTCTTTCTTGCTATTTCATTTCTTTCTACCATTATCCCATGTTACTTCAGCCCCACCAGTGGCCGAGAGGTTCTACTCTCGAAGTGGTAGACGGGAGGACCATCGAGCCCAATCGCGCCCGTCGGCCTAATCGTTTGGACTTTTCGTGACTTTCTTCGAACCGTGGATTTCCACATGTAAATATGGGTTAGGTTCCCTTAGAAAGACCCCCACGGATGGCACTCCCCCACTTTAGGGCCTATATCCCTCGTGCTGATAATTGGCCGTCATAAACGCAACCAACCAAACCATGTTACTTCAAACCGTGAACATCCCTTATGAATCCAACACAAATCAGATACACAATGTATCCAATCATCGTCTCATTGTAATTTTTCGCCGCTACCCACACATTTGTTTTCATTCCAATCTTCTAAATAGTCATCTTCGTCATCACACATTTCTTGAATGTTTATGTCTATTTCAGAATTCAATGTGGACGAATACGGAATCTTTTAGCCCAAGATATGCTATTTCTTTCTTCCATCAATTAAAGAGTCGTCTCCAAAAAATAACGTTCCGTTGTGTAAGCCAGTCGTAAAACAAAGCCGATGTATCATTTAATTTTAAATACTCAACTGCAATTTTTTAAACTTCTAAGCAATGCACATTTTCAATTTTTATACCATATTTAAATTTTAATTTTAATTTATTGAGGAAAAAAAGTACTTTTAAATGTAATTTGTTTGAAAAAGCATTTCAATTTATTTTTGAGATATTAATTGTTTTGTAGTTTTTAGCGTCTTTGTTTAAAGTTGGCAACTCAAATACTCCATTTCTGTTTAAAGTAAAAGAAAAATGGTTGGAAAATAGTGATTATATCTTTTTGAAGCCATTTTTCAATAACAATTGAAAATATTTTATTAAAGTACGTGCTATTTTGAAAAAAATATAAATGAATGATTTCTGATATAACATGGCCCAGGTAAAAAAGTCAGCAAAAAACCTTTAAAAAAACATTCAGGAAAACTGAAGGTATTTCGGACAAAAAAATCTGCGGGTTTCCTTTAGGCAAAAAACCTGAATTAACCCCCACTTTTTTTATCCGAAATACCTTCAGCTTTCCTTTAGGTAAACAAACCTGCGCATTCCCTTACCATGTTGTCCGAAATACCTGAAGCTTTCCTTTAAGTAAAAAACCTGTGTCTTCTCTTTACATAAAATCATGTAGTATCACTGTACGGCCTGCTTTTGTCTTAAATATCAGTGGTTTTCCTGAAAGATAAGCCAGTGAAGTGGTAGAAGGAACACTGGAGGTGCATAAAATAAATAAGTGATCACAGGCCGTTCCAACAATGTCACAAGGTGTGCCGGCAAAATTGATATAAGTGCCTCCTCAGGGGTGGGGGGGGATGCAAAGAGGGGTCAGGGACATCACATGTGTATAACATGAACAATTAGTTATAGGCCATTCCAACACTATGTCATATGAGGGGTTTCGACAAAATTTAGAAAACAGCCCCCTCAGGGGGGAGCAAAGTGGGCGGAGGGGCATCAGATGTGCATAACATGAATAAGTGCTCACAGGCCTTTCCTACAATATGTCACATGAGGGGTGTCAGCAAAATTTAGAAAAGAGCCCCCTTGGGGGGAGCAAAGTGGGGGCTGGGACATCGGATGTGTATAACATGAATAAGTAGTCACAGGCCGTTCTGACAATATGTCACATGAGGGGTTTTGGCAAAATTTAGAAAACTGCCGCCTCAAGGGGGAGCAAAGGGGGCGGAGGGGCAACAGATGTGCATAACATGAATAAGTAGTCCCAGGCCTTTCCCACAATATGTCACATGAGGGGTTTCGGAAAAATTTATAAAACTGCCCCCTGAGGGGGGAGCAAAGTGGGTGGGGGGCATCAGATGTGCATAACATGAATAAGTGGTCACAGGCCTTTCCTACAATATGTCACATGAGGGGTGTTAGCAAAATTTAGAAAAGTGCCCCCTCAGGGGGAGCAAAGTGGGGGCAGGGAGATCGGATGTGTATAGCATGAATAAGTAGTCACAGGCCGTTCCGACAATGTGTCACATGAGGGGTTTCGGCAAAATTTGGAAAACTGCCCCCTCAGGGGGGAGCAAAGTAGGCGGAGGGGCAACAGATGTGCATAACATGAATAAGTAGCCCCAGGCCTTTCCGACAATATGTCACATGAGGGGTTTCGGCAAAATTTAGAAAACTGCCCCCTCAGTGGGAGCAAAGTGGGGGCAGGGACATTGGATGTGTATAACATGAATAAGTAGTCACAGGCCTTTCCTACAATATGTCACATGAGGGGTGTTAGCAAAATTTAGAAAAGTGCCCCCTCAGGGGAGCAAAGTGGGGGCAGGGAGATCGGATGTGTATAGCATGAATAAGTAGTCACAGGCCGTTCCGACAATGTGTCACATGAGGGGTTTCGGCAAAATTTAGAAAACTGCCCCCTCAGGGGGGAGCAAAGTAGGTGGAGGGGCAACAGATGTGCATAACATGAATAAGTAGCCCCAGGCCTTTCCGACAATATGTCACATGAGGGGTTTCGGCAAAATTTAGAAAACTGCCCCCTGAGGGGGGAGCAAAGTGGGCGGGGGGCATCAGATGTGCATAACATGAATAAGTGGTCACAGGCCTTTCCTACAATATGTTACATGAGGGGTGTAAGCAAAACTTAGAAAAGTGCCCCCTTAGGGGGAGCAAATTGGGGGCAGGGACATCGGATGTGTATAACATGAATAAGTAGTCACAGGCCGTTTCGACAATATGTCACATGAGGGGTTTCGGCAAAATTTAGAAAACTGCCCCCTCAGGGGGAGCAAAGTAGGCAGAGGGGCATCAGATGCGCATAACATGAATAAGAGGTCACACGTCTTTCCAACAGTAAGTTACATGACAGGTGTCGGTAAAAGTTAGAAAAGTGCCCCTCTTTGGGACTAGTATTGTGCCCCCCCCCCTTTGAAATTTTTATATATTACAAATAATATTTATCGGAATGCTCTGTAAAAAAGTTCAATCTAAAATGATGAAAATACTGCAATAAAAAAAAAAATCTGAAAAGTAAGACATAATACAATTCCCCAAAGCAGAATATGATTATAAATGCGCCATACATTGACTTCACTGCAGAACATTTCAAATTTTCATTTTCACGAAAATCCACCATTCAATTGTAGGAAAAATCGCGAAATTTGTCACTAAGTGCAAGGAAAAAAAAAAAAAAAGGCAAACTCTTTAATCGTTCATTTAAAAAGATTGCGAAATTCATCAATCGGTTGCAAGAAAACTCGTTCAATTCGTCAGTCATGGAGAACAATTCATGAAATCCTTTAGCTTGCTGTGGAAAAACATACAAAATTCGACGAACAGTTGCGAGAAAAAAAATCCACGATTTTCGCCAATCGGTTGCAGGTAAAAAAACGCAAAATTTGTCAGTGCACCTCTAGAAGAAACAGCGAAAAAAAAACTACGATCTTCTCTAATCGTTCGCAAGAAAAAGCCTCGAAATTTGCTATGTTAAAAGGAAGAATTCGTGAAAATTGCAAATCGGTTGCAGTTAAAAAAAAGATCGTGAAGATTGTCAGAAGAATCTGCGAAATTCGTAGATCAGTAGCGGAAAAAAACTCACGACTTTCTCTAATCTGTGTCAAGACTTGCTTATTGGTTCAAGAGAAATATCGCAAAATTTAAAAATCGGTCACAGGAAAAAAAAAGTGAAATTCGTCGGTGTATTATCGGAAAAAAATAGAATTAGTCGATCAGTCGTGCAAAAAAAACCCCATGAAGATTTGGCCAATCAGTCGCAGAAAAGCGACAAAGTTCACCAGTCGACCGTGAGAAAATAATCACGATATTCACCGATCTGTCGCAGTAGAATGCGAAATTCGTCGATCGGTTGCAGAAAAAAAGGGGTTTTTACCAATCGTTTACACGAAAAAGAGAAAAAATTTGCTAATCAGTAAAAAGAAAATATAATGAAATTCGCTTATCAGTCGCATGTAAAAAAAACTCTGAAGTTGTCAGAAAATTCACGAAATTCTTCGATCAGTCGTGGAAAAAACCAACGATTGTTTCCAATCTGTCGCAAGAAAAAATTGGAACATTTGCCAATCAGTTTTCGGTAAAAAAGCATGAAATTCATGGATTGGTCGTGTGAAAAATAACTACGATTTTCGCCAAAAAAGTTAATGAAAAATATCACAAAATTCACCCACCTGTCGTGGTTAAAAAAGGCGAAATTCGTCAATGAATTGTGGAAAATATATCAAAATTCTTCACCCAACCGCAGGAGAAAAATTGTGAAATTCATCGATTTGGTCAGAGAAAAAAGGCCAAATTCGCCAGTTGACAGAGGGAAATATCTGAAATAATTCGAAAATCATCAATCGATTGTTGGAAAAAAACCCCGCTAAATTATCATTCGATTAGGGGGGGGGGGAGAAATCACAAAATTCACCAATAATTTCATTCGCGTGAGTATGTCAGGGTTTTATGAAATGTCTTTTGCATTTCTATAAAAGATGCAATTGCACTTCTTCATATATAAAGAAAATTTTCCTGTGACTTTTTTTTTTAAATTCACACAGAACATTTGATTAGCTGAAGTACATTGCAGAACATTGCAAAGTATTCAGCTTTGGGAATGAAATTCTTTGATCAGCCGCAGAGAAAATCTGTGAAATTCAGTCAGCGACCATATGAAAAAAAAAATTCAACAACTGTTTATGGGAAAAAATGAAGTTTGTTGATTAGCTAAGAAGAAAATCGGCAAAATTCATAAACCGGATATGTGAAAAAATTCACACGAGTTTTGCCAATCAGCCGCAAGGAAAAATGCAATATATGCCAATGGGTATGGTTTAGATGTATTATAATCCCGCATTTGCCATCTTTGATTTTTTTCTTGCATGAAAACTCCTTTTTCGCCAAGTAGTAAATGTCGCCAATGGTTAAATATTGTTGATAGATTAATATAACATTGAAAAAACTGGAATATAATCATTATAACTATTAATTAAAAAACATTTATAATTCACGCCAAGAAAATAATCCAAGATGGCGGATGTGGGATTACAAAACATTTGTTCTGAAATAAAATATCACAAAATTTATCAGTTGGTTGCGGGGAAAAAATTGCAAAAATTCTCATCCAATCACCTGAAAAAAAACTGAGAAATTCAACCGTCGATTAATGGGGAAAAAAAAATCTAGAAACCCTTCAGTCGATTGCTTTAAAATATTGTGAAATTCGTCAATTGGTCACAGGAAAACAACATGAAATTCAGCAGGCAATCATGAGAAACAATCGTGAAATTTTACAGTTGGCTGCAGAAAAAAATGTGAAATTCGTCAAACAGTTACAGGAGAAAAACATAATTCGTCAGTCAACAGGAGGAAAATCAAGAAATTTCATCAGTTGCAGGAAAATATCACAAAATTAAAAAGGTCAAAATAAAAAAGGACTAAATGCAAAATATTTTCAGTGAACAAGGTTCTTGAGTGTTTTTTTTTTTTTATGTGTCCAGCTGGCAGTAATTTTTTTCTATAGTCCACACTGTTGAAGGATGAAATAAGTGATTACTACTCTATTGTTATTCATACTGCTTAATATGTTTCTGAATAATTAATTTGTTAAGACAGTGTTATCATTGTGAATTTGTATTTTTTTTTTTTTTTTTTTTTTTTTTATTTACATTTGCTTGTGGATATTTCTTTTAAAGAAGATTTCAATATAAAAAAGAATGCAGGTGTGCATTTTTATTATATGCCTCTTAAATAGGAAAAAAAAAAAGAAAGAAATCTTGTTTTTCACCCTTTTATGATATGAATCCATGTATATTAGCATTGAGTCTAAGCCGCTTTAGCAGGGCACAGCGCCGGCACCCTTTTTTTCCCTTTTTTGTGCATGGTAAAGCTCTTTTAAACCCTTCTGCTCTTTTTAACACTTCCTATGCTCCCTGTGGCAATTCAACTGATTGCAATAAAATATCGCAAACTCTAGGGACTCTAAACAAACCAGTTCAAAATATTTTTGTGAATAATGTAATGTACAAGTGTGCCCTTTTTTAGAATAGTGTTTCCTTTTTGAAAAATTCCTGCCCGGCAGTCCTTTTTTCTAGTCAACACTGCATATGTAATGTAATATTAATGTTAAAAAAAGGAAGGAGGCACGTAATAAAAATGCACACATGCATACTTTTTACACGATTAAATCAAGTTGACAAAAAGATCTAAAAACAAATATAAAAAACACCAACTGACCAGTAGTAGAATTGACATAAAAAAGCCACTGGTCCCAAGGAACAGTAAGCATGAGAATTTATTTGTCCGCATTCATCACTGGTCTGCTACATAAAATTCTATTTCATCCCTTTAACCCTTTGAGTGACAATTAATTAAGATTTAATCGAATTTTCTTTGTTTTTTTTAAATAAAATAAAGTTATGCGATATGTGTTTAGTTGCAGTTTTTGCAGGGAGAGGAAAGTTTACGTTTACCTGTCAGAGAGGGGGGGAGGGAGTTACTGGTCCTGCAGATTATAAAATTTTTCAAATTAGTGGTCCAATTGAATTTCTGGTGGTACAGAACAGTCCCAGCGGACCCCCAAGGAAATCGAATGCTGAACTGACAGTGAATAATATGACTTTTTAAATATTTACTACTCAAAAACATATTAAGCAATATGAACTGAATAAGCACAGAATGAAATCAGTTATTTCTTTTAAGCCTGTAAATGATAAAAGTAACAATGCAAACAAGAAAAAATTACACAAATAAAATTTACATACACAATAAAACATGCGAATCTGCTCAAAACATGGAAGATTCTCACCCATTACAGAACAGTCCTTTTTAATAATTGTTTTGTACACACAGGAGGTAAACGCAGGGATCGATCCAGGCAAAATTTGAGGGTTTTTTTAGGGCCCTTTCACAAAAGTCTATTTAATAAAATAGGCCCCATCACAAAAATAAATATTATAAAATGAGCCCCTTCACAAAAATAAATTTAATAAAATGGGCTCCTTCACAAAAATAAATTTAATAAAATGGGCCGCTTCACAAAAATAAATTTAATAAAATGGGCCCATCCTCAAAATTCCTTTTAATAAAATAGGCCCACTTCATAACATCTTTTGCATAAAAACTATTTTAAATATGTAATTAGTAAATAAAACCAGGTAATGCGAAACAAAAACTTTAACTGAAATTTAAAGAAGTTTCTGTTAATAAATTCTTGATCCGAATTTGAGTAACTGGATTTCAACTATAGTTACAAAATATTACTCACAAAAATAACTTTTAATTTTCACAAAATGGAACCCAAGAATAAAAACCTGCATCGACCCCTGTTTGTTAAAGGCCCCAAGAATCTATATATAATTTTTAATGATGTTATGCACTATAGAACAATATTATTGCTCTAAATTTGTCTTTAAATGTTTTTTTGTGAAAAAATTTACTTTATTTAAAATAATTATACACATGTAAAGAATTTTAAAATTATTTTTCCCATATTTCATATTCTGTATTATAAATTATTCTACAATATATAATTTTTTTTAATTAATTTTATGAGTCGAATATTGCAGCTAGAGACATTAAACCCCGCTAAAAGATTTGCCAGAGATATTACACCTCCACTGAGTATTAATCAAGCATCTATGTTCCTAAAAAGATTATAGCTGCTTGATTTTTAAAGAAACCAAATTACTTACTCATAAAATGATATTCCAATACAGTGATCTGCTTAGAAAGAACTTAGGTCCTTTAAAGGACCCTTCACAAACTTTTTCCCTTCAAAACAAGGGCCCTTCACAAAACGTTTCCACCTCCAAACTGAGCTTTTTACAAGTTTAATTATCAAGAAGTAATTTAATCCTTCTATCACTTTTATGCATAATGGAAATATATGCATATATCTCCTTAAAAGTATAAACAAGAAACTGCACATAACGATTCTTTGAAATTCAGAAAATTATGACTAGATTTTTCCCAAAAATAAAAAGACGTATTAATGAAAATATCAAAAAATAAAATAGTTCTCTCTAGGATGTATTTGAAAAGTGAAGTGTCACGCCGTTTTTAAAACTGAGATATTTTTATCGCTATCATTTTAAAAAATAGTAAAAATTCATCTTTAGTCATACACGAAGATTTCTTGTAAAACATTATTTCCATACCGCAGTATTTCTATACGTGGCGATCTGGTTTACCGAAAGTGGTTAGTATCGCATGAATGGCTGAATACAAAGTACCAAGCTATAATATTAAAATAAGTATAATACAAGGCTCACTTATACCCCTCTTACGGCTATATATATATCCATTTAAAAATTAATTAAAATGTGACTAATATACAGATAAAAAGAGCCCTGCAAAAAGGAAAAATAGAATAACAAAACGACAGCGTAACGACTGCTCCCGCTTATTTTCCGAGTGGCGGAAAAGTAAACATGCTTTCTGTGTGTTGAGTTGATAACTTCCTTCTCATTCTCCCATGACATGGAGTCAGAAATACAGCTACATGAGGGCTGCTGTCTCTCGAGGGCCCGGGTTCGAGTCCCTGGGTAAGACATGGATGTAATTGTGTATGTCCCATTGTAGTTATATAATATATGTAATGAAAAATAAAAATTGTTGTGACTTGTTGTTGTTTCTATGTATAATAAGGATCATTCGAGGCGACAGCCATTGTAGCTATAGGCCCCAAAGCATTCTCCACCTCGGTGGACTTCAAATGTTAAATTACAGCTACATGATCAAAAATCAAATGTTGCAACGAAAACTTTGTTTTTGAAGAAGTAACTTTTCTAAAGACTGGAATTCACGCCTGATAGAGGATAAGGGCAAATTATGCATGTAATAACCCCACCTATATTTTTCAGCTTTAATCGTGGACGCTACCAAAATGAGGAAAGGGGGGGGGAGGGACCCTGCCCCTCCCTAGATTTTAAAATTTAAGTAACTAGATATTTCTTTTTGTTATGTTTTCAAAAACAATATAAAATGTATTATTTTCGAGTAACTAAATTAAAAGAGCCTCTTTTCTTTAATGTCAGTTGTGCAAAATTCTTAGTTTCTTTTTTAAAGAGGTGCTGTTTGTGTTGTTTTATGATGGCCAATTGTCTACACTTGGGATATTGGGCCGAAGGGGGGTTGCCTGGGGTCTTTCAAAGGGAAGCTAATCCGTATTTAAGCAAAGAAATCCAAGGTTCGAAGAAAACCACGAAAAAAACTCCGAACGACTAGGCCGACGGGCGCGATTGGGTTCGAACCCAGCATCTCCCGTCTACCAGCTTTGAGAGCAGAACCTCTCGGCCACTGGTGGGGTGGTTTTGAAGAGGAACTAAGGATTTTGAGCTAGGACGACAGGAGTGGCATGGTGGAAGTGGGGGGGGGGAGCGGAGTGCATTGTATCCCTTCCTGCATTTTGAAATTTAATTAACTAAAATTTCTTTCTTTTTTTTGTCTGATTTAGAAGAGCACAGTAAAATATATTCTTTTCGAAAAACTTAAAATGAAAAACTAAATAAGATATTTTTAGAAAAGGGAGAAGGGAAATTGAGGGCCCTCGTTAGATTTTGAAATTTAACTAAAATATTTTTCGTGCGTGTTTGAATATGATTTTAAATATTAATGAAAGGGACTTTGAAATAATTTGGAGATTTTTTTTTTTTTTTTTTTTTTTTTTTTTTTTTTTTTAGGGTGCATTTTTTGTACGTGTTAGACTTCGAAGGGTTATATTTTTACTGGTGGTAATTTAAGAGAAATTTATGACAAATTTTAGGATAAAAAGGGGACTTTGAAATACTTTCGTGATTATTTTTTTTCGTTTTAGGGGGAATATTTTGAGATTGAAATTTTTGAGCTTGTTAGAGTTAGAGGTGAAATTGTTACTGGTTATAATATTAGAAAAAATTTTGGCAAATTTAAGGTCAAAAAGGGCTTCGAAAAAATTTCGTGATTTGTTTTTCTTTTTAGGGGAATTTTCGGAGATTGAAATTTTTGAGCGTGTTAGAGGTGAAATTGTTGCTCGTATATAACTTCATAAATGGGGTAATTAAAAATTTTAACTAGTAGACTCTTCAAAATAATTTCGAGATTTTTCTTTCTTTTTGAAGGGATTTGTAGGGAATTAAAAAATACTGTTTTAAATGGTAATTAAAAATCTCAACGAGGGGGACTTTTATTTCTAGAATGGGATTTTTATATCGCTATTTAAAATGGTAATTTTAAATATTAATTAGAAATTTTAACGAGGGGGAGTTAAGAATTTTTGACTGAACCGGAGGAAGACGTTAGATTTCCGGGAATTATCTAATATATTAATTTCGAAATAAATTAAAAATATTAATGAGGAAATGCGGGCATATCAAAATCTTAGATACCATAATGTGCAATAATAAAACCTTTAAGTAAAACCTTCATGTTACCTGGTAAAGAAACAATTTTCATTTTCCTTCAACATACCTCATGTGATTTCACGAAAATCTTCTACGTCATTGAAGGTAATTTGGAGGTTATAACTTACAGAAATAAACCTGTATGAAATCTTTTAAAAAGAGGTATACTTCTCTTAAGATAACCTTTAGTTTTCATTTGCCTTAAAGATACCCGTTGAAACCTTCAAAATGGCTGCAAAATCTCAAAATTTTTAAAGGTTTTTTTCTGATTTTTTTACCTGGGGGATCTATTATAAACTATATTTAATTTTAAGTATTGATATTAATACTACAACCAAATGAAAGTATATGAATCATTCGATAACTGATTTTGTTTATAGAGTTTTTTGAATGTCGACATCTCGTTTTTGGATTTGTGTATTACTTAGCGACAGTGACGTCATATGCATATTTTACTGTAGATGTTAAGACTAAATCGTAAATGAGGAATTCTTGTTCCGGATGCGAATGACGTCATTTTACATAAATTAAAAGCGTGTGTTTTAAGTCTTAAAACTGAAATATGTTTTGTACTACCTATATTTATATTCATTTTTTTATCATCGGCGGAGACACTAAATTCTGTAAAAGCAAAATTCTTGTTGTCTAGCTTTGTTTTTTCTTTTCCTTGATTTGTTTTTTTGCTGATTTCTACTTCGGTTCGTCTCATTTTCCCCTTTTTCCTTTTCCAGTTTTTCGTTCTTCTTCTTCTTTACTTTTAAAATGTTTTCTGAAACATTGAAAATCTTGGCAACGTTTTGAGACATTGTCTTCGGGGTCTTTAAATTGTTCATATTTTGTATGGGAGAAATTTATTTGATCAAAACTTTTGTAGGCGTTCCACAAGTGTTTTGCTTAGATGTGTTTCGAACAGCTTGATCGACTTCAGGAGCACTATTATTTACTGGAGAACAAGATTCCGTAAAAAGAATTCTCCTACAGTTTACTACCGGTGGGTCAAAATTAACTTCAGCATCAATTTCTGATAAATAAGCATAATTTAGTATCACACCAGGGCCAAAACGGATTATTCCACTTTCACGAATGAAAACCATTAATGTCACTTTAAACATTAGCCCATTTTACACAAGCACAATTAAGTAAATTAACAAAATTGAAGTCTGTTTTTTCTGGAAGAATGATTCTTCGGAAAATTATTGCACTCAGCATAGTAGTTTGTTTTTAGGGACTTGAAAAAAGAAAGGGCAAGAGGTCAGCCTATGAGTGGTATGAATTTGTAAGCAAAATATAATTATGTCGTTTCGTTCAGTATGCTTTACCTTTTCAAGACAGCTTGTGTGCAAAGTGTGGCCTTAAAAAATAAGCAACACTCTGTCTATCGGTTTTCTAGAAGTGAAATGTATTTTTTTAACCAATCCAAAAATGTAGCAGAATTAACATAAACAGATTTCGGTGATATTTTAATTTTTGCTCCAGATAGCATTCCATTTAAAAATTCACTTTTTGTGTTATTTGTTTTAAACTACATTATTTAGGGGAAAATGTCCCTCTGGCATTACAACATAACACAACTGAAATAGTTTCTTCCCTTTTCCCGATGAGACTGATGTCAGTTTCTTATATCCTTTAATGACCACTAATTCGCCAGGCTTATTATTCATCTGCAAACCAGTTTCGTCCATATTAAAAATACAAGGGGGCTTTTGAAAAAGATCATATTCATTAAGGACACCTTTGACCAATAAAAAATATTCATATGCAGTTTTTCTGCTCATTTCCTTTGCTTGATTGACTGTTTTTCTTAATGAGTGTGTTGGATTTCGAGCAAGGAGTGATTGTAACCAGTCATAACCACAACTCTTTGGTTTCTTTATTAAAAGTGTGAGGTATCTTAAATTTTACCGCTAGTACGATGTCATGGACCTTACGTTCTCTACACGGTGTAAAACCCGGAATCTGCAGTTTATTTATATGAGAAGTGAACGTGCTTTCGTTTTCGCAGCCCAATCATGATGAACGGTCTAATGAACCCTTGGTAAAGTTATGCGTTTTAATTCTTCTTTAAAGTAGTTTTAGGAATGTTAAAAGTCTTTGCTGCTTGATTGACTCCCATATTTTTTTCTTCAATGGATTTAATAGCATTTTTCAAATTATCTTCAGTCTTTTCCAACCACGTAGACTAATCGTTTCTAATATAGAGGTAATCAGCATTTTCTGAAAACAGAAAATACAATCCCTTAGTAATTTAAATTCAACTCATAACTAGTATGTTGTGGCCATCACAAAACTTTCTTCTATATAAATCACGTCAATTAAATCATTTAAATAGTACAAGAAATAACAACGATTTAGCACCAATTCATATCAAAGTATACCTGAATTTGAAGTTGGATGGAAATTCGTGCATTACTTCTTGAAATAGAACTATAGCGGAAATTCTGAAAAATGTAGCATAGCAGCGCCACCTGTTGAGCGATTTACACCAAAAATAAGCAGCACTAAATGATATCAAGGTATACCTGAATCTGAAGTTTGTTGAAAATCCAAGCATTAGTTCTAGAGATAAAGCTATTACGGAAATCGCAAAAAATACAGAATAGCAGCGCCACCTGTTGAGCGATTTACACCAAAAATTAAACAGCACTAATTTATACGTCAATTCATGTCAAGCACTAAGTAAATCTGAAGTTTGATGGAAATCCATGCAATAGTTCTTGAGATACAGCTCTTGCAGGAACTGTGAAAAATGCAGCACAGCAGCGCCACCTGTTGGGCGATTTACACCAAAAATTAAACAGCACTAATTTATATCAGAGACTAACTGAATCTGCTATTTGGTGAAAATCCGTGCATTTCTTCTTGAGTTAGAGCTATTGCAATAATCATGAATAATGCAGCATAGCAGCGCCACCTTTTGGGCGATTTTCACACAAAAGTAATCAGCACCAAATTATGTCCAGGACTAACTAAATCTGAAGTTTTATGAGAATCCGTGCAGTAGTTCTTGAGATATAGCTATTGCAGTAATCGTGAAAAATGCCGCATAGCAGCGCCACCTGTTGAGCGATTTTAACCTAAAACTAATCAGGTCCAGTTTATATCAAGGTCTAACTAAATATAAAGTTTGGTGAAATTCCGTGCATTAGTTCTTGAGATAGAGCGCCCACAAAATTTTTGTCACATACAGACTCACAGAGTGACAGAGTGAAAGACAGACTCACAGGCAGACATTTTCTCAAAACCATCAAATCGTGTTCTGGGCATTTTAAAACGTATAAATCCGTCGAAAACCGGAAGTCGAAATTTTTCACGAATCCAATACTTTCTTCTTGTAAAGATAGAAGAAAGTAAAAAAAATTGAAATTCAAGATTGCATAATCCATCCCTCCGACAGAAAGACTGGTCCCTCTCTCCCGATCGCCAAGGTGAGTATAACGTCCCCCCCCCCGACTCTACACTGTGGATATTATGTCGCCATTTTCGGTTATTTAGAAGCCTAAATAATCTCTGAGATTACGTCATTAAAACTGGATAGACCACATATAAACCAAAACCTTCAAATGCATAACTATAACCATCTGAAAAATTATTTGACTTACAAAAAAGGATAATGATTTTTAGCTGAAAAAATATTATGTTTTTTCAGAAGTAAAAAGTTGCACGCCATACAAAATATCTTTAATTGTCTGACTGACGTAGTTTTGCCATCTTTAGGACGCCGAATTAACGAAATATTTGCCTGGTTCATTTCACCCTGTGTTCATCTCTTCCGTACATACACTGTTAAAAGTTTTGCAGCATTCTGGCAGGTCATTTGACCGTTTTTTGAAAGAATGGTTTCATAACCATAATTTAACTATATTCTGACCATAAAATGGCCGATAATAGGGTCAGAATAGTGTTAAAATTACGGTTCTGTGACCGTTTTCGGAACAAACGGTCAAATGACCTGCCAGAATGCTGCAAATTTTTAACAGTGTACCCTACCTGGAATAAAATTGCAGAGTATGTTTTAATAATTTCATAAGCATGGATTATTATTATTTCATTTCGGATTTCTGGTCTGTTTTGAGTAAAAGTTTGTCAGGTTCGGACAGAGTTTGGAGTAGATATCCAGTAAAATTTTCGAATACAGGTCTGACACGTAAAGGACTCTAATATACAGAGATAACTCAAAAACAGTAGAGCAAAAAACAGGCCTTTGAAGTCTGTTTTACATTTTATTCAAAATTATTTATTCCGACATCAACACAAATAAGTGATTTCGTTGCATTCGCACTCTAGAAAGCTAAGGCAATACCTGAGACCAACATTATCACATTATGCTATTTCTATATGATACTACTAATACTAGCATTACTAAATATAGTAATTGTATGAATGTTCTCGCTTTAAAATTAAATATTGTCTGCAAATACTTCTTATTTTTTCATGATTAAAAAAAAAAAAAAAAATAAGAATTTTGTTGTTTCGCAGCGTCGAATATACAAGATGATCCTGGTCATGAAATTTAAATGTGTATTAATTTTTTGCCGAAGCTTTTCATGTAATACACAGGTGTCACACAGTAATTTAATAATTTATAAAAGCATTTATCGAAAACGAAAGGTTGAGAATTGCAATCTGAAATCATGTATAGATATTTTTGAATTTCAGTTTGTATTAAAATGATTAGAGACTTTTTCTTTCACAAATTAAATTTAGGTAGATATATAAAGTTGAATTACAGTACTTTTGCCGCATATCAGCTTCTAATTGTATGTATGGGCGTATATAGTAAAAACTTCAGTTTAAATTTCCGTCAAAACATTTTCCTTAAGATATTAAAAATTCAATACAAGAATTATTTAAAAAAGCATTAAATCTGATTGAAACTGAAATTACTAAATATGAAAGCATTCAATCAATTACCGCAAATAATAAACTGATATCTTGATAATTCATTAATTTAATTTTCGAGATGAAAATCCAACAGGGTATAATTTAGGGATTTTAAAAAGTGAAGCTGGAAGCATTATAATTTATGAAATATTCTTATTTTTTCTATGGTATAAATACAGTAATAGTTGATATAACGATATCATACAACTAAATTTAAATTTCGAGAAAAAAGTAAAGTTTTATCCTAAATATGTTATATTTGTTTGATTTTTGAACACACTTGTGTTCTTGAGACCAAGTGTCCACTTATAAGCTCTCCTCAATACATAAGGAGGGGATAGACGAAAGGAAATATTCAACGCCTGAAGATTGAGGTGGGTCGAAAAAAGCGAAAATTTTCGGATCAACATCTAATAGAGTAGAAAAGGTGCCTTTTGCAATTAGAAGAATGACGCAAAAAATATTTTTGAAATCGGTTAATATCTTTAGGTCGCGCATTGCACTTGAATTTTTGAAAATATGATAAAAAGTGAGGATTTTTTTAAATTAATGATGGAAATTAAAAATTATTCAGAGCTACTTCTAATAGGGCGTAAATGTCACCTTTTGGTATTATAATAATAACACAAAAATATATTTAAAATCGGTTTATATATTCAGGTCGTGCATTGCAGTTGTATTTTGTAAATATGACCAAAATTAACAATTTTTGTAATTACATGATGAAAATAAATAAATATATATATATTCAGACCTAGAAAAAATATGCAGACCGAAAGAGCATGGACTGTGCGAGGTTTTGTGACACGAAGTTAAATTTTAGTGCTCACAATTACTCATAACATAATGACTGGTCTACCTGCAAAGTTACTTCACCTCCGATATTGCACAGAAAGTTCAAACAAGCTGAGTTTAACATGCTCAGAGAGGATGTTGTCTCTCATTGATTCAAAAACTCTCTCAGACACTCACAGATTGCATTGTTTTCCAACTCCTTCTGAATCCTAATTCGCTTATTGTTCTCTTTCATCTGTAATCATTGACAATCATAGGTTATTGGGATGCGAAAAGACTCAGTTACGCTCAGTAACAGAGTGTTACACCTCCTCCAGTTATTTTTGGTAATTGACGCGATATTGTTATTGTCTTGAACATTTCTCCTAGACTAATAGAATGATTCCTATTAGTGTCAAACAATACAGAAGCACATGTCTTCATGGCACAAAAAACTAACTGTTTCAATTCATTGATAGGGTTTTAAATGGGTCCATACAGTCTGAGAGTTCTGTTTGCGGTCGTTAGTGAGAAATCAGCCCTCGATTACGGACAGGAAGATTCCCAGGACAGAAGCCAGTCGCACAGCATTGAATATTTACAGAAAATATATATTTTAAATCTTAATTGAACGCATTGGTTTATTAACAGTCATTGTTGGGATATTGCGATTGATTAATTGAAATTTGACAACAGATAGTGTTACAAAAGCAAGTAGTTGCTTACACTGTTAAAAATCTGCAGCAAACTGTTTAATCATTTGACCTTTTTTGTAAAAAACGGTTACTTGACCATACTGTCAACGTATTATGACCATATGATTGATCATATTACGGTTTCGATCATAAAAAATACGGTTAATAACTGTTATCAGTAAAAACGGTCGAATGGCTGGGCAGTTTGCTACAATCTTTTAGCTGTGTACTTCTACACTGTTAAAAATTTGCAGCATTCTGGCAGGTCATTTGCCCGTTTTTTCCGAAAACGGTTACACGACCGTAATTTTAACACTATTCTGACCATATTATTGGCCCTTTTATGGTCAGAATACAGTTCAATTATGGTTATGAAACCGTTTTTTTCAAAAAACGGTCGAATGACCTGCCAGAATGCTGCAAAATTTTTAATAGTGTAGGACCAGAAAATAATGGTGTGCTTTTCCTGTGCTTTTTCCGTTAATATGTTCAAACAAGTGCCTAAAAGGAATTCAATGAAAGGCAAAAGTCAAATAAACCAAAGAAATGGCCTACCTATCGGAATATCTAAATTTCAAATAGCCCTTTATTTTCTATCCCGTATTGATAGAAGTGCCGTCACATCCAAATACAACGACTTCATCTAAGGAGACGTTCTTTTCAGATAGATATAATACCACACTTCTAAAACTATCTCTACCAGTTCCAGCTGTAGTAGTTATATGACCAAAGTATTTTGAACCTTGCTCCTGTACTGCAGCAATGTGAAATTTTTGACAATGTTTTCTAAATTTCAAGTGCGATGAAGCGACCTAAGCACATTAATCGATTTTAAATAGTTTTACGTTATTCTTCTAATTTCAAAATGTGATTTTTACGCACTATCAGAAGCAGGTCTGAATATGTTTTTAATTTTCGTTATGTAATTTCAAAAATTGTCAATTTTGGTCATATTTTCCAAAATACAAGTGCAATAAGCGACCTAAAGATATTAACCGATTTGAAATATTTTTTGTGTTATTTTTATAATACCAAAAAGTGACATTTACACAGTATTAGAATTAGCTCTGAATATTTTTAATTTTTACCATTAATTTCAAAAATCGTCACTTTTCCTCATATTATCAAAATTTCAAATGCAACGGGCGACCTAAAGATATTAACCGATTTCAAAAATATTTTTTACGTTATTCATCTAATTACAAAAGGCAACTTTTCTGCGCTATTAGAAATTGATCTGAAAAATTTCGCTTTTTTCGACCAACCCTACATCGGGAACTCCAGAAAGAGTGTGCAACAGACTCGCCGGGAGTTGAACCAGGCACCTCTCCTACCCTCGCAAGCGTTTAGCGGAGTGGTGTCTTAACCTTCCGCCGGGCGCGCCGTTGTAAAAAGTACAACATTAGCTTTCTTTTTTCTTTAAAATAAAATTCAAGTAGTAGAGGGCGTTACTAACCATTTGTATTCGTCTATTGGATCTCCATCCCCACTTCCTGAAAGATATTTGCATTTCAGATTGCGCAATTAGCTGTACTTATCATTTTAATATGTGAACATCTCTCATGTTGTACTTTATGCAACGCGCGCCTGCTTGTGAAATTCTCTCTCAGTAGAAATTTTTTCTAAGTCCTTTTAATGGGATTTGAGTTAAAATAATGTTTAAACAAAAAAAAAAAAAAAAAAAAAAAAAAAAAAAAAAAAAAAAAAAAAGGTTTTTTAAAGATAACAAAGAAATGGTGGCTTATCTAACGAAAAGTTTTAATGAAGACAGTGATAGTGATAATATTGATATTGAAGAAGATCTGCAATTTCCTGAATGTGACGAAGATTTGAATGATAAAAATTTAGAAGAGGAAAATCACAGAAGTGACTCTGAAATAAATTCATCTGATAATGAGATTATTAAAAATAATAGTGACGAATATTTTTATACAGGAAAAAAAGAGGAATTTGTAAAACCTCTAAAACCAAGTACAAAAATATTATAAAGAAAATGCCAGGAACAAGTGCATATGCAAGAGGAACTACTTCTGAAATTGATACCTTTCTAAAATTGATTCATCTGATCATGATTGATGAAATAATTGATTGCACTAATAAATATATTTTTTTTTTACTTTGTGATTGTAGTAGTAAATACCATTTTATACTTTAAAACCTCTGCTTTAATGTATTATAACAAAATTAATCTATATATATTACGGAATACTTTCATAAATTGTGATCAGAGATAACTATATGATATTTGTATGTTAAATTATTTGTAAAATTAAAATAAAGAAGAAATAATTGAATGTTTTTCTCCTGTTGTACAATTTACAACGCGCGCCCGCTCATGTGATGAAAATTTGCGCGCCCGGCGAAAGGTTAACCACTTGGCTACGGAGGGTCTATGTATTACATTAAAAATGGATTCTTTACATGTAAATACAAATTTAAAAATCCCTTGAAAATCCAAAGGTAAATCTCGAAACTAAATTTCTATATTTCTATGCTATGCGTTTATTCTAAAATTTCACTTGATCACAAACGTATTTATTGTTAGACTAGACAGCCTAATTACTTGAAATACGGAATATTTAAAGAATAGAAGTAACAGAAATACTGCAGATATCATTAAAATTTTTAAAGTTCCTAAATTTTTATCAGGCTTGAGATAATTATCTAAAATATGGTTTTTTCTTCGATTTTACTTAGTTTCCCACCTTTTTTTAAAGATGAACTATGTACAACATAAAGAAATTATTCTTTCAAATTAAATTTAGAAAATTATTTGACATTAAATTTATTTTATGTCTTACAAAAATTCCTTAATTATATGTTTTTTAGTATAGTTTATAGTATATAATATATCACATTAAACAATGTAAAACTTGTTCAAAAAGAGAAAAACTTCACGAAAACTGTTCTTTAAATATACTCGAAATAAAACTTGAAAACTAAATTAATCAAATATTATATCAGATTAAAACTTTTATTAGTAGACATGAAGGTATTTAGTGAAATTCTACAAATAACTACTTGAAATCCAGCTCATACATTAATTCAATTTTCGAGATTAAAATTGAACGGAGTATAATTTAGAAATTTTCGAGAGCTAAGCCAGAAAGCACTAGAATTAATGAAATATTCTCATTAACTGTATGATGGATTTATGGTGATACTCGTAACTACGTATATTATAACCAAGTTTATTTAAACTTTTGCTGAGGAAATTAAATTTGTTGAAGTCAAACATAAAAATACAAATGAGTTATGTCCTTCTAAATATTAAATTATATATAAATATTTTTACATCATTGTTTAATATACTGATTTATGCTTGAATCTACAGAAAATTATGTTTGAAATTTTAATTTTCATCTATCTGGTGTATAATCAAACATATTCTTTGTAAAATGTTTTTCAAATCTATAAGAAATAAATAAAAATAAAGCAAAATTACAAAGAATCTACCTTATTGGCATGTTTTATTGAGGTGACAGAAAATGAGAGAATTATATATATATAGTAATGTAAATGCCAGTCTTTGGACGGTGGGTAAATATCGAGGTTCTCACTTAAAATTCGAAATAAGGATAAAACATTCATCATTATTTTTAATATTCCACTTCAGAAATTAATACGCAGGAAGTCAAATTCAGTTGTCTAAACCTTTGTTTCTCAAACAAAAACTAATTTCATTGGTTCATAGGCAAATGACGTCAAATTATTTTACATGACATTATATTTATTTACAATGACAAAATAAAATATCTGGATAAGAAATATTAAAATACGCAAAATTTGAATAAAAACGCTATAGGATATTAATATATTTTATGCTCAAAATTTCTTATTATAAATTTTATCATTGAATATTAAAAATAATCACTCACCATAGAGCTCATCTTTTACATTAGCAAAATTTAATAGATTTTAGAAATGGCTTGTCGACTGCGCAAATCCTTGAAATTTTGTTTTTGAATGTTTTATTGAAAATAACACAGGGGATTTCAAGAAGAAGAGATTTATATTTACAAACATAAGTTTTGTCATAGGCATCGAAAATCGAAATTACGTCTTACATGGTTGCATGTTATCGCCAACTGATAAGATGGATGGATTCGCACTGGAAATGACACAATGCGTTTTTTAGATTTAGAAAGATTGCTTTATACTATGTGATTGTAAAGAAGGAGAAGAACATTTAATCGTCTCCGAAGAGGGCATAAAGAATTAGACTGGGGGCAAAAACTTATAGTTCAATTTGCACCTTCAAATGGCGCAGCATGTTAGCATAATTACCTGGGAGCAAATATTTTATGCCCAATTTGCACCTTTCAACGGCACTGCCTGTTGGTACCGTTGTCCAAACACAAATGGGCTTCTTTCCAACCAGCTTGGACAAAGTGAAGGAATTTGGGCCACTTATCGCATTAATTTATGATGAATTCATGGATCAAATCCCAACCCTTAGACCGGTCAGCGTTAGAAAGACATGAAAAGAGAAGTTTCTAGGAATCGCAGTATCTGGCTTAGTTCGATACCAAGCTTTTATACCTTGGCATAATTTTATACTTTGATGTAACAGATAATCCCTGTCTTCGGAAAACCATTTAAAGATGTTAAGAGAAGAACGATCTTTCCAGCGGACATGTAAAATAATACAAAGACAGAGCAAATGTAAAAATGAAATGGTGTAGAATTTTTGATTCATAAAAGAAGAAAGAATTACATCGTGGAATATGATATTGCACCCAGTATAGTTCCAAGTTTAGTTATACAACTGTCAGCAATGAAGCCTATCCCATTTTTTCACCACCATATAATCTAAATTGATGAAAAAGTTTACGATGTCTATGAAGAATTAATTTCTATGAATTAAAAAAAAAGGATAATTCTACATCACATAATTAATGGTAGAGTGGAATGAAATAACAGGTGTATACAATTAATTCAATTTTTCAGAAGCTTCAAGGACAATGGAACGAGAGAAGTGGCAATAAAACAGAAAGTAAAATTCACTGAAGTATGGTGAACAGACAATTAATTCAGTATTGAAACGTTCACCCTTACTTCAATACAGGAAGTTTTCCTACAAGACTGGGGGAGATCTTTTTTTGTATATAGATTAAATCAAAATATTCACCACCAGTATTTCCTTACGAAAATTTTAGTTTTATATTTATATTGTAAAAGTCGTAGATATTCACTTCGTGTTGAACATCTAACCGCAATTCTTGTAGTAATCTTTTATAAAAATATTTTTTGAAAAGTAGTGTTGGCTAAATACGTGACCGGTCCAAGATAGCGGTCCAATGTTGGTTAGATACAAAAGGCTCTTAAATGCTGAATTGTAAGGAATGTGGCTTTTCTAGTACTCCAAAAAATCATTGGACATCATATATCTCCTGAAACATTAAGGGGAATTTCATTTGGAGATTAAAATCCGTTACAAAATACTTCAGTCAATTTTGGAACAGAGTAATTATGTTACTCTATTGAACGAGAAACAGAATAAAACTGTACAGAATTCGCAAAGAAGATGGTCAGTGAAGCAGACGGAAAAAATAACAGAAGAAGCAAGTCTGTTGATAAATAAACACAAAAAAAATCGAAGAAAATCAATCCGATATCAATAGTTGAATGCATAGAATTATGTAAAAACGAAAAATGTGCATTACAGAAGATATGAGAAACTTTAATTGTAATCTCCTCAAGAAAGTTCTTGAAGGAAAGAAAAGTCGAAAATCAGCTGAGCGAAAACTATGTTTTGAAAAAACAAACCTATTATTACACTGAGAGGCTAGATGTAATAATTATAAAAAATAATAATGAAATCACAAGTTATTTTCAAAAACTCTATACAAATCTAGTATAGGGTAAAGATCCCATATTTCGTCCCCTCTCCTAATTTCGTCCCCCTTAACTTCTCCGCTTCTGCGAAAGTGGCACCACTTATGACGCAAGGCACAGGGGACATTTAGATAAAAGGGTTTGTGTTTGTGTTGGAAGTTTCGTTCACCAAGACGCATACATAAATTAAAGACGCCCGATTTCTATTTTTAGAAGGCCTAAGATCTTATTACGTCGTTTGTAGAACGTTATTTACTGTACTGTAAGTATTTATTTTTTATTCATTGCATGTATTTTACGTTGGTACGATGCTGACAGTAGCATACAGTGAGTTTTAGGACGCTCAGCTCATCTTACGGGAACTGAAGGTCCGTCATATTGGGAAGTAGCGTGGTCCCAATTTCGTCCCCCTTGCTGTTCTTACTTTCGTCCCGGGGACGAAATTAGGAATGCTTTTTCAAAACATTTTTTTCCTCATGTTTGGATGCTTAATGTCTCGTTATGTTCCTCTTCCACTGGTAATTAGTACATTTCCTTGTGTCTTACGTTAATGTAAATTAAATTACTTACTCATTTAGAAATGAATTTTGATTTAGTTATAAGTTAAGTCTCGGCGTATTGGATTTTTTGAGGGGACGAAATTGGGACCATTTTTTTCTTTTGTATTTTTTAGATACTTTTGAAAAAACAATTTTCCTCATTGTTAATTTTTTTTGTACAATATTTGCCTGTGTTTGTGTATGCGTAGGTGGTGATTCTATGTAAAATCAAAATTTGGTAGATTTTCACTGAAAATTACAATTTCCAAGGGCCTAAAAGTGACTGGGTGACGATAATAGGGCACCTTACCCTATAAGTATACAGATCACAGAGAAATGAACCTAGCTTATAAAGAAACAAAACAGAAGCTGAGAAGACAATACCGGTGTTGACAGATGAAATTTTACATTGTATTTAATGTATAAAAATAATGATGTTTGGGCGATAGTAGAATGATTTTAATGAAAATCCATAATTTGCTTAAATACTATGTAATTTTCGCAGCTAATCTTTTTATTTGAAAATAAATTGTTTGAAATATTAACATTCGGACTTTTTAAAAATTGACAACCGTAAAAAAAAACACGACTATTTCAAATATGAATAAATCCTTTATTCAGATAATGTAAATTTTATATAAAATATTTAAATAAATGTCGAAAAAATAGTCAATACAAAAATATATATTTGGACAATGCACATCAAAATCTACTCAAGTATATAACTACATTTTATTTAAAATGCTCTAATAAGTACTTTTAACTCTTCTACGCTATTCAATGAATATCATGAAATACAAAACATTTAGTCTGTCAAACTTTTTTTTAAATATTAGTATCTTTTTAATTTCAAGAAAATTTAATGCAAATTTACTTTCTTCTTTCTAAAGAAGAAGTATTGTCATGGAATTTTTTTTAGATTTTCGGTTTACGACGGATTTACATATTTTAGGGCCCAGACACCCCAAAAAAACGTATTTAAAGAATCTCTGTCTGTCCGTCTGTCCGCATGGTCCGTGTGCCGGCATTTTGTCATCGAAAAGTGTATGAAGTATTGTATAGAATTGAAATTATTGTATAGAATTTATATATATATGTTTTTAGTTACGACCAGCAGTTCTCAAGCGAATTTGGGAAAAATGTACCCGAAGGGATCTCTGTAATAGCAATTTGTGTGTCATTAACAATATTGTATCATCCAAAAGTGTATGGAATTATACATAGAATTTACCTAAACTTTAAAGAATCTAACCAAACTTCATATGTATATATTTAGCTATGAACACCAGGTCCCAGTTGAAAAAGGATTTTCCTCCGGAAGGAGGTACTGTTATAACGATCTTTCTTGATTTTTCATAATTCAGTTGTAAATTCTGTTGTACATCTATTGTACATCTGCAACGACGGTCAATTCGCACCCAGCTAACACAATTATTCTGAAGCAGTTTATGTGAAATACAAGAATGAAAAATATTGATTTTATTAAATTTCATGCCGTATATTAACTCGTTTTCACTCCGATTAGTAAAATGAAGCAGAATCTGAATCTTGGAAAGGGTAGTTGGCGTAGTATTAATGTATTAACACTGAAGGATTAACATGTATAAAAACTTTTTAAAATATTAACTTGTATAAGGAAGAAGAAAATTTTGCAATTGGTACAACCGAATAGTTTTTTTTCATACTTTTAACATATGCTTGCTAAACAAGGCTGCCTTGAAATATAATTTTCTAAACCATCTGAAAAAAGATCGCACTAAAATATTACAGTACTAAAATATTAGACGCTGTAAAAAGAACAATATTCCCTCGTTCCAAAAAAAAGTAAAAATCTGTAAAACACGGTATTATATTTTTGAAGCTAATTTTTTCTACCATCAGAGCATCATAATCTTTATTTTTGTTAAATTATCTTCTCATTTTCGCCAGTTCTTCAATTACATATTTTTTTTTCAGCAAGCTATCCAACGAAAGTGCAAATTTTGCAACAATTCTAAAAGAATAAACTAAATTATAATAGTTGAATGTAAAACTAAAAAAGAATAATAATTATATGAAAATGTACTGTAAATGTATATACCATTTGGACATCTTTTTCGTTTTTCTAAAATAGATATTACTATATTGTTATAGCAGACGCTACGAAATAATATAAGCACATTATCCTGGGGAAAAAAATCCCCTAAAATGCAATTTTGTATTTCCAAAGTTTAATTTCACAGTTATTAATAACTTTACTTTTGTAAAATTACGCTTTCATTTTCTGGAATTGTTTCATTGTAGTTTTTGAGAATCAATGTTTTTTGCGGAAATAGAGATTTTTCATCAACTTTCAAATACAAATACAATTTGTTATTAAAGTAGTAAAATAAAAGGTACGTTTAAAAATATTTTTGAAAGGAATGTGTTTATTCTATTTCCTCTGAGCATGAAACGTTTGCTTATATTTTCCACAAAACGATATTGCAGCAGAATTCATGATTTATACATATAGGCGAAAAAGCACAGTTAAATATCGATTGATTAGTGGTATTTTTAATTCTTAAAAGTATATTTAATTAACTGATAAAAAAATACCATTAATATTGTTATTCAAATAATAATTGGATTTTATCCTAATTTCTATTTAAAATGTTGCATTCATTTTAATGTTGTTACTAGACTGAATAGTAAATGCTTTATAGCCACGAACTGCCACTGCCTTGTTTCTTAATGAAATTTTGAGAGACATTTTATTTGTAACAATATTATTTTTATATAAAATTTTATATTATCTTCGATTTTGCAACAACTGTAAAATATAAATACCTTTTTTTAATGTAATAAATTAAAAGGTATATTTAAAAAATATATATTTCAGACAAGAATGCATTTATGCTATTTTCGCTGGGGCATTCGAAGTTTGGATATAATTTCCATACAAAAATTCATAATACATATAACTAGAGAAGAAAGCAAAATTGAAGAATTGCTTCATTACTTAACTGATAAAAATATACTATTAATAAAATTATTTACATATTAATTGAATTTTATTGTCTTTTTTCTTTATGAAATTTATTATAGGCTATTTAATTTTAGTAGCAGTTTAATATTCTTTTTATGTACACTCTTAGATTTGTCATGAACTCTAAAATTTTAATAAAATTTTAATAAAATGTAGTTAAGTAAAAGGCATGTTTTAAAAAGTCATTTAGAAATGAATGTGTTTATCTTCTCTAGTTTATACATGTCTTATATTTTATCATAGTTTATATGTATCTTCTCTAGCTTTATTCCCTAGTTTATACATATAACTAGAGAAGAAAGCATAATTCAAATATTAATTCATTACTTAACTGATAAAAATATACTATTAATACTGTTATTGACATATTAATTGAATTTTATTGTCCTTTTTTATGAAATTTATTATAGGCTACTTATTTTTAGTAACAATTTAATATTCTTTTTATGTAAACTCTTAGATTTGGCATGAACTCTCAAATGTAAATAAAATTTTAATAAAATGTAGTTAAATAAAAGGCATGTTTTAAAAACGTCATTTAGAAATGAATGTGCTTATTTTTTTTCTCTGAGGATTCAACCGTAAATAAATAATAATCAAAAACATCTGCTTCAGAATTTGTTATATAAATAAGTAGATGTAATAACATAGAGTGAAATATTGATTACTTAAAACCGATAAAAATGTAAATATATACTATTAATATTGTGATTTAAATGCTCCAAACAATGACGTTATTTTAAATATTGTATGTTATTGGTAATACTGTTGCTGCAATATTATTTAGATTTTGTCCTATTTTCTATATAAAATTTACAACTTATTTAAATGTTATTAAATAACTGGATAAATGTTCTAAAGATCCAAATTAAACTGTCTTGTTTTTTAATAAATTTAAATATCTTCTTTTCAATTGTAACAATATTTTAACACTATTTGTAATCCCTAGAGTTTTCAATGACTCTAAAATATAAATACAATTTTATTTTTTAAAAGTTGTAAAATATGACTCATTTTTTAAAAATATTTCTGAGAAAAATATGATTATAGTGTTTTCACTGGATATTCAAAGTTTATATATATTTTCCTTAAACCAAAAATACTGCTTCAGAGTTTACGATATAAATATATAGAAAAAAGCATAGTTGAAATATTGATTGATTAATTAACTGGTAAAAATATACTATCAATACTATGATTTAAATATTAATTGGATTCTGTCCTATTTTTTATTAATAATGTACCTGGCATTTGATATAAATATGTACAATAAAGCACAGTTGAAATATTGATTGATTGGTACAAATTGGTACAAATATGCTACACAGTTGAAATATTGATTGATTAAATGACTGGTAAAGTATATAATTTAAATATTCCCATTTTTTTAACAATGCTCCAATCATTTTAATGTTTCTACTAGACTAAATAAAAGTTTTTTATTAGGGAATTTTCCTCGTCTGATCTTTTAATAAAAATAATTGTCGCCTTTTTAATTGTACTAATAATTTAAAATTATTTTTATGTAAATTCTTAATTCCATTTAGTCAAAACACTCAACCAGAAAAATATAATTTGCTAAACCAATTTTTTTTTCTTAAAGTTTATAAAATTTTTTAAAGTTATACTAACGGGCGCTGTGAATTAAATTATATTACTCCTGAATGATATAAATCTGTAAAACACATTATTAAATTTTTTATGTTCAGTATTTCAGTTACGAAATTATCATAATATCTTTATTTCAATCATTTTTCTTTTCTGCTTCGATACTTCCATTATATGTTTTCGCTTGTAACCTTTCCAATGAAAATGCATATTTTGTAAAAGATCTAAGTGAAAAATTACTTTTTTCTAGGAAAGGGAAAAAGTTAATATATTGTATAAGAATAATATTATCCTGATATTGTATTGGGAATTTATAAACGATTTCATTACACTGTACAATAGTGGTTTTGTCCTAGAACTGGAATTAGTTCATTCTAGACTAGATTTTGACGCTGATTCCGAATATGCTTTCCGTTTATCTCTAGGTGGCCCAGGTTTTGAGAAATTTGCATATTTAAATTTAAGCACATTTAAGCTTTTTTGTTCTATTTTATGCAAATTTTAGATACAATATATGTCACATCTGATTCGTTTTCTAGATAATGACTACTTGATTATTTGCTTCAGATAAATGACACGATTTGCATATTCTTATATTTTTGCATATTTATAAGTTATTAATCCTAATTTGCATATTTTTCAATGGTGTAATGATTACATCACTATCAACTTTAAAACAGTTGCCACAGAATTGACGTAATGTTTTTCTAGACTACATTTTTATGCTATTCTAAATAAATATCTGATTGAAAAATCAAATCTGCAGTCTGTTTTCTTATCTCATGTCTAATTTTTGAGTAAAATGAATTTCTACTTTTGCACGGCATTAACACAGGTTTGATATAAGTTGCATTTTAGGGTGTGTAATTCATTGACAAGAAGGTGAACAGGATCAGATTCATATCAGAGACATAAACAAAAATTTATATAATTAAAAAAAATAAGTAGTAGAATCTATCCTAACTACTTGAAGTTTATCATACAAAGTATAAAAAAAAATCTATTTCTGGCTTTTTTCGCCAAAAACTAAAATTTCATTTTTTTCAAAATCTAGACGTGATAGAAAAAACAAATACAAGATTTGAAATAAGCTCAAAAAAACTGGTTTAGAAACATATTATCGTACTTGCGCGGCAGAAATATTTGAACGTCAAGAAACATTATTAGAAAGACATGAAAAATATGCAAATTAGGTGCAATATTTCACAGTCAGTATAATCTCAGTAACAAAGTTTTTGTAAAATAAATTAGGTAGTAATCATATCATAAAACAAAAAACCCTTTCTGATATTGATTTATACCTTAAATTGTCAAATAATTGCATAAAATTTACTAAATTTGCATAAATTGAAATATGCAAATATCTCTCAAACTTGACGTGCTGGTGTAAATTTAAAACTAGATTCGGAATCAGCACAAAAAAAGCGCATAAAAAACAACTAATTTCTGTTTTCGCACAAAGCAAAAGCTCAAATTTTTTGACCAGTGTTATACTTTCTTTTTTGAAAACCATTAGTGTATTAATTTATAGGATGCAGCCTAATATAAGCATAATAGCATAGGAAAGTAAAAATCGTCAAAACACATTATGTATTTTCGAAATTCCTTTTTTTCCTTCTACTGTTACATTTATTTCTCCTCTGTTTTCTTTTCTTTTCTTAAATTCTATCATAGCATGTTTTAAGATTTAATATTTCCTAAGAATTTTAAGATTTAGCAATAACTCTAAAGCATAAATAGAATTTTATTAAGTATAATCATAAAAGGTTTGTTTCAAAACTAATTCAAAAAGTCATTTTTTTTTATCCTTTTCAATCAAAATGTGCCATATTTGCATGGTTCTTCCCTATAAAATACTGCATCGACATTCTTGATATAAACAGGTAGTAAAAAAGAAAATACCCACATGATATTTCCCCGTTATTGTAGTGATATTTTATAAACTATTCCATATTTTGTATTCATTTCCTGCAAGAACATTGGCGTAAAGACACTTCCAAATACAAGCATATTATTATAGAAAAGGAAAAATCACGAAAGTATATTTTGTATTTTCATTGTTAACTTTTTTCATCTTCAGGTGCATTTATTTCGACACAGTTCTACTTTCTTTTCCTTGAATTTTCTCATCGTAATTTTTCAGATTTAACCTTCCAAAGAAACTGAAGATTTAGCAACAATTCTAAAATATAAATAACATTTTATTGAAAATGTAGAATAATAAAAAGGTATTTTTGAATAAATATTTCAGGATACGTTTTTATAATGTTTCTAAAAATATAGTACGTTAGCATAGTTTTTCCGCATCAAAATACTACTTCAGCCTTCATGAGATTAATAGATACAAAAAAATTACTGATATGATATTATCCCGTTATTGTGCTGTAATTTTGTAAGCCATTTATTTTTTATTTCATTTCTTGCAAAAACGTTGATGTAAAGACACTGCCAGATATAAATATATTATTATAGAAAGTAAAAAATCACGAAAGAATATTTTTAATTTCAAATTTCCCTTTTTTCTTCTTCTAATGTATTTATTTCGGTATAGTTTTCTGTTTTCTTTTTCCTTGAATTCTTTCATCTTATTATTTCAGATTTAAGCTTACAATGAAATTGAAGATTTAGCAACAAATGTAAAATATAAATAAAATTTCATTACGAAAGTAGAATAATAAAAGGTATTTTTAATAATTATGTCAGAGCCTGTTTCTATCTTGTTTCCTAAAAATATGCTACGTTAGCATAGTTTCCCCGTATAAAATACTGCTTGTGAGATAAATAAATATTTTAAAAAATTAGCGACATGATATTATTCCATAATTGTACTGAAATTTTATAAGCAAATTCATTCATTTTTTTTTTATTTCTTTGCAAAAGAATTTTGTAAAGACATTGTCTAAAGAAAGGCATATGATCATAGAAATGTAAAAATCACCAATCGTTGTTTGCTTTTCCAAATTTCATTTGTACTTCCACTAATGCATTTATTTCTAGACAGTTGTTTTTTTTTCCTTAAATTCTCTCATCGTATTTTTTCCTATTTAGCATTTTCAAGGAAACTAAAGTTTTAAGAACAACTGAAATATAAATAAAACTTTATTAAAAAAGTAGAATAGCAAAAAGTATTTTTTAAAAACTATTTCCGAAAGGCATGATTTTATCTTACAATTCTATATATATATAAAAAAGTTAAGCTTTGGAAATGGACCAATGAAAATCTGCGTAGATACCTCGAAACGCAGCTGATTGGTCAGAGCTTTCTGACGCTATAAAGTTGGGTTACCAAATGGGCGGAGCCCGGCTCTGTCGCCAAACGTCACCAAGCTTATCTCCAACTTGGAGAAATACCGCCAAATTTGGCGACCAAAATTAGTCGCTAAAATTGACGCCAACTTGGCGCTATTTCCAGTATTTCGCCAAATTTCCATAGACTCACATTGGAATTTAATAGGGCTTACTTGCTTGCAGAAAATCAACAAATTGAGATATTTCAATGCAACAGAAACTAATATTAGCTTAATAATAGAGCTTAATTGAACTATTTACATTATTTTTAAGCACAAACACTAACAACACTAGATATATAATTTTACACATATATGTTGGCGGAGAAAAGGCGGCGAAGTAAAAATTTCAAAGGAGAGAAGATTTATATGATAAGATTATTTACTGTAACTACAAATTAGCGACTTCATTAGAAAGATAAGGGAAAAAATTCCAAATAACTTTTTTTTTACTTTTAAATTTAACGTTTTTTAAATTTACAATATTTTAAATTTAACGTTTTTTTTAAATTTACAATATTTTAAATTTAACGTTTTATTAAATTTACAATATTTTAAATTTTAAATTTTCTACTCATTTATAATTTTATTTAATTATAAATATATTTAGTTTGTAATTATTCAAATAAATTATAAATTTTACCTTTTTTTAATGATTTTATATTTAATAATTCTTATAATTATGAAACTCTGTAAGATCTAATGATTATGTGTTTGAAGATAAAGAAATAAAATTGTCAAGAGTTGATGAGGAGCGCGTATTTACCAAGTGAAATCTAAAAATTGAATACATATAAAATAATGGATCGCGAAGCGATCCAGAATAGAAACGCGAAGCAATTACGTCTGGGGTTGGCTAGAAAATAGGAATTGCTTTGCGATTCCATTCGGTATCACGATGCGACTACGCGGGGAGTTGGTGAGCGTACCGAGCAGGGGAGGCAGAGTCCCCCTTGTTTCCTAAAAAATATGCAACTTTTGGTTAGTTTTCCACAATGAAAAGTTGCTTCAGCATACGTAAGATAAATAGATTGTGAAAACAACGAGATATAGAATTGTGCTATAAATGTTCATAAAATTATTTATTGAATATTGTCTTAATTTCCTTAAAAAATTTTCAATCATTTTGATACTTTTTTAGGTTTTAATATATATATTTACAGTATTCCACAAAACTGATAGTACAGGAAGAATTTTTCGGAAAATATGCAAAATTAAGCATGATGAGTGGAAATAAAATTGAATTGACAAATCAGAATTTTTTAGTAACAGATTTTGCTATATTATACAAGAAAAATTCAATAATAATTGTCTGAGCGAAGCGAAGGCTAATACTCAGCGAAATATTACTGTCCGGACACATTACAGCTGCGATGGATATTAACGCCATGTCCTACTAAAAAAAAAAAGCCTAATAAAAACCTTTCGTCAAGCATAGCTCAAAAAATATTTGTCGGATTTCGTTTCTGATTGCACCAGAAGGTACCTATGAGGGCCACCTACTGAATGCACGTAATAAGAAAAATAAGTTCCAAACCGTTTAAAAATTATATTAAAAAAAACTGTATAAAAAAGCACAATTTATGTGCATACGTTACAGAAATTTGGTGTGCGTCACTTTCACTGATGTATGTTTTCGTAGACAACTGGTTTGAACACATGGGGCAAAAAAAAAAAAAAAAAAAAAAAAACGCAGGCAGTAATATTGAATAGATCAGTTTCAACCACGTGATCACAAACCTTGCAACAACCTGTGGCAACCACTTTTGGTGGGCAAACAAATAATAATACAGTACCACGGTGACCGTATTTAGCCTGTTGTATAAAATCTGGGATGTTGTATGACATACAACAGGCTAAATCCGGCTAAAAACTCAGGCTAAAAGATAGTTGTCAGTCTATCGACTGGAAATTAACAGATTTTTTTTAATACTCGTATAACGAAATTTAGAAACGATTGTGGATGATTAAAACAAAAGACATGAGTGTTTATTGCTCCGGGAGGTTATCTGTATCTGTCTATCATACATCATGCAATTTTCTTGTAAAGGATGATATTATTATGCAGTAAAACCTCCATAACGGACATACCCGATTAGAGGACACCTCTATTTAGCGGACATTTGTTCTATTACCAATCCTTAAATAACTGTACATGTTTTACTCTCAGTAGCGGACACCTCCAAACAGAGGACAAATTCTGCCCTCACAAGGTGTTCGCTATTCAGAGGTTTTACTGGTAAAACCTCCATAACGGAAACACCTGATTAGCGGATACCTCTATTTAGCAGACATTTTTCCGATTACCAACACTTAAATAACTGTACATGTTTTACTCTCAGTAGCGGACATCTCCAAATAGAGGACAAATTCTGCCCTCCCGAGGTGTTTGCTATTCAGAGGTTTTACTGTATATATTATTGATAGTTATTTTACTGGGCCGCACAAAAGAATAAGAATATATGAAACGAATATAAACTAAATTCGGGATTGGTAGATCGCTGATGGTAATGTAATTTTAGGATGTTGTTACAGTCATCCGCAGCATGTTTTTAGAGTTTCGTTCATCTAACGAAACCCGACCCGTCTCAATCCTTTGTCTGTCTGTCTGTCCGTCTGTCACAGAGCCCGTTCTCAGAAACTATATATGTCGGAAACTTGAAAATTTGCATATTTATAGCTGAACACCTCACATCAAACGAAAAATGATAAAATTTTGAAAAAGGTCTAATATTTAAGCCTCTGGGCTCTAACTTGTGTATTTTAAACATTTTTTATAACTCAGCCCCTAATTAAGTTGGAGACATGAAATTTTGCATACTTATAGCTGAACACCTCACATCAAACGAAAAATAATAAAATTTTGAAAAAGGTCTAATATTTAACCCTCTGAGCTCTAACTTATGTATTTTAAGCAATTTTTCTGACTCATCCCATAATTAAGTTGGAGACTTGAAAGTTTGCATATTTATAACTGAACACTTGCGATAATACTATAAATCATAAAATTTTGAAAATGTCATATTTAAACCCTCCAGTCTCTAACTTCTGTATTTTAAGCATTTTTTCTAACTCAGCCTCTAATTAAGTTGGAAACATGAGATTTTGCATACTTATAGCTGAACACCTCACATCAAACGACAAATAATAAAATTTTGAAAAAGTCTAATATTTAACCCTCTGGGTTCTAACTTGTGTATTTTAAGCAATTTTTCTAACTCAGCCCCTAATTAAGTTGGAGACATGAAATTTTGCATAGTTATAGCTGAACACCTCACATCAAACGACAAATAATAAAATTTTGAAAAAGGTCTAATATTTAACCTCTAATATTTTGTCTCGCGCAATTTTTAAATTTAAACTGTTTTGCAATATTATTTTTTGTTCATTTTGCATAATAAGTTTAATGTGACGTAATTTCTTCTATTTAAGACTTCTAACGCATGTTAATGAATTATTTTACAATATCCTTTCTCTTTTAAAATCCACATGTAAATATAGTTTTTATGGCTTAATTTTTAATAAGTGCCTGCTTTTTATACCTAATTATTCAATTCTAATTTGAAGGTTATTTTTTGTTTATAATAGTAACGTGTAAATATTTTTTTTTATTTGAAGCAAACATTATTGTTTGCGCTGTTTATACAGATGGCAACAGTTTAATTTAATACCATTTTCAAAAATATGTAAAAAATATCTGTCGAAAGGCTGAATATTTGAATTTAAAATAGAAATAAAACCTCAAAAAATGAGTCAAATAATAATAAAAATAATAATGGAATCTGTACACCGGGATCTTCTATTGAATAAAATGATCTAAAAATGATTAAATCCTATGTATAGTTTTTGCTCCCATTAAAACATTTTTAATGAACGATTTTGTCCAAATTTAGCATTAAATATCTCTTAAAATAATTCTTCGATTTGAAAACTGTATGCATCAGCGTGTTGATCAAACATTTATCTATAATACTACAGGTTTTCATATTTTGGTATGCAATAGTTTTCTTAATATTAACGAATAAAAATGTCTGGTCACATAAAATTCAAAACCGGCGGCGGCGGTGACAGCGTTAGTTACTTTTTTTAGAATAGAGAGATTATATAAAAATGAAAACTTGTCTATCTGTCTGTTTGTAATTCTATAAAAATCCACAATTTGGAAGCCAAAATTGTGAAAAGATACGTACATGTGTATTAAAACATGGACGAGGCAACTAAAGTAATCCGGGATCGAAATAATTTATAGTTAATTTTAATTAATAAAAAACCACCAATTTAACAGCAATTTCTTATCAAATTTAAAAATTTTTCGTTATAGCAGTTGCCAACAATTAAAGTACACAATAAAATTATTACTGCAACAATTAATTTTCCACTGCAAGATTTCCACGTGAAAAATGAAAATGAAATAAATAGTTTGCCGAATTTAAAAAAATGGTTAATATTACATCATAACTTTTCTATTGCAAGATATTCACGTGAAAAATGAAAATGAAATAAATGGTTTGACGAATTTAAATGAAAGTGAATATAACTTCATAACTTTTCTATTTCAAGGTTTCCACGTGAAAGAGGAAAATATTACGTCATATTGGAAATGTAAAGGACGTGGTGGATATAGTATAACATCATATGAGTGTGAAAAATGTATTGAAGCATGATAAAACCCGATTAGGGAAATATTGGCGCATTTTAAAATTATTGCTCCAATTATAAATTGAAATAAGTTCAGTTATAGCTGTATTCTTTTTTGTCTGTTATATACATTTATACATTTTTATGTAGCGTTTTCATATGATTCATTCATACAACATTTCGGCGGCTTTTTTTAATGTTTGTTTTGTGTTGTATGTTAAATTTTGAAATTGATTTTTCAGAACAAATATCCTTCAAATTCTGGGCAACGCCGGGCACTTTAGTTTGGAACAGATAAATGGCTTTTGTATCTGTACATCTAATGCTAATATTATAAAGCGTTATAATATTATAAAGTGTATAATATTATTAATGCTTGTAACGTTTGTGAGGTATTATCTCTGAAACTACATAGCCAACTTAAAAAAATGTTGGTGGCCATCTCTGCTCCGAAAAAAAGACTGTATTTTATGTCAGTGCAAGAACCTACATCGCTGCAGGAGCAAAAATGTTCTAAAATTGCGATTTCTGCGATATTGATTAGGTTAGAAACTTTAAATTTTGTGCGGTAGTTACTTTTAAGATGTAAATACTCGTAATGAACGCTCTCTAAAATGTTCAATTTGACTGATAAATGTAAAAATTTCTAGAAAGGTTCTAAACTATGATTTATTTGGAATACTGGAATTTTCGGGATGCTGTTGGGGTTAGAAACTAGAAGTTTGACGTGGTGTTAATTTATAAGATGTAAATGCTCGTTGTAGAACGAATTCTAAAAAATCGAAAGACTAAACAAAGTGGAAAAAGATCTAAAGATGATCTAAGTAACGAAGTACATGGAACTGTTAGGAATATAAACATGAAAATTGACATGCCTCTATTTATCATGACGTAAATTCTCGCAATGGAACAATTTCTAAAAATGTCGCTAGATAAAACAGTGCAGAAACAAAAAACTTTCGAAAATTTTCTATTTCTGTGTTACTGCTGAGCCCAAAATCTTGAAATTTTGCTTCGGGTTAGTTTAAAAATATACAATTGTCTCTATGAATAGTTTCTAAAAAATTTAAAATTTAAAAAAAAATGAAATGAACGGAAAGCGATCTCAATTACCATTAATTTGGAATTATTAGGTATAGCAACTTTAAATATTTCACAATGCTGCATTTCCTTCTCAAAACATCCAATTTAAATGCAACAAAACTGATAGATACCCACCTAGCATTAAGTAAATTGTGTAAATATTGAATAAAGACCTGTATGAAACAGTGAGTAGGTTTCTTGAAAGTACTTGTTAAAGTGTTCCTCCTCTAGGCTTTTCTCGCTCTCGCCAAGGCCAATAACAGAGGGAAGTGCCATTTTAAATGTGATATGAATTTTTTATCTGATTCATTTTTCTAGACATTTTATCATAAGGTCATATTCGCAATTATCATTAGTAGATTTTTTATATATTAACTTATTCTGGTGAAATTTCATAATCGGGTTCATATTGGCGTATGTGAGCTTGCATGATTTGCTGAATAAATATGTATGGATTTGTAAATTACTTCAAGTGACACTTTGACAGCCCAAAAGTTATGCAGATGATATATTCAGATCTTGTGTGATGCTTTATGTTGCAATCATTGCCAATTTCTTTTATTTAATACATGCTAAATACAGCTCAACTTGTGCAGAATATGTTTGAAAACAAAACAATACAGCGTATGTAGTGGCCAGCATACACTCATCATTTAAATCCGATCGAACATATCTAAAACACACTCTAACGAAGCATTGCAGGCCACTGTTGATGTATTCGGTAGTTTGATACTATATCAGATTTTGAGGAGAGTATTCCTTAACTGTTATCGACAACCTCATTGCATCCGTGGAAAACAGATATTGTACAATATTAACTATTCCGGGGGAGCACACACCAGATAAACTATAGTCCATTCTTTTTAAACGTCATACATTTGCCATTTAAAGTTACTCCAATTGGTGCAGAGCGTCTGATTATGCTCTTGACATCATTTTATACAGTTAAAATTCCTATATAAGATGATTTAGTATTTCATTTTCTATTTTACTTTTAATATATTTTTTTATTCTTTAATATATTTTTTAATATATTCGTACTTTCAATTTTATATCCATGCATGGCTGTCTTGCATGGTTTGATTTCCCATTTTTTTTTAACAGTGTATACGAATTTATATATAAGATTTTGTAATTCTACGATTCGTTTATTGTCATCATTTCAATTTATCGCAGTACATGGACATTTAAAGATAAAATCTCACTTTCTTTGCTTCCACATGTTATTATTAAATCTATGTTCTCAACAATATCGCTCAGACAAATCCCTCTGAGGGAAGTCCTAGTTTCTTTTAGAAACTTTAAAAATAAAAATACATAAAATGTATGTTCAAAAATGCTTCCACAAAAGTCATGGTACACGTGGATATTTCTAAAAATTATTAAAGAAAAAAACTTTTTAAATACTTAGTTGGATATCATTTCACTTTCAGGACTGTTTTAGACCTGTTTATCATTGATTTTATCAGATAGTCTGTTTTTTTTTATTATTATTCTATATTGCAATTAAAGCACTTTTCAGCTATTTTTTATTTCTGATATCATAGCTCTTCAATTGTTGCTGTAAGAAACTCTGTAAATAATTAATTTGGTTTAAGTCTGGAATTTGTGAATAGGTGGCAAGTGCGTGGGGAGGGGATTGTAGAGCAGCCATAATTGGGCAATATAAACAATGTGCTTGGGATCATTATCTTATTGGAAGTACTAGCCGTGTGCAACGCCTAACTTTAATGGCCTGTCATCCAAATTTTATGTAAAATATCCCGCTATTTTTATCTTACCATGATAGTCTCATTGTAGTTTCAATTTCGTACTTCTGAAACTGAGATACAGCCCCAAAACATCACAACTTCTACAACTTGCTTTACAGTTTTTGTCAAATATCTGAAATTCACTGCATCATTCTTTCTCCACCAAACTCCAATTCGTTCATTTATGCTAAAAATATTAAACTTATGCTCATCTGAGAAAATTACATGTTTCAGAAATGCATGTATAAATTTTCTGGCAAACTGCATTCTTTTCTTTCTGTTGATCGGAGAGATTTACGGTTTCCTCTTGTAAAATCTTGTTCTAAACTTAGCATCATTAATGACCGATAGTTTCTTTATGTACTATTTAAATGCCATACTTTTGCAAATATTCTGCTGCTTTTCTGGCACTAATTGTGTGATTTTTCATGAATACAGAGTATTATTATCCTAACATCTATGATTGTTAATTTTTTTTAAGAAAGCCATTTCGAGCTTTATTCGCAGTCCTCTTTTATTAACCTACTAATTAACTTTTTATGTTGGAATTCGTACAAGACATTATTTTAGCTATCTCACTATAAGATTTATCCTTTTCTTCATGAAGATTAACAAATAATTTTGTTTCCTTTACTATAAGTTCTTTTTGCATAATTTTCTTAAATTCACATGGGTTTTCTTCTGCTGAGATAACAACAAATGCATTTACATGCGCTGTAGATACAACGGAAGTATTACTGTGTTCAGTAAAATATGCAAATGTGTGAAAATTTAAAAAAATTACAAATGTACCATGACTTTTGGAAAAGTATTTTTGAACTATAATAATTTTATAATATTTTTTTAATAGGTCCAACGGAAATTTCTGTTAACATTTCATTGTGTAATGTAACAAAGGGTGCTAATTAATTATTTCAATTTATTGATTAACTTTATTTCTATTCACCATGGTGACATTTGCATATTTTTCAAAAACTACTCTCTGTACCATCATTTTTGTGGAACACTGTATATATCTCGTAATCAAGAATTTTGGATTTTTTAATTTTTTTATAAATTACCACATATTGAAAAGTTCAACATTTTAGGGTTGTCTTTAGATAAAAAGGCTTCCGAAAAACAACGTTTTCTTAAAATGTAATATCATACATCGTTTTCAAAAATTTTATTAAAAAAAATAATAATAGAAAAGTAGAGTAAGTAGTACATGCAATAAAAAAAAGCAGAAAATGAAATCAAAATATATCTGTAAAATTCATTATCTTATTTTCAATGATAATTTTAATTTAAATATTTAAAAGCATCATAAAAATATATTTTTAAAAAATTGCGTTTTCTTCTTGAGTTTTCTACTAATTTTTTAAAGCTGCAAACATTCGTAAGAGATTACACATTTTGTAACACTTCTGAAAGAAAAAACTTAATATTTAAAGATAAAGAAAATAGTTAAAAAATAGTATTATCCCCAAAACGGGCTAAAAATTAATGAAACATTTTATATTTTATCTTTTAGAAAAACGTTTGCGTATCATTATAGTAGACGTATTATTACAGCGTATTATTATTGTTGATAATTGAAAATCACAATATGTAATTATATATTTTAACGTTAATTTTTCTGTTACTACATGATTACCTTTATGTAAAATAGTGTTTTCTCAATTTGATGTTATAATTTAGTCTTTCCCAAATATTTGTAGTATATAAAAAATTCTAAAATATAAAAACTTTTTTTATAATTATTAAAAAGCCAGAATTTATGCTTAAGAAGTCTTTGGGAAACCGTTTTTATAATGTTTCTTCTAAATATATGTGAATGTTTTCTCCCCATATTTTTCCCTTCATTCATGAGGTTTATAAGTAAGTAAAAATATTACTAAACTATTTATTAATAAATTAACTATTAATATTCACATTTAATACTATTTCTGAAATAATAATTACATTACATCTTATTTTCTATTTAAAAGATACATTGAGAGTTTCTATAGGTTATTAGGGAATGTCTTATTATCATGAATTTTTACTGTCATTATTTTAAATAAATAGCGACGCTTCTAATTTCAACAGTACTTTAATATTTTTTAATAAAATATGTTAAACTATGTTTACAAAATACAATAACATTTTTACAACTTTTAGGATTTTTTTTCTTTTTTTTTTTTTAATTTTCAGATAAATATTAAAAATTCAAAGTACTAAACGGTATAAATTAAGTGCATATTAAGTCGAACCGTTAAAAAATAATAAAATGCGTCAGTGTATTTTCTAAATTTCTTTACGCATCGTAGCGTCTTTATTTCTGTCAAAAATCTACTTCTTGGACTATACCATTCAATTTTTCATCTCCTCCTAATTGAAAAGTAGATTTTAAACAATAATAATAATAATAATTTTAATAAAATGAAAAAATAAATTAATAGTAATATTAACCTGAACTTTTACAGTAATTTTATAAACTATTTATTTTTTCTTATTTTTCTTAAGAAGAAATCATTGATGCATTATTATAGCAGACTCAGTAAATTATAAACATACTAGCAAACCCCGCGGCTTTGCTCGCGTAATATTTGAAATATGCCAAGTGATATTGCATGACTATTTTTTATTAGAAAACACTTTTTGGAATAATTCAAAAATTACAAACTAAGCCACAATTTGACTGAACTTTATTATAAAAGTGCGATAGACAGAAATGAGATTTTAATTAATAAGAACTAAAACTAATTCCAAATAAATGTTAATTTAGAAAATATTTTGAGTCTTTTTTGCTCATTTCATACGCTTATTTCAGTATTCCTTTGAAGTTTTGAATTGTTAGAAACCATCTTAACACATTTAGATCTTAAAATTAACCAACATGTCAAATTCCAAACTTCTTGTCTAACAGTCTACCACCACTCTGGTGTTAGTGGCACCAACATAAAATGCCGAAATGGAGTTTCAATAGAATGTCTCGAAAAACATTGAAACATAGACTGTCACACCATTAATTTTCCAACATTAACCTTGAAATCGCTTGGTATTTCCAAACATTCTATAGAAAACGGAATTTAGATGTTTTAAAGGCTTTCTTGTTGTTCCTGTCAACCATATAGTAGTAAAACCGGCATAAAATATAGCCCGTATAGAATCAGGGACTATCACTCTTGATTCGCAAGCAGTAACTTTTGTAATCGGTTTATTATTTCCAGAGATTCCACAGAAATCGTAATTTAGGACTCTTTTAGAATGCCTTTCGCTCCTTCCCTTCGCTTCACCACTTTTTAATTTCGAATTCATTTTCGGCTACAATTAGAGGACATTTATATTTTATAAGTAACTGCCGTGCTATATTTAAAGTTCCTAGCCTCTTCAGTACCGCAGAAATCGCAAAAAAAAATTAAAAAAAATTTTTGCTCCTACAACCCTCGACGGGTTGTGGCACCGACATAAAATATAGCTTATGTTTGAGCAGGTTCTATCACCATCAATTTGCAACCATTATGTTTGAAGTCGGTTTCGTATTTCTTACGATTGCCTAAAAATCGCAATTTAGAATGCTTATAGAACGCTTTTCGCTCACTTCATCATTTTAAATTTGGAATTTTCTTTCGACAGTTCTTAGAAAGCTTTTGCATCTTTGAAGTAATTACCATTCCAAATTTAAAATGTTAGACCCCCTCAGTAACACAAAAATGCAATTTAGAAAATTTTTTGCTCCTGTAACCCCCAGGTGGTAGTGACAACAACGTAAAATATAGGCTATGTTGGAGCGGGGACTGTCACCATCAATTTGAAACCATTACTTGTGAAATCGGTTTATATTTCCTGAGACTGCGTAGAAATCGTTATTTAGAACGTTTTTAGAACGCTTTTCGTTCATTTTCACCCCTTTTAAATTTCAAATTTTTAAGGAACTCTCCTCAGAGAGCATTTACATCCCATAAGTAATTACCATGCCAAATTTCAAGTTGCTAGCCCCTTCAGTATCCTAAAAATCACAATTTAGAACGTTTCTTAAAATGCAACCGCAAAGTGGTAGTGACGCCGACATGAAATAGATCCTCTACTGAAGCAATATGTTATCATCAATTTACAACCATTACTTTTGAAATCGGTTGGGTACTTTCTGAGACTGCATAGAAATCGCAATTTAGAACGATTTTAGAACGTTTTTCGTCCCTTTTCACCCCTTTTAAATTTCGAATTATTTAGGAAATGTTCTTAGAGATCATTTATATCTTATAAGTAACTACCATGCCTAGTTTCAAGTTGCTAGCTCCTGCAGTATTAAAAAAACCAATTTTGATCGTTTTTTGCTCCTTCACCCTCTTTGGGGTACTGGCACCGGCATGAAATACAGCCTATGTTGGAACGAGGACTGCCACCTACGTTTTCACACCATTATTTTTTAAATCGGTTCGGTACTTCCTGATATTCCGTAGAAAACGCAATTTAGAAGGTTTTTTAGAACGTTTTTCGCTCATTTTCACCCCTTTAAAATTTCGATTTTTTAGGAAATGTCCTTAGAGATAATTTGTATCTTATAAATAACTGTCCCGTCTAATTTCAGGATTCTATGCCCTTCAGTAACACGAAAATCGCAATTTAGAACGCTTTTTGCTTCTGCAACCCCTAGGTGGTAGTGACACCGACATTAAATAAAGCCTATGTTGGAGCAAGGGCAATCATCCATTTCCTACCATTACTTTTGAAATATATTGTGTGCTTTTTGAGATTGCGTAAAAATAGCCATTTAGAACGTTTTTAGAACTCTTTTAGCGCATTTTCACCCCTTTTAAATTTCGAATTTTTTAAGAAATGTTCTTAGAGATCATTTATATCTTATAAGTAACTACCATTCCAAATTTCATGTTTCTAGACCCTTCAGTAATACAAAAAAATCGAATTCTAGAACGTTTTTTTCCTCCTGCGCCCCCGTTGGGGGCAATGACACCGGCATGAAACATATCCTTTGTTGGAGCAAGGGTTGTCACCATTGTTTTTGAAATCGGTTAGGTACTTTTCTAGATTACGTAAAAATCGGCATTAAAACATTTTTTAGAACGATTTCGACTCATTTTCACTTCTTTTAAATTTCGAATTGTTTAAGAACTGTCCTTAGAAATCCTTTATATCTAATAAGTAGCTAATATTTCAAATTTCATATTTCTGGGCGCTTCAGTAACACACAAATCGCATTTTTAGAACGTTTTTTGCTCCTGCACCCCCTTTGGGGTAGTGGCACCGACATAAAATATAGTCTATCTTGTAGCAAGCGTCGTCACCATCATTTTGACACCAATATTTTTTTAATCGATTTGGTATTTCCTGAGATTATGTTAAAACTACCATTTAGAACGTTTTTTAGAACGCATTTTGTGCATTTTCACCCCTTTTTAATTTCGAATTGTTTAAGAACTATTTTTAGACATAATTTATATCTTATAAGTAACTAATATTCCAAATTTCATGTTTCTAGGCCATCCAGGAACACAAAAATTGCATTTTTAGAACGTTTTTTGCTCCTGCACCCCTTTTGGCCAGTGACACGGACATAAGATATAGCCTATGTTCTAAGTTGGACTAACACCATCATTTTGATATTATTACTTTTGGAATCGGTTCGGTAGTTCCAGAGCTTACCTCCTACAAATAAACAATTTTTACCTCTTTATAATAGGAGTATAGATTATCATAGAAAACTAAAAACTGGCAGAAGATATTTTTCTATTTTAAAAGTTTATTTTTCTGATACTAATGTTTTTATTTCGGAAAAAATCTACTGTTATATTCCATAATTCTTCCACCGTGGTTTTCAGATTCAGACTTTTCAAAGGAATTGCGATTTTTCCAGAAACTCTCTCTCTCTCTCTCTCTCTCTCTCTCTCTCTCTCTCTATATATATATATATATATATATATATATATATATATATATATATTAACAAAGAAAAAAAAAACTTTTAACTTCATGTTGCAGAAAATATTTCAAAAAAGCAGAACTTTATCCTCTTTCCCTGATATATAAAACGCTTTGGATGCATTTTTCGTCATTAAATTTTGTTTCAGCATTCAAACGATTAACAAATAGTTAAAAAGGATGTTTAAATATTGATTAATTGATTAACTAATAAAAAAACGCATTATTAATACTGTTATTGAAGTATTTTTAACTGGATTTTGTTTTCTTATCTATAAAAAGTTCCCGATGAATTTAAAGATTGAACAAATCTCGTGTTATCACGAATATTTAGTCTCCCAACCTTCAGTCAGATTACCAGCTTTTAAATTTCAAAAACATATTACTACGCTTTTTATATCGGCCCTTACTAAAAAGGCCAGTTTATAAATTGAAATATTACTAACCATTTTGGATTACTTATATTTTATAATAGCAATAATGTAACATTAAAACTGAGGATATCTTAAAATAGAAGAATTAATTGGTGAACTAATAAAAAACGCATTATTAATGGAGTTTGTTTTGTTATCTATAAAAAGTTCCCGATTAACTTAAAGATTGAACAAATCTCATGTAATCACGAATATTTAGTCTCTCTACTTTCAGTCAGATTACCGCATTTTAAATTTCAACAACATTTTACTATTCTTTATGTACCAGCTTTTATAATATCTTAACTGAAAAGGACAGTTTTTTTAAATTTAAGTAATATAAATCATTTTTCATTATTTGTATTGTTTATAGAAATAATAGAACAGTAAATCTGAAGATACACAAAAATATAAGAATATAATCCCAGAAGAAGCAATCGTAAAGCTCTTAATTTAATTTCCATTATATTTCATACTGATACAATGGATCTTAGAACCTCTATTGCTGCGAAAATGTTTTTTTTTCCTTAATTCCTCTATCGTATTTTTTTTAGCTACAATCGTTCTAAAAAGAACTACTTAAAAAGAAAAAAGAGAGAAAAAAGGAAAAAAAACTTACAACGCTGAAAAAAGAATAAAGAATATTACTTTGAGAAAGCTTGGTATGTTAGTCGATAAGTGTGAGCTACCACGCTGCATATTGTAACGCCAATAAAACTTAAGGAATTTCTCTTAACTAAAATAAAAAGAACATTGAGTTCGTTTTCTACTGTTTTTTATTGACGAAACACGGACACACACATCAGCTAACACACACAGTCTTAACATAAAAAAAAAAATTATCCTTTAAGAGCGCATCGCTCTTCCAGCAGAACCGATAACTGACCGCCTTGGGTCGTGTCACGGCAGCATCTCTTCCCACGGGGCCTTTTCCGAGAGATCAGTCTATCTCCTAGCCAACCCACGTGGTATACATTGAGTCATTTTAGCCAAAAAAGTTTCAGGTCTTACAAATTGCTACGCAGCACTTCTGAAGATATTTACATCAGTAAATCCGTTTACACTTTCCATCTGGATTTTGTGAAACATTGGCATGTGAATTTTATAGATAGGCATCTGGAGGTCCCAATTAAAAATGTTTATTACGCTATGGCCATCTGGTTTCTGAGTGAGCTCAGATAAAACGTCACAATTTTATGTGTACGACACTGGACTTTGGAACAATTCACGCAACCTTTCAAACTTTCGGGTTCGAGAAAATGAATACGAAGTGTCTTGTTAAACACCGAGGATTCCGAGTTAGTTTGACCACCTGACCTGGATATATGCTGTATAGCACATCAGGAACAATGGCGAAGAAAATATAGTTCTACATTATAAGGAACACTGTAAAATGTTTATGTAACATTACTCCATAAAATTGGTGGTAGCTTTGCTGTCCCCATTTCATTGAGTAGTTTAACGGATAAAGCTGGTGTTACGTTACACTAATGTGTAACATTATACCAGTTATATCAGTTTAAATTACACCATTATGTAAGTTAAATTACCATAAAACAGAAGGCAGAATGTCGCCATCAATTTTATGGAGCAATGTTACATATATATATATATATATATATATATATATTTTTTTTTTTTTTTTTTTTTTTTTTTTACAGTGCAGGGTTCCTCAATGGATTGTAGCGCCGCAGGGATTACTGTAATTTTATCCTTAAAAAAATTATTTACCTGATTTTATACAAATAATGTTAATGCTCAAAACAAATGCGTATTTTCCTAGAAACTTTAAGGCTGTTCTCAAATCCAAGAGGTCAACTTTATGACATGTTTTATTTTATTTTTGTTCAGAAATGCATGAAACTGGCAGGTAACGTTGTTTAGAAAATGTGTAATCGAGCTGTTTTTTTTTCGTTTTTATGCAAACGCAATAGATATTTCATAAAATAGAGACAAACTGGGAGCTTTGAACCGTAATTACGCGCGAAAGTAGAATAATCATTCAAGAAAGGGCGAAAAACGTGTTTGTCACGTGATCGAAATCGCTTATAACTCAATAGGTAAATTGTTGATCAAAAAATGAAAAACACAGTTCGATTCCAAATCATTTTCATGGTCAGGTTTTCCAACTTTATATCTTTCCGTTAAAATACGAATTTGTAAATGTGTCAAAACATTTTGCGCTTGGTGAGCAGAGCAGTTGAGAATAACCTTAAAGAGTTCAAATACCTTTTTTTGTATTATTCAAGTTCATTTTCTACTTTTCAGTACACTGCAAAAATCTTATTTCTACTAAACTGTGTTTAATTCTTCTTAGATAATCCCATCGCAACTTAAATGCATCTTCTCTTCTATTACATTAAAGAAAATTTCGTTTGCGTGCTAATTCTGAAATTTAAACTCTATTTGCACTAAGATAGACAAGATATTTTCCAAACAATACATATGTGAAAAAACAAATGTTTTAATATTATCACTTTTAAGAATAAAACATTCAGAAGCCTTTTTTTAAAAAAAATACTACTGCTTGATCATTTAAAATATGAATAAGTAGCCAAAAATAGAAATTTCTCCTTAAATGTCAAATATTTGAATTTTTGAAAGTTTTAGTTATAGAAAAAAATAGTTTTCATTTAACTATTTTATTTTTTATTTTTTTATTTTTTATTTTTATTTTTTTTAACATCGTGTATTAAACGACGTGTTTATTAGGAAGAGGAGTCTAAGTTATACTTATTCAATATAAGTAAAAAAAAACCCATAGCTAATAGGAAATGTATCTTTGAAGCGATAAAATCTTTGTGAATAAAATATTTTTTAAAAGTATTATACGTTTAAAATTATATTTTCAATATTTAAAAGACGAAAATTCTTTTTTAATTTCTTGTATCGAAACTTCTTATCTGCACCTCTTCTGTTTTTTCACATTTCTCTGAATCCAAATACAAGATAAATACTTAAAATAAACTAAATTTTAATAAAAAAGAAAAATTTACACGGAAAATTTGTAAAAAGAAAATAACGTTTTTATCCTGTAACTTCTATGTAGTAAGTGTTGACATGAATAGCGAGTAAAGATACAGATATCAGATTTTTTTACATTATGCATACATACGTGTTTTTAAAGAGAAAATTTTGAAATACCTCATTAAAAAAACCTAGCTCGATATGTGTTTTTTAAAACAACAAAATCTCTCAAAACACATCTTAAAATTATATTTTAAATATTTTTAACACCCTTTTCTTCATAATAAATATTGACGCTGCGTTTTTATCATCACTTTTGTCTTCTTTCAATCTTGCATAGAAATTTTTCATCAACATGTTCATTTTCTTTCGCATTTCTTGCCAAACGCATTATTTTAATCTTGTAATATCTAAATATGGAACACTCGTATATATATATATTTTCATGAATACTGCTTCAGATTTTACGACATAAAGGTTTAGAGGGGAAATCCATATTTCTGGTTTAATGATTTGATCTCTGAAATTTGAAAGATTAGAAAAAACACATGTTTTTATTTTATTTAAACAGAATAAACACGTTACACGTTAGTTTCTGAAGAGAAAATTATAAGAGATTTAAAACAAGCTTGCAAGATATGTGTTTTGGAAGTAGCAGAACTTTCCTAAAAAAATCTTAATGTTCCTCAATTTCCGTAATAATATTTTCAATATTTTCAATACATTTTCACCTTCTTTTATTGTTGTATAAAAACTTTCGTCTGCCTCTTATCTTTCTGTCACATTTCAGGAAATTCAGATTTTTTAATAAAGGTCAAACGTACCTAAATGATAATAAGCTCGTAAAAAGTATGTTTGATATTGTTCAAAACCAATATTTTAAGAAATATTTTTTTTTAATTCTGTAAAATCTAAACAGGAAACATTCGGGTACTTTTTTCATGAATACAGATTCAGCTTTCATGTATGAATAGAAGGGAAAATACACATTTCAGATTAAATGTCACAGATTTGACCTATGAAATTTTGAATGGTAGTAAAAATAGGAGTTTTTATTTTTTAACATGAAACTCACACATGTTATTTTCAAAAGAGAAAAAAACTGAATTTCAACATTATAAACAAGCTTTCAGATATGTGTTTTTTAGTAGTAAAACCTTTATAAACAAATCTTAATGTTACTTAAAATGATGTTTTAATATTTTTAAAACCTTTTCTTCTTCTCTAATTCTTGCATAGAAACTTTTCAGCTGATTCATTTATTTATTCCATATTTCAGGGAACTCATATTGAGCAATAATATTTAATATCTAAAAAATTAAAAGTGTATATTTCTGCGTATAATATACGCACCTACGATTTGAGACGATTTTTTTTTCTTTTTATGGGGTACATTCGACGTATTACGAGACCACCGGATCACCATTTTTCACCGGACTTTCACTTTACCTAAACTTAAGCTTTCATTTTAGTTTAAACTTAATAATTGTCCGACAACATCCGGCTCTGTTAAAATAAAACAAGTTGGAAATTGCCATCAAACGTGGCAAATGAGGCGCGTTCGTACTATAACTCGTTTTATGAATATTTTTTGCATCGTATATTGTACCGAATGTATATTTTAATGCACTTCAATAAGTGCATATCCATTTCATTCGGTTCGAAAGGCTGTAACATCATTAAAATGCGCTTGCAACACTTTTTTCCCATTGACCGTAATATAACGGAAAAATTTTGACTGTCCCTGTAATTAAACTATACGTCCGATTTTCATAAAACTTGAAATGAACTCGACTAAATTTCCCAACAATTATATATTTAAAATTCTAGACTATTCGGAAGATTGTAACATCATTAAAATGCACTTGCAATAATTTATTCTCATTGGCCGTAATGTAACGGAAAACTTTTGACTGTCCCTGTAATTAAACTATACATCCGATTTTCATAAAATTTGAAATGACTCGACAAAATTTTGCAACAATTATATATTTAGCATTTCAGACAATTCGATTGGGTATTTTTTGCTCAGTTATATGCGGACAGACGGACTGAACGACGACTATAGGTGCTACGTTTTTATACAGTGTGTCCACGTATAACATGACCGACCTTTATTTTCGCAACCGTTGGTCCTAAATGCATACTTCCAATTACAAAAATGGTCAAAATTAGGTGCAGGGTTAAGATAAAAAAAAAAAGTTTGAAGCGAAAAAATAATTTACTGAAGAATTTCAGAATCTAAATTTTTATACGGTCCCCCGGTCCTAGAAGTTACATTTAGTAAAATTTCTCTGTTACACTGGCAAGTAAGGCAAAAAAGTCCCGTTATTCTACGATTAAAATTGACCGAGTAATAGCTGGTTAAAGTTGGAGTATACTTTTTGCTGCATATTAGGGGTCATTCTCAAATTTAGCAGAAATATAATTTCGTCAGATATATTAAAGAAATGGTTGAAAGTAAAATTAGCATTGTAATATAAATTTGAAATCTTTAATCATTCTGTCATATTACTGCAAAATGCACAATTTGTATTGAACATCATAAGAGGATAAAAACAACAGATTTTTTGTTAAGGAAAAGGATGAAAAACAACACCCTCAATTCTTTACAAAATGATACATATTTTAAAATGCTGCCACCGTCTTTCAAAATTTGGGTTGTGGCCTGTTTTTTAGCTTTTGAAAATTGATTCTTATGTAATTTTTCGCACTGAATCCGAAAATGACCTTCATTTTAAACCATCACGTCAGGAATTTTCTGAAATCGCAAATTTCAAAGTTAAAAAGCTAAAAGTTAAAATTTATCCCCCTTCCTTTCCCAACCTCATCGGACTCACCGAGTTGTTTAAGCTGTAAGAAACCCAGTATAAGCCAAAAAATCTAATAAATTATTGAATAAAATAAAACTGAATAAAAAAGTCTTACATCTATTTTATAGTATCAGATTTTTTGCTATTTTTTAAACTTGAAATTTACGATTTGCGAAAGATAGTGACATGATGGTTAAAAATGAAGGTAATTTTTTTATTCAGCGTTAAAAAATACATAAAATGTAATTATAAAATTTTAAAAACACAACCATCGCAGGTATATGTTATCTAATCTAAAACTCTTTCGTAGACTTTTTGACGGTAATCATCCGAATTTTTTTGTGTTATCCTCTAATATAAATGTATAAGATGGTAAGAGTCGAAAATGATAATAATATTGCATTGTCATCGTATTTAAGTCAGCATGTAAAATTTAACTTCGATCGGACATTTGAAAGTAACCTAAAGTTCTAGTACAAATTTTAAACTGGAAAGACTATCATTGCAAGTTAAATAAAATCTTATGAAAATAACACAATTTTAGTTAAAAGAAATTATAGGTTTAAATCCTAACAAAATAAAACATATGTTAAAATACATTTATTTTAACTAATCTTAAACTTAACTAATAAAACTCAATCGTAATATTTGTACGATTTCTTTCAAAGCGCTTATACCTTGAAACATGCTTAAGTACCTTAAATACGATCCCTGAAAGCATGACAGAAATCATCTGTTTTGAGATGCATAAAAGTGGTTTAAGTCGTGCATTTCAACGTTACATAATTCGGTCAATTTTAATGTTAGATGAATGGGACTTTTTTTTTGTCTTACTTGTTAGTGTCACGGTAAAGTTTTACTAAATATCACTTATAGGACCGGGGGACAGTATATAAATTTAAATTTCGATTTTTTTAAATAAATTTTTTTCTTGACTCAAATCGCTTTAAAAATAATTCTTTACCTTATTTAAACCATTTTTGTAATTGGAAGTATGCATCTAGGACCAACGGTTGCGAAAATAAAGGTCGGTCAGGTTATACGTGGACACAATGTATAATTACGAACGCACCTAAAAAAGAAAATATTTCTTCTTGTGCCTAGTAACAGACTAAAAAGTGTGTTCCCAAACTTAATTTGTTTGCCATGCGAAATTATCCAGACACACTGCCTCTATAATTTTGACTGTTGGCACTCGTTGCTGCTCAACTTTTGAAACGTATAAAATTATTTCATTCTGTTCTTGGTCACTTGCTTTTAATTATGTTTCTTAGTTAACGTTCATTATTGTCACCTTTTAATTTTTGCGCTCCACTAATTTGTTTTGGAATCCCTCTGATTTTTTTTTTCTTTTTAATTTTGCGATTTTGGCGGATACCCTCTTCCATTGTAATCGTTTTGGCGTTAGGATTCAATATTGCTCTTTGTCACCTTCATTGACGACATTAACGGAAGAAAGACACGTGACTCTTCTTATCACTTTCTCTCCACATAATACATTATTGGATGATTTTGATATGAATTTGTTATTCCGCAAATGCCCTAGTCTCTGTGCGAAATTGTTTATCATTCTACTCTGTGTTGTCTTCTAAATTACTTAACCCTTAAATGCCTGATTTTTTTTCAAAAATCATTGTAATAATGTTTTTCGGCTTTCATTTTTTAAATAAATCATGGGAAAAATACTTAAAAAAATCATATTTTGTTTTAAGTATGATTTACGGCTAAAATACAGTTTGTTACTATTCGACAATACTGGTCTTTAATTGAAAAAAAATTCCTTGATAAATTTCTATAATATTAAACACACAAGAATTTTAGGAACTATAATAAGAAATAAATTTTACTTGCTCACTGCAGAACAAAATAGGGTATTTCGCAAGCTTCCAAACAAAACAAAAAGAACAAGTATCAATAATTGAAAAAATAAATGTATCTTTATTCTTAAACAGCACAAGTGTTGCCATCTACATGTTGAAAATCGATTTAATGATATTTTCAGAATTATTGACAACATTAGGCATTATAGCTTCAATATTATTCTAATAGTATTTTAGAGCCTAAACTGGGTATGTTGCCGAAAAGCAACTCCCGGCATTTAAGGGTTAATGTGGAGTATTAATTGACTTTTAGTATGAGAATTTTAAGGCAGAAGTCTCTCTATATTAATACTTGGAAATTTTTCCAGAGAGAGACATTCACCTTGCATATAATATTTCAAATAAAAATAACATTTCACATTAATTGCGTTAAAGGCTCAAAGGCCAACCTAGTGAAAAAGATTCCATGCTGGGACTATAACATGCTCGGTTGGCCTTTGCGCCTTTTAAGCAATTAATTTGAAATTTGATTTTCATTTTAAATATTGTACGCAAAGTGAATATTTCTCTCTGGAAAAATTTCCAAGTATTAATATAGTAGTTTCAAACAATGCTGGATTTAATTGAATTTCGTGGATGCCCTATGTCGGTGGCTCACGGAAAAATATTCCATCTTGTGCTGTGTTTGTAGGCTGGCCCAAACTGTAATAGTGACAATTTCCAGGATGGGTATCGTCCCTTTTGGTTTAGTAGATAGAATGTCAGTGCGGTATACTGATGGACCGGGTTAAAGTCCTGGCATGGAATCTTTTTCACTAGGTTGGCCTTTGCGCTTTTTAAGCAATTAATTTGAAATTTGATTTTCATTTGAAATATAGCAGTCTATGTAATTATTTAGAAAGAACCTGGCTCTTATAGCAAAATTATGTTTGGCGCGGAACAGCGTCGTACTAATATGTGTTATCCTTATGGGATTTGTTCAGGGTGTTACTCAGATTTTAAAATATCATTATGGGCAATATTTGCTCTAAAGAAAATAATGGCACCACAAAATGTCATGTGCAAGAAAACACCTTCAATGCCCCGTCATAATGCACACGCCAGCTTATATACGTTTTCAGTAAATTCCTTTTACATTTCTCAACTCATGCAAATAATACTTACAGCCAATAGGATGATCTAAGGTCCATTTTTTTTACTTTAAAGAAAGTATCCTGAAACAATTTGTTGTCCCGAGTCATCATGTGCAGACTGTAAACCCTTGGTTTAGCGTCTAGTTAGTAAAGTGATTTGGACAATTTTGTTGTGTATATGAACTTATCAGATCGAGTACTTACTTCTATTGCAGACTGTTTTCTTTCCTACAAGGAATCAAGTCCTTCGTAATATTTCTTTACTTGAATATTTTGCAGTTGGTGCTTTAAAACTATTCTTTCTACTCTGGGTGACAAGGCATTTTGTTTGCCTCTAGCGTTTCCCTTTTCATATTCGTCCTTTAGACTTATTTTTTGTAACTTTTTTCGTTCTTCTTTAGATCTTTTATCTTTTTTGCAAAATACTGACACACAATTCCTAAAAATACAAAATATTCAACAGCAACTTTTATCGTTTACAGTCTGTTTACTTGCTTTAGGCATTTATATAATTTAATAAAACTCACAAAACGTTAGAACTATCCCAGCTAAAAATGAACTGCAGTTTTTCTACAGAAGTGGAGTATTTTTGAGGGTTTTTTCTATACTCAACTATAGATTTTCTGTAGTGCAAACTTGACTGTAAAAATACTTTAGAAATTTTGCGTCTAATGTGGCATAATTTTGTAGTACTTTATTTCAGAAATACTCTATGCTATTAAATAATACTATAGTATATATTATATAGTATATAGTATATAGTATATATTCAAAAATACTATAGATTATGTGAAGTCATCATAAACTTTTAAAATAATGAGATTTTGCGTCTGTAGTAATACTGCAGTATTGAAGTAATTTTATCTCTTTAATTTTACCAGTTTCTCGTATAATAAGATTATATTATATATTATTATTATATATAATATATATATTATATATTATAATAAGATATATTTCATTTACAAGTTGTATTACAGCTTCTTGTTTTAAAGTCGGATTACCATTTCACAGGTAAGTAATTTATTTTCTTTTGAAGAACATAATTGCTTGATAATTTGTTTATTAAAGCAATTCAGTTTTCATGTTTTTAGCAGCTTGCTGTGTTTTGTTAAGTGCATATAAATTTTATTTTATGTAATTTTCTTTTGTTTACATTGCTTAAATAGTACATATGGGTGGTGTTTACTTTATGATATTCAAAGAAGTATCTCCTTTATTTATAAGCAATTTGCTTAATATTTCTGAATTTTTTTTTATATTTTTTTACATTTGCTTTGAGTACTGAGACTGAGGGCTATTTCAATGATTATATATTTTATATTTACAGGGTTCCCAGCGTCATGGAAAGTAAGGGAATTTCAAAGTAGTCAGGGAGATTTCAAAATATATAAGGAAAGTCATGGAATTTACAAACATCTTCTAAAAAGTGTTGGAGGAAAAAAAAAATGCGAAATTCATCAAATAGTCTCGGGGAAAAATCACAAAGTTCATCAAGCAATCAAAAAAAAAAAAAAAAAAAAAAAAAAAAAAAAAAAAAGAGAGAAATTTGAAGAACAATCACAGTAAATAAATGATTAATTTTGATAAAGGATTGCAAAAATAAGTAGCAAATTTCATTGTATGACCGTTTTGAGTCGGGGAATTTCTTGAGATTTGATCAGGGAATTTGCCAGTCATGTTTTGCTGAAAACCGTGATTTATGTTTGAATACCTTAAATAATTTTATGTAGTTACAAATTTTAGAATACTTAAACAATTGTGAAGACAGATTTGTTTTACTATTGATAAATAGAAATGACAGAGATAGTGTTAACTCTAGAACAAAGGGGCCATAACATTCTGTTCTCAAAAAAGGTGCATTTGGAGTACATGCTGAGGAAGGGGGGTGGGTAAACCTTACTCTAAAGTATGAATGAGAGTGTTTGTTAAACAAATTAAAATGAAAGAAAGATAGATGTTAAATTTGACAGCTAGGGATAATTTTGTGGTCCTGAAATGCAGTAACGACTATCGACCACTAATTTATTTTCTAGCCTTTCTAGTCTTATTTTCTTGTGAGGCTTATTTTTTTCACATGGCTGATGGACGAATTTTGCTATTTTTTTATGTGACTGATCAATTTCGCAATATTTTTATGTAACCAACTGATGAATTTAATGTTTTTTTTTTTTTTTTTTTTTTTTTTTTCATGCAACTGATTGACAAATTTCGTGTTATTCATGCGGCAAAATTAGCAATTTTGTTCTCTACAACCGATTATCAAATTTTTCAATAATTCTATGACTGATTTGTGAATTTCGCATTTTCATCCTGTGAGAGATTCACAAAACTTGCATTTTTTTCCCATGTCTGACTGTAAAAAAGAATTATCTTTTGATCTGGGACTAATTGATAAATTTTGAGATATTTTCATGCACCTGATTGACAAATTTTGTAAATTTTCTTTCGACGGAAATATATGACATATATTCCCCTTAAATTACTTAAAGTCCTTCCGGCCAGTGCCGGGAGGAAGAGGTAGCTTTCATAATCCTTATTTTAAAAAAGCCAACTTACATCATGCAAACACACGAAGCTCAATTTAGTGGAAACCGAATATAGGAGATTCAATACTAATTTTTATCAATATAATGAATGAGAATTTCGCGAAATTAGTCAGCTTTATCCAAGCTGCTTTTCTTTAAAGTAACTTATATTTGGCTGCCAAATTCGGCAATTTCTTAAAGTGCCTGTCATTTTAAGACAACATGGTGGATGAGGCTAAGCAGTGAACTTGGTCGAGACCTTAGTAATTGCTGTGCACATGCTCACTCACATTGTAATCGATTAATATATAGGAGTGCTGTCGCATGCAAAAAATCAGATTTTTCAAAATGTCACCCACAATAGAAATTGAAACTGCTATATCTGAGCCATTTTTTAAGGTAAAGACAAACAAAAAATGCTCCTGAATCCTTATATCAAGATCAAATACTTAAGAAAGAAACCTTTTTCAATTTCTAATTTTTTTGCACCTCACTTTAAATATATATATATTTTTTAATTTAATGGCCGCCATTTTGAAACAAGATGGCTGATGAATCTGGCCAGCGAACTTGGTCGAGGTGTTGATGTATACTATCCGCATGCCTTCTTACATCGAAATAGGCGAATACGTGTGTTATCGCGTGACAAATACAAGATCGTTTCAAAATGTTAGCCATGCTAGAAATTCAAAGTGCTATAAATCAACCATTTTTTAAGATATCAACAAAAGAACAAATTTTCAGAAACAAAAACTGCTCCGGAATCTTTGTATCAAGGCCAAACACATAAAAAAAATCTTTTTCATTTTCCAATTTTTTAATACCTCATTTTGAATTTTAAATTTAATTTTTTTTAAATGGCAACCTTTTTGAAAGAAGATGGCGAATGAAGCTGGCCAACGAACTCGGTCGAGACATTGGTATGTACTATGTACAGACCAAGTTACATCCAAATAGGTTCATAAATACGCCTGTTATCGCATGACAAAAATCAGGTCGTTTTAAAATGTCAGCCACAAAAGAAATTCAAAATGCTATTACTCAGCCATTTTTTTTTTTATATATAGACGAAAGAAAAACTGTTCCGGAATCTTTGTATTAAGGTCAAACACATACAAAAAAAATCTTTTTCATTTTCCAATTTTTTGGTATCTCATTTAAATTTTTTTTATTTTTTAATTTTTTTAAATGGCCGCCATTTTGAAACAAGATGGCGGATGAAGCTGGCCAACGAATTCGGTCGAGATATTTGTATGTACTATGTACACACTAAGGTACATCCAAGTCGGTTCATAAATACGCCTGTTATTACGTGAGAAAAATCAGGACGTCCAAAATGTCAGCCACACTAGAAATTCAAAATATTATAACTCAGCCATTTTTTAAGATATAGACGAAACAAAAACTGCTCCGAAATCTTTGTATAAAGGTCAAATACATAAGAAAAAAATATTTTTCCATTTTCAATTTTTTGGTACCACATTTCAAATTTTAAATTTTTTTAAAAAATTTAAATGGCCGCCATTTTGAAACAAAATGGCGGATGAAGCTGGCCAACGAATTCGGTCGAGATATTTGTATGTACTATGTACACACTAAGGTACATCCAAGTCGGTTCATAAATACGCCTGTTATTACGTGAGAAAAATCAGGACGTCCAAAATGTCAGCCACGCTAGAAATTCAAAATGCTATAACTCAGCCATTTTTTAAGATATAGACAAAACAAAAACTGCTCCGGAATCTTTGTATAAAGGTCAAATACATAAGAAAAAAATATTTTTCCATTTTTAATTTTTTGGTACCACATTTAAAGTTTAATTTTTTTTTTTAAATTTTAAATGGCCGCCATTTTGAAACAAAACGGCGGATGAAGCTGGCCAACGAACTCGGTCGAGACATTGGTATGTACTATGTACACACCGAATTACATCGAAATCGGTTCATAATTACGGGCGTTACAGTGTGACATATGTCAGATATATATATATATATATATATATATATATATATATATATATATATATATATATATATATATATATATATATATATAAATTTTGAACGGAGGGTGGTTTCGGGGTCTGGGGGTCATGATCGATGAAAATATACCAAAATTTTTTGAAATCGCTTTCCTCCGAACGGCTGCGATAGGTAGCTTTTTTGTAAAGAAAGCTACCTGATAATCTTGACATTAATGTAAACATACCCTTAATCTCTGATTCATCTGTTGTAAACAAACAGCCATCATTTGCGACAACAGTTGTAGATTTGTCCCCAAACCACTACTTTGTAGGAATTTTAGAATTTTTTCAGTTAATAATATAGAATTGTGTTTACTTGTTGTCTATATATGAAATTATCTCAAAATTAAGGAGCTTTTCATTACTTCTCTCTTCAAGTGGGCAACGCATAGAAAATAGTGTCAGAATGAACAAAGTAACAAAGCCCTCTAATACAAAGATTACTCTAGTTATTATGACGCAATTTTCTTTGAAAAAGTTTTGTTATGTGCAATTTTATATAAGGAATTTTTGGGATTTTTTTAAAGAAAAATTAAATTATGTGACATTTATCATATTTTATGAAATTCATATTTTGAAACTTGCATTGATAATTTCAGTTCTATTCAATTAAAAAAAAATTGACACATAATATCTATGTTTATTCTATGTTTTTTTTTTTTTTTTTTTTTTTTTTTTTTTTTTTTTTTTTTTTTTTGTACTGAAATATATCGGAAAAAATTGAGTAAAATATTTTTATAAATTTCATGCTTGTAATTTAAATATATACATTATTAGCATTATATATATATATATATATATATGAATTATTTATTCCTTAATTGGTATCTTATATATATTTATATATACCTAGGTAGCTAATGTTTTAGCAATATTTTAAATATTATACGCTTAGATCATTGCTGCAAAAGCGCATAATCTTTGTGTATTACCATATGATTTCTACTTTTTGTAGTTATCTGATACCTCCCTTAGGAATTTCCATTAAATTTTTCATTCTTATCATCGCAAAGTTTCATTTTATGATATTTACCTTTCTAGTTATGTATTTTATATGTATTTTATTACAGCTTTGTGGCGTCCATTTTTATTGTCAATTCATTCACAATAATGCGGTTTTTGATGATGGTCGGTAATGTTTAATTAATGGTTATATATATATATATATATATATTTCTCACATCAGATGGCAGCACAGTTATTGGATTCACTCAGATGCTCAGCTGTAGATCACATGTTAAAATAGTCTTAACTTTGTTTTCCATGCTGATATGAAGTAGTTTTGACTCTTAGTATGTCATTCAGGAATTGTGCTCTAATAATTTTTAATATCCTGTATGAGGTGTATCTTTCTTTAAATCTTTTTGCTTTTTATTTTCTATTTTCTGTAATGTTTGCGTTATAAGGAGCTAAATTTTGTCATTTTAGGCTTAATGCCGACAAAATTGGATGAAATAACGCATCTTCTATGAATGAACTCACAAGCTCCTCTGACGATTCTGTGAGTCATTCATAGTTTCTTATTTTACATACTGGTTTCCTATGTTCATTTCTAAATCATCTTTAGAACTTTATTAATTTCTTCATGTATTTGCAATTTCAAATTTATTATATATATATATATATGATGCGGGAAATCTGTATCTCCTGACTGGATTTATCCCTGTGCGTTTGTTATGATGAACACTTTTCATAAGGGGTGTTCTCAAATGCAAAGGGGTAACTTTATGAGATACGTTTTAAATTATTTTTGTTCGGAAATACGTGAAACTGTGAGGTGCTTGTATTCAGAAACTATGTAATCGAAAGATGTTTTCAGACGTGTTACTTTACGGCAGAAACACGGAAATCCGCTTTTTCGGCAGTGAGTTCTATTATCCCGGGGATCGATGCAAATATGCATTAAAATTTGTTGACATTTTTAATGGGGGAAGGGATATAGTGGGAGTGGATGAAATATAACAAAAACGCGAGTACGAACAAGTTTTCTGATTGGTCAATCTCATTTCGCTAACAGCGTAAATGTATCTGTATCCCGGCAGCAGAAGAACTCCTCAACTCAACTGTCGATATCCGGCGATTGTTTACAATACATGTGACTCCATTCCCGCTCACTTTTTCTTATGCTACGCTTGATCGTTCCTCTTAATTTTTATAGCCCTTTTTGCTCTTGTAATACTTCCGCGTTAATTATTGTTTTTTAATTGAATGTCCATAACCATAAGATTGCTAAAATTATGTACCGAGCTAGATTTGTCTCTTTGAAAGGACTCTGAGACCATGCCTGCAGATTCAAAAAGGGAGATCTAGCTCGGTACATAATTTTAGCAAAGGACTCGTATACTTCCAAAAAACAGGCCCCTTTTTTTAAAACAAATCGAATAGAGACAACAATAGAAAATAAAACGAAGTATTACCAATACAAATATTTCACAGGAGAATTTTGTAGTTTCAAGATATTATCATTATTATTATTTGCTTTTTTCAAAAGAATAATAGAGGTGCTGTTTTTTTTTTCTAGTTAACTAGAAGCTAGTTGAGTAATTCAGAATTAATTTAAGTTTTTTATTGATTAGTTGCAGTTTTTGTGTATTGTTCGTTTTTTTTTTTTTTTTTTTTTTTAAATATATAAATTTTCAAGTAGTGCTTCTGGTTTTAAACAATGAAATGTTTTTAACTTAGATATATAATTTATTTAAAACAATGTGTATGGCAACCACAATTAAAACAATGTGCATGCAAATTTTTTTGGATGTGGGACAAGAAGGGTGATATTTTACAGCGGTAGAATTGATAAAAAAAAGTCACTGGTTCCAAGGACCAGTAAGCATGAGAATTTACTGGTCTGCAGTTATCACTGGCCCGCTACATAAAATTCTATTAAGTCCCTTTCACCCTTGAGTGACCTCCCCCCCCCCCCCCCTCTTAGAATATAAACCAAACTTCCTTTACAGCCATCCAAAATTTTCAGCATAGTAAAATTGTAATTTACTAAAAATTAAATAAACAGTATGCATAACGAAAAACTATAAAATTAATTAGATGTTTTATTTATCTGATTATTTATTTCAAATGACTGAGATTTAATGCAATTTTTTTTAAATTATTGTGTGATTTGTGGTTTTCTAGGGGACAGGTAAGTTAAGTTTACCTGTGAGAAAGGGGGAAAAGTTACTGGTCCTGCAGACTAGAGATGCAACGAATATTCGGCCTGTCTGCCGAATATTCGGCTTCGGCCGAATATCAAGTCCATTATTTGGCCTTGGCCGAATAATACACTGTAATAAATGTTTTTATATTTACACAGTATAACTTTTTAATTTGACAATTTATATTCATCATATATAATGAAAATTTTATTTGAAATTAACTAACACTTTTTTTTCCATTAACTTTCATACTCCGAATGGGTTTTATCTACCCATTTTTATATAAGAGGCTAATTTAGGAATCATGTTTAAAAAAAAAAAAATATGCTGTATCAGTAAATACAAAAAGTATCTGTAATAAGCTAACATAATCTGTTAAATTTAAAATTAATCTATTCAAAATTGTTTTAATACAGCTGTAACAAGCTAATTCATTTTTTTTTATTTATTTTTTTTTTATCATAATGTGAAGTTTAACATTTAACCCTTGTTACATAAAAACATATTTCTTTCAATAATATTTTGAATTATACCTATAAAGAACATAAATATATGATTGATTAGATATAGATGTACTATATGTATAAGATATTTAAGTCGTATATGTTGCAATAGTTAAGGGTATTTTTTTTTTTTTTTAAGTAAAATACGCTTAAAAGTGAAATATAATTTAAGTGATTTTTTTTAAGCCTGTTACTATTTCTTATTAAATATTGAAAGAAATGTAAATACTAAATTCTTTTAATTAGTATGCATTTACGTTTTAGATATTTTTTTCAAGAATAGCATTGTAATGCCTTAAAAAACAGTTAAAATGTTTTCAATAAACGTAGATTGTGATGCAGAAATAATAATAATCAGCATTCTCAGATGATAGTCTTTTTTTTCCCGTAAATCTTACCTGCTTCTGAAAATAACCTCTCACTATATATGGTACTTCCTGGTGCAGAAAGGTACTTTTTGGCTAATTGTGAAACGTTTAGAAAGTCTTCTGAATTTTTCGCCCACCGCCCCAAAGGACACTGTTGTCTTTCTAGTAGTGGCTGGGAAAGAAAATTACTAATATCTTTTACTCTTCACATTGAGGCGCACTTTCTAAAGAGGCTTCACTGCTGACAGCAAAAAAAAAAAAAAAAAAAAAAAAAAAAAAAAAAAAAAAAAAAAAAAAAAAAAAAATAATAATAATAATAATAATAATAATAATAAAGATAAATAAAAATTGTGAGCTTTATAAAGCCATGTTAATTGTGAGCTTTATAAAGTCTACAGTGATTTACACCATTTTAGAGGATATTCCTTTCACCCTTTCTATCAGTGGTTTTTCTTAAGATATTAAGATTTCTTATTTTTTATTTTATTTCATCTGAAAGCTGAAACTTATGTTTCCTAGTACTTTTAAAATTTTGTCATTATTTTAAAATGTAACAACAACACATATAATATCTATTAAAATGTAACTAGACAGTACCTGATGAGGAACTTTTGCTAAGAATTTTTTTTTTCTTTCGGTGGGGGGGGGGGGGGGGGTCGGAATTATTATTGAGGCAATTTTTAGGCCGAACATGGCCGAATATTTTTTCAGAGTAAAATAATGCTTTAAAAAATTAAAAATTTGTATATATAAATAATTTTTTTAAAGAAAACAATACATTTTAAATGTGAAATATACAAGAATTGTGCATATAAAGCATACCATATTTTGTTTTTAGGCAAAAATAAGTTCATTATTCGGCTGCAACTTGGCCGAATATTCGGTATTCGGTTATTCGGCCAAACCACTATTCGTTGCTTCACTACTGCAGACCACTAAATTTTTCAAACTAGTGGTCGATTGCATTTTTGGTGGTCTCGGACCAGCAGACCACCAAGGATTTCGAACGCTGTTTTTTAAACCAAAGGGCATACAGAACCGCTCGTTGCCTACCATGGCACAACTTCATTGTTTTGGCCTATGGAATTCATACCTCTGCTCAGAGTGTCAAGTCTTGGAAACCACTGACCACTACCTTCTAGAATGCTGAAAGTTTCGCACAGAGCAAGCTCAACTCTGTCAGCGATTAGATCTGTCTGCTGACAGTGCGATGAATTCTGATGAAGGGGAGTTCTTCCTGGAATTTAATCCCAATAAAAACAAGTTCTCTTCTGTGAATGTACCGTCTACTGAAAGAGCTGTTTATAGAGAACTGTATTAGCAATTTTGGATCATTAGAGGTAAAAAGCCGCCAAGTGAAGCGAAGCTGAAAACCTCATAATCGAGCGTAGGCTCCGATAATCAAATCAAATCAACCAAAGGGCAGGTGGTGTGCAGTATACCCACCACCCCGCCCTAAACTGCCTAAGGAAACTCTGGTAAGAGTGCATTTTGGCAGTTTTAAAAAAAAGCATGTCACTGCACCCGTAAAAATATTCGGCACAGATGTTACCATAACACCAACCAAACCTCGTTACCATATCATCTATATCCGGTTTACCATATCAAGCAAAATAATGACACTTTGGCACCAGTTAAGTACCCGGTGCTTATATGACATTGGCGTCAGAAAAAAATCGTGCCAATATGGAGTGTATATGACATCTGTGCCAAATAAAGATATATTACATTTATCGCTTATTATTATCGTATTACAGCTTATTGATTTAAAGTTGGATTACCATTTCACCGGTAAGTGATTTATTTCCTTTTTAAGAACATAATTGGTTGATAATTGTTTAATAAAGCATAGCAGCTTGGTGTGTTTTGCTAAGTGCATATAAATTTTATTTTATGTAATTTTCTTTTGTTTACATGTCTTAAAACAGTACATATTGGGTGGTGTTTACTTTATGCCTGTCAAAGAAGTATTTCTTTTATTTATAAGTAATTTGCATAATATTTCTGATTTTTTTTTAATGTTTTTACTTTTGTTTTGTGTTCTGAGACTAAGGGCTATTTCAATGATTATATTTTTTATATTTACTGTGTTCCCAGTGTCATGGACAGTCAGGGAAATTTCAAAATATCTAGGAAAAGCAGGGTTGGAAAAAAACCAGGTTTTTTTTTGTAAAAAACCAAAAAACCGGTTTATTTGGTTTAAACCAGGTTTTTTTGGTTTAAACCGGGTTTTTTTAAATATAATTTCCTATTGCATACAGATGCATATCTGGTGATAAAATAAACATTTTTGGATATTATATAAGTAATATAACTTTTGAAAATATTTAAATTAAATGATTACAGTCAATTATATAGAAAATTGAAATCATTTCTAATTTAAACATTATTAGTAACAGCTATGTCTTATGTTCAAAGTACACTAGTAAACTGCTCTACACAGTGAAACATTGATACCTTGAAAATCGTATAAAGAATCCTTTGATTAATAATATAATAAACAATCAATAAACATTTGATGCAGTTTCATGAATATAATATATTATTATGTGGTTGTTGTTATTATTATTTTTTTAATATCCAAATACTTCTGGTTATTTTGTTTTCTGAGTGATAACTCCAGTGTCCAAGGCAACATTTTTGGCCATTAGATTCAGCAACTAACAGAAAAGATTGATTGGTATTATTGAAATGCTATAACTAGCACTCAATTTTTGCAAGCTGTGTTATTCAATTTAATATCTTAAGTTACTCTTTTAAATTCTTTAAGGATAATCTTCCCCAATCCCAATCCAGAAAATTTTCTTTTACAACTTAACCAAAATCTTAAAGATCATTGTATTTTGTTATTAACTACTGTAAATAATCTGCATTTTTTAAATGAAAATATTTTATGCTAAATATTGGATATTATTTATCTATTTTATCTTTTCTAATTTCACATGTTTTAAGAAAAATCTTTAGGGTACCAGATATGTTCATCAACACATGCTAATTTTCATTCTACATGCATAGAAACATGACCTAGGCTCATTATGTCTCATGTTGACTGCTGAGATGAAGTGTTAAAAGTAGAAATTACTTCTATCTATAATTTAAAACAATTAAATTACAAAAAAAAAGAAAATATTATATTAGATTTTTTTCTAAAAAAACCAAATGGTTTTTTTGACAAAAAAACCAATTGGTTTAAACCGTGGTTTAAACCATGGTTAAAACCACTTGGTTTAAACCGTGCCAACCCTGAGGAAAAGTCAGGGAATTTACAAATATTTTCTAAAAAATGTTGGAGAAAAAATGAAACATGATGCGATCGTGTGATATGCGAATTTGTCTGAAAGATCGTGGAAAAAAGACGAATTTCGTCAAAGAATCGCAAAAAAATGTGGTTTTTATCAATGGTAGCAAAAAAACGTGAATTTTACTAAATATCGTGCAAGATCAGCGATTTTTGGCAAAAGATCATGGAAAATGCACAATTTTTGGCAAAGGATTGCGAGAAAAATGCGATTTTCGTTAAAGGATCACGAAAAAGACACGACTTTCATCGCAGAATTGAAAAAAAACATGATTTTTGCCAAAAAATCGTGTAAAATATTCAAATTTCTGCAAAAGATTGTGTGAAATATGCAAATTTCTTTGAAAGGTCGTGGAAAGACTGCGAATTTCGGCGAAGAATTGTGAATTTCATCAAAGAATCGCGAAAAAAATGTGATTTTTGTCAAATGATCGTGAAAAAAGGTGCGTATTTCGTCAAACGATCTTGTAAAATATGCGAACTTCTTTGAAAGGTCGTGGGAAAAACGATAATTTCGTTAAAGAATCGCAAAGAAATGTGATTTTTGTCGAATGATCGCGAAATGAACGTGAATTTTGTTAAAAGATTGTGGAAAATGAGCGAATTTTGGCGAAAGATTGTGGAAAACGCCAGATTTTTGGCAAAAGATCATGGAAAATGCACGATTTTTGGCAAAGGATTGCGGTAAAAGTGCGATTTTCGTTAAAGGATCACGAAAAAGACACTATTTTCATCGCAGAATTGCAAAAAAACATGATTTTCACCAAAGGATCGTGTAAAATATTCGAATTTCTGCAAAAGATTGTGTGAAATACACGAATTTCATCAAAAGATCATGTAATATGCAAATTTCTTTGAAAGGTCGTGGAAAGACTGCGAATTTTAGCGAAGGATTTTGAATTTCGTCAAAGAATCGCGAAAAAAATGTGCTTTTTGACAAACGTTCGTGTAAAATATGCGAATTTCTTCGAAAGATCGTGCGAGTTTCATAGAAAGATCGAATAATATGCGAATATCTTTGAAAGGTCGTGGAAAAAACGAGAATTTCGTCGAAGGATTGCGAATTTCGTTAAAGAATTGCAAAGAAATGTGATTTTTGTCAAATGGTCGCGAAATAAACGTGAATTTTGTTAAAAGATTGTGGAAAATGAGTTAATTTTGGCGAAAGATTATGGAAAACGCGAGATTTTTGGCGAAAGATCGTGGAAAATTGGAGATTTTTGCCTAAGTGCCGTGTAAAGTATGCAAATCACTTCAAAAGATTGTGCAAATTTCGCCAAAAGATCATGTAATATGCGAATTTCTTTGAAAGGTCGTAGAAAAAGCACGAATGTTATCAAAGAATCGCGATAAAATATGATTTTTGTCAAATGATCGCGAAAGAATTTGTATTTCGTCAGACAATCTTGTAAAATATGTGAATTTCTTTGAAAGATCGTGTAAAATACGTGAATTTCACCAAAAGATCATGTAAAATATAAGAATTTCTTCAAAAGCTCGTGCGAAATACGCAAATTTCAGCGAAAGATCGCGTAATGTGCGAATTTCTTTGAAAGGTTGTGGAAAAAGTGCAATTTTCGCCAAAGGGTCGCGTAAAATGCATGATTTTCGCCAAAGAATCGTGTAAAATGAGCGAATTTCTTCAAAAGATCGTGCAAAATATGCGAATTTCCTCAATAGATCATGTAATATGCAAATTTCTTACTACTTATTCATGTTATGCACCTCTAATGACTATCTCCCCCACTTCCACACCTGGGGGGGGGGCATTTTTCTAAATTTTGTCACCCCTCATGTGACATATCGTTGCAAAGGCCTGTGACCGCTTAATTATTTTATGTATTTCTGGTGCTCTGTCCACTACTTTGCCCCCCTGGGGGGCACTTTCCTACATTTTGCTGACACCCGTCATGTGACATGTCATTGGGAAGGACTGTAACTGCTTAATCATTTTATGCACTTCCGGTACTCTGCCCACCACTTTCTCCCCCTGGGGGGGGGGCAATTTCCTAAATTTTGCCAGCACCCCGTCATGTAAAATATCGTTGCAAAGGCCTGTGACCGCTTAATCATTTTATGCATTTCCAGTGCTACACCCACTACTTTGCCCCCCTGGGGGCACTTTCTTACATTTTGCTGACACCCGTCATGTGGCATGTCATTGGAAAGGCCTGTGACCGCTTAATCATTTTATGCACTACCGGTACTCCGCCCACCACTTTGCCCCACAGGGGGGCAATTTCCTAAATTTTGACGGCACCCCATCATGTGACATATCGTTGCAAAGGGCTATGACCGCTTAATCATTTTATGCATTTCCAGTGCTCCGCCCACTACTTGCCCCCCTGGGGGCCACTTTCCTATATTTCGCCAACACCCGTCATGTGACATATCATTGGAAAGGCCTGTGACCGCTTAATCATTTTATGCATTTCTGGTACTCTGCTCACTACTTCCCCCTCCCCCCCCGGGGGGCACTTTTCTACATTTTGTCGACACGTTGTCATGTGACATATCATTGGAAAGGCCTGTGACTGCTTAATCATTTTATGCACTACCGGTACTCCGCCCACCACTTTGCCCCCCAGGGGGGGCAATTTCCTAAATTTTGCCGGCACCCCATCATGTGACATATCGTTGCAAAGGGCTGTGACCGCTTAATCATTTTATGCATTTCCAGTGCTCCGCCCACTACTTGCCCCCCGGGGGGCCACTTTCCTATATTTCGCCAACACCCGTCATGTGACATATCATTGGAAAGGCCTGTGACTGCTTAATCATTTTATGCATTTATGGTACTTTGCTCACTACTTCCCCCCCCCCCCGGGGGGTCACTTTTCTACATTTTGTCGACACGTCATGTGACATATCATTGGAAAGGCCTGTGACTGCTTAATCATTTTATGCACTTACCGCTGCTCGCACACCACTTTGCCTCCCTGAGGGCACTTTCCTAAATCGATATATCAGGATATGATATAAAGATGCCGATTTATATTATTCTAGACATATTGCCCAGCCCTATCAAGCAGCCACACTTGCCAACTGTGAATTCGGAAGCCTCAAAGTTCCCCTTTCTCCGAATCGCAATGCGTGCTTTTTGACAGATAACTTGCTACTTACACATTTCCAGCGACATGCAGTTGCTTTCATAAAGTAAACATGCCACACAATAAACTTAAAGCATTCTACAAATGTTTGAGATTTTTTACTTAGGACTTTTCTATTTCGACAGATTTTTCACTCCAGAGCATATAATGTTATAGAAACCAGATTTGAAACGATGCTCAGTAAAAAAACTACAACATTTTTGAGGTCGATATAACTATAAAAAATCTGCAGTTGGAAAACTGCGGTGATTTGGCCGATTCCACTACAGAATTTTTGCGGTCAATGGAACTGCGAAATTTCTGCAGAATTTTTAATATTGATATAACTATAAATTTTCTGTAGAATTTTTGTGGTCAATACAACTGCGAAATTACTGCGGTTAATAAACTGCAGTAATTTTGTGGTTGTATTGACCGCAAAAAATCTGTAGTGGAATTGGCCAAATCACGCAGTCTTCCAACTGCGGTTTTTTTATAGAATTTCTGCAGTTCATTTTTAGCTGGGTTGATATACACTGACAGAAAAAAAAATCCCAACACCAAGAAAGACTTATGTTAGATAAACGAAATTTGGTAGGCGTGCTTATACATCTGAAAGATGACATCGATTGAAATTTCGCACTTCGCGCATAAGTGTGGCGCTAGTGGCACCACTCAGAACTTTCAGATCAGGTTTACTTTAAATGCGTGCTGTAAAGTTCGTGGGCGTTATTTAGCTTCGAAATGTGACGTATTGAGTTGATGTTAGCCAAGAGTGCCTTTAATAAGACGAAGAAGCCACTGTCAGGTGGATTTTCTTTCTGCGATATTTCAGAAAGACTTGGCTGGAATGTATCCACTGTGCATGATTGTTGGAAGCAGTGGTCAAGGGATAGTACTGCCTCAAGGAGACCGGGTTCCAGGCGGCCACGTGGCACTCCTGAGAGGGAAGATCGCCTTATTCGGCGTGCGACTATGGCGCATCGTACTACGTCTTCGGCAGAAATTCGAGCTGCAGTTGGTACCACAGTGACACAACGAACTGTTAGAAATATGTTACTTCAAGGAAAGCTCCGAGCTAGGCCCCCTGTAGCGTGCATTCCACTGACTACAAGCCATTGCCGTTTGCAAAGCCATTCCTGTCAAGCCAGAGCTCATTGGTGGGCGGACTGGAGATCTGTTGTGTTTTGTTTCATCAGAAAACACAACAGATCTCCACCCCGTCCTCCAATGAGCTCTGGCTTGACACCACTGGCGTCGCAAACGGTAATGGCTTGGAATCAGTAGAATGCACGCTACAAGTCGCGTGGCTCGGAGCTGTCCTTGAAGTAAGCGATTTCTAACAATTCGATGTGTCACTGTGGTACAAACTGCATTTCGAATTTCTGCCGCAGACGCAGTACGATGCGCCAAAATCGTACGCCGAATATGACGATCTTCCCTCTCAGGAGTGCCACGTGGCCACCTGGAACCCGGTCTCCTTGAAGCAGTACCATCCCTTGACGACTGCTTTCAACAATCATGCACTGTGGATACATTCCAGACAAGTCTTTCTGAAATATCGCGGAAAGAAAATCCACCTTCTCGTAGCCCGAAAATGCGACCTCGATCCAACTCGGTGAGCTGTTGACAGTGACTTCTTCGTCTTGTTAAAGGCGTTCTTGGCTAACATCCACACAATACGTCACATTTCGCAGCTAAATAACGCCCACGAACTTTACAGCACGCATTTAAAGTAAACCTAATCTGCAAGTTCTAAGTGGCGCTACTAGCGCCACACTTATGCGCGAAGCGCGAAATTTCAATCAATGTCATCTTTCAGATGTATAAACACGCCTACCAAATTTGTTTATCTAACACAAGTCTTTCTTGGTGTTGGGATATTTTTTCCGCCAGTGTAGATAGTATATAATGGAGAAATTTAGTTTAGCAAGAAAACATAATACAGGTTGAAATTTCTCTTTCAGCAATTTATACTAATAGATGGAAACATACTTGTATACTTTTGTACAACCCTGTAGTTAATCTAGTACCTTTATTACACGCCACTATTTATCTAAAGTTTAATTCAAAATAAACACTCTTAAAACTACTGGAATCACATTTCCAGAAATTATTATTTATAGACGGCTATGTATCAAGTTCTTTGCATGACCCTGTATATCATTTTATACATATTCTACAAACATTTCTTAGTAAACTAAATTAAGTTCAGCGTAAAAATGCATAACTCATTTAAAAACCACCTTTAAGCAATTTGCATTCATACCCAGTAACCATTACGAATTCTTTTGTGTAACCCTGTATATCAATTAGAGCATTTATACACACCATATACAATGCATACATATGGTGAAACATAAAAGCACATACCATAATTTAAAATGCATTTCCAGCAATCATTGCTAATGTACAGTACTTCGGATACAATATAGTATCTGAAATCTTTTGTGCGTCCCTGCAAATAATGCCATGCACTTCGTATTATACATGAAATAACTTATAGTAAACCTCAGTGACGTATATCAATTTCATTATACATGAAATAATTTAACATAATTGAAATACACCGGAAAAAATTCCCTCCACCCCTATATCATTATGTAACGGAATCCTTTTGTGTAGCCCTGTAAATGAATAATAACTATTCCTTGCGCCGCATATTCTACATAATGCATATTATAGTGCACTTAATAAATGCATACGAATTTTATTATGTTTGAAAGCATGTAACAACATTAAAAATCATTTTAAACGGTTTTTTGCCCATAGGCCATAATGTAACGGAAAACTTTTGACTGTCCCTGTAAATGAACTAAACCTGCTACAAACTTCAGTTGAAATAGGGTTCGTGCTATGGTAGAGCTTACTAACATCCAAAAATTTCAGAACGATCCGAGTATATTTACGGGAGTTAGAGCGCAGACAGACGGACAGACGGACAGACAAACCGAAGTCATAAACACTTTTCACAACTTTCTTGGAAAGTGTCAAAAAGAATAGGGATGTGTCCGCAATGCTTTTATACAGGCTAAAATAGTGTTTATGTGCAGTATTATTTATTTATTTATTTTATTTTATTTTATTTTATTTTTTATTTTTTTTATTTATTTATTTTTATTTTTTTTTTTTTTTTGCTTTAAAAAGCTCAAAGATACATTTTGATGACTTTTAAATTAGTATTTAACTTTATGTTCAACATTAAATTTCTATTTCAACTACCGCAATTTAAATTTATCAAATTTTTAAATATGTTTTGCTGTCCTAAATTTTATCACATGATAAGTATCTATCTATTATCTACCCTATTGTTGTGTTTGCATCTAATTATCTATCTATTTATAGTCCATCAATTTATTTGTCTATTTGTTGATCATTTGGCCATCTTACTCTCTTTCCCCCTCTCTTTCTCACTCTCAATCTTGCTCTCTCTTTATATATACATAGAAATAAAACAGTTTGTTTTCTTTTTGCAAGAGTATATTAAAAATATTTAACATTCTAAACCTTTATTATTTAAGAGAGCATCATATTCTGAGAACAAAGTCAAAGAAGAATCTTAATACTCAATTAGTACAAGAGAAAACTTTTCTATCAAAACCGAATTTTCTTGATAAATCTGAAACTGGTCTATTTATCATTTTCCCTTTTAATGAAAGACTGCCCTGGTGATTAAAACATATCATTACAGGACGCCTTCACTACTGCTTGCTTTAATTACATGACATCAGAATAAATATATAGCCTGATAGGAGTTAATGAAACTTCGAAGAATGCATTTGCTTCTTTTCAGCTTGTTTTTATGCGCACAACATTTCACTACATTTTGCTTCAGGACTTAAACACATTGCAAATGCAAACAACAGGGAAATATATCCTCGTTCTTTTGGTAAGTAATAAAAATTTCTACTCTAAAAGAATAAAACCAGTATCTTACTTACATTAAATGTTTGTGATTTTGAAAAAATATGATTTTGTGAAACGTAGACAAAATTGAATTTTGAAGAATTATTAAGAAATTTAGAAAAAGGGGAAAAAATGAGACAATGTGAGGATATCATTTAATTTTTTATTTATGTCTACGAAGAAATAAATACTTAGAAAAATGAAAATTCTAACTATTCTTGTTTGAGTTGGTTTTTAAGAATATTATAAAGTTTAAATTTCCGGAAGAACAATGTTTTCTCATAAAAACGACATATCTGGTGATTAAAACAATACGTTAAATGACGCTAACAGTATTACTTCATTTAATAACATTAGTATAGAATAAATAGCTAGCCTGATAAGAGTTAATGGAACTTCGAAGAATGCATTCGCTTCTTTCCTCTATCATTGTAGATGCGCACAACATTTTGTGGCATTTGTTTTCAAGACTTAAACACATTCAAATGCACGCAACAACAAAAAATTGATTCATGTTCCTTTTTATGGACTCTAAAATGTGCTTATTTTCAAAAAACGAACCACTCATAAGATATCTTATTTTATTAAGTGTTTTGTAAATGATTTAAAAGTGCATTATTTTAAACTTTTGTAGATTAAAAGAAACAATGCATCGTATTAAGATTTCTCATGCAACTAATTATGCACTCCGCAAAAAGAAAAAAAAACTGAAGGATGCTTAATGCTAGAATAAAACTTTATAAAAGAAAAATAACGTGTTTCATAGGTTTTACGAATTTGAATTGAATTCAAACATTTGGTCCTCGAAACATTGTAATGTGTGAGTCATAATTAAACAAGAACGAAGTAGCTAAGTCCATGTGACAACACCTGGATATATTAGGCATACCATAAAGGATAGAATAATATAAAGTATAGAGATCTTTGTTTATTAAAAAAATATTTTTATTATAATTGTTGGAAAAAATCTGTTTCTTATTTTGTTAAACAGACTGAAATATTTTTTCTTGAAATACGTATATGTTCTATTACTTAATTTTTTTTTAAACTTAAAACTTTTAACTTAAACACATCCTTTTAAATAAAAAAGCTATCTATCTGTGTGTCTAAATCGTTTTTTATTATTCATTTATGCGTCTATTTATCTACTCATCCTTCTATATCTGTCTTCTATCGTTTTCGTCTATATATGACCCCAAACGTTTTCTTAATCTTTATGTTATATATATTGATCCTTACATCTAAGTAATTATGTAGTTTTGTATGTACAATTGTGTTAAAAGCGTATACACTATAAACAAAAAGGAGTGAATATTCGCTTTGAGCAGAAGTGGAATTTTTGACTCGCTGAAAGACTGAATGCTCACCCCGGCAGTTGAATATTCACTCTGAACATAGGTGAATATTCACTCTTTCGGAGGAGTGATTATTCACTCTTGCTAAACTAGTACGTTTTTTCACCCGTTGTAGCAGTGAATAGTTACTCTATCATATGAGTCATATGAGGGAATGTTCAATTTTTATGCAGTGAATTCTTTTTTGTGTTGTTTTATGTCATTTAAAAAGAATCACATCTTTTAGAGCATGTCATTAAAATAAATATAAGCGTGGTAAAGATAGGATTAAAATACTTTATTAACAATATTTATTTAATTCGTAGTTTGAAACATTAATTGAACTTTTAAGGAAAAACTCAATTAAAGTGATATGTGAATTAAATTAGATTACTGACAGAAAAAAAAAAAAAAAAAAAAAAAAAAAAAAACTAAATCATTTTATTACAACCTTATCCCTTGTGTTTGCTTTCATTGCATGCCCTATAAATATATGATAATTTTAAAATGCCGATAAGGGTAGTAATTGTTTAATATAAGTAATTCACCGAAATCTTAATCAGTTAATATTATTTTTTTAGATCTGAGAAACCCATTTAGTATGTTAATAATTCCCGTTATGTACGTTAATTATGGGATTTTTTCCACGTTTAATACAAATTTGAAATATTTAGATCTCAGTATTCTTTCCAATTAAATTTAAATCTAATCAAACGTTATTGTTTACTGCATTTTAGTTACTTTAAAAGTTTTATTAATAAATGTATAATAGGTGAATGTTACATGATTAACAACGTGCGACTTCATTTTGAGTTTTGTTTTAAATATAAAATCTTATCGTTTTACCGTACTTTTTAGCATAATATCGCTATTTTGGAATCCTATTCTTGTAAAATATTTTTTATTTTTCAACTTCAAAACCAATGCTTATCAACGGCATGTTTTTTTTTTTTTTTTTTTTTTTTTTTTTTTCTAATAAGTTCTAAGCTTGATCTAAATATTATGAATGTGTAGGTTTTTATGAGTTGTGATTTGTCATTGTTTTATTAAATATGAACATGGAGTCTAGAATTTTATATTATCTGGAATATGTATATATTTTTCTATTAAACAAGTTCCTTAACTTAATCCTGATTTCGAATTTCCTTCCGCCATTGTTGAAAAATGAATAATAATACAACGCTTATTTATATAACGACATAATAAGCCATATATATATGTGTGTGTTTATTCCCGTATATATTGTATTTTGTGAATTTGAACTAATAGGTTTGGTATGTTTATAGGAAAAGATGGATCTAGGAAATAGTAAAAAGAAGGAACTCTAAAAGCAAAAAAAATAACTACATATGTACTGTTCTTATTGTTTGAAAAGCATTTTAATCCAAAAGGTAGTTATTTATGCCTTTAAAATATATCCAATCTTATATTATATAAGTGATACTATGAACTTTAAAAATAAAACTTACTAAAGCAATTTTATCTATCAACATCAGGCATAAAAATCACAATATTTCAATGGTTAAATATCATGTTTCATTTTTTAGTTCCAATAATTACGTGTATCAAAAACGTAGAAAATGTAATAACTGATTCAGAATGTCTATAATTAAATGTTTTATTAAAGTCACAAACAACAAAGAAAATGCTTCCAATATTTAAAAATATATATATACCTATTTGAAAAACACCCAAAATAATAATTAGTATTTTATAATTGTACTATTAAACAACAACAAGCTACAATAGATGAGTTAAATGCATTATTAGATTAAACAATTACTCAAAAATCTTGCCGTATGTTGTAAGAAATTCCTTTTGTTTTATAAATTTTTCGAATGTAAAGTCTGAAAACATTGGTATGAAGATTTAGAATTTTAAATAATAATTTAAAATATTATTAGTAATTTAAAAATTCTTTCAGATGTTTCCCAACTGCAATATGTAAAAAGACATTTTCCTAGTATAATGCTAATTTCTAATGTGAAACCGTTTTGTAATATCATAACAATCGTATATCATATTTAATTCCAAAATAATAATGGTGATAAATACTGTAAGTGTTAGTAATCAGAAAACAATAAACAAAAACACGAAAAATATCCAAATCACGGTCTCAACGCATTTTCAAACTCAAGTAACTGGAAATTAATTTTTACTTTCAACTAAGAATGTTAGCATGAATCAATCTCTGCGTCAGCATTTTGTTTTCGAGCGATGGCAGGTTAAGATATTTTACATCACACTACTGCGTAGGAAAAATCGCTTCTGCAACAATTCAAGATCAGTCTTTTTCTTATCACATAAAATTATTTAACTCATAATCATAACACAACTCAACTACAGGAATAAAACATTAAAAATAAATAAGACTTACCTTTACATTCCATAAATAATCACTTTAATTAATATCCGCGTATTTTAATCCTAAAATGACGGACGTCTTTGTCTTATCTTTAAAAAAAAAAGCGTTGCAGACTTGCTGTTCTGATTGGCTGATGGGTAATACCAATACATATAATACTCATTCCTTCTTAGAGTGACTATTCATTCTAAGCAGGAGTGAATAGTCACTGTAAGACGGAGTGACTATTCAAGATCTTGAAAAAAAATTGCGTTTTAGTACCAAATCAACGTAATTCACGAGGTTACATTATGAAATGGAGTTTTTGAAAATTAAGAAGTGACATATTTTGGTGTTTTTGATTATTTTACTTCGTATATATTGGATCAAAGTTGATGGGAAAATTTTTAAACTGTATAATGTCAGTCTTTCACCCTCATCAGTGGATTGACATATTTCAGTTTTGGCAATGGAGTGAAATAATTCACTCCTTTCTAAGGAGTGGAAAATTCTATTCTTTAAAGAGTGTATTTTTATAAAATTCACTCCTAAAAGATTGAAATTGCCTGTAACTCTTTCAAAGAGTGAACTTTTCGCTCCTCCTAATTTTAGAGTGTATCCGCTCTATTAACTATGCAACAAATCATGTAAATGATACTAAGAATAAAACTGCTTCTAATCGATGAGTAACGAAGTGTACTAATTATTATTGAGTATAAAGTTTGCTTAGGAGGTCGTCCAGCTATAGAAATATTGACAAACTAAAAGCTTTTGAATACTAGCACACATTCTTGACATCATGTTTCGAGTCTCCATTAAATTATACGTTAGACTTTCGGGAAATCGTTTGGACAAATAGATTAGGAATTATGCAGGTTAATTTCTGGAACGCCTAATATAAAATTCAATTGCAAAACAGATTACAAGTTGGGCAGTATTTAAAGCATAACTCAAGAACTACTCAGCGAAACAAGCTCTAATTAAATTCATATATTTGAAGTTTTAAAAGAAGATATCTGTTAACCCTTTCCGGCGCGGTGTCTTTAAAAAAGGACACCTAATTTTAATTCCAAAACTGGCAAACGGCACCAAGAATATTTTAATAAATTTTTCCTATTATAATGTACATGAAAATAAGCAAGTTCGTATTTTCTAATAAATTCGTTTCGGTGTCAGTCCATTATTTCATTAGTTTATAAACAGAATTACCCAGCGCCAGTAAGGGTTAAAAAGGTAATAGGCTAAAGTTGATATATTTTTCGAATAATGAGTAAAATTAAAACACATTTTTATATTCCTATTCGAAAACAATAATAATTCTTATTTATGAGTTTTTCGACCACATATGAATATTTAAGAACTTGATATATACGAAATCAATGTTGTTTCTTATTTCATTAAGTTGTTTTTTATTTGCACGTAAAAAGTATCCAAATTGCAATCTGTTTTGCAACATTTCAAACTGAATTTGTCTGCACATAGGGCATTTAGGAAGTAAGTTCCATTTACAATTTTTGTCGAAGCTATTCTGGAATTGATAGAATGAGAATATGCGCCGACTAAGTGAAACCATCAGCAATTCAGGGACACCAGTATTAGAGCAGAAAGCAGTGTAAACACTTTATTATAAATTGAGACAATATGCTGGAAAATCCTAACGACCAAAGTGTGTGAAGTGTGAACTTCAGTTGATCAGTTTCTAAATGACTGGAAAGTGACAACAGCTAAATTTTTACACCGAGTTGGTGAAATGTATGATGAACAAATAACGTTTGAGTTCGACTGTTTAATGGGCAGTTCAGTGTGAGGATCTCAACGGGCGAGGATACATTGAGATATTTTCTCACGGCTGTCTGATTTTCATCTCATTTTGCTTTTAAATGGTTTCATTGTTGCCCAGGAATTGTTGGATATGATGCTGGCAAAAAGTTTGTATATCATCAAAAGTAGAAACAATATTCTATATGGGGAGATTAAGTATTTTTTTCCGTCATAAGAATTTCGAAAGGAATGCCAATTATGTTTAAACAAAGACCAATAAAATTTAGATTCCTTGGACTATGGATGATACTTGTATCTCCAAAAAATGTTAATGTCAGGGATCTACTGAGAATATGGACTAGAATCTCCACTACTATATATGCAACAGCACTAATAGGTAACACAATAGATAAACGAATCTTTTATATATTTTTATTTGGGTGCGTATATCCTGAGTCCAAGTAAGCACATAGGTCTGAACCCAAAGTTACACTAATTTATGGTATTCTAACATGCAAAAAATATCTTACTTCATTGCATTTTGTGTTTTTCATTGCCAACGTAGTTTCCTTTTTCCGCCATTGAAAATTTCTACCTAGATATCCCTTGTGCATACACGTAGCGGAAGTCAAACTAATTTATTTTCGGTTTGATTTAGTTGTAAGGGTACATATTTTTTTATTATTTACATTTAGAAACTATCATATTGTTTTGAATAAATATGTAGCAAGATCTCTATTCCCAATTAATACAAGAGTAAGCATTTATATCAAAATAGAGCTTTTACTTAAATCAGAAACTCGTCTATTTATCTTTTTGCCTTTTAATAAAAGACAGAGCTGGTGAATAAAACATATCATTAAATGACGCCGTCAGTACTCTACCTTTAATAACATCTGAGCGGAATAGATAGATAGCCGGATAAGAGTTAATGAAACATCGAAAAATGCATTTACTTCTTATTTTTTTCACTCTATTCAATACATAACATATCATAATTTTTTTCTTAAAGCATTAAAGGCATATCAATGCATACAACTTTAAAGAAACTCTCGTTGTTTGTGACAAGCAGTAAAATTTGCTTATCTTTAAAAATGAATATGTAAAGATATTCTTCTTAAATTCAACGTTATGAAAAATATAAGACAGATTATTTCTGAAATTCAATAATCTAACTTAAACTAGTTACTTATAGTTGACAATGTTGAAATATGAACAAATGATTAAGAAATTTTTTATAATGAAGAATGATAAACATGATATAAGGATACCACAAATATTTTTTCTTTCTCTATATCTTGCTCGACATATGTATAGAATAATGAATATACCTAAATATTTTTTTTCTTTTTCTATATTGAGAGAATATCATATTTCCAGAATAAAGACAGCGATAGAGTTTCACACTCAATTAATACAAGGGGGTGTTTTTCTATCAAAACAAAGTTTCATGATAATTCAGAAACTGGGTTATTTGATTTTCCCTGTTAATGAAATAGAGGGTAGGTGATTAAATTTTATCCTTTAAATGTTGCTATCGGTACCGTTTCATTTAATAGAAGGATTGTACAATAAATAGCTAGACTGATAAGAATTAATTAAACTTCGAAGAATGTATATGCTTCTTCTTTTTATCTCTCTTTATAATTCCAACATTTCATTACATTTTTCTGCAAGAAGTAAACAAATTCTAAATGAACGTATGAAGAAAATAACTCATATCTTTCAGATAAGCAATAATATTTGCTTCTCTTTTAAAAGTAAATCACGTATAAAATTTTTTTTTCTGAAATTTAATGTTCTGAAAAAGATAAAAAAAAATTATTTATGAAAAGGAATTTAAATAAAAAAAAAACATAATGCAGAAAAATATTATTTATGCAATGGTTATTATTTATTTTAAAGAGAAAAATATACTAGATAAATTATGAGAAGGCTATAAAACTATATTATTTAAGCTTATTTAGTTTTTAAAAAAGAGGTAATACTTTTTAAACTTCAGTTTAAGAATAATAGCTGAAAAAAATATTTAAATAAAATAGATGTTTTATGTAATTTTTAATTAAGTCGAATTTTGTTTGCGAATTTTAGTAAAATGAATGAAACTGACTGAGAAATTACATATAAAGAAATTATTAAAAATTTTAATAGAAAGTTCTAATATAAAAAATATGCAAATTTCTTGTTGGGAAAAGTTAATGGTGGTGAATCTAATACATGAATAAGCTTTTATATCAAAATCGAACTTCATCATAAATCAGAATTATAGACTATTTATCATTTTCACTTTTATTAAAAGACAGAGCTGGTGAATAAAATATATCATTAAATGACGCTATCAGTACACTTCCTTTAATAACAGGGAAGCGGAATAAATAGATAACCGGACAAGAGTTAAAGAAACATCTAAGTACTTTATTGCTCCATTTTATCACTCTAGATACAACATTTCATCATAATTTTCTTGAAGAGTTACAGGCGTACCAACGCACGCAATGTTTACAAAACACTCGTGCTTTTGTGACAAACTAAAAAGTTTGTTTCTCTTAAAAAGTTAATTTCGTAAAGATTTATTTTTCTTAAATTGAAAGTTTTTGAAAAAGATTATTTTTGAACGGATTATTTTTGAAATTCATTATCTATGTTTGAAAAGTTACTTATAGTTGACAGTGTTGAAGTATAAAATTATGATTAAGAAATTTTTCTAAAGGAAAAATCAAAAATACTAAACATGATACTAGGATATATCACATTTTTTCCCCTTTCTCTATCACTTTCGACATATACATATAAAAATTAATAATCCTAATTACATTTTTCTTTTCTCTATTGAGAGAATATCATATTGTTAGAATAAATACAGAGATTTAGTTTCACACTAAATTAATACGCGGGGATACTTTTCTATCAAAACAAGGTTTCTAGATAATTCAGGAACTGGGCTATTTTTGCTTTTCCCTGTTAATGAAAGAGAGGATTGATTATTAAAATATATCCTTAAATGTTGCCATCCGTACTGTTTCCTTTAATAGCAGGAGTGTATAATAAATAGCTAGTGTGACAAGAATTAATAAAACAACGAAGAATGTGTTTGCTTTTTACTTTTTATCTCTCTTTACACGTCCAACATTTCATTAAATTTTTCTTCAAGAATTAAACACATTTAAAACCAAGCAAGTAGAAAATAACTCAAGTCCTTCATGATAAGCAATAAATTTTGCTTCTCTTAAAAAAAAAAATAAATCACGTATAATTTTTTTTTCCTGAAATGGAATGTTTTTAAATAGAACAAAAAATATTTATGAAATAGAGGATCAAATTAAAAAAGAAATATATTACAGAAAATTTTTATTTACGAAACGATGATTAAAAATTTCAACATACATATAAAAACGTTTTCGACATGTTTCCAGAAATGTTTCGACATAAGTATACTCTCTTGACATATGTATAAAAAAATGAGCATTCTTAAATGATTTTTTATTTTCTATATTGAGAAAGATTCATGTTGTCAAAATAAAGACAGAGTTTGAGATTCACACTCAATTAATACAAGAGTATGCTTTTCTATCAAAACAAAGTTTCTAGAGAAATCAGAAACTCAGCTATTTGCAATTTTCCCTGTTATTGAAAGAAAGGGTTGGTGATTAAAATATATGCCTAAATGTTGCCATCGATACTGCTTGCTTTAATATCAGGAGAGTATAATCAGAAGTCTGATTAAAAATAATGAAACTTTGAAGAATGTATTTGCTGCTTCTTTTTATCTCTCTTTATACGTCCAACACTGTACTACAGTTTTCTTCAAGAATTAAACACATTCCAAATGCACGCAAAAAGAAAATAACTCAATTCCTTCATGATAAGTAATAAATTTTACTTCTCTTAAAAAAATAAAACACGTATCAGTTTTTTCCTGAAATGTAATGTTTTTAAAAAGAAGAAAAAAATATTTATGAAATAGAAGATCAAAATAAAAAATAAATATATTACAGAAAATTTTGATTTACGAAACGATGATTAAAATTTTCAACATACGAATAGAAACGTTGTTTGACATGTTTCGAGAAATGTTTCGACATAAGTATACTCTCTTTACATATGTGTAAAAAATTAGTATTCTTAAATGATTTTTTATTTTCTGTATTGAGAGAATATCACGTTGATAGAATAAAGTCAGAGTTTGAAGTTCACATTCAATTTATACAAGAGGATGCTTTTTATCAAAACATAGTTTCTAGAGAAATCGGAAACTCGGCTCTTTGCGATTTCCCCTGCAATTGAAAGAGAGGGTTGGTGATTAAAATATACTTCTAAATGCTGCCATCGATACTGCTTCTTTTAATATCAGGAGTGTATAATAAAAAGATAGTCTGATAAGAATTGATGAAACTTCGAAAATGTATTTGCTGCTTCTTTTTATCTCACTTTATACGTCCAACATTGCATTATAGTTTTCTTCAAAAATTAAACATATTCCAAATGCAAGCATAAAGAAAACAACTCATGTCCGTCATGATAAACAAAGAAATGTGCTTCTTTTAAAACCGCAATTAGGGGGCGTTATGTGTTCAATTGTTTGTGGATATAAAATATAAAATGGGTAATACTGCTTTATCCCAGCTGAATCAAGTGGAGAGTATTAACATACTTTTTAATGAGAATAGATTAATCTACAGGTCACATTTTATTTACAATTATTTATAAGACAGGCCATCGATATTTATTTAAGAGGTTCCGGGGTTTGTAATGATACGTTATCTTTTCGCATCCGGAATATATGGATTGGTTAGTTGGAAAAAACTTACAGAATCGCGACATAGAAGGAACACGTGCGATGGTGAAAATGTAGGGAGCGTTATGTGTTTACTTGTTTGTATTCGATGTTTGTTTGTTTTTTTAGTTTTCATATGCATCGTATTTGTAATTTATGTTACACATTCTGATGATGACTAAGTGATGGAGTTGAAACATGTCAATATAGGTTGTTAATATACTTTTAATGCGTTTTTAGTAACGTCTTTTAAGCAAATAAATATTTTAATATATGTTTTGATTTTTCCGTTTGGTATGTATATTGTGATACCGTAAAACACCTCTAAGATTTTTTATGAAATTAAATGTTTTGGAAAAGATCAAAAAAAATATTTATAAAATACACTGGTGTCCAAAATTAAGAACCATTCACAAAATGCTAATTTTTAAGTAAGCGAATACTCAAAAGGAAATAATACAATTCAAATAATTACAATCTCTATAGCACAGCTAGACTATATCGCGTCTCATTCATGTCACACATGGTCACAAGTGTAACAGTCACTACGGTGAAGCAAAAAAATAGGAAATTCCACACGTCTCATTATGAGTCTCAAATGATCCCTATATGTGACTCCACCAAGACGTCAATGTGACTGCTACTTTGAGACGAGTCGCCAGGTGACTTTACAATGTAGTTACATTGTGACTCTCATGTGACTGCCATTTTAGACTCAATTTCAAAGTCATCATGAACGTTGCATTATGATAAGTCACCAAATAATATCACATTATAGTCACATGGTGAGTTTTTACAAAAGAGCACAATGGTGACTTAACAGTAGTCTCTCTGTCACTTGGAAGTCATCATGTGACTTTAATGTGACATTATTTGGTAACTTATCACAATGCAGCGTTCACGATGACTTTGTAATTGAGTCTGCAGATGACAGTCACATGAGAGTCACAATGTAATTGTAAAGTCACATGGTGACACGTCACAAAGCAGCAGTCACACTGACGTCTCAATGGAGTCACATATAGTGATCATTTGAGACTCATAATGAGATGTATGGAATTTCCTGTTTTTTTGTTTCACCGTAGTGACTGTGACACTTGTGATCATGTGTGAAATGAATGAGATGTTATATGGACTAGCCGTGCTGTAGAGATAGTAATTATTCGAATTACATTATTTCTTTTTGAATATTCGCGTACTTAAAAATTAGCATTTTGTGATCGGTCCTTAATTTTGGACACCAGTGTAGAAGAGCAAATTAAAAGAGAAATAGTTTGTAGAAAAGATTGATTTATGAAATGATGATTAAGCATTTTTTTTAAGAAGAAAACATATTAGATAAATTATGATAATACTATAAAAATTTAATAACTTTTAAGCCTATTTTAAATTTTAAAAAGAGGTATTTTTTTAACTTCAATTTAATTATAGAAGCTAAATACTTCGTTTAAAGAAAATAAATTTTATACATAAATTTTAATTAAATAGCATTTTGTTTGCGAATATTAGGAAAGTGAACGCAACTGACAAAGAAATTAGATATAAGGAAAGTGTGCAAATATTTAATGAAAACGTCTAATATAGAAAATATGCAAATTTCTTGTTGGAAAAAGTTATTGGCGGGGATTAATACAAGAGTAAGCTTTTATATCAAAATACAGCTTCTACTTAAATCAGAAAATCTCCTATTTATCATTTTCCCTTTTAATAAAAGACAAAGCTGGTGAATAAAATATATCATTAAATGACGCCATCAGTACTCTTCCTGTAATAACATGGGAGCGGAATAAATAGATAGCCGGATAAGAGTTAATGAAACATCGAAGAATGCATTTATTTTGTTTTATCACTCTAGATCCGTACAACATTTTATCACATTTTTCTTCACGAATTAAAGGCGTATCAATGCACGCAACGTTAAATAAAGTCTCGTTGTTTGTGTCAACCAATAAAGTTTGCTTCTGTTAAAAAAACAACGTAATGGTTAAACGATCTTTAAAAATAACGTAACCATCTTAAAAATTTAACGATCTTAAAAAAACGTATTGTACAAAAATCTTAACCATTTGTTTTTAATAAATTGAACGTTTTGAAAAAGATAAAATAGATTAATTCTGAGACTCTGTAATCTAATAAGGAGAGGGCCAACCTTGTTAATCACAGATTTTGATTATTTTAATATATGTTGTAGGGTAGAGGCCCCTTAGTGTCAGGTTCAACGGATTTTATCCAGTGCTTTTTAGTTCTTGAGAAACCGGGGTGTCTAATATTAGTGCACAACTTAATTACTTACTTTGCTACAACAGTGATAGGTCAGTCGTAGCTCAGTTGGTATGGTGTTAACTGGCTGATTGGCGGTCCCGGGTTCGATACCTGAATGCGCTGCATTTGTTTTTCTCATTTTTTTGTTTTATAAATTTACTTGTAAGTATAACTTAATAATCTCACTGTCAATTAAAATTTTTAATATTGTATATCAATTATAATTTTAACCTATTTACTTTTTTACTTTTAACTGAATAGTTGTAATAAAACATCATAAAACTGTTATTTTTTTTTTTTAAATCACTTTTAAAATGTATTTCATCTATTCTTTATCGTTGCAATGATATTGAGCAATTGTGTCAATTCGTGATTTTAAAGAAACATCATTTACGCATTGCTTTAACAAAGGAAGTCAATGAGATAATACTATTGTTCTGTTTTTAAAGTAACAAGCATAATCATATTAAAAATTAGCATCAGAATTAAATTACAACCGATTTTTTGCATATTAAAGATTTTTAAATTTGTAATAAGTATGCTTGCGCTTTCAATGATTTTGATTTCCCCTTTATCTTTTTTCTGCTTTTAGTTTATTTGAATATTACTTTTTTTATCATAACTAGATGGCACCACAACAGAATTTGTCACGATTTTGGAATTTTTATCATTCAATAATAGATCCAATTTCTTTTTAAACCTCTTTAATGGATGAGAAATGATAGTTTACAAATAAGAAATGATAAATTTAAGTTTGTTAACATTATAATTAATGTTTGGTGTTAAAATTTTTAATTGAAATTATTAAATTATAATTATAACTATATTTATAAAACAAAAAATGAGAAAAACAAATGTAGCGCATTCAGGTATTGAACCCGGGCCCTCGGATCAGCCGGCAAACGCCATGCCAACTGAGCTACGACTAACCTGTCATTTTTGCTGCGAAGTAAGTATTTAAGTTGTCTACTAATATTAGACCCCCTGGTTTTTCAAGAACTAAGGGGCATTGGATAAAATCCGTTGAACCTGACACTAAGGGGTGTCCACCCTACAACATATATTAAAATAATCAAAATCTGTGATTAACAAGGTTGGCCCTCTCCTTGTAAGTTAAAAAAGTTACTCATAGTTGACAATGTTGAAAAATAATAAACACGATATGAGCCACGCATTTTTTTTCTCTCTCTCTATCTCTCGAGACATGTGTAGAGAAAAATTAATTTTGCTAAATATATTTTCTTTTTCTATATTCAGAGAATACCATATTGTCATAATAAACACAGAAGTGTAAATTCACACTCAATTAATACAAGATGAAGAATTTTTATCAAAACAGAGTTTATAGATAATTCCGAAACTGTGCTATATGTGATTTTCCTGTTAATGAAACAGAGGCTTGGGTGATTAAAATATATCTTTAATGTTTTTAGCGGTACCGCTTCCTTTAATAGCAAGAGTGTAGAATAAATAGCTTCTCTGATAAGAATTAATGAAACTTTGAAGGATGCATTTGCTTCTTCTTTTTATTTCTCTTTATACGTCCACCATTTCATTACATTTTTCTTCAAGAATTAAACGCATTCCAAATGCACGCAAGACGAAAATAACTCATGTCTTTCATGATAAGCAATAAAATTTACTTCCCTTTATAAAAGTTTATCACGTATAAGTTTTTTTTAATGAATTTTAATGTTTCGAAAAAGATCAAAAACATTATTATTAAAATAAAAGAGTAAATTAAAAAAAAAAAGAAGTATATTGCGAAAAATTTTGATTTATGAAATGATGATTAAAAATATTTTAAAGAGTAAAATATACTATTTATGATATGAGACTACTATAAAACAGTATTATAAATGTGAATAGAAAAATAACGGTGATTATTTGGCAAACATTACATTTTGAAGCAAACTAGTTTCGGTAGCATTAATGAGTACCGTCCGCAGTGCAAAGAACGACTGGCATTTGCTTGAATAAATAGATAAGAAGCGGTTTCAAGTGAAAGATTTTTTGACCAATAGGGATACAGGAGACGGGCAACAGCAATTGCGAAAATAGTATTAAGAATGGATCTGGAAATGTGAAAATTGCTAGAAGAAATTAATAAAAAGACTTCTTAATATGGTATTTTTAAATATCTGATAATAGGGAAATAGCGAATTTGCAATTAACAATATTTGTATAACTTTTATAAATATGAAATGCTTCAAGAAAGTTAAGTTCGTGTGTAGAAGTAGGTTTAGATATTGCCGAATTAAAGTGCAAAGTGTGGTTCATCTCCCAACAATGCTTTGCGATTGAAGATTTATTCGTTTCTCGTTTTTGAATATATTATTGGTGTTCTTTAATACGACATTTTAAGCCACGTTTGGTTGGTAAAATGTAGGAAATACTACATCGGTAATTGATACTATAGATACCCATGAGTTGGATAATTCAATAGAATCTTTGAGCTTGGATAGAGTAAATTTATTAGTAGGGGTAAAAAAATATTTTGAAATCATATTGCGTAAGAGTTTTAGCAATGAGAAAGCTGAATTTCGCAAAAAAAGGTAACACAATGCCAATATTGGAAACAGAAGAGGACTGGGTTGATTTCGAGAAAAAAGGGTACTGTATTTTATATAAAGCAGTATCAATAATAGAAGGGTTGTAACCTCTGTCTGCAGGAAATTATTTTAGGCCGTTCTAATAAACTGAAATTTTTATATTAATGCTGAAAACCGTTGAACCATTCTACTTTAAAGAATTCACAATTTGTCATTTAAGTGTATACTTTTTCCTTTTCTAATCTTAATCTTTTTCATGCATGTCTAGTAAAGAGCAGTTCTTTATCTTCCCAGATATTATAGATTTTAAATTTTCGCCTTTTAAACCATTCGAATTCGAAATTTGACGTATAAAAGTATCCTTGTCCTTTTTAAATCACAAAATTTTGAATGCATGTATTAATTGCTTAAATTCTAGACTTTTATAATATTCGACTTTACAGAATTAGCAGTTTAACGTATAATGTATTATTTTCATTTTTAAACAGAAGCATTTCTTTATCCTTACAGATATGAAAAATTTAAAATTTTAGACTTTAAAGAATTCGAAATTGAATTATCAATGTATCCTTTTCCTTTTTAAATCACAAAATTTTCAATGCATGCATAATAAGAGGCAGTTCGTTATCTTTCAAGATATGATAAATTTTGAATTTATCTATGAAAACACTTGAAAAACTACTGTATTTGGTCAATAAAGACACTGATTAAAATCACTATCAACATTAGTATTTTCTGCTCTCGAAAGCAGTAATATTTACTATGCACTTTATTATATTTTCCCCTTTTACTTACTTAATATTTTATAATTCACCTGCTACCAATAATTTTACCACAACTTCTTTCAGGTAATTTTTGAGTGAAGCGTATCTGTTTTTCTTCTATTTCCACTCATAATTATAACACTGGGAAACAAACATTTTGTTGCCTAAGATATGGCATTTGTATTTGGCTAATTATCGGCACCTAAATCCAAAAAGGACCCCAGTTTTTTTTCTATCATGCCATCTTTTTAAGCTACAGGATACCCCCAAAATCATTATTAATGTAGATACAAACGAAAATAAAGAAATAATTACCAAATGTATTATTCATTCAACGGCTATACAGGGTGTCCGGTCTCAACGGTGTCCAATGGCTAATTTCTAAACCGTTAGTCATAGACATATAGTTCCAATTACAAAAATGTTTTAAATGAGGTAAAGAAACATTTTAAAAGCGATTTGGGTCAATAAAAACATTTGTTAAAAAATTACGAAATTTAAATTTTTATACGGTCCTCGGTCCTATAAGTTATATTTAGTAATTTTTTCCTATTACATTGACAAGTAAGACAAAAAAAGTCCCATTCATATAACGCTAAAATTGAGCGAGTTATGAAACTTTAAAAATGCATGACTTATGCCGCTTTTCTACTCTGAAAACAAATGAGTTCGTCTTGGCTTTGAGGGATCATATACCAAGTGTTTAAAGTATTCGAAGATCTTACTTCATGTGTATCTGCGCTTTGAAAAAAAATCCTACAAGTATTATGATTAAGTCTCAAATTGGCTAAAATAACACATGTTTTATTTTGTCAGGATTCGAGACTGTTTCTCTTATGATTTCTTTTAACAAAAATTATGTTTTTTTATAAGTTTTTATGTTACTTCAACAATCGTATGTATGTTTTTCCAGTTCAAAATTTGTACTCGAACTTTAACCGACTTTTAAATATCCGATGGAGATTGCATTTTACATACTGGCGCAAATCCGATAACAATCTAATATTATTAAGATTTTCGGTGGTTACCATTTATACTTATTTTACAGGATAACACAAAAAAATTCGGATAGATTTCTACCAAGGAGTTTAAGAAAAAGTTTTAGATTAGATAATACAAGACTGCGATTGTTGGGTTTTTTAACTTTTATGTATTTTTTAGCACTGAATCCGAAAATTACCTTAATTTTTAACCATCATGTCAGAATATTTCGCAAATCATAAATTTTCAGATTTAAAGAATAACAAAAATCGAATACTATAAAGTAGAGGAGATGGTTGAGTTTTTTAACTTTTGATAATTGATTTTTACGCACTTTTTAGCACTGAATCTAAAAATGACCTTCATTTTTAACCATCACGATAGAATTTTTTTGCAAATCGCAAATGTGTAAGTTAAAATATAGCGAAAATCTCATACTATAAAACATATGTAAAACATTTTTTATTTTATTTTATTTTATTAAAAAAATTATTCGATATTTTTGCTTATCCAGGGATTCTTACAGCTAAACAGCTGAGTGGTCCGATGAGATGGGGATGAAATTCAATTTTAACATTGAACTTCTTAACTTTGAAATTTGCAATTTGCGAAAAATCCTGATATGATAGTTAAAAATGAAGGTCAATTTCGGATTCAGTGGTACAGAATATATAAGAATCAATTATCAAAAGCTAAAAAAATGACATAACCCAACTTTTGCAGGCTTGTGCAATCTAATAATATTTTAAAATACGTATCATTTTGTAAAGAATTGAGACTGTTAATTTAGAATAATTTTATTTAATAAAAATTCTGTTTTTTCTTTCTTTTTAAATGTTTATTACAAATTGTATATTTTCCATTAATATGCCAGAATGATTAAAGATTTCAAATTTATATTGCAACTAGCAGATCTACCCGGCTTCGCTCGTGTCAATAATAATGGTCCACCCGGGTAAAATACATTAAAATGAAATAATACGGCAGTGACAATAACTGAGATTGGTGCATTACCGTCCACGAATCGTTAAAAGACCGATAAGAAATATAAGTAAAATAGTTTTAATTGCGTCTACTATTAACTATACCATAATAATGTATATTCCAAACAAATGTCATAACATAGATTGAAGTACAATTATTTGCTTAAAAAGCGTCATTTAAATAATAAAAAAACATTAAAAATATTAAAAATTTACATGTTTCGACTCTTTTATTGAGTCATCTTCAGAATATATATATATATATATATATATATATATATATATATATATATAAACTACAAACACAATGCCAATTATGACATTATACTGATGATGGCAATGACCTAACCCATAAATTTTGACTTTACTAAAATTTTTTTAACTGATGATCATCATACAATTTCGTTTTTCACACTGTCGAATAGAAAAAGCTTCTGTCAAATGAAATTTATTTGAAAATTGTATCTCAATTTTTTCATGTGAATGGATTTTAAAGTAATTTTCAATCATGGATATTTTTGATTTGCATGCAGCCAGGGATAAGATTTCCGCATTTTTTCACACCAGTATTTTGTTAGAGTAAATGATATTTCATTTAATCGGGACACTCTCTTGATTTAACAGAACACACTCTAAATTAAAATGTCTGAAATTCAGACACTTAAGTGTCTGAAATGGAGTGTTCAATTTTCAGACATTTTAAAATGTCTGAATTTTTTCAGACACTTTTTGCGTCTGAATTTCAGACACTTCAAACGTCTGAATCGCATCCATTTTTTTTTGTAAGCATCATACGTAGCCATGTTTGACCACGTTGAATCCTGGAAAAATATTTGGCTGTGGTCCTGCCCCTCCCCCCCCCCCAATACAGCCTGATTTTTTTGGTGCTCTCAGTTTTGGTATACAATTTTTGTTACGTTGATAATTTAAATCTTTTACGACATTGTACTGATTATAATCAATATCTTGAACTTCAGGAGTAGAACAGGATTAAATAACAAAAAATATTTATCTAAATATTAGATTTTTTTAAATTTATTTTCTTTTTAACCTTATTTTACTTTAAAAGTTCAAAATATTGATTATAATTAGTACAATTTCGAAACAGATTTAAAATATAAGCTTTACAAATATTGCACATCAAATTTGGGGGCACTACAGTCGTAGGGGGACGGGGCACTTCCCAGTTTGCCCTTCCTTTAATCAAGAAGTACTTTTGCAAAAAACGCAACCCTGCATTATAGTTGTCTAAATTGAGATGTCCGGTATTCGGGAGTATCCGTTGTGGAGGTTAATGGACATTCTCGAATAGCGAACACCTCTATTTAACGAATACTTTTTTAATCAGCAGACATACATATTTGTATATTTTTACCTCAAAAAAGTAGACATCTCCAATTATCGGACAAATTCCGCGGTCCCGAAGTGTTCGCTATTAAGGGCTTTTAAGGTACATAGATAAATATATATATATATTTTATAATCTTGTCCTACTCTAAAAGTTCAAAATATTTATTATACTCGGTTGAATGTGGAAAAAGATTTAAAATATCAGATGTACGAAAATTGCAAAAATCCCCCCCCCCCCTAAAAAAAATGAAAATATAAAAAAATATATTGCCACATAGGCAATTTTACATATACATCACTTGATAATCACAACAGCCATTTAACTATGAATAATGAAAATAAATAAATAAATATTCTACTTTAATAACATTGGGGAAAAACGACTTTGGTATTTTGTTAAATATATTTGCGTTTTTAAACTTGTCCTACTCTAAAAGTTCAAAACTTTCATTATAATCAGTGCAAGATTTAAGATATCAGCTTTACAAAAATTCATGCAAAATCCCCCCCCCCCCCCCCAAAAAAATGAAAATACTTATTTTAAAATTATGTTTTTTAAAAAATTTATATTTCCACATGGGCAAGTTTTTATGTAGATCAGAGGGTACTCACAAAAGCTATTCAACTATCAATAAAAACAAATAAGTACATATTCTATATTAAAAACATGAGGAAAAAATAACTTATGATTTCCAAACTTCTTTCGTCTTAAATATATACAGTAACATCTGTCATTTTTGTATTTTTCGTATAAGTGCATATAAATAAAGTTACCACAATTTTAAATACGAAATCTAGTTAGAGGTTTTTACTTTTTCCCATTATAAATTTCAAATTACTTTTTTATTAAAAATAATAAAAAAAATCAGTATTAGAGTTGATTGCAAATCAAATACATATGTATATTTTTACAGGCAGCTTCATATAATAGACCAGTCTCATTTACTTTATTTATCTTTTTTTAATCTGCGGTTTTATGCCAGTAAGTAAGAAAGCATTAGGTCATCTTTCAAAGTTTTTTTTTTTCTTTACTTCCTTGTGGTAGTCATTTACTGCCAGATAAAAATTATCCATTGAAACTAAGAACTGACATTGAATATATAATTCGTAATAAAAAAAAACGTCATAAGTTTAAAAATATATACTTCTAGAATTAGTAGGGTTTTTTGCGAACAGATTCAAAACTAATTAAATTTCATGCAGGATTTTGTTTAGTACAATAAATAAAATCATAAAATACACTAATTTTACTACTATAAAGAAACTTACTTGAGTTGCTGCAAGAGGTAAGAAATATTCCTCGATTTGAAATTTTAAAAACTACCACAACCACAGTGAGGGAGAAACACTTTCATCAGTTTAAAAGGTAATCCCATAATACATCCGACTAGCCATATTTAAAGAATGAGATGTTTCATCCTAAAAACAGGACCCGCCAGACAAAAGTTTCTTTTTTTTTGCCAGCTTCGACAGGACGAAGATGAATAACACACTATTATTGATATAAATTGATACGAGTTAACACTAAGCCCATTGCACACGCTTTGTAGAATTTCCGGGTGTAATCTTCAACCGTCGTCTACTTCTGTTCTGTGTCTATCCCGCCCTTGTATCGACGACAGCTTCTAAGAGACATTTGATGTCGAGCACACACGTCAGATGTATGTATTCAATAAATAAATACTCCAAGTTAATACGAATTAAAATCACAGTACTTCACATTTCGCAAAAAACGAATTAAAATACACGCGTAAATAAAAACAAACTTTGTTTGAATTACAACGTATACCACTTCGAACGAAGACATCTAAAACGCATGCGCAACTGGGAGTGCTAGTGCCCCCTGGTGGTTATTGCGTCGGAAGAATCAAAACGTCTTAAATTAAGACACGTTTAAAGCAATGAAGTGTCTTAAAATAAGACGTTTGCGGATATTTTAGACATTATTCTCAGTTCGTTTACACCATGGTCATAGTAAGACGCTTATGTATCTTAAATTAAGACATCTATAGTGTCTTAATTTTCAGATTAAGACACTTAAGTGTCTAAAATTCTTTTTCAGTCACATATGTGTCTAAATTTAAGACGCTTCTATTTGCAGTGCAACATTTTCTTTAAGAATATACCGGTGTGCAAAAACGTGGAAATCTCATCCCTACATGCAGCCCAATTACGAAAGATATACTTGTTTGCTCTTAATGCAATATTATAAAGTAAAGACAATGATGAACTATGAGTAACTCTAGCATCATATTGTTGGTGGCAACAACCTAACCCAACCATAAATTTTACTTTTACTGCAATTTGACCTTTAAACATCGCACATTTGATTATTCCAAAATATAATAGAATACAAAAGTACTTTCAGTAATTTTTTTGAAAAACTTATCTCAATTTACGGATTGTTTATCCATTTTAAATTAATTTTTAATCACGGATATATTTTTAAATTTACATGTAACCCAATTCAGAAAGATATATCCGTTTGCTATTAATGCAATATTATGAAGAAAAGACATAGCTATGAGTAACGCCTAGCACCATATTGTTGGTGGCAACAACCTAACCGTACCATAAATTACGCTTTTACTGCAATTTGATCTCTAAACATCATGCATCCCATTATTTCAACGTCTAACAAAAAAGTCTGTGAGTCATGAAATTTTGTTTAAAAAAGAAAAAAAGCTTACCCTAAAAAATAGTAGCTATAATTTCTATTTAATGTAAATCGTACAAAAATCGTATTTTATATAACCGTATTTGATACAAATCGTAGAATGTTATCATTGCATTTCAGGTATTAAAACATTTATCTAAATGGTATAATTAAAGATTACAAAGAAATAGGGAATAAATTGTATCATCCAGTTTTTAGAGCCAGTTTGAAATTATATTGATGACATATACGTCATATCTAGCAAACGATTTTTTTTTTTTTTACTATTATCATTTTCCTTATTTGATTCTTGATATTGAAACGACTTCATTAAAATAGATTTTTTAACATTCAACTTAAGTACTTCTAAGGTCATTTTAAAACATGCTTAGTTAAAGTTTTTACATAAATATATGAAAAATGTGCATTTTCTGATTAGAATGACGTCGATTTCAAAAATGTAAAAATATAGCAGTCGAGTCTGAATTTTTATTGGCTAATACAACAAAGTACTCGAGTTATCATTTTTTTTTTAAATTATTGAGCAGTTTTTTAGATGTGTGGCAACAGGAAAGAAGTTATTGAATTTGAAAATTTAAAATGAGATATTTCTATAATGTTAAATTATGAAAGATGATAGAAAAAAGGGATAAATATTGGTCTGATGATTTTTTTAAAGGTGACAGAGATCTATTCTACGTTCTAAAGCCTATGTACAGCAAGTTTCGTGCAAATCGGTCAAAAATTAAAGATTTGTATAAAGGACATACACACAGAGAACGGCTTTTATATATATAGATGTTAATTTTACTCCCAAACATTTTTTATATCTGACAAAATTATATTTCGACTAAATTTGTGAATGACCCCCAGTTTGCAGCAAAAGATATGCTCCAACTTTAAACAGCTATTACTTGGTCAATTTTAATCGTAGAATAGCGGGACTTTTTTTTGTATTACTTGTCAGTGTAAAAGGAAAATTTCACTAAATATAACTTATAGGACCGGGGGACCGTATAAAAATTTAAATTTCGTAACTTTTTAAGAAATGTTTTTATTGACCCAAATCGCCTTTAAAATGTTTCTATACCTGATTTAAAACATTTTTGTAATTGGAACTATATGTCTATGACTAACGGTTTGGAAATTAGCCATTGGACACCGTTGAGACCGGACACCCTGTATATACTTAACATCAGCTACATTGGCTTCATACAAGTAAGAAAATCCTTTTACAAAACTAAAAAAGTACACACTAAGGTAAACATTTTTGCTTGTAGTTTTCCTGGAGTGATGATTTAGTGGACAATCTCGCTTGATGCTCCAAGAATAGTCAGCCATCAGATGTTCATCCCATCTATCTTGAAATCGGACTTCCATGAGCTTCAAATCTTGGTAGAATCGCTCATCACTGACGGCAACAAGATATTCTGAATGTTATTAAGATGGCTATGCAGAAAATGAAGTTTGATGCTCATGTTGCAATCAATAATTTTGAAGCTCTCTAAAAGTTCCTGAACAATTTCGGTAAAATTTTCTACTCGCGTATTGCCAAGAAAGTCTCTGACAAAATTTTTGGATGCCAACCATGCATTATTTTGGAGTTCTGTCATTGTACCAATGAAATTTTCATCTGTAATGAACTGCTGAATCTGTGGACCGTTAAATACACCTGTCTTTATATTTTCAAAAGACAGGTTGGGAAATTTCGAAATGAGATACTTGAAACAGTCTCCTTCAACTGACAAAGTTTTCAGGAACTGCTTCATTAGACCCAGTTTTATATGCAGAGGTGGAAATACGATGTTGTTTCAGTCGACAAGTGGCTGATGCAAAATGTTTGGATCACCAGGTTTGAAGTCAGTTCTTGGAGGCCAATGCGACTGGAAATAATGCTTCTCACGAGCTCTGCTGTTCTACATACACAAAAACAGGGATACTTGATATATCTACGTTGAAGCAGACCCTTTTAAAGCCAATACAGATGATCCATTCGTGCATGTGATATTGCAATAAATCAATGCCTCTCTCTATGTCCTCATATACTTCGCGCAACTGTATGACCTAATGGGAATGCTCCAAATAAATTTCCATTGTGAAGGTACGCGCATTTCAAGCTCCTCTTTGAGCCATCAATGAACATTCACCATTTATTTGCGGTATAGGATGAAATTCCCAAGTCCACCATTAAACCATGTACGTTATGACAATAAAAGAAAATTCACCGTCACTTCGAAAGTATTGAAGAAATTAACTTTCTCTTGATCGAAAGTAGGATACATTAGCTCCCTTTTCAAGCAAATTTTTCTCTTACAGTCTTGTTTCTAAAGGTTCTCAAGTTTTTTTTTTTTTTTTTTTTTTTTTTTTTCGTATGAATCACGACCGATTCAGCGTGGAGCTGTCATATTAATACAAGCTGCAGAGAAAAAACTTGAGGTGATAGAAGAAAACTAATAGCAGTTTTGAAATCAACACGCTTTTTGACTTAAAAACAGTTGAAAAATCGAAGTAAATGAAAATTGTGTTAAAAATTGTTCTCCAGTTTAATTGATTACAAAATTATATGCGTAGAAAGTCTTGTTTAAAACTATTTTTCTACCATGCATATCACATACTGTTGCAATATATTAATAATTCTATAAAGTATTCTTAATTTTAGTCAGACGTTTTGGATCACACAAATGTATAATGGAAAAAAAATGATATATTTAAATATACAGTGTGTCCACGTATAACCTGACCGACATTTATTTTCGCAACAGTTGGTCCTAGATGCATACTTCCAATTACAAAAATGGTTTAAATAATGTAAAGAATTATTTTTAAAGCGATTTGGGCCAAGAAAAACATTTATTAAAAAATTACGAAATTTAAATTTTTATACAGTCCCCCGGTCCTATAAGTGATATTTAGTAAAAATTTACTGTGACACTAACAAGTAATACTGAAAAAGTCCCATTCATCTCACATTAAAATTGACCAAGTTATGAAACTTTGAAATGCATGACTTATACCACTTTTTGCATATCAAAACAGATGATTTAGACCATGATTTCAGGGGTCGTATATAAAGTACTTAAATTTATTTCAAGGTATCTGCGGTTTGAATGAAATCGTACAACTGTTACTATTAAGTAAACTTTAGTAATTAAGTTTCAGAGTAGTTAAATGGTTGTATTTTAACATATGTTGTATTTTGTCAGGATATGATTTCTTTTAATAAAAATTATGTTATTTTCATAAGGTTTTATTTAACTTGCAACGATCGTCTTTCCAGTTTAAAATTTGTACCCGAACTTTAACTGACTTTCAAATGTCCGATTGAAGTTAAAATTCTACATACTGACTTAAATCCGATTACAATGTCGACGCTTACCATCTTATGCATACTTATATTAGAGGATAGCACAAAAAAATTCTGATATTACCGTCAGCAAGTTTAAGAAATATTTTTAGATTAGATAACATAAACCTGCGATGGTTGTGTTTTTTTTTAACTTTTATAATTACGTTTTATTTATTTTTTAACGCTAAATAAAAAAATTACTTTCACTTTTAACTATCATGCCAGGATTTTTCGCAAATCGTAAATTTCAAGGTTAAAAAATAGCGAAAAATCTGATACTATAAAATAGATGTAAGACATTTTTATTGAGTTTAATTTTATTTAATTCAATAATTTATTCTCTTTTGTGGCTTGTACTTGGTTTCTTACAGCTAAACAGCTCAGGGGTCCCATGAGTTGGGAGGGGAGGGGGGATCAATTTTAACTTTGAGCTTTTTAACTTTGAAATTTGCGATTTGAGAAAAATTCTGACGCGATGGTTTAAAATGAAGGTCATTTTCGGATTCAGCGCTAAAAATACATGTGAATCAATTTTCAAAAGCTAAAAGACATGGCAAAACCCAAAATTTGAAAGACGGTGTAATCTAACAGCATTTAAAAATATGTATCATTTTTGTATAGAATTGAGGCTGTTGTTTATCATACTTTTATTTAACAAAAATTTTGTTATTTTTATCCTGTTATATGTTCAGTACAAATTGTATATTTTGCAGTAATATGTCAGAATGATTAAATATTTCAAATTTATATTGCAATGCTAATTTTAACTCAACAATTTCTTTAATATATCTGACGAAATTATATTTCTACTAAATTTGTGAATAACCCCCAATTTGCAGCAAAAAATATGCTCCAACTTTAAACAGCTATTACTCGGTCAATTTTAATCGTAGAATAACGGGACTTTTTTTTGCCTTACTTTTCAGTGTAACAGGAAAATTTTACTAAATATAACTTATAGAACCGGGGGACCGTATAAAAATTTAGATTCTGAAATTCTTCGCTAAATTGTTTTTTCGCTTCAAGCTTTTTTTTTATCTTAACACTGCACCTAATTTTGACCACTTTTGTAATTGGAAGTATGCTTCTAGGACCAACGGTTGCGAAAATAAAGGTCGGTCAGGTTATACGTGGACACACTGTATATCGATAGCGATTTGAAGCTTTTGAACTTTCCACCTTAAACTACTATGATATTCCTACCTTAGTTATATAAATTAACCCTTCAGATTCAATAATGGTGATCTTAGAAACACTGGGATGAAATTTTTTATAGATTCCATTCCAGTTCAGTGGGAATAAGAGGTAATGATAATACATCTGACCCCAATGGTAATATTGGAAAACTTATAGCTATGTTTTGAAAATCAAAAATCGAATATCGAATATATTTTCAAGTATACAATTAAAATAATATCCAAAGTGGTTAAAATTTTTTTAATTAAAATTAACATAATGTGCTTTATTCCTTGAAAAATGATAAAAATATTAAAAGATTTTAAATTGCATTAACTCCTAGCACTTTCAATCATGTCCATAGTCATCCTCTATTAATAATACAGTTAAATAATACAAATTTATAGTTTTAATTTAATATTCTATTTCATAAAATATAAATGCTAAAAATGGTATTAATGTGGTAAAATGTTATCGTATATGCATTTTTGTATGCAGTTTAAGTTTGTTTCGAAGACTGAATGGTATTAATGTGGTAAAATGTAATCGCATATGCATTTTTCCTTGCAATTTAAGTTTATTTTGAAGATTGAATTATGAACACCGTAGTTAAAACATATAAATATTTTTAATATTTGACATTGTTTGCATACATTCAAAAGGAAAAAGTGGAAGTGCTAGGAAAGCAACATTGAAAACTGAAAATATTACTTGAACATCAAATGACTGAAATATTCGATACAAAAGTGCCTGTCATATTAATTCTTTGTATTTAAAGCGTTTCGAATAGCCTCAGTGCAATTTAATTTTTATAAGTAAACACTTTAAAAGGATTTTGTAGAAGCTTGGCTTTATGTAATTTTGGTTTCCAATTAGGTCGATTTACTCGAAATAATTTCCATTATGCATATGAAATTTTCATACCTTGTTTATTTGCTTGTTTAAGATCATGTTTGGAAAAATAACTTTTCATTATTAAGATTTATTAATATAAAAATCAATTTATATAGATTGATGATTTTTTTAATTAAACATTAAGATGAAAACAACGGAATTTTTTTCCAAAACCACTGCGTCAGACAAAAATATAATTCGATAAAAATCATTTTTACATAAAAGTTAGAATTATTTGAATGAAATCATGTATAATATTCGTCAGTCTTTTTCTAACGAAATTTTATAGGAGTTGAGCTTCTTTATATACGAGGAAGGATAAAAAAAGAGGTTTAAAGAGTAATAAAAAAATATTTATTAACAATAGACAAAAAAAAATGTTTAAGAGGCATATTTGCAGATCATTTTTTCCTATCATCACCATTTTTTTTTAGGTATTTATCTGAACATACGAACCAAGTTGTTTAACGCGGCTTTCTATAAATCACGTCGCTGCACTGCCCATTGAGCCATGTCTTGGCAGGTGTTTTCAGTTCACTGCCTGATAAGAGAACCTTTTTGAAGATAAGTGTTTCTTGAATTTAGAAAAAAGATAATAGTCACTTGTGCCAAATATTGGATGTATGGGAGGAGGGTTGCTGCACATGATCTACTTGAACTTTTGAAGTAGTTTTAAGTTTGGTCTGCAGTATGTGGCCAGTAATTGTCCTACAGGAATGAGACCATCACTAATCATAGTAGGGCTGTTACATTGGATAGCTTTAAGTAACTTTGTCAAAGTGACGCAATAACTTTCTGCAGAAACGCTATGGATTAATTTTCGAAAAGTCTTGCCATTTCAATCTCGTTTGACACGTATGGGAATTTACGCAATCCACCTGCACAACCGCTGTAAGACAAGTTGCGCCATCTCTCTCCTCTCTCTGGGGAAAATATTCTCTGCAGAATAATTTTCAAATGCTGCTGCTTGTAGACTTTTTCTTTTTCGACCAACTGGGCACAATTAAACGTGGATAAATCGCCAAACCTTTAATACTGTAAAAAAAAAAAAAAAAAAAAAAAAAAAAAAAAAAAAAAAAACTTATGTCCAAAGAGTCTGAAATATTAGTTAAATGAGTATCTCTAACATATATTTATTAAGACAAAGACAAGAACTTTTTTATCTAAAAATTCATTTTTTTTTCTAAACAGTTTTAACATATGCATTAAAAAATAAATCAAACTTTGAAGTTATTCTACTATATGAACTCAGAACATCACATTCTAAAATTAAATACATTTATATTAATCGAGTTTGTTTACATGCAATCAAGTAGGAAAAGTAAACTATGTCGAGCATCTAAAATTGAAAATATTTCATGTATACTAAAAAAAATGACTCAAATATTAGATTAAGGAGTGTATTTTATATAAATTGTATTTCAGTTATTATAAATAACCTCAGTAAAGCTTAATTTTCAAAGTTCAAATTTTTGTACCTTTTTTTTTTTTTTTTTTTTTTTTTTTCATTTGCAGAAAGTATATAAACTAAAAATGATATTAATGTTGTAAAATGTTATTTTATATGTATTTTTCATGCAATTTAAGTTTATTTCACAGATTGAATTTGTAACACCACAGTTAAAACTGCTAAATATTTGTAATAGTTGTGTTTGTGTGCATACAATCAAACAGAAAAAATCAAATTTCAAACTATGTCGAACATTTAAAAGAGAAAACATTACTTACAAGATAAAGTGACTCAAATGTAAGATAAAGGAGTCTCTTATATTAGTTATTTCTATTTAAACTGTCTCGAATAACCCGAATGTAATTTAATTTTTAAATGCGAACACTTTAAAATAAATTTGAGAAAGCTAACTTTATGTAATTTTGGCTTCTGATGATGTCGAATTACTCGAAGAAATTTACATTATGCTTGTGATTTTCGTACCTTGTGTTTTTTCCTTTCCTTTTTATCGGTGCAATAAATCTATTTTGGAATTTTATGTGATAAAATGTTATTTTACAGCCATTTTTTTTAATGAACATTCTGCGTTTTTAATTGATTTTAAGTTTTGAAAAAATAAATAAAATTCAATTTGTTGTCCAGCACGAGTTCATAACAATATGATTTAAAAATAAAATTTAAGCATGTTAAGTTAATAAAGTATTTTAATTGTTGAATTTAAAAAAAAATAATAATAAAACAAGGAATAAATAAAAATTCAACTATGCCACATTCTTATTAAAAAAAAGTGTGCACACATATTTATTGCAGAAGCCAAATCCTAAAACATTTCTTTTATTTTCGTTTGAGAATACTTTTCATTTGAACGAAAATATACATTAAGAGCGAAATATAATAATATGATGAAAGATTCAGTTTTTGAAATTAAATAACTCAAAGTATGAAAATTTTGAGAATTCTTTTTTAAGTTATTGTCTTCTGTCTTAAGTTACTGTTTTCTATCATTTCCTGAAAGGGTTAAAGACAGGAGTACATATAGATTGCTTTTATCCAACATGTCACTTATTTGGTTAGCAATGCTTTTAAATAATAAAACTTCGTGTTTGAATTTAACATAATTTGCATAGGATATTATAACGAAGATTGTAACCTAAATTTGACTAGTGGGCTTTCCAAAATTCATTTCAGGTGTTATTTGATTTTTATGTAAATTATGTACTTGGAATAAATCAGAATGTATGATAAGAAAAAAAAAGGCATGAAATCAAATATTTATCACCTACCCTTTCATAAAAAACACACCTAAGAAAACAATTTTCTTAAACTGAAAAATTGCGACATTGTTATTAATTACAGATGATTAAAAAGTACATATATATGTGATATAAAAATATAATCACCTCTTAGCTAAAAAGTTTTTATATTAATTTTGAAACTGTGTCATTGTGTTAAATTAGTGCATTTCGAGGACAACAGGCTTATTGCATAAATCTTGTTTTTAGATTAAAATATTATTTTCTTTTAACTTTGAGAGTATTAATTAAAAAAATCCATATTTTAACACAATTTACAAAACATAAAGATAACAGATGAATAAATACAATTAGCAGTTAAGGAAGAAATTCTCGAAAAGTTCAGATATAGAAAAATGATACCATATTATCGTTAGTATAATTCTTTTTTAATGTGATATATATTGTATGACTGCAAGCACTGCCTCGGAATAATTAGTGAAACAAATATTTAAAAGATGTCTTAAATAAGAATTTTTGCATAATGTTTTTTTTGAAAAATTAATACAAAAAAATAATGAATTTAAATAAATTTCTTTAAAGATAATTACAGTATTTTTTTTAAAAATATATACGAGAAAAAATTATATACTATACTGAAAATCAGTATTGCAAAATTAATGAATAAAAACAAATGTATATTTTTTTATGGAAACAAAAAGCATAATAAAAAAAAATAATTAAAACACCATGCATCAAGTATGAATTATGAAACATTTTTCGAAATTTCCAGAATATTGTAATAAAACTTCCCTGTTTAATAAGGTAAATAAGATACCTAATTCAGCATTTAAGATAATGTATAAAATATTTGACAACCTAATATGCTTTCCAACTCTTTGCGACTTCGAATAACGTTTCCACGAAGATAATTATCGTTACTATTATTTATTATTATTATTATTATTATTATTTTGCCTTGTATATGCAGCTAAAAATAGAGTTGTAAAATAATGGAAGCGTGGAGATACATTTCAAATGCATTAAAACGTGATCCCCCCCCCCATTTTTTTTACGAAATCTATTTTGGATTTTCAATTGTTTAAAGACAAAATTCAAAAGTTTAAATCATTCATATACATATACAGTAGAATCTCGCTAAGTTGACTTAATTGGGACCGGTGCCAGTTCAGATTACAAGAAAATCAGATTACCCAAAATTGTGATAAAAATAGAAAACAGAAAGATAGGTGCAATAAAAACATGTAAGTTGTAAGTACTCAGTAGTACAGTAAACCTCATGTAATCCGGCATATTGGATAATTCGGCACGACTTTCAGAAAGAAATAGTATTCCTGTTTAATCACACCTGGTATTTTTAATACTCCAATGGAACTTCAGAATGCGGAATTTAGTAGCAACCCATTACAAACGGTTCAAAATAACGAATCTATAAATAACTGAATCACCATCTCAACGAGGGGTGCAGAAAAAGAAATTCTGTTGATAATTTGTGAAATCAAACGGTTGAAAGGAAAAATAAATTTTTATCATCAAAATTAAATACTTTTGGCCTTTTAGAAAAGAATTTTATAGGGCTGGTAAACAAACTAAATTCGAGAATTTTTTTAAAGATGGCTTCTACGAGAACGCCTACAGTGCACGTTTTCATTTTATATTCGTGTACATATGTTCTACTTTTACATTATTTAGTATTTTTTATTCTGTTTTTTTAATCTGTTTAAGTATAATTTTCGAAAAAAAAAAACGATTCGGATTAACCAAAATTTCGGATAAGCGGAGTTCGGATTAGCGGGATTTTACTGTATATATATATATATATATATATATATATATACACGGTTATCATTGTTGAAATATCGGTGTTTATAGCTTAATTATAGGAATGTGCAAATGCAACACCATTTCTTATACGTGCTATTTAGATCAGATGGAATCGAAGTGTATTAAAAAACAAGTTCACATTTTAGGCAACAAGGGTAAAAGTGACTCTGCAAACTGCCCTACTTCAAAGTTATGAATTTTAAAGTCAACAAGTGAGTTGCGAATTTGTATAAAGTCCGTTAAATGTTAAAAATGAAAGAAAAACTGCTATATAAAAACATTTATCTGTTAAAAGCGTCCATTTATCTGTTAAAAGCATCATTAACTGTTAGTCAATGACGGTCATTGCTACTTAACTTTAGTTTTCATAGCTATTCTACTATACAAAATCTGCTTCTTTCTGCAATTATACTCATTTAACCCAAAATGTGGACAATATTTTAATGTAAATCTACTACCCTGTATTCTAGATAATATACATAAGAAATGATGTTGCATTTCGCAAAGTACATTCTTTATAATTAAATTCCAAATATTTGTACTTTAATTATAACGACACCGTATATTAATTGAATGGGTGTCTGTGTTCTTATAGATTGCCACACTGCTTGTTTATTATATACTACATTAATTGTTCCCTTAAGAAACACTTTTGTATTAGTGGTGTATATTAGCACATTCAAATGTTCAAGAAATATATATTTATAGACTTGGGGTAGTTTTATAGAAATCAATACATTGTAAAAAAAAAAAAAAAAAAAAAAAAAAAAAAAAAAAAAAAAAAAAAATGCTGCCAGTTTTCCGGTAGAAATTGGAAAAATAGTTGCCCTTATCGTACCGGATTCCAACCCAGCTCGGAATAAAATCCGTAAATTAAGGAAATAGTCAGTAAAACGGTATTTTACGGATTTTATTCCGAGCTGGGTTGGAAATTATTCCGGTATGATATGGGAAACTATTTTTCCGACTCCTACCGGAAAACTGGCATTATTTATTTATTTTTTATTTATTTTTTATTTATTTTTTATTTATTTTTTCAGTGTACTGCTAATTTATCTGTAATAATAAAGACGGATGTTTGTGTGTTTATCTGTTTTCCGAAGTTTTTGAAGATTCCGTTGCGCGCAGACGATTTAGCAAGGAGGTACAAAATTGTCAATATTCAAGTTTGAAGGAAGAATTTAGATTTTTGATTAAATTTTTTCATTTTACTTTGGATGCGATTTTTTGCATTTGTTTTCGCTTTACGGCAGTTTTTAAATATTTGTATAAATGAGCGGGTTTTTTACGCCCAATGAAGTAATTTGTGATTTTAATACAGTTTATTTAAACTTTGTACAGACATTCCTAAAATTTTTGTGAAATTTTAATCCCATTTTTCGTGGGGATTCTTTTTTTTCCGCTGTGATTTTTTTTTTTCGTAAAAGGAATCCTGTTTCAAACTTTCAGTAAAATATAGAAAATTTAGTTCTATGCAAGTTTTTATCGATTGTAGCGTTGTTTGAGTTTTGCGCTGATTTTTTGACTTTTGTAGCAGGAATTCGATTTTGTTATTTCAGAGCAATTTAAGAATTTTTCAGCTCTGAAATTATTTTATCTTTTTCAAAATTTTTATGAAATTTTTAGCTTGTTTTCATAATTTACCACGAATTTTTTGACAGTCGTGTAAGATCCGATGTCAATCTCTTAGACAATCTCTCTCCCCTCCCCATTTTTCCCAAATTGTTTTTGTAATTTTTTTTATCTGCAACGTAAAGTATTATCTCGTTAATTTTCTACTGAAGTGATTAATTTCCAGTTGGAATGATATCAAATCGGTTCGTATAATAATGTGAATGGTGATGCTGAAAATTTGAATTTAACCAGGTCGAAAATAAAAAGAAATAAAATTATCAATGTTCGTTTCATTCCATTATGTAATGAGCGTAACTCGAATGCAGTAAGACTCCAAACCACACGTTAGTTTAATTTCGCCCAAATAATAATAATAATAATAATAATAATAATAAAAAGCGAAGTGTTTGTTACTCCTCCAGTTATACAATAAATGTATTCTTCTCTATACAAATATTATATTGCTGCAGTATAAATCCTTTGAAGCATACATCCTATTTTAATATCTTATCATTGCAACGCAGAACTTTGAAAGCTTTTCTTTTACAAAACATACATTAAGTAACAACATTCTTCCATTATAATCCCATTAAGAAACTAAAGAACTGAAAAAAGTTCCTGAGATAGGTTATCGCATGAAGTATCCCTGGCATATTAGAGATTCTATCGCTACATAGCTATAAATATCGATTAAGCTTGAACAAAATGTTTTAGCAGATATATTTAATATTGCTTTAAGTAATGTACAAAAGCTATCATAAATTATTCTTTCTAAATAACATTAGATTAGAGGATGCGGAGAAGTTTTAGATTTTAATCATTGAAACTGCTTGAGACATATTTAAATTTAGTGATTTCTTATTTGGTACTGACTATCAGTAGAGTACTTTAAATGATTTGTGGTTTTCTTCAATTGATATGATAGTGTGCTTTTTAATGAAATAGGTATACCATAGAATCAGCCGAAAGTAAAAGACGGATTTTAAAATCCAATAAACAATAAAGAAATTGCTGACGAGAGCTCTTTTTTTGGGCAAAAATTTTTCTTACTGTCGACCATTTGTTTTTAATCTAAATAAATAAAATCATATTGGAATTAAATTTATGTCTGTTTGTTAATGATTCGAGACCCAAAAGATGCATAAGTTGAATTTTGATAGTAGATTGAGCAAAATAAACAATCTATAAATGTTTTCTTAAAGATTTTTACATCTATTAAAGTATAGCGTCATCTATAGGCAATATTGTGAAATAATTTTAACTTTCCTTAAACACAATTTTTGATCTTGGAAAATATTTCTGTCCTGGGCGCTCTTTCAAACTACAACAAGTTGATTTTCATTGTAGGGTAATTATTTGATAGATGGCCATGGTTTTTAAAGAATGAAATAAAAATTCTTTGAATGCAAATACAAGAAATATTTATACATATTTAAAATTCTTATACATATACTCATAATATTTTATGAATAAAATAATTAAATATTGAAAAAAAAAATGTTATACAATATGGAAATTAAAATGGCAGATGGCCATCTATCCTTAAAGCCCGGGAGAGATGGCCCTACAATAGAAGAAAGAAAAAGTTAATTTAAATAGCAAAAAAAATCACATTTCATACAGTTAATCATGAAAAACATATAGCGTTTTGTACAGATGCAATTATATGATGGAAAACGAGTGAATAAAACTCGAATAAACAAAATTTGAAGTATAATTTCAATACTTCACTTTTCGTAAAATCTTACCTCATGTTTGTGAAAGGTCTTGGTCATTTATACACGTTTCATGGAATCACTTCAGGTACCATATGCATTGTATCCAGGAATTCTTTTTGGATGTGATATTATATTGTTTTGCACAACCAACACAGTGATCCTAATCCAATTCTATTCACTCGGAATCTGTAGGATCTGATAATTTAAATATACTTTGTTTTCTTCGCTACTGTAAGTGTCGTATTGTTTTTTCGTATTAATGGTAGGTTTATTATGTTTATTTAGTTTATTTATCAACTTTATCAGTGTCTGTTATGAAAGTTTCTGACATTTTTCAGTATTTTCTGAAACAAATAAATCGTTAGGTCTTATTATATTATTATTATTATTATTAAAATATTTATATTGGTTAAAATTGAAATAATTACAACAATTAATATGTTTATAAACTTAAACGTTATATATTTATTTTAAATTTAATTATATTTAGTTAAAATCATCACTCCGTATAATTTTGAAATGTTGATTAAAGGTGGCCGTCTCTCCTCGATTTCATGTGGCCATCACTCCTGAAATTGAAGGACTGATGACGGTCCAATTTAAAGCATGAAAAGCCACTGTACGTCTTTGTTTTAGTCTTAGACGTAAAGATTAGATTATATACGTGCCTTAAAAGTCCATATATAAAAAATATATATAACGTACGCACTGCAAAACATTCAGATACCTAAGTCAAAAAAATATTCAACCACCTAATTAAATTAAGATTAAAATTACACTTACCTTTTATAATCGAAAAACACAACTGTACGTCGCGATAAATAAACTCGTTGAACTGTTTCATACGAACAAAGTTTATTTTGCAATCTACGATCAAGTTTTGAAGATATTTAGACTGGACATCTCTCCTCTATGGCCATCTATCCTAGAGTGATCCTATTTCAAAATGCGTGAAGCATTTTTGAACAACCTACATGTTTAAAAGCACAGTTTTGCCCGATATTGATACTGATTTTCAATACATTTTCTTTATCAGGGTACGAAATATAATTCTCCAAATACTATTTCAATCATCATCGTTGATAGTGCAAACTTTTTGTTTTTCATAAACACTTTTTTAATGTTGAAAACAATTGATTATGGTTGCAGAAAGCTTACTTATTAAATCAGTTTCTTTTTTCTTTCTATTTAAATGGAAGAGATTTTTTTAGAGGCGAAGTCCTATTTTCTTCATTACGAAATTTTCTGCCGTTTCTAAAAAGAGCCGTTCACTTTTGGACTTCTGCGAAACATCAATACCTATTTTTCAGAAATATATAAAGATGGTCGCAACGACCTAATTCTATAGGTTTCGCTTTTCTTGATTTTACATAGCATCTAAACATCGCATGGTATAAATTTTTCAGATCATCAATCATGGAAGTAAATGCACATTCGAATTAAAACAGTAGCTCATTTTAGTGACTTTTCAGGGCTTTTTAAATAATTTATAAGCGTGATGTTTATTTAATCTAGGTTACCAATAAACATTTGTTTGCTACAATAACTGAAAGTGTGACAGATGAGTTTTACTATTGTCAATTGATTGCCCAGAGTAATTACTGTACTTTCGAATTCAAACAGTGGCTCATTTTTAGTGATTTTTTAAATAATTTACAAATTAATGTTTATTTAATATTACTTAACAATAAATATTTGTTTGGTACAATAACGGAAAGTGTGACCGATGAGTTGTCAGTAACGGTAATTGATTGCCCAGAGTAATTTAAAATGCTGTTTTCTTTTCATTATTCTTTTCATTTTTCTTGAAATTATTACCGTCAACCCGGGTTCAGCTGGGATGAAACACCTTGTATTTGTGACTAAATAAGTAGTTTGCGAAGCTATGTTCCTATTTTTTATCCTCGCTGTATGCCTGATTTCCATGTCATTTTGTAAACATTTTTTAAATCACCCTGTAATCAATATTCATCACTCACCGTTATAAATAAAAAAGTGTCACATAATTTTTTTTCTCTTTATATGTACAGAGTTTTTCAAAGTCACGAAGAAACAAAAACTGAACAACCAAAGAAATATTAGTTTTAACGCGGTGTAGTTTTTACAGAAACGTACCAAGTGACTTGGATTTTTTCCTAAAGTTTCAAAATTTATTGAATTAGCAGAATAATTACTTTACCAGAATAACTATATTTGCCATCGAAAATTGAATCTTCATTTTTCCCAGCAGTGTGTCTTAGCATATTTAAGGCCAAAATAGGAGTGAAAACATTCAGTTTGCTGACTGCCATTAGTACCAAAAAATTACAGTCGTAGGAAGAGATTCTTCAGCACATCTATAAGGATATCTGATGCAATTCCTGTCACAAGGTGCCATAAAAAGCGAAAAGTAGCAGCTTTGGAACAGATACTTCGTTAATTCTTGCTGATATATACCATAATTGTTTTGGTTTGTATCAAATCCTCCATGCCCCTCGGCACATTTCTTTTAAATCTGCATTCTGATTCTCCTATAAATTTCGAAATAATCGATTTAAATTTCTTTTGTAACTTTGCTTTAGCTCTGAACATTAAAAATCTGTCCTAATTGTATGGCAGAAGGTAAGGGCAAATTAATTTAGACTGAAAAGGGTTTGTTTAAGCGTTTAATTTATTAGTCATTTAACCCTTTATGTACTGGATTATGAATTCATGAAAATTTTATCTTGTAAAACACTTTTTGTGAATTGTTTAAACTACATTAGGAGATTTACACAATCATTTAATAAGTTTTAGAAGGATTAATTAAATTTGAATTTATAGGGATTTTGTGCAATATTTATAACCCCACTCAAATCTTTTACCAATTTTAAATATTTTACTTACTATTTTGTAGAATTAGGAAATATACAAATATAATATTCTTACAATAGAAATATAGAAATATATTTCCGAATTGAAAATCCCCCCCCCCCCCCCCCCAAAGCCAAGAAAGCTGAAAAGGTGCAAATTGAAAGAAATCATCCTTTTAAAAATATTTTGTTTTGTGTAACCAATAATACTTTTGGAACAAAATAAAGTAATGTATCTATAACGTATTCTAAACTATATTACAATTAATCGATGTATTGAATGAATTTTATTACAAGTTATTTTAATGTTACCTATAAGTACCGTCTGTAGATAAATGGTTAAATTGCAATTCCATAGAGTGTTGATATTTAAACATGCAATTATAGTATTCATGGTCTAAATTAAATATATATTGTCAGCTTTTCTTACTTTGTTATGTCTTATTTTATTATAAGATTAGTTATTCTTTCTCAATATCAAAATGTATATATGTATTTATACTGTTGAGTACACTTGTCTTTTAAAACAGGACGATTTGTGGCCGTGAATAAGCGATTTTATAAAGGCTTAAAAAGTATATATCTATCCTTAATATAAAAAATGTCATTTTTGAAATTTTTAATACATTTGTTATATCTGCATTATGTTTTGAACATTCTATTCATTATATGTTAATAGTTCACACAAAAAAGTAGTTATGTTGAGTTATCTGCCTACATTAAAATGACCGCTTTCGTGAAAATTATTTTATTTGAAAGAGCAATAGTTTAAACTTCCAAATCTTTTTTATTTCTATGACTACTAGTGAAAAAGGCCAATTTATCAAGCAGGAAGTAATGAGTCAAATACGGAAAGTGAGCGTAGGAAGGCCAGGAGAAACGTAAACAAAACTTCTATGCACTTTTTTCTTACATTTTTTTTTTACCTAAAAACATTAATAAATCGTAATTGACTCTTCGAGATTAATTTTGTATGTATCTGACAGATATAAAAGAAATCTTTAAATGCAATTTCTGGAAAATCAATTTTTCTGTTATCTCAATGTTCGATAAAATTAATTACATAAAATGTTTTAAACATATTTCAGTCAAATTTTGTCAGAATGCTTTGCATATTACTCGGTATTTGCTGAACTATAACATAAGCTCTATGTGACAGTGTAATTATTTTGTAGGTACTCGACTATAAAAAATGGCGATTTTTCATAAAAATTTGTATTGTTTGCCATATTCTGACATATATCGCTTAATTTGGAAGATATTGTAAAACCCCTAGTTCAGTACGCAGAAAAGTGTAATAATAGTGTGTGTACAAAAGAATTTGAAATATATTTGGTTGAATTGACCGTACGGTGTGTGCCGTAAACATGAAAATTTTCAAAAACAATATTGCAAAAAAAAACAAAAAAAAAAAAAAAACACAAATTTTTAAAAGGTTATGAATATAGTGGTAGATTTTTATGTATTTTCATCTTTCTATATTACAACTAGACTAAAAATATCTATATTTAGCAAATGTTGTACATTTAAAAAAATGCGCTCCGAGAATACACTGTTAGAGAAAACTGTAAATTTATGAGCCTCTGCTGTTCAGCTTTCAAGGGCAACAGCCTTATTTGATGAAAAACGGTCTGATCAACTAAAAAAATACGACTACATACATTTTCCTCCACTAGGGTCTACCCTTTGTTTTAGTCGTGTTTCGGAAAATAATATCAGTTAACCGCGAACGTAACATATTTTTTAACCCACCACAAAAGGCGATTCTGGGATGATTATCTAACGTGCTACGTGCTACGGAACAGTAAGTAAAGTGTTATTGTGTTTTCAAGTGCATTATATCTTTGCCCCGTAAAATTACGGGCTGTACAAAATGATGGGCATGGATTTTTTTTACGTGGTATGACTGGAATATCTGTTGCCAGCCTCTGCCCATAATTTTACAGGGATATTTTTAGATACTTAGAAAAATAAGGGCAATCTACATTCCAGTTCTAGCCCATCTATTACGTCAACGGTAAAATCAAAAACCGTCAAATACAGTACGACCCCATACATTTTACTCCGCTAGTGTGTACACGTTGTCACAAAATGATGGGCATAGATTGTTTTTTTTTTTTTTTTTTTTTTTTTTTTTTTTCTTTTACGGGGTATGACTGGAATTTATGCTGCTGGCCTCTGCCCGTAAATATTTTTAACAGTGTAGGCAGATACCTTAAAAAATTCGAGCCGTAAAAACGACATTAGTGATTTAAAATAATTTTTTGAAACAAATGGAAAATAAATATGAAAAAATAATATCTTTCTGACGACTGATTAAGGTAAGTTGAGATAAAGAATACTTATTGCGTTAATAAAAATTAAATTTCGTATCTATATTAAATATATTATTAGAACGATAGTTATTGTACGATATGTTTGGCCCAACAAGTGTTTAAGAAACTTTTATGATACTTAGAAAATATATATTTCAAGCACTTGTGATGTAATTCATTAATCCTCCAATACATTTCTGATTAGACTTCTAAATTTTAAAGAATTTTGGTCTCTATTATATGTCATTCTTCAAAAAACTTTATTAATTTCCTTTTGAAATCGAAGAATCAACCACGCATTTAAATAATGTACTCCTCTAAGCCCTTTTGAATAACAGAATAAAAGAAAATCCTCAAAATTAATATTGATTTCTAATTGAGGCGGAGTTTCGACTGCAGAAAGTTTTCGGGTACCAGTAGTTGAACGGTTAATTAGTTCTTTTAAAAATTTCTAAAATATGAAGAGTGATTCAGAGGATTCTAATGAACAAATGAAACATAGACCATCACTAATTAGTATAGTTTATAATTTTGCGCTGGAATGAATTTCTATTTTCCCGTTTGTGGAAGAATGGCAAATAATTTTAATTATTCAAAATAGTTATTTTTATACTGCTATGATTAAATATGCATAAAAGGATGACGAAAGTTAAATGTTGTTTCAATGGAATCTTTTGTGTATATTTTTTCAAAATAATGTAGTAGCAGCATTAAATATATTCGAATTTTTCAAAATTGATATAAAATTTATTTTGGTAGATTCTTTTAGATATCCTCATTAATTTAAGTATGGGAATATTGTTAAAAATATAGATAATGATTTCTAGGTTTACTAGAATTTTTACTATCTAATTTCATGTGTTTATTATATAAATTTCACGAGGCATTAATCTGTTTACGTAATTGAAATAAGCTATTTCTTTTAACAGATATTTTAAGCATTTGTTTACAAACATACAGATTACACACAAAATATACTTATGTTATGTTTTAAAGACTATTTTTTTTTAAAATATTGTTAAATATTTGTTCCTATACTCAGATGCTTAATATTACAGCGGATAATATGTGAGACACACAGTAAAAAGTAACTTAATTAATACACTTCCTAAAAAGTGATCATTTTTAGCAGTCATGAGGTCAGAAATTGTACACTATAAAATTTAAAAACTTGCGTTTTTTTTTTTTTTTTTCTTTTTCAAAAACAGTTTGTTTCGGAAATAGCATCTCTAAAAGTCTCCCCCTGGAGAATGAAATGGAAACATCTATCAAAACTGACAGTAACTATAAAACCCCAAAATACTTCAGTATATAATTCTATAAGATAAAGCGTTTTGTTTTCTAAATTGATTTTAACAAACAAGTAAAAATTAAATCTGAAAAAAAAAATCATCAACTTGACTTATTTGAAAAATAGTAATTTTTCAAGGATTTCAGAGTTAAGATGGCACCTTTTCAGAACTAAACGTTTCGAGAGGGAGAAAGTACCACCAACCATTGGAGCACTGAAGTCAGATATTCTAAGATCCAACTTAATTTGCACCATTTGAAAGGGCTACAGAAATCCTCGACTTCCAATACCCCCATTTATTGGCAATAGTTGGGGAAAAATGGCGAGGGGTAAATGCTCCAGTCAAATGCGCGGAGTTACCTGCGCCCAAAGGAGATATTGAACTTGTGAAATGTGAGTGTAAGAAAACATGTACAGTTGGTAAATGATCTGGTTTGTACTGCCCTTTTCAAATGCAGTGACTGCAACAATACAAAGGACTATCAATATCATCACAACGATAGCAGTGATTCAGAAGAGGATACGTAAAATTCCAGTACTGTATATACATATAAATGCTGTTTTTAATAATTTTGTTCAGTATCTTCAACAATTTATGTTATGTCATTTAAATACTTTGGTTGTGTATAACTGGTTAATAAAACGCTAATATACACTGTGTTTCATAATGATATGAACACCTAATATTTTTTCGATATCTAGGCAAAAATTCATAAATAATAATCATAAAACTCCATTCTCGAGCCAAATACTGTAGTTTTACATAATACATAGCTGTAAAAGATATATCAAACTTTAAATTCATTGAAAATATGAATTATCTAAAAAAATGGTGTTGCAAAATGATATGAACATTGATCGAAATTGTCACTAAACGAGCATGGAATCTGTTCAGGAATATGGAATGCCACTCCAAGAAAAAGAAACCGAAATATGCAAATTAGTTTAGCACATAAAGATAATTTGTAGGCAAGGAAATTTCTAAACCTGGTCGCAAAGTGAGTTGTAGAAATATTGGTCGTATTAAGTGGTTTTGAGAAAGGGAAAATTGTGGATTTTAAGGACCAAGGACTTTCGGCCAGAGCTATAGCAAAAAACTGAAAAGATCTCCAGGTGTAATATTAAAGTTTCTTCGATTAAACGAGGATTATGGAACAAAGAAGGCTCCCGGACGTCCACGAAAGTTAGTCCAAAAGGAAGAAAAAAGAGCCATTCTAAAAAGAATGAGCAATGGAAAAACAACTTTAGGCGAATTTTAAGAGATCCACTGATAACAGTGTCAAAAAGAACCTTGTTCAGAATAGTCAAGAGCTCTAAGATGATGAGGTGCAAGAAAAGAAAGACCCAGCAACGTATGACTAAAATGCATCTGCAGAATCGCCTGGATTGGGTAAAATAGCATATGTCCTGGAAGTTAGAATATGAAAAAGTAATATTTTCCAATGAAAAAAATTCAACTTGGATGGTCCAGACGGTTTTTCCTTCTATTGGAACTATCTACGTAAGTAACCATAAACGTTTTCATAACGGCAGCAGGGTGCAGTTTCACTCATTTCATGGATTTCATGGTATGATCAACATTGCGTTTTCGTCTGGCAGAATGAATGCATTAACCCACCAAGATCTATTTGAAGTAAACGTGCTGCCATTTGCTGAAGAAATTGCGGACCTTTCTGGGTGTTCCAACAAGACAATGCATACATCCGCATGGCAAACAGAACTTGGGTATGGTTTCTCAATATTGGTGTACATGTAATCCCATGGCCATCTGTTTCTCCTGATTTAATTCCAATGGAAAATGTATGGAGCCTACTGGTTAGAGCTGTTTGCGAAAATGGAAAACAATATGCCACAATTTCAGAATTAAAAGTTGCTGTCATCTTCGACTGCTGTAAAATCGATCAAAATATATTAAAAAGCTTCGTCCACTCCATGCCTGATCGCGTTTTTACATTAATTCAAAGATCTGGTGCGACAATGGCTACTAATCTATATTTTTGACCAATGTTCATATCATTATGAAACATCTCAAAATGGAAGAATGCAGTTCATTTTATCTATTAATTACTGTTTAATTGTATTTTGTTGTAAATTAAAACGATTTGTTCTATTTCTAACATTGATTAGACTTCAATTTGTTTTGTAACATTTTCTTATTTTTTTTTGCTTGAAAAACTGGGTGTTCATATATCATTATGAAACCCAGTGTATCAAATGTCTTTCATATTGTTGTGCTTTATTTGCATCTTATCGCTTAAAACGCTTAAAAAACTGAATTTACTCCAAATTTTATTATATATCTGTATTTCTTGACCCCGAAAACATATAATTTGACATACTGGTCAATAATATGCCTCAAATATTAAAGAAGTCAGTAAATGGCAGCCATATTGGAAGCCATCTTGAAAATCACACCCAAAAATGTGTATAAACAAGTTGGAAATGATCAAAATGGATATGCTCGTCAAACGTGGCAAATGAGGTGCGTTCGTACTATAACTAGTTTTATAATTATTTTTTGCACCCCATATTGTACTGAATGTATAATTTTTTGTACTTCATAAGGTGCATAGTCTGTAACATCATTAAAATGCACTTCCAATAATTTTTTTCCCATTTTCCGTAATGTAACGGAACACTTTTGACTGTCCCTGTAATTAAACTATACATCCGATTTTCATAAAATTTGAAATGACTCTACAAAATTGTGCAACAGTTATATATTTAAAATTTCAGACCATTCGGAAGGCTGTAACATCTTTAAAATGCACTTGCAATAATTTTTCCCATTGGCCGTAATGTAAAGAAAAACTTTTGACTGTCCCTGTAATTAAACTATACATCCGATTTTCATAAAATTTGAAATGGCTCGACAAAATTTTGCAACAATCATATGTTTAAAATTTCAGACCATTCGTTTGGTAGTTTTTGCTCTGTTACATGCGGACAGACAGACAGACGGACGGACGGACGGACTGAACGACGACTATATGTGCTACGTATTTATATAATTACGAACGCACCTAAAAATGGCACCTAAGTTACACTGCTCAAAACAATTAAAGGATATTGCAGTTTTAGGAGGATTTTGTATCTGGTAAACTGTTTAGCTGATTGATACATGGTCGACAGACATAGTAGGTTATATGAGAATAAATTACACATGTTTGGCAGAAAAAAATGCATTTTATTGCGCATTTGTGTACTAAAGGAAAAAAAACACAATTTGTGCATATGAGAAAAAAAGAATAAGAAAAGGTGTTTTCTTCAAAGAAAATCATTTTCAGTAGGGGGTATGGTTTCCACGGGCGGCCAGCAACGTTGAACACCTTTGAGGCATGGACTCAATGAGGCTATTAATGACGAGTTGGGGTATTCTGCCCCACTCTTCCAGAAGAGCTCTTTCCAGTTCTTGGAGAGTTTGTGGGGGTTGTTGGCGGCCAGAAACTCGTCTTCCTAGAGCGTCCCAAACGTGCTCGATTGGATTCATGTCTGGAGAACACGCTGGCCATTCCATTCGAACGATTCCTTCCTCGAAAAAGAAATCCTCCACCAGGTTTGCACGATGTGGCCTGCAGTTATCGTCCATTAAAATGAAGTTATCTCCGATTGCTGCAGCGTAAGGGACTACAATAGGTCTGAGGATCTCATCCCTATATCGGCGACCAGTCAGAGCTCCATCTCGAATGATGTAGAGGTCAGTGCGCCAGTCAATGGAGATGCCACCATACACCAACACTCCTCCACCGCCAAATCTGACACTTTCGTGCACGAACGCAGGATTATTCCTACTGCCACGGTCCCTCCAAATGAAAATACGCCTATTATCCGGATGCACAGAAAAACGGGACTTGTCAGAAAACAGAATATTGCTCCATTCATTTCTCCTCCAGTTGACATGCTCGGTTGCCCACTCCCTGCGGTCGCGACGATGCCTTGATGTTAATCTAACACATACCATCGGTCGGCGAACATACAGACCTACAGCATGGAGCCGGTTTCGGACAGTCTGAGTTGAAATCGTGGTGCCTGAGCGAAGGTGTTGTTGGAGAAGTATAGCGTTCATGGTTCGGTGTCTCCGAGCTGTTAACGCTAAATACCGATCTTCATTGGGCGTTGCTGCCCGTCTACGACCTTGCCCTGGTCTTCGGCCTGCACATCCACTCTCCAAAAAACGGTTCCAGATCCTGGAAATGACACTTTGTGACCCTCCAATGGCTTGCGCTACTTCGGCTTGAGTTTGGCCCCCTTCTAACCTACCAACAATTCTCAAAGCTTCTGAATCTGTCAAATGACTTCGCTGAGACATCGTACTCATCGAAACAAAGCAATCACTGAATGCCGATCATCCTTGTCTTCATTCTCTTTCATCCAGTTGAAAGTCAAATTTCATTCGCTGCCGCTGAAGCGACGTTTTTGACGTCGAACTGACAATTTGCATACTCCACAGTTTGAAAATCAGAAAAATTTGCATTTGTGATTCTCTTCTTCTATTTTCGGCAAAAAAATTTCGTTTATATCTTTATTTTATATAAAACTTCAAATATCCTTTAATTGTTTTGAGCAGTGTATTTGGAATCTGCATGTCAAAACCTTCAGAATACAGCAAAAATGTCAAACTTGGCACGTCAATCGAGCTGGAGCCACATTTTACGACATTTCAAACCCTACTAATATCAACCGCAGTTATTTCAAAATAAAACATAATAATAAATAAACAATGTTTTAAATATAAACTTATCTCTCAATAAAATATCTAAGAATTTGCCCAAAAAAAATTGTTTATGAAGACTTTCTAGAAAATAAATAAATGTACCAGCAGAAGAAAAAAATAAAGCAATTTAACAAATTCAAACGACTATTTAGAAAATGATTTTTTCGAAGACTAAAATTTAAGATATAAAAAATCGCACGGAGTTGATCATACATTACGTACGCCATGAAATAAACATTAATAGTGTTATGACATCGACAAAAATCGCCTGCGAATCGTCAGATTTCCTGAAACTTACGTATCATCCACCTGAAACTTACGTATTATCCAAGCTTTTCATTGGCAGTTCACGAAAAGGCTTTTTCTTCGCCAGATTTCCAAGAAATCTAACGACCCATTTTAAATGAAATTTCATTCTTAAACTTCTAAACATCCCACACTATTACTTTTTACACCGTTGTGTAGAGAAAAAAATGTACTTTTAAATACAATTTGTTTGAAAGCTGCATCTTAATTTGTTTCTGAGTTATTAATTTTTTTGTAGTTTTTATTACTTTTTTTGTCATAGTGGCAACAGAAGTAATCCATCTCTGTTGAAAGTAAAGGAAAATACAGATTACTGTATAGACCAATCAGAAAACGAATAAAATGCGGATTAAACCAATAAAAAGTTTCCGATATGCTTTTGATTTCCTACCCTGACGAGCACAATAACCATTTTTCCACATGGTTAAAAATATTAGAAACAGGTTATGGAAAGTTAGCATTTCAGGATGTTATTCAATCAGATATCTTTCAATTTCTTTTTCAGAAATGCATTTTTGGATTGTTTTTAAGCTTTAAAAATTAGAGGTCCACGACTGGTACGTGATCCACTATAGGTGTATTTACCTTATCACTAGAACTATCGCAGCGTCTCATTATACACGTGTAAGTCTCAGTACATATATATAAAAAAATGTTTCTTACTCTATGAAAATAGAATATAACCGCGAACGAACATGTGTAATAACTGTTTCCGAGTTACCCATGATTATTAAAATCATTCTTTATCATTATAAACATCAGAAACAAATAAACTTTAGATATTTACAGCAAACATTTGTAAAAACAAAGTTTCTTTTTTCAATTGCTCATTTTCGAGTGTTTTTATACAGCATTAACGAGTATTTTTTAAAATCAGAATATCGGTTTTAAGATGCTATTAAGTTTTAATTAAACATTTGCAGCTGTATGTTTGAATTTATAAAAGCAATAGCAAGAAAATAATAATAATTTTAATGTTAATGTTAATGATGTTAATTGTCCATGTTTGTCTGTAAACTTTTGTTTGTTGGACATGGAAAAGTTTACTTAAGAATTCATAGCAGTTGTTAAACCTACATTTCAAGTTGGGGAAAGTGATTAATACACTAAAAAAGTAGTCGGAAACGCTTCCGGAACTCAGTGCAAAGAAATACACTTTGTTATCAAAAATATATTGTTTTCTAAGCTTTCTAAAGCTAAAAAGCACTTTTCTCAATAGTTATTAACTTGGAAAAGGTTACTGTATATTTTTGTTCGTGGTTGTATTATGTTTTCTTAGATTTAAGGTATCAGGTAAGGTAACCTTTGAACTAATAAAATACATGAAAAAATGAACTCTATAGAGAATTGCCGTCTCTCTATAACTAATTGACTTTTAATTATATAAAACTGAAAACACACATTAAGAAAGATATATTTTATCAATGATAGTTGTTAAAAATGCACACACATATATAAAGTTTTTAAATTTATTTTTATAAATGCACTGTAAAAAAAATACGACCAGTTTTCCTATAGGAATCGGAAAAATGGTTGCCCTTATCGTACCGCAAAAATTTCCCACCGAGCTCGGGATAAAATCCGTAAAACCGTAATAAAATCCGTAAAATACCGTTTTATTGACTATTTCCTTTTTTACGGATTTTATTCCGAGGTAGGTCGGAAATTTTTCCGGTACGATAAGGGCAACCATTTTTCCGATTCCTACAGGAAAACTGGTCGGATTTTTTTTTTACAGTGTGATACAATTTTTACGATCAAATTATTCTTGCATGCATTACGCGCATTATTTTTCACATTTGAATGGCTAAAACAAACCAAGATTTTTTTTTTTTTTTTTTTTTTTTTTTTTTTTTTTTTTTTTATGAGTACAGATATAATATCTATTCAAAATCAACAATGAAAAAAAAACTTGTAAATCCCGCAAAAAAATATTTATCTATATTATAAAGGACAAACATATCTGTGCGTAACGCATACGTCACTTTGCGAATGGCAACACTTTGAAATTTGAAATAAAATTTTGGTTTTGCAATTTTCTCTACTGCAAATTTTTAAACTTCTAAACATCGCACATTTTAAATTTTTACACCGTCGTATAAGGAAAAAAATACTCTTTTAAATGCAATTTGTTTGAAAGCTGTATCTCAATTTATGTTTGAGATATTAATTTTTTTTTTGTAGTTTTTAATACTATTTTTCAACAAAAATACCTCATTTCCATTGGAAATCATTGAAAGTAAACGGAAAATAGTCGACAATAGGAGATACTGTATTTTTTTTGTTGCCATTCTCTCATAAAACCGGAAAAAACCAGTTGAATTTAAAATATGGGCTTTGTCAAGAATATTGTCTGTTATTCTGTGATAATGACGTCATATGCACACTTTTCTCTAGACGAAGTTTAAGACTGGGTTGTAAAAGTAGATTGCTTTAGCGGATGCAAATGACGTCATTTTATAAAAAAGCGTGTATTTTAATTCTTAAATCTGAATTATGTTTTGTAGAAGTGCCTCATTTTTACAGCCCAGCTCCTTTGAAATTCTTCACAGGTGAAAATGCTTTACTTTTGAAAACAATGTAATCGAAATCACACACTGATAAAACGCAATGTTTTATACAAATTTAGAGTGTCTTTATAAAAGAGAGGTGACATGCAAATAAAAGATATTTATACTACAGAAATTGATGATTTTCGCCTGGATGGATTTGCTTCGCCGAGTTAGACAAGCAAACAAATATTTCTTGTTTTTATAAGTAAACCCGAAATATCGAGATTTTTTTAATACAAAAGTGGTTGTGGATTCTAAACTTTTTATCTGAGAAACATAATAATAGTTCATATTGTGCCTCTGTATGTTTGCTACATTCACCGAAAATTTTGGAAAATTCTAGGTAACCATTTTTCAGAAATCGCGCGCGCAATGATCAAAATCTGTGTTTTGAGAAAATTAATATTAAAGACTAAATCACCCCTTGATTACATAGAAAAATGCTCAGCGTTTTAGACATAACTTCTCTTCTAATGCGAATTTTTGCATGGGGTTTACTTTTAAATGTTTTTAAAGAATCGTATTTAATTATAAGCTATTTCTTAAATCGATTTTTGAACGCTTTAAAGTGTATCTGATCTCTTAAAAAAAAATCTGACTTAGTTTCAATGTAGCTTTAAAAGTCCATGAATGTTTGTCATATTTTTTTTTTCAAAATAGCTTTTTTTAACATTATAAGTAATGGTATCAAACATTCACAGTAATTTAATTTTTTGCTAAGCGCGGATGAGCTAAATGACCCTTCGTGGTACCTTTAATGCTAATTTTGTAGAAAAATTTAATAGTTAGTCCCTTTAAATAAAAATGCAAACATTTTTTAAATTATAAATTAAAAAAATTAACCATCTACACTGTAAAAAAAAATGCGACCAGTTTTCCTGTCGGAATCGGAAAAATAGTTGCCCTTATCCAGACCTGCCAAGTCTCCGGCTTTTTGGATACCAGTATTTTAAAACAGAAAATGTTCTTTTATTTAATTGGAACATTTGGGCGATTTAAAAGAACAGCATTTTCTCTATGATTTTAGTGGTGTACAAAAAGCCGGAGACTTGGCAACTCTGCCTTATCGTACTGGAAAATTTCCAACCCAACTTGGAATAAAATCTGTAAAATCGGAATAAAATCCGTAAAATACCGTTTTATTGGCTTTTTCCTTTTTTTTTACGGATTTTATTCCGAGCTGGGTCGGAAATTTTTCCGGTACGGTAAGGGCAACTATTTTTCAGATTCCTACAGGAAATCTGGTGAGATTTTTTTTTACAGTGTATCTGTAATAGTTGCAATTTTATTCGTGGAATTTAAAAAAAAAAATGAATCATCAGTTAATTTCCAATGTGTACTTAATATTCCAAATTATTAATGTTTCATTATAAAATTGGTCTTTTTTAATTGAACAGCTTTTGTGAAAGAGGAGTTCTTACATTGTAAAAAAAAAAAAAAAAAAAAAAAAAAAAAAAGACCAGTTTTTCTGTAGGAATCGGAAAAATAGTTGCCCTTATCGTACCGGAAAAATTTCCGACCCAGCTCGGAATAATATCCGTAAAATACCGTTTTATTGACTATTTCCTTTTTTTTACGGATTTTATGCCGAGCTGGGTCGGAAAATTTTCCAGTACGATAAGGGTAACAATTTACCCGATTCCTACAGGAAAATTGGTCGGATTTTTTTTACAGTGTAATGTGAGTTAAAACGAGCCTATATCTTTCTCTTATTTTTTCTTAAATGCAAACTTTTTATTATTTTACGTAATATTGTGTGCTGTATGAATGCTTATCTGGAAATTTCTATTTTTCTTTTTTTTAACTGAGTATGTATTTTTAGGTCCATTCGTAATTATATAAATACGTAGCAACTATAATCGTCGCCTGGTCCGTCCGTCTGTCTACATACAACAGTGCCAAAATTACTCAACCGAATGGTTTGAAATTTATTATATATAATTGTTGCAGAAGTTGCCGAGTCAGTTAAAATTTTATGAAAATGGAATCAAAACATAAAAATATACAGTAAAGCCTGATTTATCCGAAACTCCTTTAACTGAAACTCTCGGTTAACCAAAATCCGCTTTTTTTTTTTTTTTTTTTTTTTTTTTTTTTGTGGTGAAAAATACATTTTAAAATCTTTTCTTTTACTATAAAATGATGTATGTACATGGTAAGTGAAGTTTAGAACTCTCACAGTAGTATACGTTCATTCGAATTTGGAGAAAACTTGCTATACGTTTAGCTACTCAAACGAACGAGAGCTTTATGGATGAAAAAGAGAATGCTGCTGCCGATTTGGAATGAGTACTTAATAAAATACCTGGTTGTGATGGGTGTGATATTGCAGTTATAAACGATTGGCAAAATTGTGACTCAAATGATCCTGTATTTCATACAGCGAGCGGTGAACAAGTCATTGATGGTATCCGAGGAACACGTGCTGATTAAAGCGAATAAAAGGACAACGATGAAGGCAAGAAAGACGAACAAATTAACAATTCTGATGTTCTTGAATATTTTGAAAAGGTTTCGCATGATTGGAGCAGACGAAAGATTGTGATACTGGTAATCTAATAGTATTAAACAAAATTCGTGTTTGAGCTGCAAAGCAAAGGCAATCGAATCTGCGACAAATAAAACTTAGTTTCAAACCCTTGTGAAATATGTAAAAGGTACTTAATTTCAAAATTAAAATTCAGGTAATTTATTCTTGTTTCTATTTTGCTATTGCTTTATATTTGTCCTTAATCTTAAAATTGAAGCATTCTCGATCATTCGAAAATTTCGATTTTCCGAAAGATGGTCGATCCCAATTACTTCGGATAATCGAGGTTCTACTGTATTAATAAAAGTCTTCTTCACTTTTTAAATCCTATCATACGCAATTAATTCAATGATTTCCCATGATAAGTAATGATTCTAGGTTGTCACAGTGATTAATTCCTATAGAAGATGGAGTCATATTATTTCCACATTACTGAATTTAATATAAAGAAGCGTAATAATTTTTGTATTCATGCATTTTTTCATAAGAGTGCAACAACTATTGCACCAAGATATGAACATTTCTAAAACTAATTATAGCACGAACGCACCTCATTTGCCACGTTTGACGTACAATTTTCGACTTGTGTCAAGAAGATCATATGATGCGCTAAAAGAGTTTCAATGCGTCCTTTTTTAGCTACTAAAAATGTTGATGATTTAACGGATATCACCTTTTTTCTGGTGTTTCTTAGGCATCTGGGTTAGCCAATCTGTCGTGACAACTTCCATGTGATAAACTCAATTTTCGCAATGGTTAGGTTCACGTTAGCTAATAAATTTAAGATTTTTCACTTTATTCTCTAATTTTTTTTGTGCACTCTTAGTTCTAACTTTACTTATTTATCATTATTTAAATTCTGACTGTATTATTTAAAGTTATGTGAAATATTAGTGTCTTGTGTAAGTTTTTTTAAATGGGGTATCAATTCTTTTATGTTAACATAGGGAATATCACCTGCTCCCCATCAAGTGACATTTAACAAATTGTTTCTAATTATTAAGCTTACAAATTTGTGAACGCAATTAGGCTGAAGTCATGAGTGATCATATACTGATGATAGAGATTACAATACACCTTAATTTAACATTGAAAGCTAAGTTGTTTGTTTTGATATATAGCTGATATATTCGTGAAATCCTTAAGTATACATACGGAAATACATAGCCAATTAAAATCCATCATTTGATCTGTTATGAACTGCTTAGTGTGAATGGGGATTATTTATCAGTTTTATTTAAATTCATTATCTTGAATATGAAGAATACTACAATTTAACAACATTACATCGACAGCAGCCTTGCATATTGTGTTTACACACTGATCTAACTCTACAACCTTATTTAACCCTTTAACTCTCGTGCCCGAGTATCTCTCGGGAAAAAACTGTTCGCTTTCTTCGATGCTAAATGCTTTTAGATACCACTTAATTTTAACTGAAATCTTTGGTTTTTTGAATGGGGTACCTTTTTCGGCTGTACAAAACCAATTACTTTAGTTTAAAAAAAAAAGTGGTACTGTGTCCTGATATTTAATTTATTGTATTAAAAAAAAAGAAAGAAACAGTTAAAGTCTAAAGTAAATGAAGAAAATTATTTTAAAAAAATTATTTGGTGTGGAAAACTTTCTGAATTTTACTTCTCTTTTTAGTGGACCAAAATATCTGATTATAAACGGGAAAGTTTGATGAAATAGTTAAGTTTTGTTCAGTTATTTCATATACAATTGGAATTGCAAAATTTTAAGTATCTGAAGCAGTTTTTCATCATTTCATTGCAACATAAACTGTCTTTGTTATAATAATGCAAGAACATTTTTTCTCTATAATTCATTTATCAAATGTATTATTACGGCTGCAGCTTCAAATTCACTTATAAAAATATTTTATCTATAGTACTGTGAAACACCTCGTGAAATTATGTTTAACTTTATCCTTAAATAAAAGACCTAAAACATTTTAATTTGTTCAAGTTAATTTTAAGATACTAAACATTTCAAACAATATTATTTTCTTTTAAAGTTACTATTTATTAGCCAAACTTTCAAACAGCTTCTTACGTAAATGTATACTTTTAATAAAATAGCTTAAAAATAAAGTATCTAAAAAGAAATACTGGGTGATTTTTTTTAAAGTCGTGAAAGTAAAAACCTATAATAAAAGAACCACTGATCCAAATGACCTGAAATTTCACCAGTATGCTCCCAAAGCAATGGGAATTTTTTAGCCGCGGTTAAAAAAAACCTTAAAATCGCACCGACAGATGGCGCTGTTTATGCAGTAAAGTCGGGAGACGAACTTGCGCACGACACACGCACAGTGGCAATAAAAACCTGAAGCACGCACACCTCGTGTTCATTATTCTGTTCTCAATCCCTGCGATTTTTGGCTCTGGAGGCACACAAGAATTCGAGTATTGTGATGGTGTTACGAACTTAGCTGACCTGAAAGCACGCATTGTACACCAGATCCCCAGCATCCAGCCGGATATTCTTAGCTTTGTTGTGGAACATGCGGTTTCTCGTTTCCAACTCGTAGCTGAAAACGGGAGACAGCACACTGAAAATCTCTTGTGTTAGTCGTGCAGTTCCGTATGAATGCTTTGTTCCATATTTTTATTTCGTTCGGTTTCTGCGAAGGTGTTCGCAGTATATTTACCCAATTACTGCATTCTGTACGTTTTTGATATGCGTAATAAAGTTTTCTTTTTCTTGAAGTACCGTCCATTGTTTTCCTCCCACTGACGATATTCTTATTTTCTGTTAACTTACAGCGCCACCTGTCGGTGCGATGTTAATTTTTTTTTTTTTTTTTTTTTTTATTTTTTTTTTTTTTATTTTTTTTTTTTTTACCACGCCAAAAAAATTCCCATTGCTTTGGGAGCATACTGGTGAAATTTCAGGTCATTTGGATCAGTGGTTCTTTTGTTATAGGGTTTTACTTTCACGACTTTAAAAAAAATCACCCTGTATATGCTCTATCCACAATCTCTCTGCATACTTTTTTTCATAATAATAGAAGTATACATTCCTATTTAAAGTGAATGTTCAATGTTATAAAATAAAATGTATTTGTGGATAATTACAGTAGAACCTCTTTTATCCGAAACACTTTAAAGGTTATTCTTCTTCTTTTTTTTTGCGATTACATTCTTTGTGAAGCTTTTTTTTAACTAACAAGGAGAGGTCCAACCTTGTTAATCACAGATTTAGATTATTTTAATATATGTTGTAGGGTAGAGACACCTTAGTGTCAGGTTCAACGGATTTTATCCAACGCTCCTTAGTTCTTGAGAAACCGAGGGGGGGGGGGTCTAATATTAGTACACAACTTAAATACTTACTTTGCAACCAAAACGATAGGTTAGTCGTAGCTCAGTTGGTATGACGTTTGCCGGCTGATCCGCGGGCCCGGGTTCGATACCTGAATGCGCTACATTTGTTTTTCTCATTTTTTGTTTTTTAAATATACTTGTAATTATAATTTAATAATTTCAATTAAAATTTTAATGTCATGCATTAATTATAATGTTAACAAACTTAAATTTAGCATTTCTTATATGTAAACTATTATTTCTCATCCTTTAAAGAGGTTTAAAAAGAAATTGGATGTATTATTGAACGATAAAAATTCCAAAATCGTGACAAAATCTGTTGTGGCGCCTCTAGTTATGACAAAATAAAAGAATATCCAAATAAAATAAAAATAAAAGCAGAAAGAAGATAAAGAGGAAAGCAAAATAATTGAAAGCGCAAGCATACTTATTACAAATTTAAAAATCTTTAATATGCAAAAAATCGGTTGTAATTTAATTCTGATGCTAATTTTTAATATAATTATGCTTGTAACTTTAAAAACAGAATAATAGTATTATCGCATTGACATCCTTTATTAAAGCAATGAGTAAATGATGTTTCTTCAAAAATCACGAATTGACACAAGTGCTCAATATCATTGCATTGATAAAGAATATATGAAATACATTTTAAAAGTGATTTTAAAAAAATAACAGTTTTATGATGTTTTATTACAACTGTTTAGTTAAAAGTAAAAAAAAATAAATAGGTTAATATTATAATTGATATACAATATTAAAATTTTTAATTGACAATCAGATTATTAAGTTATACTTACAAGTATATTTATAAAACAAAAAATGAGAAAACAAATGTAGCACATTCAGGTATCGAACCCGGGCCCGCGGATCAGCCGGAAAAGGCCATAACAACTGAGCTACGACTAACCTGTCATTTTGGTCGCAAAGTAAGTATTTAAGTTGTGTACTAATATTAGACACCCCGGTTTCTCAAGAACTAAGGGGCGTTGCATAAAATCCGTTGAACCTGGCACTAAGGGGTCTCTACCCTACAACACATATTAAAATAATCTAAATCTGTGATTAACAAGGTTGGCCCTCTCCTTGTAAGATATTCCTAGTGTGCAAGCCCTCCTTTTCGAACCACGAGTACATATAAATATTTTCGATCCTCTTTCTTAGAATTCCTTTGAATTTAAATTGAGTTTCCATAAGCTGCGGAGTGGAACGAACAAAACGAACAAATTAACAATTCTGAAGCTTTTGAATGTTTTGAAAACGGTTTGGCATGGCTGGAGCAGCAGAAAGATTCTGATACTGGTGTAAAATATTAAAAAACTGAGCTTCAAAGCAAAGGCAATCGAAACTGCGACAAACAAAACATTGTTTCAAACCCTTGTGAAAAGGTATTTAGTTTCAAAATTAAAATTCAGGTAATTTATTCTTGTTCCTATTTTGCTATTGTTTTATTTTTATTAAACACTTTTTACCACAATAAGAAATAGTACATATATTTCACCTTAATCTTAAAATTGAAGCATTCTCGATTATCAGAAAATTTCGATTTTCCGAAAGATGGTCGGTTCCAATTACTTCAGATAATCGAGGTTCTACTGTATTATCGAATATTATTTTATTTTTTAAAAGCATATCTGCACTGTTTAAGACAAAAGTAAGTTAAACGCGCAAATGAATATGTTATTTCTGACAGCTGTACCTACATTTTTCTCAGTGAGCATTAATCAACGAACAATATGAAGTAATTATGTAAATGCAGATATTACAAGAAAGTCCCTTTTGCGTTAAGTTGGGATTCACAAATGTATATTCCAAGAAACTTTACCAAGTATCAGTATACACATCATAATTCATAAGAAGTTAGAAAATTTGGAGGAAATTGCTTTAAGCGAGAAATGATTTCATGATTATTGGCGATATTAATTATTAAAAGAATTCTTGGTTTGACATAATTACATTTCTTTCTTCTCTCAAGTCAAGAGAAAAATGTCATTAAAAAACGCAATTATTGAATAAGTGAATGTAAAAAAATATATATATATTTTATTTTGAGATTAAACCTATGTTATTAAAAATAAATGTATTAAAAAGTTGTTTTTATTTCGTTACTATTGAATTTGATGATGCGTGACTCAATGTCAGTATAACGTTCCAAAAGAAAAGTTTGGATATAAAATCATAAGATGAATTTATTTTAAATACATAGTCAGAATATTTTTTAGTAAGGGTGGAAAAAAAAATATGTTACATTTATTTGTTTTGAATACATATATGAATGTATATAAAATTCACTCAGAGAAAAAGAATCCTGCTATTTCATTTGAACTTTTTTTAAACTTTTTAGATTGTTATTTTATGATTTTTAGCCCACAGCCTACCAAAGCCTGAACCAATGTGTGCGCAAGTTCTGTATGTACGTACGTATGTATATATGTAGCACGATAACTCACGATAGAAATAACCGTTTTGCTTCAAATTTTGAATATAGGTTAATTCTGATAAGGCACTTCTCTAAATTAGTTTCGGGGGTTCAGTTGTTAAGAATAAATGGATAACTGGAGGCTTATCCTCCTTTAACCCGGGAGAACTCGCTGTATGAGATTTTCTCTCACAGTCGTACTTTTTTAAGACTCTTATTTAAGTCATTTTTCATTTTAATTAAAATTTTAAAATGTTTTTCAATTATTTTACCTATTTTGTGAATAAAAGTACTAAGCCAACCAAAAAAAGTTGATATTATACGAATATAAAGTAAAAGAAAAGCAATTGGCCATTCTCACTAGCGAGTTCTCCCGGCTTAATTTAGGTAAATGTTTTTTTCATGCAGAATTATCCGATTTGCTTCAAATTTGATATACCGGTTTATTCTGATTTCTCTGATTAGATTTGGAGGTTCACTGGATAAGTATAAAGGGGAGGAAGGGGGCTAACTCCGCCTGTAATTTAGATAAATGTTTTTTTTCATGCAGAATTATCCGATTTGCTTCTAATTTTGTATACCAGTTTATTGTAATAAAGCACATCCCTGATTAGATTTGGAGGCTAATTTATTTATAAAGGGAGGTTGGGGAGCTAATCCTCTCTTTAATTTATTTTTCAAAAATCAGTTTTCTTTTAAATATGAATATAATATACATTTAGTATGAATATACTGTGAGCTCAATGCCATCAGTTTAACTGGGCACTTTTCTTTGCATTTCTTCTACAGGGCGTTATAAATTCTCACTTTTTTTCGAACTCCTTCTTCGGTATATATATATATATATAAGTTTTAAATTTATTTACTTAATGAAAAATATCATAAAAATGTGTATGACCTACAACAAAATTTCATATCTGATTTTCCTAACAATACAAATCTACATTCCCATTTAAAGTGAATGCTTACCGTTGTAAAAGAAAACGTATTTCCTTATAAAATCTTTTCGAATGTTATTTTTCTTTTTAACAGAGTCTCGACACTGCTTAAGCCAAAAGTAATTCAAACGCTGCAATGAATATTTTATTTCCTACGGCGATACCAACATTTGCCACCGCGCGCAGTAATCAACGAACAATACGAAGTAATTATGTAAATGCAGATTTTACATGAAAACTCCATTTTCGAAAAGTTGTGATTTATAAATGTATATTAGAAGACACTCTGCAGGTCTCGTTATACACAGCATAATTCTGTAAGAAGTTAGAAAATTCGGAGAGAAATTGCCTTAGGCAAAAAATGATTGCACTACTACTTCTACCAGATTGCTTGGAAATTTATATTTGCTATGTTGGTTCAAAAAGAGCTTATGTATTTGATATAATTAAATTTCCTGATGGTGTGTTATATCGAAAAAGTATTCAATTTTTAATATTAAAAGAACTTCATTTAAAGTTCTTGTAAGTAAAATTTTCTTTCTATACAAGTTATACTGCTTATGCATAATGCTTACATTCAAAACAGTATATCATTTTGTTAGCACGGATGTAAGTGTCTTTCACTGAGTGAATTTGTTGTGAGAACTTATAATATTTTTCAAAGAAATGAAATATGTGTAGGGAAGACTTGGAGTGTTTGACTTTCTTTTTAACACATTAAACGCTGACTGTTTTCGCAACATTATGTTTGTGATTTTGTTATTTTATAGTGAATATTTCTTTTTGAAAAACTTTATTATCGCATATTGTATATATGACTTTTGTTTTCAAGAAATTTTTTAACCATTCGGAAAAATGGTTATTGTCCTCGTCTATACAGTAATCTGTATTTCCCGTTACTTTCAACAGAGATGGATACTTCTGTTGCCACTATGACGAAAAAGTAATAAAAACTACAAAAAAATTAATAACTCAGAAACAAATTGAGATACAGCTTTCAAACAAATTGCATTTAAAAGTACATTTTTGTCTCTATACGACGGTGTAAAAAGTAATATTGTGGGATGTTTAGAAGTTTAAGAATGAAATTTCATTTAAAATTGGTCGTCAGATTTCTTGGAAATCTGACGATGTAAAAGCCTTTTCCCAAACAGCCAATGAAATGCTTGGATAATACGTAAGTTTCAGGAGGATAATACGTACGTGTCGCAGACGATTTTTGTCGCTTACAATTTTTACGTATAATAACACTATTAATGTTTAATTCATGGCGTACGTAATGTATGACCAGCTCCGTAGAAGTTTAAAAATTTACAGTACCGAAAATTGTAAAATTGAAATTTCTTTTAAAATTTGATCTTGAAGGGTTCAGGAATGTTAATGTTTAATTCACGGCGTACGTAATCTAGGATCAACTCCGTGCGATTTTTTATGTCTTAAATTTTAGTCTTCGAAAAAATCATTTTCCAAATGGTCGTTGTAATTTGTTAAATTGCTTTTTTTTTTAACCATTTGGGAAAATGGTTATTGTCCTCGTCAGGGTAGGAAATCAAAAGCATATCTGAAGCTTTTTATTGGTTTAATCCGCATTTTATTCGTTTTCTGATTGGTCTATACAGTAATCTGTATTTTCCTTTACTTTCAATAGAGATGGATACTTCTGTTGCCACTATGACAAAAAAGTAATAAAAACTATAAAAAAAATATATATAACTCTGAAACAATTTGAGATACAGCTTTCAAATAAATTGCATTTAAAAGTACATTTTTTTAAATTGATTTGAGTAGTAAAAAACTAGAAATCTAAATGAAATAGAACCGAATGTTTTGAAAATTTTTATTGATAAATTTCAGAATGTGTTTATACATTTATACTGACGAAATGAAATAAAATGCAGCAATCGAAGATACGAATATCGTGGCTAAATATTTGTAAATGTAATGGACAGCTACATAGTAAATGCTTTACATTTTTTCATATGGCAAAAATGTAGTTAATTTGTACTGACATTGCCTTTTCGCAACGTTATCATATGTCACATACACATTTAAAAAAAAATGCAATATCGCTTTTTTTCTCTTAATGATTCATTAATATGTATAAAATAAAATTTTATTTCATTTATGTCCTTAATAAATAAAGTTAGTGTTTGAGATACAAAAACAACTCTAGCTGCCTCATTTAAAACAGATTATTATGTTTTCTAACTTAATACAGCATCATAATTCTTAAAATGTATTAAATTACTTTCAATGGTTTCTAGAACTCTGTAAACAAAGATAAATCTCCCCTTTTGGAATGATTGGCACATTGTGATGAAAAGTTTTATACACTTAGTTCTATAAATGTACTGCAACAGGAATTTTACCTAACATAACGAAATTTTACTTATTTTTATATGTTTTATTATTATTATTTTTTTTTAGTAAACAAACTTTTTTGGTGGAAAACATGTGTAGTCGACTAGGGCATGGCGTAGAACTAATGATACTCAATATTTTACTATGCATATTAAAATAAATATTTCCATTTTCAGGTAAGGTAAACACAACCAGTAGTGAAGCACTTCAGGATATTTATCTATTTATTATTATAGTGTTAGTGAATTTCAAAAGATATATATTTTTTATCGTAGTACAGTACAAAGTCTAATGTCCGGAATCCTCGGGACTTTACCAAGTCCGAGCTTCGGAATTTTCTGAACTTTGGGTTATCAAAAATATTGCTTATCCAATATAAAGAAACAGAAAATCCACTACTTAAAAAATCATAAAATGACGTTCATATATTAAAAATTGCATATAACAACTATTAATATTAAGTTAACTAATAATTTTCATAAAATAAATCATAACAAAATAAAAAGTAAAACAAAAACATTTATTTAACATTTATTATTTTTCTCAAATCCAAAAGGACAACTTTATGACATAAGTTTTAAATTTATTTTTGTTCGGAGATGCATCAAACTAGCAGTTATTGTTGTTCAAAAACTATATAATCGAACTGTGTTTTCCGTTTTCTTTTCTTTTTTTTTCAAACTTAACAGATTTTTCAGAAAATAGCGTCAAAGTGGGCATTTTGAACCGAATTCCCGCACGAAAGATGAATAACCATTCAAGGCAGGGTAAAAAACGTCTTTGTCACGTGATCAAAATCGCTTATAATTCAATAGGTAATTTACTTTTAAAAAAATGAAAAACACAGTTCGATGCCAAATCGCGTCCATAGTCAGGCTTTCCAATTTTATATCTTTCCGCTAAAAAATGAATTCGTAAATGTGTCAAAACATTTTGCTCTTGTTGAGCAGATCAGTTGGTAATTTTCTTAACTATTGATTATTTTAGTTAATGTGGGCTGCTTTATTAACTTAGGTATATCATTAAGAAGTTTTTCTTTTATCCTGTACATAGACTTGAGTTAAGATTGAATATTAAAGCTTCTTTGCTCTAGAACTTTTTTGTTTCAACAAATTTGTTTTTCAGTTGTTTCTTGAAAGCTGCCGCTGGGAAGTCCGAACTATGGGTGTCCGAACTTTAGACTTTGTACTGTACCAACCTTTATGTATCATAGTAAATATTCAAAGTTTCAAGATAATTTTCGGAAAAAATGCAAATTACAATTTTTTACCTTCCTCTCTGCTCCAGTAATGGGCCTAGTAGATTTCTGATACATGAATCTTTAAGTTTTCTGCTTATTCAACAAATTCTTTGCAATGTAATGGAGTATAGAAACAGTAGATTAATTTAAATAAAAATAATATTAGACAAACAATGTTTAAATAAAAACTCTTCTCTTAATGAAATCCGTTTTTGAAGACACTCTAGAAAATAAAGAAATGTACCAGCAGAAAAAAAAAATATATTTCAAACAATTTATTAAAAATTAACATTTAAGGTTGTTAGTCAATCAGATGTTTTTCAGTCGTTTTTCAGAAAAGCATTTTGAACTTGCTTTGAAACTTTAAAAATTAGGGGCACACTATAAGTGCATTTATCTTTAATTTTCGGTTGTTTAACCCTTAAATGCCTGATTTTTCAAAAATCATTGTAATAATGTTTTTCGGCTTTTAATTTTTAAATAAATCATGGTAAAAATACTTTTAAAAAATCATATTTTGTTTTAAGTATGGTTTACGGCTAAAAAACAGTTTTTTACTAATCGGCAATAGTGGTTTTTAATTGAAAAAATATTTTTTCTAGATAAAATTCTATAATATTAAACACACAAGAATTTTAGGAACTATAATAAGAAATAAATTTTACTTGCTCACTGCAGAACAAATTAGGGTATTTCGCAAGCTTCCAAACAAAACAAAAAGAACATGTAGCAACATTTGAAAAAATAAATCTATCTTTATTCTTAAACAGCACAAGTGTTGCCATGTACATGTTGAAAATCGATTTCATAGTATTTTCATAATGTATTTTATTGGCAACATTAGGCATTATAGCTTCAATATTATTCTAATAGTATTTTAGAAACCTAACTTGAGTATGTTGCCGAAAAGCAACACCAGGCATTTAAGGGTTAATAAAGTTTCAGTTGTTTCTCAAGATCAGCATATTTTTATCAAGCTTTCTTTTGTATATCTTCTCATTTATTATGAAGATCTAAATTTTTTTCGATGGAAAAATTTTCTCCAAACTCTTAATACTAATTTTTAACTAAATGTAACAAAAAGTTGTTTTTTAAGTCCAATTTATGTGGAATGTTAAACTTTGCGCTACTAGATACGAATAAGTCTTAATTCCATTTTAAAATTATGTCTAGTACACATTTTGTTTGAAAGATAAGTTCATATTTTAAGTCTAAGATACAAGGGAGCGGTTAATTGTAGATTAGCTATGGTATGTGCTGTTGAATACACGAATGCAATAAGATCAATCATTTTTTTTTACAAATGTTGCTTTAAGGGGGATTTGCCTTTAGAAGAGCAAATAAAGGGAGTTTTTTAGCATTTTTTTCCGGAATAAGAGTAAAGATGAATAAAGATTTTTGTATGTTATTTCTTATTAGTTAAAAAACATTTCGAAAACTTTTTTAATAAAAAATCGATGGTGTGGCTTGAGATGCGTGGATTTCTAGATTGAGCGCCGTGCACTTCCAAACGGGCGGGACCCGACAGATCGCCATAGTCGTTTGCAATACATTTTTCTTAAGAATTAGATAATATTCTCTGGAGCTTCAAGCACTTTGAGGCGAAAAAGTGGAAAATCTACAAAGTGGCAGCCATTTGAAACAAGTTGGAAATTGCTCGTCAAACGTGGCAAATGAGGTGCGTTCGTACTATAACTAGTTTTATATTTATTTTGTGCACCCCATATTGTACTGAATGTATATTTTTTTGCACTTCATAAGTGCATAGTCTGTAACATCATTAAAATGCACTTGCAATATTTTTTCCCCATTCCCCGTAATGTAACGGAAAACTTTTGATTGTCCATGTAATTAAAGTTTACATTCGATTTTCATAAAATTGGAAACAGCTCGACAAAATTTTGAAACAATTATATATTTAAAATTCCAGACCATTCGGAAGGCTGTAATATCATTAAAATGCACTTGAAATATTTTTTCCCATTGGCCGTAATGTAAAGAAAAACTTTTGACTGTCCCTGTATTTACTATACATCCGATTTTCATAAAATCTGAAATGGCGCGTCAAAATTTTGCAACAATCATACATTTAAAATTTCATACCATTCTGTTGGGTAGTTTTTGCTATGTTATATGCGGACGGACGGACGGGCAGACGGACCGAACAACGACTATAGGTGCTACGTATTTACGAGGGTGAGTCGGAAAATAAGTTTCCCCTGGCAACTGTGGACAGAGGTGTGTATGAAAGGCAAAAAATGTAGTGAAACATTAAAGATAAGACGTAACTTTATTTTTCTTGTTGAGTGCCATGTGAGTTGAGACATTTGTCATACCCTTTATAAATTTCATAAAGCCCTCCAGCAAAAAAACAGGGCTCTGCATACAAAAGAAGCGTTGAGCGGCTTGTGTGGCTTCAGCATTGCTTACGAAGAAGTAGTCAAGCATTACTTTCGTCTGTAGTGACCGTACACGTCCGTCCAGGTCTCGGTCTGTCCAACGCTAACGCCCCTCACTGAATTGGCGACACCATCTCCGCAACATTTGTTTCGACATCACATCTGGCCCACAGACTCCCACGTGGCGGTTATGGATTTCTGCTCCCGATACTCCACATGTCCATTCATAGCGGACAACCGCTCACGCTTCCTTCATGGACCACGAATTCACAACGATCTTTTTCTCCATATCTACCGGGAACAAAATGATGCAGAGCCCTGATTTTTTCAAGGAGCGCTTTTTGAAACTTATAAAGGGGTATGACAAATGCCTCAACTCACTTGGAACTTATGTAGAAAAATAAAGTTACGTCTTATCTTTAATGATTCATTACATTTTTTGCCTTTCATGCACATCTCTGTCCATAGTTGACAGGGGAAACTTATTTTCCGACTCACCCTCGTATATGATTACGAACGCATCTAACAATGTCTATTTCTGACCCATTTTTTTCTGATTTTGGCGTGCTTCAAAAACTATTTATATTTTTATATAAATGCTGAATATGGTCCGTGCTCCAATAAATTATGTTACCTTTAAATAAAAAATATATCACGATCGGTTTATCATTAATAGCCCTATTATTATTTTTTTAATAAAAATTTCTATGGATTCTTTTATGGATCATACATCGTTAATAAAAGAATCCATAGAAATTTTAATAAAAAGTAATCAGGCTATTAATATTAATATGTAATTTAGAATTCCGAATATATGGTTAAAGTTTTTAAAATAGAAGGTGTATTGTTAGACTTGGGTAGAAATGTTCAGTTTACTGTCTCCCTTAACCCCCTCCCTCCATTCCTCCACTGTAAATTGGACTTTTTTACTGTCTCCTCCATTGTACTATGGACAAGCCTGGTTGTCCAGTCGAGGACGAACTATGATTAGGATGTGTCAGTACACAAAGCTGCCCTGATGACGATCAAGGTCTGATCGAAAATGCTCGGCGCGAAAACTGTGAAAGTTTTTAAGTTTTTAAAAACTATATTATTTAATAACATATTTTATATTAAATGCACCTTTTAAACACGTTTTTCTTTATTTTTATTTCGATAAGGTTTAAGGTGACATTTCCAACGATATATGTTTATTCATATATACATTTTGTGTTATTCTAAATTTTATTGAAAATATGAGAGATTATTTTTTTTAATGTTTGATATTTCTATATTTAATCATTTAAAGGATAAGAAAATTTAGTATTTAATTAGTAGTAGTTAAATTAGTAATTAAACATTGAAAAGAATTTCTGAGAGAGTTTTCAGTACCTCTTGCGTTTACATTTTAAGATGTTATGTAGGAGAACATAAATTACAAAACAAAGAACACAAAGCATTTTATTGAAATTTTTTTACGATGTAACATTTTTTCACTCGTTTCTTCGATTATACTTACAATAATTGAAGCGTTTAAAAAATACTATCTAGATATGTGAATGCAAGTTTCACATAATTACTTTCATTTTCGAGATGGTGCGATTTATTAATGTATATTCAACGAAGATTTACGAAATCTCATGGTACACAGACATTTTTTTCAAGATGGTAGGAAATTTTTACAGAAATACTTTTGCACTACATTATAGCTTATTGCTATTGATAAATATAGCAAAATTTAGTGTAGAGTAGAATTTATGGACTTGGTGCATTTCTTCATAATACCTAAAAATAAAAGTATATTCCTTAAAAGAGCAGAAAAATGAACTTTGGTTTATATCACTATAATTTTATATTTATGGTATTCATCACTATAATTCAATATGTTTTCAAAAAAGATATTTTCATATCAAGAAAATAATAAATAAAAAATATATCATAATATATTTCATATAACATATCACGAACATTCTTCTCAAATTAATTTTTCCATAGTTTATATAATCTTTAAAATGTTCCTTGCTGTTTTAATTTTTGGTAAAAATATACAATGTACATAATGGTCATAATGGTAATGGTCATAATGATGTAATGGTCATAAAAAATATTTGAAGGTATTCGCTCGAGATCGTGATGATTTAAAACAATAGAGCTCTCACGGTTACGGTTAGAGTGAAAAATTTTTAAAATTTTCGAATGGCAACATCCATTTTTTTCATGCGCGAATTCATCAGCACATTGGAATACCAGAAATGGAGTTGGAATGTTACACGTACTATGAAAATTACCGTCGTAAAGTACTTGCAAGAAAGACCATTGCGAGGAACGAAGGATGATATGTTTTTCAGTAGCCGATCTTTTTTTTTTTCATTGTGAACTGAATAATGCTATAAAATTTGTTTTAAAATGTGTTTTTGTGTTGTGTTTGTGTACACACAATGAAAATAAAAATTTAATCCTTTGTTTTAATGTGCTGAATATTACGTTACACAGAAACTTATTAGGATTGAGTGCCACGATATTACACCGGCGATTTTAGTCATACGTGTATCGTTCCAGCGCCATTTATGTTTTTTTTTAATGCGCTGATGAATTTGAGCATGCAACAAAATTGGGTATTGCCATTCAAAAATTTCGACGTTTTTTCACTGTAACCGTAACCGTGAGAGATCTATTGTTTTAAATCATCACGATCTCGAGCGAATAACTTCAAATAACTACATCTGAAATTTCCTTTCGATTGGATGAGTAGTTAGGTCGCTAGGGCTACATATATCGGGGAAGTTTTTCTATGACCACCCTGTACTGTACATGCTTGAAAATATTTCTGTATCCAATTCAAATATTGGTTTAATAAATTCCCTAAATTGATAATAAAATATAGTTCATTTATAGGTCAGTGTTTCTTAAAATTCAGTTTACTGCCGTTTTATGTCTCTTTTGGTCGGTTTAAAAAATAGACGTACAGTAGAGATTTCTTGCAATGTTATTTTTTTTCTCTTGACGGCATTAACAATTTTTAACAAAATGTAAACACATGAAACATTTAAAAGGTGTATCCGCTATGGATACATATATCGGTGACGTTTTTCTATGACCTGTACATGCTTCCTGTACATGCTTGAAAATATTTCTCTGTCCAGTTTCGAATTTTGGTTTAATAAATTCCCTAAATTAATAATAAAATATAGTTCATTTTAATTCAATGTTTCTTAAAATTCAGTTTACTGCCGTTTTATGTCTCTTTTGGTCGATTTAAAAAATAGACGTACAGTACAGACTTCTTGCAATGTTATTTTTTTTTTCTCTTGACGGCATTAATAATTTTTAACAAAATGTAAACACATGAAACATTTAAAAGGTGTATCAGCTATGGATACATATATATCGGTGACGTTTTTCTATGACCTGTACATGCTTCCTGTACATGCTTGAAAATATTTCTCTGTCCAGTTTCGAATTTTGGCTTAATAAATTCCCTAAATTAATGATAAAATATAGTTCATTTTAATTCAATGTTTCTTAAAATTCAGTTTACTGCCGTTTTATGTCTCTTTTGGTCGGTTTAAAAAATAGACGTACAGTAGAGATTTCTTGCAATGTTATTTTTTTTTCTCTTGACGGCATTAATAATTTTTAACAAAATGTAAACACATGAAACATTTAAAAGGTGTATCAGCTATGGATACATATATCGGTGACGTTTTTCTATGACATGTACATGCTTCCTGTACATGCTTGAAAATATTTCTCTGTCCAGTTTCGAATTTTGGTTTAATAAATTCCCTAAATTAATAATAAAATATAGTTCATTTATAGGTCAATGTTTCTTAAAATTCAGTTTACTGCCGTTTTATGTCTCTTTTGGTCGGTTTAAAAAATAGACGTAGAGTACAGATTTCTTGCAATTTTTTCTTCTCTTGACGGCATTAATAATTTTTAACAAAATTTAAACACATGAAACATTTAAAAGGTATATCAACTATGGATATATATATTTTTTAATTATGAGTTTGAGATAATTATGAAAAGTTATTTCCATGAATTACCTTTATAAGAAGTATTAAAATACACATTTTGCAATGTCTACGACATTATATCAATTTTTAGAGTTCCGTACTTAAAAAGTAAAAACGGAACCATTTGTAAGATCACTTCTTGGTCTGTCTGTCCATCTGTCACAGCCATTTTACTCGTAACCTATAAATTGTGGAAAGTTCAAATTTGCTGAAATAATAAAGGCTATTGACCCATATGTTTATAAATTATTAACAATTCACAAATATATTTAGGAAAAATGTAGAGGGGCTAATTAAGTTACTTGTAAAAAAAATTCTTTGTATATCGTGTAAAAGCTTTCGTAACACAGAACTTAAAAATACATTTATTTTTGTTTTAGGTATTCTGATTTCAGAGATATCGTCAGAAATGTAATGCAAAAATATGCCCCCCCCCCTCTATTTTCGAATCTACTGAAATTAAAATTATGAAAAAAAATTAGGGTTAGTAGACGTTAAATTAAACCTTTCAGGAGAACTATAAATATTAACCTAGGTCACATTATTTTTGAGAAAATCGCATTTTTTCGTTACACAGATATGGGAATGTCCACTGTTACTCTTGTGACCATTCGAGCGGTTTTTACAAATACTTCCAATTATTTTATTGTAAAATATAATTAAGATAAAAAGTGATATAACCAGTGAAATACTACTGTGCTCCACGCATTTAATCTATATCTAATTTGAAATAAAAAGCAATTTGCTTGTCTATGTAATAAAACAAAATTTTGTTACTCTTGTGACCAGAGTGTTACAAGAGTAGCAAAATTTTGATTTAATATGTAAACAAATAAAATTCTTTTTGTTGCCAATTAGATATAGATTACGAGAGAGGAACACAGTGATATTTAATTGGTTATAACAATTTTTATCTTAAATATATTTTATAATGAAATAATTGCAAGTATTTATGAAAAATTGCTCTAATTGTCACAAAAATAACGAATGGACTTTCCCATATTTCGATTTGCAGGTGTTCAGCAAAGGTGTTAATGACCGCTGAAGGTACCTATCGTTGCAAAAGTATAAAAGGATTGTTGATAACGATTTTCTAAAAAAAAAAAAAAAAAAATGGCGGTAATTAGCCACGATATTAACCCTAAAATACACGTGTGGTTTGGACATACATGAAGACATTGGGAGGCTTACTCTGTGTGCCATCGGCTTTTAAAGCCTAAATAAAAACTTTTAATGATATATTTGTGTACTTCAATGCCCAGTTACTAATTTATATATTTATTAACCGGTTATTTAACAATACATTTCAGCACAAAAACAAAAATTTACATCCTTTGTAATCTTCAAGGTACCCTGAAATATAACTTTTTTTAAATATTTTATAATGCTATTTTTGCAATGCTTATAAAGCAAGCTATTTGTTCGCTGTAATTGAAACGAAATTTCTTTATACATAAAGTGAACAAAATGTATATAAAGCAAAGCATATATATGTATGGAAATATTATGGTACTAGTTTAAATATCGATAGGAAAATATACCTAATTCACAATAAAATCCTCTTAAACATACCCTTTAATTTATTTCCAAAATTCCTTTAATTTTTTTCTATAAATATTATAACAGTTTATTTATATTTTTCCTTTAAATTTACATGTTGAAATACACAGAAAGTCAATAAAAATATCTGCAACCAAATTTCTTATTTGATTTTCATGACTATAATTACAACAATCTCCTTTTAAGGGAATTCTTGGAGTTATAAAACCAAACATATTTGCTGGTAAAATCTTTTTGATATTATTTTCTACTTTTTCTTAAAGCCTCTGGGCTGCTTAAGTCAAAAAGTAACTTAAACATGCAAATGAATATTTTATTTCTTACGGCGATACCATCAGTTGCCTTCGTACACAGTAAAACAGGAAAAATACGAGGTATTTATGTAAATGCAGATTTTACATGAAAATTCCATTAGCGAAAAGATGGGATTTACGTATATTTCAAGACACTTTACCAAGTCTCATTATACAAAGAAGATTTCTGTAAGATCTTGAAAATGTGAAAAAAAAAAAAAAAAAAAAAAAAAAAACCCTTTATGTGAGAAATAATTGTACTACTTCTTCTATTCTGTTCTTAAAATCAGTAATGACGCTGTTGGTTTAGAAGGAAAATTTGAGGATTCCATATAAATAATTTAATTAATGATATCAGTAAATGAAGAATGCTTTTATTTTTGACAGTGAAATTAAAAAGAGAGCATTGGACGTGTGAATGAAAAGAATATTTCGTTTTAGTACAGTTTATATAGCTGATATTAAAATGCCTATATTAAAACACGTTAATTTTTATGTCATAATTAAACTCCATGTTATCTCTTTCCGTAATAGAAGTGATCAGGGATATAAGAATAAATCCCTGATTTTTATGTGAAATAGTATAAGAGATTTTACAAGCAAATACGAAACGAAATGTGAACATAAGCTCTTACGAGATTAATTTAAACATATCATAAAAATTTTTTCCATTCTCGTTAAATATAAATTAATTTTTGAAACACCGATATAAGTATTCCTACACGAAAATACTGTTTTTTTTATAATTTCAATTTAAGTTAATACCTTTATTGTAAAGATGTCGAAAGTCCCTACAAAAAACAAATTACAATACGTTTTCTGTTATAATACTGTTATAATACATTTACTATATAATACTGTTTTTATAATACTATATAATACTGTTTAATTCTCAGTAAATAAATACATAGAAATGCTTAATTCATCTTTAAAAAGTTAAACTTAAACTTACACTATGTGCAAAACAACTTAAAAGATGACAGGATACTAAAAAGATGTTAAATTATTTTAACACCTTAGTACTTTCAACTATAAAAAACATAGTCTTCGTCTGAGGAATATAAGAAATACAATTGTTGTTGGCGTCTAATTTTCAAAATTCACGTGGATGGTGACGAAAGGATTGAAAGTTGAAGTTAATTTTTAGATCCGGAAAACATTAATAAATAAAACATGGATATAGGGAAGTGGAATATTACTCGTTTTATGATTATTTAAGTAAACTGAGCCAAATTATGAGTATGTTGTAGGATAAAACGTCATTGCAAACAGTATTTTCTTTAGTAATAATTTCTATTGATTCGCGGATGATTAAATCATGATAATTCTTTGAGGGATATATAATTTTTGCGTCTTCGAAATTAACTTGTATATTCTGATTCTGGTTAAGTCTTGACAGGGCTGTTGTAGGTCGGTTATATTTTAAATCTCTCAAATGTTCTTTAATACGGACTTTAAGTTTACGTGAAGTCATTCCTATGTATTCGAGATAAATATTTTATGTTTTCAGTGGAATTATATATACTCCAGAAATTTCATCTTCCGGTATGGGGTCTATTTTGGCACAAATTAGATTTTTCAGTTTTGCTGGAGGAGTGACGATTAAGTTTACGTCAAAGCGGAAAAGTGCATGTCTGAGTTTTTCGAAAAGTCCTGGTATGTACTTCATTTTGCAATATCTCATATTACACCGTGGAGTTTTTTGTATTTTCATATGGTTCTTCTGTGAGTTGATTAGCTTATCAATAATGCGTATTGGGAAACTATTCTCAACTGCAATGTTTCTAATGGTATTTAATTCATTTTCAAGGTGATTAATAGAGCAAACACTAAAAGCTCCTGGTAGCTCAAGCAGCAGTAACGAAAAAGTACAACCTAAGTCAAATTTTTTTTGCACAAGATTTTGAAATGCTTTTATGTATGTGTAAATTTTAAATGTATTAGCTTAAAAATGACTAGTGTTGAAAAAAATATACAAAACTTTCAACAAAACTCATAATTTATTTTTATTAACATACAAATCTGCATTTTTATTTAACCTCTTAATTCTCGTTCCCGTGATATTCACGGGCTATGTCTTCTATTCAGATTGTTTGATTTCTACCAATTTTATAAAATAGTGTAATTGGCTTTATTATGGTATCATGTTACCTGTAATTAAATAAGGTGAATAATACTTTTTTCAAAAATGTAGTGCCAATAAGCAATTTGAATTTTAAAACCGTAATTTAATTTAACCGTTAAGGAGTTAACGTATATGATCTTGAATCTATATATTTTTCTTTTTACATAGTATCTGTAAAGTTAAGATTAAAAGTAAACTCAAACGCGGAAATGAATATTTTATTTCTTGCGGCAATTCCAACATTTTGCCATCATGCGCTGTAATCAACGAACAATACGAAGTAATTATGTAAATTCGGATTTTACTTGAAATTTCAGATTGCAAAAATATGGAAATTTATAATTGTATTTTCTATGAAGCTGCGTATATTCGGTATAATTACAGCATATATTTGTAATAAGTTTAAAAATTCGGAGAGAAACAGCTTCAGGTGAGAAATGGTTACAATATTTCTACTACCAAGTTGTTGAATATGTTTATTTTGTTATTATTAAAATAAGAAATGTAGTGTTATTACAAATTGTGTATGTCTGTTTTACATTCTTTGTTCTTCAGCTAATAAATTTGAAACTACATATATTTAAAATACAATTCAAATAACAGCTTTAGGTGAGAAATGGTTATACTATTTCTTCTGCCTTCGGTGTTGAATATGTGTATTTTATTATTTTTAAGATAACGCATGCAATATTATTAGATATTGCGGATATTTCTTTTACATTCTTTGTTTTCAACTAATAATTTTTCAACTACATAAACTTAGAAACAATTCAAAATTTGAGAAAATAAATATCGATAATTTACAGATATTAAGGTAAGTTTAAACAATGAAATTACATTTTTATTTTTGGTAAATACAGACTACATACGTATTTGAAAAACGAAATGTCTTTTTACTCCAAATCAATATACTTATATTGTACATTTAAAGTAATTTTATTTTGTTTAAATATTTTTATGCAAACATTTCTATTTTGTATGTGTAATATTTGATAACATTGTAGAGACCTGACGCAAAAAGCAGAGCCGTAATTGCAAAATAATAACACGTTGTAAATATAAAAATATCAATAATAGCAGCTCGATGATAGATATAAAAAGAAAATGTAATAAAATGCTTAATTAATCGCACAGAATAATTAAGGGTTATTTTTAGAATTTAATTTATAGAAGATATTTTTCGTATTACATGCCTTGAAAAATATAATTTAGTCAAATACATAAGTTTCTTCCTGAACCAACAATGCCAATTTCCAATTACAACAACATGGAAGAAGAAGAAGTGCAATTAATTCTCGCTGCTTTGTTTTTGGTAAATACAGCGCATTTTAAAATGTAGACATAAGTATGCTACATACGTATTTAAAAAACGATATTTCTTTTTACCCCAAAGATATTTGTTTTTGTTATATATTTAAAGTAATTTAATTCTGTTTCGAATGCGAACATTTCTTTTTTTTGTGTGTGTAGATAAAATTTTATAAAAAATAAAAAATAAATTAACAAAAATCAAAAAACCCGACTGCGTAAGAAGCGACAAAAGAGGGAAACAGGAAGACGTAGGGAAATAGCAGAGTGTGTAATGGATTTTTTTTTTTTTTTTTTTTTTTTTTTTTCTTAAGTAATTGCAATCCGAGGCATCAGATTCATGTTTAGGTATGTACTGCGGTTCCTTCTACCTAAATGTTTGCCCCCGATTGTAATTACATAAGTAAAATAAAAAAAGTTTACTATTTTACATTTTACTATTTTAAATTTTATAAAACTACTATTTTACTACGTCACCTTGTTTCCCTCTTTTAAGTTCGCTTTTTACGCAGTCGGGTTTATTTATTTATTTTTTTTATTATTGACGAATTTTTAGTTTATGATACTTACCTATTTTTTTATTTACTTGTATTAATAACTTTTAAGTTGTGTTTAGTTGTTAGTTCCTATCTATAAACACTATTTCGATGAGGCCTATAGATGTCTATGAAGGTTAGAGTTACAGTTAAGCTAGAGATCCTACCTACAAAACTTTCAGGTTGTGTAATATTTAAACGGGGTTCTGACTGTAAAATAGTATAGGAAACATCGTCTTCATTTGAAATACCTATCCAATGATATGTAACTCAATATGGTGCGTAATTTTTTTTTTGTCTCTACCGCCATTTTGTATTTTACGGCCGCAATTTTGAATTTATGAAACCCAATCTTACCCTATAACCATCGGATGGTTAAGACGAATCGACAGAAATCTCATTCATTAAAATCCATCCAGTCGTTGGGATGTTTCGAGGGTATACAGAAATACACTTACATACTCAGATACGCGTCAAACACATATCCCTTCTTGGCAGCCTGTATAAATTGAAATATTCAACATACAGTGCTATAGTGGCAAAATAATAAGAAGTTCTAAATATAAAGATTTCAATAATAGCAGAATGATGAACTATATAAAAAGAAGATATAAAATTTTTACTATCTCGCACTCAATAATCAATGGGAATTTTTAGAATTTCATGTTATGGATAGAAGATATTTTTCTCATTACATGCTTTGAAAAATATAATTTTATCGGATACAGAAATTTCTTCCTAAACCAACAATGTCAATACTCAATTAGAGCAACATGACAAAAGAAGTAGAGCAATTATTTCTCGCCTAAAGCTATTTCGCTCCGACTATCCTAACTTCCTGCAGAATTGAATATATAAAGAGACTCGGTAAAGTTCTTGGAATATTAATTTATAAATCCCACCTTTTCGAAATTGGAATTTTCATATAAAATCTGCATTTACATAATTATGTAGTATTGTTCGCTGATTACTACGGACGATGTCAAAATATCGGTATCGCAGAGAGAAATAAAATATTCATTGTCGCTTTTAAGTTACTTTACTCTTAAGGAGGGCAAAAAATATCAATCAATAAAATAAAAATAAGAATCGAAAGATATTAGGGTTAATAACATTTCCGCTTATAACACGTTATAACTAAGCACCTTAAATGAAAATTTCAAATGTTATTATTATTAAAATGAGATATTCAATGTTGTTATACATCTAGTATATTTCAGTTTACGTTCTCTAATAAATTTAAAGAGCATATTTGCTTAGAAATCTGTTCTTCAATTGAGCATAAAAATATAGCCATTTATATTTATCATGGGAATTTATGCTCATGAATCAATTCTTAAATTGAACATATAAATATAATCGTTTATATGAAAAGAGGTTACAAAAACATTTTAAAGATAATAAAATAAAGCAAATTATATATTTTCTTTTTCGAACACAATATTATGGAGAGCTTCAAGAGGTGACTTATTAGTCTATAAACAGCTTTTGATATTTTTAAGAGTGTTTATTTTTTTTAAATTCGCTTATAGTAATTTAAAATAATAAATGAATATTTGAATAATTTAAATAACATGATTATAAAATATATATATATATTATTTACTGCTTAAATGAATAATAACTAAATATGTGGCAAGTTATAAAATTGTATAAACATTTTCATTATATCATTATACATTTTAATACATTACGCATTGAATAAAAATACATAAATGATAAATAAGGATATTTTTCTTTCTAATGATAAAAAGGAAATGCGTTTTTCGGATATAGATGGAATGAAAAAAAAATAAATGCATCAACTCTATAAATTCTTCTGTAAACCTACTTCGCCAATACTTATTTAACGCAACCAAGTAGAAAAAGCAAATTAATAATCATTTCTCACCTAAAGCAATTTCTCTCTGAATTTTCTTACAGAATACAGTCTATAATGAGACATTGTAAAGTCTCTTGGAATGCATATTTATAAATACAATCTTTTTGCAAATGGAATTTGCATGTAAAATTTGCATTTGCATTATTGCCTCATATTGTTAGTTGATTACTGTGCACACTTGCAAATGTTAGTATCGCCATAAGGAATAAAATATTCATTTCTAGGCCTGAGTTACTTTTCGCAGCAACAGAGATGCTGTGTTCAAAAGGAAAATATGTTTCAGAAATGGTTTACCAGAAATGCTTTTTTTTTTGCAACTCTGAGCATTCATTTAAAAAGAAAACGTTTGGTTTTATTATTAGAAAAATGAGAATGTATTATTATTGTAGATCCTGTATGATTTTTCTTTCATTCTTTTTTATTAAACTAATAATGTTAAAGGAAACAAAATAAAGGATCATTACATATATTGACAAAGAAATTTATATGAAAAGTTGATTGAGTGGCATGTTAAATAAATTATTACAAATTCAAACAAATTAAAATGTTGTTCTTAGATAATGCTAAGGGTACATTAATTCGATTGTGATTGTATTATACAATATAATGATTATTTCGTTGAAAAATACAACCTTGTATTAAATATAAGCATATTTAATATCCATTTTCAGTTTAACGACAACAACGAATAATATTGTGGAAAACCATATTAAATACAGTGTATATGAGAGTATTTTATGCAAGAAATAACGGATAATTTTTATTAGTAGATGTAACTATTATATCGATTAATGGTATCGTGTTTATAGAACATTTCCTGCATAAAAATCGATTATACTCTTACTAAGTAACATAGTTAGAAATAGTAAAACGATTTATCTCCCAAGCAACTTCTCTCCGAATTTTCCAATTTGTCTAAGAATTATCCGGACAATAAAGAGAATTGGTAAAGTTTAATAAACTATGCGTTTATAAAACTCAATTTTTCGTAATTGGAATTGTCATGTAAAATCTGCAATTCCAAAGACATCAGAAATAACGTATCGGCCGATTATCAAAATTGTCGGCAGAAAGTTCGCAAACCCAGTGTGGCGTTATTATGATATTAATTTCACCACCTATTTTCGAGCAGTTCAAAACTAGTATAATCGTAAAATCGCGTAAACTGTAAGATTCTACTAGTTATAATGTGTTCCATAAGTAATATCGAACAGATATTAAAGGGCGATGAGTATATAATTTGAGGATTTAACCCTTTCTGTACTGAATTATAAATTCATAAAAAAATTATCTTCTAAAACATTCTTCGTGAATTGTTTGAACTACATTAGAAGATTTACATAATCATTATTTTACATAATCATAAATTTTAGAAGGATTTTAGAAGGATTGAATGATTAAAAAGGATTAATTAAATTTGAATTTATAGGGATTTTTTGCAATATTTATAACCCCACTCAAATCTTTTCTGTTAAATAGTTTTCTTGGTATTTTGTAGAATTAGGAAATGTTCAATTATAATGTTCTTACAATAGAAATACAGAAATATTTCAAAACTGAAAAATCTCCTCTCCCCACCCCTTAGCGCAAAGAAAGCTGAAATGATGCAACGGCAAAAGAAATCCTCCTTTTAAAAATATGTTTGTTTTGTGTAACCAATAATGCTTTTGGTTAACATAAAGTAATGTATCTATAACTCATCTTAAACTATGTTACAAATAACCGATGTATTAAATAAATTTTATAACCTGTTATTTTAATGGTACTTATAAGTACCGTCAGTAGATAAAGGGTTAAAGGGCGATGAGTATATATTCATTTCTCTTCATGACAAATTTCCTCTTCAGTGCCGCATATCACATGACTAAAACTCTCCAACAACCTTTAAGTTCTTATCACATATCCCTGACAGTGTTTTTATTTACGTTCGAAAAACTGATCACTTTTAAATGGCAGTCAAAGTAATTACAGGAGCAGAGACGTGAGAAAAAATGTTTTTTCGGGACAGTATGCTGTTTAGCGTTTCCGTCAGAAATCCTTAAGGGGTCTTGTACCTTTTAAACGCGTCGAAAATTAACGAAAATCTTCAAAGTTTGAATTAGTCTATCTTCAAAGCCTATTTATGTATAAACATGAAATTTTGGATATTGATTAAACAGATTGTGCTTTGTAACATGCTATAATTAGAAATTTATTAACCCTTTACAGAATTTTTGAATTGTTGAAATCAAAATAGCTCTTTTTTTTTTACCCCATAAGTTATTGCGCGCATGATATCTTGAGAAAGTATGTATGGATTGGCATGAAATTTAGTAAAGATACTAAACATATATGTGTGTTTAAAATGATCTACTCTTAGGCTAAAATTATTTCATTAACTACATAAAAAAAATATTTTCGTAAAAAAAAATAATAAAAAATTTGTATTTTTTAATGAATAAAAACAGTCATAACTACAAATATTACCATCGTAAATACTTAAAAGTATATCATTTTAAACACACATATTTTTTTAGTATATTTACCAAATTTCACGACAATCCATACATACTTTCTCAAGATATCATGCGCGCAAAAACTTACGGGGTGAAAAAAAAGAGCTATTTTGATTTCAACAATACACAAATTCTGTAAAGGATTAATAAATTTCTGTTGGTAGTATATTACAAAGACCAATCTGTTTAATCAATATCCGAAATTTCATGTTTATACATAAAAAGGTTTTGAAGATAAACTAATTCAAACTTTGAAGTTTTTCGTTAATTTTCTACGCGTTTAAAAGGTTCAAGACCCCTTAAATCATAATTTCTTAAAAATGTAGAGATGCGCAGATAAGTAGTGTAAAAATATAACTATTTGAGATATTTTTTTTTTATTACGAAGTTTATTTATTCTTTAAAATATACTTTAATAACTGAAGTCTGCTTTGGAAAAAATCAAGAAGAGAACTGCAACATTTGATATGTATGCTTCATACGAACGAGCTTCCACTCTAATAGTGACATCAACTGTCTAAACTAGATGATAGAATCACTAGACTTAAGACCTTTACCAACGGAAACAGAGCTAGATTAATAGAGTACTAAAATCTTCAGCCTTTTACATTTCTGATGCCTATGAAACAGGAATATGCTCGTAGAAATGAACACGTACACTGTTAAAAATTTGCAGCATTCTGTCCAGCCATTCGACCGTTTTTATCGAAAATGGTTACATAACCGTAATTTAAAACTATTCTGACCATATTATTGGCCATTTTATAGTCAGAATATAGTTAAATTACGATTATGAAACCGTTTTTTCAAAAAACGGTCGAATGGCTGGACAGAATGCTGCAAATTTTTAACAGTGCACATTTTCGCATGCCATTAGTGATATGTGCTTCGTATTTCTCTCGACGGTGGCCCATGTTTCCTTTTTTCTATGAAGATCGTGTTATTATTTCTACCATCAGGAAATATGGTTGTAATTTTTCATCCTTCAAGATATTCCTCCTCGTGTATATTCTTTTCAAGTTTCTTTTTCTGTCTCCTGATTAAGTCTTTAAATATGACGATATCATTATTCCTGGTTGTCTCAATTCCTGCAAACTTGAGCACAGGTAAAGCTCTTAACGCAATTTACGTATATGATATACCAGTTCTAAATCCGGCAAGCTCTGTGTCAGAAAGGGATATGCGTTTGGAAGTGTCCGCTTTTGAAGGACTTGGTTCAAATTCTGATTCAGACGAACTGTCCGCTTCAAACTTTCCACTTTTGAATGTTATGACAATAGTTGTATTTTAGAGCAGAAAGATAATAATTAAAAACCCATCTCGCAATTACTCAAATCTCCTATCCCCCCGCCCCCCCCATTCTCACAATGACTGATTGCGTTTTCATTGGTTTCTACTCCACATTCTCCTCTCCTTTCAAACACGTGACTCTGAACGCATCGAAAAACTGAAGGGAGCGCGAGGAACGTAATTAAGGAAAAAGAGAGAAACCGGCGAACGAACCAAACAAATTTTTGCTCAGTTATTCGCGAAAAGGATATAAAAATCGCCTAATTAAAAATACACATAACTAATAACTAATAGATAATTAGAGCTTATTTAAACTAAACATTTCGTAAACTAAACATGACATTTAAAGTAAATTCAGCGAAAATAAATTTGATTTAACGTTTTTAAAATTTTTGCTAAAAAAGTTCAAAAATCAGCTTTTGAGTAAAACTTCAAGCCAATGAAGGAATTGTTCGAAAAATCTAAAATTTTTTGTGTAAATTTAGTGCCACCAGTGACAACTTTTCCGCACTACCCATCATCGAAAATAGAAAAAAAAAGTTTTTTCGGACCATTCTAGCGTGCGATAATCAATCAACGGTACAGCATAAATATGTAAATCTGCAGATCAGGAGCCTCAACGCCATCTTTGCAAGTCATTGTTTTTTAACATTCATTGCGTAATATTCAACTTCCTACAAATCGCTTTTTAAAGTTTTCAAATTACATAAATATTTATAAGCATACAAGATACTTCGTAAAATTTCATAAATTAAAAGTGTTAAACAAGTGGTTATACATTGATGTTCTGAAATTCAGATGAGCTACTTATTCTGGTAACTTTTTAAATCAAAAATTACATTTCTTCAGTGGGGGGCTCTGCTCCCCTGAGCCCCCCGTAGTCTATTTAAATTTACATTCGTAACTTTTTATTGATTGTGCGGATGGTTATAGTATTAAAGATTTTTTTTTACGCTGTGATTTATAAGGATAAGCATAAGTTTTTTTTTTTTTTTTTTTTTATAAATTAATAAAATTTAAATGTAAAATAAAATATTCATGTTAACCGTACACAGAAAAAAACCCAGAATAATATTTTTAGTAATACAGTTTTTAATTCATAATACAATGAAATGCTGCCTTAGACTGCTTATTGCTTAAATATAAGCAGATCATTTTCATTTTACAGAAAAAATACACTGATGAAGTCAAAGAATTCGGTCTCTGTTCCACGTGCTTGTTTTGTTTGGACCGAATGAGGGCATTTAAATCTGAGTGATAACTCACATCGTATTGACAACTGTTTTTACGCCATATTGCATCTCCATCTATCTCTTTCCTCCGTGAATAATAGTTAATTTTATTTTACCCAAGATCTTTTTATTCCAGCATCTTTGTTTTCGATAAATGACGTCTAATTCACCTGTTATGCGTACTTACTCAAAACTTTTCATCTTGTTATATTAAGAAATACTCGAGAGTTTTCTTTTTATTTCCAATATGCCGCCATATTAATTTTTCTATTCTTAATTTTATTTTTCATTTTCCTGTTTCACGACAAAAAACTGACGTTTCGGAAAATATGTAAATGAAAATTTTACATGAAGATTCTATTTGCTATAAGTTGTGATTTAAAAAGGCATAATTGGAAAGGATTTGCCAAGTTTTACAATACAGAGTATACGATGTTCGAATATTCCGAGAAAAATTGACTTCGGTGAGAAAATTTTACACTGCTTTTTTACTGTGTCTCTGAATATGTGTACTGACGATGTTAGTTGAAAAAAGAATTTATGAATTTCATTTAATAATACTTCTTATGGCATGTAATAACGGAAAATATTTTTTATTCAGAAAATAAGGAATTCCTTTTTAGAAAGTGTGTATAGTAAAATGGGGGCACATGCCGCGGTTTTACTTTTCTTCTTGCAAAATGTGCAATAAAGCAAAAAACAACAAACTAAGTACCAAAAATCATTAATCAACATCTTTAGAATCCAATTTCTATGTTAAACAAGTTAAGACTCTTTTAATAAAGTAGGCACAATTATTTTCCAAAAGCGTCATATTTTAACATCATTTTTTAAGTGCTGGGACAGATGCCGCATAGATTAAAAAGCTATTCTGTTTATTCCAGCTTTTTTTTTTTTTTTTTTTTAAGCAAATCACCTTTTTATATTATCAAACTACTTGAAATAAAAATAAATAACAGTAAACTTACAAAAATGATCTATATCACTAAATTGTGGAAAGTTTAACGAAATTGCAAAAGTGTAAGCTCAAAAAAAAAAAAAAAAAAAAAAAAAAAAAAATTAAATTTACATGAATGGTTAGCATAATTACTGGAAACAGTAGGCAGCATGATTACAAAAAAATATATAAATCAATGGTTTACATCCTGGCGAGCATTGGAGTTTGCTCTTAATGCAAATATTAGTTCTATTCTGTTTAGGCACTAGTCTGTTTAGTTTTGGCCTTTGTTCTCATTCTTTGATTTTGTATTTCCATTCGCCCACAATCATTTTTATTTCCTTCTTCCGTTTCTTCTTTATAAACTCTGTGCTTGTAATATTTGCATCCTTTTGCTTTCTCTTACTTGGCTGTATAGGTCTTTTGACCATTGGAATAGGCGATATCTTGTTTAACAGTTTAGATGGTGAGAATTGTAAAAGGACTATATTTTCCTTATTCGCACCCGATGAATCAACATTGTTGCTCAAAATATTTTCATAAGTAGCAGAATCCACTAATATACGTTCATTTAAATGCAAGTTCAACTTAAATCGCAGTGATGAATTTTTTTAACTGAAAAACAAAAATATATTTTGCGGCATCTGTCCCTCAACTTCGGTGCGGCATCTGTCACATAGTGGCGGGTAAGATGCCCTCCGCCATTTTGTGTCACGTGAGCGACGCAAAAGGAAGACAAGCACATGTCTATATTCTACGAGGATGTAGTCTTCAGTTGCAATCGGTTTTGGGATGAAATCTCTGCTTTTTTGGCTTAAAACATGTAATAAAACTTTATAAAAATAATTTTAGCAACTTACCACGCGGGTTTGAAGCATAAAAACTGTCATAAATATGTAAACACGTAGAATTTAGCGGTGGAAACACATACAACACAGCACACGGAACAACGGTACACTACGAACCTCTTAAATTGGTCTAGAGAGCGCTAGTGTCGCCCACACAATCTTTGCGGCATCTGTCCCACCGCGGCATCTATCCCTACTTTACCATATAGTAAAAAAATTCGCGTACTGTTTACATTGAACATTGCAATTCTTATTTTTAAAATTTTCTCTTATTGCATGGTTATTGAAATCGAGTTTGGAATCGATTTCATTTAATGAAAGTACATTACTATGAAATTTAATATAATTAACTTAATGAGAAATGGCATATGTATGTACAATTATACGAAAATTAATTTTTAAAATTAAAGATTTCATTTTCACTCAAAAAATGACGTTTATATTTATTTTTTACTTGTATAAAACATTTCTTAAACATTTTGTACAAACTGTGAATTTTAAAATTATCTTAAAAAATGAAAAGGAAATAAGCTATAATGTTTCTGTTAATTTCTAAGCAGTAATAAAACAATTGAATTGGGAAAATAAATCTATATACCCAACAGCTTAGTGGATAGAATATTAAATCTGCTCTAAGATTTTTCGATTTTTGTGCATTTTCAGTAACAAAAATATAACAATTTATTTTGGGATTCTTGATATTCACTCTGCACCTAATTATTAATTTGACATTTTTGGGTTTTTTTTAGATGAAAATGTTTGAGAAAAAAAAAGTAAACAACTACTAAAAAAATATTATTTATTTTACATTTTTTTTAATGTTTAATTAGTATCATCACAGTGCAATTCTCAATTGCGAATAAAAATCTATATACACAGGTGATGGCAAGAATCACATTCTGTTACCTAGTTATTCCTAAAATCACCGATCTCTAATCCGCTCCAATTCATTTCCATACAACTGAAAAACATTGAAATTTTAGTGGTAATACAATCATAATACGTACTTGCATGTATGAGTAGTACATTGAAATACACATCATTAAAAGACAATTCATTTTATATATTTTAAATACTTTATAAAATAATGTAAAACTGCATGCATGCACGTATCCTCAAACTTCACCTTTTAACATGGTCAGAAGAAAATCATTTATATAAATTAATCGTTATAAACAAACAAATATTCGTTATTAAGAAATTTGGATTATTACTAGAATGAATTAATTTCATTGACTTTTTTAAAATTATCTATTTAAGTAAAAGTTTAATTTTCCAAATGTTTATCCTACATGTTACCACCGGTGAAAAATTGAATGCAAAATAAGTACACGGCCATCATTTGATTTCCTATCCTCAGTTTCATTATTTTTAGTTAAATTATAATTACATGCTTCCCAGTTATTTTTTAATTGGGAAACCTTATTTAACGCTTTCGAGTCTGTCGCATTACTAATAGTGTATGTCTTTTCATTGAGTATTATTTTATCTTAACAATTGCTTTTGTTACTATCTACCTCTAGTAATGGTGTTATATGAATAAACATTTCTTATTATAACCTCATTTATGTTTTGGCATTTACCAATAATATTATTTATAATAAAAAATTACTTAAATCTCTTTGCACCGTTGGCGATTGTTGCATTTTAAACATATATTTATCTCTTTCAATTTGAAATGTAAACAAATAGCATATGCATAAACATTTCTTATTATAACTTCATTTATGTTTTGGCATTTAGCAATAATAATAATGATTACGAAAGTTTGTTTAAACCTTTTTGCACCGTTGACGATTCTTATATTTTAAATGTATATTTTCCTCTTTAAATTTGAAATATAGTCTGGCCTTGGAGCGGCCTCCTTTTTTTATATTTAGTATTTTTTTAACAACTGTTTTCGCTATTAATTACTAACCCAATTGAAAAAAAAAATCTCATGAAGTAGATTTTTAATATTCTTTTTTATAATACATCTGATGCAAACATTTTCGTAAAAAAATAGTGGTGGTGAAAACTTTGATTTAGTTTCTTTTAAAAGAGACCACTACTAATCTGCGTAAGTTACTTTCCAGAATTAATCATGTGTGATTGAACGCAAACGTATTAGAAAGTTGTAATAGCTTTTAAAACCTGTTGTAATACAATGAATTCCAAACGACTCCCAAAACTCTTTCTTAGCATATTGTCATGTGAATTTAAATTGTTAGAGCACAAAATAACTACATTCATTACATTTCGGACAATGCGATATTCGTTAAATTTCAGTAAATTTATTTGGATAGCAACAATTAACATTATTAACGTAAAAATAATGTTTTTCTCAATATAAAAAACCTTGAACATATAGGGTTTAATGTTAAAAGAATATTATAAAATTTACATTCATTTTATTTAATTTTATGTTCTTTGCGTTTATACTTTGTAATTAATCAGATAAATGGTTATTATTTTTTCGTTAAATAAAATTGTTTTACGCCAAACTAAGAGAAAACATCTAAAGATGGAAGTATTTATGCCGATAATTAGAATATTGCGAAAATCAGGAAAGAATTAGGTTAAAGACGTAATTCAGTATAATTACAGAAACATTTTTTAAAACCACATGCATGTTAACCATTTTTAGGAAAAACGTTTGTACATTTCAATGGCGCCCGAATAAAAACATTGCAAGCTTCTGAATTAAAGGAGTAAAAATAATTTCATAATTGTCTGCAGAAATCGTTAGATTGTCGAATGAAGAAAAACGAGAGGAGGGAATAAGCATTATTATAAATAAAATTTATTCTAGTTTGAAGAAATCAGTTTTTACCCAGATTTGGACCAGTTTTATAGATACAAAAATAAATCTATTGGAATAAATGCTTCCAAATGCATATTTTGCGATAGTTTTAATTTTATATCCGGGTTCTTCGAAGTAAAAGGGATTGTATAGATGTGTAAACATCGAGGCATGCGTTTTTTTTTTTTTTTTTTTTTTTTTTTTTTTTTTTTAATCTTTGACATGGAAAAAAAGCACCAAAACAAACTTTCATAAATTAAAAAGAAAGTTAATACTTGAGCTAGATATTACACATGAATTTAATTATGGAAAATCAAAAGAAGTTTGTTTCCAAAAATATTTATTTTGAATTTAAGTGGTTTTATCAAAACAGACAAAAACTCGAAGGGAATTGTTCTAGTGAATTGTTGTGGTTCCTGATACTATTTTATTTATATTCATGAAAATGATAATATCAATACTACGCGAATAAAATTAGCGATAAATAGATTATAATTAATGAAATGATACACTTTTCAACATTTAGCGATATTCCGGCTAATTTTCTGAACAGATACTTAGCCCGCGCATGCTCTAATTAAACTCATTACTTCCGAACTGATCTGTTGTTGATATGAAAATTCTTTTAGAAGTATCGCGTCGAATGGCGCTTAATAGATTTTTTATGTTCGTTCTTTTTGTAATTAAATGTATGTTTTGTGCCGTAAAAGATGTTGGTTATTTGCTATCTAGAGACACTGAACCACTTAGTAGATATTAGAAGAGATTTTAAATGGATATTTAGATTAATTTGATTAAATTAGAATACTCACTAAAGTAATGTTCCTAAAAACTTAAGTTACTAATATTTTCTAAAATTTTAAAACCACTATTTTACTTTGTTTAAATTTAAGATATAAAATATAATTCGGTGATGATTAAAATAGACAAAATGTAACTTTGAATCATTTATTATGTAACGTTTTTTGTTTAAACTGAAAATTACAATGCTATTAGGGAAATATAACTATAATATATAAAAATATGTATTTTTGCGATGCAATGAAAAAACGAAATAGGGAATTTCAATGTCTTCAAACAAAAAACAATGACCCTAAATGATACAAAATAATTTTAAAATCGAAAAATATTTTGCGTGAATTCATTGCACGAATCAGAGACTGTATATCATGACACTAAGTATTGCATAGAAAATGTGAATTTTCCTGATATGGAAATTTTGTGAATTATAAATGTAGCATTCACAATCAATAGCTTCGCTATCTGTGGAAGTAATTAGTGAGGTTATCTTTATTTATATGATAGATAGTCACTGAAAGTTGACGCTGTATTAATCAGGCAAAAATGCATAAATTTTTTTTTTTTTTTTTTTTTTTTTTTTTTTTTTTTTTTTTTTTTTAAATGTAACTTATCGATTAATGTATGTTTGTTTATTTATTTATAAATTTTTGTACATTAACCTGTTTTGAAGAAACTACTCGATTTTTAATCTCCGAATAGTTGTATCTTTAATAGTCGAATAGTCGCCTTTAAATGCATCCGTTAATAATATTAAATTGTCACATACTTTATTGTATTCAAATATTATATCATATAATATTTATAGTACTTGTTATAATGCAATAAAATACTTTTTTAATTGAAAATTTTAATCACAAAGAAAAATAAGTTTGAAAAAGATAGGTTTTCGAGCAATCAAATAAAATACTTGTTATAATGCAATAAAATATTTTTTTAATTGAAAACTTTAATCACAAAGAAAAATAAGTTTGAAAACTATAGGTTTTCGAGCAATCAAATAAAAAATTATTTTTTAAAGATTAATCATGCTTTATATTGATAAACAAGAGAAAATATATTTAATAAACAGTAACATACTGAAAAAGGGTGTAATTTTCGGAATCAGGAAGGAATTGAAGAGTTGACCATAGGTTAACATATTGGTTTTAAAGTTTTTTATTAATATAATTTCAAATATCTCTCATTTGAGATGTTGGACGTACAGAGTAAACAACTACTTTTTGAATAATTTATTCACGTGAAATCATACTCATGTCCCCATTGTCTTTTATGATATTCTTGAATATGGCATATTTTATAAAAATGGTTAAATGTTTTCCTCTATGTATATAAACTTATGGTCTACTCTCTAGAAACATAACATTCATTTTAAAGTTAAAGCACCATAAATGCACACCAAGCTTTAAAAAATAATATAGAATTCTTTGAGATAACCTTACATATTAAAATATACAACATATATAATATAGGAACAGTTTAAAAATACTAACATGCAAATATATCATAATCTAAAATAATTTTTAACGTATGATTAAAACTGTGAAATGCGATGAAACTGTATTTCTCCAATATTGTTTTTTCTCTTTGGTGCTCATCATCATCTGGAATGTGCTGATAAATCTGAAGTAAAAAATGCTAACTACAGCTGGTTGAAGGGGACCAAATGCTATCCATAGGCATACAATTTGGCCCAGTGTCAACCAACTAAAGCATAGCACTAAGCAGTTGATTTTTTCCATATTTCTTTCTTCTGAGCTGTTCCACTTTCACCAGAAATGACTACCATCCAACCATTCTGCAATTTGTATTCATCGACACTACATGTAACCTTTCATAATTGAACAGATCTGTTAAAAATAATACTATCTTATATTTTACAGAAACAATTAAGATAAAAGTAACACTACTATAAATTATAATATAATAAATTATTGATAAATAATGTGCAAGTTATTAAATATTGAAGTGTAAAAGCTTGCTTCTTATGGGTTGAAGGTTATTTAAAACTTCATAGACAAACCATTAGTGCAGATCACGCTTACAAAGCAAGTCTTTTTTCAAATAGAACATGTCGTCGCAGTCGACATTTTCAGTATAAAATACGGGTTGTTCCAATTAACGCGAACTTAGAGTTAACCCGAACATGAATGAAAGTAAATCTATTGTAAAGGGAATTTAAAGAAAATTGCCTTATTGTGTGCGAAATGTAATGTTATCATGACAGGATCTAGTAAATTTATATTTGACATGCAAACATCACAAAAACGCTTTCGAAATTTTCAAATAACATATCCTGGGGTAATAACACCAAGGTGGGTAATAACGCCAAGTGATAATATTGAGCGTAATTATGAAGGAATCCGGTAGATGGTACCTACGGATTCTGCGCAGAAAGGCTCTGGGTCATCTGAATCAGAAACAACCGCTAAAAGTTAATTTGTTCAATTTGCAGGCCTAAAGATGTAAAGAAGTGCTAAAGAGTTAACGCCCGATCTAAAATTGACGAGTTAAGTCCCGAGATCTGAAGATTATATATTTATTAGGAAATACTTTGTTTATTACATAAATTTGTAGTGTATTGCATGTACTTTCAAAATGTTGTGAAAGATTTTGGATGTGTTCCCAAGTTGTAGTTTAAAATATACTGCGCAATAAGTACACCGGGGTAATAACGCCATCCACTGGCGTAATTACTCCGGTTGATTCTTTTCAATGCTGGAGTTACATCCGAAGAGGGTTGATTTTTACATTTTATACACGGAAGAGCATTATTGTTATTGTTCATAACCAAAAAGTATAAAGAGGAATTCGTATGTCCTAAGTGCTGCTAATTTTTCATGTTAGAAGAATAAAATATCAAATGATTATTACTGTACTTGATATCGCAATTAATGGTAAGTAAGAGAAATTTGTCAATTTCTAGGGCTGTAGAATTTGTATCTTTAGAATTGGACAATTTACATGCCATTATTCCATCTTACATTATTGTTTGGTTTGCATGGCGTTATTACCCACATAGATGGGTAATAACGCCAAATAGCATTAGTCGAGAAAACATGCCATTACATTTTATTAAGACATATCTGCTAAAATATTCTTTCTTGTATACATAGTCAATAAGTTGCTGTATCAAATCCTATATTTGTTTAAAAAAATCTAAAACTAAGCCGTGAAAATTAGTAAAACTTTATCGTGGCGTTATTACCCGAGGACACCATATAATGTCCAGTGTATGCAAATTCACTGAATATATTGCTGCGCTTTTACGGTATTTTTGATGATTTTTTACGTTGAAAATAAAGTAATGTAATTCTCTTCAAAATATTTTAACGTTACTGTCAAAATTAGCAATGAGGACTCGTTTTCGGTTAGATAAGTATACTTTGTATTATATATATGAATAAGTGGATTGCGACACCATATTCTATTGCAAAAATATCTTGTTTTTGTATGCCTGACCTAGCATTAAAATTTACCAAAACACTGTATAATCAATCTGTGTATACAATCATTTAAATTAATATATATGACAAAGCCCATACTTGCCTTAATTAAGAAGAAAACAGAAGATTCCAACAAATTTGCTGCATAAGAGAATTCAAACAGAAGTACATTACTTGCCAAAGTAGCATAAGGAATATCCTAATGTCTATCCATAATATATTGAGGTCTATATTATGTCGGCTGAATCGTTAGGTTCTCTATTTCTGAAATTTGTCACAAGATATCCTAGCAAAAAGGATGTCTTCATCTTCCAAATCCTAGTAATCCACAAGCAGAAAATGCAATTCGTGCTTTCTCTTGATTTTTTTTATTAAATCACTCGTCTTTCTTTGATGTTTCCTTTGTGCCTCCATTTTCTTGTTTACTATTTATTGATTTCTTATTCGTTTTACTAGATTCTTATTTCCGTATAATTCGAGAACCATTTTGTCTGCATTTCACCATATCTAAAAAACAGAAAGAAATATTGAAAAGTATTTTGTTGCAATTATTGATCAAATAATCTTACAATATACATTAATACTGAAATATGTATATGTTTTTTAGAAAGTAATCAATAACTTTATTATTTAAATTTTTGAAAACTGCTTATTTTTTTATCATTTCTGAGTATTTTGAATAAATAATATATTTAATACGTGATTTATCACATTGCTAACTAATCATAGAACCAACAGAGTGAAAAATATCGAAGCCGAGAATTGAACCAGGAACCATTGGAATAGCGCTCCAAATGCTCTACAATTTAAGCTATGAGGACGATACCCATCTTACCATCTCTCACTCATATGTATTGGTAAGGCTGCAACTGCATCACAAAATGGAAAAGTCTTCTTGAGCACACAATCCTGCGGCGAAACGTGAAGCACAAATAAACCCAGCATCGGTGAACACATATAATTTTTAATTAATTTTCAGCAATGAAATGACGCTTGAAATTTTTGAACACTAAATACGTCATTATCACATTGCTAACTAAGCGTAGAACCATCAGAGTAAAAATGTCCAAGCCGGGAATCGAACTTGGAGCGCTATTCCAAGGGTTCCGCGTTCGATTCCCGGCTTGGATAATTTTCACTCTGTTGGTTCTACGCTTACTTAGCAATGTGATAAATCAGTGTAAAAAATATTTAATAATTGCAAGCGTAATTTCACTGATAAAAATTAATTAATAATTATATGAGTTCAACTTTGCTGGGTTTATTTATGTCTCATGTTTCGCCTCAGGATTGTGTGATCATTAAAACTTTCATCTTTTGCTGCAGTTTTAGCCTTATCAACACATATGAGTGAGAAATGCTAAGCCGTGTATCGTCGTCGTAGCTTAAATAGTAGATTACTAGGAGTGCTATTCCAAGGATTCCGGGTTCGATTATCGGCTTGGACATTTTTCACTCTGTTGGTACCCCACTTAGTTTTCAATGTGAAAAATCACGTATTTAATATTCAATAAATTCAAGCATAATTTCACTGCTGAAAATTACATAATATATTTTTAAAGATATTGAGTTTTTGAATACTTAATATTGTATTAGAAAATATTCTTCTGATTTGGTTGTTTAAATACTTGAGGCGTATATTGAAATTTCATTAGCGTTACTTAATGAAGAGGTACAGTCGTGGAAAAAAAAGTAAACACCTACTAACCCTACTAACTTCTCAACAAATTATCGTAGAAGAAAGTTACTGGTACCGAACGATTGGAAATAAAGTCTACTTTTAATTGATGCATATAAAATTTGTTTAAGGGGCCATCTACATATTAAAACGAACCATAACTTTGTTTTTTTGAATAGCAGTACATAATTCTGACAGCATAAATGAACTCTACACCTTCCAATTAGCCTATAAACAAATTTTTATGCAATTCGTGCCATAAGTTTCCGAGAAATTAATTATTTTAAAATGAGCGTATTTTAAGGGCTGTATCCAAATTGAAGTTCCGAACTCGATTGTTAACCGAGAGAGCCGCCTTCTTGATCAAGGCACGTTTAAGCGTCAATGAAACCTGTTTAATTACAGGATAGCAGAATAAATTTCAAAAATTTACTTACTTCTATCATAGACGGCCCCTTAAATCATCATTTTGCCGTTTTTTAAGCATAATTTGAAAACTGCTTGGAAGAAAAATGTGAAATTTGGGATTTCCATAAAGAAGGATTTAATAAATCTAAATCCATCAAAAAATTGTATGTTGCAATTCATAATTTTTTCGAATATTAATTTCATAATTCATAATTCATATCATAAAATTATAAAAATTGCAAAATCAACGTATTTATGTTTGGGTATATTAGTATTATTGCTACACAAAAAAATTAGCTCATTAGGAGCATAATTTCAGGAGATATAAATAAAAATATGAAAATGTAATTTAACATTAGAAGTACTAAATTTTGAATGTCTATAATTCAAAAACTTATCATTCGAATTACTTGAAATTTGGTTTCTAGGCATATTTTGAACCGAAGATTTGAAATATCTAGTTAAATTTGGGTACTGCCGTTGAAAAAAAAATGAAGTTTGAATTCGTTTTAATATGTATATGGCCCCCTAAGCAAATTTTATACACACCATTTAAAAGTAGACTTTATTTCTAATCATCCAGTACCAGTAACTTTTGTCTACGATAATTTGTTGAGGAGTTAGAAGGGGGTGTTTCCTTTTTTTTTTCAACGACTGTACATATTAAAATGATGAGTTAGTCAAATATTAATAACATTATAGAGACCAAAACCATAAATGTGTTCCTACATCACTTAAATAATAATTGAAATCTATTAGCAAAATACAAGACATACTGGTATAAAAACAACTTGTGACACATTCATATTCAACAGATATTTATAACTGCTAATAAAATCGTATATGACATTTTTTTCGCGTTTAGAAATTTTGTAAATTAAGTGGCATCGATAAAAAACTGATTTAAATAATAATTTAACTAATGAGGATACAACGTTTTCATGTTCTTACTTTATAAGATTTTTATTGTTATGAATCAAAATGAATTGCGAACTTTAAGATAAATTTTAATTCATTACAAAATATAAATGAATACAAACAGATTAAATGAAGTAAAAGCATGAAATTTTTTCTACACCTTTATTAGTTCATTTATTATTTAAATCTTCTTATTACCAAGCGTATTTATTTTTCAAAATTGATTAACATCAAAAAAGTTATATAATACTTTAAGGTCAGTTATAATTATCTGTTGATTATATGTATTTTAAAACTTATTTTTCTGTTAGTTTCACTACTACATTTTTGAAAAAAAAAGTATTACCCTTTACTAATTTTTCCGCATAAATCATCGTGTAAATACAAGAATGGTACTATTCGATTAGTAATAACGCCTACTATTATAATGCATCATTTAAATTCTGCTAAGTTGACTGTTTTCTTATAGAAATTGTTTCAAACATGAAAACATTCAAATTAACCCCTACATTTGACATTATAACACATCGACTGATAAGTTCCCAGTCTAATGAAGAAAACACATTCTGTTTTGGTCAAATTTGATTTTATTCATTAACTTTCTCTCCTTTAAGAGCAAAACAATCATTTCAGCGCCTCTCTAACATTTCAATACTTTTCTTGAAGAACGAATTATATTTGTTGCGTTTGTTTCCGCGATCACCTCCTCATTAGAGCCAAATCTCTTGCCAACTAGCATTTTTTTTCATGTCTGCGAACCAAATCTAGAGAATAGAATGGGTGCTATAGCAACTCGAAATGTGATTCGTGCAATTTTGCCATCGTAGCAAAAGATCTTTGACAGTGTGCGGGGGAGGGGGGGGGGGAGGAGCGCCCAATTCGAAAACAGCTTTTTTCATAGACAAATGTTCACGCAAAATAAGGCCTACATATTGTTTTGATATGTCTGGAGTGTCAGCTATTTCCTGCAACTTCACTTTAAGGTTTTCTAAAACGATTTTGTGGACATTTTTTATGTTTTCCGAAATAACCATCACTTTTGGGCGACCAGTGCGTTGCGCATCATCAATGTTTGTACGACTACGTTTAAATTCAGCAAACCAGTCAATAATGGTCGATTTTTCTGGTGCAGAGTCGAGACAACATTTATCAAGCCAAGTTTTTGTTTCCACGGTGATTTTTCTTATCAAATAGCGATATTTTAGCAAAACACGAAATTCTTTTTCTCCATTGTCTTGAAAATACAAAAAGGTTTTTCACTAAAACCACTGTAACTTTTGAAGCAACTGTCAGATCATCATAAAATGTTTACTACTACCTTTTTAAGGTTAGTACTTACTAAATAGAATATTAATTCTGCATTTGTGGCGCCATCTGTGTGTCAGACGGGGAACTTATCAGCTGATGTGTTATTTTGATTTTTATGCGCATTTTATCCTATTATTCCAAACGACAAGTTATCGGGTCTAGCAGTTTAATAATTATGTAAGTTTAAAGTTTTGAACCTTTAATTTTAAATCCCTTTTAATCGCTGCGAATTAGATTTGCAATTGGAAAAGCTTTTTAATCATAACTCAGTAACAACTTGGCCTAATAAGCTAACATTTTGAATTCGCGTATTTCAACTTTCTAGAAATAGATTTCTGTAAGAGCATTAATTTAAATTTATAATTTCTTTTGAAACTAGTTGAATGTGCCAATCCCAAAACTTACTTCTATCTCATGTCAATATTTCATTTTAATTAGTTTTATTAGTATTTTTATTAGAATTATGCATACCTTCGTATACTTTTCGATGGTACAATATTGAAAATTGAACAAAAATTGAACAAACTGCGCCCCCTTCAGGCGGATTTTTTCCAAATTCAGGGAGGACCTTCTTGCCATGGCCAAAAACATACACAAAGAATTTGGTTCAACTCTATGCATAACTTAATGCACTTTTCGATGGTACAATATTCAAAATGGACGAAAATCGCACAAAAAATGCTATTACAGTGCCCCCTACCGGCGGAACTTTTCCAAATTCAGGGAGGACCTTTTTGCCATGGCCAAAAGCATACACAAAATATTTGGTTCAATTATATGAATAACTTCATACGCTTTTCGATGGTAGAATATTCAAAATGAAAAAAAAAAATCGTTATTACAGTGCCCCATACCGGCGGATTTTTTCCAAATTCAGGGAGGACTTTTTTGCACCCAAATGCATACACAAAAAATTTGGTTCAGTTCTATGTATAACTTCATAGACTTTTCGATGGCACAATATTCAAAACGCACAAAAATCACTATTACAGCGTCCCCTAGAGGCGGATTTTTTCCATATTAATGGAGAACCTGCTTGCCATAGCCAAAAACTTAAAATAATTTTTGGTTTAATTCTATGCATAACTTCATACAATTTTACGGACATACGGACAGATGGACACACGGACATACAGACATTTTGTATAAACATGTTTTTGTGATCTCTGACCCCTAAAACGTAAATCCGTCGAAAACCGGAAGTCGAAAAAAATTTCGATTACAATACTTTCTTCTATTGAAGATATAAGAAAGTAAAAATATTAACTCACCGAGCGTCTTGAGTCCTTTCTTGTATTTTCATATAAATGCTTATAATAATAATTTTAATTAAAATTTCTTTCCCTGTTTGTTTCTAAAATACACTTCATACCCCTTTATTTGACAGACATCTTGAAATACATTCTGTTGAAAATATTTTTGTCTACAACAGATTAAAGTTGTTTTGGAGAAACTGAAAAATACGCCCAAACCACTCGGAGTGTTAAAAATTTCTAAAAGCTTCGAATATGGGAATTAAATTTAGAGCTTCTGACGCAAAATATTTTTTGAGTTATGTCGAAAATACCATCGGCATTGCAATGTGTTTTGCAGTGATTAAAAATGAATTTATCATTCGGAGTGGCAAATTTGAAACATGCGTAATTCCAAAAATACTGGATCAAGTGATTTGTCGTTTGGTATCCTATGGTAAAACTTCAAAGGAAGAATCCAAATATGAAGTAAAAATTAAATGTTACTGTTGAAAATTGTTTCGTTTGGTAAATATTTTTATTTGGTCGATCCTGTAAAAAAAAAAAAAAAAAAAAAAAAAAAAAGTAATATCGGATATATTATTTCAGAAATATGTATAGCATCGATTAGAAGACGTTATTACTAATCGATCGGCACCAACCATATTTTTATTCTATCATTTGCGACAAGTTAAAAGGAGATGTTTACTTTTTTACAAAATTGTATATAGTAAATTTTAATGTGCATATATTCATTTTCTAAAGTGTAATCTAATTCCGATTTAAATGTCAATTTCTTTTGTTTTAGAAAATATTTCGTTCTTTCACAAGCAATGTGTTATAACAAATTTCTTTGATTTAATTTAACATATGTTCCTTTTTTACATTCAAAATATAAAAAAGACTCTCGTAACGAAAAAAAAAAATGTCACACTGAAAAGCACAATATACAGTTAATACATATCCATGCTATACATTTTTAATCCGAGAAGTAATGCGCATTTTAAAGTGCATATATAACTACCGTAAAAAAAATCTTAAATATCAATTACCGTTAAATTGCGAGAAACATTGCTTAAATAACTATATTAAATACCTGTTTTTTTTTTTCTCTTTGAATAGTTATTATCAATGTGGGAAAAAATTATCTTGATCTACAACAAATAAGTTTATTGAAGAATTTAACAAAACACGTAAGTAATACTTCAGTTAAGTATTAAGAGATTATAATGCACTTGTTTCTCAAAATAATAATAAAATAAAATTAACATTAGAAGTAATAATTTTTATTACAGTATTATACGCATTTTTGCTTTATATTTCTTTCTAGTAATGCATCGTACACAAAAAATTACAAAATTAGATGATCATGTTCTTTACTTTTGCAGGACTACGAACCTAGGTCGTAAACTCTAGATTTTACCTGAAATACGAATTAATATTCCTTTTCAGTTCCTATATGAAGTATAGGAATATTATGTTTTCACATATTTTCAGTTTTTAGATATATGTCCATAATATGAGTTACTAACTAATTTAACTACACACAAATATTTTATCTCTTTATAACCTCAGAGTTATGATATATTGCTTAATTTTAAATCTACAAATCTTTCTTTTTAATTTCCAGATACAATGTTAGGATAACAAATACGTAAAATCTGAATGCTTAGTTAATTTCTATCTTTCTCTCATCTGAACATCAGTTCAGTGAAAGGAAAAAACTGAAAAAAGGTGACAAATGACATTGTTTTAACTTAACTAGTACAAAAAATGTTTACAGCGCAGATGATTTAGCCATTGAAACAACTTTCTGCTTCAAAAGAGAAAAAAAAAAACATAAACTTATTTACATAGTATAGAATAAGCCACTCTTTGAACTACAGGTAACTGTTGATATGTGAACTGCATGAAAGAAATAATTTATTTTGAGAGGTTAAAGATTCGTTTACAAAAAAAGAATATTTTTATTACAAAAGTAAAATTTTACGAGAACATTTTTATAATGCATTTTCTTTTATTATTAAAATAGCACTTTCATAGAGCGAATTTTAAAAACAATTGGCATATAAGACAAGTTCATTTTCTGAAAATGTGATTGAATACGAGATCTTCAGAAAAATTGAGCTGCGACTAAAATACATTTTTTTTCTCAGTAAAATTAAAGTATTTAAATAACATGTAGGAGCAAATTTAAATTTTTTGCCTCATTTACTTACTTTATTCGTTATTTAAAAAAAAAAACTATATACAACAATCACTTCGTTTTTTGTATCTATCTATATATCTATAGAATGAAAATATTTTCATCATAATACGATCTGAAATGCCGAACTATTTAAAATTAAATCCCTACAGTTTATGGCTGTTGCCAGCGTACTGGATGGATTTTTTATTCAAGAATGTATATTTTATACTGCAGGGACACACGTACGCAAAACATGTGACATTTGCCATCAAGATAACGTCCAGAATATTATAAAAATTCTCAATCTAATTGGGGCAGTATATTTATCTTGTAAGTATCTCAGATGATTTCTTTAATCAAGTATGTAGCTCTTATAATTCATTTACAAAGACACATAAAATATTTCGATGGCATCCACTGAATGGATTGGATTCTAATATAATTTCAGCTTTGAAAATATATTAATCCTTTATGTACTGGATAACGCATTCATGAAAATTTTATCTTTTAAAGCATTTTTCGTGAATTTTGGAAACTAAATTAAAATATTTACATAATCATTTAATAAATTTTAGAAGGATTTTAGAAGGATTGAATGATTTATCTGGATTAATTAAATTTGAATTTATTGGGATTTTGTGCAACATTTATAAATTCATTCAAATATTTTATTTTAAATATTTTTCTTTGTATTTTGTAGAATTAGGAAATGTACAAATATAATGCTCTTACAATAGAAATATAGAAATGTTTCGGAATTGAAAAATCCCCCCACTCCCAGCGAGAAGAAAGCTGAAAAGATGCAAAGGCAAAAGAAATCATTTTTTTTTTAATTATTTTTTTCTATGTAACCAGTAATGCTTTTCGAACAAGATAAAGTAACGAATCTATAACTCATTCTAAACTGTATTAGTACTAATCGATGTATTAAATGAATTTTATAACAAGTTATTTTAATGGTACTTATATGTACCGTCAGTAGATAAAATGTTAAAGACTATCAACGATTTTTAATATATGATTTAAAAGGATTTTTATAATTTTTATATAATTAACTGATACCCAATGAACTACATTTGGCAAGCCCAATTTAAAATATTCATATACCTCTACGACAAAATACCGAACTTTAATGACTGAGACCAATTTGTTTAATTTGTAATATATCTGACATACCTAACCCTTAAAACACAAAAATAGAAAAATCAATCCGCAATGAAATTGTTTTACATTTTAACATGTGATACTAAACAGATTTTAAAAACATAAATAAAAATTCACAATATGAACTCTAAAAAGCTTACTTAAAAGGCCACAAAAATAACATTAATTTAGCTGTTACATGCAAAAATATATACATTTTATTTGACATTTCTTATCACTTTCGGCTTCTAATTCATGTGGTCATCGTCAGAGAATTCACAGCGGGAATTGCAGGACAAAGTATTAAAGCATTAAAAAAAAAAAAAAAAAAAAAAAAAAAAAAAAAAAAAAAAAAAAAAAAATTAACAAATTACAACGACTATTTGGAAAATGATTTCTTCAAAGACTAAAATTTAAGACATAAAGAAAATCGCACGGAATTGATCCTACATAACGTACGCCATGAATTAAACATTGATAGTGTAAATACACGTAAAAATTACAAGCGTCAAAAATTGCCTGCGACTCGTCAGATTTCCTGAAACTTATGTATTATCCACCTGAAACTTACGTATTATCCAAGCATTTCATTGGCTTTTCGGGAAAAGCCTTTTCCATCGTAGAAATCTGACGACCAATTTTAAATGAAATTTCATTCTTAAACTTCTAAACATCCCACAATATTACTTTTTACACCGTCGTATAGAGAAAAAAATGCACTTTTAAATGCAATTTATTTGAAAGCTGTCTCTTAATTTTTTTTCTGAGATATTAATTTTTTTTTTGTAGTTTTTATTACTTTTTTGTCATAGTGGTAACAGAAGCATCCATCTCTGTTGAAAGTAAAGGGGAAATACAGATTAATGTATAGACCAATCAGAAAACGAATAAAATGCGGATTGAACCAATAAAAAGCTTCAGATATGTTTTTGATTTCCTACCCTGACGAGGACAATAACCATTTTTCCAAATGGTTAATAAAATATATATTTTTTAAACTTGTAACGTCTATATTATTGTTATTTTTCTCTTAAGTAAAAGAGTGAACTTTTCAAAGTTCATACTGAGTATTTTGTGATTGGATCAAGGATAGATGTTGTATTTCATCTTATGATTTTATTTATAAATAAAAATTTTATTACTCCGAGCCCAAAATTTTATATCACATTTTCTTTTCATTTCATAACTATTTCTTTTGAATTGATGGAAAAAAAAAAAGTCATAAAAAGAAAAATCTAAACATGTAATTAATTTGTATCTTTCTCACACCTATACATTCTCTGAAATGAATAAGTTGAAAAAAGGTGATAAATGCACTCCTTTTTTTAAGAAACTTGGTCAAAAAGACACTCTCGGCGTGGATGATTCAGCGAATGAAACCATTTTCTTCTTCAAAAGTCGAAACTTTACTTTTTATTTCTTATTTTGGCAGCACACTTTTGTGCTCGGCATTCTTCTAAAAAAGATTACTCCAACTTTGTTGCATCCTCTACTCTATGCCATTTTTTCAACTACATTAACGTTTGATATATGGATTGCATGAAATAAATAATTTATTTTAAGAATGTGAAATATCCCTTTGCACACACACACCCACGCAAAAAAAAAAAAAAAAAAAAAAAAAAAAAAAAAAAAAAAAACAATAGAAATCGATGAGTAATCTAAAAAGAACCATTTATCCAGAGATGTGCAAAGTCAAATAAATAAATACATCTTAATTAGAACTAATAATAAGTAACGAGTTAATTAAGATGTTAAAAAACAGTTATTTTTGGCAATGTGGTTGAATAAGTAATCGTCAGACAAATTTAACTGCGTGTAAATTATATATTTTAATTTGCTCAGTAAAATTAAAATATTTCAATAATGTCTAGGTGCCAGTTTTAATTTTTTCCGTCATTTACACCTCCCTTTTATGTTGATTTTTTTACAAATCCATCTACTGAAAAAATTTCGTTTATACACCTATCTATCAATCTATCTCTATCTACCTATAGAATGAAAATAATGTCAGCACGTTAACGGTTAAAATACTAAACAATTTCCAATAAAATTCATTAACCAAATTAATCTTAGAATGTAAAAATAGAGAAATAAATTCAATGGAGTTGTTTTAAATTTTAATAAATGATAGTAAACTAATTTTATAAATTTAAATAAATAATTTCTTACTCTGGAGCCAAATTTCATAATACATTTTCTTTTTATTAGTTAAATCTTTCTTTTGAATTGATATACAAAAAAAGAAATGAGGTAAAAAGCAAAATCTAAACATATAATTAATTTGGATCTTTATCACACCTATACATTCTATTCAATGAAAGGAAGTATCTAAAAAAAAAAAGGTGATAAATGCACTCTTTTTTTTACGAAACTGGGTCAAAAAGATGCTCTCAACGTGTATGATTCAGCGAATGAAACCATTTTCTTCTTCAAAACTCAAAGTAGAAACTTTACGACAAATTTCTTTTTACTCTCGGAGCATACTTTAGTACTCGACATTCTTTGAATTACAGGAACTATTGATGTCGGAACTGAATGAAAGAAATAATTTATTTTAAGAATGTAAAAGCTTCCTTTACAGAAAAAAGTTATTTTCATAAAAAAAGTAAATTTTTACGAGAATATTTTTCTAAATACATTTTCTTTCAGTATTAAAATAGCGTTTTCATAGGCGGAGTTTTAAAAAGAATTGCTTCAGTGACATATAAGACAATAAGACTGTTTCTAAGGAAGAAGGGGAAATCGATGAGTAACCTAAAGAAGATTTTTTTTTTTTTTTTTTTTTTTTTTTTTTCAGAGACGCGCATTGTCAAAGAAATGAAAAGAATTTTCAGGAGAGTTTCTATACCGGCTTCATATAATAGAATACTGGAAATCATTTGTTTTAGAAGTTTAGCTAAATGTCGTAAGTTTTATTCAGCTTTGAAACTTTATTTAATTATCTATTAATCTCGTGACCAGCCATGCAGAACTTAAAACTTGCACATAATTAAATATTAGTCTTTCAAAAGAATTTTCGATTTGGTATTAATTGCGTATACAGTATGTTTCCGAATTCGACCGACAAATTCAGAAAGGTGATAGTTAAAGCATTAAGAGGATGAAAAAGTACCATAGAAAATTGAATAGCAAATCACATAATTTGTCACAAAAAGGGTGTTTCACCCTAATTGACGTCGGCTTGCAGGTAAAAATTTTGGAAGAAATAAAAATCTGTATATATATTATGCTATCGTACGTGACAAAAAAATCCCGGTTATTTGTTAATTGTTTAATGGCTACGCCCGAATGAAACGCGTCTCATTAGTTATTGAACAGCATCATTTAAAGCATCTCCGTACCTATAAGTGAGGTTTACCATAGGTTGTGGCCCTCTTCTGTCGCCAAATGATGACAAGTTTGTCACCAACTTGGTGATATATCGCCAAATTTGTCGATCAAAATTAGTTTCCAAAAGTTACGCCAACTTGGCGATATCACTAATATTTTGCCAAATTCCCATACACTCCCATTGTAAACCAATAGGATTTACTTGCTTACAGAAAGTCAATAAATTGATATATTTTAATGCAACAAAAACTAATGTTTGCTTAAGGTATTATATTAATTATATTTAAGGGAGTCCAAGTAAATTAAATTATAAATACAAGCAACATAATACAATACTTAGCATGATTTGCGAAACATAAATTTTAAGGGAGAGCAAACTGGTCGCCAATGGCGGTGAGTATTGCAGTATTATTGTAACGATATGTATCAATTTTTTTTTTTATGAAAAGTGATAACACCACAAAAAGTTCTGGGGGAACAGGATGCTCAAGCAATCGATGATACCGTATGCACTAATAATTACAGTCTAAAATGTGGAGCGGCAAGTGTATGGCTTCTGGTACGTATAATGGAAAATTCTACTACTTATTTTTGTGTTATCATATTTACAACAAAAGTTAGCATACCTATTGAAAGTTTCATTGTAATATACTTCGGCTTTCTGAAAGTTATTATCGTCAACCAAAGTTGGGATAACGTAGAACACCCTGTATTTTTGATTAAATGGGTCGTTTGCGACCCCTTGTTCCACGGTAAATTTTCAACCTGTTGATGTGTACTATCACCCTTTTGAATTGTCGGTAGATTTCGACAAGAGCCTGTATGTAGGAGAACCGTATAATTATTTATTACTTTCTGAAAAATATTATCCATTAATTAAAATTCCTAATATATGCATAGTTGCTAATTTTCTGCGGTATTCCAAGTAAAATGAAGAAATTATGAAACGAAAATTTTATTTGAAGTACTCAAAGAGGCTTATAATAACAATTTAATAAACAATCATCTGTATATGTGTTTATTAAGAAATATTTATAAGCGTTTTTGTGCACTTTGATATCTTTCAACCTATACATTTTATAATTTAATGATAATGGCATTTTCTTATATAATTATACAATTTATAATTTATAATAAATTAAAAATCTTAAATAATATTACGGATTATATACACAAATGCGTATGGTCCTTGCTATTGGGTGCAGCGTTTTCCGGATACATTCCGGTCATCTCTACATTTAATCAAAGAATCATACATATTCTTTCTGTTGTCAACATCACTTTTCCTCCCCAAATATGTTGCGTACAACGATGAATGAGGTATCACTGGATTTGATATTTTGCCCGAATTTGACATTACATACTGAATTTAACTAATATGTAGTATACAAGGATGTATGTGGTATCCTTGGATAGGAGTTTTTCTCTACATTTGAGCTACATCCCCTACATTCCATATTTTTTGACTGCATAAAGAGGTAAAAAGGGGTATCTCAGACGTAAAAACAACTTCTGTAGAGCTTAGATGCCCACCGCCGGAATAAGGTCCTTAAAAAATGTTACATCAATGAGTCCACAGACTCAAACAAGAAATAGAAAACGCGAGCAATGGGAGACTTTATGAAACGTAAAAAAATACATAAAGATGTTACAGGCTATGGTCGTAGACCAGATCGCCATAAACGCGACAAGGGGAGATCGTAAGTCCATAGCGACAACCGTTGAAAGTAAGAGACCACAATCTAAGATGATAGAAAGAAAAAGATAATATTCCTTTATGTACCAAGTATACAACTAATTGTTAGATAGGAAAAAAAAATGGTAAAAATTTGTTTTAATATTGAACGAAGTGTTAGACGGAATAAAATGTTACTAAGTCAATTTATAGGGATTGATAAGGGACGACTATTATGCCAACGAAAGGTAAGTGGGCAAGAGTGGTACATTGTAAAAAAACAACTGTAGATTTGCCAGAACAAACTCGATCACAGTGAATGTGCTGTATCTTTCTTTGGTTTCCTGACTATATTAATATGGAAAATACAGTACTTTCGTAAAATTAACAACACAATGTACTAGCAATTTTACGCAACTACTGTATTTTCCATGTTAATATAGCCAGGAAACCAAACAGCACATTCAATGTGATCGAGTTTGTGCGCGACATGAAAAGTACTTTGTACTGTACTAATGTCGTATTTTTACAGTATAGTTATGAGAGAAAATTGTTAAATCACCACATTCGCATGTAAAGGAGCTTGAACAATGGGATTTATGAAGGTACTCTTTAAATAGACCATGTTCTGTTAGGAATATGCAAACAGAATGAGAGAGGGAAGGAAGTTGTAAGGCGACCTTTGGAACCAGATCATGTGTGTATCTTCCGTCTTTCGAATAGTCCCAGAGACCCTGCCACTGCTCCAACAGTTTTGAGTGCGGACATAACATACTGAATTTTCGTTATAATTTGTGGTTAAGTGTCATCATACATATTCTTTCTGATGTCAACATTCCTTTTTCGACGCAAATACAAAACGCACAACGATGAATGGAGTATTATGCGAAAAGTTCGTAATCATGCTTCGACATAGTGAACTCATATTTCATTAAAACAAGTTGTTTGACGAAAAAAGATGCAATTAGTTATAAATTAATGAAAATTGAATAAGAAAACAATTTCAAAGATTGGAGTGTGACAGCCTCGCGCGGGTCATCTGGTTTAAAATGATTTTCTACTATTAAATATGTCAGAAATTACTATTTAGAAATAGAAGTACTCAAATGTAATGACCGTTCCTGATCTAATAATAAACAATACAGAAAAATCATATTTCGAAACTACGAAAAACTCTACAACATTTTCGAAATGATGTAACAAAACATCGCCGTTTAAAAATAATATATAAGTAAATAATTTGGAACACAGATTTGAAAACTGAATTTCCGAACTTACTGCTATAGTGGGAAAGGGATTTGTTTTCTTTTGTGAAGCCGTTTATTCTATATATATTTATTTATACTAAATACTATGCACAAATTGAGTTCAATTAGAAAACTTTAACCGGGCAGAAGGCGCGGACCCAACATTACTATTCGAGATCACGTGGGGTGGCTGGATCACCCCCAATCAGTTTTATACAAAAGAAATGTACTATAAATTAGAAAAAAAACATTTGGATATAAAAAATAAGTCCATTAATTAATTAAGAAAGTGTTTAAGAAAGTATACTTATTTAGTTGAGAAATCTTATTTTAATATTTGAAGGCGAGCACCTTATTTTGAAGTTGGAGATCTCGCGTGGGGGTCTGGATCATCCAATCAGTTTTCTACAAAAAATGTAGTATAAATTAGAAAAAAAATCATTTGATTTTAAACAATAAGTGCAATAATTCATTAAGAAAGGCGCACAAAACAACAGAAACACTTTAGACCAGAAAATTTCTTTTCTTAGAAGCATAAATTTCGAAGCAATAACGGTCGGTTTGGGAGATAAGTCACCCCGTTGCCACATGGATTACAAGAAATAATTGTTTAAAGCGAAGAAAGGAAAGGCTAATAAAATTAACACTTCATCTACCAAGGGGGATGTCAGACAGGAGGATACTTAACGGATGATTGATTAATGATAAACATTTCTCGCTGGACGGATGTTTTTCTATGAATGGGGTGACTCTGTGTCCCACGCGATCTCTCTCGGTTTCACACTGTTTAGAATTAATTCCCCTTCAGAAATTTCCTTCAAGAAACGGAAATGCAGTCGATTTTTTGGGGTTTCCCTATATATGATTGGCAGAATTAATAAAATATTACACCTGAAAATGCTCTCCCACTAATTACCCTTCGTAGCACAATTTTGGATGGGTGTTTAAAAAGGTATAGAGGGAAGTAGAGTGAAATCATATATCTCCACTTGACTTAATTTGAGCAGTTGGTAATGGAAGAATTTTTTTTTTTTTTTTTTTTCAGGGAAGAATAATGAGCAACTTTTGCATTATCTCCAAATTGCGATTTGGATATGGTTACTGTATTGGAATTTTGTTTATCATCTTTGTTTTAATAGTTCCTAGTTTTCAAATAGGTTAAAAAGGGATGCATTGAAAGTCATTAAACTTTTTTAGTAAATCATTGAGTATTTTACATTTTTGTTAAGATTTAACTACAGCAATGAAACTGTTTCTAGCATAAGAATAAAAAAGGAAATCTTTCATGAGATGATATCAGGTATTGGTAGACGTTGTTGACGAAAAGGCATTCAATATTACACGGAAAAGTTTCATTATCATATTCATAAAACTTAAAAACTTGTTAGATTTATTAAATTAAGAACAAAAAAAAGTTTCTCACTTTTTAAACCAAAGTCTAAACTTTTTTATTTCATGTAAGGTTAATCTTTCGAGTTGGTTTTATCCTTTCGGTCGGGTAAGACCGCATGATATGATATTTTATAAATAAGCCTTTATTAACACTATAAAAGTTGCTGACGCATTTATGCGTCATTTATAAAACAATCGTTATAAAAATTTAAATTCTCCGAAAAAGTTTGCATAGCTATTTTTGGTTATTATAATAATAGATAATACTCGGATAAAATAGAAGAAATTTAGTTTTCAAAATTTTCTGGTGTCAGCTCGAAATTAATGAATAAAAAACCCGCCAGATTTGGATACACTGAGGGTTGTATAGTTACAAAAAATGGCATGAACTAATCACATATTCAAAATGCTATTATGGTAAAGCAATAAGTGTATAGCTTGTTCTTGAAATTGCATTAATTTCTGGTTGTAATTCTGGATTCAAGAAGCAACTAATAAGGTATGCAATTTTTTCGAAATTTACCCTATCATAAATAATTAAATAACAACTACTCATTTTAAGATTTTTTTTTTTTTTTTTTATAAATCGATCTTAAACACTCAAGCATTTTAATTCAGAAATGGATATTCTAAAACTTTCTAAACCGATATATTGATTAATTTGGACTCATTTGCATTTGAATCTAACACATTTCCTAAGGTCTCTTTTGTGAAAAATAATATTTAGAAATTACATTTTTCGCATATCATACTTTATTTTCGGAAAAAAATACTATTAATAAATTAGTTAAAAACTACTAATTTCCTTTAAGGGTGCGATATTAAGTTTAAAATAGGTATCTGAAGCGCAATTTTATAAATATCTCGTAAAACCGCTTTTGACTTTGCAGTTATCTTTAAAAGGTATTGCAATAAGAAATGTTCATCTAAGAAATAGGAGTTGTAAATTTCCGAGTGGGTGAAAAGTGTCCGGACCAGGATTCGGACCAGGGATCTCTATTTGCTGAAACCACTAATGCTGTTTCAACTATGCCATCGCAGACGAATCTGGAGAACCTAATTCATCCAGTTAACCTTATTGAACACACCCATTACTTTGATATCTGAATCAGCTCACCAGAATAAGTCACAGGTTTAGGAACTCTAGTAAACGCTGGATGCAAAATTATGTTGGATTATTTTTTAACATTATTTACATTATAATATTTAAAATATTTATTACCAATTAAATAATTGTGTTAAAGGTTAATCAAGAAATGTTAATATAAGAAATTTTCACAACTGTCCATATCGTTAATAAATATTATATTTAACGAAGAAGTCTTGATGAATATAATCATGTAATTACCTCTGTATAATGCATGTAATTACATTCTTGAGATCTAAAGGAAATTAGGGGAGTTCTATTTATAAGCTCATATAGTTATATAACTAAAAACGTATTAAACATATTATGCATTATTTTTTCAATTCCTACTATTAGTTCACACTCTCCCTATATTTATTTATTTATATATTTATTTATTCATATATTTATCTTGTTCAAATTTTCAATCGTTAATAAAATATTCATTATTCATCCTATCAAGTTGAAATAAATTTTTTTGAACTTGTACTGGATGACAATTGATGTTAATACAGTTTTTTCAAATATTAATTAATTAATTAATTTTAGTTTTGCATGGGAAACAAAATGGCGGCCACTGGTTATTGAAGGTCAATGAAAGTATTTTCAATAAGGGGTTACCATAGGGGGGACCCTGTTCTGTCGTCAAATAACGCCACGTTTGTCGCCAACTTGGCGATATATCGCCAAATTTGGCGACCAAAATGAGTTTCCAAAAGTGACGCCAACTTGGCGATATTTCTAATATTTCGCCAAATTCTCATAGACTTCCATTGTAAACCTACTTGCTTATAGAAAATCAACAAATTGAGACATTTTAATGCAACAAAAACTAATATTAGCTTAAGGGATTACATTAAATTTTTCTTTGATGACCTAAGTATGAATTGACTTTAAAAACAAAATTTTTATATTACTTGTTTATTGTACAAAAAACCCCGCAGATTGTTTAGTTCGTTAACAAATTAATGCATAGGTTTTCATTTTTTTTTTTTTTTTTTATCTTTCTCTGTTTTGAGTTTAAAAAAAGTCTTGTCAAAACGTTTCACATATTAAAAAAGAAATTGCTACAGATTGTAACAGTTTTATACAATTCTCAAATGGCAGTTATAAATCCAACAAAACAAAACATTTTGTGCATGATTTATTTGTTGAAACTACTTATTTTCTTCTTTCGTCCACCTTTAAATTATTTACATTTTCCCCTTCAATAAAATTTTATTTCCGTAAACAAGAATTCATTTCCTAAACTTTGTACTTAGCTCAAGGCATTCCTCGTTTTTTCGAAGTTTCCCTTTTAATATAACTTTTTTTTATTGCAGATAGAACAGCAGTGGTTTACGAGAAAGTTTCATTATTTTTTTTCAGGTTATTTCTTTTATGAAACAACAAGAAAAATCTGTTCGGAACAAAAACTTTATGATGGCATACCACCTTGGGCAAATTACAACGATTCTCATTCTTTTTAAATTTCTTACCTGTTGTATAAAAAATTTAACGATAGAAAAAATCGAGAAAAACTTTTGTTTTATTCACGCTTTGGGAAATGAAATAACTAGAAGTGTATCAGGCATTCTTGCATTTTTCAAATATCTATTGCAGTTTTGGCTAAAAAATGATCTAAATTTTCACAATGAATTTTTTAGTTGTTATTAGTAAAGTAACAAAAGAAATGTATATTGTTATGTATTTTTAAATTATTCACTGTAGTTTTGCCTGAAAAATTATGTATGTCTTCAAAATGCAGTTTTTTTTAAATTTCTCTTATAAAAGTAACAAATATTTTTATTTCTGAACACATATATATTTATAAACAATAAGTAAGTTAGACAATAGTTTTAAAATTAATCATAATGTAAACTGTGATTTAATAATTAATCACGAGCTAAACTGTTTTTTCACTTAATCTTCTTTTAAAATTTTACAATCAGTGACAATTTTAATGTGATACATTTTTATATTAAAAAATGGTTTTACGGTTATGTAATTACAGATTTTTAAAACGTTTTCTTATTTTTATATATACTTTTCTGATAAATATAAGAGATATAAAAGATAAATATATTTGTTTAATAAATAGTAGAAAATACTTACGATCATTTTTTAACATGTAGATAATATTAGGAAATTATTTTTATTATGTTACAAACAAAAGTTTTCAGGAGAAAATAATTAAGTACAATCTTTCATTTAAACCTATACACTTCCTATTAATAAAAAAATGCATATTTTACTGTATAACAAAGAATTACACAAAATTCCTTCTATAAAGAAAATAGCTAATATACATTTAATAACAATTCCAATATGTATTATTCTGTGAAACTTATTTACGAATGATCAAGGATAAAGGAATATTTAAAAGGACACTGAGAATCTAGAGATTTAATTGCTTTTCTCTACGTTGCACTGTACCGTTTTTACAAAAATGAAGGAAAACACAGGAAAACATACGGTTTGTTTTATGTCAAACGTTTAGTCCCAGAATATCTATATTTGTGCAAAGCAAATAACGCGTACCAGTTGTGTCAGTTAGTAGATCGGTTCAGCACAATGTGTAATGCACACGCAATTACCATGTTCATTTTCGCGCATGCCATTAGGGATTACAATTTCGGATATCAAAAGATCTGTACAGAAACGAAAAAATTCTGCAGTTCTTGACCATGTGTTAAATTTCCACAGGCAGCATATTTTAGACGACTACATCCTTATTATCCATGAGAAATGCTGCTTTAAACCAATATTTTTTTATGAGATAAAATTATATATATATGTCTCTCTGCGTATAAATGTAAAAATTGCATGTACAACTGTCAATACTATTCGAATTTTAGAAATTTTCCTTCTTTTGTGATTTTTTGTCATTTTTTATCAATCTTATATTAAAATGAAAGATTGTTTTTTTATTTGCTTTGTTAATTTAAAACTGTATATAAATGTATTAAAAGAATTTCTAAGAAACAAATAATGTTTATAAAAAAATCACACTTTTAAAGCTCCTGGTGAAATTTTAAAGAGACCCGAGTTTCGAGAATTTCAAAGAAACAAATATTGTTTATAAAAAATCACACTTTTAAAGCTCCTGGTGAAATTTTAAAGATTCCGAGTTTCGATTTGATCTCAGATTCATTTATCAACAAATTGAAAGTTAAAATTCAAATTCTACGAGTTACTAATTTAGAAAACTGAAACAATTTAAATTAATTTTATAACGAAGACAATATACAAAATCTGCATGAGTTTTTTTTAAATATTGAATCGTTTCTATTTAACATTAGACGAACATTTTGTATACATTGATTGATTTAGTATAAACATAAATCTATACATTGATAATTATTCTGAGTAATTTAAACAATCACACAACGCGTATAATTTACAGTCAAATACAGTTGTCGTTCGCACTTTATGGAAACAATTTTGATATTTAATGTTTATGTATAAATGCCGTATTTTTAAGAAGATCTGCTTCTATCTGATACCCATGGTTCTTGACAATAGCTCAAGATCAAAATGTCCATGAAAATAATTTTTTTCTTAATACTGTTACGTCAGTTTTACACCATTACTCTTGGACTGTTTTCCAAAGTCCGTTCAGTGTTCATGAATGCCTTTTTCCTAAGGCTATTTTTAATAAACGGAAAGCACATCGGTGCAGACTATCACTATCAGAACATTAAAAAGTGACGTGGACTAACCTACCCCGCAATCGGGGCAGGTTGGCCCAATCGACTTGGTCTCAATTTGAGCTTCTAAATTAATACATATAGTTACTATTTTCAAATTTTACTTTTCTGACTTCTTCCTGAAAGTAGACTGATAGTGGTAACACAAAAAGAGATTTAAAGTATTGAATTGTAATTTTTTTATTATTATTATAAGAAGAAAAGGCTAATTTGTCCGGTTTCAAATTTTTTTCCCAACCTGATTTTCGCTAGAATGTCTTTTACTCGGGTCGTGGCTGGGGACCTATGAACCTTGCTTCCGCAAAAGAGTCAGAATAAGTAGAAGAATAAAGGGCTGCAATAGAAAAGAGGCCGCTCGCCGTGGCGGTTGACACACCCGCCCACCCCCAACCGAGACTAATAATAAGCTCGACAAAGCTGTGGTTGGTCGGTAGCTTCAGGGCCCCAAGCCCTCCCTTTACGCTTTTCAGTGCCTTTAATTTGTGCAATTCCCCTTTTAAATTTGTCCGATTTCAATTTTCAATTTTTCTTTTTTTTTCCAACCTGGCTTTCGCTAGAGTGTCTTTTACTCGGGACGTAGCTGGGGACCTATGAACCTTGCTTCTGCAAAAGAGTCGGAATAAGTAGAAGAATAAAGGGCTGCAGACGAAAAGAGGCCGCTCGCTTCACCATCGGTGAAGCATCAGGCGATGTTACAGGTATTTCCTTAACAAATATACACTTTGTGCCTGTTTCTGATGATTTCTTTGCTAAATAAGTGGCATCTGATTTAGACGTGTGACTAGAGAATTTGCCCATATCAAAGTCAAATTTATCAATGTCCTTTTCATATAAGGCTGAGTATCTTCTTCGAAAATTGGTTCTAAAATATTTTGCTAATATCTGGTTGAATTAGTTTTGGCTTTACTTGCGACTTTTCTTGTTTTTTATTTGCTGTCATAAGAAGATCCTGCAACTATAATGAATCCTTTGAGAACTTTTCGTTACACTGACGAAGCCATTTTGTACGGTCATTCCCGTCATTTTGAGCAATAGAAAATTGCTCTTTTGTTTATTACAGTCACTTAAATATACCCATGCCTCAACCATGCTTCAGTGTTACCACAAATTTCCATTTTTCAGTAGCTAGGTGTTTTTCATATATTTCTCTGCAATTTGTTTTTTTCTTTTCAGCAATATGCTTTATCACAAGCAGGCGAACTTTGAGCTTAAACATCTTTTTTTAATTTCACATCTTTATCATTGATTTTACTTACTTTGCCAGAAGACATTCCCAGTTTTGATGCAACTGATAATTTGTGTCGGTGGATTTTATTTTAAGATCGGACTCCTCACTTGATATTTACGTGCGTGCGTTCGAACAGTCTTATTATGAGGTTTCGATGTCATGTTTTCATTTTTATTTTCACTTAGACTTTTTTTCCTTTCAAATGTAATATATTCTGAATACCATTTTTAAAAAATACAGTAGCCGCGATATTTACACCGCTTTATAATTTATTGATACGAACACTTCTCCTCGGAAAGCTCAGTTACGTAATCTTTGAGCCATTTTCAAAATAAATCTTTTATTTTACATTCCAATCAAAAGATAGCAATAATAGACGAATAATATGGAATTCTCAAATTTTTATTTCTAAATGGAAAGGATAAAATATATTAGTAAATCTTTTCCATAAAGTGTGATCGACCTTCTGCATAATATGAAAAAAAAATTTAAACGGAAGGTTAATTGCCTCATTTCAAAAATTATAATATAATCTGAATAATATAATGATCAAGTATATTCTAATTCGTATGAAAAGATATATATTGTTTGTTTTTAATTGTTTTTTCCCTTTCTTCTTATCTATATATTCAACAAGTTATATTGAATTATTTCAGATGTTTTTCCTGTTTGTGGGTCTACAATTATTACTGAAACAAGGATCAACAAGGAAGAAATAATTTTTAACCTCAAGCTCAAATGCTAGCATAATTTTTCTTTCATAATTGAGTTGTTAAATATATAGAGCATTTCATATCAAAAAGCCTGTGAAATATAGTGAAAATTCAGGAAATTATCGGCAATGTAGTGATTCCAGTTAGATTCAAAGAATGATTTAATCACTAAGGGGTTTTGAAAATCCGTAATTTATATAATATAAAATAATATTACTTATGAATTGCAGTTTTCAATAGTGTCTGTCGTATGATTTCTTCACTTATAAGTATGTATATTTATTTAGATCATTAATAAATTTTATGTAATTCTATGTATTTATTCTTATTGTATATGATGAAAATGGATATTTGTATAAATTTGCTACTTGTCAAATCATTTTTTGAAAATAAGTCATTTATAGAACTTTCTTCGGAGAAAACTGATAACTGATAAGCACTTTTAAATGAGTTTCTCTTTTTAACTGCGAAATTGTAAAAGGACTTGTACTAGTATTTACACAGGAGCAATTAAAAATGATTTTATACAAATATTTATATTTTATTAAAGGTTTACAAAATTCCATTTTCTGATTGTTTTTTCTGCATATTTTCAGATTATTTAAAAGCGCTGTTTTTTTTTGTTTTTTTTTTGAGAAACTGAATGTTAGAAAAATGAGAAAAATAATGATAAGTATGTTTTTATTTATCGATTTTTTAAAACAAAGGTTATATATTCATTAATATATACGTTCTATTGTTTCAGAAGTGAATACACGTTTTGTTCACAGTCTGGTGAATAATTTCTAATAAATACAGATCATTCCAATTATTGAAAATTCTAGAGGATGAAAAATAATTATTTTATTTATTTAACTGGTTGTTCGTTCTCTAATTGCCTTCCTGAGTAAATGTACACTGTAAAATACGAGGTCAAACACGTTCTTTATATCTCGTAAGTCCAAGAGCAATTCATTATTTTTTTTCTCTAGTAGTTCAAAAATACTTATAAAATTAAAATATCCGGATATTTTTCCCCCGGATAAGTGTATATATGCTTGCGTAATTTACATACATGGATGACAAGTGCGATTAATTACTAAAATTTTCTACCAATTTTTTAATTTGCTACGGCACCGAATGAATTATAGTCTATGGTACACAAATTCATTACAAATGCAATTGAACGAAAATATGAATTTGATCAACTTCTGTTCTTAATCAAGCCGATCAAGTCCATAAAATATTCTCCTTGGGTAAAATAAATGAGTTTTCTTACTTTTCATTTACATACACAGATGATTAGTGCAACTATTTTTTCCAAATTTTGAACCGTTGCTTAATTTGCTGCATCATAGATTTTTTTTTCCTTTAAAATATGAAAAATGAACTAGATCCACTTTTGGTTCTGAAGAAGCCAAACAAGTCTCGAAAACGCTACGAAGAGATGTCCTTAGGTTAAAAAATAGGTCTCCGTGCATTTAATTGACAACCATAGTTACCTATTGCAATTAATTACTCAAATTTTCAATCAATGATTCAATTCCCTACGGCACCAAACAAATTATTGTCTATGAAATATGAAGTAATCTCAAACTCGATTGAACGAAAATAAGGACTTGATCCAATGTGGTGCTGATCGCTCATTTCAACGAGAGTTTTGTCTCAAAGTGCAGACACGGAACGTTAATTTAAAACAAAAATAAGGTGTTTTTAAACAGGTTTTCTCTACCTTTTATGCTGGAAGTACATGAGTTTAGTAAAAACCACGTTTTAAAAGAATTTTATATATATAATAGAGCTAAGCGTGTAACAGTTCCGGAGCGAACTCATACGGACTCCGATAATCGCGCTCATCCTTGGAAAAAAATATCGCGGCCATGTTAGGCTTAAGTATTCCGATCCCGTGAATGAGGCAGTTGTTCAACTTATAGTAATCCACGCTCTATCATATCTATTCTTCTTCATTTTTTCTAAAATCTTCAAAAACTAATTTAAAGTTCTAATTTAAAAATACCGACCTACCAACAACAGATTATCGATATAAACAAACGAATACCGTTGCCATTCATAAGCATAAATTCCAAATCTAGAAACAAATGAACGACCCTTTGATCGTTTAATTAGAAAAATACCGTTTAACATCCTATTCTGCTCTTAAAATATTTGTAAAAGCATATTAAAGCCTTAAAATATTTTGAAATGCGTTTTCCACTTTTACATACCAACTTATGTTTTGTGAAAAAACGGAGTTAATTATTTTATATATAGCAGTTCCATACATGAACTACGCTCTATTTCAACGTTGTTTATCTCTCGCCATCGTACGCCATCTCTCGGCAATCAATATAAATGATGGAACGTTTGACTGAAATTATAGTTTTTCATAAAAAAAAATACAGGACGTTATGATGTAATTTGTGATCAATTTTTAAATGTTTTCGTTATGTAATTTTAAAATTTCATTCAATATAAATAAAAAGAATTTTTTTTTGTTATGATTTCTTTGACAGAATTTAAATTTTGTTTTATTAATTTCTTAAGAGGTTAACATTTATCCACTTTTTTAAGAATTTTTGCATTATAAATAAAATGAGTTTTTTCCCCCTACTGTTATGAAATATAAGATGTTATCATGATTGCATTAGAATGAGAAAATTATTTTCTCACATTCTCTTATTAAATTACAATTTTGTTTTCACTCCAAGGTTATGTTCAAATTTTACAATGTTAAAAACAAAATTTTATCTGCATTGAGGTAATTAATATATGTAGTATATGACATTGTATATTCCTTACATATTAATTACATTTGATAAGAAACATAAATTTTATTTTCGATGCAAACAAACTTCCAATGGATATAAGCTGAGCTCTTAAACATTGATAAAATTAAATTAAAATTTTACAAAAGAAATAATAATAATAATAATTTTGATATTTGTCATTTTCTACAATACAAACACTTTAATAATAAAACTTTCATTATGTTTGTTTGTATGTAATCTTATGAAACTGAAACAAAGATCAACATTCCGTCATTTTTGACGAGGGTTATGTACTAGTATATTATAAAACAAATAATTTCTAGTTTTTATTTTTAATTAAGTTATATTTCTCCTAAAGTTATATATTAAATGATAACGTTTACAGATGAATAAATATTGATACAGTTGCTTTACGAAAAAATAAACAATTTATATTTAATAATAATATTATCTTACTCAAAATAATACAGACGTTATGTACTCACATTTCGAAAAGAAAAAAACAAACAAAGAAATAAACAGCAAAAAAAGCAGAGATCACAATGTACAGAATAAGACTTCATAAATATGTATCAAGCAATCCTATAAACTGTAAAATGTAAACAATTGAATAATGTTTAAATTATTTTAAGGATATGCATTTATTTGTCACTTGTATATTTTTCTTTCCTTTTTCGCGATCCCTCTTTTTTGTTGTCGATTCATAACCATTTGTAGGTGCAACTTTTAGTTTTTTTTTTTTTTTTTTAACCTTCCGTCTACCAGACGGGTCCATTGGACCCGACATGTACATTCAAAATATTTATTCAAACCAGAAATTTCTTCAAAACAAACTAAATGTATAAATCAGACAATAATAAGTTAAATAAACAAATTAAATAGTTTTAAGTAAAAATTCTGGTGTAGAATGTTTTTATAAAACTTGAGTAAAATTTCCGGTAGTTCTAGGGTTAATAAATAAAAATGGAAGCATCACGCATCTTTTATTCAATAACTTATATTACATGAAATATGCTCTTAAACACCTGTGTTCTATTTTCTACCGTTCAAAAACACATCCTTACATTTAATGAAGTTTAACGCTGCTTGTTTTTGGAAATATGATATGCGCATTTTTCTTAAAATTTTACATTCAGAACTTTTTCAATAAAATAAATATGATTTTCGAAATTTAGAAATACTATCAGTTTCATAAAACATCTACAAAGGAATATCATATGTTTGGAAATTTTCTTTTTTGTTTCATATCTCCTTAAATAGTTTTTTCTGTTATGATTCGAAATACAATTGGTACCAAAATCTACAACTCTTTCATACTGATTTAAAATTTTGGCAAACAGCTTAAGAGAATCAAGAATATATCATTTTTTTATCATTTATATAACGAATTACAAAACTTATTACAAAATAACCGACATAAATATATAAGGAAGTTAATATGACAAATTTCGAAACAAGATACAAAGCAAAGTCCTACTTCGCAATCTTTGCACCAAATTTGCGTTTCTTTGCAAATTTTCTTGCTAGTTTCAGTTTTTTTAAAACAAACAGCACACTGTCTACTAGGATCTATCTTGATGAATAGGGGTGGCTAGCAAAATGTCGGTCTGCTAGTCTCATGGGGTTCACCGTTGCCATCGAAATATTCAAAATTGTCCTGTGTGAATTCCAACACTAGTGATAAGTCGGTCGATTAGTGATGACGTCACAATTCTTGTCCTCAGGCCTTGAATATTTCGATGGCAACGGATGGACCCATCTTTGAGCTTTCAACAGAGCCAGTGAATCGCAAAACAAGTTTGTGAATGTCACATAAATATGAATCCCAACAAAAAGTTTTCGGTAAAAAAAAAAAAGCGCCAAGTTCTCCTTAATGTTTCGGCCAGAAAAAGTAGTGATATCTGATGTTCGCACAAGTTAAAAGCCAAACATCCCAAATCTTTCATTGAAAATGGCTTCCTGCGACTTGTCCGTTAATGCCTTCTACAGCATTTCAAAATTAATGATTGGAAATTACGCATTTATGAATTATTTAAATATTAAAAGTAATATTAGAATGCAAAGAGGCAAATTCACATAAAGACATTATAAGTAAAAGATTTCTGATAAATACCATTCAGTTTCAACAAACATTAGACTTGATTACAGATCATTTAGTCCACTTGCGGTTTAATTGCCATTTTGTACGGTCAAAAGCTAAAGTCATTAACGTAAAACCCAAGAAATAAAACAAAATTTACTTACTTCATATCTCACAATATGTTACATTATATTTTATTGTATAATATTGAAATCTTGTGTATTGACGAAAGATATTTTTTTCGTTTGAACATTTATTATAGTTTGTTTCCAAACATTAAGAGGTATTCGATTTATAAACTGTTAAAAGTTGATATTAATCATGTTTTAGCAATTAGGGATATTATCTCCTGAATACAAGTATTTTGTTATTTTTAACTCCTAAGCATTTAAATAGACTGAAGTTGTTTAAATGCTTTTTTTTAAATGTGTACTTTATTTCTGTATTCTGTGTCACAAAATGCCTAAAATAATCAAAAAATGTTGTTGGCATGTAGCTCATTTGTACATATTTTAAAATTTGAAAAACTCTCACGAAACCATTAACGGCCAAGTCGCAGGAAGCCATTTTCAATGAAAGATTTGGGATGTTTGGCTTTTAACTTGTGCGAACATCAGATATCACTACTTTTTCTGGCCGAAACATTAAGGAGAACTTGGCGCTTTTTTTTTTTTTTTTTTTTACCGAAAACTTTTTGTTGGGATATCACTACTTTTTGTATGTATTTTCAAGTTTGTTATTCTAAACTATATTAATATGAGAAAACTTAAATTTCGGTACTTTTATGTTAGCCGGGAGCAAATCTCCTCATTAGCCTTTTGTTTTTTCGGTAATGGCAGTTTTCATTTTTCACATGTGTAAATTAGAAACAATGCTTTGATTTTCAAATAAAATATTTGGTTTATGTTATTATTTCTTATTTATTTATTTATTTATTTCTATGTTAAATATTCTATTAAATAAAATGAGGGAAATGCATCTATTTTAAATGAGATGACTGAAAAGTATATATCTTTAAATGAAATGAATGCAATATGAACAATGGAGTTGGGAACAGTATTTGGCGATTTGCCACTTGCGCCCGGCTAACATAAAAATACCTAAATTTATTTTATTGAGCTTTACAAATTTATACTTTATTTCTTTTTATATTAAAGTACTAGCCGCCTCTAGCAAGCAGTATTTACCGTATTACTTACATGTTAAATGTTGCATCATGTTACTGTGATTCATAATTTAATTTACTTGCCCATTCTTTCGCGAATTCGGAAGCTTTTGATAGAGAAATCAAGAACTCTTTACGATCATGGAAGCACATCATATATTTTGTGTTGTTATGCATTTCAGCTTTCGTGACAAATATCTCTTAACTCACTTATGCATGCTTCCTTAGCAGTTACGATTCGTTCTCTAATGCGGAAATTTTTAATCCTATTAAGTAATCTTTTCTAATTGGGCTCACTGCCAATTGTTGTATTTTAACTGATACGACTGGGTACAAGTGAAATGGTTCTTATGAAATCCTTTGACAATATCTGTATTTGCATTAAATCATATCGATGCTAATATCTTTTTGTTTCACGTTAACCTTTTCAATAGACTCGATTACGGAAGAATAGAAGGTCTACCGGCTCACTGCCATGATCCATTTGAAAGTCTATCATTCTTCTCATCTGATCGTGTTGAAGAATTAGTCAATGTGCCATGGTTTTAAGATTTTAGCTAATTTTACTCGAAACCCGAAAACTAAAATGCGAGGAACCGGATTATAGAAGATTCATTCTAACGTACATATTGATTAACAGGTTACATATTATAGAATTATAATAATCATAGGGAGAACTGGCAGTTTCAATGCTTTAATAGTTTCCGTAAATTCTCTTAATATAATACAGAAGTTTTAGCGGTGTAAAGGTTAACAACATAGTCACAGTAAGTATAATAACAGTACAATATAATAACAATAGCAGAGGTTTTGGGCAGTGACGAAACTATTAGCACTTTGGAAATATTAGTACGTTATATCCTTTAACTACTCAGATGATATGCGGAAAAATAAAAATAGATGGCTCGCATTAATAATTAACTCATTGAAAAATAGCCACTAGCGTCAAATATTCGCCAAGCTTGACGACATTTAGCAAAGTTTCGCCAAATTTGGTAATATATCATGTCAATTCTCAAATTTGGCGACAAAAAAATGTTTTGTTTATTCTGACGTCATAATGATGCATATGCATTATGTATTATACACATACCTATAATATGTATGATGCAAATGTATTACGTATTATATGCATATGTATAATATGTATGATGCATATGCATAAGTTCATTAACATCACTAAAACGCACTTAAAGGAATAGTGTTTCATAAATAGTAGGGATAATTGCCAGATTGACCAGAGTGCTATTGAGATTAGAATACCGACATTTATAATAGACGTCTGTACATACCATCACCTCATCGAGTTTACAGCTGACATTTTAGGATTAGTTAAAACTAGATTAGCATATTTAAATGCAACTGGTCTGCTAAGTCATATCTTGGTAGAAACCACCTGAAGACCTAATTTTAGTGGTTAACTGATAGGTTTACTATTGTATTTTCCTGCATCCAAAAGTTTGGAAACATGGAGGAATGGGTGCAGGAAAACACAATGGAAAATCCACCTATTAACCCGTAAAATCGGGTCTGTAGGTTGTTTCCATAAATATATGACTTAGCAGACCAGTTACATTTCAATACGCTAATCGATATTTAACTAATCCTAAAATTTCGGCCGTCAACTCGATGAGGTGATGATCTGTGCAGACTCCTCCCGGTCTTTAATAAAATTTGTTTTAAGGAAGTAAAAGATAGAAAGATGGACCGATAAACTGAAAGATTTGCCTTAAGATTTTTGTAAAAGCATATAAAAATTCATTCAGCTTGAAATCATGTAACACCTTTATAACTCAGGCTAATTTTCTGTAATCGGGTTTTGGCGACCAACATATCTTACCTATAACTATAATCTTTCTTTTACAGATTTAAAATTAACAGTAAGTAGGCTAATAATACAATATAATAACATTAGCAGCGGACTTCGGACTCCGCATCTGTCGCACATCGTTAAAGATAGTTTAATAGTTACACATTTCATTTAATTAAAAGGAGATTTTTAAACTTTCATATGGAATTAGGATATTTTTCCACTATAGGGACCTTGGCATTTTTTAAAAATCTTGGCGCAATTTGGACTTCAGAAACTGAGATATGTTGCCAAATAATAAAAACAACTACGAAAACAAACCTGATGAACTTTTATGTTATTTATATGTATTTATATACATATAAACATTTTATTTATACATGTATAAAATATTATTTTTTATATACAGATTATTTATGTTGGTATATAAAAATAAATAAACGGGTTCCTTACATTAAATAAATTGTATACATATGGAAAAAATTGCTTGTGTATATGACACAGTAAATAGGTTGCCAGAAAATACGTTATTATCAAATTTCTTTTCTCGTCAAGGCTATTTTCTGTATTTCGCCAAGGCTACTATATCGGAAACGTACCGAATTGCGGTTATATTTTGTTAAATGTTTTATTGTTTTAATATTGTAAATATATCATAACCTACACTGATTAAAATATTTAGGTATATTCATTTTTTTCTATTTAACAAACATCTTTGGAAAAGTACATATATAAAATGTTATTCTGCTTGAAATCGCGTGACCGCCTTCAAAGCTCTGTAATCGAGTTTTGGCGACCAACATTGGCACAATTGAATGAGTAGGAACTGTTTACGGCCAAATGAACACCCTCTGTATGAAGGGTTTAGAGGCGGAAATTCTGTGTTTTCAGATTTTTCTGATTAATTGTGCTACAAACCCGACTTACTTGTGAAATTTCATGATTCTACGACTTTTAGAAGTACCTTAGTTATTTGATGATGCGAAGTGAGTCAGTGACAAAAAAGCGCTTTTTTGGAATTTAATATTTCGAAAACTACTAAATATAGAAACATGAAATCGTGGAACCTTAGATCAGTTTGACCATACGAACATGTGTATAAAAGAAACTTTTCTATATCTCTCCCTAAAACGACGTTATGAGGGGGTGAAAAGTATGCCAAAATGGTTCAGGAAAAGGTAGCTTACGGCTTGTGCAAACTTGGCGGACGCACTGCCGTGCTCCCAGATAACCAACTCTGTCAGTCAACCCATAGCTGGATCTACAATTAAACATGTCAGAAAAGCCGAACCGTTAAACCGAAATGAACCGTTAAACGGGAAAAGAGCGGTTTGTGCTTTTAAATAGACTGGAAAAAATGCATCCCCGTTGGATGCACACATTTCGCTACTTTTACATTGCCCGTGGAAATCGCGGGATGGGCAGCAAGAGGGTTAATGTAAATAGAGAATCCAATCCAGTCGCCCCCGGGTTAAATGATATAGGTTAAATCATTTTTAATTGAAAATTTCAATAGATATTTACATTTAATTTTTTTTATATAGACTTTTAACAGTATCAAAAATATTTTTATGTGAAAATAATCAATTATTAATATTTTTATACTAGCCAGGAGATAAAATGCGAAGAAATTACAAAAGTTTCCCTAATAGCATTCTTTATGATTATGGTAATTTCGTTCTTTTAAGAGTGTAGTTCGTTTAAGAGAGTTACGTTTGTGTTTTATTTACATTATTTTACTTATTTATTGATGAAGTTTTATTTTCGTTGAAGAATATTATCCGGAAACAAGCGCTGAGTTATTTATTAGAAATCGTAAACGTGTTAATATTTTGTAATCGGGCTGCACCAGATAGAGAAAAACGTATAAAATCATAAGATTGGAAATCACTTTAAAAGCGAGATAAAGTCCACAAATTGATAGACAGTTTTCAAACTGAATTTAAAGAGATATTCTTCTGCTATTCGATGGTGTAAAAATTTAAATTGTGCAATCTTTAAAAGTTCAGTAAAAGCCAAATTTATTAGTCAGTTTTTGTCAACGGCAATAGAAAGCCAGTGCTAATGACGGACAGGTTTTTGAATTATAAGATGCTTTATTAATTGTGCTAGTCATTTATTTTAAATTCCTAATTTGTCCCATTAAACTGTTGCCTAGCCCCATATAAATTTTATTTAACCATTCTGAGTATGAGATTATAAATTCAATAAAAAATTCTTATTCATTATTTTGTATTTAAGTATTAAATACCTAAACATACGAAAAACTTTATGATAAAATTTCGTGACATCACATATTGTGACTACAGAAAGCAATAAAAAAATAAAGAATAAAATGAAAAAAGAGAAAGCTTTGAATTCTCACACTATTTTAAGTTCACCGATCTCATGCATATCTATCTCTTCCTTACGAGATACATTTTAATGAAGCGGTGCTCTATTTATACCATTAAGAAAGTAGCATATATAGCATTAAGTATGATTAATTTGAGACTTGACTTGAAAGGTGGCTTTTAGAGGAAACTTTCTGTGAAAACTTTCATGGTTTTGACGCAGATTAATCGGATTATCCCAACTGGTGAAACTTTACTTTTAATCGGATTATAGACATTAGATTATACCCGAAGAAAGAAATGAACGATTGCTTCTTGACACATTAAGAAGTTTTCCAAAGAAATAATGCTCCCTCTAAGCATCAAATGAATGACTTTAATGCCTCAAGGTGTAATATAATAAATTACCTCATTTTCTGTTTTTCTACTCTTTTTCTATACTCATGAGATTAAACGCAGAAAAAAAAATATATAGGATCGTGTATGTGGATATTTGGTTTAAAAAAATCTTGATAAATAGTAATGGAACAAGTTTTACAGAAATGCATTTTAATTATATTTAATTGTAAATTTACGCGATATTTATAATATAAGATCTACTCTTTACTAAAATAATTTTATTTTATTGTGTTACACACATAAATTAACTCATTTTCTGTTTTTCTTATTTTTTTCTATTCTCATGACATTAAAAGCAGAAAAAAAAAAAAAAAATATGATCGTCTATGTGGATATTTCGTTTTTCAAATAAATTCCTTTAATGGTGTAAGTTTTACAAAATTGCAATTTAATACTATTTAAGAAGAAATCTGTGTAACATTTATAAAGAAGTGTGTATACGTTAAAAAAAATTATTTTATTTCAGTGTGTTAATCAGATTGACACATTTGTGATGAAATAGTCATGAAATGTTTAAAGAAAAATATCAAAACATATAATAGTTTTAAATGCTGTGTAAACGTATTTGTTTGTTGCATTATAAAATGGATGAAAACGACTTTAATTACTGTAGTTTATTAATTTTTATTTATTTTCAAATACGTTTGATAACTTAACCATTTGCTTTGTACTTTAAACTAAGGAAAACAGTGTAGACTTTAGTAAAATTAATTATATTTTGTGGTGTTACGTTTGTAGTAAAGAAGCTATGAAATGTTTTTTTTTTCTAATATCGAAATGTCCAATGAAGTAAAAATCATACTAACACACATTGACTGGGAGGCGGCATCAATGACAATCCCCTCATCTAGTTAGAGGCTGAAATTTTAGAATTAGCTAAAACTCGATTCGCATATTAAAACGCAACTGATCTGCCAAGTCTTATCTTGGTGGAAAACACCTGAAAACCCCATTTTAGTGGTTGATTCGTAGGTTTACCATTGTGTTTTCCTGCTCCCAGTCATCCATGTTTTCATATCTTTTGGTGTGGAAAACACAATGATAAACCAACCGATCAACTACTAAAATCGGGCTTGCAGGTGATTTCCCCCAAGATATGGCTTGAAGCATTGATTCGTAGAAGAGGGATTCTATTCCCAAGTAATTCATTAAATTCAAGCACTAGCTTAAAACTACATGGCTACGATGATCGTTTGCTGGAATCTAAGAAAAATTGGCTTCAGCTCACAAGAATCACTGTAGTTAGAACCATAAAATAGCAATTTAAAATGCTGAAATATCACTATATTGGGACTTTGCGAATTCCAATATTATTTTATTTTAAAGTATTTAGTCTAACAACTTACTAAGTTGTCTAAGATCTAATCTGAAGAATCTATTCAAAACAGCTCACGGGAAAACTATAGAGTCAACTATAGGGTCAACGAGAAAAACCTATCTTGAAAAGCCGGAAACGACGGACCTCTAGTCTTATGTACCACCAACTGCGAGATACGACTGAATCAATTGAATGTTTTTCCTACCGGCGTATTCATATCAGCGAGACGACAACAAATATCTAAGGGCCATATCATTTTGAAAAACAACCATGATAATCAGATTCAGATACATATTGCAACTTTTATAAGGCCATAGAATAGGTTGCTAATTCACGCACAAATGTTATACTTCAGGGCACCATGATCGTACGCAAAATCGTAAACTCGCTAGACTATAGACTAACTTTATAAGAGAATAGTTAGGTGCTTGGTTATGGTATAAGTTATTTGTATGAATGAATTTTAGTTTTTACTTTCTAACTTATATGCTCTATCTCAAATATGAGTTTAAACTATGACAGTGCAGCTGCATTTATTTATCACAAGGACTGTTCTTCAAACCGTCTGAAAGAGTTCGTTACAACCAATTCGATTATCATACCGGAACAGTTTGGGTTTCGGCCCAAACTGTCTACGCAGCACCAGCTTTGGAGAGTAACTGAACTCATTCATGAGGGTTTCCTCAGTAAACAAAAAACTGGTGTAGTATTCATAGACATTGCAAAAGCATTCGATAGAGTTTGACATGAAGCTCTAATCTATAACTTAATTCTTCTTAAAGTTCCCCCTCAATTAATTCTCATTATCTATAAGTATTTAAAAAATAGATCCTTTTCTGTCAGAGTAGTCCATTCTATATCCTCTTCTCGCTATATCGAGGCTGGCGTACCTCAAGGGGGACTAATCAGCACTTGGCTCTTCAACTTATATATCAACGACATACCCAAAATTCCCAACATCCTTGTAGCATTATATGCGGATGACACGGCCATCCTCTACAGAAACATATCACTAAACATTGTGATTCAACAACTCCAATCCTATCTCCAGGCTCTTTCTATCTGGCTCAGGAAATGGCGTATTAAAGTCAACGCCGCGAAAAGAGCCGCCATGATTTTCTCTAAAAAATCTATCACCCCAGACATTAATCTTCCTCTTAATAATGAAGATATACCTTGGGTCAACGATTATAAATATCTAGGAATTTACCTGGATTCTAAATTACTCTGGACTAGGCAGATTCACGATGTATGTTCTAAAACTACTGCTGCCAAGTCCTCCCTCAAATCTTTATTAGCTAAACATAGCTGTCTGTCACTTTCCAACAAGTTATTGCTTTATAAATCCTTTATCAGATCCACCATGACTTACGGGTCAGTGGTTTGGGGATCTGTCTGTGAAACTAAGATGCAAAAACTTCAAATTCTGCAAAATACTATTTTAAGGCAGGCTGTAAATGCAACCTCGTTTGTCCGGAACGATGTCATTCACAAAGATCTCAATATTCGACCTATTTTGCAAGTTATTAAAAAACTCGCGCAAAATTTCCACAGAGATCGTATTCTGATACCCAACGAAGCGTTGCGGTCAATTAAAACTTACAGAATTAACAGTTCTGTCGGTAAAAAAAGACCGCTTGTCATCCTTAGTCGAGATGACGGTTTTGCACCACCTTCCAAAAGAAGGAGGCGAGAACCACCTTAAACGCATCGTTGAGGTTTTTCTAAATTCTAACCATGTTATTAATATTTTCCCTTTATTTTAAACTCTATTCTCTTATTTCATTCTATTATTTCGACATCGTCCCTGCCTAAACATTTGGCAACGGTAAACATCCGCTTTCTATCAAAAATTATCTTGTTTTCATGTTTCTTTCTGATTTTTCAATATCCCCCCAACCCCTGGTCACCTCCTTCATCTCTTTTTGAACGAAGGAATTTGATTCGATGCAACTCGCTCCCTCATTGGCTGCTGAAGTTTGTCGTCAAATCCGACTGATATGCTCCCATCCCGACCCGCTAGTCACGTGATCTGAAGTTACTATCATCCTCTTTCTTTATTGATCTTTTTAGGCAGTTTTGATTCGATGCACTTCGCTTCCTCATTGGCTGACGAAGTTAGCCGTCAAATCCTTGCCGTTTTCTTTTCAAAAATCATTATTTTTTGTGCCAACTTCTATTTTTATTAACTTTTTCGATACCTATCCTTATTATTTTTTGGATTTAACTGATTTATATATATATATATTTATATAAATGTATGGCTCTGGGGCCTTTTCCATCTTTCCCCACGATCCCTGGCTAACTCTACCATCCCAATGCTCTAGAATTCGTAAGGAATTCCATGCTGCTTAAACACCGAAGCACTCTGACTCATTCGACCCTACTAATCCGATTGAGATAAACAGAAGCATAGCGACTCCTGTAGGTACTCATGATGAACTGCATTGGTACATTGGTACAAGGACTGTTCAAAGTCAATAACGAACGGAATGCAATTATTTCTAAATAATATCCGATGACACACTATTTCTTTCTTCAATCATTTTAAAATATGAAAAAAAAAAAAAAAAAAAAAAAAAAACATGTTGGACATTTGAGTTTTCATTTAAGAACCCTAGATATCCCATTCGTTCTATCTTTATACTACTTATAATAATGCTTGTTAACATACAAAAAATTTATCATGATCTCATTCTTAAATGATTAATGTAAAATTGCATCAATTTTCTACCACAATGAGATATCCTACTCTACGAGGGTGTATCAATCAGTTTTTGCCCTCACATAGAAATAATTGAGTAACATTTATGAAATTGCTACATTGTATTAGTCCTTTTCTATATAGTCATTGTGCACAGTAACACATTTCTGCAAACGGTATTTAAATAAGATGGGGGAGGATGTATTCCAGGAGGCGCGATAACAACAAATGGGGGCATTTTTCTAATTTTTACCGATCTTCACATGTGACATATTGTTGGAACGGCCTGTGACCACATACTCATGTTAACAAATCCTGAACCCATTCCCCCAATTTTCCCTCCGTGGGGGGGGGACACTTTCTAAATTTTGCGGATGCCATTCATGCTTCTTTGGGTGTAAATTTGGGTGGAGGGGGGTGCATAACATGAATAAGTGGTCACAGGCCTTTCAAATAATATGTCACATATGGGGACCGGCAGCAGTTAGAAAAGTGCTCCCCTTTGTATCTACTATCGCGCCTTCTGGAATACATCGTCCTCCCTCTTTTTGAAATACAGTTTCAAGAAATGTGTTACTGTGCAAGGTAACCATATAGAAAAGGACTATTACAATGCAGCAATTTCAAAAATTTGACTCAATTATTTCTATATGAGGGCAAAAACTTATTGATATCCCCTCGTAAATGTAAACTATAAACAAACTATTGAGACTCATTATAAAAATTTTAATGTTTATCCATTGTGTAAACCGATTATTAATATATATATATATATATATATATTTTTTTTTTTTTGAAAAGCAAAATAGGTTATTTTTTTTCTTTTCATATTTTTTTTAGATTTATAGTAGCCGCAATATTGTTTGTAAACATAAAAGAGAATTTTCTTGTTATATAATTTTCAAAAGGTCAAAATAAAATCTGCATCATCTTCTGCCACAAAGAGATAACCTACTACGTGAATTTCTAACGGAAAGCACACGAATAAATTACAAATTAAAAAATATATATATTTATGGTACCATTTTTAGGTATGTTCGTAATTATATAAATATGTAGTACCTATAGTCGTCGTAGGGTCCTCCTATCTGTCCGCATATAACAGTGCAAAAACTACCCAACCGAATGGTTTGAAATTTAATATATATACTCGTCGCAGAATTTTGTCGAGTCATTTAAACTTTTATGAAAATTGAACCAAAACTTAGAAAGGTAAGAATAACAGTTTTCTTCATTTTATTAAATCCTATCATGCGTAATTAATTCAATGATATCGCATGATAGGAAATGACTGTAGGTTGCCATGGTGATTACGTCCTATTTAAGTTGGAGCCATCCTATTTCCGTATTGCTGAATTTCATATAAGTAGTTGTAGTAAATTTTGTATTCATGCATTTTTGCATAAGAGTGCAACAGCTATTGCACAAAGATCTGAATATTTATAAAACCAGCTGGGGTACGAACGTACCTCATTCGCCACGTTTAGTGTATAATTTCCGACTTGTTCAAATCAGAGGTAGGCAGTCAAGCCTTTCACAAACCATAAACATTCTATTCAGATTTATTTGAGATATTCTAATGTTTACATTTTCTAATAATTTGATTATTAGAATTATTCTTCTTTGAAAAGTAAACGAGCTCTTGTTTTTTCCTTTTGATAATATTTTTTATCTTTAAAGCAAGTATAATAAAGTTTTAACGGCGCTCAAGACTCTTAAAATCGGAAAAAATGGAAAAAAAAAAAAAAGACAATTTTCAACAATCTTTATATCTTAAAGTGTATATGACTTTAAAACACAATTTTTATTGGGATGAAAGATATAAGTATGTTCTTTCGTTTCAAGTATTAAACTAGTTGGATGTGCCAATCCCAAAACTTTCTTCTATCTTATACATCTTAATATTTCAAAACCTAGTTACACATGTTAATACTTCAATATTATTAGTTCAATACTATACCAACTTTGATTTTCATCTTAAATTTCTGCTCAAGTCAATTAAACGGACTAAAAACGAGTTAATCTATATCACGATATTTGTTAAAATTATTAATTTTTCCTTATTCTGTCGTTATCAGCTGTTTGCGAATAGCCGGCATAGCAGGAAGCGAGTTCCCGCCGCTGCATGAGCCGCCGATGCACAATAGAACTACGAAAAATCAAGAAAAGTATACAAAAATCGCTAGCACGGAGCCCCTTTACCGCTCAATATTTCCAAATTCAAGGAAAACCTGTTGGCCATAGCCAAAAACAAGCACAAACATTTTGGTTCAATTGTATGCATAAATTTATACGCTGTTCGATGGTACAATAATGAAAATGGCACAGAGATCGGAGTTATAGCGCCCCCTTCTTTCGGAATTTTTTCAAGTTCAGGGAGGACTTGTTTGCCATAGCCAGAAACATGCACAAAAAATTTGGTTCAATTATATGGATAACTTCATACACTTTTCGATGGTACAATAATGAAAATGGTACAGGCATCGCAATTATAGTGCCCCCTTCAGGCAGAATTTTTCCAAATTCAGGGAGGACCTTCGTGATATGACCAAAAATAAACACATAAAATTTGGTTCAATTCTATGCATAACTTCATACACTTTTCGGCGGTACAATATTCAAAATGGCACAAAAATTGTACAAAATTGCTATTACAGCGCCCTCTACGAGCGATTTTTTTACAAATTAAGAGAGGACCTTCTTGCCATAGCCAAGAACTTAAAATTTTTTTTGATTCAATTCTATGCATAACTTCATACACTTTTCGATGGTGCAATATTCAAAATCGCACAAAAATCGCTATTACAGCGCCCCCTAACGGCGATTTTTTTGCAAATTCATGGAGGACCTGCTTGCCATATCCAAAAACTTAAAATAAAAATTTGGTTTAATTCTATGCATAACTTCATACACTTTTGGACGGTACAATATTCAAAATCGCACAAAAATCGCTATTACAGCGCCCCCTACAGGCGAATTTTTTCCAAATTCAGGGAGGACCTGCTTGCCATAGCCAAAAACTTAAAATAAAAATTTGGTTTAATTTTATGCATAACTTCATACACTTTTGGACGGTACAATATTCAAAATCGCACAAAAAGCGCTATTACAGCGCCCCCTACCGGCGATTTTTTTCCAAATTCAGAGAGGACCTGCTTGTCATATCCAAAAACTTAAACTAAAAATTTGGTTCAATTCTATGCATAACTACATACACTTTTGGATGGTACAATATTCAAAATCGCACAAAAATTGTTATATCAGCGCCCCCTACCGGCGAATTTTTTCCAAATTCCGGGAGGACCTGCTTGCCATAGCCAAAAACTTATAATAAAATTTTGGTTTAATTCTATACATAACTTCATACACTTTTTGATGGTACAATGGCGACAGACAGACGGACTGACGGACAGACGGACAGACGGACAGACGGACGGACGGACAGACGGACAGACGGACAGACGGACACACAGACAGACAGACATTTTCTATAAACATGTTTTTTGGAATCTCTGACCCCTAAAACATGCAAATCCGTCGAAAACCGGAAGTCGAAAAAAATTTCGATTACAATACTTTCTTCTATTGAAGATAGAAGAAAGTAAAAAAATGTAAGATGCAGAGTTAGCATTTATAGGAGGGGGCCCAAACTGTCAGACATTTGACGAGCAGGAAATTGATATAACAGCTTACGCGCAGGATTACTATAAAATATTGCAACTAAAATGAAACTTTTAGTGCCTACTTATACTTCAGATTATAAAAATTGCCCCGAACTTAAATACATTTGTATTTAAAGCATTTTTATATTTTTAATATAAATTTGTATTTAGCTAGTACAAAAGTTTTGAAAATTTCAACAGTATCATCACATAAAAATATATATTTGTTTGAACAATAATAATAATAAAAAAAAATTAGGTTCAGTTTAAACAATCATTTGGAGAAAAATGACTTCAAAGTTTTGGAAACTCCGCTTCAACTATTGAGCGGGAATATTTCTAAAAAACCATAACTTTTGTTCTAATGGGTATTTCATGTAAACAAGTATATGAAAATGCTGAGAAAAGATAGGAGTTTAACATCTAAAAAAATTAAGTTTTCGAAAATTTTAAAGCTTTAAGTGTCCTGAGACCCCTTAAACATACAGATATTTTTCTTAGAGTAAAATTATTAAGACAACATCATAAAAATTGTATCCGTTTCTGCCAAAAAGATATATCCACAGTGAATTTATGTAGAAAAACAACCAAGCAAATTACAAATATGAAGAAAAAGTTTATTTATGGCATTATTTTTCAATTCAGACAAGACGGTAGAGCAAACCCCCCATTCAGGCTCATTCGGGATATTCTAATGTTTATCCATTCTATAGTTTGATTACCTACCTATATTTTGAATGACAAACGTGTCCCGCGTAACGCTGACGTCATTTTCGCGGTGGCAACATCAGACTATTAAATATAACTTTTGTTAACTTTTATTGCCATTTTTTAAACGCCTGACTATCGAACGTTTTCAACTTTTACTCCGTCGAATAGGGGAAAAAATGTACTTACAAATGCAATTTGATTAAATCTATATCGCAATTTACTCAATTTGTATTATTTTTAAATTAATTTTTAAGGAGAATTTTTTTTAAATCTATTTCTCTCGCGTGCAGACGATTACGGACATTTAAATTAATTTAGATAGATCATCGTTTGATTACAGCTTATATTCTACATGGAAATCAAAACATTTATCAATCAATAAATAAAACAATAAAACATATTTAAAGCACAAATTTAAGACATGTAATCGAATTTCGCGTTTAATCCCCTGAAATGAACAGTATAAAAATCGCTGAATGTAAACAGAGATATTTGGGGATTTCTTCGACTGTTAACTCCTGACGTGAGGTCATTATGAAAATATCGCGTTCAATACAGTTCAAAACTTTATTTCAGCGCATTGTTCCTATTTTTCTTATACGGATGATTTTTAATAATGTTAGTGAACATTTAAAAAGTTATATTGAATGTAAAAAATATGTTCTAGTTATCGATAAAAAAAAGGATACCCGTGCGAGACTTTCTTAACGCAATCTTTGAGATTATTTGCTGATTTTATTTTTTCATTAATTCTTGAATAACTGCAATCCTTTTTATCAACAAGCATGTTTTAACTATATAATACGTATATACTATTTCAAAAGCCGCTTTCAGAATTTCTCGAAAATTACCTCATGCAGTGGTGTCGCACATATCATTCTTGTTTTAAAAATTTATTTTAAACTTCTGAGTGAAGTTTAGCTATAAATTACGTTCTTTTATTTTCCAAATATGGAAAAGCAAACAAACATATATAAATAACTTTAACGAAATACAAACATTAAGACTCCTTAACGACATCACTAAGTTGACATAAATTCTGTCTTTGTTACAAATTTCTAAGCGAATGTATCACTTTTAAATTTCAAATAGACTGTTACTAAACATACAGAATGCTCTCTTAGGAAATAATTCTTAAGAGATCAATATAAAAATCTTAACTGCCACAAACAGATATTCTCCTCTGTGATTTTCTATCAGGAAAGCATCCGAATAAATTACCAAAAAAAGGTTATTTATGGCATCACTTTTCAATTCAGGGCCTAGACAGTTGAGCCTTAATTCCGGACCATAAACGCTCCATTCAGGCTATCTAGCTTTCGGAATTATGTTTACTTCGAAGAAAATAGCAAAAATTCTTTCTCTTGGAAAGGCCTGTGGAGCGGAAACTTGGAAAGGGTTGCCAGATTTGCCGAGTTTTTAAATGTGGATGCTTCATCCAATTCTTGGCGCAGAATGTGTTCGCCAATTAAATTTATGTGGATTAAATATGTGTGAATTGCATAGTATATTATTTTGTTTACCCATTCATTTAATTAGCTGATTTTTAATATCTCTGAATTCTAAGAATAATAATTATTTCTTTTTCTTTGTCCATTAAATGTATGTTGTATGGACGGCAACCTGCTTTAGTTAAACTACAATAAACTAAAATATATATTCATTGTAGATGGATTCATAGGTCATTGTAGATAGATCATTGTAGATAGATTCAATTTCGCTGACAAACGGTATGTTTATTATCTAGATAATACAGGGTGGTCATAAAAGTACTTTGCCGATTTGTGGACCTCTAGCGGCTGGTCCGTTCAACCGACTGAGATGAGATTTCAGATGTTGTTATTGAAAAGTATGAGCTCGGGATTCTGTGAATGACAACAAAGTGGTGCACATGGTTAATTGAGGAACTGGTAAGCAGTGGTCCATGAAGCATCGCTCAAATTTTGCTCTGATGAAAATGTAAATATTTAAGGAATGGGGTAAGCTAGAGCCTTGTGTCATACATCTTTCTCTTCCTCTTTAAAAATGATTAAAATGATATATGGTATGTGCAGTTATGTGTAGGGGTTCAGGAGAAATCTGTAGTTAAACTTTCTTCTTCTTTACTTTCGTTTTCTCCTTGAACCAGGTTTTGCTACCTATTCAAATGCTTCTCGGGCCCCCTTATCTATATCAAAACTATTGAAACTTGATAAATTTAGATTCTACATACTCTTGTGATTATTTTAATACCTAGTTTGTCCTTTCGGGCACAGTTTTTTATATAAAATTAACCCATTAAAGACCATGCACTTTTTGTTTACTTCGAGCCATTTTCAAATTAAAGTGTTTTAAATATGCTTACAAGTTACACATAACTAATTGATAACTCAATAAAATGGCACATTTTGTGTCAATTAAACTCTGTAGATTATTTTGGTACTATTTTCATTGAGTTTTCATCAAGTTTTAACCCTTAAATATCCAATTTAAAAAGGGAAGTTTTCATGTTTTTCTCCCATAGAGATAACATGGGAAAATACAATAGAATTCCATTGCAATTTTGACCATGTTAACTTACCTAATGTTTTTTCATGGCTCATTTGCCCTTCACCATCTTCTTAGCTCTCTTCTAAGTCCTATCTTGTATCTCTAAGTCATTTTTTCTATTAATTTTAACATAAATTCTATAAATTACTTTCAAAATTTTGGAGCCATTTTCAAAAATGACATTTTTCAGTTCCTTCAAAAACAACTAAATCTTTCAGATAACTAAAACCTATTGTTTCATTCACCTTAACTAAAGTACGTAGATTATTTTAGTACCATTGGTTTTAAGTTAACGGTTAGTTTTATCCCTTTAAACTTTACATCAAAAACTGCATTTTTTGAACATTTTCCCCATAGACTTAACATGGGTTAAACAATGGAATTCTATTGTCCTACAAACTACCTAAAACTCTTCAAAATGATAATATATTGTATTTTTCACTTAGATAAGACTATAAGCTTTAATTTGATACCTATTATGTCCAAAAATATTGATGTTTACTATGCCAAATGATTATTTTAAAAAGTGTTCTTTTTTGTGATTTTTGATATCTGAAGTAACCCTCATTCCCATAGAGAAACATGGGATTTTGGAGGCATATTCTATACTTTTAACATAGCTTAATTTTTATGATCTCTTTATTATTTTGAAAAACTAACGCCAGATCTCGATATTTTGAACTTTTAGCTTTTCTCCGCCTCCACCCGTGTCTCTCTAGGTCAATTTGATATTTTTTAATTGATTTTTGAAAAAGTGTCATTTTTTTTAAGAAACTTTTTCGATTTCCCATAGGAATGTATTAGGTTGTTTACTTTTTAAATTTAATTTTTTAACTACTATTTATGTACCGATCTTTTACATATTTACATATTCTGAAAGTTGAATCTTTACTCTTTTTAGCGGTACTATTTGTTTTAATACTGAATACCTAGAAGTATTTTTAATTTTAATTTTAAAATTGGTAATTTTTGATTTGGAGCGGTTGGATGGACACTGGTTGCTCTCACACAATCCGTGTTCTGTAAGGGTAAGTCAATATTAATGCTTTCAAATAATTGAAAACTCAAGTAGGTTGCCTTCTCAAAAAACTTCTCAACGCTTTAAAATAATACATAAATTAATTATAATAAAAAACTAATAATGAACACTTAACTATTTTTTCAATGGCAATATGTATAGGAAGGTCTTCTCCAACATTTAGCACAATAATTAACTACTAGGTTTGCCATCTAATCACTAAAACACGCCATTTTGTTTCTGATGGATGTATTTTACACTTGAATTATTGCATAAAAAGCTAAATAACTCGAAAAGTATTGGTCGTAGGGGTATTCTGCTGCGCCAAAATCAGCTGCTTGCAGCCTAAGTGAACTTTTCCCCCCGTCTTTTCCACTATTCTGTTTACCTCTAGCACAATTAGGGGCCTGCCGGGGAGGGGTCAAATGTGGCTCTTCATTATAATAGCCTTTATTTTTGTTATTGTCATATTTTTGACACTTTTTTATATACTACATTATTATTTCTACTGTCACCATCTTTTGCACCATTTTTTGCCTCCCCCCCTTATCTATAACAGTTGCTACTTTTTTCCTAATTGGGCTAGAGACATGGTTTTTTCTAATTTACATTCATTTTCGACTGTTATAACAGTCTCAAGTCACATTTTACACTTTTTATAAGTTGTTAAGGTTTTTCCTTAACATTGGCAACTTTTACAATTATTAAGATATTTTTCTGGTTTTTTCTTGATTGTACTAGGGGTTGCCAACAATATTGATCCCACTAAAATTATTTGACCTTGCACTCATTTCTAAGCTTAACATTGACTACTTTTTTATTATTTGAGTTATTCTTCTGATTTTTTCACTAGGATAACTCATATGGCATATTTTCTTGATCCCAATATACATTTTTACATTTAATATTTTTTATCCTTAACAATAGCAACTTTTTTGTTTATTGGGTTATTTCTCTGGTTCTTTCTGGAATGTACTGGAGGTTGCCAACAGTTTTGTTCCCATTATAATTAATTGACCATACAAACATTTCGTTGCCTATCATTGACTACTTTTTATTATTTGAGTTATTCTACTGATCATTGGGATTACTCATATGACATACATTCTGTTGTTATTGGATTACTATTCTGGTTTTTTCTTGAATGTACTGGAGGTTGCCAACAGTTTTATTCTCATTTTAATTATTTGACCTTGCACACATTTCTTGGCTTAGCATTGACTACTTTTTTATTATTTGAGTTATTCTTCTGTTTTTCATTGGGATTTCCCATACGTCATATATTCTTGTTCCCACTAATCACTACTACAATTAGCACTCATTTCCTTATTATTAGCAACTTTTTTGATTACTGGGTTTAATGTAAACGATTATTAAATTTGAGTCATACCATGTCATACATTCTTGTTCCCATTTACTATTTTACATTTAGCACTACATTGCTGTTGGCATTATCCTCTCCGTCTCATTTTACCCTCCTTGGTCCTTGGGAGGTCCCTGCACTGATTTTGGCGCACTTACATTTAAATTTTAAAGTTTAAATCTGTTATATTGTGTTTTACATTCTCTTACAGGCAAGTCGGCGGGACCCTTGTAGTGTTGGATGAGTATTGTTTGCTTTCCTACTGCAGTACATTAAGAAATATTTTCCAAATGTTTTCCATCTGACAGGTCCACCCAATCTACCATTACTCCCTTTACTCCTTTTTTACTCCTTTTTTGGTTCGTTTATGGGAAATCGAGACTCGACGTGCAATACTCATACTAGAGCAATATTGCTGAAGTTGTACAGAACAGATCAACATTAAGAGTTATTTAAATTTAAATTTGTGTACTAATAAATTACTTTCAATGATTTATAACAAATTATCAATATCAAAAATGTACATATGTAAATTTGTCTATTATTTGAAATTGAATTAAATTACATTTTATATTATATACTATATTATATAATTCTTTATATTGTACATAATTACGAATTCCTCATCAAAGTTAACGCTACAACTCCTGTGAAAAATAGTGAGATAATGTATACATGCAGTAATGCATTTTTCACAGGGGAACAATGTTATTGGTAAAAGAGTAGTAACTGATAATTAATAATTTAAGTGTATGGTCTTGGTGGCACGGGAGCAATAGCACATACTTCCCTCTTTTCTCCCATTAGTAATGGTTTTACTATCACTATCTTTTTTTTTTTCTTTTTTTTCTTTTTTTTTTTTTTTTTTTTTTTTTTTTAAATTCTAAATTACCCCCATTTGGCAATTTAATTTTATTCTAAGTCATTTTCGGTGGTTACGACCACTGGTTTTTGCTTTTAACTATCTATTTCCCTTTCCTTCAAAGATGTGTGGCAGGGGCCTAGTGGCTCCCCGATCCAGTTATAATATAACTTTCAGATATAAATATACTAAATAAATAATTCTCACGAAATAATAGATTATAAAAAGTCCAAAATAAAAGTGGAATAATGAATAAGTCACAAATACAAGAAGAAAGCTCTTCAATAGGCGAACATTCATATGAAATAAGTAGCTCGGAACCGACGCTCCTACAAATATTTCACGAATACAGTCAAAAATTAAAAAATAAAAAGAAGAATAAGTTAAATAAATAACAAAACGAACTTAAAATAGCAGAGTACAAAGAAAAATTAGAATGTGCTCTGATGAAAAGTGACGAAATTGAGCAAAACTTGAAGGAAAAAGAACATGAAATAATGGAGTTGAAAGAAATCGTAGAGGAAAAAGAGAGAATGATGATACAATTGAATCAGACAATCCAAGAATTAGAAAATCAGTTAATAACTGCCCAGGCGACTCCAAAGCCACAGAGAGTAAAGGATCTTTTGGAGCATGAAACTGAAGGATCATTTGATTCCAGTATATCAATACACTCAACACCAAGATTAAATACTAAAGACCTTCCAAAAAATCTGACAACATATTCAGAACCTATGGCAAAATTAATGTCGCTGGAACAATTGATAGATAGCTACAGCAAGACGAAGAGCACTCATGCTAAAGGAGCCTCTAGTATGGCAGAAAAATATCTCATCAAAATAAAACAAAAAATAAGAGAATTAGATGACAACAAAAATAATCTGGAAAAAAGAGCGGAACAGCAGGAAAAGATGATTAGAGAATTAAAGGAGAAGAGTAGAAGAACGGGGACAGGAAAATCGGGCAGACATGACTTAAAAACGAGTGATGTCATCCATATAAAAATAGCTTTATTAGATAACTTGAATTGTAATTGTTTTATAAACTGTCACCAGCTTAAATACTCCACAACTCGCATAAATAAGACTGATCCATACATATTTATTAATAAAACTATCATTAATACGAAAGGTACTGTTGATTTTAATTAGAAAATCTAATTAAGTATGCTAAATGTGTCCACAACCGGTGTATATGTACAATGTTTTATACATTGCTGCCGATGGTGAACACGTTTAGCAAATTTACCTTTATTTCTTTATTAAAAATAGCTGTACTTTGCTTGATATGTGTTACAATTTTAGTAATTGTCTATTTTCCTTATAATGTACGACTTCTATATGTAATTTATTGCGTATTTAAACTGGTGATAATACATAATAATGATACTTTAGGGATTATAATAAAGTTCTTTTTACATGTAAAATATCATTTTATACAAAATCGAGTGAACTATACAACTGTGTATTTGCGTTTTTTTTTTTTTTTTTTCGTATTTGGTATCTTTGTCGACGTAGACACGCAGTTTTTCTCTAGGTGGCAATTGGTCTCATCGCTTAGGATATAGGCATTTTACTACAACTAAATACCACGCTTATAGCTAGTACTGGCGGCGTTTTATTATTGATGAGGCTGAACAGGAATTTACTTGGGAAACAGTATATATCAGAACGAACAAAAATAAAAACTAATTAATGCCATATTTTTACTTATTTATAGAAGAAACTGTTTATATAAACAGAACTGATTACAATAATTTAAAAAATTCAAAATATTATGTCGGTCTTATTTGAGTTTTTCAATACTTGAAATACATGATAAGAAAGTACTTTTTCTAAAAAAGATAGTTTGGTTTCAGCTTGCTTTGCAGTCGTAAAATGCAATCGCATTAAATATATAAAATTTCACACAGCGTGAAATTTTATGAAATTTGACACTTTACGCTGAAAAAGCCCTTCTGCAAAGATTCGGATTTGTTTTTAGAAAAGAAGAAAAATCCATCAAAATAAGTAGTTCCTTTCTTTGATGTTTATTTTCTTACTAGCATCCTGTGAGATTGGTAACAACAAAACATGTTCAGCAAAGATAAAATACGAAGTGTTTTGGAGACTGGTTTTCTGTTACATTTTATAGTAGCTAAATTCAAAGTTGTTATGTAAAAAGCACCCAGTTGTTCTTCATAAACTGTTTTTTTAAGTAGAGTATGAAAACCTGTAATTTTTTTCTCAGAATTATCTGCGGGTTTTTTTCGTGTATGCAATGTAATTACTATTCGGAAAGTTTAACTTAAAATAATTAACTGATCAAATTTATTTAAGCATTTTTAGGCATTAACAAAAGATTTTTAGACTCGATAAAACACAAAGGAAATATGCCTTATTGGAAACTCTTGTACATTATGCATACACAACTAGCTAGGTTTTAAGATACAGTGTTCTACGCATGATAGATAAGCAGTATACCATCAACACAGTTTGCAATATGAAACCGGTTATTGCTAAAATCATTAAGCTGAATCAAAACAAGCAGGAAGAACAAGGTAAGAATTGACTGAACGGGAAGAGGTGTTTTAAAGCGAGTCACAAGTGTTTTGGTAAAGTGGGTCACAACAATTTTAAAGTTTTGAATATCTTTATTTGTTTGCGACGTAATATATTTTGGTATTTTATGACACTCTAAACTAAATTTAATCTTTAATTATCAAATTAAGAAAATATTACATAATGCCCTATGCAACATCGTAATAGTGATAAATGGCTTTATAGACAACATAGATGCTTGTAGCCTAAACCAGGTGCACAACTCTCAACACCATTTCACCGACAGCAGAATGCTTCCATAATTTTCCATTTGTTGAATGGTGTCGATAATTTATTGTCTAGAAAAATTACAGTTGGATCAAGTAATATTTGATTAGCAGAGGAAAATTTTCTTATTCATAAATATTTTATACTCTAATATATAAATAATAGAGATGATATATCAATATGTTTCCATTAAATGGAAAAAAAATAGCCTCTTCAAAATTCTGAATATTTATAAGCTTATAAACATTCAATAAATTATTGGAAAAATAACAACTTTTCTACGTCTGAACATATAATATATGTATATATATATATATAGGAAGTTAAACAGTTATTTTTTATATTTCCTTATATTCAATTACATATTCTCTAAGCATAAGATATTCACTATTTTAAGAACCATCATTGGCAGCAGAATATTTTCTTATTCATAAATATTTTATACTCTAATATATAAATAATAGAGATGATATATCAATATATTTTCATTAAACGGAAAAAAAAGATAGCCTCTTCAAAATTCTGAATATATATAAACTTATAAACATTCAATAAATTATTGGAAAAATAACTACTTATGCTGAACATATAATATATGTATATTAATATTTATAAATATAGGAAATTAAACAAATAATTTTTATATTCCCTTATATTCAATTACATATCTTCTAAACTTAAGATATTCAATATTTTAAGAACCATTATTCCAAAATCTTAAATTGTAAAGCTTATTTCCAATCAGCAAAGTAATATAATTCCATAAAACAAATGCCATCGATTTCTCTAATCCAATTGGAAAACAAAAATGTGCACAGCTCAATACCGTTTCCATAACAACAAGACAATTGAAAGAATATAAAACCAAATTACGTCGCAAGGTTTTCTTTTGTAATGGTATTGTTCAATCACGTAAAATACAAAGCTGAAGTGAAAAAAAAGACTAAAAAAATAATTCTGACCCTATAGACACATTTTCCAGATCAACTTCTTTAACGAGAATCCTCAATGGAAGACACTTGTATTGTTATGGCTATAGGGACACTTATTGGAATTCTACAACGTGTCTGCTTTTATCACGGGTTTTATATTTGGCGTATGGATTTCAGATACTCTTCTAGGATATTCAGTATCCACAACTTTGTCGAAGTTGTTTTTCAACTACAAGTTTTATTGTTTCCCGAAATTCGATTCGAACATTGGCAGATACACTATGAGCCGTCAGAGTTTTTTTTTTTCTTCCTGAGAACTTGAAAACATATAAGGACATTTACTATATCGCTGCCCAAAGAGGTTTTTACGGTACTAAAGATATAAAACGAAAATTGTTTATGTTGTATGTCTCGAGAGGTTTGAAAAACAGAATCTGGAAGTAGTCTGAGTAAAAAGTGATGGATTTAAAAAAAAACATGTAAAAGGTTTTTATTGTTTGTTTGGTTTTTTGCCTGCTGTACTATGTCGTTTGAAAGTTACGTTGACAGTTAATATCATATTCATGAACTTATAATGCAACGAATATTGAGAAAATATATTGAGGGAAATCGAAACAAATAATTTAAATTATAACTATTTTTATTTCATGAAACAAATGTAAAATTTTTACTTGAAATAGAAGAATAATTTCTCAATATATATCGTCTCCCTAATGGTCTGCTTCTATGTGGTCACATAAAAGTTTAGAAATCAGTCCAATATTGTATTTTTTAATTTTTCCATGAATAGAAGTTGATTTTTTATAGTAATATGGTATAACTTGTAATAATCATATATAAAATGAATATAACTGATATTATATGCACAATAACTTTTAAAGTATTTGTTAAAAAAAATTAAGCATAATATAATGTATAGTTGATGTACATTATATTTATGTATATAAATTATTGATGCAAATTATATTGATCTACATACATAATTAACATACATAATTTTATCTACATTCAGATTTGTATATATATGATGTCGACACCCAAAAGTTTCTGTTAAATGAAATAAAAAATAACATGCAACATGCTAACGGATATTCCCTAAGACTGAAAATGTTTTTATATTATTGGAAGAAATTTTTGTCTTTTTTTCTGAAAAATGTAAGAAAATTTTGAAGTAATCTTCGCGATATTTTGTGTTTTGAGGGAAAGGGAACTTGTGTAAAATTTCTCTTCTGATACGAAAATACGCTATGCAACACCCCGATATTCTATGAGTTAACGCATATTTAGCTTATATTTCAGAATCTGAAGTAATGTTTGCCTTATTTTGTTGAATTATTTTTATTATTGAGGGAAAATGTGTAAACAATGTGTAAATGTTCGTGTTTATATGTAATGTGAGAAAGGGAAAAAGTACATGTTCATTTGCGGAGTGAATGTTTAAGACATCATAACGAAACTTTAATTTTATTAGCAAAAATGAATATATTTTCAAAGAACAACAAGTCTGCCTTTTAAAATCTTAGTACTGAAACCTTACAAGTATATTTAATTTCCCCTGATTTCTATGTCGCAAAAGATTACGTATGTTTTTATTTCTTGTGAATTTTATGTACATTTAAGTAACGTTTTCTTTAATATATTCCTACATATAATAACAAAAAATAAAATGGAAACTGGCTGCTGTATAAATACAACACCAGACGTTTTTTATATATGTTATACAAACTTAATGTAAAACCACTATGCAGTGTAATTAATTGAAATATTTTAAAGATATTCAAAAATCACATTTTGACAGATAAATTAATCGTACTTCATATTGAACTGTACAAAAAATATCTTACATATTAAATCTTAAATCTAAATCTCGTTTAAACTATTTTTATTCTAAATACAGACTCTTAGTGATATTTATTTTTCAATATGAAAAATATGTTTCAAATAATTTGGTTTCAAAAATTTCACATAAGTAAAAACAATCGTGAAATCAAAAATCATAAATGTACACACATATTATAAGGATACACATATAATTTATTTTTATAATTTGTACCCATGTATATCTCAATTGCAGAATATCTTTATGCTAAGGAATACATAAAAAATATAAGAAAAAGTTTTTGAAAAGAAATATTTTTGAGAGACACATTAAAAGAGTTACATCATTTTGAACTATTCAAAATATATTCTTTAAATGCCGTGACAGATGTAGCTTTTATAAAACTGGTTATTTTGATTACAAACAATAGAGTTTCTTCTTAAATCCAATAATACTTCAATCCCGGCCTTATAGCTGAAGAAGAATAAAAGGAATTTCTTTCTAATATAAAGCAACACAATTGACGTTGAAAAATTTGGACGGTATCCATTTTTGGCTAAAAAAAACCTATATAATATACAACTTTTGCAGCTTGCTTTATATTAAAGTAAAAACGTCCATTGCAGTAGTTTCACTAATCTTTACAGCCACCTATTTAGAACAATTATTTTTGCTGATCTGGAATGAAGCCAGAAATGTTTCCAAAATGTGGCAAATGAATTTTCTTCAAAATTAATTGTCTATTTCTCTTTTTGAAAAATGATATTTCCTAGAGTCATGTTTACTTCAAGTAAATAAACTAAATGACTATAATTTAAGGGAAAAATAGATCATTTAATCTCATTAAATTTATGTTGCAAAAATAATAAAATGTTTTTAAGCGCGATATACTGTTTTACAAGATATTTGTACTGAATCCAAACTGTAAGTAATTAGAGTCATTATTGAACACATTTATTTTCAGGCAGAATTTGTTTGATTAAATGAAATTATACCTAGGAATTAACAGCTTTAAAGAAAGCTATTGCATAAAATAAGAAAGAGAAAAAGTTTTCTTTAAAACGTTGAAAACAATACATAGCAATTTTATTTACTTGGGTATTATTTAGAATGGCACCTGTTTTCCAATTATATTTTCTACAGTCATTTCGTCTTGACGTAAATAAACTAAATAACAATAATTTAGGAAAAATGTATCATACGGTAATTTATATTGTAAAATAATAATGTTACTAATCACGGTAAATTATTTTACAAGATATTTGTATCGAATACAAACTATAAGTAATTTTAGTCTATAATGGTCACATTTACATTGATACTGCTATATTGAAATTTTATAACCGTTAGTTTTCTGTTTCAAAGTATGTTTTTAACACGTTCACGCCGGCACGGTGGGTCACACTCGACTGTCCCAGAGTTGCCAAGTCTCCGGCTTTGTGACTACCAGTATTTTAATACAGAAAATGTTGTTTTATTTAATTAGAACAATTCGGCGATTTAAAGGAACATTTTCTCTAAAATAACAGTGGTGTGTAAAAAGCCGGAGACTTGACAACTCTGAGACAGTCGAGTGTGACCCACCGCGCCGGCATGAACGTGTTAAAGAAAATAAGAAAAGGTTTTAAATTAGATTTTATACTGTGCTTGGAAATCAGTTTTGTTAGTTCGAATTTGACATGTGCTTATTTCTTTATTAAAAAATTAGAAAAAGTAAAACAAATTGAAACGATTTAATACGAAAACCAATTGCAAATAATGTATTATTTTTTTAAATATACATAAGAAAATTTTAAGCATATTTAAAAACATGTTACATGTAACTATATTTGACTTCAAGGAAATAAATTGATATGAATGATTATAATTTTATAAAAAAAAAAAATGAGTACGAAATATATACAAACTGATTACAAGCGAAATATAAAATGAATACAAACTGCACATAATCAGCATCGATATTTATCATATTTATTTTCATACTGCTTTTTCAAAAACTTATAATCGGTAATTACCAGATTCAAGGAATGTTGTTGAATAACGTAAGAGTAAATACATATTTTCATTTGGCATTGTGAGTGCACATAGCGTGCAACACATTTTTATTAGTTAAAATTTGATATGAGCTTGTCTAGATTTTTCATTAAAAAATACAACATGGAATAAAAACAGTTTTAATATAAAATGGAAAAAACTCTAAATTTGTTTTAATAATTCTTAAGTAAAGAGAAAAGAGAGATAATTTAATTTTGCATTCAACTATTTTGACTGTAAGTACAAAAATAAAGTAAATTAGTATCCTTTTAGAAAAACATACATAATTTAATCTAGCTTAAATTATGTTTGAAATGTACTAGAATATTTCTAAACGCTAAATATTGTTTTATAAGACACTTTGTATTGATTCTAAATTGTAAGTAATTAACTTCCTCAAAGCATTTATTTTCATGCTATATTTGTTTCAGAAAAAGGGACATTATATTTAGTAATTAACAGTTCCAAAGAGAGTTCTTGAATAAAATAGTAGACAGAAACTATTTTAACTGGGAAATTATACTGAAAAGTGGAAAACAGTGTAATAATATGTAATATAACGTAATAAGTCAAACAAACGAAAATAAGTGTAGCTTTATTTTAAGTAAATAGTAAGCAAATATTTATATCTTACCCAGGTGATTTCGAGATGCATATAAATTCCAGCGAAACATTTTCATCATCTGTCAACTAAATGAAAAATAAACATTTTAAGTATCACGATTTATTTACAATTAATAGTCTAAAATAATATTCAATTGATATTTTATATTATGTAGGTACAAAGACAATATATATTTTTGTTATTTCGAACATATATTAATAGTGGGAAAGTTAATTAAACAATAAAGTGCCATGTACTACATATGAGACATTTTCTTATTTTGAATAAGAGTATTTTTTAATAAGAATGCTAAAGTTGTAACATATCCTTAATGTTGTATTTTTGAAGTAGTTGTTAATCTCAGTACATTGTAATTTCAAATGGAATTGGTTAAGAGTGAATAGGATTTTTTTTTAATCTAAAAAATGTATAGATTTCAAATTTTAGAAAGAGAGATATTTCACAAATTCGGATGTTTAAAGCGTTGCAGGTGTTTTTTTTTTTGTGGGGGTGCTGAAGATGGGGCTTTCACATTTAAAAAATGAAAAGAAGCTAACCAGGAGAGATAAACTAAGATTTACAGAAAAGAATTGAAAAATAAATTGTTCAGATATTTTGTAGGTGCCAGCATTCGATTACATAGAAAAGAAAATACGAACTGATAAAAATTAGTTTAAACATTTATTTTTTTAAAGAGAGATATTAATCTTCACATATACATATTAACCATCTTTCTTTTAATATTTCTAAAAATCATCAAAACGTTTTGGGATATAGATTTTAAGATTCATATTAGGATAAAAATTTGAAATTCGAATATTTGTTATTTTTTTTGTACCGGGTTACTGTAATTTGGCAATAGTCCGAAGTAAAATGTTTGAAGACATTTGGAAAATCCTTTTGCAATCATTAATTGCAATATAAACTTTCCACAATTAGTTTGGGTTTTATTATCCTAAAGTATTGTTTTGGGAAAATACCACTAATTTTAAGTTTAAAGAATATAACAAATGTTTGGAATAAAAAAATCATAAACTGTGTAAAGGTATTTAAATATCATTTTTACTACTAAATACTAAAACAATAATTAAGTGAATGTATAAATATGTGCTATCAGTACCACAGGCAGATGGAAATAAAAATAATTGTTAAAGCAAAATGATAGTCTCTGTAAGTGCAGGTCTTGTTATTATTTGGACGACAGGCTAGAGCAGGGTAGGTATAATTAAGAATTAAAAATCAGTACTGTTAAAAATACTAGTAGTTCAGTACATGCACGTTCATAGATTTATGTACTATTGTATCCTGTAATTATTTGTCTTGAATTAAATTTTTATTTTATATGGCATTTTAGGAAACTTTATTTTTATAGGCTTGAAGAAAGTACGAGTTAATTATTTTCTAAAATGTTATTTTTTTCCTCCATTTATTTAAGGTGTTTTAGTGATTGTTGTTGGTACGAGTATATATATGCTTAGTTTATCAAAATGTACTATAAATAAACTTAAATTTATCTTTAAAATAACTTATTTGACTAAAAGAAAAAAATGATTAATCACATTTTGGATTTATAAATGTAAATTAACAGATTAAAAAAAAATCTTTCGTATGTATAAATTGTGCACGCATGTAAAAAATCTGTTAGAATTTTTTTTTTACATTGAAGAACACGTTTTCATTCATTCAGAAAAAAATATTTTTAGAATTAAAAGCATTTAGAATTTTTTCGAAAAACTTAAATATTTATTTATTTTATATAGATATAAAAAAGCTGTTACTTTTCTGAATTAAAACCGGCTTTTAAACCTAAAATTACTTTTATACATTGCATGATGCTTTTGAAGAATGGATATTATTTTAAAAAACTCTGAGCGCATTTATATAAATTTATATGCGTACTATTAAAATGTATGTTTTGACAAGACATTATATATATTATCTATCTATCTATCTATCTATAAATATATATATGTGTGTGCGTGTGGAAATATTGGTAAAATTGAAAATTATGAAATTAAAGTATTAATTTGTTTTAAAACTTTTACAGGTAGGATTTATTAAAAAGGTTTTTCTATAGTTTCAAAATAAGCAAAATGTAATAAAGTAGAACCCATTTTGTATAACTACAATTTCTACAATCTAGTACTTTTTTATGCTTAAGTGGTCTCAAGACTAGTGGTCTGAAGAAGAAAAAAGACCATGTTCAACAGTTAATATCTTAAATGTGTATAATTTTAAAACACAATTATATTGGGATGAAACATATAAGTGGGTTCTTTCCTTTCATGTATTTAAAAAATTGCAAGATGCAGAATTGTCATTTTTAGGGGACTCCAAACTGTCAGATATTTGACGAGGAGAAAATTGGTATAACACCTTACGCGGAGGATTACAACTTAAATTTTGCAAGTAGAGCAGAACTTGGACTTCCGATTGTAGTAATTACCCCAAACGTAAATAGATTTGTATTGAAATAATTTTTATATTTTTAATACAAAGTTGTATTTAGCTGATGCAAAATTTTGGAAATTTCAAAAATATAATCACCTAAAAAAGTGTGTTTTGTACAATGAAAAGGAAATTTTAGGTTAAGTTCGTACAGACTAACATGAAGCATTTTTTTTTTTTTTTTATTCCATGAATAAATATGTAGAAGTTTTTGAGATATCCTGCGCATTATGCACAAAAACGTCATTTGGAGAAAAATGACTTCAAAGTTTCGGAAACGCCGCTTCAGTTATTGAGCGGGTATAATTCTGAAAGCCATAACTTCTGTTCTAACGAGAATTTCAAGGAAAAAAATATTATCAAAATTTTCACAAAATACAGGTGTTTAACCTCTAGAAAAAATAGAATTTCGAAAATTTTGAAGCTTTAAGTCCCCTTAAGCTTTTATTTATTTATTTATTTATTTATTTATTTATTATTATTATTATTATTATCATTATAATTATTATTATTACTTGTAGTCTTAAGAATAGTTGCAGGATGGAGCTGCTCTCTGTGAACATGGAAAAAAATTGAAAATTTTGAAAGTATATATCACGAAACTTTTTTAACAGCAATGGGTATCTGCAGATATACGAATATTTCTTAATGGGGTCCAGGACACAAAAATCTTCAAATTTTGCAAAAACATTTTATTTCATAAAATATTTCTCTGTTTTTTCCTGCTTAAAATAACATTTAAATCATGTTTCTATCTAAATTAGAACAAAAAAATATAAATTTTTTGGTTTGTTTTCAAAATCTAGCTTTCAAGCATTTGCTGTCATGGAAACGACTTCTTGTAAAAATGCGTTTTTCTTCATGATAGGTTTTTTCACCATTTCTCATATTTAAATTCTTATAAGTCGAGAACCGCTAAAGATGCAGGGTTCAAACAAGGAACTTGTCTATTTCAATTGTTTTAGTTTAATTTTGATTCCGCATATTTGAAAAAAATATTTACTTTTGAAAATATGTTTTTTTTTAAAGTTGCACCACTTTTTTTTGAAATTTTTTCGTTAAATATTTTTAATTTTTTTATAAATCAAAATTAAAACTCCCATATTTCTGTCAATTTAAATGAAAAAAAAAATGAAATTCTATAAATAATATTTCGAGTTATAACGATTTTAAATTACCACACTTTTTGAATAAATTTTTAATTTAATTTTTAAAAAAATCTGAGAAGTTTTATCATGTGATTATGTTTACAAATGGTAATGCTCACCATCACAAAAAAATTCAGATTTTTAACTCAATAAATAAAAATTATTTTAAAAAGTGTCCAGGATCCCCTTAAGGACTTTTTTTTAAAATATTACCTGGTTATTTTGGCTAGTAAATTTGTTGTGGGTTACTTTAGTTGGTTAATTTATTTTCATCTTTTCAACAAGTAGCGTAAACAGACAAGGGACTTCCATTTAAAGTGAAATCCGACTCAATAAAGCATCAACTAATAATGTGAGTTGGGACTGAATCCTGACTTTATTTTTCCTGTAGCCATAGCTTTAAGCACAAGAGAAGCAGATAGACAACTAAACTCTTCGGCAAAACTTTAAGATGTGATAGTGCACATCAAGACAAACAATATTAAATAGAAAACTAAGGGTCCCAAACGACTTCGGAAGGAGATAGACGCCATTAAAGTTTAGGGTCCAAAATTTCAAATGATTGTAAAAAACGGAAAAATTGGTTGGTTCGTTTGCGGGTTTCGCTAAAACTATTCTTTATGTCAGTATTTTCTTGAAAATAAATTTTAAAGGTAATGTTAAAAAATGCCAACAGAGGGCGCTTTAGACTTTGGAGTAAGGGACAACTATATTTCACCGTTATTTTTTGTATCTCAATACTTTCAAAAGCTTAGACTTAAACTTAAATCTTGAGCTCAAAATCTGAATCATTGGGAGTGGTTAAGTAGCACAAACTAAACAGTATTCAGGAGTAGAAATTTGACCCCCCCCCCCTCTTTTTAAACACAGTTCAGTTTGCGCTACTTAACCATTCTCAATGATTCAGATTTTGAGCTCAAAATTTAAGTTTAAGTCTAACCTTTTGAAAGCATTTAATGAGATACAAAAAATAACGGTAAAAAATAGTTCTTCGTTACTCCAAAGTCTAAAGCGCCCTCTATCGGCATTTTTAAGCTTTATCTTTAAAATTTATTTTCAAGAAAATACTAACATGAATAATATTTTTAGCGAAATCCGCAAAAGAATCGACCAATTTTTCCATTTTTTGCAATCATTTGAAATTTTGGACCCTACACTTTAATGGTACCTATCTCCTTCGGAAGACGTTTTGGACCCTTAGTTTCCCATTTAATATTGTTTGTCTTGATGTGTACTATCACCCTTTAAAGTTTTGTCCAAGAGTTTAAATACACCCTGCATATAAAGGATTGTAACAAGATGAAGAATAATTAATAAATTCCTTAAAATCTTTTATTGTAGAAGTATAGGGGAGACTGGGGAGGTTTGACCATGGGGGAGTCTTTCCCGCCCATCAGTTTTCATAATTAAATGAACTTCAGAGTTTTACCAATAGGTGGCAAACAAAGCTTGTGGAATGACCAAACAATAGTCTTTGTCCCAATATTAAAATATTTTTTTTTCCTTAAAAGACGTTATAAAAACACATTAAATGTAAATTAAAAATCTATATTTACATATTTCAACTCTTTTACTGAGAATGTATAACAGAAAATTACAAATACAATGCCTATGAAAAATGGAAAAAAATCACCGAATATAAACAAGTAATCATATAACGCACCCTATATTTTCGGGATCGCGCGTGCTCCCTCTATGTCGCGACGCCGTAAGTTGTCCAACCATTCAACCCATAAATTCGGGATCCGAAAAGATAATGTATCGTTACAGTTTGTTTGTACGTATTATGTGTTTTATAACGATTTTATTGTTAATGTGTTTTTATAACGTCATTTAAGCAAATAAATATTTTAATATTGTGATATGGTTAGTAGTGGACGTAATTTTGGCTTATTACTCGTGCTTATTTACAATAGCCTTTGTTTCATGCAGATAACTGAAAAAGTTGTGAAAAAATAAATTGTGTCAAGTTTTCAGCTTTTAAAGTGTGATTTTTAGAAACATTTCCTAAGATTTTCTCAGATAGAATATAACTCAGATAGTCTATAATACTCAGATAAAATGTAAGTAGGTTTTAAGTAATGCAGAAATATATTGAGTTTTTATTCCAGGCATAAATATTGTACGGTAAATTAGGCTAAATATAACCATAAGCTATACTTTAAAAAATCGCTATGTATAGAGGCTTTCACCCAATCAATGTGAGAGAGAATTGAGCAGATGGTCAAAGCTCCATTAATAAAATGTTTTTGGAAATCTTTTTATTAGACACTGCACATAAGGAAGAGTTAATGGTTATATTTTTAAATAATGTAAATGTATTCTATAAAGCTACAAGAAAATAGTATAATAGAAAAGAAAATGTAAAAATTTGCTTAAAGGAAGGTACTGAAACTTGCTGTAGAAGAAAGGAAAAATTTAATGAAATATAAATTGGAAAGTTTATAGGAGGTTTTATTTCATAGTAGGTAAATAGAACGCGTAGAAAATACAAGAAAGGATGAAAGCAGCAAGCTTAAGAAATGTTCATACAAAAGAAAAGGAAATCTTTCTCATGCAAAAGAACATAAGGTTGATCAAACCACTTTAGTATAGTATGTAGACAAATTTTACCAAGATGGGAACAATGAGGTGAAGACAAACTACGTGGCAACTAGTGTTAACAGGTCGAGTGTCGCAAAAAGTGGGTGTTTAAAACGTAATTTTCCTCCTAAACCTTGAGCTTCGTCTAAGCAGGTTTTTTTAACCATCACATTTTTTCATTACACATAATTTTTAATAATATTTAAACCATGTAACATAAGGTTATTCTGCCTTTTTAAAAACTAATTGTGTTTCCCTTAACAAATATTTCAAGATAAAATAAAGTGGGTCAAGGCCCTTATATATGGGGAGCCTTGAGCCATTTTTTTCTCTTGATTAAAATCAACTATTTTTCCAGTTTTTTATATATTAGACTTCTGTCGCAATTTTATATTGATAACCGATGGTATATTGAATAAAATGATGCATAAAACATTATTCTGGGTTCAATATTTAAAAAATGAAAAATCATTTTGTAAAAAGTGGATGAACCCTCACCAATATAGCTTATAGTTTAATATAATAATTTGAAGATTTTTTTAATCCAAATTCTTCTAAACAGCATATAATACTCTAAAGTAAATATATATATATCTTAACTAGGCTAAACCAATTCCACTTGAAGGACATTTTTAAGATTAGAATAATAATTATAATAATTGAAGTACTCATTAAACTATCACTACTAATAATATCTTATATTCTTTTATATTAAATCTGATCATTCTTTAAAAAAAACGGTTTTGAAAGGAACCATGAAGTTAATTGAAAACCTGAGATAGTTTTATGAATAGAATTCTTTTTTAATTATTGCCCTAAAATATAACCGTCTTCGATTTCGTGACCTTAAAAATACAAAGATGAAAAGAATCTTACATTCTACGAGTGTCTTTTGTCATCATTAAGAATGATTGTGCCTTTGAGGCAATATCGAACTATCGGAAGTGAAGTAAGCAATTTTAGATTCAATTGTATTTCTAAAATTAGACGTAGTACATATGTTCAGGAAAATATTAATTAAAATTGATTTACAAAATGCATACATACTGTTTATGTGATAGTATTGAGCACAGTATTTGCTTTTCTAATTATAAATAATTGAAGAGAATACATATTACAGAAACTACCCTTTTTTCAATTGATCTAATTAATTTATTATCATAAGTTTTATATCCTGTGATTGAATCTGATTAAAAAATTAAAAAACTAAGGAAATGAGATGTTTCTTTTTCTATCTGCGTATATCCTCTTAAAATAAAAAATGTAAAATAATTTTTAAAAAAGTAAAAATTTTGCATTATAATGTGTCTACGTAATTTTTTTATTAGGCTTTCTAAGAAAAATGTATACATTTTAGAAATTTTTTTCTCAAACAAATATAACTCACGAAATATTTGTATACTTTACTCGATATGTAATTTCTGTGCGCTATAAGTACTAGTACTATATCGTATTTTATATGCATTTATATTAATCTAGCTAAAGTACGAGGCGTTGAATGGAATTTTAAGAATGTTTGTTTTGAAAAATAATTTTCACTATTAACATATCAACAAATAGATTAAACAGATAAACAAATTAAGAGAACCTCAAAATATTAAAATATGCCAATACTTCCATAATCGGGTTTTATCATGTTTCAATGCGTTTTTTCTTTTTTTTTCGAAATCATGTGACGTCATATATTCACCTGCTGACGCCCATTATACTTCCAATATGAAGTGGTATTCACATTTTTTTTTAATTCGTCAATCTATTTATTTCATTTTCAATTTTCATGTGGAAATCTTGCAAGGGAAAAGTTATGACATAATACTCACATTTTTTTTTTTTTTTTAAATTCGCAAACTATTTATTTCATTTTCATTTTTTCACCTGAAAATCTTGTAATAGAAAAGTAATCGTTGTGGTAAGAATTTTATTGTGGATTTTTAATTTTTAGCAACTGCTGTAACGAAAAAAGTTTAAATTTGATAGTAAATTGCTTTAAAATTTGTGTTTTATTATAAATTAAACTACCTATAATTTATTGCCCATTATTTATTTCTACAATTTATTTCGATTCCGGATTACTTTAGTTGCTGCGGACGTGTTTCACGACAAGATTACGTAACATTTCACAATTCTGGCTTCCAAACTGTGTTTGTATAGAATTAGAGACATACAGACAAATTCTCATTTTTATATATTAGATAGTAAGCTGTTAAACTTTTAATTTAAACAAAACACCGCAGTTACTTTTTACATTGTAATTGCATCTGTTTGAAAATATAAGTTAAGAAGTTATTTGAAAAATAATCAGTCAGCAGTAATATTAAAAAGTTTGGCAAAAGCTCATGATGTTTACGAAAATAAATGCTTTAATTGATAAATTCTGCATTGTCTAAATATCGAACATGTACGGTGCCGTGAATAAGTGAAGATGTTTCAAAATATATTTAGATTTTACATGTTAATATTTCCTATGTAAAGTGAATATTTCTGCAATGCTGATGCTAATTTCTAGTGTAATGTCAGTACTCGTATAACAGTCGCTTTTCATTTCAAAATTTAAAAAAAAAATGTAAAGCCGATATGGAATATCTTGTTGGAGTAGTTTTCAATAAATACAATGTTTACACAAATACTTTTACCCCTGTAAGTAACTTATATTTGACCGATACTAGAATTATATCGAGGGTAACAAACTTTCGATGATTCAGGCTTATTAGAAAAACAACATTTAGATTTATAAATTACAAAAATTACAAAACATATATATATATATATATAACCATTAATTAAACATTACCGACCATCATCAAAAACCGCAATATTGTGAATGAAATGACAATAAAAATGGATACCACAAACCTATAATATACAATTGTATGTATAAAATAAAGTGCCTTATACTTAAATACAAGAATTAATATGAAAGAAAAAAAGGAGAATATGAATACCGAAAAAAATTGAAAAACATATATATTGAATTACGTTTTCAAGAGTACATAATTCAATGATATAAGCAAATCGGTTGTTTTCTGTGAGAAAAAAAAGCTAAAAGCTGAAAAAAAATTTTCTCCTGTACTCAAACAACCGACTTGACCAAGAGAATAGTTTCAAGATGAAAACAGAACATTATCAAATGGCATGAAATGGAAAAAACAATACAACCTTTTAAATATTTAATTTATAACATAAAAAAATAGAAATATTACACAACATACCGAATAAAATCCCCTGATTTTCAAAATATCCTCCCGCACATGGTATCCAAACGCACGGGTCCTACTTTTGAGATCGAGTATTTCCAAAACGTAATCGTTAACTAATTTAATTTCTGAGATTAAATAAGGCAAAGATAACTTTTCGGAAATCATCATACTAAAAAATAGGAATTCTGAAAGCCCTGTACGTGTCATATTTCCCACCTTTGCATTTATTTATTGTTTCACAGAAGATTGAATTAAATTAAATTGCTTGAATTAATTTAAATCATTTTTCCTCTTTTAAATAACCCCTTATATATATTCTTTCTTTTAATTTAATTTATTTAAAAAATAACAATCGATTATTTTAACGCTTCAAAGTCAATTTAGTCAAGAAGCTTTAAAGCCTACTGAGATAAATATATACCCAAAATATAACGAATCCAATATTTTAACTGAACATTTATAGTAAGGAAAGCGCATTGTTGCTATATTTTCTTATAGCAGGTGATTGTAGGTAATTAAATTTTGATTTTCATAGCCAATTTCATTACAATCAATATTTTTAAGATCTATTTATTAAATGAGAATATACATTTAATTTATATTGTTTTACTAGAATCTCTGTTTTCTTTACATTCTAGATTAATTAACTAAATTAATACCATAGACTGAATACTTTAATACGTAGGTAAGTCTTATGAAAATGAACTCTTAAAACAGAAAGGAAAAAATAGTTCTAATCTTTAACTACACTAACGGCATTAAACCTTATCGGATGCTAGCTTTTTATACATGATTTTCATATTCTATTTGCACAAGTATATTTTAAAACTAACATTTTGTAGTATTTTTCTCTTCCACATGAGGAAAGATAAGGGTTAATAGAATTTTTAGACACAACATTAAGATGTCCGGCTGTAGACTTTTACTAATGAGATGTGTTCTTTAATAGAGTGTTAATTTTGCTGAACAATTATTTTTTTTCTAATTGCATGTAGTAAATGATAGTACATGTCAAAACATTTAATTTTATGAATTAATAATAATAAAATTTTGCTTAAATTTGTTTAAAAATTCTTTTATTTCATCAATATGTTTAAATTTATTTCAAACTTATGTTTCATGAATAATTTGTAACAAAACATAAAAAATATCCTGGCGTAGTACGAGATTTCCAAATGACTTTAAGTGTTTCTTTAGCATATTGTAAATGAATAGTATCTAAAATAGCTATATATTATTTTGTATTTTAGTAAATGATAAATTCTTTCAATTCCAGTAGCCTTAACTTTTATGATTTAAATCGTTACTTTAACCATTAATAACGTAAAAGTATTTTCTTTCACAATTCATAAATTTTTTTGTCTCGAAATATCACAGTTGTATCAAAAATTATTTCTAACTCAATTTTAAATGTGCATAGATGCACATTTTTTTTTTTTAAATACCGGGTGAGCCAAAAGTTCGTTAAAACTTTTAAAACTCCAAAAAAAGGGAAGAAATTTTGATAAAGGAGTGCGATTTGCAAGAAATGGCTCACAAGGTAGTCGTTTTTTTTTTTTTTTAGCAGCAACAAAATAATAATAATAATTGTAAAAAATCACATGTAGAGGATGCTGACAAACAGAAACATACTGAACAGGGTAACAATATGCTCCATTCATTTGTTCTTCCAATAACAAATATCCAAAATGACCTCCAGACCATTTTACGGCACAACTGTTGTCATCATTATGTTTCGGGTCGGCAGCGTCCTCTACATGTGATTTTATAATTATTTTTTTTGTTTTGCTGCTAAAGAAATTCCAAACCGCACTGCTTCATCATAATTTCTTCCCTTTTTCAGAGCTTTAAATGTGTAACGAACTTTTGGCTCACCTGGTATTAATGCCGTTTAGCAAATATAATTCGTTTAAATAAATTTATTTAGTAATACATACTTACGTGAAAAGTTTTAGAATACATTGTTTTCGTTTGGTGAAACCTAAAATGATTAAAAATGTTTGGCTCTGTGGCCGTTTATTGTTTATTTAATGATACATGCAAGTGTAATGAAAGATATTAGTCGTTATTGAATTTAATGATGTTATTCATTTAAATTCTAATTACCTAATGATTTTTGTATTAATTAGTGAACGAATTGAAGAAACGCATTTAACAATCATGCATACATTTGAAGTTATTAATTAAATACATTTTGAAGCAATGTTCATTCGCGAAAAATTTATTCAATTCTTTAATATACATTGAAAAGTTATTATTATGAATAGATATAATTTACAAGTAAAATGTTAATCAGTATACTTTAATTAGAATTTATTTATTAATTTAGTTTGAAATTAAATATCATGCGTAGTTGCTATTAGATAACCATTTTGCTGTAAGAAAAGAAATAATAAAATAATTGACGACTTCAAATTCAATAAAAATGCGTACATTTGTTTCCTTATCAGGCAAAAAGTAAAATATTTTTTATCTAAAGTGGACCATTTAATGAGTATATTGTTCGATTCAAAATGAGTTAGCAGTAATATTTAAATATAAACTACCCAATAGTAGTACAGCCAACTCCCCATGCCTATCCCCAAAAATATATAAATTTTCTAACATAAAATAGGATTAAATATTCGTTCGGACACTGCAATCGCTATTTATTTTCCACGGATTCTAATCCTGTGAAATCAAATTAATGCGTAGAATGTAAAAATTCATAAAACTTAGCATATTCTGATGGATATGATACACAGAAGATATTTCTATCGCAATTCATCCACTATTTGAGAAGATCCCTTGTTAGCAAATCCTTTGTTAAGATATGTATTTTTCCTTTACGTAGAATGGCAAAACATTCTAGCGAATATACATGGTGTCACAAAAAAACAGAATGTCTCTTTAATATTTTACGTGTTGGAGATGCGTGAATAATGTGAATTGCATTCAAAATGCAGTTGAAACTAAGATTATGTAGATAAGCTCAGCTATTAAGTTTAAGAAAGTTACACTTTTTAAATTTTTATATCGCCTTTGGGGACTATAATTCCAAATTCTAAGAAGTACAGCAAGAAATGTTTCATCCTTCTATGTCCAAAATTCTTTGACTTTTGATGTATGGGATTTTATCAAATTTCAGAGATACTAAAAAATCGCCTGTACGTTTTCAGTAATATAAAGGTATTTCGGAAAGGTTCAACTCAGTCCATTAAAAACGGACTTTTTGAAAATGAATGGCAGAACTAATTCATGCATATAATTTGAATTCTTATATTGGTTTGAACATTTTGTTATTATATTTGCCTTCGGATCTCCAAAAGTTAAAATCTCAAAGTGCGTTTCAATTTTTGGACATCTTGTATGCGTATACGTGTTTGTCTATATATGTAAATATGAGACATTCTCACATAATTTTGACTTTTAAGTCCGTGAATAATATATATATATATATTATTTTAGTACATATTCTTGATTTTTTTTTCTATTTCTTATACTGGAAATCATCCCATCGCACGCCTGTATAACAATATTAACGAGATAAATAAGTTTTGAACGCTGTTGGGGGTCCAAATATCCAGGAAATTCCTATACTGTCCCGTGTCCTTGATGCTCATTTTAAGTTTGGAGCTTTTTGTATAAAATTGTTTCAATAAAAGTAATTCGATGTAATTTTTTTCCGAAACTGGGACTATTGTTTTATATAAATATGTAGCAAAAAATTAACCTGCACACATTTTTACGGTTGTTATTATTTTTTGTACTCTGTCCCTGGATTTTAGATTCCTTACCGTCTCCCTTCTAAAATTATACAAAAAATCACATCAGATGTAGTGAGTAGTTATAGGAAGAGAAACCCACATTTTGAATAACGAGTTACATTTTTTCAGATACTTATTTCGAACTATTGCCATAATAACATTTTAAATAAAAAAGTAATAATAAACATTATTGTTCGTTATTCAGTCAAATGTCTCTTAGCTTTTTGGTTTGTTATTGAATCCTTTTAAACAATATGATTTTTGTGATAATAGAACACACAGAACAACAGAATTTATGACACAAAAATATCGAGAAAGGTCTCTTGAATGTTTTTTAGCTTACAAATTATTTTGGAGCTATAAGAATGGAGGTACATAAATAGCAATTAAGATAATTTCATCAAAAGATACTAACTATCAAATACGTAATGAAGAAAAAATAACATCAAAAGCCATTACTAGTAAAACATAAAATAAGTACATACACTCATTGCCATAAAAATTTGCGCACCAAGAAAAAGACGTCCAAATGAAACGAAATTTTACACGCGTAAGTACTACTGTGATATAAGTAAGTAAATAGAAAACCAAAGAAAAAGGATCATTTATTGCAGAAAAAAGTACAAATGAACGGAAATTTTAGTACTCAGTTGGACTCCTTCTAGCGCGAATACACGATGCGATTCGAGCGGGCATTGAGGCATACAAGATCCGTATGATGTCCTGAGACATCTCGTTCCACAGTTCAACCAAACTCGCCTCGAGTTCAACCCAACTCGCAGGGTGTCCAACTTGCCGTTCCAAATGATCCCAGATATGATCGATTTTTGACAAATCTAGGGATCGAGCAGGCCAGGCATGGGTGGTAATGTGGCGGAGGCAGACTTGTGACATCCTTGCTGTGTGTGGCCGAGCATTGTCTTGCTGAAAAATGGCTCTTGGGAGCCCTGCCACGATTGGCAACACACGTGGCTGAAGGATGTCCTGGACGTACCGCTGGGCTGTCATTGTGCCACGGATCAATATTAGGGGTGGCCGTGTAAGCAACGGCACCCCTTACCATCACACCAGCTGTGGGAGCGGTGTGTTGCTGTAAAGCGAAGGCAGGGTTGAGGCGTTCACCACGGGGCCTCCACACACGAACACAATTGTCATCGCTGCTCAAATTGAATCTAGACTCGTCGCTGAAGGTGACGTGGTTCCATTCCGTTGCAGTCGAATCCCGTCATGTGCAACACCACTCCAAAGGGAGGCGTCGGTGGGTGGGTGTCATTGGCAACACACGTAATGGGCGCCGCGATAACAGATGTACTTCAGCCAGGCGCCTTGCGATGGTTCGGGAAGACACAGGGGTCCGTAGTGAAGGTGCTGCCTGTGTCTGGATAGCGGCCAATGAGGCAGTTGGCTCTACGCGTGCGTTCCGTATGATGTGACGGTTTTCTGGGTGACTGGTCTGTCGAGGGCGTTCCGGGCCTGGTCGCCGTGTAAATGACGTCTCTTCAGTCCACTGGTCCCAAAACCTCCTCACAGTAAAATCAGAACGGCCTACTTGACGAGTTACTCGCCGAGCTGACCACCCAGCTTCCATCATCCCGATGATTCATCCCCTCTCGAACTGTGACAGCTGCTCATATTGTCTTCGATGGCTGCGTAACGACATGTCTACCTCAGGATGTTTCTTTTGCAAAAGAAAAGGTACACTCAGACAAGTTCTGCTTACCAGTTTTATACTCCAAGGAGGACGAAGTTTAACGCCCTCTAGTGGCATTACGCAATGCGCAATCAAGCTGCATTTCTAATCATTTGCATGTCTGCCTGATATGTACCTTCATGCCAAGTTTCGTTACGATCTCACAATTATTTCTTGGTGTGCAAATTTTTATGGCAATGAGTGTATTTTATCTTCGACTCTGTGTTCCTGCCACGCCTTTTTCATAAAGGATATAAAATCATTTATCTCAGGGTTTTTTTTTTTTTTTTTTTTTTTTTTTTTTTTTTTTTTTTTTTTTTTTTTTTTTTTTTAAGATTTGCCATATTTAATTTTTATCAACAATAAATTTACGGAACTTTGTAAAATGATTTTTATTTATTTATTGTTTAACTGCCTTTAGATTTGTAGATCTCATAGAGGATTTTTAAAGTCTGATTTTCATAGTAAAAATTTTCCTTTTTTTTTTTTCTTAGTCTCGAAGTGAGGATAAAATGATTTATTTTTCTGTGTTGAAAAATTCAAGTATGCAAAAACTACTACCCTGATGAAAGGCTCATTAAATGATAAACTTGTCAAATATTTAAAAGAATTTATAGTTGTAAAGATATGAACAAATCAATATACAGTTTAAAACAAATATCAAAAATAATTTTATAAATAAAAAGTAGAATATTGTTTCCCTCTCAGACCAACGGAAAACTGATAATTATGTATCCTAAATATTTATTTTTGAATTTTTTTCTTTTTAATAAGGGTGGATTAAATACTTGTTAATTATCGGATGAATTAAATACTTGTAAATTATCGTTTGAATTAAATACTTGCAGAGGAAAAAAAATGTTTTTGGTATTGGGACAATAACTACACATCAATTTCTAATCTATTTAAAAAGTAATTGGCATTTTATAACTTCTGAGTTATTTTTTTTTTTTTTACTAATGATAGATGAAAATTAATAAATTATTTTCAGCTTTATCCAACGTGTTCTGTCTTAATTGAAAGTTTCAGTTTTTTGTATTATGACGGAATGCGGGTTTCAGATTGATTTATTTGCGGATATAAAAGAAAACGTTTGCGGGTGCAATGAAATTATTATTCTTGCATATAAAAGTCAATCTATATCCTAATATAATATAGAAATGGCGAAAGTATTCATAAGAAGCCTGTATACTTAGTGTTTATCGTACTTTTTTATTTTCGACTTTTAGTCATATAATTCTAATCCTACAGTTATTAATTTATGAATTTAAACAAAACTGGTAGATTTCTATTGGCAAATTTGTAAGACATGGGGAAAAATAAAGGAATTTCTTACAAATATTGTAAAATACTTTTGAATTAATATACCAGGAAAATCAATATCTACTCATCATTTGTTTGATCTATTTAAAATCCTTTTTTTTTTTTTTTTATTCCTGAGTTATCATTTCTACTAACACCAAGTGAACGTTAATAAATTAAATGCAGTCTTTTCCAACGCATATTTTTATAACGAACATTTCGATTTTCTTTATTCTGTCAGATGTGGAGAGCGTAAGTTAATTTATTTCCGGATATAGTACCAGCAGAAAAAAATAAAGTTGCATGTGGGCGTTATAAAGCGTTGGAATTACATAGAAAGGTCAAAAATCTATTATAATATGAAGTCTAAATACATTTATTGATAAAAGTTATTATCTGACGATGAATTGTTTACTATTTGATTAAAATGAATTTTTCAAATTTTTATGAATATTCTTTTCAACAATGACGAATTAATTAAAATATTGGTTTACTTAATTATTGTAAATAATGTTAAATATTGTTAAATATTGTAAACACAATTTAATTCGATATTATATACATGAAAAATTTGTAAGATGGTCGTTTTTTGAAATATTTATTCGAAGTAAAAATGTTTCACAAAGCGAATTTATTAAATTACTACACAAGATTTGAGAAAAAAATAAAAGTTCACTTATATACTTATAATACGCACTCATACTTATGATATGCTATAGAATATTGTTCTAAGTATAAACAAATGGGTTTCTTTTTCACATATTTCATATACTTTTTCATACACATTTTTCGACGTCTCTATTAAGTAGAAGCAATGCGGTAGTTCTTTGATCCTCTCAGATTTTTTCTGTGACAGATATAATCTCGACAGAATGTTTCTCTGCTCCTGATATTTACAGTCATTTGTCATTTTATTTTGAATTTGTAGCGAGATAAATAGTTCTCTAAGTTTGAACACTTTAGTTCCGAATTATTAAATTTTCAGAACGGGATTCTTTAATGTAAGTTTGTCAGTTAAGTTTTTAATATACCTTCATTCTAAGATATTTTAAAATGGCTTTTTTTGTATAGGAAAACAATGTTTTGATTTAATTTGAATGCCTAAGAGTGACTGCTCAGAGAAGGAAACCAAGTCTGTAGAGAATAGTGTACATCCCGGTATATTGAAGTCTTAGAAAAAAAATACAGTTTTCAGCCAGAGCTGACGTCGCCAGCAATTGCGACAGGTGCGGTATTTCCATAAATGTCCCTGTGAAGTTCTGTAACTACGGTTAGCCCTGCAAGGGATATCCGAAACTTCATCAAGGGACAGGGTCTAGCTAAGGCTTACAGAAATTGGTAATCGTTTCCGGAAAAGATATTTCCTACATGACACTGGGCAGCGGGGGAGGGGAGGAACAGTAGGTTTGGTAACTTCTGGGTGCGTCCAGACGTTACTCTGTGAAACACGGGAGCTCTGTTCATAATAGGTGACACTGATTAGTAACGTGAAATGACAGACGCTTTCCCTAGTTTAAATTAGATAGGTTTTTTTTTTTTTTTTTTTTTTTTTTTTTTTTTTTTTTTTTAATGTTAATATATATTTTTGAGTTTCCTCTTAAGAATTGGGTGAGAGAGGATATTAGTAAGGTAATTTTTAGGACGGTTTCGAATATATCTGATATACTATTAGCTTGTTAGTGTGCAGTGAAAATATGGGTGTGACGCTGTACCTTGTTCCCCGCACTCGCATCAGTCTGAAGAAGCACAATGGAATTTATAAAGGTACAGACAAAAGGGACCATGACCAGTGAGAAAAGGTGTAGTATGGGGGTTGAGGGGGAATAGTGTTTAGAAGACTTTTGGGATTCAAGTATAAGTGTGTCGGCCTTTTGTTGAAGTTGTCCAATGTGTTTGCCAGTCTTTAAGTACATATATTTTTAGAAAATTGAAAATAATACACTAAGCAATAACAGAAAAAATTAAAGCATGATAGATAATGTGGTGAATTCGGGCAGAGATAGTATAGTTCTAATTTTCTTATACACTTATGAAATAGGAGAAATTAAGATAAAAAAAATTCCTGAAGACAATTATTTTTCGAACGAAATTGGTGAAATTTCTTTTGCTAGGAATTCTCTTGTAAATAACCTCAATAAAGAAAAGATTATATAATTATTTTTTTAATGATGTCTATACGTACAGTTGCAAAAGGAAAGTTTCTTAGAAAAAAAAAAATATGCATTGTCCTGAATTTTGTTCAATAAGTTAATACAAGAGTGACAAATTTTGATTTAATTATCAAAACCAAATATAATATTTATTATTTCCATAAAAATGTTGGATAATAACCAATTTTCATTATACTTTTGTGTTTGATCAAACTTTAATTTTTTAACAAAAATGAACTGAATTTTTCAAAAAAATATGTAATGATTTCTATAATTTTTAATAAAATGAAACCAAATAATCTGAAAATAAAATAAATAAAAAGAAGGTACAATTTGTACTTCTACAATTACATATATTTTTTTAGAGTGGTTACGTACCATCATTAAAGAAATTTCATAGTCATCCCTTTTAACAAAGAAAAACATTTTAAACGATGCAATTTCACATAATTTTATGGCACTTATAATAGACAAAAAAATTAAATAAGACTAGTTAAATTTTAGTGAAATTTTCACTATTATTAATACACTTATTTGATGAAAATTATGACAAAAGTACTATTTTAAAAGAAATCAATATTAAAGCATTAAAATTTTAAACCAAGTGCGCCTGTGAAATATATTTCATCAACATAAAATATTGGAATAATGTTAAAACAAAACTTAACATTAATGGGAACATTGTTAAAATAAAATGCTATTTCAGTCAAAGCATTCTAAAATATATTTATTGTGTAGAATTTCACGAAGGAAGGAAAGACGTAAAACAGATTTAGACTCCTAAAACAACAATTACAGAAATGTATTGAAATGGAATTCGGAGTTTGGAAGCATTATGTTGCTTGTTATTTTTTTTTATTATTGCCAGTGGAACTTTAAACCCTATTTTGTTTAAACGCCTTGAAGTAACGCCAGAGTTGCATACTGTCTGTTTTATGAATAAATCTTTAAAGAAAGCGTATGCATTTTATGTCTAAACTGATACATTTGAAATTATTGGTACATAAATTTTACATTTCGCTTTTATACATTTTGTTTATTTTAATGGTTTTTTTTAAATGCTCTTATATTATTTCTTGTGAAGGTACACAGTCTTCAAATATAAGAGAAAATAAGAAAACATTTAATTCGGTTCTCAAAAAAAATATTTTTCCCCGCTCAACAACGCAAATCTTTCTGACACATTTTCTCACTCATTTTCAAACATAGCATAATTATTGAAGTGATTTGTAATCACATATATATGTTTTAATTTACCGGTAAATGAATTATTACATCTTGAGTTAAGCAATTATTGTCTCAGATTGGCAGTTTTGTCCCATTCCTGCTCTGTTAATCTGAAAATTTGGTTCAAAATGCCAAATGTGCGTACTGTTTCTGAAAACATTTTTATTTATTGTGAAAAACGGAAAAATAGTCCGATTGAATAAAATACAAAATATGTGTCAAAGTAGACAACTTGGATTTTAAAACAACTTCAATGATGCAATTTCGGATTTTAAAAGAAAATCACATAACAGCATTCCTTAAACGCTTTAAAATGCGTTGTTTTAAAAAATAAAATAATTCCATGATAAAACTATTTTAAAGTAAAAATAGAAGTTGCATGCACGCTTATTTAAAGGTAATTATTTAAATAAACATTTGTGCTTTTTGTCTAAACTGTAACGTTTGGAGTTAATGGTACATAAAAATAAATCCCTCTTTTAGAATGATCGTTTATTTTAGTTGTAAAATATTATTTTATTTCTTGTATATGCACATACCATCTTTAAGCAAATTGCACTCTCGTAATTATGAAAGATAAAGGAAATACCGAATCGTGCAATTTTTTATATAAAAAAAATCAAATTATAACCTAGTAAATTATTTTTAACACAATCTAATGATTGGTAAATAATTCATACAAGTAGTAATTTATCCATTTGAGCGAAAATGTGTACAGCCTAACATTAGTACACAGAACCTCTGGTTTCTATTGAGCTATCCAATCGCACTCTAAACATGCGCTCTTCCAATTGGGCTGTTTGGACGACATCCCAGTAAATACAACATTCTACCATGCATTTATATTTTAATAAGCATAATATTCTTCAATGAATATTGTGTTTGATACGCTGTGGTCCAGATAACTCAGTCGGAAAAGCATTGGCAATTGAAATCAAAGGCTCTGGCTTCGGGTCCAAGCCTGGACACATTTTAACTCAGATGGAAAAATTAGCAGTAACAAAATACTTGGCAAATATGAATTAAATAGTATATTTAACTGTTCTAAACTAAAATTAAATCGACATTAATTATCATAATTTCATAATATCATAATATCATATTCATAATATCATAATAATAATTTCAACATTAATTATCATAAAACCTTGAAAATTTAAAGAAACTTTGTATCTGAAATATAGGTCATCAAAATGAAACATCAGCGCAACGTTAAAACAAAACTTAACACTTATGGGTACATTGTTAAAATAAAATGCCTAACATGCTAAAATATATTCGTGTAATGGAATTTTACGAAAGACACAAATACGGAAAACAGATTTAGATTTCTAAAACAGCAATTACAGAAATGTATTGAAATGGAAATCTCAGATTCAAAGAATTTTGTAAGTTTATTTCGCTGGCTCTGTATTCGCTTTTTATTATCAGTGGAAATTTAAAACGCTATTTTCTTTAAATGCTTTGAAGTAAAAATAGAAGTTATATGCTGTCTGGTTTTAAGGTAAATGGTTTAAGAATGCGTTTGTGTTTTACGTCAATAATACTGATACTTTTGCAATTATTGGTATATATAAAATGGTTTTTGTAATAAGAAATGTAGTTTATTTCATACATTTTGATTATTTTAAGAATATACATATTTTTTGATTGCGTCTATATTAAGATTTGTAGTTTTTTTTATCTATTTATGTGTTTTCTAATGTATATATTTTTTATTATAACAGTTAATATAAATTGTTATTACATGCCGTTATTAAATAAGAGGTCTATTTATTTTATCATAAATTTTTTTCGACTAAAATTGATTTGTATTATTTGTTCAAAGAATATGTACTATTCAATGTATATATAAAGTGCATTGATTTATGAATTAATATACTGTTACATGATGCGTATAAAATAAAAAATATATATACAGTTTAAAATTGACGAATTAGGCATTTTTCAAGATAATTATTTCCCGCTGCAGTGACCATTAAACGTAGATAATTTATACTTAATTAATAATAATTATACATATATATACAGAGTAAATTTACTGTGACATGATAAAATAGCAAACTATAAAAGTTTATGACCTTGCGTTAAATATAATTACAATTAAAAATTTGCAATTGAGCTATTTTTAGATAGTTATTGACGCAAACTACAACAGAGTCTCTGTGATTAAAATTTATATTTAGATCCCAATGATGGATTTTTAATACCACCATTTTTGACTAGCGTCTTTTCCCTTATTTAATTAGAAATTTTGTCACTTAATAACGTGATTACTACAGTTTAGAAATAATAGTGTTTTAAATTATTATCATTGGCACCTATGCCATAAAATTATCTTAAAAACAACATTTAGCTTTCATTTAGTAAAAAAAAAAAAAAAAAAAAAAAAAAAAAAAACGTTTCACAGCAAACTGAGAATTGACGTTGACGTAATATCGAATTTATTTATATACTAGAAAATTATAAATAGCATTATATAAGTTTTTAATTAACATTCAACTAATAATGTCTTCACTGAATTTTGGGTACATAGTCAGGCACGACAATTCTTATCTTCTATCACGTGTCTAATAAAATAGATTGGTTACTATTGCACATACATTAACTGTTGAACTTCTCCGTATTTGCGATGTACTATTTATCACTCCTTTAATATAGTTAACATAAGGAAAATATAAAGTAATTAATTTTGAATGCAATTTCGCCATTTCTCTGAAGATGTAACAACATATGTGTGTCTTGAATAATTATGTATTTTTTTATGAAATTCAAATATTAAAATACAAATACTTTGTTTTTTCAGTTCACAAGCGATTGTATAAGATCATATTTAGGTCCAAAGTAAATATTTTTTCATTTCTTTGATTTACGATTATTAATATATGAATATACGTCTATGTTCGCGTTATGTAACAGAAAACCTCTAATTTAGGCTATTAACGGGGCCGTGCACATTAAAAATCAAATCCCTCTATTTTAAATGGATTCATTTGGAAATTGGCAGACGAGTTAATGGCAAGCTCAGATAGTTATATACGGCAATACTTACTCATGAGATGCTTTTTACTTTCTTCTATCTTTACAAGAAGAAAGTATTGGATTCATGAAAAAATTCGAATTCTGGTTTTCGACTAATTTACAAATTTTAGGGGTTATAGTACCCGAAAAACATGTTTTTACAAAATGTCTGTCTGTGAGTTTGTGAGTATGTATGTCTGTGTGCTACACAAATTTTGTGGAAGAATGTCTCAAGAATTGATGAACGGAATTTAATAAAAAAATATATTCAGTTAGTCCCTGATATAAATTGGGGCTGATTATTTTTCGGCGTAAATCGCTCAACAGATGGTGCTGCTATGCAGTATTTTTCACGATTTCCACGAGAGCTCGATCTCCAGAACTAATGCACGGATTTTCATCAAACTTCAGATTCAGTTAGTCCTTGACAGGAATTGACGTTTTATACATTTTGGTGTAAATCGCTCAACAGGTGGCGCTACTATGCTATATATATTTTTTAATTTCTGCAATAACCATATCTCAAGAACTAATGCTTGGTTTTTTAAGAAACTTGAGATTCAAGTATTCCTTGATATGAATGAATGCTGTTTATGTTTTGGTGCAAATATAAATTGGGGCTGATTATTTTTCGGTGTAAATCGCTCAACACGTGGCGCTGCTATGCTACCTTTTTCAGAATTTCCACTATAGATCTATCTCAATAACTAATGCGCGAATTTTCATCAAACTTCAGATTCAGGTATATCTTGATATCAATTAGTGATGTTTTAGTTTTGGTGTAAATAGCTCAATAGGTGGCGCTGCTATGCTACTTTTTTCAGAATTTCCGCTATAGCTTTATCTCAAGAACTAATGCACGGATTTTCATCAAACTTCAAATTCAGATATACTTTGATATGAATTGGAGTTAAATTGATGTAATTTCTTCTATTATTTAAACGATTTAATTGACGTAATTTATATAGAAGAAAGTTTTCTGATGGTCACAACATACTAGTTATATATTACAATGGAAGTTGGAATGAATTGTAAAAGTTTGCTCAATATGTAAGTCGAAAAAAATATTTTGATAATTATGCTTCGTTTTTCTAAAAAAGTCACTGTACATTTTCATATTTTTAAAAAAGCCACCATTAAAATAGTCCTGAAATGCAACTTTTTATGCTAAAATTTATTTATTATTGTGCAGAGGATATAAAGTATAAATTTAAAAAGAAGCTGATAAAGGAGTGCGCATGGAACATTTAAATTGTCAGAAATGTGCGAAATTTTAATTTTTGAGAAAACCGCACTTAAGTAAAACAAACTGCAAATACATATACAGTTTTTACAAATATAAAAGCTTATACCTCAACGAAGAAGAGTCAGAATTGAAAAATTCTTTTTGTGCAGATAAATTTGAGCATCTAGTTTCATAATTCTCGAAAAGGAAAAAAAATCTATTTATCTGTCAAATTTCGTTATTTTGAAGGCCCACTGTCTTCTTAAGCAAAACAAATGTTTAAATAAACCCTGCATTGCGTCTTTGCAGTAAATGTATACCTTACATATACATTCTTTAACTTTGTGAGAGTTGAATTTATTTGTATAATAAATTATAAAGAGCGATCAATAAACTAAGCAAGACGAAAATTTATGTGCATAGATATGTTGAATAAATTCCGTTCCCTTTAAATGTAGTTCAAAAGTCTGGTCCTTTCAACTAACAGAAATGAACAATCATGTGGGGAAAGTAATATTGCTTGTGTATTTAAATTATTCCTTTAGCGGTCTGTGTTTGAATGCTAGTGATTCTGGCTTTCGTGTAATTCATCACTTTATTGAAATACTTCTCTGTTTTCAAACATGCATCTACATGTCACGAACAACTGTTTGAAATATATGCAGCTTGCTCGGCTTTGGAGGAATCTGCATGTATCAAATTACTAATGTTTCGAATAGCAGCCTCTGCTATTGTTTCCTTTCCTATTTAAAGTTTTCCACAGTACACTAATGGATGTTAGGGTATTAAACAATAGTTTAAACAAGAATTTTAGAAATAAATTCTTTGTGAAGTCAGTAAAAGGGGTATTAATTAAATTAACATGCAAAAAGTAATGCATTAATGTTTGCATGTATGTATGGATATATATATATTTATTTATTTATTTTTATATAAATTGATGCATGCTTGTATAAATAAAAGTTGCTGTGTAAAACCGAAATATATATTCCAAGATAGATTTTAAAATCCTAAGGTAAGATTAATTCACTTCCTCCTAAAGTATAGATTACTTTGTATTGTTAACAGTTGAAGTAGTTAGAATGTATTTAAATCCTATTTATAATAAATATTAAAATCATGTTTATATTTAACGTCCAATTAGATGCATATTTTATTTTTCACAGGGAAATTTTGAAAGTAAAATAAAGTAAAGTTATATATTTTACAGTATATAAGTTAAAGTAATAAAACTCTTGCATCGCAATGTACTTCGTTTATGTCGATTTTTTCGGCAGTGTCTACATTTTGCTTATTAATAAAGTATACTTTTAAAATTGCTTTTCTGGGTTATACAGATTTACCAAGAATTCAAATTACTAGCTATACTGATCTATACTAAGTATATTACAATTTTAAAACTTTTTATTCTTTAGCATAAATACGGACGGCATATTGACAAAACATTTGTAAATTCCAAAGTAATTACATGATTAACATCTGCGCCTCATTTACCTTCTTTCCAAAGATCCTTGTGTGATTAACCAATGTTTAAATTAGACGGGCGCTGCATTTTCTTTTATCTTTTTATTAATAAATCACCACTAGCGCACGCAACACGGCATCCGTCTATTTGCGTATTTTATTCTCTTTTCTTCTTTAATTAACTTATTTTTAATACATTTCTTGAGTTTAAATTTTATGTTATTACTAGACATTTTATTGAAGAAGATTATCATCAAAAGTTGATATTTAGTCTTTAAAATTTGTTAGCAAAACGAGTGTGTTTCCCGCCGTGTTTTTATGTTACTACAAACAGTGTTATATTAATTTTAATTAAATTACTCTATTATTGCCAATTTGGTGTTTATTAGTTTTCACTATTAGCATTAATTGTATTAAACAAGGATATTATAATTTTTAGGCTTTAAAATGCATTGGCGTATACTATAAACCACACGTGTTTTTATGTTACTACAAAGCGTTTTTTTTTTTTTTTTTTTTTTTTTTTTTTTTAACTTTCAAAAAATCAAATTTTTAGTTATTAATTAAACATATGGAGCAACTCGTGCTGTTTCGAAAAACATACATTGCATAGTCCTATTAAATGTTTTAGTACATTAAATTTGCGTATAAAATTTGCCTAACTTAATTAAAAGGACGTCGAAAATTTTATGTTGAAAGTGTTCATTATATATATATTTTTTTCAAAATGATTTTTCTAAATAATTTGTTTAAATAATTTTTTTTGCAGCTGCCATTTCAGCAAGAATATTAAAATTTTATACCAAGTTGTATCATCTCAAACAGTATCTTATAAATTACATAGTTTAGTATTTTATAAAAATATTTTTATGAATACCTAAATATATGTGAGAAAAAAAAAATTCCATTTCAAAATCATTGAATTTGATATAATTTTTTTAAATATATAATTGAAAAAAAAAATTAACCGTTACGCAAAGTTTTTTTTTTTTTTTAGTTTTGGGTGATTTTAAAGTAAGTAAATTTACAGTTTTCATCAACAGTACTCCTAAGTGAGGATTAGCAAATAAAAACGTTTTTTCAAGAAAAAAAAGTATTATAAACTGTTTCTTTATGCGGAACTCATAGATTTATTTAGCGCAACTTTATTGTAAAACCGCAATTTAGCATAAGGAAGCAAGTTATAATACATTTTCTTTTTTATTTATATTCAAAATAACATTTTACATTTTTCCAAAGTTATTTTCATTGGCATTATTTCATTGAAGCAAGTTACACTTGAGAGGAAACTCAATGTTTTCCCGACCTTATTCGACAGTGCAAAATTTATATTGTACAATCTAAGAATAACAGAGTGTGAATTTCCAAGTATTATTGTTGTCTATAAAATTCGTTTGTATGAATAATTTATAAGGTTATTTATTACAGCTTTATTAAAAATGCATATTTTAACATAAAGAAGACATATGTACTACCTTTTCTTTTTATTTATTTACAAAACAAGATGATGTTCAAATGTTTTAAAATTAAATTCATGCAAATCAGGTTATATGTAAGGGGTTAAAATCTTGCTGAGCTTAATCTACAATGCAAAATTTTATGCTGTACAATATAAGAATAACAAATCCAGCATGCCTGGTATTAGTGTTGTTTATAAAGTTTGTGCATATGATTGTTTTATAGATTTATTTATCAAATCTTTATTAAAAATCCACGATTTAATGTAAAGAAGAAAGTTATAATATCATTCCTTTTATTTGTCTGTAAAAAATCATTTTGTTTAATAATTGCATTCATTGAAAGCAAAATCCATTTTAGAGGATACTCAATGATTTCCTTAGCTTAATCTACAATGCAAAATTTTTGTTGTACAATCTAAGAATAACAAATTGAGCAACTTTTAGGTACTTGTTGTTTATAAAATTTGAGTGCATGATTAGTTAATAGATTTATTTATCACAACTTTATTAAAAATCTATAATTTATTAAAAAAGGAGTAAGTTGTAATACCCTTTTTTAAATTTATTTGCTAAAAAATATTGTTGTTTCAAAATTATATTCATTCGAAGCAAGTTACATTTCACTTATAAATTTATTTATCACATATTTATTAAAAATCCATAATTTATTACAAAAGAGAAAGTTAATATACTTTATTCTTATTTATTTGTAAAATAACACATTAAAATGCTTAAAAATCACTTTGTAAATAAAGACTTTTTTATTTTTATTTTATTTTATTTTATTTTTTTTTTTTTGTAATATAGGAATTTTTAATATAACCAAGAATAAATTCATAATATAACCTCTTCAGCATTACTCATGGTTCCAAAATGTATTTCCTATTTAAAAAAAAAATCATAACAAATATATATATATATATATATATGCTTCCGAGATTTAAAGAAGCATTTATAAAAAACATTTTTTTTTTTTTTTTTTTTTTTTTTTTTTTTTTTTTTTTTTTTTGCATTCCGTAATTTTCGCAAAATTTTGGGACTAGTTTTTACAGTGTTTTAATTCTATTTCTATGTCTGAATAATGTATTTTTTTTTATTTCTATCAATTCTTCAGTAAGTATTTTCATGTTGAGCAAGCATGATTAACAGACAGTCATGGTAAATTAACATAATTATCATTAACATTAACTATGATATTACTTTGCTACTCCTCCATGCGTAAATGCAGTTACGCAGCTGACAATGTTTACCCGAGAATTTCTAGTATGGAAAAACCGATATTTCGATTCGAGAAAAGTTATTAGTATATTTTAAAGGCTTTCCGGAAACGTTTCCGAAAATTATGGATATCAAAAGAAACTTCGTTTTTTTTTTTTTAATTTTTTTATATTCAAATTTTGTTAGTTTTGGAAGATTTTAAAGATAAATAAAAGATTTTTGAATCATGGACGACTCGAAAGAAGAATTCTTATATTTCCGTCCGTTATTGTAATATATTTTTGCATATTAAGAAACATTTTTGTCTTATTTTCTTAAAGTTCTTTCCCGAACTTACCTACGCGCAAATATTGTACAATCTAAGAATAAGCATTATAGTTGGTGATAATACATATCTCTGCAGTTAGTTAATAGATTTCTTGAAAATCCACAATTTATAATAAATAATGTATTTTTTAAATTTATTTGCAAAACAACAAGTTCCACTTTGTAAAAATTATTTTCCTTCAAACCAATTTATATTTTGAGGACCGCTTTCTCCAGCTTAACCTATACCGTAATGTGGAGAATACTATCTCTCTCACTACATACAGATATCCGTAAATGTCATTATTTTAAAAATAGAACGCTATTGATTGGATTTATGAAGGAATGGTATTGTCATTCTACTGTAAGAATCATAAAGCCGCGGATTCAGATATTTATAAATTGTCTCATTTCATACTTATTTCATCGTAATGAATGATTATTAATAAAAACACTGATAAATAATGGAATTTTAACTCCCTTCAACAAGGAATTAAAGGTATGATATATTAAAATAGTACATATTTCTCATCACATAATTTAAATATTTTATTGAGTTCTACATTTAAATTGAAATTTTATAACACCATCTTTTACAACGAAAATAATTTGCATTCATTTTTATATATTGTAATTTTATGTATATGTATACAGTGCGTGTAAAAACTTTAAGGACAGCAAAATATATAAATTGTTTTGATAAATTTCAAATTTGATGAAACAAAGTTGACTATAATGGGTATCATAAAGTTCAAAAGGTCAGAAAAAGTAAGCAAAATTCATCTGAAGTATTTTATTACGAAAATAAAGTGAGTTTAAAAAACACTATTTCTGCCTGTGTAAAAACTTTAAGGAGAGCAAAATAAAAACAATACGGTAACGAAAAAACGAACTCTTAATATATTATGAATCCTCCATTGCGTTTAATAACTGTAAATATTCTATCTGTCATGGATATTATTAATTTTGGCACAGTTCAAGACTGGTTTTTACCATTCATCTTCAATCGTAGATAGGAGTTCTGAAGCTGGGGGAAAATATCTTCAATTTTTATAAACTCTCTCCACAAGTTCTCGATAGGATTTAGATCGGGACTTCTGGGTGGCCATTGCAAAACTTCATTATTTTTCTTCTGAAATAAGAGTTTTATCTCACGCCTTGTGTGGACAGGCGCGTTATCTTGCTGATAAATCCATTTTTCAGAAAGTGCTGCCAGAAGTGTGGCAACAGGTGAAAGATGGTCAGAAAGAACTTTTAGATATGCCTTTGAATTAACTTTTCCTGAAAAAAATGCAAATTATCCCACGCCGTTACAAAAAGCAGCTTCATGTCATAATGGATCCGACAACTAACTGACGTTTAAAAAAAAAAAAAATTTAATTTTCTCAAATCAATCCAATAATATTTCAATGCATCGGGACCATCTAAGTTCCATTTCTTTTCATCGCAAAATATAGTCTGTAGCGATTTGTCGTCCTAAGTTATCACTTGTCTTGCAAATTGTAAATGCTGGATTTTGTGGCTAGTCAATAAAGGGGGTTTACACAATTTGAATGCGGACTGGATATTCCGAAATTGATTAACTGCTTTGCAGATTGTTTTCTTTTAACATTCTGAACCCAGTCGTTTGTAAAATTTCTTTACTTGAGTATTTTTCAGTTTATGCTAACTTTAAAACTATCTTTCATCTCTGTGTGACTTTTTGTCTGCCTATAGCGTTTTTTTCCTATATACTCATTTTTTAAGCTTAAGAAATTATTCATGATGATTTTAGATCTTCCTATCTCTTTTGCAAAGGACCTAAAACTAATTCCTGATAAGGCAAAAGATTTACCGCACTTTTTTTTCATATTCAGTCGGTTTAAGTACTTCTGTCATTGTTATAAAACTAGCAAAATAATAAATGTATGGAAGATACCACTTCTTTGACATTTAATGTACAGAATTATTTTTAATCTTCAAATCTTCTATCGATATTTAAAATCTTCTTTTCTTTGGAATATTTAAAATATTAAATTTTTTATGTTCACTGATAGTTTCAAGATCCTCAAAATCTATACATTCCCATACATTTATTAGCCCAGTCGTAGGGAAGCAAAAAAAGGTCGAATTCGAAATTAATTAGGGGAAAGCTGTAAATTGTTTTAATCCATTTCGTTTAGGTCTAGAATGAATGTACGAAGTCCCCCCCCCCTCGTATTAGGTGAGCGATAGAAAATATGTACAGATTTATAGTCGAAAAACAGGTTTTTTTTAAATTATATAACAGTATATATATAAAAAAATACTTTATCAAAAACATTGTCATTAAAATTCAGAATAAAATGAGTACTCACATTCAATATTTTAGTTGAACATTAAGCTCACAATTTTAGCTTAAAGTTGAGCCTAAATCGCTAACCAAGAGCTTGAAATCCGAACAAGCTAACTTGCTTCTAATTTTTATAAACATGTTTTTTTCTTATGATTATTATTGAGGCATTTACGATATTTTTGTAATTATTTTAGCTCATTATTTTGGATAATTTGAGAATTACGGTTTAACCTCTTGATTAGGGGCCCAGTGGTAGGGGATGAAAGAAAGGCCGAATTCGAAATTAATTTGGGGAAAGCTAGGAATTATTTAATCCTTTCGAAATAGGTCGGAAATTAACAAAAATACATGTATATAAAAATTGGAAGCAGTATGGACTGATAACTTGATCTCTCCTGGCTTTAGCATGGGATTTGCAATTTAATTGCGGCCTTAATATGGAACAAAAATATTAATGTGGGTACACATTTTATTCAGGAATTTTAGGCTTCACAACCTTTGTATTGAAAATTGTTTTGACAGAGTTACCTGTTTTGAGATATTATTAAGTTTACTTAGTCTCTCCTGGCTTCAAGGTCTTGATTGGTGATTAAGGCAAATTTTTGAAATAGAATTGCGACCTTAATTATGAACAAAAATATTAATGTGGGTGCTCATTTTATTAACTATTTTAAACTCTACATCAGCTGTACTGACAATTTTTTGATAGAGTTAGCTGTTTTGAGATATTGTTACGGTAACTTGGTCTCTTCTGGCTTCTAATTCTGCATTAGCAATTCAGGTACAATTTTGAAATATAATTGAGACCTTAATGTTGAACAAAATTATTATTGTAGGTATACATTTTATTCAGAATTTTAAGCTGTACAACATTTGTATTGACAATGCTTTTGATAGCGTTAGCTGTTTTGAAATATTTTTAAGTTAACTTGGTCTCCCCTGGCCTCAAGCTCTTGATTAGCGATTAAGACAAACTTTTGAAATAGAATTGCGATCTTAATGTTAAACAAAAATATTAATGTGGGTACTCATTTTATTTAGAATTTTAATCTCTACAACATTTGTATTAACAATGTTTTAGAATAGAGTTAGCTGTTTTGAGATATTGTTAAGGTAATTAAAAAAAAAAATCTGTTTTTCGAAACTAAATATGTACATATTTTCTAACGTTCACAAACTACGGGAAAGAAAACATAGTACGTTCATTTTAGAGCTAAACTGAAGAGATTAAAACAATTTCCAGTTTTCTCCTAATTAATTCTGATTCCGACTCTCTGACTACGGGGTGTAAAACTTTCAAGTAGAGTTGAGACCTTAATGTTCAACAAAAATATTCAGTGTAGGTAGTCATTTTACTTAGAATTTTAAGCCCTACAATATTTGTGTTGACAATGTTTTTGATAGAGTTAGTCGTTTTGCGATGTTGTTACGGTATTTTTTTTTTAAAAACGTGTTTTTTTTACTATGAATCTATGCATATTTCCTAACGCTCACATAGTACAAGGGGGGAAAACATAGCATATTCATTCTAGACCTAAACTGGGGGGGATTAAAACAAATTCCAGCTTTCCCCTAATTAATAACAAATTCAACCCCCTAAACTATGGACTATATATCAAAATTACCTGTGAGAAATAAACTTAATACTCACTTTTTTCTGACGCATAAATATTTAAAAACAAATTTACATCATAAATATTATTATTTTACACAGAGGAAATGTTATTTTGAGTTTTATAGACACTCCATCCAACTAATAAGACTTCAACTGGTGCGGGGCCTTTCGAAAACGCATCGTTTGTCCAATGGTTGCGCAGACCCATACCAGAAACTAACGCACAATTTCTGGTATTTAAATGTGTTTCCAACATTAAAACATTAATGTACAGAACATGCAATATTTTTAGCCCTTATACAATGTCATCTTACATTTGTTTTTAGAACAAACACAATATATATATATGTATATATATATATATATATATATATATATATATATATATATATATATATATATATATATATATATATATATATATATATATATATAATCATTTATTTTCTTTTATGATGCGCTATTAGGAGCTAAATTTTGTCATTTTAGACATAATGCAAACAAAATTTGATACAATAACGCATCTTCACTGTGAATTAACTTGCAAGTTTCTCTGATGATTCCGTGGGTTATTCAAAGTTTCTTATTTTACATACTGGTTTCCTATGTTCATATCTTCTTCCTCTTTAGAATTTTACCATTTGTTCATATATTTGTGATTTAATCTTTATTATATATATATATATGTGTGTGTGTGTGTTAGATTATTCTAACATTGGAAGGTTTTACTAGTGAACGAAATAACGGGTTGTTATGTTACCAGTAGTGCAATGTTGAAAATAATAGAAACACAGGTAGAGTTGAATTCTTATTGACAAAAATAACGAATTTTTGAATTTTAACGAAGATAATGTTTCGTAGTAAATCAACATGGATATTGGAAAGTAGTTGAAGTCATCGAGTGGTAGGCCAGGTAATACCAGGTAGGTCCAGTGTAGGTTTCTCCGGAATAATTGAGACAATGCATAATTTAACTCAGGATTTTATTGAAAAAACTTTCGGCGGTGCAGTTTCCACCAATTCATTTTAATCAAGCAATCGCTACGCAGTATTTAATTATTGAGTAAGCAAATTATAGATAATAGAAAATATCAGACGGCGACCAGGAGAAGTTATCAAAGTAGAATTACGATAAATTCTGCGGAAACACAGAGAGTATCGACTTTTTGTTCATCAAGTGTAAGAATAGAAATATGACATAGATCGCGCTATCAACCAAGGAATAATTAAGAATATCACGTCATGAAAAAAGTGCGGACAGAGCAAGAGGATGAATTTTAAGGGAAAAAGGATAACCTCAGAAATGCGCTGAAAAGTAAAAATGGAAGCTAAAAGAATAATATAGAAAGAAAAAAGCGCGGAAATGGAACATTTAATTAAAGAATACTAAAAGCGTAATATTTAAGCAATTTAGACAGACAAGTGAGACATTAAATTAAAGGGAATTTAGCAGAGTTAACGATAGAGATTATTTAAGGATAAAGATTTAGTGAATATAAAGTAGTAATTTAGAATAACATAAGGAAACCGTGGAATTAGATCTAATAATGTAACATATATATAAAAGTTTTAAAATTTCCTTATATGGCATTTATTTTTTTAAATAAATTACTACACTATTTCCGCATATTAATCAATCTTCTCTTTATATGATCTTTATTTTTTTATGATTATATAATTGAAAATAAAAATTTTATAAAATAATGGTAGCAACATTCTTACAACAGTACAACACATTTTACTGATTGATAGCAAACAATAAACCTTTCCAAATAGCATCGCATCTCATATGCCGAAGATAATTTTACAAAAAATAGTTGTTCGTATTCCTGATAACGGAAGCTGGTATATAATTAAGGAATAGCTAATTTACTAACTTTTTAAAAGGCATATAAATAAGCAAAATAACATATTAATATCGAACATTTGAAAATGTTTTGAAAAAAAAAAATCTTTTTTTTTCTTTTTCTTACAATAACTTATTTATTTTTCACATTGTTTAATTAATATACTTTAAAAACATTTTTTCAAAATCTAACATTTAATTATTCACGTCTTTTCTTCTTGTTTTACAAAGCTTTGTAATTTCAATTAAGTATTCCAGAAACTAATTCCAGAACCTATTCAATCACTTTACGATCTCACTTTAGGTTTATTTTCAGAGTACCATATATTTATTATTATTATTATTATAATTTTAAAAAATTTCGTTTTGGAACTCATGGTCTTTACTTTTACAAGCACTTTACAACAACCATTTTCAAAATAATCTTCTCCTTATTTAATCGTAAGAAGGAAAAAAAATTGCTATTTTATAGCAGAAGATAAAAATTTTTAAAAATAATGTTAGTAAAATACCTATAATAGTACAACTCAATTGAACTTCGATCGATATCAATTAACAATAATTTCTAAAGAGCGTCGCATCTCGTACGCCAAAGCCATTTCTACAAAAAAAAAAAAAAAAAAAAAAAAAAAAAAAAAAAACTAGTTCATATGCCTTGTGGTGAAGACTGGTTAATGATTAAGCAATATTTAATTATCAAACTTATTCAAATATAAATAATTAAACAAAAGAACATATTAAATTATAATGTTTGAAAATATTATGAAAAGAAAATTTAACTTTTCTTGCAGTTAATTATTTATATTTAGCATTCGTTAATTAATATCCAAATTCGAATTTTAAAAGTTTATAATTAAAAAAATATCTTGTTACATGCATGAGTTGTGTTAATTGAAAATATAAAGCTTATCATAGCTGGCCTTTAACCAAATTCTATATAATACGTAATTTTGTTTTGTGTGTGTAAGTGTAAAATTTACAAACGAAGTAAGTGTGAAAACGAGTTGACCCCAATTTTAACAAATATTTATAGAGAAAAAAATGAAAGTATACTAAAAATTAAATTATGAATATTTCAATCATTTTACTAAATTACATTCGTATAAACTTCGCAAACTGTGCTATATTTTGGCTATTATATGAAGGTATCTAATAATCTACGTCGATGCCATTTTCTTTAGTATGTTTGAATTTTATTTCATGCTGAATGTTTCGTGTATTTATTTAATCGGTTCTATTAAACTAGTAAAATCAGAATCTTACCATTAGCGAAATCTTTTTTTAAAAATTTTACTTAATGTGTTAACTAAGCAGTAATCGTGGTGGCTCTTGTTAGGTTTACTCTCAATAAATGTAATAATCGGTATTTTAGAGAATAAAAACTGTTAGCTCTTTGAAATATATAAACCATTATAATACATTTCGTATGTCGTAATAAAAATAAAATTTATTGCGGATATGTGTGCAGAAATCTGTTACATTTATAAAACATTTTAAATTAAATAATTTTAGATTTAAATTATATTAAATTACGTTTAAATAAAAATTTGTTGCTTTCGTTTAATTAAATTATTATTTTTTCTTTAAATTATAACTAACTAATAGTATAAATTCATTATACTAGTACTTATTAATTTTAGGTTTAACTTAGTGTGACGTCTTATTTAAAATAATGAATAGTAATATTTTAAATTGGTTTAACCTATTATACCTCAAAATATTAATCCTTAACATGCCCGCCTTTATAATTATCTTCCTACATGTATGAAGATATATTAGAAAATTTATATAAAAATATGGAATTTGGTTGGTTGGTTGATTTTGACGGCCGATTATCTACACTAGGGATATAGGCTCGAGGGGGGGGAGTGCCCTTCGTGGGGGTCTTTCTAAGGGAACCTAACCCGTATTTACGCATGGAAATCCATGGCTCCAAGAAAACCACGAAAACTCCGAACGATTATGCCGACGGGCGCGATTGGGATCGAACCCAGCGCTTCCCGCCTACCAGCTTCGAGAACAGAACCTCTCAGCCACTGGTGGGGCAATATGAAATTTGGATAAGCGTTTTCGTTTAAATTCCTGTCATAATCGTTTGTTATGGATTAAAAAATATTAGGGAAAAAATAAAAATTCATTAATTGTGATTATTTTACTATTTTTAGTTGAATTATTTTATAATAAATTTTACCTTCTTACTGAAGCAACTGAGTTACCGATTTATAACCTTAAAAAAACTATTTACAAGAATAATTATAATTAGTCATAAGGAAACCCGTAATTTTCACAAAAAAAATTAAATACATGTATTAAAAATAAATCTGTAAATGGAAAGTTTCGGTAATTGAAAATATTTCATATAACATTTTAAAAGAGAAAAAAGCAACAGCTATGTAATTAATTGCGTAAATAGACAGTTTAAAATTATTTACCTTCAACGGATTCCCTGTGCTTTCTGTGCTGTTTTATAAGTGATGGAGAAAATCATTTTTTAGGAAAAATAAAATCTAATTTTTTATTAGATATACTGAATAAATATTAAATTGTATTACTTTTTTTATAACGTTAATTGAAAACACCACGGAAGCACAAAGGATTAAATAAATTTGAGCATGAAGATTCTAAACTGCTAGCAACTTTTTTTTAAAGCATTTTATTATTAATAACAGTAACAGCATTCTTGAAATAATAATTAACTGAGAAGATCAAATTCGATTAATTTCCACAGTCTTTAACCCTCTCGCTGCGTAATTGTATTATTAAAATTGCTGCAAAAATTGCATCTTTTAGGAAATTTTATTATTTTGTCCCCTGGTTTATCAAAACAAAAATATTTGTCTAATTTAATCAAAAATATTCTTAAATAAGGAAAAAATTACACTTAAAAAAATAACTTGTGGGAATAATCAAGGAGGGTTAATTAGACGGAAAACTGCATCCCCGAGGGATCCTCGGTTTGCGCAGCAAGAGGCACTTAATCACTTTGTTTAAACACAATCTTCAAACCATTTACTTATATTGTAGGAAAACATCCTCTTCGTCATGCACAAGTAGTTGTGTTGTTCGATTTAAAATATCTCAGAATGGTTAGAAGCAGTTAAATCTTAAGTTAAAAAGGGGGATTTATGGCTTCAAAAAGGCTTACGTACTGTAGCTAAATTTCAATACTAAATTGTCTTCTTAAGTTTCTAAATCATCAGTTCAATTCATCAAATAAATAAATTATGAAATATTTACAATATTATTTACGAATTGGGCAATTAATATTTTGAAAGGCCGTTAGAAATATAAAAAATATGAGATTCTTTTGTCTGAAATTGAAGCTTACGTTTTCCTTTAATTTCACTGTTTAAAAATAATTTTATTACTTTCTTATAGTTTAACGCTGACGATATAGATAATGTAATTTAAAAATAACACGAAATTTCTAATTCCGAAACAACCGTGCGATTTTTTTAAACGCTTTTTTAATATAGAAATATATCTTTTCCATAGTTGAAGATTTCTACGATTACATAAATTTTGAGTCATAGGAAATGTGTGAATCATGCATTAATACAATTTTTATTTCAATGTTTGATAATTCTTTTTTAATATTTTTAAAATACTTGAAATGGTTTAAACTTAACTCTTGCAGGGGAATTATATAGTAGAAATGTACTTTCTTTAGAAATTTAAAAATAGTTCTACAATTAGAAAAGTAGTCTTCGCACGCATGGAATAAACAAATTTTGCTAATAAATATGCAATTTATACATGTATTTTTAAATCAACGTTATAAATCTACCTTTCAAAAATGAAAATGAAAGCTAAATATTTAGCTATTTATTTTATACCTTCAGTTTTTAATAAAGCAGGTGCACGCATGTGTGAGTTCTTAATAACTACAAAATAAACAACTTCGTATATCTCAGGACGCGCATTTTAATTGAAAATTCAAATAACCATTCTTTCGAAGAACGGCTTTTGAATATTTTAACAGTTTTCGCGCAATTGTTACTTTCTAACTCATGCCATAAAACTCAAGCTGCATTTAGTAATTTTCCAAAATTAAACTCAATGGAGCTTAAAAGTTTGCTTCCATTAAAAGATTTCGGATATAATCGCTGTATCTGAAAATAAATTGCAAATCTAGACTGGATAATTACTAAAAATTGAAGTTCGTAAGATATTTCGAAATGGTTTGTCAGAAGATTGGTTGTGTATGCCTCGTTGCATAATTTTGAGATCATTAGACTGGAATTAGTTATTTTATTTCCATCTGAAGGTTTTTTTAATAGATTTAATGAGAAATATTGAAACATATTTTTATGATGATACCGCAAATAAATTATAAAAGTCTTTTCTCATGTTTTCTATTTTTCGTTAAAAATGTGAAAATATTTTGTTGATAGAATGTTGCTATTAATGGAAATTAGAAATCAGTTAAAATGAGCTCTTATTTTATATTTTATTTCAAGAAATATTTCGAAATGCAGGCAAAAATGATGATTTGATACTATGTCTTTTATTAACACGTATTTAAATATTATTATTTTTAATACTATTGTCCAGTTTAATTTAATTCGATAGTACTGAATATGCTTCAATAAAAATTCTTTTTCGAAAAATAAAGTACTACAATCTGACAGTTTTTTCCTTTAGATATATTTTTTACTGCTAAAAACTTCGAACTTTGGAGCTTTTGAGCTTACTTTGGAGCTTACGATATGATGAAGATATTTTACATGCAGTCAAACAAAAGGGTAAATAAGATTATTTTGTAATTTACCATACTGTAAGTTTTATTTTACATAAAAAAGATCATGGAAGCATTGTTTCAAATCCATTTTGGAATGGAATTTATTTCTTTAATTATTATCAAAACTTACTGAATATTAATAAAATCTAAATTTGTGTTATTTTTGCCGGTTTGCACAAAGTGCACCTTTGTATTTTTATATAAATATCATTCATTCATTGTTTACAATAAAGTAATTCTTTATTTCGTTATTAGTACATTATAAAAAGAGATACTCAGTGGTAAAATATACAACTGGAAAATATACAGCAAAAGCTATGTTTAATATTTCTTAGGCTTTTCTTTTGGGCTAGCTTATGCATCGTGAAATCAGAATGTGATCGGTAGCCACAAAGAAAATTTAAAGATTAAAATTCAGCGATATCTACTGTGAGTTTCTTACCTTATATTTTCGTCATATTACGGTATCTTCGAATATTCCACAAAAAGTGATAGAATTTCTGAAAGAGAAAAAAGAAAGCTAGTTAGAAATCCCTTTATAAATTCTATTAAAATTTGTCATGCTTCAATATTTATACTGCATCATCAAGGAAAATATTCTGAAACGGATAATATTTTACAACTCTTAGCTACAATTAGTCACATTTAGAGATTTAATCAGCCGACAAAGCAACATATAAGGAGATGCTTTGCCACATAACGAATAAAAAATAAAATTTTAAGCTTTTTATTTTAAATGAGATAAGTGGTTCTTAAGCTTTCATCAGTTGCTGCAAACACAGTCCTAAAGTATTCGGATATTTAAACGACATTGATTTGTGAGTCAGTCTCTCTGATTTAAAAAAAAATATCAGCGTCGCAACGTTTGATTACGCATATCCTACTAAATAATCTGATTAAAACGTAATTAGCAGGTTTTGATTTTAATTTGTGATACATTGTATTTAAGTTATAATCAGCTACGAAAATCAGAACACTAAGGTAATTTTCAACTAAAAGATATTGATTTATGACTCCGGAAAATCAATACGATTTTTAACAACATTTTCAGCGATACTCCATGAAGCATATCCACATGATTTCTAGAAAATAAATGTCCATACTGGATTCTGTAAACAGCATGGAAAGTAATTGAACGCTATTCATGCTTGTTAATAGTATATCCTGTAAACGGTATGGAAAGTGATTGAACTCCATTCATGTATTTCGTTAGATTACAAGTGCAGCTTTGTAACTTCATTGTGTTCACCTTTCTCTAAAACAATAATGAGAGATTTTTTGAGTGACATTGGGTTCCGACGCACGTTCTATCCATCAGACCTGCGTCACATCATTCAAAATTTGTCCTTGTTAATGTTTATGGCAAATTAGAGCAAAGAAAATAAATTAAACTCCTTCAATTATGTAGACAACACTTCTCACAAATGCTTCTTAAAAATACGTGTTAGTAACATTTAAAACGTTACGCTCTGAAAAAAACTGACTAAAACGTTTAATATGTAACCGAGTGCAATTCGAAAGCTTTCCTTTGATTTCTTTTGTCAACGCTATGTCAAATAATTCGTAAATAATTCTAGCCAGAGTGATTTTTGGGTTTAATGGCATTATAGAATCTTTAATCTATTATAAAGGATTTTGAACATCATATAAATATCACAAGAGTTTATCAATGTGTTTAAAAATCCTAATCAAAATCTTAAGAATGGAAAAACTAAACACGCAGAAACACTGTTCTTAAGGTGCAAAGGTTGTCGCTGTGAATACGTACACGATGAAGACAGGAACAGGGTAATTATATACAGTAGTATGAACGCCTTTCCGCTTCTTGAGGGAATGTACACAATGGCAGCATTTGAATTCATAGTGGTGGATCTTTTTCATGGGAGAAATGCATGAAAGATAAATTTTTTGTAAATTCTTTTGCATGCTAGGTTTTGTGAGGGTTGATTTTGTAAAAAAAAATTAACTTTCAATATTTAAAGAATGTGTTTATATCATAAATATATTTTTATTTTGGTAACACGGGGGTAAGTCAAAAATAATCTGCAATTTTGACATAACTCTTCTTACAATGTTCATACTGACCTCTGTTCTCGTTTATTGTATTGTTATGCTGTGTGGTCATGCTATAAAAGATTGATCGTAATTCCTCCATTTGTCTTTGTTTTTGTTGTTGCAGATAGATCATGGCCGCTCCTTTAGAGTTTTGCATCAAAGAGGAGCAACGTGCAGACAAGTTTTGTGCGCGCTAACTTTGAAAAAATAAATAAATAAATAAATAAAACTTTGAATACTTAAAGAACGTGTTTGTATCATAAATATATTTTTATTTTGGTGACATAGTTAATACGAGGGTAAATCAAAAATTATCCGCGATTTTACATTACTCTTCTCACATTGTTCATACTGACCACAGCCCTCATTTATTCTATTGTTATGCTGTTGAGGTCATGCTATGAATGTTTGATGGTAATTCCTCCATTTGTCTTCCTTTTACTGCAGATAGATCATGGCCGCTCCATTAGAGTTTTGCAGCAAAGAGGAGCAACTTGCAGTGTGAAGGTTTTTGTGGTCGGATGGCGTATCAGGGGCTGTAATCCATCGAAGGCATATAACGCAATACTAGAACAGTACCTTGCCACAACGGAGAGTCTACAAATGGATTGAAAAAATCAAAATTGGTCGAAAAATTGTTACGCATGAGGAAGGGGCTGGACGACCGTGTACGGAAAACAAGTGAGGACAGCATTGAGCGTGCACGTGATATCGTTCTGATCCCAATAGTCCTGATCTTGCCCTTTTGGACTACCACTTGTATGGTCCACTCAAGGAGGCATTAAGGGCCGTCGATTTATCTCGGACAAAGAATTGAAGGCTGCATGCGTGGCTCGCAGGGTCACGGTCTCAGCAAAATACCCCATTTTCTGAGGGCAACAGAAACGATCTACCAAGTGCGTTCAAAAGCAAGGGGACTATATTGAAAAATTATTTTTACGTTAGTTTCCTATTTGTATTGCTATAAAATTTATAGCTACAACGCGGAAAATTTTTGAATTACCCTCGTATATATATTTAAGATGTACTTTTAATATAGTTTTATTTATATTTCTATTTTTAGTATTTTGAGATAAGATTAATTATTATACTTCTTCGCAAAGCGAAATTAAGAGATAAGGTATTTTCAAAAATGCAGCAGACTTTTCATAATAGCCTAAAATAATGAATGTAGATTTTCATTATCTATAGTACTTTTTAAAATCTCATATGGAACAGAAAACCGAATCGTTATCGCTGAATTTTTTATGAAAATATTATTTCATAAAATTTGGTTATAAAATTAAGTTTTCTTTCCACGTGAATTAAATGCATTTTAAAATACATACACAAGGATTAAGACCTCAAGTACTCATTTAATGGAACATGATTTTCTTTATCATTTTGTAAAATAATATTTTAATTGAATGAGTAAAAAAATCTATGTTTTGTTTTTAAGGCATAATTTTTTTTTATTTCTGTAAGAGTTTGTTTTAACTATGAGAATTTTCATGCATGAGTAATTATAAATGTATATTTTATACTACAAAATGCATCTTTAAATAACGTTTATTTTAAGAATTAATTATTAATTCCTCTAATACGTAAATCCCTCTAAAACCAACTCTACTTAAATTAGTACTTTTTATTGTAGTAACTTCTAATTTCGCAGGGAAACTGTTATTTATTGTAAATACACTTATATTCACTGCTACTCGAGATAAAATAACATAGAAATAAAATACTCATTTATAGTCGCAATTTTCCTATTGCATTCGAAATATCTTAAAAAAACACAATCATATCATTTTTAGAAAGTATAAAGGTAAATTCCAAAATCACATCTCTTATTAAAATCAGCTTAATGTTGTGATGACAAGGAGAAACGTTGCATTATTTACAGCTTCCGCTTATTACGCGTAAATAAAGTATTAGTGACTGATAAGATACTTTAACGTGATTAAAATATTAAGAACTTTATCAGTTATTCATCATATCTTTGACTGATTTGTAATAAAGATAAGAATTAAAAAACTCTTTCATAAAATTATTGGTAATATTGGGGAACATTTTCAGTAGAGAAAGGGTATTTTTATGAATTAATTTATGTTGTCTGTGTTATTATGAATATTTTCATCCAGAATTGTTAAAAATCAATCATCTTTTAAAAAAAAATAAACAAAACATTGTTTAAAATTATGAAAATAAACTTGAAAAGCATACAATGGCGATAACGGCTTTTAGCATTCCGATGACACTGAAAACGTTGCATTATTGATAACTTCTCATTGTTACGCTAAAGTTGAGCGTTAATGATCGATGGGGGAATCTAACGTCCATAATAGATGAAATACTTTAGCAGTAATTCTTCACACCGTTTATTGATTTGATTAAAGATCTAAATGAAGAATATTTTGCGTGGAATTTATGTTAGAAATAGGAAACATTTTAATAGTAACAACTTTATTGTGATGTCTTATTTCTATGATAAACGATACTTCGAAATTTAATGAAATGAATTTGATATTAAAGTTTGCAGTAAGTTTAAGGCTTCCAGAGATTTATTAATTCTGACGCTAGTGTCCTCTTAGTTCTTTATAGATTTATTTTTATAACTTTACCTTTTATTGTCGTATTTTTGATTTTTCCTACTATTTTTTTATACTGAAGGACAGTAATTACTAATTACTTCAAGAAAAAGATTTTTTGAAGAAAGCGTTAAATATGCAAATCAAAATTACAGCTACTAGACAGCCATGCGAGTGACATACTCGCATAGCTGTCCGTTTTGAAAGTACTACGAATGAATTAGTTCTAAACTTTAAACATTCATAAAACCTAAACTACAATTTACCAAAAACCTAAATGTGATGTTAACTTTAGTTGTTTGTATTATAAATTTCGGAGTTTGGTACAATTTCTGTATGAAAACGACAACTACGCTTGTTTTAAAGCTACAAATTTGAGGGCGATATAATTTCCTGTCGGATATATATTTCCGTTTCATTTGTGATATTTTTTAAATTGCGCACTATTACGTTTTAAGAAATAAAATTAACGTCGACTAATCTCTCAATGTAATTAAAATTAAATTTAAAAATCCGTTATGTTTAATCATTAGTCTTTAATTTAATTTTAGATGTATAGCTTACAGATGTAATACTATAATATATTTTCCTAAGCAATGCATCTATGGACCCTTTCCATAATTTGGTGCACTGTAAAAAGACCAATATTTTTTAATCAACTGAAATTTAATATAACCAAAAACGGAAATACGAGGCGGTATCAATAAGTTTTTGCTCTTACATAGAAATATCTGAGTAAAATTTATGAAATTGCTACATTGTATTAGTCCTTTTCTGTATAGTCTCCGCGCACAGTAACATACTTCTGCAAACGGTATTTCAAAAAGAGGTGGGAAGATGTATTCAAAAAGGCGCGATTGTAGACCCAAAGGCGGACATTTTTCTAATTCTTACCGACGCCCACATGTGACATATTGTTGGGAAGGCCTGTGACCACTTATTCATGTCATTCACATCCTGAGCCTCTTCTTCCAATTTGCACTCTGAGGGAGTGGGGTTATTTTCTAAATTTTGCTGTCACCTTTCATGCCTCTGGTGAAAAATTTCGGGGGAGGAGAGTATATAACATGAATAAGTTGCCACAGGCCATTCCAACAATATGCCACATGTGAGGATCGGCCAAATTTAGAAAAATCTCCTCCTTTGGATCTACTATAGCACTTCATGGAATGAAGTGCTATAGCAAAGGAGTAAAGGAGTCCCCCCTCTCTTTAAAATACCGTTTGCAGAAATGTGTTACTGTGCACAGTGACTAGATTGAAAAGGACTAACACAATGTAGAAATTTCATAAATTTTACTCAATTATTTCTATGTGAAGGCAAAACTTATTGATGCGCCCTCGTATACAATGACAACTTCCGAGTTACCCATGATACAAAAAATTTTATTTATCAAAAACCTTAGTAACCAATGCGTTCTCGAGTTTTATATTATCATTTATAAAACAATAGTTTCTTTTGTCGCCTTTGATGTTTGGTTTTTAATGCGAATAGCAATTTATCAGTTTTCTAAACCCAAACATTTTCTATTCTTAAAGAATTATTTTAAAAACCAAAGTTTATTTTGCGCCGCGATTTTTTAAAACGTTTCCGAATAGATTTTGTGTTATATTAATCAGTTTTCCAAACCAGGAACATTGGTTTTTAGGATTCTTTTAATTTTTAATTGAAAATTTTCAACCGCGTATTCAAATTTAAAATGCATGAGTAACAAAATGAAATTAAGAGAACTTTTTCAAATGTTTAATTGAATTTATACAAAGTAATAAAATAATATTAATATTCTTTTATGTTAAAACGTTACTTTATCATATTTATGTATCAAACATGTTTGTTGAGTACGGAAATGTTTACTTTGTGATTGATAGCATTCTAAACATTAACATTCCGGTTTAAGAAAACTCATCAATGCACTAAAACAAATACCCCAAAATCGGTGGCTACAAAATAAACTTTTATATTTTTATAAATAATACTTTAAATCTGGAAATTATTGTGATTTACAGACGTCTCTATGTATAAAGGAATTTTTCGGAATCTTTAGTAACGCGGAAGAGGTTAATGTATATTTTGTTTCGTGGTTAATATATATTTTCTAAGATTACCCTTTTATACAGTGCAGTGTATCATAAATATTAGAACTTTTAACCCCTTAATTCTCGCTTCAGTGATATTCACGGGTTGTGTCTCTTTTTCCGATTATTTGATTCCTACCACTTTTATAAAATTGTCTAATTGGCTTTATTATACAGAAACATTTTTTTTTCACAGTGCAGTGTGTATTTATTATAAATATCAGAACTTTTTAACGGTGGCGAAAAGCAATTCTGCTTCTTAAAGATATGCATTTCTTTTAATAAGCTAAAACTTTTTTTCAGGTATACATAATTTATGAAAAGTATTATTAGTGTAATATTCTCATCATGTACATATAGGCCATATAGAGTTTATTTGTCTTCAAAAAATGAAGTTCCTTTTTATCTTCTTCAGTATGTCTGACATATCAAAAATGTTCTGTTGAAACCGTTCTGAAAATTTTAAGCACATGTAGAACTTATACCGACTTTTGTCGCATATGTCAAACCTTTATCTATTGAAGGTACTTAAAAGTACCATTAAAATAACTTGTTATAAAATTCATTTAACACATCGATTAGTAGTAATACAGATTAGAATGAGTTATAGATGCATTACTTTATCTTGTTCAAACGGCATTATTGGTTACACAAAACAGAAATATTTTTTAATTCCTACTATTAGCTCACACTCTCCCTATATTTATTTATATATTTATATATTTATCTTGTACAAATTTTCAATCGTTAATAAAATACTCATTATTCATCCTATCAGGTTGAAATAAATTTTTTTAAACTTGTACTGGATGACAATTGATGTTAATAAAGTTTTTTCAAATATTAATTAATTAATTAAATTTTAATTAATTAATTTTAGTTTTGCATGGGAAACAAAATGGCCGCCATTGGTTATTGAATTTCAATGAAAGTATTTTCAATAAGGGTTACCATAGGGGGAGGACCCTGTTCTGTCGCCAAATACCGCCAAGTTTGTCGCCAACTTGGCGATATATCGCCAAATTTGGCGGCCAAAATGAGTCGCCAAAAGTGACGCCAACTTGGCGATATCTGTAATATTTCGCCAAATTCCCATAGAGTTCCATTGTAAACCTACTTGCTTATAGAAAATCAACAAATTGAGATATTTTAATGCAACAAAAACTCATATTAGCTTGATTATATTAAATTTTTCTTTGATGCCCTAAGTAGGAATTGACTTTAAAAACAAAATTTTTATATTACTTGTTAAAAGGATGATTTCTTTTGTGTTTGCATCTTTTTCAGCTTTCTTGGATTTGGTGGGGGGGGGGGGGGTGCTTTTTAATTTGGAAATATTTCTATATTTCAATTGTAAGAACATTACATTTGTATATTTCGTGATTCTACAAAATACTAAATAAAATAACAGAAAAAAAGATTTGAGCGAGGTTATAAATATTGCACAAACTCCCTATAAATTCAAATTTAATTAATCCTTCTAAATGTTTTAATGCTTCTAAAATCCTTCTAAAATTTCTTACATGATTATGTAAATCTTCTAATGTAGTTCAAAAATTCAGAAAGAATGCTTTAAAAGATAAAATTTTCATGAATTCCTAATTCACTGCGTAAAGGGTTAAAATAATTATGTTACATAATGATCCACGTGTAAAAATCACGTGCAGTGTATTTCAATTGCATACTGAGGTGCACTGTAAGCTGCTTACTGAAAAAATACCGTGTGCATTGCGTCCATGGTTCATTAACCGGGACTCACAAAATAATTCAGTTAGAGTATCCTGAATACACTGTAAAAACAAACAGCTTTTCACAGTATTTTAAAGTAATTTTCTTAGCCTCATCCAATGGCAGAATTATCTGCGAATAAAGATGGCGCAGTAAACTGTGTCTCGTTGCATAACCGCCCATCTCAAAAAAAAAAAAAAAAAAAATCGGGGTTTAGCTACTATTTTTGACTCACTTAGCTAAAATAAAATTGGAACCAAAACTCTTTAGTTTATAATCATTATGATCATTATGGTTATTATAGTCAGCTTTGGCATGGTTCATTGTTTCCAGATGGTAGAAACGTTTACTTAGAACTTAAACAACTGAAAAAGAGCACATTTCCAAATTTGGAGGAGTTGGCCAGTTTTGCAACTAGACGACACAACTGTAAGAAATTAGTGATGTCCAGAGCATTTGAGGCCGTAATTTAGTCGGGACACCTTGCAACACTATCTATAAAACTACCCACGATTCCGAAAAGCTTCTTTATCCTTAGAATCCACAAAAACCGGTCTTTTATTGAGATTTAAAAAAATGTTTATAGAATTTTTTTTTTTTTTTTTTTTTTTTTTTTTTTTTTTTTTTTTTTTTTTTTTTTTTTTTTTTACTACCACTGAATTTCCTATTATTTTGATACTTTTGCACCTACAAAGATGATTACGCGGTTGAAAAAGTTTAATTCGGAATAGATATACAAACATGAAAGGTAATATTCTGGTTGGAGAAAACTGATCGATATACTATAAAACTAATCGGAAACGTTTCTGCCGGAAAACAAATCTTGTTTCTTTAACAATTTTAAAATATACTGTTGTTGCGTTTTCTAAATGTAAAGAACATTTTTAGGAACCATGAGTAATTTAGAAAGGGTTATTTTATATTTTATTTTCTCATTATATTACTTTGTCGTATATTAAAAAACGTTTTTTCTTTTTTTTTTTTTTAATGTACATTAATCCTTGTAGTCTGAAGTTCCAAAATGGTTTATTTGAAATATATTGTACGTATTTTTATTTTTGAAACATTCTTCTTTATTGACAAAAAATCACACAAAAAATCGATCACATTTCTATAAGCAAAAGAAATCGTGGTTTTGTAAAGGTTTTTTTAAACATTGAAAATACACTGTTTTTTGCGGTTTCTAAACGCTTCTAGGAATCACGGGTAACTCGGAAATGCTTATTTTATATTTTCTTTCGTGATTATGTTACGTTTCCGTATATTAAGAAAGGTTTGTGTTTTGTTTTACACTGTAACATTAATCCTTGTAGTCTGAATCTCTAAAATGTTTTATTTTAAATATATTTCACGTATTTTTATTTTTTCAACATTGTCCGTTATTCGCAAATAATCACACAAAAAATCGATCACATTTCTATAAGCAAAGAAACTATGGCTTTGTAAAAGTTTCTTTAAACATTGAAAATATGCATTTTTTGCGATTTCTAAACTGTTTTAGGAATCACGGGTAACTCGGAAATGGTTATTTTATATTTTCTTTCGTGATTATATTACGTTTCCGAATATTAAAAAAAGTTTGCGTTTTGTTTTACACCATATGTTAATCCTTGTAGTCTCCCCACTAAAAATAATCTAAAGATTATCTGAAGAAATCGCTACTTTATCCAGAAATTCTACAGAAATCTGAAGAAATTTTTCAGATTTAGCTTTACCTTTAGAATATCTGCAGAATTTTTAAAGATATTCGTATAAATATCTGCAGAAATGGGCCAATTACCTACAGATTTTTGGGCCAATTGCCTACAGATTTTCTACAGATTTTTTTTTTAGTGGGCTGAATCTCTAAAATGTTTTATTTTAAATATATTTCACGTATTTTTATTTTTTCAACATTCTCCGTTATTCGCAAATATTCACACAAACAATCGATCACATTTCTATAAGCAAAGAAACCGTGGTTTTTTTGAAAAAAATTAATTAAACATTGAAAATATGCATTTTTTGCGGTTTCTAAACTGTTCTAGGAATCACAGGTAACTTGGAAATAGTTATTTTATATTTTCTTTCGTGATTATATTACGTTTCCGTATATTAAGAAAGGTTTGCGTTTTGTTTTACACCATATGTTAATTCTTGTAGTCTGAAGCTCTAAAATGTTTTATTTTAAATATATTTCACGTATTTTTATTTACTCAACATTCTCCGTTATTCGCAAATAATCACACAAAAAATCGACCACATTTCTATTAGCAAAGAAATCGTGGCTTTGTAGAAGTTTCTTTAAACATTGAAAATATGCATTTTTTGTGGTTTCTAATCTGTTTTAGGAATCACGGGTAACTTGGAAATGGTTATTTTATATTTTCTTTCGTGATTATATTACTTTCCGGTATATTAAAAAAAAGTTTTCATTTTTTTTAACAACGCACGTTAATACTCGTAGTCTGGAGTTCTATAATATTTTATTTGAAATGTGTTTTACGTATTTTTCTTTTTCCCTTTTACTTTTTGCAACATTCTTCTTTCTTGACAACTGATCACACAAAAAATCGATCACACTTCTAAATGCAAAAGAAACTTTGTTTTTACAAATGTTTCTTTAAACATCGAAAATACAATTTTTTGCGGTTTCTAAATTTAAAGAACGCCTTTAGGATTAAATCGGAAATGGTTAATTTATATCTTCTTTCTTGAATGTGTTACTTTTCCGTATATTAAGAGACGTTTGAATTTTTTTTTACAATGTACGTTACTTCTTTTAGTCGAAATAATGTTTTATTTGAAATATATTTTATGTAAAATAAATAATGTGAGCATTAAAAAGGTCCACAATCTTACTTAAAAGGCGACTAATGAAAAAAATGTTACAAGTTTAAAATATACATTTTATTTTAAAACTTCTTAGTACTTTCCAGTCTTACAGGCTCATCATCAGAGAATATCTTAATAACTACATGTTCTTTATTTATACAAATACGTCACTTTTTTTTTTTTTGAAAATGAGAGACCCAATTATTACTAGAGTTGAAAGTAGAAGTAGCAGTAGCAATTTCTTGGATTGAATTTAATTAGTGGATGGGCACAATCTCTGATGATGATCCTGGAAGGCTTGAAAGTACTAAAAAGTTTTAAATAAAATGTATATTTTAAACTTGTAACATCCTTTTCATTACATTAGTCGCCTTTTACGTATTGTCGACCTTTATAATGTTCACATTATTTATTTTATATTGAATCAAGGTGAAAAATTGCGTTTCGTCTTATGATATTATATTTTATGTATTTTTTATTTTATATTTTTCTTTTTTCAACATTCTTCTTTCTTGACAAGTGATCACACAAAAAATCGATAACACTTCTATAAAGAAGAGAAATTTTGCTTTTATAAATGTTTATTCAAACCTCGAATATATATATATATATATGTATGTATATATTGCGATTTCTAAAGAACGCTTTTAATAATCATGTGTTACTCGGAAATGTTTATTTATATTTTCTTTCGTGATTCTATTACTTTTCAGTAGACCAAGAAATGTTTATTTGTTTTACAATGTACGTTAATCCTTGTAGTCTGCAGTCTGAAGTTTTAAAAGGCTTTATTTCAAATATATTTTACGTATTTTTATTTTTGACTTTTTTTCTTTTTGCAACATTTTTTCTTTCTTGACAAATGTACCACAAAAAATCGATCACACTTCTATATCGTTTCTATATTGTGATCACGCTTCTCTTGAAAAATTTAGCTAAAAATAAAATGACATTTCTCTGATAGCAAGCCAAAGTTTATTCTTATTTTAAAGCTTCTACTAGTATGAGTAAGAAGTGTTTGGCAACAAATTCAAACAATCTAAAACTGATATTCTGAGTAAACTAGATAAACATAGCAAACCGTTCTTCACATTAGATCATCACAAATTAAGCTCTAATTTTTTTATTTATCTGAAAGTGACAGTATGAATAACGAATGGGAAAATACTTTTTTTCATAATTTAACCCAGCCATTTCCGTTAAAAGGGGAATATATACATTTATATATATATATATATATATATATATATATATATATATATATATACATATACAGACGTGTGAAAATTATTAGAATAATTATGAAATTTACAATAAAAACTTGTTATATTAAAGAAATATTTAAAAAATATCGATACATTTAATATTTAGTGTGCATCCCCTTGATTTTTATTAAAGAAGTGATATCATACCTGTTTTGGCATATTTTGTATGAGTTTTTGGCAAGTAATTTGTATTTCGTTTTCATGATGCCAAATTTGGATGAGTGTTTCTAATAGATCAGTCTTGTTTGTGATGTTGTATTTTTTCTTTACAATGGACCAAAGGTTCTCTATGGGGTTCATATCTGGACTGTTTCTAGGCCATCGAAATGTTTTCTTTAATTAAATTAAAGAAATGAAACATCACAAACAAGAATATTCTGATAGAAAAATTCATCCAAATTTTGTATCATGACAACGAAATACAAATTAATTATCAAAAATTCATACAAAATATGCCAAGACGTATTGAATCTTTAATAAAAAACAAGGGGATGTACAATAAATATTAAATGGGTCAATATTTTTAAATGTATTATTTCTTTAATATAACAAGATTTTAATGTAAATTTCACAAGTATTCTAATAATTTTCACACGTCTGTATATATATATAAAAACACTTCTGATGTTTCTGAAAAACGATAAGAACTTGAAATTTTGAAATAATATTAGTTATTCGCAGTGCAATGTTTAAGAGTGTTTAATTGCGATTGTATTTTAACATCTGTATGCTAAGTATTTTTATGCATATGCATATATTAATTTTCATTTAGGTTCATTATTAATGTCTATTATTTCATTAAATTTCAAATAACTCAAAAAAAAAGAGAAACTTGCCAAATACAAGAAATACCCTGCGATTTTCTATCATGTATTCAGGGAGATTCGCTACCGCGTGGTAGAAATTTCTGGTAAGTATATGTTATTTAAAGACGATCATAAGTATAAAGCAATGTAGGGTCGGAAACGCCAGTCAGCATTTCCAGTTTAGCGGATTTTTTATTAACAAAGTTCGTATTCAAACCAGAAAAACCAAATAGCATTTTTTGCTGTCGGTAACAACAAATATTACTGATTTAATAAACCGAAAATTAATAATTTGGAATTTTTGGAGTGAATTCGAAATTTTTTAATACAAATTCAGCTAAATTGGAAATAATGTCGTTTGAGTTTATTTCCTAACTGGGTGAAAAATTTCCAGGGACAGGATTCGAACCTGGTTTGAATCATGACCCGGACAGTTTTCGTCCAGTTGGAGAATTACAACTAATATGACTTATTTATCAATTAGAATAATTGTGTTAAAATTAATCTACAGAATGTCGTTTCCGACACAGATAGCTATGGGATTATGATTCGTTTTCGTATAATCTATCCCGCCCAGAAGTTTATACTAGTGGTGGTGTTAGCGAATTACCTTGTAATGCGGGTATCTCATACATGCATAAAAATTTTTTGGGTTCATTAAAGGCTTAACGCAGTGTCACAGATATCCTTTTTTTATCCATTTTGTTTTTTACATTTGTAAAATAAAAATTGCACTATAGTTTGTTTATAAAAAAATATTTATACCATATATTGCCAGCCAAAAAGAAATTTTACCGAACACATATTTTGATAGATGAGATCTAGATTAATCGCACGTCAAAAAAAAAAGATTTAATATCAAAGAATTTATTTTACGTTTTTGATAAGCTTTTAATCTGTTAATTTTATCAAATTTTCTAAACAAAGGTAAAATCATAATTAAATATTTTAAATAATGCGATAATCTGAAGAATTTACTTAAATTCCGAAAGTATGAGTAATCTGCTTATGATAATATGATCTTCTGCACTATTTAAAAATATGTTTTTATTTTAACGACAGAATGCATGTAAATTCAACTATACTTGAAAACGTATTTTTTAAATTTAGATTAAATTTTATTTTTATTAAAATTAAGAAATTTCTTTATTTAGCGTATTTTCCATAAAAAAAAAAGAAAAAAAATATCGCTGTCTATTTTAAAAAAAGTTTTGAGACCGGTAACTTCAATGGATTTTTTTAGCTTTTTCATCGGCAAAATACTTCAATTGTTAAAATATTGAAATGATTGAATGATACTAGTTTTAAGGACGATTTTGTTTCATAATAAGTAAAAGCTTATTCTTTAAATACATTATAAATATAAAATTCTGTTTAAAATATTTGTTGCATTTGATAATTTAAATTAAGTGGGACATATATATCCCACCGCCCACATAAGGGTTAATCAAAGCTATTTTTTTAAATAGCATAAAAAATAATAGCAATTAGTCAGGGTGAGTATTACTCCAATTTTTTAATAGAATATTTCACCTTCCTTAATAAAAGGAAAATATACAGTTTCTGCAATAAAACAATGCGATCATAAAATGTGTTATTGGCAATGCATACGTAATCAAATACTTTGGATGACGTCATTATTCTAAGATTTCTTAATTGAAAGTTTTCATTAGATAACGAATGATTTATTAATAAATGCGAAAATTCGTATTTTGACTGTGAAATCCCTTACAAAAATTTCTTATGGAATTCAATAAAAAAAATTTATACAAAAAGTATTATAGAATCGAATAGAATAATGGCCCGCTTTTCTATAAGCTAGTTTCACCAAAAGTTATAGAAATATCTGTAGAGGTTCAACAGAAATGTCTATAGAATTTCTATAATTTTTTTCGAATATATTCTAGAAAAATATTAGAATATAGTCTTTAAAAATATCGGAATATATTCTATAAAAACATTCAAAGCACGCCAACACGCAGCTATACAGCCACCCTCCCAAGTACTAACCGTGTTCGATAATGTCATGTCCGTGATTGGACATGAACCAGTGCTTTAAGCGCATTATACGGCCACTTGCAGCAACTAAATACTCAGTACATTATTTTAAGTTCGTTTCTTTTGTGATTTGAGTTCCTAATCATAGGAAATCAAAAGCATATCTGAAGTTTTTTATTGGTTGAATCCGCATTTTATTCGTTTTCTGATTGGTCTATATATTAATCTGTATTTTCCTTTACTTTCAACAGAGATGGATAGTTCACTTGCCACTATGACAAAAAAGTAATATAAACTACAAAAAAAAATTAATAACTCTGAAACAAATTGAGATACAGCTTTAAAATAAATTGCATTTAAATTTATATTTTTTTTTCTCTATACGACGGTGTAAAAAGTAATATTGTGGGATGTTTAGAAGTTTAAGAATGAAATTTCATTTAAAATGGGTCGTCAGATTTCTTGTAAATCTCACGATGGAAAAGCAACAGCCAATGAAATGCTTGGATAATATGTAAGTTTCAGGTGGATAATACGTAAGTTTTAGGAAAACTGGCGGGTCGCCGCGATTTTGTCGCTTGCAATTTTCACGTGTAATAACACTATTAATGTTTAATTCATGGCGTACGTAATGTATGATAAACTCCGTGCGATTTTTTTATGTCTTAAATTTTAGTCTTTCAAAAAATAATTTTCCAAATGGTCGTTGTATTTTTTTTTAATTGCTTTTTTTTTTTATTTGTTCATTTTCTTATTTAATTTCTTGGTGGTAGTGGTGCTATATTATTTGTAGTTTCAAAAAATGAGCTTCACAGCTTAAATCTTGTTAAGATATTCATTTCAGATTTCTTTTAAAATTCCTTAATCTGACGGCATTGGACGAGGGGTGACAAAAATAGCTGTTATTCTAATATAGACTTGAAAATGTATTTAAAAGTGTAATAAATTATTATTTGTTAAACTTGAAACTTGTTAAATATTTTTGTACATTAGATTAAAATATTTGAATAAAAATTACAATTCGTGAATAAAGTTTATTAAATTAGACGAATTACCAATATTGAATAAAACTTATTAAATTAGAATAATTACCATTAGTAGATAAAATTTATTAAATTAGATGAATGTTTTTTTATGAAATTAACAGCAAATTAATAAATTATTATAAAATTAAACGACGTATTAATGTCATAAACAAACATATTAATTACATTAATATAAAGCAGTGTTGTTCGACATGAACACATTCGTTGTATTTCATTATAAGCAATTTAATCACAATGTATTAGAATTGTGAATTATAATCATATTAAATCTGACGAGAACGATTATACTAAACTGATCTATTACAAAATTTATTATTATTATTATTATCATTATTATTATTATTATTATTATTATTATTATTATCCCTTTGGGGTCGATAAAATGAGTACCAAGCTTGCTTGGGAACTAAACACCGAGGGTCTCGCGTTAGGCTGACCACCTGGCCGGGACGCATGCTGTATAGCACCTCGGGGCCCAGGGTCAAGAAAACAGAGATGGGCACTGTCGGTCCTTCATGGATTGTATAGCCACAGAGTTTAGTAGTTTAGTATTATTATTACTATCATTATTTTAATATGTATGTATAGATGAATTAGTACACATAAATTTAAAAAGACAAAAAATATAAGTTTTTTTTAATTTAAAAAAATGTATTGAATCATTAGTCTATCGAGCTTCTATAAGTTTTATAGTGCTCTATAGAAAATCTGTTCTATAGAAAAAAAAACGCATTCTATAATAATTCTCTAACGCATTCTATACAAACATTTTCTTTAGAAAGAGGAATCCTTCAAAACTCTATAGAAACAGTACTTTATAGAAAGGCTGTTCTTTAGAAGTTGTAAATAATTCTATAGAGTTCTATACAGCTCGAAGAACTATTTTCGTAAGGGATGGAACTATTCAATTTCAAATACAAATTTCACCATCATCTATTATTTAATATTTTAAATTTAAAAAAAGTATTTCTCTCAAGAATAAACAAAATCTGTATGGTATGAATTTCGATTCCACGTTATTTAATAAAGGATTATTTATTAATCGGTATAATAAGGTCTATTAATAATTGTTATATAAAAATTCATACCCACTATTTCTCACGCATAATGATTTAACAGACCATGAAATAAGCGTAAAAGATATTTTTAGAAAATCTATGGTTTGTAAATTATAGTCATTCATCGATGTTTGTCAACATAGGAAAACTTAAATCAAGAAAAAAAAAATACCGACAACTTTTAAGTCGTAAATTTTATTTATAAACATTAAAAGCGTTCTCCACTGGCAATATATGGCACAGGATTATTAATTGATTGATGTATTGATTCAATATCAAACAGGGTTCGTACGTGTCCTGGAATTCCCATATCAGGAAATTCTACGGTACCAGTATTTTCTTGCAGAAAGTGTCTCCTTAAATTAGGCGAAATTTCGGCGGTACGCAGCTTTATTGTTCAATAAAAATATTCCGATAGTTTAATTGGAAAATTCTTTGAGGCGTACGAACTTTATCAAAAATAATTGCAAATGTATTCGAACAATAATTTTTTAAACCTTTTTTTTCTTAAATTTATGAATTTATAACTTTATAAAGAAACTGTCATTTACTTTTAATGTAGCTGCTTCGCACTAATTTAGTTACTTTTTAGTACTTAAGTCCATATATATATATATATATATATATATATACAAGCTGATTCTAAATTCATGGTACAAACTTTAAGGGTTTGTAGATGACACTGTAACAATCATTTATTGTACAGGAATGTATGGGCGCAAGTGACGCGTTGAGGTTTGCGCGTTGCGCAATCACCAGGGGGCCATTTTTTTTAATTCAAAATTTCTCATACATACCAGAAAATTCCTATACTATCTATTTCTTTATTTAAGCCAGATATTTCATGATTACATAAAGAAAAAATTGTTCTTTCAAAATTTCCATTCCAAATTTCGATTTCGTAATGGAAATTTTCACAGAAGAATTTTTTCTTTATGTAATCATGAAATGATTGTCTTAAATAAAGATAAGAATAGAATAGGGGTTTTCAGGTATGGATGAGAAATTTTGAAATAAAAAGGGCCAAATCGGCCCCCTGGTATTTGTACCTCAATGCGTCACTTGCGCTCGTACATTCTATACAATAAATGATTGTGACATTGTCCTGTGACAACACTTAAAGTTTGTACCATTAATTTAGAATCTCCCTGTATATAGCATTTGATAATATATTTATGAAATATGGATACCGTATAAAACAATATTAGTTTTATAATATCATAATACTAAACGCAGTTATTGTTTATCGCGGAATATACAGGGTCCAATATGCTAGCTATCGCCGACCTTTAATTTGTCAACCGTTGGTCGTATACATGTAGTTCCATTTACAAAATCGTTTCAAATGAGGTAAATATTAATGTTGTGGCATTATTTAAAGCAAAAAATCAATTTTAAAAAAAATTACGAAAACTGACTTATTATACGGTCTCCCAGTCCTTATAGTTTATATTTAGTAAAAGTATACACATATCATAACAAATATAACACAAAAAGTTTGACATATGCACTCAAAAATTGACACAATTATTAAATTTCAAAGTTTGAGATTTTTGCACATGATTTTGCCTTCATTAAGGGATCAGTTAAAAGATGAAGTAAAGTAATTCGAGATACAAATTAGGGTGCAATTCCGCTGCCACTTGTCTAGTCCCTAGTGAGTATATTTTATTTTCCGGTTGTCGATTGTACTTACTTTTACGTTTGAATGTTGGTCGACCCATAAAAGTTAGCTCAAGTTTTTAGATGAAATAACCCTCTTCGGTGTTTCCCCGATTTGGCGATACCGACTAAAGGTGGTTTTGCCGTAAAAAGGACATTGCACCCTGAGTTTGATCTCGATTTATTTTAATTCATCTTTTAACTGATCCCTAAATGGAAGACAAAATCATGTGTAAAAATCTCAAACTTTGAAATTTAATAACTGTGTCAATTTTTGTAGTAGAGATGTCAGTGTTATATCTTTTATGATATGTGTAAACTTTTACTAAATATATCTATAGGGACAGGGGGACCGTATAAAAACATAGATTTCGTAATTTTTATAAAATTGATTTTTTACTTTAAATAATGCTACAACATGAATATTTACCTCCTTTGAAACGTTTTTGTAATTGGAACTATATGTCTACGGCCAACGGTTGAGGAATTAAAGGTCGGCGACAGATAACAAATTGCACCCTGTATATTCTTCATTTCGTATCTGTTCGATAATCTCCTCTTTAAAATTTGTTAAACACTTGGTGCTTAAGGGAAATTTTATGAACTACATGTTTAAACATGTATATATTAAAATTACCTATAACACTGCATTAAAATTTTGGAACATTATTTGTATATTAGTAGTTTCTTGCATTGCATGTTATATAACTAATATTATTTCAAAATTTAAAGTTCACAGCTTTTTCCGAAACACCAGAAATCTTTATGCTGACTCATGGGTAATTTAAGATTTCCCAAAAATTAGTTACTTTTTGACTTTGTGCGGTATATTTTGAAACTGAAAAAAAAAAAATCTTGTTACATTTGAAGTCCCCAAAAATTTGAAAATATCAAATTTATGTAATCCACCTACGTACTCACAACTGAATTAGTCTTGAATATCTGAAAAAAATGGTAGTAGAACACATTACTACGAAATATACACGTATGCTGCAGTTTGATATTTATAGTTTCATGTAATATGAATGTACATATTTGTACATTCAATATACACATACATTTGTTCATCCAAAATATCCCTGAATCTATGCAAAATGTCTGTAATATAGTAAATACTATCCTTCTTCTCTTTTCATCATACATTTTTTTCTGTTTTTTTTTATTTTTCCATTTGTAGATTCAAGTTAAATACATTTGAATTTTCCATTTAATGCAAAAGTTAACTTGATAATGTTGATGAAACTGTAGACTTGTAGATACCGAAGCTTTAAAGGAAGTAAAAATAAACTTAGCTGAAACTGCAAAAATTTAAATTTTAAAATCCGCATTGCTACATTTGAACAGTAAAATCCAATTACATAAAGTCTGTATGATTAAAATTATTCTTTTATTATCATATTTCTCATCTATATCAGATTACACCATTTTAAATGTTTTAATATATTCGCCCTAGAAAATGAACTAGTTAAAAAGACGCGTAGTTGCATGAGTTCAGTCAGAGGGCAAATTTTCATTCTGCTTACCACCTTTACACTTTTTATAACAGTTTACTTACACAAAAGAAAAGTGGGAAATAACACTGTATTTCAAATGTACTTCTACCGTTAAATACTATTATTACTTAAAATAAAAACCTTTACGATCTAGTTGCTGTATTCGAAGTTCTTATGGACAGAAGAAATAACGTGCGTACATAAAAGAAAATGACGTATTTAAAATGTACCTCTATTGTTAAGTATTATTAATACTTCAAAAAAATAACCTTATATGATTTAGTTGCTGGTATCGAAATTCTTATATACAGAGGAAATATATTAAGTACACAAAAGAAAAGTGATAAATGACATTGTATTTCAAATGTACTTTTACTGTTAAGTATTATTATTATTTAAAATTAAAAAAATATATACAATTTAGTAGCTTTCATCGAAGTTCTAAGATCCAGAAGAAATAGAGTCGAACATTAGGTAAAAAATTTTACAATTTACAAATTCTCGTGATAAGAAGATTTAACTTCCGATAACTTATCAATTTTAAATTCAGATGAATTACTTTTATATGTGTTGTTTCCATTCTCGGAGTATGTGGCATCTGCAACTTTAACCTCCTATAGTTATATTACTATATGGCAATGTTTGATTCAATAGAGTATTATTATATATATATATATATATATTAGTGTTATATTATGAACTTAACTGAGGGATTCTACAAATTATTTAAATGTTTTTGATCTATAAATAGGTTTTGATGTGGTAACCACACTTTCAATTTTCTCGCGTTGTTATTTAGGGGTCGACGTAGAGGTTATGAGTTAGCGACATAAAACTATATGTCTTCTACGATTTACTTAAAACGTGATTGCATATTCAATATAAATAACTGAGATTTAATATTTACGAATATGATCAGATATTTAATGTCTACAGTTGGAAAAAAGACATTTTTCGCGACTTAGTCTTATAAGAGAAACACATTGATTCATTTTTTTTTTCTTTCATTTTTTTTTTTTTTTTTTTACATTACAAAATGATATTTTAATGCTTACAATATTACAACTTATGTTCTTATAAAGATAAACAATTGCAAGTAAAATCACTAATATTTTAAAGATAAATGACTAAGAAAGATGTAGTAAGACATGTTTCAATTTTGCAGGTTAAATTTCGAATGGTCATAGGGAGTAAATATATAATGTTCAAAAATATATGTAGCCAAATCTCGGTAATCTCAAATGTATATTTAATAAGACATATATATATATATATATATATATACTTGAGATGAACTTCACTTGCAAGCCGATGAACCTATGTTGCTTCAACGAAGCTATTTTCTTTAAATAACAATCACATTTTAATTAATAAAATTGCATACAAATTGCTCTGGAAATATTAATAAAAAAATATATTTATTTCATTAATTGTTTAATTATTTCGTCTTTAAATTCTGAATCAATGTGAGAAAATAAAACATATTTTAGGAAAGAGATTTACAACTTTAAGTGATATGGCTATAATTAGTTTAGCATAAATATATATTTTTATTTATAATTTATGTTAATTACTTTGTGTTTCCATTCACTGAATAATTCATTTTTGTATCACGTGACTTCGATTTGTTTAACTTGACTTCCACTTGATGAAAATTACTAAAAATCGTTTAAGATTTATAAGTAAATTTTGATAAAAGTTTTATAATTTAACCGTTTTTGTCTGCCATATACATTATTATAAAGATATTTTGAAATATATGAATATATTAAGTTATCGATTTTAATGTGCGATAATTTACGATATAAACATTAATAAACGAATATTTTATTGAATAAAATTAAATGAGAAAACCATTAACGCAGTACAATCTAAAATTAAACTAGAATTTTTCATAACCTTTAAAAAGGATCTTTAACATAAGCTGTCTATTTCATCATTCTAGATTTTACATCTAAAGAAACTTGCACACATATTGCGGATATACAACATAAAAGCCCACATACTTTGTTTCGATCAAGAATTACCAGATATGACACGCACTATGTTTCAATACGATACTATTTTTATGAATATACCGGAAAAAAAGAGAAAAACCAGTTACATAATTGTTAATTTTTCTTTGTATATTTATATCCTTAATGGCTATATTTTTACGAAATAAAATTAATGATAAAAACATAAGCACGTCACTTGATTGTAATAATAAAAAAATTCTTTGAAATACATTTCCCAAACTGAACATATACTTTAATGTACGATTAAGATGATGCACTTTGATTTAAATTTATTCTGCAAAGAAAACAAACAAAAAAAAAAAATCGATTTCACCCAATATTATTTTATGCGATCATAAAAAGATTTAATAAAGAAGAAAGCTTTTTAAATATCACTTTTTTTTGTCATTATATTTTTTACATTTTTGAAAATTCGCGTGTTACTAAAGTAAGTCATTAAAAGATAAATATAGTAAATATGTTCTGTTTTTGAAATATCTGCAGTTCTTGTTTCGTGAAATTGAACGTGATTAGATAACGTGAACGTGATAAGATAACGTAATTGAACGTGATTTAGATTTTCGTGTAATTGAACGTGTTAGAGATTGTATTTCATAAACGTTTTTACATTTTATAAGAAAAACTGACGAAGTTTTATGTTATACTACTTTGAATGAATGGTAAATATGTTCTATTTTTAAAATATCTATAGCTCATGTTTTAAGAAATGAAAGGAGCAGCGATCATAGTTCATAAACATTTTAATATTTTGTAATGAAAATTAAATATGAAGAAGTTTTCTCCAATACGATTTTGAGTAAACATAAAAAAGCATTAGACGTTTTAGATATCCGTCTATTTAATCATTGTAGATTTTATATCTCTAAATATCCCCCCCCCCTCCTTTTTTAAACACGACATAAAATGAAAGATAAAGAAGAAGATAAATTTTCTGCATTAAATTCTCTAAATGACTTTTTTCCCCATTTGAGTTGAAACTATGCTATTATTATACATCATATTCCAATACTATTTTTTTACGGTCACAAAAAGATTTAAAAAAGAGAAAACCTATTTATATATGTCTTTGTTTTAAAGTTTTACTTTTTATATTTGTGAAAATTCGCGTGCTACTTTAGTAAATCATAAAAAGATAAATATAGTAAATATGTTCTATTTTTGAAATATCTGTTACTCTTTTACCGGGAAAGTAAGCGTACAGAGATCATATTTCACAAACGTTTTAACATTTATAAGCAAAAACTAAATATGATGAAGCTTTAACCAACACTACTTTGAATGAACATAAAAAAATCGGAATACTTTTTAGATATCTGTATGTACAATCATTGCAGATTCTATAACCCGAAATACCGCCCTCCCCCGGTTCTAAAATATAGCATGAAATCTGACGCAAAAAATAAATAAATTATCTGCATTAAATTCTCTATATCCCCATCCCCCCCCCCCCCCCATAAATTGAATATATACTGTAAATTATATTAAAAACTCCAATACTATTTTGTATGATCGCAAAAAGCTTTAAAAGAAAAGATAAAAAACTTTTTACATCTTTCTTTTTTTTTTCCTCATGGTACTTTTTATATATGGGAAAATTTGCGTGCTTCTCTAGTACGTCACATAAAGATAAATATAGTAAATAGGTTTAAAATATCCCTAGACCTTTTACCGTGTAAGTCAACTTGTAGAAATCATATTTCATAAACTTTTTAACATTTTATTTACTCGAACTAAATATGATGAATTTTTGCTCAATACTACTTTGAATGAACATGAAACAAAAACTGAAGACTTTTTAGATATATGCCTATTTAATCCTTATAGATTTTATATCTCGGAATATCATCCCCACACCTTTCTATAATACGACATGAAATCTAAGATAAAAAGAAAAATAAATGTGCTACATTAAATTCTTCAAAACACCTTTTTCCTACCAGAAGTCATTTTTCTAACCATTTACAAGATGTTACATTCGCACATCAATCCATACATTTAATTGCCCTGCTGGGAAAGCAACGCCATTTTTGTAACTGTCAGAATGCGCGTATCGTATTACACTTTTTGATTTCGCTTTCGTTTTTTCTCTCCCTACTGATGCTAGTCTATTTTTAGTATCAAGATATAGATCAAGTAAACAGAAAAATTCAATAAACGATATCTTTCAATAACGTTATCTAAAATTATATCTGAATTTTTATTTTATTGTATTGTGTAAAATAGTTAATATTTTCTTAAATTGAGAAATAAAATAATTCTTAAGTTTTTTAGTTTTAATGTGTAAAAGAAGTACAATGATAAATTTAGTAAAGTATAACTTAAACATTGGTTGAAATTATATCCTATACATATTTTCATACTGTAGTTGTATTACTTAAATAAGTCCAGTTATTTTTTAAAATATAATAGATAAATTAATTATTTTATTTTCAATTTCAACCTATACGTCAAATGTTCTTTTAAATTCACTGGAATATGCTTTTTAATAATATTAAGAGGCATTGTGTACGAAAGAATCTTTAATACTATTCTATTTTTAGTTTAAAGATATGGATCAAGTAACATGGTAAATTTAATAAAGCGGACCTCTAAATAAAATTCTCTACAATTACACCAGAAACATAGTTTTACACAGAATTTTAATATAATGTTTGTTAGTTTCTTACTTAAAAAAGTTATTAGATTTTTAATTTAAAGATATACATAAAATACGATGATAGTTTATGTACATCTTTAAATTATCTTCAACTAAAGTATGTAGTAATTGTTTAAAAGTTTAATTAAAATAATAAATATTTCTTTTTATAAATAATAGTTTTAAATATATTTTTCCGAAATATAAATTTTAATGCGTTAATTATTATTAAATACATACTACGTTTAAAAGAAATATCACAAAGTTTGTAATAATGAATTATAGTTATTTTAAATATCGATTGAATGAAAAAAGCTTTGTCATAATTTAATGTTAGTATGTTTGTAAAAAAAGACGGAGATTTTTAACATTAATGGTTATATATTATCCAAGTATATAATACAAGTTTTTCGAGTTAGTATAATTATGTATACTTTTATATAATAACGACATAGATAAATTAAAATATATATTTATTCTTCGGCACGAAGAAATTCGCGTTTTTATTTCTCCGATATTTACCGGATTTTACCGTTTTTTTTTATTTTTTATGAAGTAATATTCACAATTAATTTTTTTAAATAATTTTACAAGTATTTAATTAAAATATATCTTTTTATGTATCTTCATTGTATTAAATAAAATGTACTAAATTTAATTGAAACTCCGATAAAAAATATTTTTATAGCGCAAAATTTATGTACACATAATAATTAATCAATAATTCTTACTTTAATATTAATTATAAATTTATCCATTTTTCAAATATTATAAGTAATTAGTCTATTTTTACGATATCATGTTAAGTCTCTAAATCAATGTTAATAATTTCATATCAATTACCGAACCAAAAAAGAAAGAAAAAAGAAGTGCATGTATATCGTGATTTCAAATTGTTTTGTTTTTATGAAAGAAAATTGTTTATTTATAATTTACAGTATTAAAAAAAAAAAAATTCAAAGTGTTTTGACATCGATAACTGAGCGCAATTGTGATTAATTTCATCATTCGCCAAATTAATTTAATAATTTTTATTTCATATAAATGAAACAATTTCAATTAATTTCCAACTATTCCCAAATCCTCGCAATGAGACTGAAATGTCAGCGTGTAAATGTAACTAAGTATTTACTTCCTAATGGCGGCATAAGATGAAAAACCAATACTCTAGCACAAAATCCAATAATTATACACGGCACTTGCCTGTGATGCTTTCAATCCTACATCTTTTTTTGTAGGCCGTCATTCATCTTCCATTTCTTATGAATTCCTATACACAGTCCCACAACATGGCCAGGGGTTCGTTGACTCCTGTGAACCGATGGGAAGCACACACCAGAACCGACAGCGAAACCATAGAGGAACCAGAAAAACCGGCCGATAGGAACGAAGGCTCCAGCGGTAACCGTAGCAACAACATGCAGGGATGCAAAGAGATGCCCGAGAGCAAAACGCCCGATGCTGGATTCCCATCCTCTTCCCATTCCCCTGATTCGGCGCATGCGCTGGGAGAACGCGGAAGGATAAGGCAGTGCTTATTTGGAGCGACAGTGTCTCGAAGAATGCTTCTGATATCCTCTTTTTTCTTTCTTCTTCAGAGGGAAGAGTTCTTTTTTTTTCTGCAAGTCTCTGCATCACAAGATCACAGCTAGCGTCCTTGTTTAGCCTTCGTTCTGTGTCATGCTCTAGATGCCATGTGTGGGTACATTCTGACAGATATCATTCACACGGGTTTTCCTAGTACGTCGAAATTTCGTAATATCATTCTTTCAGTGTCATCGAATGCATAAAACAAGTTGTAAATTTGTTTTGAAGCTTATCCTTTTCGCTCAAATAGCTAGAGAGAAAAAAAAAGAAACAAATTAAACGAGAAGAGGTTTGGGATGAATGAATGCGTAACCTTGAGATATTTTTCAAGTTCATGAACAAGAGGAGACCCTTTCATTGCTTTTTTACTCTTATTCTTGCTTTTTTCTACTCTAAAGAGTTAGCTGAATCAGTTTTGTATTATGTTACACAAGGCGGTATATTTTATTTCAAACAAATCTCATTTAGGATTGTAAATTCTTTGTTACAGAAATGAAGCTTTTATTCTGGGAATATATATCGTTTCGGAGATAAGAATAAATTAATTTAATATGAAATTGCTTGGAAGTTCACAGAAAAGTTTATTTTATTACTTTTTCACTGTTATTTTTTGTTTTGTTTTTTTAATTCATAAGATTTACCTTAATTATAGCTGTGCTATATACAACTCTACACATTATAATAAAATAAAACCTCATTTAAATTTACAAATTTATATTTTATAGGAATAAAGGCATTCTTTTTGAGTAATATCTAGTTTTAAATATGAGAACAAGGTATTTACATGTACAATTATTTTTAGAATTTGCGAAAAAGATGATACTTTTCATTGTTATATTTACTCTTTTTTTTTTTTTCTCTTATCTAAGAAAGTTTATCTAGTGAGTTTTTTATTACGTTACATAGAATGGCATATTTTATTCACAAGAAATATAATTTAAAATACAACTATTTTCTCATATTAATGACTATGTTATTTTTAATGAACATCTATTATTTGAGATGATAGAAAATTAACTATAATTATAATGATTTTTCAAGTTCATAAAACTAATGTTTTTTTTTCCTTTCTTTACTGATATTCTTTGACGAGTTTTCCTTAAACTGCTTTAATTTATAGTACACTGAACGGTTTAATATATTTAAAACATATTATTTTTAAGGTAGAAATTTTGGTACGTTTTCAGTATAGACACTGTGAGGAGAAACAGAAAATGGGGTTGGCCAGGAAAAGAAATTTTCTATGGATATTTTCTGGTAGCTTATTCACTTTTATTCAAGTTTTTCTTCTATATTTATACAGTTTATATAATTTTAAAAGGTCATTGATCGATTTTTATATACAAATGACTGTATTTAACAAATAATAATAATAATACATATAAATAAAACGTTTATATATATTTTTCAACCATGTATAAACAAACATATAATATCATTAGGTTTGTTTTCATAGCTGCCTATATCAAATCTCCCATTGTGAAACCCAAATTCCGACAAGCTAAAAATAAATAAATAAATAAATAAATAAAAAGGCCTAGATTATACTGGAAAGTAACGTTATTCACTTTGTTATAGAAATTAAGAGATTCTTTTCAAGTATTTTATTCTTCTGTAAATGAATATTTTTTTTCGTATTTAATATTTTATGCTAAAATATTATTCTGCTTATGCTTTATATGGTTGTATTTTACAGAAAACACATTTTTCAAGTTCTCAGAGCAAAAGATACATCTTGCTTTTTTACTCTTTTCTTCTGATGATATTAGTTCAAATCTTCTTCTATTACGCCGAAAAAAAATTCTATTTAAAGAAATTCCGTTAAAATGTGAAACGTTCTTTCTGACATAAACGTAAAATATTGTATACTGTCACATTTGAAATAAAGCCGACGTATTTATTAAAAGAAAAATTATTTATATTTAATAAATATATCTTTTTTTCATATAAAAGGTTAATTAATTAAATTTAAAATTATTTTTCAAGCTCATAAAAAATGGACACATTTTTCTTTTATTATTATTATTATTATTATTATTATTGTTAGTGTTTGAAAAGTTTTTCCCCATCTTATTTGTTTTATATTACACTGACCAGCGTAGAATATTTTAAATTGATAAAGTTTAATTTAGAAATTTCTTTTCTTATAGAAATTCAGAGATTATTTATATGTAATCTATTCTACTCTAGATGAATATATTTTTCCTAATTGATATTATAACATAAGGTATTTTAAAAATTAGTCATCTACAAGTGGTTTAAAGATAGAATTATACATGCAGTATATATACAGTGCGTTAAGAAATTATAAGATTACTAACGAATTGGTGCACTTCTGAAGAAGAAGACACAGTACGCAACTTTTTAGAGTGTGCATTTAAAATTGATCGTAGAACGTTTTCTGTTATAATTGATGCATTAAAATTTAAGTTACATTTTATTAAAATCTTTTTTTTTTTTTTTTTTTTTTTTTTTTTTTTTTTTTTAAACGTAAACAAGGTGACTGGTAAGAAATTACAAGACCACCTGAGGAAATTAACATATTATACGTCACATCAGAATCATTTTAAAACGTACGCGTTTGTATATTGTGATAGTATTCCTGAGATTCAAAGGTGCAGGTTTAGATAGTGTTATTTACTATATATTTGAAGATGCCGCGGGGTAAAGAGTTATGAACGAAATAAGAGAAATTTGGTTTTATAAGGGTGCTGGTAAATCAGAACAAGAAATAGCTGACTTAATGAAACGTTCTAAAACTGTTAGTCATAATGAAATAATTATAAAAAAAGAGTCAAATAAAATTAAACGATCTGGAAGAAAAGGGATTTTGACAGCACGTGATGATCGACAAATATTTCGATTATCAACTCCAAAAGGTTTTTCAACTCGGAAAATTTCAAGCCGTTTCAGCAAAAGAACCTCACACGTAACAGTTTGAAAGAGCCTAAAGTCAAATAGTAATGAAAAATGCATGAAACTGTTAAAAGAACTGAGATTAATGAAACATAATAAAGAAGAAAGACTGAAATTGGCTAAAAATATCATGTCATGGGACAAGAAATATCCAACAAGTGATATTTTCCGATGAAAAAAATATTTAATTTTGACGGTCTGGATGGTTACAAGCAGTATTGGTATGATTTGAGGAAGGAACCGAAGCAATGCTTTAGTCGACAAATGTGAAGAGGATCAGTAATGGTTTGGGGAGCTTTTAGTCATGATGGATTATGCGATTTAACCCGAATTTCGGGACGTATGCATTCTTCCAATATTAGGCTATGCTATGTCACCATTTGATACCGTTTGGGCTATTTTTAGGTGGTGCTAACTGGATGTTTCAGTAGAACAATGCTGCTTGATATGTGTCTAAATCCACCGAGGAATGCTTAAAAAAAAACAGAAAAAAACATATTTTCTCATGGCCAAGTTGAAGTGCAGACTTGATCCTTATGGGAAATCTTTGGAGCGATTTAAGTCGCAAAGTTTATGCTAATAATAAACAGTTTTTATCTCCCAATGAACTAGAAGTTGCCATTGTAAAATGATGACACAATATTTCTGAATCTGTACTCCTGATCACTTCTATGAAAAATAGAGTGCTTGAGGTTATAAGGAAAAATGGAGGACCAATATCCTATTAATATACATATTATTTTTGTTTTTAGACAAGTGGTCTTATAATTTGTTAACATTGTATTTTTCAATCATTACTTATCATTGCATTATTCAAAATTATTGCAAAATAATTTTCATAAATATGATGTATTTTGATATCTCATGTGTTTAATCTAAATTTAGAACCTTTATTTACTTCATAATTTTCAAAACCAAAGTGGTCCTATAATTTATTAACGCACTGCAGTTTCATTGTTCCGTATTTTATAGAAAAATCATTTACCAATTCTTGGAGAAAAATAAACTCCTGCATTGAGTTTTTACTCAAGTCTTCGGAAGATATTCGTTCAGATGTATTTCTATTGTGTTGCACAAAACAATTTATTTTATTTAAAAGAACATTCTTTCTTACAGAAATAATTCTTTCATTCTTTTATTCTTACATTCTTTCTTACAGAAACGAAAAATTATTAAAAAAATTATATATATCTTTTCAGATAATTGCTGATTTATTTATTAAAATTAAATAATATATTTTTAATAAATATAACTTTATTTTCAGGTAAGTGTAAATTAATTATATTTAAAATGATTTTTTAAGTTCATGAAATAAGTCACACATTTTTCGATCTTTTTATTATTATTCTTATATTTAGAAGAGTTTTTCTCAATTTGTTTTGATTTATGTAACGATTAGCAGCATATCGTGATTAAACAAACATATCATGATTAAAGTTTAATTTATGTTCTTATAGAAATTAGGTGACAATTTTAATGTAATCTATTCTTCTTTAGAAAAAAAATTATTAATATTTTTTCATATTTGAAGTTTTTTTCATAAAATACTGCATATGTGCTATATCTGCACATAGCCTAAAGTAATAATTATACATACTTTATACGTTTCATCGTTACTTATTTTACAGAAAATCCTTTATTTATGATCTTGGAAATAAAGAACCCCTTTGCTTTGTTTCTCTAAAGATCTTCTAAAGATGTTAGTTCAAATGTTCTTATATTATGTTATACAAAAAAAATTTATTTTATTTAAAAGAAATTCTGTTGAAATTTGAAACACTCTTCCTCACAGAAACGAAAAATTATTCAAAAGAAGTATATCTTTTTGTTTTTTTTTTTTAAGTTAAAACATATTATAAATTTAAAATATGTTTTCAAGTGTCTTTAACCCTTTCCGGCATGGTGGGTCTAACTTCTGTCCCACTTAAGTTTTATAGCCAAATGCCACAACGGCATAAGTATTTAAAATTGAATTTACGCTTTTTAGATTGTATGTGAAAAAAAAAAATTCTTATTTATTTTCAAATAAATTTGTTCGCAAGTCCCGGTGTCATTCAATTATTTCAACATTTTTCCAAAAGAAATTCATTGAGCCGGAAAGGGTTAAAGTATCTTTTTATTACCAACTTTTGGAACAAGATAGCTTCTTCACCGTTGACACTGAAAGCTTGATAGGATAATTTTAATCCATTTGGCCCCGTGTTAGAAAAATTTGATTTACTTGTAGATCCAAGTTAATTTTTAAAAGAAATCTACATATGATTAATAAAAATATTTTACTTTAAAATTACTTTTTTGTTAATAAACTAATTAAAAAATACTTTTTTAATATTTTTAAATACCTTAAAAATTGAGAACATTAAGACATTATTATGTTCATGCGCGGAAAGACATATGGAGGGTTCAGATGATAGAGTTAGAAACATAGTGACACAAACAACATTTTAAGAAAATGAACAGTAAGATTTCAAATCCTTATTTGCGTTTACTGTCAAATATCTCCTGTATCGATTAAGATCTCTGTGATTATTATGTTTTTAAGTAGATTTCGTATGAAATACTACCTGTTGCAATCTCCCCTATGTTGAAATTTCTGAAAAATTTTTGCAGTTCTATGCCGATTACATGTATATATCACTTTTTTATGGACACGATAACTTATATAATTCTGCAATAATTCTTCACAAATCTCTTCCAAACTGATACGCAAAATTAAGAGGTAGAAAATCTCGGCCAAGTTCGTTAATCGGACCAAGGGGGTTTAAATAGGGAGGTGTTTTGTGAGAACCGAAATACCTCATAACTTCTTAATTATAATACATATCAAATCAGTTTAAAATTATTATTATTACTTCTAGGAAAAGGGCCGAAAATTTAGGTATCACAGATTTTTGATAAAATTAATAATGGGCTCAAGGGGCGAAAAATATAGGGTTTTAGGGAGAAAAAAATTCATAACTTCGCCAATTCTTAAGATACTAAATTCACTCAAATTTATTATAAATCTTCTTACTATTATCTACAAAGTTTACACTGACAAGTTTTTGATAGGACCAACTCATACTGCAAAAAAAAATAAAAAAATAAATAAATAAAATAAAAACGAAAGGAAATGTGAAGTGGAGGAGGAGGTTGAAGAAGAAATTGTTTTTCCAAAACTTCGTCAATTGACGAGATATCCAATCCGCTTAAATTTATTATACATCTTCAACTTTAATATTGACAAGTTTTTGATACGAGCAGCAACTCTCACAAAAAAAAAAAAAATAAATAAAATAAAATAAACAAAAATAGGGGTTGACGAAAAAATGACCGGGTTAAGGGTATACTCAAATCCAAAACGGCTTAGTTTCTGACCCATTTTTAAATTATTTTCTCTCAAACACATGAAATTGGCAGGTTGTCTTATTCAGAAACTGTAGAATGTGATGTAGCGGTCGATTTTTTGATAAAGGCAGAATATATTTCAACAAATGCTGTCAAAGTGGACATTTTGATCCGAATTTCCCGAAGTGATTGTGCTGAAAAAAAAATAATAGTCGTACTGAGAAAATAATTGCTTGTAAATCAACTTCTAATTAATTGGACTAAAAATAAAAACACAAGTCGCTTATAAAGCTCTTCAAAAATCACGTCAGCAAGTTTCGTGTCTTTAATTTTAAAAATGAGCCTGAATTTGTGTCAGAAAATTTCGTGTTGTTGAACGTGGAAAAATATTCTTTTGAATACCGCCTCAATATGATTTCTTACAGATGATTACAGATGATTTCTTACAGAAAAATGAAATTAAAAATTCGTCAAAAACAGCTACATAAAATTGTTAAACGGGGTTTTATCTCTAATCTTGATTTAGTTTTAAATTAGTACTTAATTTCAAAATCTACCTCTGCATGTTGGCCGAGCCGGCAGGGATTTTTTCAAATAGTAAGTTAACAGATGGTAGAGGACTATTGATTATCCGCAGTCATATGATAAACTCATTTATTTTATTTATTTATTTATTTGCCATATACAACATTTACCATCTGAGCTCTTCGTATATTCCTTTCTGTTTAAGCACATTCAGAACTGAATACTCCGATTTTACGAAATTTTCTTTGTTTTTGACGAAATAGTTTCCTGGGAAATGGCTCCGAGAGGATATTTCGTCCGAGCAAATATTTCCCTCCGAGCAAGTATTTTGTCAAATTAATGAAATTACATTCTTCACTTACTTGACGATATAAATTTCGTCAAAAGTTGACTGTTGGTGTCATCTATTGAACAGTTTAGAAGCTCCAATATTTACTGACAGGGGAAAGAAAAAATAACTTCTCGTTTTCCTCGGGGTGATTCGAACCCGCGGCCTTGGGTGTGGGAGGCTCTTCTGACCTTGCTAATGGAAACTTGTATAGATTTGCTTTTAGATTGATGTAATGAATTATGTTGCATGTTTATGTTTTTATAAGATAGATTGTAATTTTATCGGTGCTGCTATAATTTCTGAAAGTTTTAAGTAAGGCTAATATATTATTATGGTTTTGGAATGGTCAATGAATAATTATAATATGGCTTGATTAAATAAATTATTAGTGAATTTTTTTTCCTCAATGAATGGTTAGAATATGGTCTGGTTAATTTGTTGCTCACAAATAACGAATTGTGAAGTGCATATTGCGTGAGATTTTATCCCTTTGAGTAGAGGAATAAGATTCTAACACTTTACTGTTTATAAAGGGGAGAGGGATCCATTATGTTTATCTTTAATTTGATTGAAAACAGAATATATTTCTTAAATAAATTAAAAAACTATATATCCTGGAAGTTTCAAATTTTATTGACCAAATTTTCTTTTTGAATGGTTTTGAAGAACACGGAAATTTATTCTTTTCTAATTAAAACATAACAAACAACATATAAATAAATAAGTAAAAATAATAATAAGCATCCTAAAAATTTTAACATATAAAAAAATAACTAATGAAGAAACAATTACCTACATTTCAGTATTTTCTGAAAATCACTAAAAAGTGCTGTTTTAAAATAAATTAGTACAGGACTAACAAAAACAAGCAAATATCTGCTTGCTAAAATCGCAGGATTTGAGGAGGCACAGCAACTGTTTCCTCAAAATGAATTGAGTCTAATCGTGATTGAGGCAAAACTTTCGTCAAATATTTGAGAGTTTACCTTTCGTTAAAAGCCACGTAAAAGGTCAAGTGATGTTTATTGGAATGATCGACAAAAACGACGAAATACAGCTCAAGAATTTCTGAATCGTCAAAAGTGAGAGTTTTATTTCTGAGAGTGAGGGTGTGTTGTAAAAAAGCTATCTTTTATTATGTCGCTATTTAAAATAAATACAACTGGAAGTTGAAAATGTCTTTGTCAGTTAAATTAAAGATATTTTCTTAAATAATATATGCATTATTATTTCAGAACCAACTAGTTTTATATATTTTTTATCGTATGTTTTAATGTGTCTCCTAAAATACATAAGATTTTAAGTAAATGACTTCAAGCATATTTTCTATCGTATGAAAATGATTATTAGTAAATCATTAATATTATTTATAAAATAAACTCTTTCTCTTTTTTTTTTAGAAAACTCCATTAGAAATTGATACAAATTTGTTTCATATATAGAAAATATTTCTCATGGAGTAACAACCTCTAAAGTAGCATAGAAAATAAATTGAAAAATGCCCATCCTATAGATATTAAAATTAATTTTCTTAACTGTTATAAACTATGCGAGTTTTCTTTCAAAATTATTAGTTTGTTAATATTAAATTAAATATAGTGCTGATAATTTTGTTCGTAATATTTAACCAAAATAATACTGTATGTTTTCTAACAAACAAATAATTCACAATTAAAATATTATATTAATGGTATATTTCTATTAATAAATAAATAATGTAATAAAATATTTTAAAATACAATTAATGACTAAAATTTCAACATACTTTGAAATACATTTTTACATTTGTAATTTTGCATTATATCTTACATAACCATAGGAAATATGAATTTTATTTAATCAATATTATGTTACCTTCCGTTTATTAAATTATCTTATCTGTTTGTTTTTTTTTTTTAGATTCATGAATAACATATGTACAGATTTTATTACAAAATCAAAAATAACATATTAGAAAATTGCATATATATGCAAAAATTTTAGTATGAATTTAGAAGGTTTTATTAAATAATCATTTTTTTAGAATTTCCACAATAGCATTTAAATTTTTATAGTAATTGTTATTATATTGTTATATAATTGCTATTATATACACTTGGCATGTACAGTCGTGGAAAAAAAAGTAACACCTCCTACTAACTCCTCAACAAATTATCGTAGAAGAAAGTTACTGGTACCGAACAATTGGAAATAAAGTCTACTTTTAAATGATGTATAGGAAATTTGCTTAGGGGGACATCTACATATTAAAACGAACCCAAACTTCATTTTCTTTCAATAGCAATACCCAATTTTAACAAGCTATTTCAAATCTTCGTTCAAATTATGCCTATACACCAAATTTAAAGTCATTTGAATGATAAGCTTTTGAATTATAAACAATCAAAATTTAGTGCTTCTAATGTTAAATTGCATTTTCATATTTTTATGAATATCTCCTGAAATTATACCCCTAATGTCTTAATTTTTTGTGTAGCAATAATACTAAAATACCCAAAGATAAATATGTTGAATTTGCAATTTTTTTTTTTAATTTTATGACATGAATTGTGAATTATGAAATTAATATTCGAAAAAATTATAAATTGCAACCTGCAATTTTTTTTATTGATTTATATTTATTAAGTTCTGCTTTATGGAAATCCAAAATTTCATATTTTTCTTCAAAGTAGTTATTAAATTATGCTTGAAAAAAGGCAAAATGATGATTTAATGGGCTGTCTGTGATAGAAGTGACTAGATATTTTAAAATTTCTCATGCTATCCTGTAATTTAGCAGAGTTCAATGAGTGGCGCTTAAGATGCCTTGATGAAGAAGGAGACTCTTTCGGTCAACAATCTTAACCGAACTTCAATTTGGATACAGACCCCGAAATACGCTCGTTTTAAAATAATTAATTTCTCGGAAACGTATGGTACGAATAGCATAAAAATTTGTTTTTAGGCTAACTGAAGGGTGTAGAGTTCATTTATGCTCTCAGAAGTGAGCACTGCTGCTGAAAAAAACAAAGTTAAGGTTAGTTTTAATAGGTAGATGGCCCCCTAAGCAAATTTTATATACATCATTTAAAAGTAGACTTTATTGCCAATCGTGTGGTACCAGTAACTTTCTTCTACGATAATTTTTGCAGAGTTAGTAGGGGTGTTTATTTTTTTCCACGACTGTACATTAAAATAAGCGACGTTAATAGCAAATAAATCTACATAAATTTTCATTTTTTAAATATTATTTAATTTATAATTAATTAAAACTATAAACACTTTAAAAATATCTTTTTCTAAATTTTCTAATTCAATATAATTTTTTAAAAGTTCTTTCTCGTTGAAATATTATACACACAATTTTTAATCTATTTATATAAAATCCAAGTCTCTGTGTGTCCGTTACGATTCCGGTAGGACCACCTCATTGAAATGAGTAATTGTTGAAAAATACTAATGCAGGGTTATCACAGTAGCGCCAAATGTTGGCCAACTTGGCGATAGCTGGCTGATTTTGCGAAATTCCCATTTAAAACCATTAATCTTTCATAAAGGAGGTCACCAAAATTTAATTTAAACTCCGCTCTTTTAAGATATTTTTTCAAAATCTATGGGTGAGAATTTAAAGTACATCTTTACATCTTCCTCCCGATGCTACTAATAAAATAACCGCCAATAGACGACGCTGTACTGTATGAGCTCCTAACTGCGCGATTTTAATGTGCTTAAGGTACTTTTCCAGTATAGGTGCCTCGTCGACAAAGGAAATTTGGCAACATATTTTCCGGCAACCTATCCACTGTTTCCTTTTATATACACACGCATTTTCTTTTCCATATTTATGAGATTTATTTAACATAAAAAAGCCGTTTCTCTAATTTTATACAGAAACAGATGTAAATTGGACATAAAAACATGAATAATACACATATAAAATAAACATATATAAAAAACAAAAACGCTCATCAAGTTTGTTTTCATAGCTGTTTATATGATTTGACAACAAATCTCAATATTTTTCCGTTATACGGACACCATGCCAAAATGTATGCGAATGCGCCAATTATTTCAAAATGCTAAAAGATATTTGTAATTTTATGCCAGCAGTTTAATATGAGTTTTATTGTATTGCTTTATTTTATAACAGTTATTTGTTCAATTATTTTAAGTATATATTTGTGATTTAATGAAATAGTTCGTAAAAGTCTGGAATTTTCAATTGTTATATTTTTTAAATGCTCACTTTAGTATCGACAATATTTTTTCTTTTATTTTTCAAATGCCTCAATTCACGTGATTTTCATTTTGCGCCAACTATTACGCTTGGCGACAATGGTACCCGTATAACGGAAAAGTACCCAAACCTCACTTTCTGATGCCCAAATTACACCAAGCTTTTTTTAAAAAACGCCAAAGACCCTACAGTGGAAAAGTGTCAAACTGTCTATTATTTTGCGCTATCTGTGTTATAGTTTATACTATATGCAAGGTGAGTGGAGCGAAGAGTTTAAACATTAAATATTAAAGTTTCGGCACATATGTCATATAAATGTTGGCGCGATTTTTTCTGACACCAATGTCATATACACAACGGGTACTTAACTGTCGCCAAAGTGTCGTTATTTTGCTTGATATGGTAACCCGGATGTTGTTGTTTATGCTGTTGATGTTTTCGCCAAATTGGCGTCGGAAAAAAAATCGCTCCAATATGTATGGAGTACATATGGCAACTGTGCCAAAGTTTCTATAAAGCAGTATAAGACTAAAAAATTAAGAATAAATTAAATGCAAAATAAGACTAAAGAAGAAAGAAAAATCATGCGTTAAGCATAGAATATGAAACACTTTCGAACACATCCTTAATGCTTTAACAAAACTTAGTTATTTAGGGAAATAAGGTAAATAAGATAACTAAGTAAACATTTTAGAAAACGCATAAAAAAATTTAAAAATTGATTTCAGCAGTTACCGTCCATAGCCAATAGTACCGTTATTACATGCCACTATTTAGCTAAAATTTAATTTAAACTACTCTTAAAGCTACTGAAATCACATTTCCAGATATTATCATCCATAGACGGTTATGTATCCAATTCTTTGCGTGACCCTGTATATCATTTTATCTATATTCTACAAACATTTCTTAGTGAACTAAATGCAGTTCAGCGTAACTGCATAACTCCTTTGAAAACCACCTTTAAGCAATTTATTCTCATACTCAGTAACCCTTACGAATTCTTTTGTGTAGCCCTGCATATGAACTGTAGCATTTATACACATGGTATAGTATGCATAAATGTAGTGAAACATAAAAGCGCATGGTAGAGATGTCATATTCACCCCATATTGGCGCGATTTTTTTCGGTTGCCAATTTGGCAAAAACATCAACAGCATAAACAACATAATCCGGGTTATCACATCAAGCAAAATAACGACACTTTGGCGCAAGTTAAGTACCTGTTGCCTATATGATATTGGCGACAGAAAAAAATCGCGCCAATATGGGGCGAATATTACATCTGTACCAAGCGCATATCATAATTAAAAATGCATTTCTAGCAATCATTGCTTTTGTACAAGACTTCGGAGAAAATTTTCTTGGCGAGAAAGAAGTTTGCCAACGTATTTTCTGACAACCTATTTACTGCTTGATACTCAAAAGCAATTTTTCGCATATATATACTATTTATTTCCTTCTATATATAAAAAAAGTTTTGATTTGGAAATGGACCAATGAAAATTTGCGTAGATATTCCGGGTAGAACTCATCCAATTTAAATGCTTAAGCCAAGGCCTCCTTATCGAAATAAAAGGCCTGGCAATCGCTAAGATTCCTTTGTCCGCTGTACACGTGGTTAGAAACCACATGGTTTCCCGTGACTAGCGCCATCTAACGCGAGAAACAGAAATATTTTTTAATTTGTTTTCCATTTGTCTTTTACAATTTTCTTTATGATGCGCTTTGTAGTTTGCAAATGATAGTTGTTAATCTTAAAATTTTCATATGTTCTAGACATTTTATTTAAAAAATGAACTTATTTTACTGTTAAACAAAAAACGTTTACTGCTGTATTCCGTTATGTAAATAAATGATGATAATAATAATAATAATAATAATCAGGAAAGAAAATTGTTTTACCATGAATTTCTCAGTGATATTAGTTATTGAAATAAATGGATAGCATCTAGATCCGGAAAATGTAAAATATTTCTTTTTCTCTTTTATATTTTCAAATATGTGATTTATTTTATTTCTGCTATTTCTTTTCTTTTCACAATTAATTTCACCTTACAGTATTAATTTAACATCGCTCCTTCAATTTGTTTCAATGCACAGTCTCATTTATTTATTTATTGGCCTATCATTTGTTTTATTTTTGAAGGTATGGGGGATCATTTCAGTTTAACATACTTTAGATGAAAGCTTAATTTTTTTTCATATAAAGTTTGTATGTATTAATCTATGGAAAGTTTCATAATTGGCTCCACAGCCAATTGGCATATCTTGGCGGGCATAGTTTGGTGCGTAATTAATTTCCTTGTTTTAACTCACATATGTTATGTAAGTTTTACTAAAATGTATCAAAGTATTTTAGGAAAGTTAAAACACGCATAGATACACACACACACACACACACACACACAAAAAAAAAAAAAAAAAAAAAAAAAAAAACAGACTGAAGTCATAAACACTTAAAAAATTGGAAAAATAAAGTTTAATAATCACTTAAATTTATACATGTCCCTCAACTTTCTGCAAATACCGTATTCTTGTCATGCTACGATTTTGGTGTTTGTAAATCTTAATTTGAGTATTCTTCCTTAATCAGACCTAGAGCCAATTGGCGTAAGTGTAGTTTGGCGCAAAATTAATTTTATTTTTAAACCGTATACTTGATACCACATTATTCCAGCATCGCGTTTTTGCAGTCAACTTTGACTGTGGAACAAATTACAGAACATTAGCTAATACTACATTATATAATAATAAATCGGTATTTTTCAAGTGTAGGGGCCTTGGCGAGAGAAGAAAATTTGGCAACGTAATTTCTGGAAGCATATTCACTGTTTCACATAAAGAAGCAATATTTTCCAATATTTGTACAATTTATTTAATATAAAAAAGGCATTTATCTATTTTATATACAAATATAAACAAATCGTATATAAAAAACTATAATAATATCTAGAAACTAAATTTATACATGTAAATTCGGCACATATATCATATTGGCGCGATTTGTTTCTGGCGCCAATGTCATATACGCACCGGATACTTAACTGGCACCAAAGTGTCGTTATTTTGCTTGATATGGTTATCCGGATATAGATGATATGGTAACGAGGTTTTCGCAAAATTGGCGTCAGAAAAAAATCGCGCCAATATAAGGCGTATATGACATCTGTGCCGTAAATTCTTATAAAACAAGCTGACAGTTCATAAGTTTTATTATCATAACTGTTTATATCAATCGGCAACAAATCGCTCTTTCCGAAGCCCAAATTGTGCCAAGATTTAAAAAAAAATAACCCGCAAAGTCCTATATACTGAAAATGGTATTTGTTAGTTATCCCGTCGACCAAATTACTGTCGCCAAATTGTAAGATTAAATGCCAATAATGGTTTGCCATAAATTAATTAATTTTAAGATTAAATGCCAATAATGGCCAATAAAACCAATAGTTCGAAGTTTTATTTGTATTTTTATTAATGTTATACTAATTTATTTGTTTTTTCGTTATTTAAAATAAAAAATTGTGTCAATTTGTAGAACTTGGCGAGTAGTTTGGCGATTTATATAATTTGGCGAAATTGGTCGACGGATAACTAACAAGTACCCTGAAAAAATATCAATAAATCTTATATTTAAATGTTCATTTTTGATACGTTTCATTTTTCAAAGCCAGAACATAATTGTGCGAAATATTTTTTTTACGCCTTTATTTTATTGGAATTCCAAAAATATTTTATACAATTTTGCCAATAACACAACATTTTCAATTTTTTACTATGCATTTGTTTATGGAGTATTACCAGGAGTATACACCAGGTGGCGTAACTTACAGGACAAAGTCAGCTAATAAGTTGGCAATTATCGGGAACATTTTCACCCATAGACTTTCTCCGGATTGTAAAGCCTGTTTTATGATAAGGGAGTCTTGGCTTAAGCATGGCCATAACCTACTATGATATATAACGGTCCGCGCATTTCGCCGAAAAAGTGAAGTCGGATCCAATTTCAAACCCTGAACCAAAACTTCACAACGTGCTCTTTGTTTACATTTATACCCAGCCCAGATACAAGCTTGTTTCTCATCGTCGAGATTTCAGAATCAGTGATCGTATATTCATGTAATAAATTAAATATTTATATTCTTCAATTTCCTTCGATTTAAAAGGCTATTTTACACAAATTGTAGCATTTTAGTGTTACACATACTTTTAAGATTAGTTAAATTATTTATTGCTTACCTTGATCGTTTGGTTCATTCATGAAAAATGCCGGTTCTGTTATTCTTTTTTGAATGTCCCGTATTTATGTAAAAATAGCTTGGTTTCATATACACGTTTTAAAATTAAAATTTGATTTTTATCAAACTACAGTTCTCATAACTGACTTGAAGCAGCTATTTTTGATTAATTTACTGTTACCGGTAAAATATTGGTTTTTAATATCGCCCGAACCAAGAAGAAGAAGAAGAAAAAAAGCTGATCTTCCTGAAACATTAAATATTCTTATTTTTAATCAGAGAAAGAAATGGTGATTACGGATTTAAATATCGTTGCAATATTCTATGTTATCCAAGCAATTTTGATTAAATCATGTAAGGGTATTTGTTACTTAATAAATTACATTTATTAATTATTACAAGGAATTTTATGAGTATTTTAATATATTAAAAAAAATTTCCATCAGTTTTATTGTTTCATCAGTGAAAATAGTAAATAAATGGTACTTAGTTATCCCGTCAACCAAAAATTTATCGCCAAACTATAAGATTAAATGCCAATAATGCTTGATCGTAAATGTCACATTCACTTGACTGTAAGCAAGTTACACGTGTTTATGTCATCAAGTGATTTTTATTTCGACGTTTTATTTGTATATTTATTAATGTTATACTAATTTATTTGTTCTTTCGTTATTTAAAATAAAAATTATGTCAATTTGTATAATTTGGCGAGTGTTTTAGCGATTTATATAATTTGGCGAAATTGGTCGACGGTATAACTAAGTGGTACCAAATAAATTTGTGACATTGATGTTTTAGACTAGGCATGTGTTTTTTTATTTATATATTTTTATGTGTGTTGGTTTAACAGTTTTAAAGAGAAACACATTATATTAGTCACTTAAATAAATAGAACTTTACATTTACATTGATATGGACAGTTTATAATAACCCTTAACAACTGTATTCGAATTAGCTGTCATTTCTAAGCTTGATTGGAATGTCAGCAGAATTGTAAACGTAACCATGGCGACATGACGTAATTTTGGTGTTTGTTTACATATCTACCCTTCCCAGGTTGTTTCAGTTACGTTCAGAGTCAAGTTTCAATTTTGGGCAGGGTATCAGAGTCCTCTGGCGAGCGACTTCATATATTAAACGCTAATCAGTCTGCCTGTAGTAGTATCTAAGTATGCCTTGAGCATGGCCTTTCTTTGTTAATATTATAAAAAAAACTGTCTTATACAAAAATATGGAAATCGGTGGTATTATAAAGAAATATTTGATAAACACGCTGATGCAGACAGTTTTCAAATCGAAGAATTACTTTCAGAGGTATTTAATGCTAAAGTTGGACAAAATCGTTCCATTAAAAAAGTTTTATTGGAGCAAAAACTATACATGAGAATTTAATCATTTTTAGATCATTTTATAGGTTATAAGTTCTCGGTGTGCAGATTGCATTTATTTTTTTTTTATTTGGCTATTTTTTGAGGTTTTATTTCTATTTTAAATTCAAATTTTAGTAATTCGAGAGATATTTTTTTACAAATTTAAAAAAATGTTATTAATTTAAACTGTTGCCAACTTTATAAACGGCGCAAACAATAATGTTTACTTCAAATTCAAAATTTATTTACACGGGACTATTGTAAACATTTTTTTTTTTTTTTTTTTTTTTTTTTTTTTTTTTTTTTTTTTTAGAAGTAAATGATTACATGTTAAAAGCAGGAAAATTGCGTCATAAGAACCATATTTACATTGGGATTTTAAAAGAGAAAAAAAAAATTTAAAATAAAAGAATCATTACTATGCGTTGAAACCTGTAAATGGAGGAAATTACGTCAAATTTAAAATGGCCAAAAAATATGGCAAAACAATTTAAATTAAAAAATATATCTGCGCGAGACATTTGCTTGATATTTTGAGATAATATTTTCAACTATTATCGTGATTTCGAAGACAGCGCAAATAATATTTCCTTCTAACAACAAAAGTATTTTCACGTGAATATTAATAAGAGAAATAAAACTTTGGTGTAAATTACGTCAGATTTAAAAGGATACATTTAAAATGAATTATTTAAAAGAACTATCTTATAGTGCCGTTAAAAAATACCGGGAGACAATGACACTGTTTACTTAATTCATTTTACATTAACTTATTTTCGAATGTTTAACTAATTTTCTTAATTAAATACGAAAACAGCCATTGTATCTTTTAACAGCAGCAGATATGGTCTTAAAAATCCCCAAACCAAGAAAAACGAATGGAAACCCGTTTACAGAGAGATCGCTACTGTTTTTTTTTTGTTTTTTTTAAATTTAAGTTCAATATTTTTAAAGCCGATCAAATTAGCGTGCTTTTTGGATTTTGGTGTCCCTGAACGGGTGGTTGGCGAGCGTAGCTCGTAGGGGGCAGAGCCCCCTAGTAATGTAAAAAAAAAAAAACTGTTTACCCATTTTTATAAAGAAACAGAAGTAATTTTTGCACAGATGTCATATACGCATCGGGGTTGGCGTATTATTCTCTGACGCCCATTCGGCAGAAATCTCGCTTTCGAATACCAGTTAATTATATATTTTTAAATTATTTGCTATCATTTTGAAAAGGAAATAACTATAAATAAATATAAGTTTGAATAATAACTATAGAACAAAACAGCTTATATAATTTAAAAACAGAAAATAAAAGTAAATAAACAATTTATTAATAAATAAAAAACAATAGCCGGGTTACCATAGCAGGCTAAATAACGCCATTTTAGCGCCAGTTAGGTATCCCGGTTCATAACTGAAATCTGTGCCGTAATTTGTATATAAAAAGAAAATGTTATATATATTTAGAAACGATTTTTTTATGTATATAAGTGCATATATAAACAAAAATAAAAGTTCATTAGATTTGTTTTCATAGCTGTTTATATATTTTGGCAACATATCTCACTTCTGATGCCCGAATTACGCCAAGCTTTTTTTAAAAATGCGCTATAATGGAAAAGTACCTAAATAAATATATTTTTTAATTATTTAGTTATTAAAAACGGAAAAAAATTATAAATGTGCATGATTTGAGAAATTTAAACAATTTTCTTTTTAATTCTAAAAAATAACATCGGGAAGTAACAGCGAGTTTAAGTTAAATGTGTTTAGCTGTTTAATTCTGTTGCAATATTCAAAATAACTGTATTTATTAGATTTCAGTAAACAACATCAGTGCCCGATTAAACTTTGAAGTTAGAGGAATTACAATGTCATTTCCGGACCTTTCGTTTGGAGAAGCATTTCTAAATTCCACATATAGATGAAAACTCTTCAGTGTTAGAAATATTATTCCTAGGACTGGCATAACATGAGAACGGCCTGCAATTTTACACAAGTTTTTGAAAACTACTTTATATCAGAAATTTTACGAAAAACTGGTTACTTTTTTGTTATAGAGGCCCACACTATTAGAATTATGACAAGTTGCAGCCAATTTCGCCAAAGTCGTAACCAAGATCGTGAAGCACACACATATTATACCATATAATACCATTTCATGAAATCGTATACGATAATTTAATAGTTTTTATCTTACTTCAGGTGTGAAATTTATTTATTTTTAAGGCTTAACAATCTAAATTGTCCAATATATGAATTTAAAAAAATGTAAACAAAGATTGAATAGACATGACCGCAAAGAGCCTCAAATCTTCATAACACTTGGAACCAAGCTGTGCAGATTAGTGGTCTTCTACTGTACACAGTTTTTCATAAATGTGTTTCGTTCTTAAAATGTGTTATTTTCATCTCTCAGTGCGGAACAAACGAGAAAACTCATATTCTTGCACATGAGTTGTATATATGTTTATATCTAAATTGCCGTCATTTTTGACGGACTACCTTTCTAGTATTAGAATAAAATCCTGCCAACCCCATATATATATATTTAAAATAATGCTTTTATTATGGTTTTAAAGTATTTCCAGCGTTTTACATGAACAAATAAGTACGACTGTATGTTACATCACAACGGATTAAATATATATTGCGACAAAATGAAAAATATTGATTTGAGCTTAATTTTGAATTTACTTTGAATATTATTATTATTAATTCAAATAGCCTTGTAATAACTTCGTTCCATTTACAAAGAGAAGGAAATTAATTTATACAACAATAAATGTTGTTTTTATTTCAAAAATCAACGAAAACGAATATTTTATTTATGTGATAATAAGACATTTCACCATTTAGCCATATTAATTTTAAGTTTAAAATGGAATATAATTTGTATCGTGGCTATACATTTATATAAAATCATAGTCTTGTAGGGAATCATTTTGACAACTCTGTTTAGTTTCACGACTAAACATATAATAGAAATAAAATGGTAATTTGAAACTAGAAATAAATTTTAATTCTATTTATTTGCCTGTTGTGTAATTAAAAAATAAGTCTTTGAAATGTTAAATATATATTAGTAATTGGGTATGAATTGCTTATATATAATCATTAATATAAATTGAAATATATTTATGTTAGCTTGTTTTTTTTTTCAGAATATTACAAAAAAAAATAATGAATAGAAATATTTTAATGAATAATGAATAATTCAGCGAAAATATCTAATATGCGCCAAGGATAATGAATTTCAAATACCACTGTTTCCGAATAGTAATACTCGTTTTAATTAATGATAGAAATTAACAATTAAATAGAATGAATATTAATTTTCTTCAATAGAGGTATTCAAAACTGTCCTTCATTGCACAAATGATATCCTAAAAACACATATTTCGTTTAAAAATTAAGCAAATATTCAAATATTTCTAAAAATACCCCTCTGTCATGAAACCAGTGGTTTGAGCTAAAAAGAACATTGTGTCTTCTGCAAATTTAAGTATAATTTACCTAATAGCACAGATTTATGCTATTTCAAAAATGTACTTCTGTTTATTTGTTTATCACTATAACACTAAACGAAAAAAATATTTTAATTTTTATTTTTCTTAAAAATCTTAACCACATTTTATGTTCAAGGGGTCAGGTTTCCTTTAAATATTTATCTACTGACGGTACTTATAAGTACTATTAAAATAATTTGTTATAAAATTCATTTAAAACATCGATTAGTTGTAATATAGTTTAGAATTAGTTATAGATACATTAATTTATCTTGTTCCAAAAGCATTATTGGTTACACAAAACATAGATATTTTTAAATTTATGATTTCTTTTGTCTTTGCATCTTTTCAGCTTTCTAGGCGTTGGAGGGGGGGGGGGGGGTATTTAATTTTGGAAATATTTCTGCAGTTCTATTGTAAGAACATTATATTTCTACATTTCCTAATTCTACAAAATACCAAGAAAAATATTTAAAATAAAAGATTTGAGTGGTGTTATTTATAAATATCACACAAAATCCCTATAAATTTAAATTGAATTAATCCTTCTAAATCCTTCAATCCTTCTAAAATCCTTCTAAAATTTACTAAATGACTATGTAAATCTTCTAATGTAGTTTAAATAATTCGCGAAAAATGCTTTAGAAGATAAACTTTTCATGAATTCATAATTCAGTAAATAGGGTTTAACTGTCCAAAAATCGATTTTTTAAATCTATACTCCTATTATAAAGAGGAAAAAATTGTTTATTTGTAGGAGGTAAGCTCTGGAACTACCGAACCGATTCCAAAAGTAATGGTATCAAAATGATGGTGTTAGTCCAACTTAGAACATAGGCTATATCTAATGTCGGTGCCACTACCCCAAAGGGGGTGTAGGAGCAAAAAACGTTCTAAAAATGCGATTTTAGCGTTACTGAAGGGCCTAGAAATATGAAATTTTGAATATTAGTTACTTATAAGATATAAATGATGTGTAAGAACAGTTCTTAAAAAATTCGAAATTTAAAGGGGGTGAAAATGCACAAAAAGCGTTCTAAAAAACGTTCTACACGGTAGTTTCTACACAATATCAGGAAATACCAAACCGATTTAAAAAATATTGGTGTCAAAATGATGGTGACAACGCTTGCACCAAGATAGGCTATGTTTTATGTCGGTGCCACTACCCCAAAAGGGGGTGCAGAAGCAAAAAAAAAACGTTCTAAAAATGCGATTTATGTGTTACTGAAGGGCCTAGAAATATGAAATTTGAAATATTAGCTATTTATTTGATATAAAGTTTTTCTACGATCAGTTCTTAAACAATTCGAAATTTGAAAGGGGTGAAAATACGCGAAAATCTTGTAAAAAGCGTTCTAAATGATGGCTTCTACACAATATCAGGAAATACCAAACCGATTTAAAAAATAAAGGTGTCAAAATAAGGGTGTCAAAATGACGGTGACAACCCTTGCTCCAACATAGGCGATGTTTTATGTCGGTGCCACTACCCGAAAGGGGGTGCAGGAGCAAAAAACGTTCTAAAAATGCGATTTTTGCGTTACTGAAGGGCCTAGAAATAGGAAATTTGAAATATTAGCTACTTATTAGATATAAATGATGTCTAAGAACAGTTCTTAAACAATTCGAAATTTAAAAGGGGTGAAAATGCACAAAAAGCGTACTAAAAAACGTTCTAAATGGTAGTTTCTACACAGTCTCAGGAAATACAAAACCGATTTAAAAAATATTGGTGTCAAAATGATGGTGACAATGCTTGCTCCAAGATAGCCTATGTTTTATGTAGGCGTCACTACCCCAAAGGGGGTGTAGAAGCAAAAAAACGCTCTAAAAATGCGATTTATGTGTTACTGAAGGGCCTAGAAATATGAAATTTGAAATATTAGCTACTTATTAGATATAAAGGATTTCTACGATCAGTTCTTAAACAATTCGAAATTTGAAAGGGGTGAAAATACGCGAAAATCTTTCTAAAAAACGTTCTAAATGGTGGCTTCTAAACAATCTCAGGAAATACCAAACCGATTTAAAAAATAAAGGTGTCAAAATAAGGGTGTTAAAATGACGGTGACAACCCTTGCTCCAACATAGGCGATGTTTTATGTCGGTGCCACTACTTCAAAGGTTGTGCAGGAGAAAAACGTTCTAAATTGCGGCTTTTGCGTTACGGAAGGGCCTAGAATCGTGAAATTTGGAATTGTAGTTAGTTATAACATATCAATGATCTCTAAGGACATTTCCTAAAAAAACCGAAATGTAAAAGGGGGTCAAAATGCGCAAAAAGCGTTGTAAAAAACTTTCTAAATTGCGATTTCTATGCAATCTCAGAAAGTACTGAACCGATTTCAAATATAATGGTGTAAAAATGATGGTGACAGATCTTGCTCCAAGACAGGCTATATTTATATCTATTTCTACTACCCCAGAGGAGATGCAGGAGCAAAATGCGCGAAAAGCGTTCTAAAAACGTTCTAAATGCTGATTTGTCGGCAATATCTCAGGAAGAATGGATCTGATTTCAAACGTAATGGTAGGAAATTGATGCTGACAGCCTCTTCTGTAACATAGATGCTATTTTATGTCGTTATCACTATCACCAAGACGTTGCAGTAGCAAAAAAGCGTTCTAAATTTCGATTTTTGTGATCGGTGGGTTAGCAACTTAAAATTAGGCAAGGTACATATGTATTACATATAAATGATCTTTAAGAACAGTTTCGAAAAAATTGGAAATTTAAAAATGGGTGATAATGCGCGAAAAGCGTCCTAAAAACGTTCTAAATGGCGATTTTTACGCAATTTCAATAAGTACCAGAACGATTTAAAAAATAATGGTTTCAAAATGATGGTGACAACTCTTACTCCAACATGGGCTACATTTTATGTTGGTGCCACTCAGTGTTGCCAGATTGGGAACTTTTTTAATTCAGATTATTTGACTGTGACCATTTTTTTAAAATAGCATATTCTCCTACTATTCTCATCTCTACTATCTACTCAATCTCAGGATTTCTGCTCAATCTCAGGAAATACCAAAGCTATTTCAAAAGTAACGGTTGCAAGTCAATGGTTACAGCCCCTGCTATAACATAGGTTATATTTTATGTTGCTGTCACTACCATCTGAGGGTTGCAAAATCAAAATATGTTCTAATTTGCATTTTTTGCATAACTGAGTAGTCTAACACTTTGAAATATGGCGTGGTATTTACTTACAAGATGCAACTGCTTTCTAAGAACAGTCGAAAGGAAATTCCAAATTTAAAAAGATGAAGTGAGCGAAAAGCGTTATAAATAACAATTTTTATGCAATCTTATCAAATACCAAACAGATTAAAAAAATAATAATGAAAAATTGTTGGTGATAGAACCTGCTCAAACATAAGTTATATTTAATGTCTGTGCCACTACCACCAGAGGGTTGAAGGAGCTAAAAACGTTCAAAATTGCGATTTCTGTGATACTGAAAAGGCTAGAAACTTTAAATATGGCATGGTAGTTACTCATAAAATATAAATGCCCTCGAAGTACTGTCGAAAATAAATTCGAATTAAAAGGGGGTGAAGCGAAGGGGAGGAGCGAAGAGCATTCTAAAAAAGTCCTAAATTAAGATTTGTATGCAATTTCAGGGAATATAAACAGATTATAATAGTAATAGTTTCGAATCAATGGTAACAATCTCTGATCCTATATAGGATATATATTATACCGATGATTCTACCACCTGGGGTTCACAGGAACAACAAACGTTCTAAAAGAGCCCTTTCAAAGCTTTCTAAATTACGTTTCTGTGGAATATTAGGAAATAACAAACCGATTTCAAAATTAATGTTGGTAAATTAATGGTGACAGTTCCTATTTCAACATAGCCCTTTTTGTTTAATTTTATAATGTAAGAAGATGGTTTTTGAAAAATTCAAAACTTCAAATGAATATTAAAATGAGCTTATTAATTGAGCATAAAGTTTCAAAATATTTTCTAAATTATCATTTATTTAGTTTTATTTCGTTTTATTAATTTAAGTCTAATTTCTGCATAATGCAGTGTAATAATGATGTTTAAACAAACTGTGTTTTAAATAGTAATTTTTGAATTATTCCTAAAGGTAATAAGAACCTTTTAATAAAATATTACCTTTTAATAAAATAAAAATTTAGTTAGTACCTTTTAATAAAAATATAAATATCACTTGACATATTTCAAATATTATGCGAGCAAAGCCGCGGGGTTTGGCTAGTACCTTATAATTAAATATGATTCTTTAGGAACACTTAAAAGCAAACCTCATCCAAACAATCGCATAACACGAGAAGTTATGGCTAAAACACTTTTATATATCATCAAGGGGTCATTACAGCTTTAATCTAAATTTTCTCAAAACAGCGATTTTGAAACTTTCGCGCACGATTTCTGAAAAATGGTTGCCTAGAATTTCACAATTTTTTTTTTTTCTGAATGTATTAAACATTACATAAACACAAAATGACCTATTATTATATTTCTGAAGTAAGTAATTTAGAACTCAAGACTACTTTTGTATAAAAATATCTCGATGTTTCTAATTTCTTTAAAAAAATTAAATTTCGGAATCTACTAGTTTTATTTTTCTATGGTAGGGCAATTTGAAAAGACATTATATTTGTACTCATTAAAATAATCTTGATTTGTTTTAGCCATTCAAATCAAGCGCGCAATACATGCAAGAATAATTCTTTCTCAAAAACTGTATTATCTATAAATATAAGTTAAGAAACTTTATATATGTGTATACTTTTTTTTTTCAGAACTTTAATTGATAACAGAAATCTTTCTTATTATTTGTTTTAAATTTTACAATTAATAGTAAATTAGTTATAGAGTGGCTATAATTGATATAGAAGTCAATTTTTCAAGTAAATTGTTAGTTCAAAGGGTTCCTAACGCCTTAAAATAAATTGTACAGATTTTGAATTTTCGACAAATTTCTTCGATTGATCTGCTACTGGGAATATCTTAATTAAAGAAACTATTAATTTATAATTTTGTTTCTATTTATTTCAGCAGTTTTCATTTTTGGCCACTATAGGACATTCATTAAGGATTGTAGCAATCATGTTAGTTTACTTCTAAAACTTAAAAGGAAGGAAATATAATAAAAACCCCGTAGTACTGACCTTATCTAATCAACTACTGGCTCGGTCATCCTGTTATTATACACTGTAAAAAAATAATGCCAGTTTTCCGGTAGGAATCGGAAAAATAGTTGCCCTTATCGCACAGGAGTAATTACCAACCCAGCTCGGAATAAAATTCGTAAAATTGGAATACAATCCGTAAAGTACCGTTTTACTGACTATTTCCTTATTTTTACGGATTTTATTCCGAGATGGGTCGGAAAGTATTCCGGTACGATAAGGGTAACTATTTTTCCAATTCCTACAGGAAAACTGGCAGTATTTTTTATACAGAGTGTAGAATAAATAGGTTTTGAATATATTAAATTTACATATTTCAAAAATAAAAGGTGTTAAATATATATTTGTGTTTCTAGTGAATAAATATGATTTTTAACACTTAATTGCCTTATTTTTCAAAAATCATTGTAATAATGTTTTTCAGCTTTCATTTTTTAAATAAATCATACGAAAAATACACAAAAAATCATATTTTGTTTTAAAGTATGGTTTACGGCTAAAACACAGTTTGTTACTAATCGGCAATACTGGTCTTTTATTGGAAAAATAATTTTACTTGATAAAATTCTATAATTCTATAATTCTAAACACACAAGAATTTTAGGAACTATAATAAGAAATACATTTTACTTGCTCACTGAAGAACAAAATATGGTATTTCGCAAGTTTCCAAACAAAACAAACAAAAAACAAGTAGCAACAATTGAAAAAAAAATCTATCTTTATTCTTAAACAGCACAAGTGTTGCCATCTACATAATGAATATCGATTTAATAATACTTTCAGAATGTATTTTATTGGTAACATTAGGCATTATAGCTTCAATATTATTCTAATAGTATTTTAGAGCCTAAATTGGGTACGTTGCGAAAAGCAACACCCGGCATTTAAGGGATAATTAATATGATCTGTGAGAAACTCTTGCAAACAGTTAAGTAAAAATGCAAAAAATTGCGAGAATCATGTGTAGAAACAAATTTCTTAAAAAATAGAATTTGTCATGGAGACTCAAGTCTGAGGTAAGGCCACAAATTGGTAATGTTGTTATTTTCAGCATGTGCGCGTATTTCTAAACTCATAAACAAAATAACTGAGGGAGTAATACTAATTATACTAATGAGGATTAAGTAAGAGTTGTAAGACTAAGCGTAAACCCAAATAATATTTATCATATACGGGGCATTCTCACAAGCTTTTGACTTTCGGGAATAAAAATCTGGTGAAATTTAACTTGCTAAAATAACATTTTAATCTGATAGACGAATGGCTTAATTATTCAAAATAAAGAAAAAATGGTCAGGAGTGAAAAATGTTTCATTTAACTGAGGTTTAAGTTAAACTTGCGAGTTTAATTTTCCTTACCATTTTACCACTATAACTTTTTATTTTCTTCTAAATTTTTACTTATAATGAATTTGCATAGCACCCACAGGGAATTCAAATAAGAAATAATAAAAATTTAGTACTTTTAATGCAGAATTTTTGTATAACATTGTCTTAAAGGGGTGTTAAAGAAGGGACGGTAAGGTAAAAAAAGGGGGACGGTATAGGAAAAAAGGGGACGAAATGGGCAAAAAAGGGACGGTAAAAGTGGAACGGTAAGGAAAATTACCACCTATTTTTAAGCATATCATGTTAAGACTAAGTGATAGTCACAATGTTCATTGACTTTTAGAAACAGTTGTTAACATTGGATTAAATTAATTTTTTTTTATATTTACCTCGAAAAGTGCAGTAATAAACCTTGGGGACTGTAAGACTACCAATAAAGCCACGATCTTGAAACTGATTTTTAAATGCTGATTTAAATTCTGCAGTAAATTTCCTGTCATAGAATTTTAGACATTATTTCTCTAGTATACTTCTGCATGAGAGAAAAACTGCAAAATAATTCTGTGGCTGCGTCTGAAGAGATTTTCTGTATAAGTTTAGCAAGGGAGACGGCAATGATGAAAAACCCAGGGACAGAGTTCAAAAAATAATATCAACCGTAAAAATGTGTGCAGGTTAATTTTTTGCTACATATTTATATAAAACAATTGTTCCAGTTTCGGAAAAAATTACATCGAATTACTTTTATTGAAACAATTTTATACAGACAGCTCCAAACTTAAAAGTCAGCATCAGGGACACGGGACGGTATAGGAGTTTTCCTGGTATTTGTACCCCCAACATCGTCCGAAACTTATTTATATAGTTAATATTGTTATGGAATCATGCAATGGGATGTTCCCCAGTATATGAAATTAAAAAAAATACACAAAAAAGTATTAGGATAAAAATTATTATTCAGGGACATAAAAGTCAAAAGATTGTGAGAATGCCCCATATATTTGAATGCACTATAGTTATATGTACTTTGTATTGCGTCAGTCTGAAAATTTTGTACGTTTTGTTTCAACAATGAGATTAATCTTCATCTAATTAATGTGGTGCAGTAGTGTTTAAAAAGATGGAGAATAACGTATTTTCCTGCTGGCTACGCCATTTTTCTTATCAACATGTTGCAGGAAAACCTAAAGAATAAAAAAAAAATGTTAACCAATCTTATAGGTTTACTTTTTAAAATAAGAAAATGGTGAAAATAATCATCGAAATCGTCAATTAGCTGTGAAGTTTTAAATTTTAGGTTTGTTTAACAAGGCTGAAAAGATGATCATTTTGAATGATTATAATTTTTTTATCATTCTGGAAATAATCTCTCAATTATGTTTAAATTTTAAATACGTGGAACAAACTACAAATTGTAGAGCTTCCTAATTTTCATTTATTATTTTACCTACCGTAATTCCCAAACAATAATTACTATATTAGATTTCTGTTAATCTTTCGAATAGATTATTTTTTTAAATAGTCGAAGGGAAAATAATAAAACTAGGTTTGTCAGTAGGCAGCCCTGCTGTCGATGCTTCTTGTTCCCAATGGCTTTTGAAGATGCAAGAGTTTAGGTACCGGTATATATTCCTAAACTGTAGTGGTTAGAAGTGCTTCGTTTTGAAATTTCTTGGGAATATAACATTACCTTTATCAGAATCGCACATTTTGTTAATAACGTGCGTGTTGCTTTATTTTGTACAAAAAGAATATTTTTCTTTTTAGCGTTTATTTAAATGTAAATGTTTGCGTACTGTAAACGAATTATTATAATTAATTACTAATCTATGCAGAATTAATTACTAATTATTTCACTTTATCTCTTAATATGTTTGAGAATTTTCAAATATACACTATATCTTTGGGCAGATGGATTATTTTTAAACCTGTATCTAATGTTTTCAAAATATCTGTGCTATGAAGATATCGAAAATTAACATAAATGATGAAAAGCTACAGAAAAAAAGCTACTGTAAAGAAGTATTTATTTCTGGTAATAAGCTACTTTTATATGTGGTAAAACATTTTTTTTCTAGTATATATTATAGTTCTAATACGTAGAAAGATTTCATTAGAACGTGTTAGTGAAAAAAAATATGTAATTCTAAACTTATGAGAACGTTTAATTATAAACTAAATATTTTTTAACAATTGGAAAATCTCTAGATATTTCAAAAAAATTACAAAGGTTATTTTAAAACAAGAACTGAAAGATACGACATGACTACTAATTACACATACAAATTACTATTGCTCTAATTAATGATACTTTTTCATGTGTATTTTGTTTAAAAATATTACTAACAACAACAACAAAAAAAAGATAAATTTATCAATACGCACTAATACTCATAATTATTATAATGAGTGTCCATTCTTAAACTGATATGAAACAGCAGGTTTATAAAGGTGTAATTACTATGAGATTTTTTTGTATTTTCTCTTTCCGGTTGAAATAATTTATTTATTCGTGATTAAAAATAATAACCTATATAAACTATGAATTCAATCAAATTTTGTTACTTTGAATACTCATTCAAAGGGGATTTTTTTTTTTTAAATTTTAGTAAGATTAAATCCAAATTTATCAATTCTAAAGCTATTTTTAACTTTTTAATTGGTGTGTACATAATGCTTAGATGTAAATACTGCTAATTTCAATTAAAGAACTTAGTCTTTAACATTGATGATATTCATGTGAAAATTCTGTGGTAAAATAAGGCCAATATAACTATTCATAAATAGTGAAATGTAAGCGTACCTAAGCACTCGGTGAACACATGTATATTCAATGAAAATAGATTATTGTTCACACTGAACACAGTCGCCAATATTAAAAACAAATTTTAATTTATACAATATGAAAACACAGGTATGGTATGAAATATGGCATGAGATAATTTAAATTTCATTAAATGTTTAACATGTGTTTATTCTTAGATATGTTTATGCGAATAAAATGTCAATGACTATATCTTAGGGGAAATATAGTACTTTTTGACCTATATGTAATATTTTGAAAATTCTGTGCTCTATATGAAATCCAAATTATAATCGATGGACCCTGTTAACACACACATATTTAATTAAAATTGATTATTATTCACTCTTTACATATTTCACGATACTAAAAGTAAATTAAAATTAAAACAAAATTAAAATACAGTTACGCTATTATATATTACATTTGACACTTTATATTTCTATGTTTAATATATATTCTTTTTTAGAGATTTTCACGAAGTAAATGTCAATCACGGTTGAAAAATAGTTTGACGAATGTTCACATTTACGTTCCAATTTCAGACACGATATTTATACGAAGAAATGTAGAGTAATTGTAGAAGTTTTACAAATGTTTGACAATGCATGATAAAGCAATGCACTATTTAAATACATATAAACGGTCAAGTGCGAGTATTACTCTCGCTCAGAGGATTCCGTAAAACAAATGTATGAATTATTAACTGCAATTTAAAAAAAAATCGTTGCTAAAAGAATATTCAGACTTTGTAAAAAAGTATACAATGTAGGGTTTGGTATAGCTGTATATACTAGAAAATTATGAATGGTTTGGGTATACCATAAAATATCAAAGACATATGAAGCCTAAATGATATCAAATATTTCTATTCTGTATAACTCTTCTTTAATCTTATCCTAATCTGTTTATGATGAACTAAAATCTGTATTGACAGTAAAAGTACTGTATATTTGAACTTCATTTGGCATTTTATAAAACTAAATTCAGCCTAGAAATATTTTTTTCTCTTTACAGTGTAGCTAAAACAAAACCCTTGTCAAAGTTTAAACTTGCAATTGTGCTAAGCGCGCTTCGAAAGGAGGTTGCAAATTTGCAACGCTGCCTTGGCCCGTGCTACGTTTTTCGAGGTAGGTTTTTAATTAACTTTTAAAGACATGGCGGGCGTAGTGTAAGATCCATTCAAGGCAAACTAGTAGTGAATCTCATAGTATTTATGTGATTATATCTAATTAAATTAGTCTGTTTTTTACAATTTGACGTGTATTGCTTTTATACTTCTACTGGGCATTTTTGTTTTGAGCTACTGTAAGAAAAAAGTAAATGAAACAAAAAGCCAAATTCGGGCATATGAAAAAAGATTTAAAAATAAAGATGATCCTAAGCCGGACATAAAATTTGAATGAAATTCGGAAATGATGCCAGTTAAAAAAAAAAAAAAAGAAAAATGTCTCTGTGAAAAGGAGAAATGAGAATCGCATGAATTTTACTCTTATGCGATTTCTTAAAAGTCTAATACACTAATAAATGTTCCACCCTAATTTAAAATAATACATTTTTCTCAATGCTTGTAGTTAATATTATTTATTAATAAAATGCAACTTCAAATGATATAATTTTCATGCATCAAGAAAATCGATATTTAGAAACAACATTAAACATTTTTTTATCATTTTTTTATGTATCTTTTTAAAACATGTATATTTATGTATCTTTTTTCTGCCTTTTAAAAACAAGAAAATTATGCAATTTCAAAATCCTACAAATGTTTACTACAATCATTTGATTTGCGATATTGATTGCATTTTCATTATTTAAATTTTACATCTTTTTTTTAACAAGAGTTTTTTATTTTTAAGGTTAGATTTGTGTTAAATACTAAAATCAAACTCTAAGAAGAGCTTAGTATACACATATCAAAATTCAAGTGAAACGCGAATTTCATTCCTGATAAATAGATTTTATTTTATTTTGTATAGATAAAGACCTATTCAAATTTATCTTTTACTTTGTAACTTATTCTACTAAATAACATGTATAACTGACTTACATCTGTATAATAAACTTAATTGGAGATATGGGAACAATAGGCCGTTACATAATAGGCCTAGAATACTTGACATAATAGTACCTTTGTAATCGAAAACAGGAAGGACGTTATTCAAACGTATAATCAAACACCAGACATCTACATTTCGATCATTATACATTGTACTGAATGAGCCTCTAAAGTGCATCGTGGATACTGGTATCGGACTCCCACTGAATATAATCATGGATCAAAATATGCTTTGTTTAGCACACTATATCACATGAAAATCCAATAATTGATAAAAACTTGTAAATAATTTAAAGTTGAATATAAATACGCAATATTAATAGAACGTTTATAGTTAAGATAAGGAATTTAATCAGAGAATTATTTGTAGAAGAGCAGTGGAACGTATTTGAAAAATCTTACAATAATAATCGAGAATTCATTAAACGTCACTAACAAATGCGCATTAGAAGATTGTATAACATTTATCACATAAATTGACTCCATAATAAAACAATATATTAAATTAAGTAACTAATTATAATAATATAATAACAGCTACATTGCAAAAATACTAGTGCACATCACCAAAAGTGGTGTAAGGATAAACCACTTGTAAATTGGTGTTAAGGCACACTACAAAAACGATTTATTTCATGAGATTATCAGTCTCTATCTCTCGATTTAATCGACCTAAAAACCTCTTCATCTACTAGCTTAATATAGTATAATTTCATGTAATAAAAATGTCATATATAGATTCATATTTTTCACTTCGCCCAAAAACAAATTTAAAATAAGAAAACAGAAATTGGGAAGGGTGGATCCATGGATTAGGACATTGAAGCTTGAAGTTGGTTTCATTTTTTGTTTCAAAATTACTTGTTTTGAATATAATTCTTCCTTATGAGGAAATGATTGAGATATCCGTTCTAAATTCTGTTTTCCTTACTTAAATTTAATTTCTAAAAAAGCGAAAAAAAGAGCCTATCCATGACATTTTTTAGGCGCAATTAAGCAAATGGATGATGAAGGATTCCAGTTTAAATATTAAATCGACACAATTATGATAACTAAATGAAATAAATTATTCTGGTGGTGTTTCATTGCACCAAATGTGGTATCTCCGTTCACTACTTTTGGTGGCAAGGTAGATGCTACCATTTCTGGCGCTACAGAAAATTATTTTTTAGAGTGTAGTTTCAATAATAGAAAAAAAAGTATTATTAATAGGGGATTTAAATTTAAGGTGTGACAAAAATACATGCACTCAAATGATTCCATGCAGGAATTTTTATTATTTAGATTAGATAAAAAACAAAATATATGTTTTAATTATCAATAAAACTTTATTACGATGATTAATGTAAAAATTAAACAACAACTGGTAGAAAACGTAATGTAATATCTGCAATCATTGAAACGCTCAGTCATTTAATTATAAGTATATGCTTTCTGCCTTTTTTCTTCTTGAAAAAATTAATGAAATTGTTAGAATGCGTATATGTTATTGTTTGTCTTTTGCCTTCAATTTGTAGTTTATTAAGGTATGACATTTAAAAGAATGTTAAAATTTTGAAATGACAAAAAACTGGCTGTAGTTTGATCCTGAACCACGAGTATTGAAACTAATTTAAACTATTGCTTATTTTCACTTTTATTTAATTTCGTTTTATAGAAAGAAATACGTTTGTTAAATAACAAAACAATAACAAAATTTTAATATTGTATGACAAAACAAATCTTGCAAAATAAGTTTTTACTAGATGTTGAAGTATATACCATATTTTTTAGTGTTCATTTCCGATCTATTTCAAATTAGGTTGTTAGTTGGTTCTACCTGGAAATAAACAACATTTGCAACTATATATACACTTATCAAACAAATTAGGGGAGCAATAAAAAAAGTGAAGAGAAAAGTGCAAGGCAACCATGTATGGGCATAAAATGAATAGTACACGTGTATCAATGCGCAATACAGAAAAATGGCGGGAAAAAATTTTAAGAGAACTTTTATTCTTTGAAAAGATGGAAAGAACATGAAAAGGTTGTTTAGGGCAACAATTTGGTTTCATGTAAATGATAAAAAAGTATTGTTTAGAAATGATGCAAGAATTTTAATATGGCGTGTTATCTCCACGAACAGCTAAGACTGCTCCACACCCGTTTCCCATCGATGCGATGAGGTTGTCTACAAGACTTTTGGGAGTACTCTTCCACTGCTCAAAAATTGCAATCTCCAAGTCCGGGAGAGTGAAAGGAGGCCCTGATATCGCCGCAATGCGTCATCTGAGTATTTCCCAAACATGCTCGATTGGATTTAGGTCAGGAGAGCATTCTGATCATTCCCTACCCTGTATTGTTTTAGCTTCAAGCTTGTTTTCCGCAAGACGAACTGTATGAGTTCTGGTATTATTATGCATGAAAAAAAAGTCACATAAAATACGACATGAGGTCTCAGTATCTCGTCTGTATAACTTCGGACCGTCAAAGTGCCATTACGAATTATATGCAGGCCCGTACGTCCCCCTATGTTGATTCCAGCCCATAGCATCAACCCACCTCAACTGTAATGTGATCTTTCACGAACAAATGTGGGATTATTTTGAGTGCCTCTTTCTCTCCATGCAAAAACACATCAGATGTCACATCCAGGCTGAATCGGAACTTGTCTGTAAACAGAAGTTGACTCTAACAACGTTGCCTCCAAACTCGATGTTCAGTTCCCACCTTCTTTAGGCCTCACAATTGCTTGAGATCAACGAAATACAGATCATTAGCTTACGTGCATAGAGACCACCCTGATGAAACCTATTTCGGACTGTTTGGCTAGACACCCTTTGCCTTGTTACCAAGAACAGCTGTGTTTTCAGCAGAGTAGCATTGCCCGTTCCGTCTCGACGAGCTGTTAACAAGATATACCGGTGATCAGTTTCTGTAGTAGCACATGGCCGACCTTGCTCTTGCCGAGATCTATCATTCCATGTGTCTTGGAATCGATTCCACAGGTTTCCATTGACCCTTCTTGCGACCCCAACAGCGTCCGCTTCACTCGTTGTGTTTCCCCAGATTCAACTGTCCCGATAAAACGCCAAGCCATGGATTTCGTTAAATCACATTATTGTGACATTTTCAAGTCACTTTTCCTCAAAACACAAGCTGAGCAATTAAATTTTATAACTGAGACAGTGAAACAGACGTTTCTGCAAAATCCCTTTTTCTACTTTTTGACGTCATAAACTTTAATTTGCATGTGAAGTTTATTTTATCTGTTTTCACTACGCTTTAAATCATGGATGTTTTACTTTACGTTACTTATCAGTGTAAGTATTTGCGCTATTTTGTTAAAACCATGTGCTTCCCTAATTGTTTTGAGCAGTATATATATTTCTATAAAACACAAATAAATAATGCAAAAGGAAATAATAACTGAAATCAATTACAGTCTCCCTAAAGAAACTTCAGTCAATTTTCGTCGAACTTTTTCCCTTACTATATCATTCTCAACGCTTATATCAAATGAGTATTTGTACTTTTCAAAACATTGCTTCCAGATGTCAAACACACATTATAGCAAATATATAAAAATAACATTAATACTATATTTTTTAGATTTAGGAAACTCCTAAACAATATTTTTCTTACAAACCACGAAAATGAACTTATCATAAATATTCAGAATTGTTTGTCCAATAACTTAAAGCATTCGAAATTTGAAAAGTGACATTACTACTGTTGACTTCTTCAGTAATTCTTTTTAGGAAAACATATTGTATGTTTCAAACAATTATTGCATTTTTCGTGCTAGCATAGAAAAATAAATAATGTGCATAATAGACATAACGAAAACATTTTTAGCTAATTTATCATTTCCGCATTGATAAATTTTATCGAATCTCATCACAGTCTAAATTATTTTATTAGATTCATAAGAGAACTTAGCAAGAAAAGAAAATCGTTACAAATAGTAGTTGTTCAACGTTATACATATTATACAGCAAAACATTATGCATATTACGCATATTAAACGATAAAAGATTCTACATATTACACAGAGCAAAATTGCTAAGAATAGTGAGGTACAATCATCTGTAATTAATGAAAATATTTCTTTGAATGCATAAAACCATTTTATCAAACATAGAAAAACATCAGGATTTTCATAAAACACTTAAAAAACAGGTGTTTTTTAAACAATATAGAACAACGCATGATATAAAAAACATCCAGCTTATGTAAGAAAAATAAAAAATCGTTAATGGAACAATTATTAGTAAAAAAGTTTCACAAATAAAAAATACAAAGAGAAAAATAGTGTTATAGAAAAAAGTAAGTGCTACAAAAGTAACTGTTTATTCTAATATTGTTTATATTTGAGAGATTAAATCAGTTACTGAATTAGACATGAAGAAATCCCTTTTGGTATGGTGGTAAAAAATCACAGTACATAAAAATGAAATTTAATACAAATTAGATTCTGGATCTTAAGTTAATGTAATTAAGAATGTTAAGCGCACACTTTTGAGTAGCTCTGTTGGTAACGTTGAAGAATATCTTTCAAAATAAGCCTAATAATAAACATAAAAATGTCTTGCCAGAATTGCATAATAATACAACAATTAGTTTGCAACAGAAATTGCAAGAGTATTGAAAACAAGGTATTCAAGTAGGTCCTAAAACTTCTTTGTATTAAATAAAAAGAGAAGATGCAGGTTTCAATAGAAGAAATAAACAATATATTCAAATAGGAATTCTGAAGATTGATGACATGTGTGATCATGAACAGTTGAAAATGTTTACATGTTTAATCGCTGTGATTCTACGGAATTTGATGAAGTTCTAAGAATTTCTAACCAATTGTTACACGTTCCAGCAGATGTTACATTCAGAGAACATAGTTTACAAATAATAAAATTGTCAACATATATTCTCAGACTTCTCCGTTATGGCTACGGTTAAAATAATTTAAATTAAAAAACTGTCATGTTAGTTCATAGATGAAAAACATATTTTTATTTCAAGCATTTTTCTCTGTATAAATTGTTAAAGTTGACATTTTGACACAAATAGATGGTTTTTATTTTCTTGTAAGGGGGAAAATTGGATCAGAAATTACCTAATATGAAGTTTAAAATCTTTATGTTTACTTAAAAGGTGACAGATAATAATATTACATATGTTACAAAATACATTTTATTTAAATTTCCAAGTGCTTTCGTTCTGCAATACCCGCAGTCATCCTTAGGGAATATTTTCATTAAGTGTCGTTCTATTCATTTCAAATAGTCTTTTCGTTTGAAATGGGAGAGACTATAATTCATAGGATAGATAGAAATTGAAGTAGTAGTACTCTGAATTAAACTTTGTAGAGGAAAAATATGTTAGACATTGTTAGTTTTAGATATCTTTTCCTGTTGCCTAATAGATGGAATTATCTGCCAAGTTTACATTTTATTTATATATGGAATGGCTAACTGTAATCTCTAACTGTCGTAAGTCTATTTTATGTCAGGATAATATGGAGAATTATGAATTTTTCCATTTGTTAAATCATGAATAATTGTGTGTTTCTCAATTAGTGCATTATTAGCATGTTAAAATACTAGATCATGGCAATTATTTTCATGTCTGGTTATATTTAATGTTGTCGCATATATGAATTTGAGTTGGTGAAATTGAAAAAGTAATGAAATATTTAGTGAATTTAAAAAATTATATTTTTTGATGATAAAGTAAGTGTTATTTGTAACTCAGGATCATATTTCAAAATTTTAATTGTAAGCAAATTAAAAATTATATATAATAATATATATATAAAAAATATAAATATATATATAATATATATATAAATAATTAAAAAAATGTATACATTTTAAAACACTCATATAACATACATATTGCATATAACTTGCATTCAGCACATGTAAAATACATGAAAGCATAAAACGTGATTTTTTTTCAATGCCAGGTACTTATTAACTTCGGATCGACTTTTAGACAAAATATAAGTTATAACATGATAGGCAATTCGGGTAATTTGTCCAATGTAAAAAATTTATGAATATTTTCAGTTTTTCATAATGATACACATTATTATCCAAAACTCTTATGAAGCATACAACGTGAAATTTGAAAAGGATGTAAATCCGAAGAAAAGTACATTTTCCAATCTAAAATTTTATCATATTCAAATGCATGGAAAATTTCTCCTTTGAAATAAATTTTAGTTTGAAAGAGAATTTTAACATATATATAATTAGAAGTAATAAACAAATATGTAAAGATACAGCATATAGAGTTCTGAAACTGCAATATAATATAGATCCATTTAAATTTAGTTTCGAAGTAATGTTAAAGTAACAGATAGGATAAATTTATATTTTTCACATATGCATAAAATTCAAACTAAGTTAACATTTGCTAAAAGCGATAAAAATACATTTAGAAAGAAAATAAATACCTTTATTCAGATCGACATGTTTCATCGCTCAGACGGCGGCATTCTCAAGATCAATAATTATACAAATATCTCCAAAAAATAACTTTTTAATTGCAAACTGGTAAACAAAAGTTATCATGTATAATGGATCAAGTGCAAGAGTAAAAAAATCCCTGCCGGCTCGGCCTATAGGCGGAGTTAAATTTCGAAGATAAGTACTAATTTACCCAACAAAAACTAAATCAAGAATAGAGATAAACCCAGTTTAAAATTTTTATATGCGCTCTTTTCATAAGCTTTTAATTTCATTTTTCTGTAACAGCTGTTCTATCAGAATCATGTTAATACGATTTTTTTTTTTTTTTTTTTTTTTTTTTTTTTTTGTTATAAGAGTTGGTCCTATCAAAAACTTGTCAGTGTAAACATTGCAGATAATAGTAAGAAGATTTATAATAAATTTAAGGGGATTTGATATCTTGTGAATTGACGAAGTTATAATTTTTTTTTCTTCTTCAAGTCCGCTTTTTTGGCCGTTTTTGCCTGTTATTATTATTATTATTATTATTATTATTATTATTATTATTATTATTATTTTATGCAGTAAGAGTTGGTCCTATCAAAAACTTGTCAATATAAATGTGTAGATAGTATTAAGAAGATTTATAATAAATTTAAATGAATTTGATATCTTTAGAATTGACGAAGTTATGAAATTTTTCTCTCTAAAACACTATTTTTTTCGCGCTTTGAGACTATTTTTAATTTTATCAAAAATCTGTGATGCATAAATTTTTGGCCTTTTGCCTAAAATTAATAATAATTTACTGATTTGATATGTACATTCGTGTCCGAAAGTTAAGCAACAGTAAAAGGATGTTTTCGATTGTACATACTTTATCGAATATCCCCTAAAATCCTTGACGAATTGTCCTTGCACTTCAAGGATATAAAGAACATGTTTGACTTCATATATTTCAGCGAAGATTTAGTCGCGAAGACAGCTAACAATAAATTTAATAATAAAATAATGTTTGAGATCACACACGCAGAAGAGAATTTTCAAGATGATATCTCACTGTAACAAATGGCTATTTAAGACTTGTTTAATGTTTGTGTGCATTTCTGTAAACAAAGTACCCATATCCTTGAATATGTTAACGTTTCTGTGCAAAATTTAAATTTTTTAAGTTTTTTTTTTTTTTTTTTTTTTTTTTGGGGGGGGGGGGGGGGTTACAATACAGCGTTTACAATAAAATTTAACACAACACTTGAAAAAGAACGTTACAAAAGAAACAGTATACTGCAACTAAAACATAAGGGAACGTCCACTTTTACTCTTGTGACCATTCGAGAAAATTTTTATGAATACTTCCAGTTATTTATTATATAATATAATTAAGATAAAAATTGATATAACCAGTTAAATAGCATTGCGCTCCATTCACATAAAATATAACTCATTTGTAACAAATGTATTTTGCTTGTCTATATAATAAATCAAAATTTTGTTATGAATATATTTTGTTTTGAATAAAAAAAGTGTCATAAGAGTAACAAAACTGTGAATAAATATATAGACAAGTAAAATGATTTTTGTTAAAAATTATATATATGTTACGTGAGTGGAGCACAATGATATTTAACTGGTTATATCTATTTTTAACTTAATTATATTTTGTAATAAAATAATTGGAATTATTTATGAAAAATTGCTGTAATTGTTACAAGAGAATTCCTATAAATTCCTATATAAAATCCTTCTATTTTTAAATATATCTAAATAGACAGAAAACCATATATTGTTCTACTTTTCTTCGTTCTCTATTTTGTTGATAAATGATATGCAGATGTTTCTGTTAAATATCAATATAACGACAAAATATATACATGAGTTAAAACGTCAAACTATATGGTTACTCATAGTCTATTTAAATCTAGTATAATATATGATAATAGAGAAGTGGTTTTTGTCCAAATCTCAATTTCGAGACTATTAGATTGTGCATTGCATCAAAAACCTACAGATGGTGGTAACATCAGTCCTAATTATTCCAAAAATATTTTCTTTTAAAAAGTTCTTTTTCAAATTTGTACAAACTGCCATTTTCAAAAAGTGCATCCAGTTGTTTAAAAGAAAAATCATATTTGCGGATGCTACCACTTTTTTTAAACATATATTTTTATTCGCCTCGTATTACCTTATATAATCTGGAATTAAATAAGACGGATACTGAAATTTCCAAAAGTGGTAGAAATTAAACACTCTGATACTTTTTAAAGAAGAAAATATTTAGTTTTAAATTTGAAGGTGATGGGACAATGGGACCAAATGGGACGTGGTTCTAGTTAAACCAACCATATTTAGATCCCTTATAGTTTCAGTATAGAATTTGTTTGGAACTGTGTGAATACATATAACTAAATAACTAAAGACATTTTAAATAATAAGGTGTATATTATTAGTCCAGAAACACTTTTTTTCACAAATAAAAGCACATCCGTAACAATTACAAAAACATATTATAAATACGATTCTGAGCCTATTATTATGCCACATATACATACTTGCCAACCTACAACGTAACTTCCGTAAAATGCCTGTTAATTTGATCGAGTTTTAAGACGTTTCGAGAATTTTTTTCAGAAATGAAATTAAATATATTCTCCGAGAAAACATGAAATTAAATATATATTCTTATACGAAATAAATTTTATGTTTAAAAAGTCTTTAACTGGATCAAATTAACCGACATTTTACAGAAGGTAAGTTAAAAGTTGGTAAGCATCCGTATATGTTAACAAATTCAAATTTTGATACTAAATCTAACATAAAATGAAAATCACGCTTTTAGTTGACCGATCTCAGTTTAGCGCAAAAGTACGACATCTAAATCTGTATTATATTTCATCATTAATGTTCCATTGCCAGGTCCATAAACAAATAAAATATTTTATTTGGCTCAAGAGTGCTTTGAAAGTATCCAATGTTCACATTCCCTCTACAAACAATGTATTCGTAATGACAATGCTCAGCAATGGAAAGAACCTAATAATTTTTTTATTGTATTTTATTAACCAAAAAAAATGTTTTTTCAATTTTATTTATCTGGATCATTTAAAATCATAAATAAATGGATTAACAGAGATAAGGTGTGTTGGTTTTGCTGAAATTCTCATTCTGAAGTCACACATTTCTCCATTAAAAAGCCATAAAATAAAAATAAAACTTTCATAAAATTTTCAAATATAGCAAGTAATATAAAAATTTTCTTTTTAAAGTCAACCCCTACTTAGGTCATCAAAGAAAAATTTAATATAATCCCTTAAGCTAATATTAGTTTTTGTTGCATTAAAATATCTCAATTTGTTGATTTTCTATAAGCAAGTAGGTTTACGTTGGAAGTGTATGGGAATTTGGCGAAATATTAGCGATATCGCTAAGTTGGCGTCACTTTTGGCGACTCATTTTGGTCGCCAAATTTGGAGATATACCGCCAAGTTGGCGACAAAATGGCGCTATTTGGCTACATATCAGGGTCCTATGATAAACCTTCTTATAGATATGAAGATGCATTAAATGCTTCAATAACCAATGGCCGCCAATTTGTCTCCCATGTAAAACTAAAATTAATTAATTAAAATCTAATTAATGAATTAATATTTGAAAAACACTGTATTAACATCAATTGTCATCCAGTACAAGTTAAAAAAATTTTCAACTTGATAGGATGAATAATAAGTATTTTATTAAGGATTGAAAATTTGAAAAAGATATATATGTCGTAGGCTAATTGAGAAATCCGGCTCTTTGCAAACAGCCTAGTCTGTTTGCAAAGAGCCAGGCTAATTGGAGTATCCATCTCCCTTTTTCCATTTAGCCTGATATTGTTCAGGCTTATTGCAAAGAGCCTAAAAAGCGTTAGGCTAATTGAAAAATGACCACTTATTATCCGATCAGGGTGATATTTTTAGCTCACAGGCTATCAAAGCCTGAGAGCTTATGTTCCCGCCGATTCTGTATGTACGTGTGTACGTACGTACGTACGTATGTACGTAACGCGATAACTCTTAATAGAAATATCCGATTTGCTTCAATTTTTTTTTCTAGGTTCATTCTGATGAGGTGCTTCCCTCATTAGTTTTTGGGGTTCATTTGTTAAGGATAAAGGGGGAAAAGGGGGGCTAGTCCCCCCTTAATTTATATAAATGGATTTTTCATGCAAAAATATTCGACTTGCTCCAAATTTGGTATACCGGTTTATTGTGTTAAGGAGCTTCCCTGATTACATTTGGAAGCTCATTATTTAAGTATAATGGGGGGAAAGGGGGCTACCCCCTTAATTTAGATAAATCGGTTTTTCATGCAGACTTATTCGATCTGCTCCAAATTTCGTATACCGATTTATTATGTTAAGGAGCTTCCCAGATTAGATTTGGAGGTTCATTAGTTAAGTATAAAGGGAGGAAAGGAGGGGCTAGACCCCCCCCCTTAATTTAGATAAATGGGTTTTTCATGCAGAGTTATTCGATTTGCTCCAAATTTCGTATACCGGTTTATTATGTTAAGGAACTGCCTTGATTAGATTTGGAGATTTATTGGTTAAGTATACAGGAGGGACAGGGGCTAGTGTCCCCTTAATTTAGATAAATGGGTTTCTCATACAGAATCATTCGATTTGCTTCAAATTTGATATACCATTTTATTACGATATGGCTTCCTTCATTTGATTTGGAGGTTCATTGATTATGTATAAAAGTGGGGATAGGGGGGCAATTGCCCCTCCCCTTAATTTAGATAAATGGTTTTTCATGCAGAATTATCTAATTTAGTTTATTTTTTTTTTTCAACCGGATCCGAACTTGAAGTTTTCATTTGAAGTCAACCCGAAAACCGCCCACAACCAGCTTTCGGATTGAGTTCAATTAGAACTTTCAGGATCGGATCGGGTTGCCGGTGGACGGAGATTATTTTGTCTGGCTTGCATCGGGTTATAGTTCTTTGGAATATTTTTGCCGGTTAAGATTTGGTTCGGGACGGGTTTCAGGTTGACTTCGAATGGAATTTTTAGGTTCTGGTAGCGTTGCGTGTCCACGGAAACTAATTTGTCTTGTTCGAATCCGGTTATGGATCTTTGGAATATTTTTGACGGTGATCAGATTTGGTTCGGGATTTCAGGTTTTTTTCAAATGGAACTCTCAGTTTCGGGTCGGGTTGCATGTAGACTGAAATTATTTTGTCTTGCTCGGATCGGGGTACGGTCTGTTGAAATTTATTTTTCGGGTTTGGGTAGGGTTATGCTTTAATAACCCTAATAAAAAGAAATTTGCCCAATTAAACTGATGGCATTGATCTCACAGGCTATTCGCACTAATTGTATATTATACTCTTATTTCAAAGAATAATGCCCCTCGAAAAATAAATGAAGGGATTAGTCCCCGTTGCCCCCCTTTCTACTTAACCAAAGAACCTCCAAATTTAATCAGGAAAGCTACTTAACATAATGAAATGGTATACCAAATTTGAAGCAAATCAGATAATTCTGCATGAAAAAGGTATTTCTCTAAATTAAGGGGGAGTATTAGCTCCCCATTTCTCACTTTATGCTGAACCAATGAACTTTCAAATCTAATCAGAAAAGCTCCTTATTAGAATGAACCTAGAAAAAAAAATTAAACTAAATTAGATAATTCTGCATGAAAACCCATTTATTTTAGTTAAGGGGGGGTGCAATTGCCCCCCTTTCCCCCCATTTATATTTAATCAATGAACCTCCAAATCAAATGAAGGAAACCATATTGTAATAAACTGGTATATCAAATTTGAAGCAAATCGAATAATTTTGTATGAAAAACCCATTTATCTGAATTAAGGGGACACTATCTCCTGTCCCTCTTTTATACTTAACCAATAAATCTCCAAATCTAATCAAGGCAGCTCCTTAACATAATAAACCGGCATGCGAAATTTGGAGCGAATCGAATAATAACTCTGCAAGAAAAACCCATTTATCTAAATTAAGGGGGGGTCTAGCCCCCTTTCCTCCCTTTATACTTAACTAATGAACCTCCAAATCTAATCAGGGAAGCTCCTTAACATAATAAACCTGTATACCAAATTTGGAGCAAATCGAATAATTTTGCATTAAAAACGCATTTACCTAAATTACGGGGGGGGGGATATCCCCCATTTCCTCCCTTTATATGTAACTAATGAACCTCCAAATCTAATCAAGGCAGCTCCATAACATAATAAACCGGTATACCAAATTTGGAGCAAATCGAATAATTCATCATGAAAAACCGATTTATCTAAATTAAGGGGGTCCCCCTTTCCCCCCTTTATACTTAAATAATGAGCTTCCAAATCTAATCAGGGAAGCTCCTTAACACAATAAACCGGTATACCAAATTTGGAGCGAATCGAATAACTCTGCAAGAAAAACCCATTTATCTAAATTAAAGGAGGGGTCTAGCCCCCTTTCCCCCTTTATACTTAACTAATGAACCTCCAAATCTAATCAAGCCATCTCCTTAACATAATAAACCAGTATACCAAATTTGAGCTAATCGAATAATTCTACATGAAAAACGCATTTATCTAAATTAAGGGGAGTGGCAATTGCCCCCTTTCCCCTCTTTATACATAATAATGATCTTCCAAATGTAATCTGGGAAGCTGCTTAACATAATTAACCGGTATACCAAATTTATAGCAAATCGCATATTTCTGCATGAAAAAACCATTTATCTAAATTACGGGGGGGGGGGGGGGCGATAGCCCCCATTTCCTCCCTTTATATGTAACTAATGAACCTCCAAATCTAATCAAGGCAGCTCCTTAACATAATAAACCGGTATACCAAATTTTGAGCAAATCGAATAATTCATCATGAAAAACCGATTTATCTAAATTAAGGGGGTCCCCCTTTCCCCCCTTTATACTTAAATAATGAGCTTTCAAATCTAATCAGGGAAGCTCCTTAACACAATAAACCGGTATACCAAATTTGGAGCAAATCGAATATTTCTGCATGAAAAACCCATTTATATAAATTAAGGGGGGAGGGGGAATAGCCCCTCTTTTCCCCCTTTATCCTTTACCAATGAACCCCAAAAACTAATCAGGGAAGCACCTTATTAGAATGAACCTAGAAAAAAAAAATTGAAGCAAATCGGATTTTTCTATCAAGAGTTATCGCGTTACGTACATACGTACTTACGTACGTACACACTAACATACAGAATCGGCAATAAATATAGGGAGAGTGTGAACTAATAGTAGGAATTGAAAAAACATCCTTCCAACACTGGACAAAATATTTCAGACGACGATGGGACTATTCGTAGTAAAAGAAAAATGACTTTCTAGAGAAAAATTTACATTTTGTGCGATACAATATTTTATGTTTATTTTTAAACATTGGTGAAATTTACAAAAAATAATTGGAAATCAAAGAATGGATTTTTGCAACTTATTTTAAATACCGAGGTTTCGTGGTCTGTTAACATCACGTCTGTGGCGCTATTGTTTTTAATAAAGAAGACCATTATTCTAAAATGCGGAAAATATCTTTTGTTCATGAGTATTTTTTAATATGGCGCTAGTAATAGCCTATAAAATTCTATTTTTTAAGGCTTTCTTTGCTTAAAAGCGAGTTATTTTTTTCTTCATGTACATTGCTCTCTCTGCGGTGTTGTTAAACATGCTTAACTGTTTAAATAACAGTTTTTACATTGAAAAAGTTTCTATTGGCAACATGCCATAGAATCTGTATCATCTATCAGTGTTCCAGTTGCAATTAAGTTAAAAGTACGATCTTATCAGTAAGTGCAAGAAGTTAAGACTTATTTTAGAAATAAAACATTACCTTACATCTGAGTTTTAAAATATCTTTGTAAAGTTATATTTATTTAATTTAAAAGATTTTTACGCAATTCAATCGATTCTATGTAGTGCATTAATTGTATTACCCGAATGTTTTCTTTCCATGAAAAAATATAGTACTCGTGTGGATCTCGATAGTATATCGTGCAAGAATATATAGCTTTAATCCTTTTATTATTTATCAAACCACTTTTAGTTATTAAATAACTCTTTTCTGTTTTTAGGAAATGTTATTACATGAGAAATAAACATAAGTTAAAATGAATTTAAATAAATCGTTTGTCGTTTTCTACTTTAAAATAAGATTGCAGTTTGCTTTATGACTAGTTTTATGATAAAATAATTTATTAAATATTTTATTTAACCATCGTATTAATAATATTTTATATTTCCATGTTTTATGTACTATCTTAATTAAAAAAAAATTCTTTATATTAATGAAGTATTTATTTGCAAAGTAGTATTAATCTAAAGAAGACAGCAAAACATTTAAATTTTATACAATTACATAATAGTAATAAACTAATATAAACATAAACTGGGAAAATTTTAAATTAATACGATAAACAATATTAACATATTTGCATAAAACAATATTTTCTAAATACATACAAATACTATAATACATGCTGTAATAAAAGACAAATATTATTACAATCTACGAAAATCTGTTAACAGTTGTGCTTCCGCCCGTTTTTCAATATCTATCCTCAGGTGCCAAATAATATTTCTCTTTCTATGCAATTTTTTCAAATAAAAAATAGCACCATGATGTATATGAGTATGCATATATGTGTTCTAATCAATTTTTTAATTGGTCCGAAGACTTTTCGGACCTGAAACACAATAGATCTTTTTCTACACGTGTGTCAATTCCGAATATGTGTCGGCCAAATTAAAAAAAAATAATTACTTTATAGCACAAAAAGATAGGCGATACCGTATGCCACTCTAAAATACAAAGAGAGTAAGTAGATGGTGTTGGGAAGAGCAAATTGAAATATAAAGGCTCGCTCCGATGGTCGTTCGGACCCGGCACACAGAAAAATATCTTTAACTCCGAACAGGCTTCTGAAGCGGAGGCTGAATTTTACTCCTCGCCAATACCAGCAGAAACACCTAAGGTAAGAGGTATAGTCCAAAAGTTCCCTGAATTTAATTTTAATACTTTTTTACCAGAGTATAGGCACACATTTACTTAATAGACTCCATCAGGACACTGACACTTGTTCCACCGCTCCTGGCATTGGGGGGAACAACGATGAAAGTCCTGTTTTGGTATCTTCGCAAGTTGTTTGGTGTCTATCGCCCACGTTGGTTTTGATGTCTTCTACGGTGTTAAAACTGTTACCTTTGATTCCCATTTTGATCTTGGGGAAGAGCCAGATATTTTCATGTTTAGTGTATTCATTAATCTTCCGTTTGTAAAACTAACAAAATCTCTGAAGCAGATTTATACAATCTGCACATGAACCTGATGTTCGACCTTTGCTCGAACTTCCACATAGTGCCAACCGTTCCTCACACACTCTTACCTTCAGCTGCACTGCCGTCACACTCCCTGTTATGAATTCTGGTAGTAAAAAAATACAGTGGTAGTAAATAAATAAATCTATATATATATATATTTCTCTTACGTGGCGCTAAAATAAGGCTGAATTTGTATCTTGTCGTTTGGCAAGTACCGCAGTAATATAATCAATTTGCCTTATTACATTCCACCAATCAGAAGAGTGATTTAACCACTTAAATTCGCGTGATATTTAAAAGAAAGATTTCAATGATTTTCGTAAAATGTAAACATATTAAAATTATTCATGCATTAATCACGTAAGATAAGAACACAGATTATTTATTGAGAAGTAATATTAGGTAATCTGTGTAAATAAAATGACAGTGAATAGTCTTTAATAGTAAGCAATATGGAAAACGAAATGTTTCCGTTGAAGATAATGACGTTATTCGGAAAACAAAAGATGCATTTTCATCCATGAATTAAAATATTTTACTATTATTCCTGATCCTTTTTCCTACACATACATAGGCTGGACTCTATTTATTTAAAGATCCTTGGTATAAAAAAATAAAATATTTCTGAACATTACGTAATTCCAATTAATTAAAATGAATATTTAATGAAACTCTGGAATTAAAAAAAAAATTGCTTAAATGACGCTTTAATCTCGGTAGAGATGAATGGTTATGATGGTGAAAATGATGTTATATTAGAAAGAAAGGATTCCTCTCCCAAAGTATTATGGCACATGCTAGAATTGTTTCAAACAAACAACCGATTTCTGGGAAAGTTTTCCATAGTGTAAAGGAGTAACCCCCCCCCCCCAAAAAAAAAAAAAAAAAAAAAAAAAAGGAAATGCAGAGTGACTGTTTTTTAGGGTCTGCTAATAACGTCATGAGCTTTAGAGTCTATATCAAACTTAAATGTTTTAGTACGATTTTGTCAATATGACGTCATATTCACTGGGCTTTACATCTGATTCAACAAATTAAAATTCAGAGCAGGAGCTTTTTTTAAACATAGTACGATCTTTTGGCAGACGTAAGAATAGCAATGGCCATTGTTTCGTTTTACGGTCACGTGATGCATTCAGAAAATCAGCGTTTTGATGAGAAGTCTCTTTTAGACACATCAGAAAACGTGTTGTTTACGTTTTGTTAATTCGCCAAGTGTCTGAATAGCCCAGGCAATTGGGAATTTTACCTAGCAAAATTAATGGTAGCACTGGAAATCGGCTTTCTAGATGATTTTTGGGTCGCTGAATCCGAATTTGTAACTTCCCACCAAAATTTCCCCCGGCAACCCTCTCCCCAAATTTGGGTAAAAAGCTCCCCAAAAAGGGTTTTTATTAAAAAAATCAATTTTTTTTATTATTTTAGAGAAAAAGTATCTAGAAATTCAGAAAGTAGACAAAATTTCGAACAAATTAGATATATGATATTATGACTTAGGATGAAGGGGAAGGGGGGATCTGCCTCGGAACATGCGCGCGGTGCTGCGTAAACTAAGTTGCGCAATTCCACTTAATCACTCACAACTTTACATTCGCCCTCCCATCTCCCCCCCCGAACTTTCTCTATAACGTTTACGTTAAGATTTTTGGGTCACTGAATCCGAATTTTTAATTATTTTACATTTCTAAAATTGGTAAATTTTAAAATGTTAAAATGATTTATGCCTATTGGTAGCACCAACTAAATGCATTAATTGTGATTTCAACGAAATTTTCAATTACTGTTTTTTTTTTTTTTTTTTTTTTTTTTTTTTTTTTTTTTTTTTTTAACAGTAAGGGAGCATAGGACCTTTGGGTTTGTTGAAACTATCAAAAAATCGCATTTTTCAAAGTACCAAAACACAAATAATATTCAATTAAGATATTTTTTCCCTTTATTCCTAAAATATATATGCTTAACTATATTATCCAGAAAAATAAATATTTTATATTAAAAAATAGTATTTAAATTTTAAATTAAAAAATTCATCTCACTAATGCGTGAATTCAAATCATTAAGTGCTCCGCGCAGGATAAAACTCTAAGTTATGGATAAAGAAAATAATTTTCGAACAAAATATAATCATAACATACCTATTTCTAAATTAAAATGAAAACATAAACAAAAAGTTTTGTTTAAAATTTAAGTTTAGCACAAAATATTAAAAAAATCAACATTTTTTTCAAGTATTTCAAGTGCAAAAAAATAAATAACCACAATGCATGTTTTTTTTTTTTTTTTTTTTTTTTTTTTTTTTTTTTTATGACGACTATAAAGAAACGCATATTTGGTTTTTAATTTTTTTTTATTTGCAACTTATATAGTTTGAAAGTAGCAATGCGCCAAAAGTAGAAGTAAAAAATTATCAGAAATTAGCAATGCGCAAAACTCAAAATTTACCAATCTGAGAAAACGAGATTAAAATTTCAATATTTATGGACCTTCAACAGCGTCCACCGTGTATAAATGATTATAACTCAAGAAATAATGCACACTTTTGAATAGGGTTTTTTTGCATATTGTTGAGAAACTTTGAAAAATTCAGAATGAAACAAAATACAAAAACTGATTTTATGAAAGTTTAAAGGTGAAAAAAGATAGTACTCGTGTGGATCTCGATAGGATATCGTGCAAAAATATATTGCTTTAATCGATATATTTATTTAATTTAAAAGATTTTTACGCAATTCAATCGATTCTATGTAGTGCATTAATTGTATTACCCGAATGTTTTCTTTCCATGAAAAAATATAGTACTCGTGTGGATCTCGATAGTATATCGTGCAAGAATATATAGCTTTAATCCTTTTATTATTTATCAAACCACTTTTAGTTATTAAATAACTCTTTTCTGTTTTTAGGAAATGTTATTACATGAGAAATAAACATAAGTTAAAATGAATTTAAATAAATCGTTTGTCGTTTTCTACTTTAAAATAAGATTGCAGTTTGCTTTATGACTAGTTTTATGATAAAATAATTTATTAAATATTTTATTTAACCATCGTATTAATAATATTTTATATTTCCATGTTTTATGTACTATCTTAATTAAAAAAAAATTCTTTATATTAATGAAGTATTTATTTGCAAAGTAGTATTAATCTAAAGAAGACAGCAAAACATTTAAATTTTATACAATTACATAATAGTAATAAACTAATATAAACATAAACTGGGAAAATTTTAAATTAATACGATAAACAATATTAACATATTTGCATAAAACAATATTTTCTAAATACATACAAATACTATAATACATGCTGTAATAAAAGACAAATATTATTACAATCTACGAAAATCTGTTAACAGTTGTGCTTCCGCCCGTTTTTCAATATCTATCCTCAGGTGCCAAATAATATTTCTCTTTCTATGCAATTTTTTCAAATAAAAAATAGCACCATGATGTATATGAGTATGCATATATGTGTTCTAATCAATTTTTTAATTGGTCCGAAGACTTTTCGGACCTGAAACACAATAGATCTTTTTCTACACGTGTGTCAATTCCGAATATGTGTCGGCCAAATTAAAAAAAAATAATTACTTTATAGCACAAAAAGATAGGCGATACCGTATGCCACTCTAAAATACAAAGAGAGTAAGTAGATGGTGTTGGGAAGAGCAAATTGAAATATAAAGGCTCGCTCCGATGGTCGTTCGGACCCGGCACACAGAAAAATATCTTTAACTCCGAACAGGCTTCTGAAGCGGAGGCTGAATTTTACTCCTCGCCAATACCAGCAGAAACACCTAAGGTAAGAGGTATAGTCCAAAAGTTCCCTGAATTTAATTTTAATACTTTTTTACCAGAGTATAGGCACACATTTACTTAATAGACTCCATCAGGACACTGACACTTGTTCCACCGCTCCTGGCATTGGGGGGAACAACGATGAAAGTCCTGTTTTGGTATCTTCGCAAGTTGTTTGGTGTCTATCGCCCACGTTGGTTTTGATGTCTTCTACGGTGTTAAAACTGTTACCTTTGATTCCCATTTTGATCTTGGGGAAGAGCCAGATATTTTCATGTTTAGTGTATTCATTAATCTTCCGTTTGTAAAACTAACAAAATCTCTGAAGCAGATTTATACAATCTGCACATGAACCTGATGTTCGACCTTTGCTCGAACTTCCACATAGTGCCAACCGTTCCTCACACACTCTTACCTTCAGCTGCACTGCCGTCACACTGCCTGTTATGAATTCTGGTAGTAAAAAAATACAGTGGTAGTAAATAAATAAATCTATATATATATATATTTCTCTTACGTGGCGCTAAAATAAGGCTGAATTTGTATCTTGTCGTTTGGCAAGTACCGCAGTAATATAATCAATTTGCCTTATTACATTCCACCAATCAGAAGAGTGATTTAACCACTTAAATTCGCGTGATATTTAAAAGAAAGATTTCAATGATTTTCGTAAAATGTAAACATATTAAAATTATTCATGCATTAATCACGTAAGATAAGAACACAGATTATTTATTGAGAAGTAATATTAGGTAATCTGTGTAAATAAAATGACAGTGAATAGTCTTTAATAGTAAGCAATATGGAAAACGAAATGTTTCCGTTGAAGATAATGACGTTATTCGGAAAACAAAAGATGCATTTTCATCCATGAATTAAAATATTTTACTATTATTCCTGATCCTTTTTCCTACACATACATAGGCTGGACTCTATTTATTTAAAGATCCTTGGTATAAAAAAATAAAATATTTCTGAACATTACGTAATTCCAATTAATTAAAATGAATATTTAATGAAACTCTGGAATTAAAAAAAAAATTGCTTAAATGACGCTTTAATCTCGGTAGAGATGAATGGTTATGATGGTGAAAATGATGTTATATTAGAAAGAAAGGATTCCTCTCCCAAAGTATTATGGCACATGCTAGAATTGTTTCAAACAAACAACCGATTTCTGGGAAAGTTTTCCATAGTGTAAAGGAGTAACCCCCCCCCCCCCCCAAAAAAAAAAAAAAAAAAAAAAAAAAGGAAATGCAGAGTGACTGTTTTTTAGGGTCTGCTAATAACGTCATGAGCTTTAGAGTCTATATCAAACTTAAATGTTTTAGTACGATTTTGTCAATATGACGTCATATTCACTGGGCTTTACATCTGATTCAACAAATTAAAATTCAGAGCAGGAGCTTTTTTTAAACATAGTACGATCTTTTGGCAGACGTAAGAATAGCAATGGCCATTGTTTCGTTTTACGGTCACGTGATGCATTCAGAAAATCAGCGTTTTGATGAGAAGTCTCTTTTAGACACATCAGAAAACGTGTTGTTTACGTTTTGTTAATTCGCCAAGTGTCTGAATAGCCCAGGCAATTGGGAATTTTACCTAGCAAAATTAATGGTAGCACTGGAAATCGGCTTTCTAGATGATTTTTGGGTCGCTGAATCCGAATTTGTAACTTCCCACCAAAATTTCCCCCGGCAACCCTCTCCCCAAATTTGGGTAAAAAGCTCCCCAAAAAGGGTTTTTATTAAAAAAATCAATTTTTTTTATTATTTTAGAGAAAAAGTATCTAGAAATTCAGAAAGTAGACAAAATTTCGAACAAATTAGATATATGATATTATGACTTAGGATGAAGGGGAAGGGGGGATCTGCCTCGGAACATGCGCGCGGTGCTGCGTAAACTAAGTTGCGCAATTCCACTTAATCACTCACAACTTTACATTCGCCCTCCCATCTCCCCCCCCGAACTTTCTCTATAACGTTTACGTTAAGATTTTTGGGTCGCTGAATCCGAATTTTTAATTATTTTACATTTCTAAAATTGGTAAATTTTAAAATGTTAAAATGATTTATGCCTATTGGTAGCACCAACTAAATGCATTAATTGTGATTTCAACAAAATTTTCAATTACTGTTTTTTTTTTTTTTTTTTTTTTTTTAACAGTAAGGGAGCATAGGACCTTTGGGTTTGTTGAAACTATCAAAAAATCGCATTTTTCAAAGTACCAAAACACAAATAATATTCAATTAAGATATTTTTTCCCTTTATTCCTAAAATATATATGCTTAACTATATTATCCAGAAAAATAAATATTTTATATTAAAAAATAGTATTTAAATTTTAAATTAAAAAATTCATCTCACTAATGCGTGAATTCAAATCATTAAGTGCTCCGCGCAGGATAAAACTCTAAGTTATGGATAAAGAAAATAATTTTCGAACAAAATATAATCATAACATACCTATTTCTAAATTAAAATGAAAACATAAACAAAAAGTTTTGTTTAAAATTTAAGTTTAGCACAAAATATTAAAAAAATCAACATTTTTTTTCAAGTATTTCAAGTGCAAAAAAATAAATAACCACAATGCATGTTTTTTTTTTTTTTTTTTTTTTTTTTTTTTTTTTATGACGACTATAAAGAAACGCATATTTGGTTTTTAATTTTTTTTTATTTGCAACTTATATAGTTTGAAAGTAGCAATGCGCCAAAAGTAGAAGTAAAAAATTATCAGAAATTAGCAATGCGCAAAACTCAAAATTTACCAATCTGAGAAAACGAGATTAAAATTTCAATATTTATGGACCTTCAACAGCGTCCACCGTGTATAAATGATTATAACTCAAGAAATAATGCACACTTTTGAATAGGGTTTTTTTGCATATTGTTGAGAAACTTTGAAAAATTCAGAATGAAACAAAATACAAAAACTGATTTTATGAAAGTTTAAAGGTGAAAAAAGATAGTACTCGTGTGGATCTCGATAGGATATCGTGCAAAAATATATTGCTTTAATCGATATATTTATTTAATTTAAAAGATTTTTACGCAATTCAATCGATTCTATGTAGTGCATTAATTGTATTACCCGAATGTTTTCTTTCCATGAAAAAATATAGTACTCGTGTGGATCTCGATAGTATATCGTGCAAGAATATATAGCTTTAATCCTTTTATTATTTATCAAACCACTTTTAGTTATTAAATAACTCTTTTCTGTTTTTAGGAAATGTTATTACATGAGAAATAAACATAAGTTAAAATGAATTTAAATAAATCGTTTGTCGTTTTCTACTTTAAAATAAGATTGCAGTTTGCTTTATGACTAGTTTTATGATAAAATAATTTATTAAATATTTTATTTAACCATCGTATTAATAATATTTTATATTTCCATGTTTTATGTACTATCTTAATTAAAAAAAAATTCTTTATATTAATGAAGTATTTATTTGCAAAGTAGTATTAATCTAAAGAAGACAGCAAAACATTTAAATTTTATACAATTACATAATAGTAATAAACTAATATAAACATAAACTGGGAAAATTTTAAATTAATACGATAAACAATATTAACATATTTGCATAAAACAATATTTTCTAAATACATACAAATACTATAATACATGCTGTAATAAAAGACAAATATTATTACAATCTACGAAAATCTGTTAACAGTTGTGCTTCCGCCCGTTTTTCAATATCTATCCTCAGGTGCCAAATAATATTTCTCTTTCTATGCAATTTTTTCAAATAAAAAATAGCACCATGATGTATATGAGTATGCATATATGTGTTCTAATCAATTTTTTAATTGGTCCGAAGACTTTTCGGACCTGAAACACAATAGATCTTTTTCTACACGTGTGTCAATTCCGAATATGTGTCGGCCAAATTAAAAAAAAATAATTACTTTATAGCACAAAAAGATAGGCGATACCGTATGCCACTCTAAAATACAAAGAGAGTAAGTAGATGGTGTTGGGAAGAGCAAATTGAAATATAAAGGCTCGCTCCGATGGTCGTTCGGACCCGGCACACAGAAAAATATCTTTAACTCCGAACAGGCTTCTGAAGCGGAGGCTGAATTTTACTCCTCGCCAATACCAGCAGAAACACCTAAGGTAAGAGGTATAGTCCAAAAGTTCCCTGAATTTAATTTTAATACTTTTTTACCAGAGTATAGGCACACATTTACTTAATAGACTCCATCAGGACACTGACACTTGTTCCACCGCTCCTGGCATTGGGGGGAACAACGATGAAAGTCCTGTTTTGGTATCTTCGCAAGTTGTTTGGTGTCTATCGCCCACGTTGGTTTTGATGTCTTCTACGGTGTTAAAACTGTTACCTTTGATTCCCATTTTGATCTTGGGGAAGAGCCAGATATTTTCATGTTTAGTGTATTCATTAATCTTCCGTTTGTAAAACTAACAAAATCTCTGAAGCAGATTTATACAATCTGCACATGAACCTGATGTTCGACCTTTGCTCGAACTTCCACATAGTGCCAACCGTTCCTCACACACTCTTACCTTCAGCTGCACTGCCGTCACACTGCCTGTTATGAATTCTGGTAGTAAAAAAATACAGTGGTAGTAAATAAATAAATCTATATATATATATATTTCTCTTACGTGGCGCTAAAATAAGGCTGAATTTGTATCTTGTCGTTTGGCAAGTACCGCAGTAATATAATCAATTTGCCTTATTACATTCCACCAATCAGAAGAGTGATTTAACCACTTAAATTCGCGTGATATTTAAAAGAAAGATTTCAATGATTTTCGTAAAATGTAAACATATTAAAATTATTCATGCATTAATCACGTAAGATAAGAACACAGATTATTTATTGAGAAGTAATATTAGGTAATCTGTGTAAATAAAATGACAGTGAATAGTCTTTAATAGTAAGCAATATGGAAAACGAAATGTTTCCGTTGAAGATAATGACGTTATTCGGAAAACAAAAGATGCATTTTCATCCATGAATTAAAATATTTTACTATTATTCCTGATCCTTTTTCCTACACATACATAGGCTGGACTCTATTTATTTAAAGATCCTTGGTATAAAAAAATAAAATATTTCTGAACATTACGTAATTCCAATTAATTAAAATGAATATTTAATGAAACTCTGGAATTAAAAAAAAAATTGCTTAAATGACGCTTTAATCTCGGTAGAGATGAATGGTTATGATGGTGAAAATGATGTTATATTAGAAAGAAAGGATTCCTCTCCCAAAGTATTATGGCACATGCTAGAATTGTTTCAAACAAACAACCGATTTCTGGGAAAGTTTTCCATAGTGTAAAGGAGTAACCCCCCCCCCCCCCCCAAAAAAAAAAAAAAAAAAAAAAAAAAAGGAAATGCAGAGTGACTGTTTTTTAGGGTCTGCTAATAACGTCATGAGCTTTAGAGTCTATATCAAACTTAAATGTTTTAGTACGATTTTGTCAATATGACGTCATATTCACTGGGCTTTACATCTGATTCAACAAATTAAAATTCAGAGCAGGAGCTTTTTTTAAACATAGTACGATCTTTTGGCAGACGTAAGAATAGCAATGGCCATTGTTTCGTTTTACGGTCACGTGATGCATTCAGAAAATCAGCGTTTTGATGAGAAGTCTCTTTTAGACACATCAGAAAACGTGTTGTTTACGTTTTGTTAATTCGCCAAGTGTCTGAATAGCCCAGGCAATTGGGAATTTTACCTAGCAAAATTAATGGTAGCACTGGAAATCGGCTTTCTAGATGATTTTTGGGTCGCTGAATCCGAATTTGTAACTTCCCACCAAAATTTCCCCCGGCAACCCTCTCCCCAAATTTGGGTAAAAAGCTCCCCAAAAAGGGTTTTTATTAAAAAAATCAATTTTTTTTATTATTTTAGAGAAAAAGTATCTAGAAATTCAGAAAGTAGACAAAATTTCGAACAAATTAGATATATGATATTATGACTTAGGATGAAGGGGAAGGGGGGATCTGCCTCGGAACATGCGCGCGGTGCTGCGTAAACTAAGTTGCGCAATTCCACTTAATCACTCACAACTTTACATTCGCCCTCCCATCTCCCCCCCCGAACTTTCTCTATAACGTTTACGTTAAGATTTTTGGGTCGCTGAATCCGAATTTTTAATTATTTTACATTTCTAAAATTGGTAAATTTTAAAATGTTAAAATGATTTATGCCTATTGGTAGCACCAACTAAATGCATTAATTGTGATTTCAACAAAATTTTCAATTACTGTTTTTTTTTTTTTTTTTTTTTTTTTTTTTTTTTTTTTTTTTAACAGTAAGGGAGCATAGGACCTTTGGGTTTGTTGAAACTATCAAAAAATCGCATTTTTCAAAGTACCAAAACACAAATAATATTCAATTAAGATATTTTTTCCCTTTATTCCTAAAATATATATGCTTAACTATATTATCCAGAAAAATAAATATTTTATATTAAAAAATAGTATTTAAATTTTAAATTAAAAAATTCATCTCACTAATGCGTGAATTCAAATCATTAAGTGCTCCGCGCAGGATAAAACTCTAAGTTATGGATAAAGAAAATAATTTTCGAACAAAATATAATCATAACATACCTATTTCTAAATTAAAATGAAAACATAAACAAAAAGTTTTGTTTAAAATTTAAGTTTAGCACAAAATATTAAAAAAATCAACATTTTTTTTCAAGTATTTCAAGTGCAAAAAAATAAATAACCACAATGCATGTTTTTTTTTTTTTTTTTTTTTTTTTTTTTTTTTTTTTTATGACGACTATAAAGAAACGCATATTTGGTTTTTAATTTTTTTTTATTTGCAACTTATATAGTTTGAAAGTAGCAATGCGCCAAAAGTAGAAGTAAAAAATTATCAGAAATTAGCAATGCGCAAAACTCAAAATTTACCAATCTGAGAAAACGAGATTAAAATTTCAATATTTATGGACCTTCAACAGCGTCCACCGTGTATAAATGATTATAACTCAAGAAATAATGCACACTTTTGAATAGGGTTTTTTTGCATATTGTTGAGAAACTTTGAAAAATTCAGAATGAAACAAAATACAAAAACTGATTTTATGAAAGTTTAAAGGTGAAAAAAGATAGTACTCGTGTGGATCTCGATAGGATATCGTGCAAAAATATATTGCTTTAATCGATATATTTATTTAATTTAAAAGATTTTTACGCAATTCAATCGATTCTATGTAGTGCATTAATTGTATTACCCGAATGTTTTCTTTCCATGAAAAAATATAGTACTCGTGTGGATCTCGATAGTATATCGTGCAAGAATATATAGCTTTAATCCTTTTATTATTTATCAAACCACTTTTAGTTATTAAATAACTCTTTTCTGTTTTTAGGAAATGTTATTACATGAGAAATAAACATAAGTTAAAATGAATTTAAATAAATCGTTTGTCGTTTTCTACTTTAAAATAAGATTGCAGTTTGCTTTATGACTAGTTTTATGATAAAATAATTTATTAAATATTTTATTTAACCATCGTATTAATAATATTTTATATTTCCATGTTTTATGTACTATCTTAATTAAAAAAAAATTCTTTATATTAATGAAGTATTTATTTGCAAAGTAGTATTAATCTAAAGAAGACAGCAAAACATTTAAATTTTATACAATTACATAATAGTAATAAACTAATATAAACATAAACTGGGAAAATTTTAAATTAATACGATAAACAATATTAACATATTTGCATAAAACAATATTTTCTAAATACATACAAATACTGTAATACATGCTGTAATAAAAGACAAATATTATTACAATCTACGAAAATCTGTTAACAGTTGTGCTTCCGCCCGTTTTTCAATATCTATCCTCAGGTGCCAAATAATATTTCTCTTTCTATGCAATTTTTTCAAATAAAAAATAGCACCATGATGTATATGAGTATGCATATATGTGTTCTAATCAATTTTTTAATTGGTCCGAAGACTTTTCGGACCTGAAACACAATAGATCTTTTTCTACACGTGTGTCAATTCCGAATATGTGTCGGCCAAATTAAAAAAAAATAATTACTTTATAGCACAAAAAGATAGGCGATACCGTATGCCACTCTAAAATACAAAGAGAGTAAGTAGATGGTGTTGGGAAGAGCAAATTGAAATATAAAGGCTCGCTCCGATGGTCGTTCGGACCCGGCACACAGAAAAATATCTTTAACTCCGAACAGGCTTCTGAAGCGGAGGCTGAATTTTACTCCTCGCCAATACCAGCAGAAACACCTAAGGTAAGAGGTATAGTCCAAAAGTTCCCTGAATTTAATTTTAATACTTTTTTACCAGAGTATAGGCACACATTTACTTAATAGACTCCATCAGGACACTGACACTTGTTCCACCGCTCCTGGCATTGGGGGGAACAACGATGAAAGTCCTGTTTTGGTATCTTCGCAAGTTGTTTGGTGTCTATCGCCCACGTTGGTTTTGATGTCTTCTACGGTGTTAAAACTGTTACCTTTGATTCCCATTTTGATCTTGGGGAAGAGCCAGATATTTTCATGTTTAGTGTATTCATTAATCTTCCGTTTGTAAAACTAACAAAATCTCTGAAGCAGATTTATACAATCTGCACATGAACCTGATGTTCGACCTTTGCTCGAACTTCCACATAGTGCCAACCGTTCCTCACACACTCTTACCTTCAGCTGCACTGCCGTCACACTCCCTGTTATGAATTCTGGTAGTAAAAAAATACAGTGGTAGTAAATAAATAAATCTATATATATATATATTTCTCTTACGTGGCGCTAAAATAAGGCTGAATTTGTATCTTGTCGTTTGGCAAGTACCGCAGTAATATAATCAATTTGCCTTATTACATTCCACCAATCAGAAGAGTGATTTAACCACTTAAATTCGCGTGATATTTAAAAGAAAGATTTCAATGATTTTCGTAAAATGTAAACATATTAAAATTATTCATGCATTAATCACGTAAGATAAGAACACAGATTATTTATTGAGAAGTAATATTAGGTAATCTGTGTAAATAAAATGACAGTGAATAGTCTTTAATAGTAAGCAATATGGAAAACGAAATGTTTCCGTTGAAGATAATGACGTTATTCGGAAAACAAAAGATGCATTTTCATCCATGAATTAAAATATTTTACTATTATTCCTGATCCTTTTTCCTACACATACATAGGCTGGACTCTATTTATTTAAAGATCCTTGGTATAAAAAAATAAAATATTTCTGAACATTACGTAATTCCAATTAATTAAAATGAATATTTAATGAAACTCTGGAATTAAAAAAAAAATTGCTTAAATGACGCTTTAATCTCGGTAGAGATGAATGGTTATGATGGTGAAAATGATGTTATATTAGAAAGAAAGGATTCCTCTCCCAAAGTATTATGGCACATGCTAGAATTGTTTCAAACAAACAACCGATTTCTGGGAAAGTTTTCCATAGTGTAAAGGAGTAACCCCCCCCCCCCCCCCCCAAAAAAAAAAAAAAAAAAAAAAAAAAAGGAAATGCAGAGTGACTGTTTTTTAGGGTCTGCTAATAACGTCATGAGCTTTAGAGTCTATATCAAACTTAAATGTTTTAGTACGATTTTGTCAATATGACGTCATATTCACTGGGCTTTACATCTGATTCAACAAATTAAAATTCAGAGCAGGAGCTTTTTTTAAACATAGTACGATCTTTTGGCAGACGTAAGAATAGCAATGGCCATTGTTTCGTTTTACGGTCACGTGATGCATTCAGAAAATCAGCGTTTTGATGAGAAGTCTCTTTTAGACACATCAGAAAACGTGTTGTTTACGTTTTGTTAATTCGCCAAGTGTCTGAATAGCCCAGGCAATTGGGAATTTTACCTAGCAAAATTAATGGTAGCACTGGAAATCGGCTTTCTAGATGATTTTTGGGTCGCTGAATCCGAATTTGTAACTTCCCACCAAAATTTCCCCCGGCAACCCTCTCCCCAAATTTGGGTAAAAAGCTCCCCAAAAAGGGTTTTTATTAAAAAAATCAATTTTTTTTATTATTTTAGAGAAAAAGTATCTAGAAATTCAGAAAGTAGACAAAATTTCGAACAAATTAGATATATGATATTATGACTTAGGATGAAGGGGAAGGGGGGATCTGCCTCGGAACATGCGCGCGGTGCTGCGTAAACTAAGTTGCGCAATTCCACTTAATCACTCACAACTTTACATTCGCCCTCCCATCTCCCCCCCCGAACTTTCTCTATAACGTTTACGTTAAGATTTTTGGGTCGCTGAATCCGAATTTTTAATTATTTTACATTTCTAAAATTGGTAAATTTTAAAATGTTAAAATGATTTATGCCTATTGGTAGCACCAACTAAATGCATTAATTGTGATTTCAACGAAATTTTCAATTACTGTTTTTTTTTTTTTTTTTTTTTTTTTTTTTTTTAACAGTAAGGGAGCATAGGACCTTTGGGTTTGTTGAAACTATCAAAAAATCGCATTTTTCAAAGTACCAAAACACAAATAATATTCAATTAAGATATTTTTTCCCTTTATTCCTAAAATATATATGCTTAACTATATTATCCAGAAAAATAAATATTTTATATTAAAAAATAGTATTTAAATTTTAAATTAAAAAATTCATCTCACTAATGCGTGAATTCAAATCATTAAGTGCTCCGCGCAGGATAAAACTCTAAGTTATGGATAAAGAAAATAATTTTCGAACAAAATATAATCATAACATACCTATTTCTAAATTAAAATGAAAACATAAACAAAAAGTTTTGTTTAAAATTTAAGTTTAGCACAAAATATTAAAAAAATCAACATTTTTTTCAAGTATTTCAAGTGCAAAAAAATAAATAACCACAATGCATGTTTTTTTTTTTTTTTTTTTTTTTTTTTTTTTTTTTATGACGACTATAAAGAAACGCATATTTGGTTTTTAATTTTTTTTTATTTGCAACTTATATAGTTTGAAAGTAGCAATGCGCCAAAAGTAGAAGTAAAAAATTATCAGAAATTAGCAATGCGCAAAACTCAAAATTTACCAATCTGAGAAAACGAGATTAAAATTTCAATATTTATGGACCTTCAACAGCGTCCACCGTGTATAAATGATTATAACTCAAGAAATAATGCACACTTTTGAATAGGGTTTTTTTGCATATTGTTGAGAAACTTTGAAAAATTCAGAATGAAACAAAATACAAAAACTGATTTTATGAAAGTTTAAAGGTGAAAAAAGATAGTACTCGTGTGGATCTCGATAGGATATCGTGCAAAAATATATTGCTTTAATCGATATATTTATTTAATTTAAAAGATTTTTACGCAATTCAATCGATTCTATGTAGTGCATTAATTGTATTACCCGAATGTTTTCTTTCCATGAAAAAATATAGTACTCGTGTGGATCTCGATAGTATATCGTGCAAGAATATATAGCTTTAATCCTTTTATTATTTATCAAACCACTTTTAGTTATTAAATAACTCTTTTCTGTTTTTAGGAAATGTTATTACATGAGAAATAAACATAAGTTAAAATGAATTTAAATAAATCGTTTGTCGTTTTCTACTTTAAAATAAGATTGCAGTTTGCTTTATGACTAGTTTTATGATAAAATAATTTATTAAATATTTTATTTAACCATCGTATTAATAATATTTTATATTTCCATGTTTTATGTACTATCTTAATTAAAAAAAAATTCTTTATATTAATGAAGTATTTATTTGCAAAGTAGTATTAATCTAAAGAAGACAGCAAAACATTTAAATTTTATACAATTACATAATAGTAATAAACTAATATAAACATAAACTGGGAAAATTTTAAATTAATACGATAAACAATATTAACATATTTGCATAAAACAATATTTTCTAAATACATACAAATACTATAATACATGCTGTAATAAAAGACAAATATTATTACAATCTACGAAAATCTGTTAACAGTTGTGCTTCCGCCCGTTTTTCAATATCTATCCTCAGGTGCCAAATAATATTTCTCTTTCTATGCAATTTTTTCAAATAAAAAATAGCACCATGATGTATATGAGTATGCATATATGTGTTCTAATCAATTTTTTAATTGGTCCGAAGACTTTTCGGACCTGAAACACAATAGATCTTTTTCTACACGTGTGTCAATTCCGAATATGTGTCGGCCAAATTAAAAAAAAATAATTACTTTATAGCACAAAAAGATAGGCGATACCGTATGCCACTCTAAAATACAAAGAGAGTAAGTAGATGGTGTTGGGAAGAGCAAATTGAAATATAAAGGCTCGCTCCGATGGTCGTTCGGACCCGGCACACAGAAAAATATCTTTAACTCCGAACAGGCTTCTGAAGCGGAGGCTGAATTTTACTCCTCGCCAATACCAGCAGAAACACCTAAGGTAAGAGGTATAGTCCAAAAGTTCCCTGAATTTAATTTTAATACTTTTTTACCAGAGTATAGGCACACATTTACTTAATAGACTCCATCAGGACACTGACACTTGTTCCACCGCTCCTGGCATTGGGGGGAACAACGATGAAAGTCCTGTTTTGGTATCTTCGCAAGTTGTTTGGTGTCTATCGCCCACGTTGGTTTTGATGTCTTCTACGGTGTTAAAACTGTTACCTTTGATTCCCATTTTGATCTTGGGGAAGAGCCAGATATTTTCATGTTTAGTGTATTCATTAATCTTCCGTTTGTAAAACTAACAAAATCTCTGAAGCAGATTTATACAATCTGCACATGAACCTGATGTTCGACCTTTGCTCGAACTTCCACATAGTGCCAACCGTTCCTCACACACTCTTACCTTCAGCTGCACTGCCGTCACACTGCCTGTTATGAATTCTGGTAGTAAAAAAATACAGTGGTAGTAAATAAATAAATCTATATATATATATATTTCTCTTACGTGGCGCTAAAATAAGGCTGAATTTGTATCTTGTCGTTTGGCAAGTACCGCAGTAATATAATCAATTTGCCTTATTACATTCCACCAATCAGAAGAGTGATTTAACCACTTAAATTCGCGTGATATTTAAAAGAAAGATTTCAATGATTTTCGTAAAATGTAAACATATTAAAATTATTCATGCATTAATCACGTAAGATAAGAACACAGATTATTTATTGAGAAGTAATATTAGGTAATCTGTGTAAATAAAATGACAGTGAATAGTCTTTAATAGTAAGCAATATGGAAAACGAAATGTTTCCGTTGAAGATAATGACGTTATTCGGAAAACAAAAGATGCATTTTCATCCATGAATTAAAATATTTTACTATTATTCCTGATCCTTTTTCCTACACATACATAGGCTGGACTCTATTTATTTAAAGATCCTTGGTATAAAAAAATAAAATATTTCTGAACATTACGTAATTCCAATTAATTAAAATGAATATTTAATGAAACTCTGGAATTAAAAAAAAAATTGCTTAAATGACGCTTTAATCTCGGTAGAGATGAATGGTTATGATGGTGAAAATGATGTTATATTAGAAAGAAAGGATTCCTCTCCCAAAGTATTATGGCACATGCTAGAATTGTTTCAAACAAACAACCGATTTCTGGGAAAGTTTTCCATAGTGTAAAGGAGTAACCCCCCCCCCCCCCCAAAAAAAAAAAAAAAAAAAAAAAAAAAAAGGAAATGCAGAGTGACTGTTTTTTAGGGTCTGCTAATAACGTCATGAGCTTTAGAGTCTATATCAAACTTAAATGTTTTAGTACGATTTTGTCAATATGACGTCATATTCACTGGGCTTTACATCTGATTCAACAAATTAAAATTCAGAGCAGGAGCTTTTTTTAAACATAGTACGATCTTTTGGCAGACGTAAGAATAGCAATGGCCATTGTTTCGTTTTACGGTCACGTGATGCATTCAGAAAATCAGCGTTTTGATGAGAAGTCTCTTTTAGACACATCAGAAAACGTGTTGTTTACGTTTTGTTAATTCGCCAAGTGTCTGAATAGCCCAGGCAATTGGGAATTTTACCTAGCAAAATTAATGGTAGCACTGGAAATCGGCTTTCTAGATGATTTTTGGGTCGCTGAATCCGAATTTGTAACTTCCCACCAAAATTTCCCCCGGCAACCCTCTCCCCAAATTTGGGTAAAAAGCTCCCCAAAAAGGGTTTTTATTAAAAAAATCAATTTTTTTTATTATTTTAGAGAAAAAGTATCTAGAAATTCAGAAAGTAGACAAAATTTCGAACAAATTAGATATATGATATTATGACTTGATGAAGGGGAAGGGGGGATCTGCCTCGGAACATGCGCGCGGTGCTGCGTAAACTAAGTTGCGCAATTCCACTTAATCACTCACAACTTTACATTCGCCCTCCCATCTCCCCCCCCCCGAACTTTCTCTATAACGTTTACGTTAAGATTTTTGGGTCGCTGAATCCGAATTTTTAATTATTTTACATTTCTAAAATTGGTAAATTTTAAAATGTTAAAATGATTTATGCCTATTGGTAGCACCAACTAAATGCATTAATTGTGATTTCAACAAAATTTTCAATTACTGTTTTTTTTTTTTTTTTTTTTTTTTTTTAACAGTAAGGGAGCATAGGACCTTTGGGTTTGTTGAAACTATCAAAAAATCGCATTTTTCAAAGTACCAAAACACAAATAATATTCAATTAAGATATTTTTTCCCTTTATTCCTAAAATATATATGCTTAACTATATTATCCAGAAAAATAAATATTTTATATTAAAAAATAGTATTTAAATTTTAAATTAAAAAATTCATCTCACTAATGCGTGAATTCAAATCATTAAGTGCTCCGCGCAGGATAAAACTCTAAGTTATGGATAAAGAAAATAATTTTCGAACAAAATATAATCATAACATACCTATTTCTAAATTAAAATGAAAACATAAACAAAAAGTTTTGTTTAAAATTTAAGTTTAGCACAAAATATTAAAAAAATCAACATTTTTTTTCAAGTATTTCAAGTGCAAAAAAATAAATAACCACAATGCATGTTTTTTTTTTTTTTTTTTTTTTTTTTTTTTTATGACGACTATAAAGAAACGCATATTTGGTTTTTAATTTTTTTTTATTTGCAACTTATATAGTTTGAAAGTAGCAATGCGCCAAAAGTAGAAGTAAAAAATTATCAGAAATTAGCAATGCGCAAAACTCAAAATTTACCAATCTGAGAAAACGAGATTAAAATTTCAATATTTATGGACCTTCAACAGCGTCCACCGTGTATAAATGATTATAACTCAAGAAATAATGCACACTTTTGAATAGGGTTTTTTTGCATATTGTTGAGAAACTTTGAAAAATTCAGAATGAAACAAAATACAAAAACTGATTTTATGAAAGTTTAAAGGTCCTGCGCTCCCTTAAGTCGTTAAGCGCCACGTCAGTCACCGGTGACCGATACTGGACTTTCTGTTTAGAACGCGTCATTCATCGATGATTGACGGTCTAAAATATGATATAAAACTAAAAAAAAAAAAACAAATATTGTTTTAAGTAATTACTGAAAATTTATTTAAAATTTACTTACCTTTTATTTGTTACAGGAGTATAGTTTCTTAAAAACTACTTAAAACATTGTACATTTTTCAGTTTCAGTGTCAATCACCGTGGCACTCAAAGTGTTAATATTTTTGGAACATTTCGTAAGTTAAGTTTTGAAATTTTCATGAGTGTCGAGTCGAGCAAGCATAGCTAACTGAGAACGCGTAGATGTTCCAACGTGAAATGTGTCGCAATTTACGGGGATTGGGGAGCGTTAGTGAGCAGGGGGCAGACCCTCTAGTTAATTATATTGCGGCATTAAAACGTTACAACGAAATTTCGTGACCTATTTGACTGTCCTTGTATAATGAGGATTGAATGTTCCGGCTCGAACGATTAACTGGTTACTGAGATACTATTCCGTACCACGTGCTGGTGCGTGATTGGTTCTTTAGCGTTGACAGCGCATCACGGGCTGGCGCAAGATCGGCAGCGAAATAGTTTAAAAGCGTCCAGAACTTTAAAAACCGCGTAAACCACTTCATTTTTAAATATTAAGAAAAGATATGTTTAGATTTTAGTTATATAGATTATTATATTTTAAAAGAGATAATTTTTATAAAAAATCATTTTTTTCTGTTATTGTCAATGATTTTCAGAGACCTTTCCGGGTAGTTTTCGTGGCGGATTAATCAGTTTACTCAAACCGGAGTATTGGTTCTTAAGATTGCATCATTTCGGAATTAAACCTCCGTTAATAGTTCATACAAACGAAAATACATAGAGGAGTGTCGTTAGAACAGGAGGGATAAAGATTATCCATGATTCCGGTAAGTGTTCTTTATACTGGATGTGTTTTTTATGGTGGATTTAACACTAGAACGCTCGGAAATTTTACACAATTTTCATTAAAACAATTGACACCAGAATTTTTATTTAAAATTATTTGACTGATTTCTTGAACGTAAATCTGTGGGGTTTAAAGTTAATTTATTTTTTGAAATAATTTCTGGTTTTAGTTGGCATTTAATCATATGGTCGTAGTCGGATAGACTCCTTCCGGGAGTTCTAGTGTTAAAGAATCATTTGTAAAAAATAAATTTTCTTTATCTGCCACTGATTTTCGCAGAAGTTTTCAAGTTGTTTTTACACTGTAATAATAAAAAAAAAAATAGAAATAGGTATTATTAGGTAACTATGAAATCTCAAATATTTTTATCTGTATAACTAAATTTTGTATGCAAGATTAGAAATTAATATTATTTTTAAACGTTAATAGGAATGTGTTAATTTAGCATGTTTCTTTCTAAAACGTGTTTGTTGAACATACAAGTATTTGTTTGAGAATTGATATCATCGAAAAACCTATATTTCAGTTAACAAAACTGATTAATACACTATAAAAACTACTTCGAAAAAATTAAAAAAAAGTTCAGCGGCAAGAAAGGAATTTTGTTTTTATAACTGTTTATTTTTTAATCTTAGAAATGTATTAGATTTTGAGGTTCCTAAAGATAGGTATCTCTTTTCGAAATCGTAACTCAAAAGATGTTTTTGTATATTTTGTGGTTATGATATATTTTCCGACATAAAGAAACATTAGCCTGTTTTTTTCAATTCCTACTATTAGTTCACACCCTCCCTATATTTATTTATATATCTTGTTCAAATTTTCAATCGTTTATAAAATACTTACTATTCATCTTATCAAGTTGAAATAATTTTTTTAAACTTGTACTGGATGACAATGTTGTTAATACAGATTTTTCAAATATTAATTCATTAATTAAATTTTAATTAATTAATTTTAGTTTTACATGGGAGACAAAATGGCAGCAATTGGTTATTGAGCAGCATTTAATGCATCTTGATATCTATAAGGATGGGTTACCATAGGGGGGACCATGTTCTGTCGCCAAATACCGCCAAGTTTGTCGCCAACTAGGCGATATATCGTTAAATTTGGCGACCAAGATGAGTCACCAAACGTGACGCCAACTGGGCGATATCTCTAATATTTCGCCAAATTCCCATACACTTCTATTGTAAACCTACTTCCTTATAGAAAATCAACAAATTGAGATATTGTAATGCAACAAAAACTAATATTAACTTAAGGGATTACTAGCGGGCATGACCGAGCTAACTCGGCCAAAATTAGCCTTGTGTTCGATTCGATATTTCATTCTCTCTCACTGTATAATTCTTGCTGTTTAGATAAAATTGGTATGATCCTAAGCCATAGGGACCCACTAACCAAAATTTTTCGAACACGCGACCCAACCAATGCTCATCTGGAACCCGAAAACGATAAAATACAAAATTTAGTCAAAATCGCTTAAGTCATTTTATAGATAAAATTAGCTTGACCCACGGTAACCCAAACAGGACCTACTAATCTAAGTTTATCGGACATCTGACCTTTCCCCAATGGTCTTCTAGTGCTAGGAAACGGTGTAATAAAAACTTTTGTCAAAATCGTTTGAGCCATTTTTTAGATAAAGTTAGCTAAACCTTGACCCATACTGACGCAAAATGACTGGTTAATCGAATTTTCTTGAGCATGTGACCTAGACCAATGGTCTTCTCGAATTCGAAAAACGATAGAAAACAAAATTTAATAAAAATCATTAAAGCTGTTTTCTAGATAAAATTAACTTGACCCACAGTGAACCAAAAGTTACCCATTAATCGAATTTCCTCGAACATGTGACCTATCCCAATGATCTTCTCCTGCCCGGAAACATTATAATACAAAATTTTGTCAAAATCGTTTCAACCTTTTTTTAAGATACAATTAGCTTGACCCACAGTGACCCAAAAATGACCCACTAATCAAATTTTCCAGAACATGTGACTTAGCTCAATGGTATTTTCGTGCTCAGAAACGATATAATAAAAAAAGAATTACCATAATATTTTGAGTCGTTATTTTAGATACACTCAGCTTGACCCACAGTGACCCAAAAATGACCCACTAATTGAATTTTCTCGAACATGTGACCTAGCCCAGTGGTCTTCTCATGCCCAGAAACTGTAAAATACAAAATTTTGACATAATCGTTTGAGTCGTTTTTTTAGATCCAAATAGCTTGACCCACTGTGATCCAAAAATGACCCATTAATAGATTTTTCTCGAACTTGTGACTTAGCTCAATGGTCATCTCATGCCCGAAAATGGTATATTACAGAATTTTGTCAAAATGTTTTGGGCATTTTTTTAGATTCAATTAGCTTGACACTGATCCATTGTGACCCAAAATGACCCACTAATAAAATTTTCTTGAACATGCGACCAAGCCCAGGTATTCTCGCGCCCGAAAACGATAAAATGCAAAATTTAGTCAAAATCGTTAGAGCCGTTTTCTAGATAAACTTTGCTTGACCCACAGTGACCCAAAAATTACCCACTAATCGAATTTTCTCTAATATGTGACTTAGTCCATTGGTCTTCTCGTAATCCAAAACGACAAAATGCAAAAATTAGTCAAAATCGTTAGAGCCGTTTTTTAGATAAAATTGGCTTAATCCATAGTGACCCAAAAAGGACCCACTAATCGAAATTTCTCGAACATGTGACCTACCCCAAAAGTTTCTTCGTGTCAAAAAACGGTTGGACGTGAAATTTGGTCAAAATCGATTGAGCCATTCTTTAGACATAATTAGCTTGACCTTGACCCATTATGACCCAAAATGACCCACTAATCGAATTTTCTCGAACACGTGACCTAGCCCAATGGTATTCTCGTGCCCGAAAATGGTAAAATATAAAATTTCGTCAAAATCGTTAGAGCTATTTTCTAGATAAACTTTGCTTGACCCACAGTGACTCAAAAATGACCCACTAATCGAATTTTCACTAATATGTGACTTAGCTCATTGGTCTTCTCGTAATCCAAAACGACAGAATACAAAATTTAGTCAAAATCGTTAGAGCCGTTTTTTAGATAAAATTGGCTTGACCCAAAGGGACCCAAAAATGACCCACTAATCGAAATTTCTCAAACATGTGACCTAGCCCAATAGTTTTCTCGTGACAAAAAACGGTTGGATATAAAATTTAGTCAAAATCGAATGAGCCGTTTTTTTAGATATAATTAGCGTGTCCTTGACCTATTTGATCCAAAATGACCCACTAATCATTTTTTCTCGTACATGTGACTTAGGCCAATGGTCATCTCATGCCCGGAAACGGTATATTACAAAATTTTGTCGAAATGTTTTAGGCCTTTTTTAGATTCAATGAACTTGACCCTGACCAATTTTGACCCAAAATGACACACTAATCGAATTTTATTGAACATGCGATCAAGCCCAATGGTATTCTCATGCCCGAAAACGATAGAATACATTAATTCGTGAAAATCGTTAGAGCCGTTTTCTAGATAAACTTTGCTTGACCCACAGTGACCCAAATATGACCCATTAATCGAATTTTCTCCAATATGTCATTTATCCCATTAGTCTTTTCATAATCGAAAACGACAAAATACAAAATGTAGTCAAAATTGTTAGAGCCGTTTTTTATGTAAAATTGGCTTGACCCATAGTGACCCAAAAATGACCCAATAATTTAAATTTCTCGAACATGTGACCAAGCCCAATATGTTTCTCGTGCCGAAAAACGATCGGATGCAAAATTTAGTCAAAATCGATTGAGCCGTTTTTTAGATATAATTTGCCTGACCTTTACCCATTATGACCCAAAATGACCCACTAATCGAATTTTCTCGAACACGTGACCTAGCCCAATGGTATTCTTGTGCCCGAAAATGGTAAAATACAAAATTTCGTCAAAATCGTTAAAGCCATTTTCTAGATAAACTTTGCTTGACCCACAGTGACCCACTAATCGAATTTTCTCTAATATGTGCTTTAGCCCATTGGTCTTCTCGTAAGCCATACGACAGAATACAAAATTTAGTCAAAATCGTTAGAGCCGTTTTTAGATAAAATTGGCTTGACCCATAGTGACCCAAAAATGACCCACTAATCGAAGTTTCTCGAACATGTGACCTAGCCCAATAGTTTTCTCGTACCGAAAAACGGTTGGATATAAAATTTGGTAAAAATTGATTGATCCATTTTTAGATATAATTAGCTTGACCTTGACCCATTATGACCCAAAATGACCCACTAATCGAATTTTCCCGAACACGTGACATAGCCCAATGGTCTTATCATGCCCGAAAATGCTAAAATACAAAATTTCGTCAAAATCGTTAGAGCCGTTTTTAAGATAAAATTTACATACACACACACACACAATTTTTGCTCGCATTTTAGTATAAGATATAAAATTTTCTTCGATGACCTAAGTAGGAATTGACTTTAAAAACAAAATTTTTATATTACTTTTTTAAAGAGTAGGTTATAACTTGCCACAACGCTAGAACCCAATTAATATTTCCTTGAAAATTGGTTGCCAATTTTAACTAGAAACTCTCAGTCAAATATACTTTAATTTTTGGATACTTAGTAAATATTTTGTATTTTAAATTAATAAATATTGTTGTACCATTACGTTGATCTCGGTTTCCTATAAAAAAGGCGATTGTATATTTTCATTTCGAATTTCTCTGTTATGCATTGCTTAGAACATTAATTAAATTAAAATATAGTTCAATATTTTACCTTTAAGCATGTGATATATATTTTTTTTCCTCACGAGTGGGCGTAGTTCGTATTTTTTATGTGACAAGTGTTTGGTTCAGTTATGCTGTTACAAATGCAAACTACAATTTTTAAAGTTAAACGCAGTGTATCCATCTTTTTATATTTATAGCATGTCATCGTCTATTGATAGAAACTGCAGGACGCAAAATGATAGAAACAACATGGCAAGATTTGCAATTGTGCTATCGTTATATCATATTCTCCCTAGTGTTTATCTACTGTTCACTAATACGTTCTCCGTCGCGCGTACTGGCAGGTACACTGTTAAAAATTTGCAGCATTCTGGCAGGTCATTTGACCGTTTTTTTCCGAAAACGGTTACACAACAGTAATTTCAACGCTATTCTGACCATATTATTGGCCATTTTATGGTCAGAATATAGTTAAATTATGGTTATCAAACCGTTAAAAAAAAAAAAAAAAAAAAAAAAAAAAAACGGTCGAATGACCTGCCGGAATGCTGCAAAATTTTTACAAGTGTAGGGACTGGCAGGGGCGCCCGTGCTCTGCAAATTTGGTTTCCTAGTCTGAGCAGACCCAAATATTTTATAATAGTGGCAAGAAGAAAACTAAATTCCAGGTGGTAGAAAGCAATTATCAATGAAGAAAAGATAATATTAGATCATTAACAAATATATGTCAGGCATCATTTAATGCAAGAAGAGAAGCATAAACAAAATGCCTGTTATGTTACAAAAGTAGTCAGATTCATTTTTCTGTATTGTTCCTGTTTTTTTTTTAATGACAGAAAGAAATTTCGCAATACATAACCTTTCTCATTTTCAAACATTTGGTATATTTTATTTTGCTCCACTTTTTACATTAAACGTAACAAATGTAAAAACGTTAATTTTCTAGAGATTTTTCCTGAATTGTTGTCAAACATATTTTGAATATCTTCACATACTTACAGTTTTGAGTGCTGTTAAAATATTACTAAATATTACTTGTTTGTTTAACTATGCAAAACAAAATAATAACTTAGCGTAACACATATCGATTGCAGTGTTACGAAGAAAATCTCTAAACTTGAAATAAATAAGTAATAGACTTTGAAAGTGTTGGCCCGCAACGGAAATTCTAATAAAGATGCACAGCATTGCGTTGGAAATCGCGGAAAATCATTTTATTCGAAAAGGAAGAGACGAATTGAAGATTAGCATGGATCTTTATATATTTTCTTCTCAAGAATCTTTCTTTTCAGGAATCTTTATATATCGTATTTGAGAACTGTATAAGATTACCCACATTTGTCTTAAAAAATCAGCAGATAATTACCCAAATATGAAATTCTGCTAGAGTTCGGAGAAATCTCCGACATAAAAATCACAGATCTCCTACCAGGTATAGTAGTGTACCTCTCTATGGTAATGGCGGTCACGGAACGTAAAATGTGATTGGTTGGGACATTTTTGGACAAAAAACTTCACCACGTATGTTGGCTAGACTGTCATTATTGCTAAGTTAATGTTTATTAAATTGGGTCACTCGTCTAATCGAACTCGACCAGGAAAGTATCGCCAAATTCTGAAATGCGGGTTTGCCAAAATTTGGTCAAAATCTTCTATCTGAGCACAGTCTAAGTATATGCCCTGTGTTTCGCGCAACGCTCAAGCACTCTAGGTTTATAGGCAAAATGGAAATGTGACCCGTCACGTTGTTTTCAAAGGTCGTCGCGCGTATTCAAGAGTGCATCTGAGGTAGAGGAATCTGGGACTGACGCAATGAAAACCAGCTCATTAAAAGTCTTCCAGAAACGTTTTCAGCAGATGCACTGTTACTGACTGTGGTGTACAGATAGAAAGAGGAGTACTTTGTTGGGCATGGACTTTACCCATGTCACGCCAGCTGCGGGTAGCTAGAAGAAAAACACAAATAGGCGTGAAAATATTTCAACACAGATTTCACTTCGTCCTTTAAATAGTCTTTTTTCGAGGGTAAAGACCCACAGTTTCGAGACTGCCGGCACTCGTGGGTATAGTCTATTGTGTGTAGCTCATGATATTAATTAGTGAACAACATGGGTATCAAACATGGTAATTAACAAAATGCATGACTCGAGATATTCAATATTCAAGTTTTCTAAAGAAAACTAAAAACAAAACTATGGTGATTTGTCTTAGCTATTTTTGTTTAGACTATGTTAGAACAGTTGATTTTTTTTTAAATTCAATCTTTTGTTAACTTAAAAAATAAGTTGCATATGTGTAGCTTTTATTTCTGGTAAATTCTATTGTATTGGAGTTTGACTATTCTGGCATATATTGAGTAAAAAATAAACGTTACTTTCCAAAGATTCTCAATAGAGATTAAACATTTTTACAGGGAATTCTAAAAATAAATAAATAAATAAATAAAATTTTCAATTACCATGTTTTACACCTGCGCCCTTCAAAACATATACTTTGGAATATTCATTTTAAACATTTCTAACACTGTGGTATTCGATGGTTTCTATAATTTATAATTATTATATTTTTTACGTTACTGGAATTTTTGAACACTAAAACAATTTGTGTATTTTATTTAAAATATTAGCACAAAAATAAGTTTATTCGATTAAAATAATATGCATTATTTTAATTTTCGATACTATAGATAATTTAAATTAAAATTTAAAATTTCCGCCTGTATTATTTAAAATATAAAGAAAGACAGGAGTAGAAGAATGTGTTATGTCATATTTTTTCTGAAATATTATTACGTTAATTATTACACCAATTACATTGAGTTTAAATAAACTTTAAAACGCAACATATTTTAACTTATACATATATTTAATCTCAAATGTACTCTACTTAAAAATTATTTTATGAAAAACAAATCTGGAGTTTTAACATTAATTCAAAGAATAAACACGCTGTGAAATTATTTTTAAAAATCATTTCTGAGCAATTTGAATTAATGCAGTTATGCAATTTCACGATATACTATTGAATGCATTTCTTTTCAAAAACTTTTAAAAATAAATTAAACATATTTCGAAAGGAAAGTGCTTACAGTGTATCTATATCATATATATGCACTTAGTATATTCTTTTATGATTGTAATATATAAAATCACTATATATATATTTTTTTTGGTAAATATTTTAATCAAAATTTTACTTACTAAAGTTTACATAATGAATTATAATTATTATCATAGCTACATGAATATTATAATCATTTTAAATATAGCATGTTTCATATGATGCGTACATTCAATTACATGTACAGATAACATACCATCTGCACGCTAAAGAATCGTGCAGTTCCACCCAACATTAAAATATTTGTGAAGCCTGTCTTAGACACAACGAAGACAGATAATCATTTGTCGTAGTAATTTACTTTTTCTATATACTATTTAAAACTTTTTTTTTACAGAGTAATATGTTTATAAATTACTGTTAACAAAGGATATTTTTAACAATTTTAAAATCATATTGAAAAATAATTTCCATACAATTATTTTTATAGCTAATGGTGAAAAAATAATAAGAAAAAAACAATTTCGGAGTGAAACACGTAGTATTTATATGCCTCTGTTAACAGTGAATTTTATAACTATACGTAATCAGAGCTTACATTATACTAAATATCTTCTCTAAACACGAGTTATTTCCTATATGTACACAAAACACGCAAAAAAAAAAAAAAAAAAAAAAAAAAAAAACTGCAAAATCTTTTCCCGAGCCTCTTAAACAATGTGACGTGATGATACCAAATATTCAAGGCTCAAATGCACGAGATACATTATGCATATATACAATATATATTCGATTATATTAATAATAAAAATTATTTTTATCTTTTATTTTTCTTGAAAACTGCATTTTCTATATGTCTTTTTACGAAAAATACTGATTTTGGATTAATAAATTTATAGTTTAAACATTTTTAAGTCTTTTTTTCAGTTTCGAATATTACTTCCATATAATTTCAAGAATTTTTTAACATTGTTTTACATATAAATAATTCTTAAAGCTCTAAGTTCAAATACATGAATAAACAATAAAGGCAAGTAGCGACTGTTCAGTATTTAAATATCTATTTAACTAAATAATTTATATAGCTGTATTAATGTGCATAATCAAAACAAAACTTTTTATATACCTTTTAATAATGTAGTTTAAAAAATCTCATAATATGTACTTTTAAGTGATTCAATGAGGATCATTAACCTCAACATTACCGTTTCCTGTATGTGCACATAACGCACACATTTTTCGGCATAAATTTCCTCACATCTTTTTAAACGACAATAACATCATTAATCTATAATAATTTTATATAAAACAGTATTTATTTTTTCTTTTTAAATATGTAATTTTAAAACGGGGAAAAAATAAGTGTTCTAATCAGAGCCGTTAATCTCTGAAACATAGGTACTGCTTATTATCATCGCCGTTTTTCTGTATGTACACATAACGCACACCACCTACGCCAGAAATTCAAACCCATCTGCAAAATCTCTGCGCAACCCTCTTAATCACTGCCACTTGAAGAAAAAAACACTTATTCGTTGCAGCAACTTCATTTTTTGCACCATAAAAATGCATTTACTATGCAAATAAATTTACAAAAATTTCAATACAATTTACAAATTTTCTAAATATTTGTACATTCAAATTAATTTAAATAAATTTTTACAACAGAAGAAATATATTTTTTTTTTTTTTATATTACGAGTAATTTAATGAAAATTCTTCAAACAGTTTATCTAATTGTCAAATGTAATTTTCAACGATTTTTCGATATAATTTTCCTCACATCCTTTTAAAGTACAATATACGTCATTTATTCATAAATTTCATGTAAAACATAATTTAATTTTTATTTTTAAATATATAATTTTAAAACAGGTGAAAAATACTTTTTTAAGTGTTCTAATTAGAACCGTTAACCTCTGAAAACATACGTAATCAAAACTACTTATTATCAACGACGTTTCCTGTATGTACACATAACGCACACCACCTACGCCAGAAATTCGAACCCATCTGCAAAATCTCTGCGCGGCCCCCTTTAACACTGCCACTTGAAGAAATTCGTTGTTGCAATTTCATTTTTATACTATAATTAATTTTTATCCTTTTTTTGTACAATTGCCATACTATATAAATAAATTTACACAAAAATTAGATATAATTTATAAAAATATATATATAAATTTTTACAAAAAAATTAGATTGAGTTTTTTTTTTTTTTTAATTTCATTATAGACATTCTTCAAATATTTTATGTCATAGTCAAAAGTACTTTACATATGATTTTACCGATTTTTCGATTTAATTTTCCCCTCATCTTTTTAATAATAGCACAACAACATCACAATAACAGCATTAATCAACAATAACTTTATTTAAAACAATATTTAATTGTTCTGTTTTTAATATGTAATTTTAAAACTGGAATAATAGATACTTTTTTAAGTGTTCTAATCAGAACCTTTAACCTCTGAAACATGCGTAATCAAAAAAGGTCGTTTCCTGTATGTACACATAACGCGCAAAACCTACGTCAGAAATTCGAACCCATCTGCAAAATCTCTGCGCGGTTCACTTAAACACCGCCACTTGAAGAAAAGAACTCATTCGTTGTTGCAATTTTATTTTTATACAATAAAAAGGCATATACTATATAAATTAATTTTAAAAAATTTCAATATAATTTAAAAATTTCTATATAATATACAAAAATTTCAATATAATTTTTAAAAATTTCAATATAATTTTTAAAAATTTCAATATAATTTTTAAAAATTTCAATATAATTTATATATTCAATATAATTTACAAAAATGTTTCCAAGAAAACTGTATTCCGTTATTTTAATGTATTTATTGACATTTTCAGAACATTTTAAGTCTTAAATGATAAAAATGATTTTATATATAATTTTAACGATTTTTGAATATAATTTCCCTCACATATATTTAAAGTACAATAACAATATCCATTCACAATAATTCTATTTAAAACAGTATTTAATTTTTATTTTTAAATATTTGATTTTTAAACAGGTGAAAAATACATATTTTAAGTGTTCTAATTAGAACCGTTAACCTCTGAAAACATACGTAATCAAAACTACTTATTATCAACGCCGTTTCCTGTATGTACACATAACGCACACCACCTACGCCAGAAATTCGAACCCATCTGCAAAATCTCTGTGCGGCCCCCTTAAACACTGCCACTTGAAGAAAGCAATTATTCGCTGCTGCAATTTCATGAAAGAAGCGCTCAGCTGGTATCGGCGGTTTAGAAACTTTTCTGGTGCTCTTTCTAAACTTAGTTCCCAAAGTGTGTGTCAGGGAGGAAAGATGAGACTTGCAGCCGAATTGGGGATGCGGTGTGTTGTGTACTTTTTTTAGGTACGGGAAACACCTTCACATGCTATGTCTCGTAGGGGTTATGATCGCTGGCGTTTGTATTTAGATTCTTAGAGTGGGTTTCATTACGCTGGAGGCCTCGAGTCTGACCTTGATTTAGGGTGAGCTTGCGAGAATGGAGAGGAACGTTTTTTGGCTTGTGTTGTCAAACTTGCTATAAAGGGGAGTTATCTAACGTCTCATTAAATGATTTCGATTATCATTTTCACTATAAAATAAAGTTTAATGGTAATATGAAATAAATATATTGTTTTCATAATCTTCTATTAATGATACAATTAAATGATTTCTATTATCACTATCACTATTGGACAAAATTTAATGCGAATATGAAAATAAATATTTCATAATCTACTATTAATGAAATCCAATGCAGGAAATTAATTTAAGATACAATTAAATGATTTATATTATCACTTTCACTATTGAATAAAATTTAATGGGAATTTTTATTATTTTTTCTGTTCGAATTTGCAATTATTCAGGAGAAAATAACTCACACTTCTTTCCCAATTTAGGGAAAGGTTAAACCCCCAATTAAACGAACACGCTCAGGCTACGGGAACATGTCGTACATATTTAGAAATATAAACTAAAAATATGTATTATATTTTTAAAAATATATACAATACATATACACAAAACTTGAACGGAAGGAGAAAATATTACCTTACGGACAAATGTGCGTCCAAATGTGCATTGCAGCTGACGGTGAGAAGTTTCAACATCTCAAATATAGGTGTATTGTTATAACTAATTGTTTTATTCTTTCTAAGATAGTTTTGTGCCATAATGTAGGAAATCAAGAAACAAATTGCGTGTTTTAACCATTCTATTTTTCACATTACTGCCCACAAGCTGGCTTTTCGTACTAAATCGATGGTGCTCTGTAACTTTATAAATCACTTTTTTCCGCTATCTTTTTCTGTTTTTGAGATAGGAAGGCTAACTCCGCAGTTTTCCACCAAGTAGCGCCATAAGTGGTTTCATTCAGTAGCGCATGGCTACTTTACTGTACACAGTCACTTTTATGGCTATAGCTCTTGCCATTCATAAATTATTGGGGTGACAACGGAATTTAACGGGCACACTGTATATTTCTAATGCTTGTTTTTTTACTTTTGAACATATTTTGCTGTTTCTTTTTACTTTTTTGCAATAAATAAAATTTAAACGGCTTTAATATAACAAATTATATCTGACATGTTATGAAAAAATTAAAAATATTTTTCTTCGTTAGATTAAACCCCAATTAAACGTCAACCTTCCCGCTACGGAAACAAGTTATACTTTCTAAACGTATACATGTATTAACAAAATTTCATGTATTTTATAATATTGGCGTCTTATGTATTTAAAAATATAAATGCAATTTATTTATTTAACGTCGTTAATATAGCGGCATTTAATAGTTTTAAATTGAAACTTTATAATTCAAACTACAAAAATTTATATTAATCTATTTTTAAATCACAATTAGTTTAGTTTAAACGGAAACTTGCTAAAGAAATAATAATTTAAACGAAACAGGATTTGATTTACTTTTATTTAACTTACATGTTTTACTACATATTTATATTTTGATTATTTTCTGTAAATTTTTACTAGCTTTATATTTTATAAGTGGTATTTCAGTACAGCGGTTACAAAGTTTCAGGAAGGGTAGGGTGCACCTAGAAGATGCGAAATTACATAGCAATGCATGGTTGGAAACATTTTCTTGGCGCGGTAGTGACGACTGTGTGAAACACAACAAAGGAAGGACACGAAGAGGGTGAGAAAACATGTTTATTATTCTTAGTGCAGCAAAAAACTAAGAAATAAGAACAAAAAAGAGAGATAACGATCTTCGTCTAACAAGGAAGGTCTCCATACGGGCATATTCAGAAAAATCTGAAAAAATTACAGAGTGTTCGTCTCATGTAGATATATATGTTTATAAAAAAAATTTTGGCGGAACTCCGATAGAACGTTCGTAAAAAAAATATTGAAATTTTCGTTTATTTGGCGATTTATCATCGGTTGGTGATGAAATGAAATTTCGAAAAATACTTTTTCATGTCGAATACTGTTTAAGATAAAAATATTTCATATTGAACTTGTTTAAATAAATTTAACTTAAATAACTGTAGTTTTGTCAGTTTTAGTTTGATTTAGCTGTAGTTTTGTCATATTTGTATTTATAATGAAAGTTAAATATCAAATTTTATGAATTAAAACAAAATTAAAATTGTTTCAATATCTCAAAATTAAGTCCAATTGAGTGCTGTCGATTCAATTTTGTTGCTACGGAAACGACGAATTCATTGGTTTGAAATGAATAACTGCTAAATGAATCTTGCCTTTATTTTGGAATACGCTTAAATATATGAAAGTATTTTTTATAGATGAAATTGTTTTTAAAGTAATAAAATTATGTAACAAGCAACATAAATATGTAATACGAAAAAATGTATTTATTAAACTCTCTCATTATTTATGTTTAAATTCATTAAATACTTTTTACACGCATTCTAAAAATCAATTAACAAACAGTTTTCAGATGCATTAAAATCGTTTGCTTTTGGCGAGGAAAAGTACTGCTCGCCAAATCGCGTGACGCTTTCGTCTTTTCGCGCCAAATACTCGAAAATATTTTATTTTTTTACAGACTTTCTACTGTAATTCCGCCGCTAAATTTGACTGATCCTGTATTACATTCATAAGTAGTTTCATTGGTATTTTTTTCAAAATATTCTGAGTATGCCCAGTATGGAGACCTTCCTTGTAAGAAGGTGTTCGAAATTATGACCCTGACCCGTGATGCAGGGCTCTCTTCTCCGGGGGATGGAAGATCTAATGCTCGGGAAATTATCAGGCATGTCACGGACATCCCCAAATCGCTGCCACAATGCCTGAAACAAATTTCTCGTCATTCTCCAGTATTGTGACCAGCATTTTTTCTGTGACTAAGAATAATAAATACATTTTCCCACCCTGTTCGTGTCCTTTCTTTCTTGTTTGTGTTGTCAGTATCGCACCAGGAAACTATTTCTGACCATGCATTGCTATGTGATTTCTAGTCATCTAGGAGTACCTTATTTCTCTTGAAACTTTGTAACCTCTGTGCTAAAACACCCTGTATATTCTAAATGCATACATAATTAAAATTTATTAACTTATTACTATCCATTTAGCATGCAAACAGTTTTTAAAAAACAGTTTATAATCATGTTTTTTAATTCATTTACATTCTAAAATTTCTTAAAGTTTTAAATTTTCAATATTTTCCGTTTTCAAGCAATACAGTGTTCATTAAGTGCATTACCACTCTTTCAAAGATGATACTTTAAATGCATTTTAACTATTTAAAAGGTCTTTTGCAGCATACATATTTTTAAAAATATAAGAATAATTTTTTGCAGCATTGAATTATTATAGTAATAAATATTTCTAATGCTTGTTTTTTACTTTTGAACATCTTTTGCTCTTTCTTTTTACATTTTGCAAGAAATAAAATTTAAACGGCATTTATATAACAAAGCATATCTGACATGTTTTGCAAAAATTAATAATATTTTTCTTCGTTCTTTAGATCATGTTAGATTTATTTTGTTATATTTAATTCTTTAATAATATTTTTCATAATTTTTTATAACATCATCCAAATTTTATTAACATGTAAAAGAGAATTGTAGTTTGTTGAAACAAACTACAGTTTGTTACTACCTGTACAGTGTACACATACATATAAATTTATATATGTGTGCGTCTGTGTCTGTACTGGAAAATAATATCACAATTTTTTTTTTTAATATTAAGTAAAACAAGTGGCGGCTAAATCAACAAAATACTCAAAATATTTAAGAAACTTCTGTTAAAATAAATAAAAAGGCAGACATAAAGACGTGGATCGAAGTGAGTATATTTGATATTAACAAGAACAATTACACAAACATACTGAAAGAAAACAGAAAATTTACAGGTATTTATAGATTTTGCAAGGCCCATGGAAGAGAATTGGCGGCCGTGAAAGAAAGCTACATTAAACAACCAATCACAAGAAACATAGTTGTACAAAAAGAAATTAATAAGAATTTAATGTAATGCTATGATTATTTTCAACACCCGCCCATAATCTAGCATTACATCAGAAAAACAAAGAAATTTCTTGAAATCAATCATTAATAATAATATGACACAATTTAAACAATACTTGTACAAACAACAAAGAAATAATAGTTCATAAAATTTAACTTTAGGTAATGCCTTTGTAAATAAATCAGCAATTTGCATATTCGTAGGAACATATTCAATTTTGATGTTATTTTCTTTTATAATATTGCGAACAAATTTCAATTTGATATCAATGTGTTTCATTCTACCATAATTACTCTCATTACTGATACATTTTATACATGATTGATTATCCTCAAAAATTACTAAATCCTTAATATTTACAATTTCACTAGCAATATTTTTAAACCATAACAAGTCTTGCAAACTTTTAGTTAAAGCAATGACTTCAGCTTCAGTTGAAGATAAAGCAACTGATTTTTGTTTATTACAACACCACAGAACAGGCATGTTACAAAACATTAAAATATAACCTGTTACTGATTTGCGGTCATTTGTGTTAGCCCCCCAATCAGCATCAACATACATGGATAATTTAGGATCAGAATTTTGCTTTTTATACACAAGTTTTAAAGACAATGTTTCTTTTAAATATCTTAAGATTTTCTTAAGTGCTTTCCAAGCAATTTCAGTAGGATTTTCTTGCAATTGACTTAAACAGTTAATAGCATACAAAATATCAGGTCGAGAAATATAAGCTAAATATAATAAACAACCTACAAGTTCACGATATGGGCCATTAAAAGGTTTACCATTTTTGAAATCAGATGGGGTGGACTTAGGAGAAATAGGAATGTCACTGGGTTTACAATCTAGCATATTAAACTTACTTAACAATTTAATTATGTAAGACTCTTGATCCATTATTAAACTATCAGAATTGAATTTCATTTGAATACCTAGAAATTCTGAAACACTTTGCGATTTTGACATGTGAAACTCGTTATGTAATAGGGAAATAACTACATTAGTTTCATTTACATCTGAACCTGCAATTAACATATCATCTACATACAAAGCAATAATTATTTTATGATCATTATTATACCGAATAAAAATACAAGGTTCATTATCACAAGATTTAAAATTTAACTTTGAAATAAATTAATGAAACCTTTCAAACCATTGTCGTGGGGCTTGTTTTAAACCATATAAACTTCTTTTAAGTTTACACTTTCGCCCACTTTTATCATCATAGCCTTGCGGCTGATCCATAAAAACAAGTTCATTTAACTTACCATTCAGAAACGCTGTTTTAACATCTAACACAGATGCATATAAGTCTTCATTTAAAATCAAAATAAGAACCAAACGTAAAGCTGGCATACTTATTACAGGGGAAAAGGTTTCACTATAGTCTAGCCCTTCTTTTTGCATAAATCCACGAGCTACGAGTCTCGCTTTATGTCGACCATCTCTTTTGATGGTAAATACCCATTTGCAGGAAATAGGTCGTTTGTCAGGTGGTAATTTTTCAAGATCCCAGACATCGTTGATTTTCATACTTTCAATCTCCGCGTCCATAGCTTCTTTCCACAAGCGTTGTTCATCACTAGGGAGGGATCTGATATCATCAAACGTTAATGTTTCTTGTTGGCAAAGTAATGCTTCGTAAACTTCAGGATCTGGATACCGTACAGGTTGCTTTTTAAATCTTTCAGATTTTCTTGTTTTGTCTTCTTTCTCTTCAGGATCATCTAATTCATCACTCGTATTTTCTAGAACATCTGGATCAATTTCATTATCGACTGGTTCTGAATTTTCTAGAATGTATTGTTTCGACTTAACATTTTCCTTTTTCTCTTCGTCGAATTTCACATTTCTTGATACAGTTATGCGTTTCGCTTCAGGATCTAGTAATCTATATCCCATTGAAGAATAACCAATGAAGATCATTTGTTTAGACCTATCGTCAAGCTTCTTTCGATGAACGGAAGGAATTAACATGTAAGCACTGCATCCAAAAACACGTATGTGCTTGAAATCGGCTTCTTCTCCATATTTCAGGAAGTACGGAGTTTTGTTCTCAATAGTGCTGCTTGGCATTCGGTTTTTCAAGTAAGCTGCTGAAAGGATAGCTTGACCCCAAAAAGTCTTTGGTAAATTTGATTCAGCAATCAAAGCACGTCCTATATTCAGAAGCGACCTATTGCAGCGTTCAGCTACTCCATTCAAAGAATGCGTGTATGGAGGAGCGGGATCTATCACTATACCAAGATCTCTAGTAAAATTCACTAGAAAAATATTCCTTCCCGTTATCACATCTAATTTTCTTCACTGTAGGGTTGGATTTTAAGAACATTTTTAATTCTTCTGAGACTTCACTTTTATGTTTCAGTAAACGTACTTCAGTAAAACGAGAAAAATCATCGATAACAGTCATAAAATAGCACTCGCCAGAAAAGGTTGTCGGAAAAATAGGTCCACAAATGTCACTATGAATCAAAGTCATTGGCTTGGTTTCTCTTTTTCTTGGTCCTCTTCCCATTGGTGTTGCACTCTGTTTTGCCCGAGCACAAATATCACAAAAAGAGTCAGGTACCGGAAGCTTCATATCTTTCAATACTTTGTCACTCGGATGACCAAGTCTGCGATGCCAGATATCACAATGATTTTTCTTTGAAGTAAGAACGGTTTCGTAAACAGGGACAAAGTCACTTACGTATTGTCCATTCAAATCCCGTTCACCGAAGTAAAAACGGTTTCTCCCTTTTTCGATAAATACTTTTTGGTTCTTGAAAATAACTGTATAATTTGCACTTTCAATTTTCCTAACGGAAATGAGTTGCCCGTTTAAGTCTGGAACATAAAGGACATCCTTTAAAGTAATTTCCCTTCCATTTGACAGTTTTCCATTAATATTTCCAATACCTTTGATTTCTAGATTCGTTGTTTTTGATGCGCATTTAATAGTTCCTGAAGAAGGTACTAAGGATGCGAAATAATTCTCATTAGAACACATATGGGAAGTTGCTCCGGAATCTACTATAAATTCATTCCTTTTCCTGGAAGCATTTCCAGCAACGAAAGAAACAGCTGAAGAGGCAAATTTTTCTTCATTTGAATTTTTAACAGCTTTACAGTTACGTTTTATGTGTCCGAATTTTCCACAAGAATGGCAAGTAATTTTCTTTCTACAATATTTCGCTGTATGCCCTTTAGAGTTGCAAATTTTACAAAAGAATTCTTTGCGAGTCGACACAAATGCAGTATTATCAAGAGCAGCCTTAGTATATACTTTTTCTTTCTTTGAATCCAAAAGAAGTGCTTCAGCATCTAATAATCTTTGTGTCACGAAATCTAATGTCAAAACAGAATTCGGTTGGTTTTCTAAAGCAATCTTAACATTTTCAAATTCCTGAGGCAATGACATCAAAATATAAACAATAGTATCCGTTTCATTAACTTCTGCCCCAGACAGCTTAAGATCCGAAATTAATTTATTTATTTCATCAATGTGATTTCTCATAGAAACAGTACGATCTTTCTTAATCGTTGCCAATCTCTTCCGAATTAAAATTTGATTCACTGCACGCTTTGTATCATAAGTGCGTTCTAATTTATTCCATATTTTATGAGCTGTATTTTCATCTTGAAGTGATGCAAGAACATTATCACTTAATAATGATAATAATAAAGCGTAAGCCTTTTTTGCTTTCACGACATCGGCGGCATTGTCTAGAGCTGCTTCATTTTCCAGGAATTTTTCCAATTCTTTAGCAGCAAAAATTGCCATTACTCTTCGTTTCCATACCGAAAAACCTTTTCCATCACCTTCAAAAAGAGGGATGCCGTAAACATCCTTTGAAGAATCCATTCTGCTCGATAAAATATATAAAAAGAAAGATAAAATCTTTTTCACTCAAAATCCCAGCAGAAATGAAAAACAGAAAGATAACGGCGTCAGTATGTCTCGCAGCTCATTTCAACACTTGTTAGAACCAACGCTCTGCTGTTAAAATAAATAAAAAGACAGACATAAAGACGTGGATCGAAGTGAGTATATTTGATATTAACAAGAACAATTACACAAACATACTGAAAGAAAACAGAAAATTTACAGGTATTTATAGATTTTGCAAGGCCCATGGAAGAGAATTGGCGGCCGTGAAAGAAAGCTACATTAAACAACCAATCACAAGAAACATAGTTGTACAAAAAGAAATTAATAAGAATTTAATGTAATGCTATGATTATTTTCAACAACTTCTTTAATAATTTGTGCAGCACAGCCTTTATTATGCAAAAGAACCTGAATTCGCTGTGAAATGTAATAATAAAAATTATACAGATGCTTGTTATAATATACAATTCATCAGCTATTAAAATTTCTAAATAGATATGCATTCTCCAAAACGGACTACATGGTATAAACAGATTGAAGAAATATGTGTGCTATATAGATGTTAACTTAGTCATGCTCCTCAAACGTTTACTTAACAACATGCCGACTGCAAAGTTGTATGAATTTTAAAACTGGATGTAGTTTGACAGTGAGGGTCTTGTTTCTGAATGCCACAACGCAGTTCAACACCTGACAGTCTCTATTTCAAAGCGTGGACTTTAAACCATGAATGTGTTTCAGATATTTTTCATTCACCTCAGTATGTCCTTATGATTTTGCAGACAGTAGATCGAGAAACATCTAAAAGACAGAAAAATACTCGTTTCATAAATAGTATTCAATGTGAATTATTATTTTAATGTATATGAAATTGAATACGAAATATTCATATAAATAAACAACTGTTAAGGAAACATATAAGATACAATTATTTATATACCACTTTCACTACTTTGGCAATTTCACTTCAACTGGAACTACAGTACACAATACAAACTAGCTACGAAACCATAATTTCCAAGCTCGCAAATTTATATAACATTTATTTGAGCAATCTACATAAAAAACGAATATTTACACTCATTGAGAGCTTCCATGCATTTAAATCAATGGATCTCAATTTGTATACTTTTCGGCCAACTTTTCGTTCATTATTTTTGCAAATTTAAACAACACTGCTTAATTTTATAACATTTTGAGCACATAGTTTATTTTAATGCATCAGTACTAAGACGGAGTTTTTTGTCTAAGGAATGGAAAAAATATTTTCAAGATGCAAAATTCGATAGTTTTCAGTTAGAAAAGCCAGGGAATGACTATCAGGATTTTGTTATAGGAGCAGTGTTATAGTGTCAGGCAGGATTTTGTTGTAGGAAGGTTCTATTTTCACTGGTTTTACCGTGATTTTTAATGATTTATCTTTTTTAATCATTTAAATTTTATGTAGCCGCTAAGGCTTTTCTCAAGTTAAAACTGATTACTCTCTGAGACATTTTGTAATTCAACTTTATTTAAAAATGCATAAAAATAACATGTGTTCTTACTCAAATTATGAATGTAAGTGGTATTTTCCATTTTTATATAAAAGCAAAATATAATTGAAAAAATGCTGTCAAAGAACATGTTTTGAACTAAATTTCTTCATAGCGATATATAGCATGAGACAATAATCACATATAATTCAAAATTTATTATATTTATCATAAAATTAAAAAAAAGTTATTTGATTCTAAACATTTCATTGCTCACTAATTTTATGCCTTTTCCTTTAAAGATGGGGTCATTAATTGTTAGAAAGTTGCACATTGTGGAACAAAAAAATATAAGAATCTCTTAATGTCAAAATACTCTATTTTTCATTTTAAAAACGCAACGAACTAATTAATAAATCATAACCTTCAATTCAAATTTGTATCTCAATGCCAACACCTACGTATCTTATTTACACAGAATTATTCTGAACTGAAAAACTTTGGAATGACAACTGGAAAACAAAATATGATTAAAGACAATGCAACTAACCCTATGACTAGGATCAAACCATGATCAAAGACTATGAGAAAACGATGCCTTATATTAAGTACGTTAAGGTGATTTGTAATAAATATTTACTATTTAATTCACATCATTAACAACCAAAAATTTTATAATTGCAACACTAACTTGTAATTTTTTTAGCTTCTCGAATGCCTTCTGTCATTGGAATTTTAATATATATCTAAAAGAAAACATACAGAGTTATAGTAAGCTGTTTTTTACAATATAAGAGAAGTGTTGGAATACACCAAAGTAAATTCGCAAGCCTGAAATGAAAAATAAAATGTAGTTTTAGAAAAAATAGACAGCGACTTAAAAATAGCTCTAAAAAATTATAAATAAATTTTAGCGGTCTTTTTACTTCTTGTAAACAACTTGAAATGCAAAAATGCAAGGAAAATTTATAAAAAAATAAAAAAACAACTTCAAAACTCCTCTAAAAAATTATAAATAAATTTTGCGTTCTTTTACGTCTTGTAAACTGCCTAATCAAATGTGACTACCGTTTGCTAATATTATGCTTAGAGCCTAGAACGCTGATGAAAATTAATTGTAAATGCGATTTTTTTAATACTCGATGTGGGTTTATTCAGCCAATGTCTTTTATTTTTCGATACTTTTTAAAAGTTTGAAATCATTTTGGTATTCAGAATTCAATTGAGAAGGATTTTACAAGTTGAGAAATATTTCAAATTTATAAGCAGAAATTTCATTGTTGCGAAAGTTTTCGAATTCTTCGTGTACTTCTGTGCTTAGAAAGAAATGACTCTGAAAATACTGGAAATTTTCGGATACTTTCAAAACTTTCTAAAGCGTTGCTGTTTTTCCTACGTTCCCTGTCAAGTATTTTCTAATTTTAATTTTAAACTAAGAAAGAGATAGAAAATATCGCGACAAATGGCAAGATTTTGACGATCTAGTGGCGATTTAGCAGTAAATGTCCAAAATGAGAGAAAATATTTCAAATCTTTCTGTGTTCCATTTGAAGTGTATCTAAATCACCTGAATCCCGTCAGTTATTCTAATTCTATGCTGAAAATAGTCTGCCAGGTGATTCAACCTTTGTACAAAATGGCTTGCTAATGTACAAATTTTGATTGATTGAGACGATTTTGTAGAGCATGCCTTTATTGTGAAGCTAATAGTTGTTGATTTTCTCTGCCGCCTAATGAAATTCATCAAGTTCAGTATCACGAAATTCTGAAATATGGATGCCCAAAATTTGGACCAAAAAATTTAATTACAATACACTTGAACACCTGCCTCCACTGTGTTATATAAAAGGCACTCTAGTCGTGCTACCTTATTTATGAAGAAGTTTTAGTCCTCATAGAAGTTTTTGGAAGCGGTTAACTAAAGCGTGAAGTATCATGCAGTTAATGATGAAATCGGAGAAACTTAACGAATCCTATAAGAACAAGCTTTCATTGACATTCTGGCCAAAATATAAACAATCGGCATTGATATTTGGACAGGTAGTTTGTAGAAAGCAAAGGAGCAGCGATTTATCAAATATAAATACAGTGATCCCTTAACATTCGCGAGTTTTGATTATTCGCGAAATAAAAGAATAAAAAACCATTTCAACATTCGCGAGTGCTCAACTTGGTTATTCGAGATACTGGGTTATAAAGAACATTTTATTGCAAAGTAAACTCGCTTTGTTTTACCAATTGAATAAACTATTTGGCACTGAACATCTATGTTGTACTGTATGGCCTAAGTTACGAGAACTTCAATCCTTATGTTGAGGCATAACATACTAAGTGCGAGAAACCCGAAACCTGACTTGATGATAAAAATAAAAATAATAATCCTAAACTTTCTAAAATTAAAATTTTTTTTTCAAGTGAAATAGTTTTGAAAAATAATATGTATGGGAAATTTAAAGCTTCAGTAACAACTTGTTGCGAAAGCAATAGAATGCGATCCATAACTTCTCAGGATCATAAATTTAAAAGAGAAATCGAGACCGCAATTCCTTATATGGAAATTCATAAACAAAAGTTCTGTTCTTCCAAACATTTGTATTCCAATATATTTCTTCAGACATCAACTACGTACTAAACTCTGAACAAAGTGTTTATACTTATTCAAATTCATTTACAGCATGCTTTTTTAATGCTCAATAAATATATTTTTATATTTCAATTGCTTTTTTCCATTAAAACAAAATCTTAAAACCTGAACCCTTTTATGCACGGGAAGATAGTCTCAACATTCGCGATTTTAACATTCGCGGAAGTTTCTAGGAACCTAATCCTTCCGAATGTTAAGCCATTACTCTATTTAAACATTTTTAGATGAATCTGATGTCGCTCTTTACTTTTTACTTTTATATTTTATTTATTATTTTATATATTTTACACGATGTTTTGTGGCAAAAATTGTGTCGTTGGGTGTTACTTATTTTTGAATGACTGTACATTTATATCACACAATTTAAATATTCTTGAATTTTACGAGAAAAAAAATACGATCTACAAAAAATTACTTTACTCATAATCATCATTTGTTCTACCAATTTTATTTTCAGACATTAAAAACACACCAAGATTTCATAGTTTATCATACAGCCAAAAAATAGCGTACATGTCACAAGTTTTAAAAACATATATATACTTTAACACAAACATTCAAGATAGTTTAAAAAATATTTGCACCTCTTTTTTCACCGAGGCATCTTCAGTTATTGATGTTTTTCGTCTCACTCTCTCGCTAATCCTTGCTTTCCAGATTTTCCCTGTTATTTTTCCTTATTTTCAAAATGTCTCGCCATCTATTGTCTATTACTGCGTGTAGTTGATCATTGCAGGTTTCTGATTTTGATGAGATGATTTCAATGGCTTCTCTTATTAATGCGTAATTTAAACTATTGTATTTTGCTAATTTCTCGACGTTTTTAAAATCTATTGTGATGGGGGATTTTCTATTGAGTCGTGCTATGGCCGTAGATGATTTATTAAGTCTTATATCCCGTTGGTGTTCTTTAATCCTGTCTTGTAGCTTTCTTTTTGTCATTCCTATATATGGCATATCTTTTCATTCATTGTTTTTTAAATTAATTTTGTATATTCCAGATGTCTGTAGGTGTGAAATTTTCTCAATGTCTGTTCTAATTAATTTAAATATTGGCAGGTCAGGGGTGATAGGGGTATTTATTCCTAGTTTTTTAAATTCTCTTTTTATTTTTAATGAAACACCTTTTATGAAAGGGATTGAATTTGTAAATTTTATAACTTTCTGGGCTGGTTCTATTCTATTGTACCATTTTTCACTTTTTCAACTAATTTTTGTATCGTTGTAGTGGTATATCCTGCATCCTTAGCTATTTATTTTATTTTATTTATTTCGGTTTCTAGGAGGTCTTCTGTTGAACATATATTTAGTGCTCTATGGATATATGTATTTATTGCAGCTATTTTATATGGAAAAGGGGTCCTTGAGTGTTTGGAGATTATGTAAGAATTGGCATTTGGTTTCCTGTATACTGTAGTATGGAGATTATACTCTGAACGAGTAAGTAAAACGTCAAGAAATGCCAGATTGTTGTTTTTCTCTACTTCAACTGTAAACTGTATATTTTTATCATATGAGTTAAGTTTTTCTAGTAAGGGGGGGGGGAGGTCTGTGGCTTTATTAGTTATTGCAAATACATCATCCACATATCTTATCCATATTCTAAATATATCTTTTAAATCGTTTTTCATAATATTTTCCAGTGTTCTCAATTTTCACTCTGCCACTATATTCGATATTGGTGATCCCATAGGTACACCTTTAAGTTGTTTATATGTATGACCATTAAATTTAAAGAAATTTTCTCTTAATACTAAATTTGTTGCACTTTGTAATGTAGTCTTGATATTTTAGTCACTATTTTCTCATTAATGATATTGGCCATTTCTTCTGTATCTATAGAGGGGTAAAGGTTTATTACATCTAGGCTAATCATCAAGTCATCTGGATTCGGTTTATATTCTGTGATTTTTTCTATGAATTGATTTGTTGAAATTATTGAAGTATCTGGTGGTGGTAATAGTTCTTTGTACTAATCTTTTAGGTATACTTCCAGGTCATAGGTTGGGCTTGATCTTTTGTTTACTATTGGTCTTATTTTTACTGGATTTTTGTGGTCTTTTAACTTTCCAAAAATCGTGGGGGTATTTGGAGTGAAGTTTTTTCTGGCTGGTGTTTTGTCCTCAGGCCATTTTCCATTTCTTATCAATGTTTCATATTTTTTATAGATTTTATTATTTGGATCTTTATCTATTTCTTCAACCCCCATATCTTGTATGGTATCTTCCATCATTTTAATATATTCAGTTTTGTCCATTATAGCAATCTTTCCTGTTTTGTCTGTGTGTGGGATTGTTATATCTTGTCTATTTTTCAGATTTGAAATTATTTTCATATTTTTATCCCTAGTGTATTGAGATTTTATATTTTTAGTTATTTCATTTTGAGTCAAGTTTCGTATCCGGGTTGCATCCTCGTCTGGAATATTTTTTAGAGCCTGCTCAAATTTCGGAATAGCATCCTTTAGGTTAATCCTTGTATCCAATACGTATTTTGGTCCTAGTTTTAGACATTTATCTTCTTCTTCAGTTAATGAATATGATGAAATATTTACATATGGTATTTCTGGCATGGTTTCCTTTACATCATGACTGTGTCTTGATTTCTGCAACCAGAAGTTTAACTTCTTCCTCAGTTTCTTTTCATGTTTCCTCCTCTTAAACTCTCTGATTTTATCCAATTTAGTTAATATCTGTTGTTTTTCGTTTGCTGACATTTTTTTCATTTCATTCAATTGCTATTGTAAGTCCTGTTTCAGTTTCGAGATGAATGCATATCTTCTTTTAATAACTTTATTCATAATTTTCCGTTCAAAGTATATAATTTCTTTTCTAAAATGTTTCCATATGTATTTATTTCTAATTTTCAAAAAGTTTGGAGTTAAACTGTAGTATTTGCAGTCTTTTAAGAAACGGTTATGGCGTATCTCCCGGTCAATTTTCAGTTGGGTTTTCTTTAATTCCTTAGCGAGCATTTCTGTCTAATCTTACTTTACTCGTTTTATGTATTCATTCTTTCCTAAGAAAACGTGGCCCGCTTATTACATTTTATCAGCGCAAAAAACGTTGTTTTGACGAATCAATTTCGAATAAAATCCTGCCAAATGTTAGCACCAAGTGCATTTTTACTATGACGTATCAATCGTCTAATTGTCGTCGAGCAGGTTAGATTAACCAAATTCTAGAACATGTTTTTCCATTGTTTGGTCAAAAAAATATGGGCATGCACTCTACACTTTTGTTATTATGCTGTTATGCACTTGAGCAATCTAGTTGTGTGGAGGTAGTCATTTTCTTTTTTTTAAAATTTAGTCCTATTGTTGAATCTGTTCTGTGATTTAAAAAAAAATCTTGGTAGGGATTTAGAAACAATTTTGCTATTTTCAAAAGAAATTAGAAAATGTTGTTTTTCTTCCGATATTTTCGTTCTTTTGAAACATTTTTAAAATCTTTGACTTCCAGTCAACTTTACCTATAGTTGTCACTTTAGGGCTAGCAAAACTGGATTGAATGAACTATTTATAGATCGGATGATGCAGTGATGGAACAGTGGCGCAGCAATTGAGCGATTGTCAGCAGTAAATTTTTATGGTATTCTTCGCCTTCAAAAATACCAGAAATACTGTCCTGAAGTTAGGTGAAGAATACTAATAAAATTTTGCAGTGTAAGTTGATTCTCTGCTGATACACTGTTCCATCACTGGATGATGTGTACGTATACGTGCCATTATAAAACATTAACTTTCAAGTCCTGATTATTCATTTTTAAACTTTGTGCATAAATGTGTTGTAGCATCCTTTTGCAAAGGTAGTTATAAATCAGGTCCTAATGTAGTAACAATTAGCATACCAAAAGGTGAAGAATTGAAAAGAAAAACGGATTGTTGTTAATCACCTAAAACGTTACGTTCCAACGAAACAATCTCGGGTAAATAATTTTTATTATTGATTTACGAGTATTAAATTTTCTTTCAAAACACTACAAATATCTGTCACATTTCTTAAAGATATTCAAATGTAAAGATTAATATTTAATTGTTAAGAACGAATTTTTTTCTGCCCGTAAGAAAAGATTGATTTCCTCGTTGTTGTTAAGTTGTAAGATAATAATAATTGGCATAACTAGAAAAGTTTAATTTTTAATCTTCAAATACTCAAGCTTTCTAATACTTACTTTCTTTCCGTGACATTCAATTGTTTGTTGTAAAATGCATAATATTTTCATAACTTTGTGTTAATTCGTATGTATAAAATGTATAAATCACAAATCTGATAATATTCACTAAACCACCGCCTAACAGGCGGGTACAATACTTGTTTCCAGTTATCCAGCGTAAATTAGGGCTTCAAAAGCTCAGGACAACATTAAATTCTTACAGTTTATTTTGCCATCTTTAAAATACTGATATCCAGAGATTTGGAATCTCGATTTACGCGGTACAACTAGCAACACTAGGTTCCAAGGACCCGGCAAGAAAATTCAAAATGTTTATTCAAACCAGAAATTTCTATAAAAATTAATAAGTAAATCGAACAATAATAAGATAATTAAATTATTTAAAGTTTAAAATAAACATTCTGGTGCAGAATACTTTTATATATCTCGAGAAAAATTTCCGGTAGTTCTAGGGTTAATATACGAACATAAACTCTTTAAATGTAATCGAAAACAGATAAAACATTCCAACATGGAACTGCAAATGAAAATTAGTAATCCTATGACATAATGCAATTTTAGTTTTTATGCATCAATTACTGTAGACTGCGCTTTCCATTGTTTCCATTCATTCCATTGTTTTATCGTAAAATGCATATGATTTTCATTCTAACAATATATTAAGTTCATCTGATGCCATGTTCCTACAATTATAAATTTAGGTTAATTAAAAATATATTTAATAGACAGTTTATATTTTATTTTTTCATACACGGATGGTTTTTGCAGGACCTCGAGGAATAACTCCACATAAAGTTTGAAAGCTTCAACTATGTTATATCGGTACCTCACCGTCTGTCGGCAGGTAGATGTAGAATATTTTGAGTTTTGAAATATGACACTTACTTCTTAAAATGTTAATTTTTTTGAATAGCGAGCAATTTCTTATAATCTTTGGTCAATAATAAACAACTGTAATAGCTGAGGGATTTTTAGATGAAAAAGGTCCAACATTGGTGTTAATCCATCGTGCGTAAAGTATCGCCCTTTAGGCATAATCTATCGGATGGTATTGTTCCAGTAGATGAATTTTGTTTCGAAAACATAGAAAAAAATGTATCTTGATCCTGTCTATCCCTCTTGTGCTAAAAAATTAATATATATATATATTTCCAATTCTATACAGTATCTTTCGAAAAAAAAAAGCATACACACATAATGTCGCCGAAAACAAAATATCTTTATTTTACTTTTGAAAACATTTAATAAGTTTTAATATTAAACAGATTTAATTTATTCCACATTTACCCCAAAATTTTAACACAAAACTTAAAGAATTTAAGCTTTATAAAATAAATTGCGTTTAATAAAAGCATCCTCATACTGTTTTTGTTTATCTATTTTTCATTTTTATAAGAAACAGAACTAATCCTTTATTAATGTCTTTTAAGTTTCTCAAATATATTTCAAATATATATAATTTATTTTGACATACAAGTATAAAATATTATAAGTATATAATTTATTATTCATTACCCAATTGTAAATAGACTTTAAACCCTGTTAATTTGACCCCCTTTCTATTAAAATGCTTTTTGTTCATTTATCATATATTATAATTATGATAAAAACTCTTTATTATTCATAAACAAATATTTAATTAATTGGAATAGATTCTTTGTTTCAAAATAAATCCGTTTAAACACATAAAGCTCTCTGTCAGATAAAATTAAAATTCTATATTTGCATTTACATAGCACATTTAATAATATCTTTTTTTTTCAGTTTTCTGTAAAATATAGGTACCACCGCGCTTATCATAGAATTCAACAGAAATTAATTGCAGTACAAAATAAATACCAGACAAATATTCTTATTTACTTTGATCTTAAACGTTACTTGAGTAAAGAAAGAAAAGCAAAATACTTTGAAGACAACCGAGAAGTAACTGGTAAGAGAAAAGTTTCCGAAGTCTTTAGGGTGCATTATAATTTAACTTTTCTTCGTAATTTGGTGTTATATAAAGAAATACAACTAAATTAATTTTGATTTGTTCTGGACGCATGAACAATGTTTCTTATGTATATTATTTGGGAAATTTTAATAATTAAAACTAGAGTCCAAACGATGAAACTGTACTAGGAATTTTTATACTCCACTTGTTTTTATTTACACAGTGAATTACAAATTAGTTCATTTTCATGAGTAATGGCTTTAAAAATGAATTATTGGGAGAATGAGTATTATTAAAAGGAGAGAGTTCGGAATTTAATTTAACTGGTTATATTGTATCTTTAATAATTTTATTATATTATTTCGAAAATAATAAAAAAAGAAATATTTTACATAATGTTTTCAAGATTAGAAGAGTTCTGAATTTTCAAAATACCCAACTTATTATTTTAATAAATATGTCTTAAAGTAAAAAGAGAGAGAGAGAGAGAGAGGGGGACAGAGATGGAGAGAGAGAAGAGAGAGAAAATGCAAATGGCAAAAATAATTGGCTTTTAAATTCGAAGTTTATATTAAAATCCATACATAGAACAATGGTATAAGGTGAAAAATATAAAAGCATATTTTCATTTACAGTTAAATATTCAATTAAATCAAATGACAGCTTATTTGTTAAAATTTAAAACATATTAAATTCATAAAATTTTCAATGATGTTAGAAATTTTAATTTTACATTTCCATAACACATTTAATATATATTTCCATCGAAGATTTCAACTAAATATAGGTTACAAATTGCGACTTAGTGAATGCAATTGAAATTAATTGCGGTACGAAATAAATATAAGACAAATATTCTTATTTACTTTGATCTTTATGTTACTTGAGTATTGAAAGAAAAGCAAAATATTTTGCTTGGAGGCAACCAAAAAGTAACTGGTAAGATAAAAGTTTCCGAAGTCTTTAGGGATTATTGAGATGCATTATAATTTATCTTTTCTTCATAAATTGGCACTATATACATAAAAAGTACGACGAAATTAATGTTGATTGGTTCTGGACACATGAGCAGTGTTTAATGCAAATAACAAAAATAATTGGGTTTTAAATCCGAATCTGAGATTAAATTCATTTATTGAACAATGGTATAAGTTAGGAAAGATAAGAGAAGATTTTTTTAGAGATAAATATATAAATAAATCTAATGACTGATTATTTTTTTAAACATAAAACACACTAAACGCACAAAATTTTCAAAGACAGTAGAACTTTTATTTTTACATTTCAACATATTTAAGTATAAATTTCCTTCGAAAATTTCTCTTAATTATAGGTTACATTTTGCGTCTTGCTGAAATCAATATAAAATAATTACGGTACAAAATAAATATCAGACAAATATTCTTATTTACTTTGAGCTTTAACGTGTTATTTCAGTAAAAAAAGAAAAGCAAAATACTTTGTTTGAAGGTATCCATGAAGTAACTGGAAAGATTCCGAAGTATTTAGGGTATATCGAGATGCATTATAATTGTGCTTTTCTTTGTAATTTCACGTTATTTATATAAAAAGTATAATTGAATTCCTTTTGATTGATTCAAGAGCCTTAATAAAAGTATTTTATCTAGTCTAATTACGAAAGGTTGAATAATTAAAACCAAAGTGCTACATTAGCATTAAAATTAAAACTTAATTTATATTTGCATTAAGGTTTAATTTTAATGCTAATGTGTCATTGGTTACTATTTTAAATAATGCTAAATGTTAATAAATTCACTTTCTCTCATTCTGGACTTTTTATTTCTAATAATATAGTAAATAAATATATCAGAATTTTTATTTAATGTAAATTAGAAAAGTATTTGATATTTAATTATAAATATATGTTACAATATTCGATCTATCTCCACGATTTCCCTATACTATTCTAAATTACTCCTCTGTATTCGCTAAATCAATATTCTTAAGTAATCTCTATCGTTAATTCTGTGAAATTCACTTTAATTTAATGTCTCACTTGTCTAATTCACTTAATTATTACGCTTTTAGTATTCTTAAATTACATGTTCCATTTCCGATCTTTCGCGTTTTAGAATGTTCTTTTTGGTAGTCATTTTATCCTAGCCGAGAATTTCTTTTCCCGCGCTCAATTCTGCGGTTTTCTTTTTATCGTCTTATTCATCCGCTGCTCTGTAAGCCCCTTTTCAGGACGTGCTATCCTTAATTCTTAGTTGGTTTAAAGCGCGTGCTACGTCATTTTTTTATTCCTACGCTCTGGGAGTAAAAAGTGGCTACACATGATTCTCCGGCAGAATTTGATAGAATTTGCTACATGATGAAAAATATCAGTATCATTTTTATTTACTAGAAGATCTTATATTGCAATATATATATTAAAACACATGTAATAAACAATATAATTTATGAAATGTAGAAATAGATTGCGATTTATCTATAAATATTTATTTAAATCAAACAGATTATTTATTAAAAACTAACACAAATTAAAACAACAAAATTATCCATGACCGTTGAAATTAAAATTTAAGTTTTATGTTTTCATTGGATATTTAATTAAATATTTCCTTGGCAGGTCTCTGATAAATATAGGTAACTCCGATCTCTTACAGAATTCAACAGAAATGAATCGCGGTACGAAATAAATACAAGGTAAATCTTCCTATGTACTTTGATCTTAAAAGTTACATGAATAAAGAAAGAACAGCAAAATACTTTGTTTAAAACTAACCAAGAAGTAACCGATAAGACGAAAGTGTCCGAATTTTTTGGAGCTTATTGAGATGCAATGCAGTGTTAATTTTCTACGTAATTTAATATTATTTACATAAGACAGGGTTACCATCTTCCGGTCCCAGGCCCTCGAAAGGCCCATTTGTCCACGCAAGGAACCACCCGTGAAACGAGCCCCGCGGCGCGTCCCGAAGGTCGCCGCCAGACAAGCTCCAACAGAGCGGAACCCCACGCGAACTCCGGTCAAGCCGACGCACTGCCCAGCGCACGTCACGCCGGCTATTCCCAAGTTTGGTGAACAATCGCTACGATAGTCCTCACCACCCAGCTAGAAAAACCAAGTGGTCCCTAAACTTGGTTACTCGAGCCGGTAGACACCGCAAGCCATCGCAGGAACCAGACGCCTACAGAGACGCTGGGCCCACGGACTGAACCGAAGCTTCCCGACCCGAATTTTATTTACGGAAGGCCCCCAAGATCAGATACCATTTTCCGGCAGAGACATTTTTGTGGGCCAGCCGATAAGAAAGTTATTGAAGAGCCCTAACTTGAAGACCAGGGAGGACAGGGAAAGTCCCTCCGGCCGTAAAGCGACCCAGCTCCTGGCTTTTCGCCCAAGCCACCCGGCTCAACCGACGGAACCCCTCGTGGATCACGCCGGGAACCAGTTGGCCCAGACTAGGTGCCGTTAGCGACCCCAGGCGGGCACGGAAAAGCTCCACCTAGACGGAATATACTCCGCCTCGCTAGGGGGTCGGACGGAACGGAGTCCCGCCAGCCCCCAACGACTCGACCCCATCCTAGGACAGAGAAGCCAGTGGAGGCCGACAGAAGCCCGCCCGACACTACCTTACCTCACGGCCGTCGAGGGTACCCAGGCCCGAAGGCCCCTGACCCCGTGCAGTGACCGACCGCTACCTTTGTTAGTGCGTTCGAAAGTTAGGTGGAGACACCTCTAGGTCCTCATCACCAGGCGAGGAAAACTCCGGTACCGCATAGACACGGAGGACCTGGATCGGACCAAGAGTTCACCTGTGGCACGATGAGCCGCCGCGTTACCGGCGAGCCTCCGGCCCGTTTCCCTGCGGGAATAGTGTTCGATGGTGGACCTGCCGGCCGACCCCCTCCCACGGGTCACGGCACGACATGGAGCAAGCAGAACCATACTGGCCTCCCCTCGCGACCACTCCTTGGTCAACGGGGGCACCGCCAAACCCTACCACCCTGAGGGTCGGCTCCCAACTGCTCCAGCTGAGGTCCTCGGAGGGATGAGCCACCCAAGTCATAAAGTAACCTGGGCGCTGTCCGAAACCCTCGCCCTTCGGTTGCTCCGGGAGTCCCTGCATGGCGTTCCCGCGAGCCCCGTCGTCACTAGCGAGCACCGAGTACTTTCCACTACAAAGCCCTCACTCATACTTCAGGCTCCCTCTTATTCAATTGGTGGATGGGGTCCTATTGCCTTAGCTAGTCTTTGCCCGGCGACACCGTCCGGCCCTTAGACCGGCACCGAGATCGACCTATGGAGCGTCGCTATCCGGCATTACCCAGAGAACCTGGGCGCCGTGGGCTGCCGCAAGAATCGAACCCGAAGGTCCTGCAACCCATGCACAACGTCCGTTAACCGTGACCACCGTGCTCAACGCCTGTCGGAGATGAGCCTCTCGAGGAGGTGGCGATTCGTCCCCATCCGGCCCCCTCGCATTCGTATACAACGAACTCTGCCGAGCTTCCGGTCGCCTCCTCCACTCAAGGTGTCGGGTCGGAACCACCCGGAGGGGCGGCCACATATTATTTACATAAAGAAACATAACTAGATTCATTTTGATTTGACTACTAATAAATTTTTCTTACGTGCTCTATTTCGAAAATTCAAACGGTTAAACCTACAGTTTTAAATTTGCATTTTTAAACTTTCTTCTATCTTTACAAGAAGAAAGTATTGGATTCATGAAAAATTTCGACTTCCGGTTTTCGACGGATTTACACGTTTTAGGGGTCAGAGATTCCGAAAAACATGTTTTTACAAAATGTCTGTCTGTGAGTCTGTGGATCTGTGAGTCTGTGAGTCTGTCTGTATGTATATGGCACAAATTTTGTGGGCGCTCTATCTCAAGAACTAATGCACTGAATTTAATAAAAATTTATATTCAGTCAGTGCCTGATAAATTGTTGCTTATTTGTTTTTGGTGCAAATTGCGCAACAGGTGTCGCTGCTATGCTGCATTATTCATGATTTCCACAATAGCTATACCTCAAGAAGTAACGCACGGATTTTCAGAAAACTTCAGATTCAGTTAGTCCATGATATAATTAGGCGCTGATTCTTTTTTTGGTATTAATCGCCCAATAGGTGGCGCTGCTGTGCTGATTTTGCAGGATTTACACGATTTCCGCAATAGCTCTATCTGAAGAACTAATGCACGGATTTTCATCAAACTTGAGATTCAGTTAGTCCTTGATATGAATTGGTGTTGATTGTGTGTTGTTGTAAATCGTCCATCAGGTGACGCTGCTGTGCTGCCTTTCTCACGATTCCCGCAATAGCTCTATCTCAAGCACTTATGCATGAATTTTCACCAGACTTTAGATTTAGTTAGATGTTGACACAAATTGTTGCTGATTAGGTTTCGTTATTAATCGTCCAACAGGTGGCGCTGCTATGCTGCAATTTTCACGATTTTTGCAATAGTTCTATCTCAAAAAGCTAATGCACGGATTTTCTCTAACCATGAGATTCCGTGAGACGTTGACAGAAGATGTTGCTGAGTAGGTTTTAGAATAAATCACCCAATAGGGGGAGCTGTTAGGCTGCATTTTGCTGGATTTACATGATTTCAGCTATAGTAATATCACAAGAACTAATGTACGGAATTTCTTATCTTTAGAATCTTCATGAGGGATATAGATTGCCATTTATTGGCAGTGTGCTAGTGAATTTTGAAGTATCAGATAGAAGAAAGTTTTGGGATTTGTACATCAAACTAGTTTTAATTCTATTTACCTAACGTTATGTAAATTAGATCATTTTGCTTCTTTTGGGATTTTAAAATGTCCTCGAGCACATATTTGAGAATGTTGTAATAGTTTTAAAAAGTCAGCTGAGAATTTCTTAATGGGCTAAAATGCACTTTTAACAACTTTTTTTTATTATACTGGCAACGCTAAATAATTAACTTTTTAGATAAAATTCCAAAAAAGTAATGATATTTAAATATTTTATGCCTTATTTAATTAATGGCAGAGTTGCTGATTGCTCCCACTGGATGTCAAAATATCGTATTTTTTATTTAAAAAAAGATCCCGATTTAATATTGGTATAAATATATAAATAAATCTTGATGCGTAAAATTATATAAACTATTGAATGATGATAACTAAATGAAATTATGATAACTAAATATTGAAATGTATTGTATGTAAATTTATAACATAGTACGTATATAAGAAGGATGTAAATATATGATATATGTATGCGCATATGTAATCATGCAAGTAATAAAAAAATGTAGATACATATGAATATAATTTAGTATATATTGGCTATTTTAAATGAAAACAGTTTCAAAAATAAATTGCTTTATTAATCTAACTAGGCCTCAACCATGTAATAAATCAGCAAGTGTTTCATATTTTTTCTAGATCTATATTTAATGTGAAACACATTCAAAGTTTTTTGATAAATTTTAAAAAGTTGGAAATATAAAAGGTAATATTTTAAGCTTTTCAAACTAAATTTAACTAATGTTTATATGGATGATTGATAAAGATTTACAACCCTTGATATGCGGATTACTTTTGTTGAAATTTTCGCCTATTTATCAACGTAACATTTGATAATTTAAAATTTTAATTTTGAACTTGTTCTCTTCTTATGAAAAATGTTATCCATTTGTAAAGAAAGGTCACAATTTCATTATTTACTGTATAGATAATTTTTTAGTTAATTTACAAATGAAATAGTTTTTTTATAGTTTTTTTCGAAATCAGACGATTATTAAAACAAATTTGGATAGCTTTTTCGTGAAATCCTACTAAAACGTTCTATTATGTGATTTTTATATTTAACCCTTAAATGCCGGATTTTTCAAAAAGCATTGTAATAATGATTTTCGGCTTGCATTTTAAAAATAAATCATGGGAAAAATACTTTAAAAAATCATATTTTATTTTAAGTATGGTTTTCGGCTAAAAAACAGTTAGTTACTAATCGGCAATACTGGTCTTTAATTGCAAAAATAATTTTCCTTGATAAAATTCTATATTATTAAACACACAAGAAATTTAGGAACTATAATAAGAAATAAATTTTACTTGCTCACTGCAGAACAAAATAGGGTATTTCGCAAGCTTCCAAACAAAACAAAAAGAACAAGTAGCAGCAATTGAAAAAATAAATCTATCTTTATTCTTAAACAGCACAAGTGTTGCCATCTACATATTGAAAATCGATTTAATAATATTTTCAGAATGTATTTTATTGGCAACATCAGGCATTATAGCTTCAATATTATTCTAATAGTATTTTAGAGCATAAATTGGGTATGTTGCCAAAAAGCAACACCCGGCATTTAAGGGTTAAAATTTAAAAATATTTGAATCACTGGTATCCCAGCTAAAAATGAACTGCAGTGAAACTTTTAAAAAAATGTAGTTGAAAGACTGCGGTGATTTGGCACAAATCCCTGCAGTGTTTTTGAAGTCGACATAACTATAAATTAACCGCAGTAAATGTGTAGTTGATAACTACACACTCACCGCAGTAAATTTATAGTTATGTCGACTTCAAAAGAACTGCAGGGATTTGTGCCAAATCACCGCAGTCTCCCAACTACATTTTTTTGCAGTTTGACTGTAGCCTTTTAAAAATTTATTAGAAAATATGAGGAGAAATGCCGGATGTGCATAACATAAATAAGTCGTATTAGGCCTTTCCAACAAAATGCCACATGATGGGTGACTCCAAAATTTAGAAAAAGTGCCCCATTGGGGGGGGCAAAGTGGGGGGAGGGAAGACGGATGTGCATAACATGAATAAGTGGTATTAGGCCTTTCCAACAATATGTTACATTATGGGTGACTGCAAAATTTAGAAAAGTGCCTCCCTTGGGGGGGGCAAAGTGGGGTGAGGGAAGTTGGATGTGCATAACATGAATAAGTGGAATTAGGCCTTTCCAACAATATGTCACATGATGGGTGACTGCAAAATTTAGAAAAGTGCCCCCCCTTGGAGGGGGCAAAGTGTGGGGAGGAAAGCCAAATGTGCATAACTTACTTAATAAGTAGTCATTGGCCTTTCCAGCGATGGGTCACACGAGGGATGTCAGCAAAATTTAGAAAAGTGCCCCCTCAGGGGGGAGCAAAGTGGGGGGGAGAAACCAGATGTGCATAACACGAATAAGTGGTATTAGGCCTTTCCTACAATATGTCACTTGATGGGTGACTGCAAAATTTAGAAAAGTGCCCCCTAGGGGGGGAACCGGATGTGCACAACATGATAAGTGCTCACAGGCCTTTCCAACAATATGTCACATGATGGGTGACTTCAAAATTTAGAAATGTGCCCCCCTTGGGGGGGCAAAGTGGGGTGAGGGAAGCCGGATGTGCATAACATGAATAAGTGGTATTAGGCCTTTCAAACAATATGTCACATGATGGGTGACTGCAAACTTTAGAAAAGTGCCCCCCTTGGGGGGGCAAAGTCAGGTGAGGGAAGCCAGATGTGCATAACATGAATAAGTGGTATTAGGCCTTTCCAACAATATGTCACATGATGGGGGACTTCAAAATTTAGAAATGTGCCCCCCTTGCGGGGGGGGCAAAGTGGGGTGAGGGAAGCCGGATGTGCATAACATGAATAAGTGGTATTAGGCCTTTCCTACAATATGTCACATGATGGGTGACTGCAAACTTTAGAAAAGTGCCCCCCTTGGGGGGGGGCAAAGTCAGGTGAGGGAAGCCAGATGTGCATAACATGAATAAGTGGTATTAGGCCTTTCCAACAATATGTCACATGATGGGTGACTTCAAAATTTAGAAATGTGCCCCACTTGGGGGGGGGGCAAAGTGGGGTGAGGGAAGCCGGATGTGCATAACATGAATAAGTGGTATTAGACCTTTCCAACAATATGTCACATAATGGGTGACTGCAAAATTTAGAAAAGTGCCCCCCTTGGAGGGGGCAAAGTGTGGGGAGGAAAGCCAAATGTGCATAACTTACTTTATAAGTAGTCATTGGCCTTTCCAGCGATGGGTCACACGAGGGGTGTCAGCAAAATTTAGAAAAGTGCCCCCTCAGGGGGGAGCAAAGTGGGGGGGAGAAACCAGATGTGCATAACATGAATAAGTGGTATTAGGCCTTTCCTACAATATGTCACTTGATGGGTGACTGCAAAATTTAGAAAAGTGCCCCCTAGGGGGGGGGGGGGGGAACCGGATGTGCACAACATGAGTAAGTGCTCACAGGCCTTTCCAACAATATGTTACAAGGCATGTTGGCAAAATTTAGAAAAGTTCCCCCTTGGGGGGGGGTGGCAAAGCGGGTGAGGAAAGCCGGATGTGCATAACATAAATAAGTGGTGATGGGGCCTTTCTAACAAGTTACATGAGGGATGTCGGCAAAATTTTGAAAAGTGGGGGCTGCACCACCTGGAATACACCCTCACTTCTCTATGAAATTTTTATATATTATAAATGACATTTATCGGAGGGCTCAGTAAAAAAATCCAATCTAAAAGGATGAAAATATTAAAAAAGTTCAAAAAGTAGGAGAAATAATGAAATTCTTCGATCGGACGTGGTGAAAATCTGCGAAATTCATCCATCGACAATATGAAAAAAATCGCACGAGTTTTGCAAATCGATCGCAAGGAAGCTCCCGCACATTTCCACAATCAGTAGAAATAAAATATTGCAAAACTCGAGAATTGGTAGCGTGAAAAAAATTGCAAAAATCATTACTCACTCAATGAAAAGATTTATGAAATTCCCCAGTCCATTATTGAAAAGCCCCACCAGTGGCCGAGAGGTTCTGCTCTCGAAGCTGGTAGGACGGGAGGTGCTGTGTTCGATCCCAATAGCGCCCGTCGGCCTAATCTTTTAGAGTTTTCTTCGGACCTTGGTTTTCCAAGCATAAATACGGGTTAAGTTCCCTTAGAAAGATCACCTACGGAGGGCACTCCCCCCCGTTAGGGCCTATAACCCTCATGCTGATAACTGGCCATCATAAACACAACCAACAACCATTATTGAAAAAAAAAAACAGAACAATTATTCAGTCGGCTGCTTTAAAATATTGTGAAACTTGTCAACCTGTTGCAGAAATCAATCGTGAAATTCATCAATCGAGACAAAACTCACAAGATTCTTCAGTTGGTGGCAGGAAAAAATGTGAAATTTGTCGACCGATTGCAGCTGAAAAACTGCTAAATAAGTCACATTAACTGATAATTGAAAAATAGTTATTGAATATTAATATTTAAAAAAAGGAATGCATAATAACATTAAATGGGGGAAAAATCGCAAAATTCAATTTGTCACAGGAAAACATTGCAAAATTTTATTGATAAAAAATAGAGCTGTACTGAGTACTCGGTAAATACTGAGTATTCGGCATACTCGACCAATTTGCCGAGTACTTGGTACTCGGTGAAATTTTGGCCGAGTACTCGGCCAATACCGAGTAGTTGTAAGAATTTCAAACTGATCAGTAAAAGTTATTCGAATATCAATGTATAATATATGTAATAATTCATAAAACTATTTACTCAGTATTTAACAATATGTGTACAAAATATAAAAAAAGTTAAGCAAAAACCCCTCATAAAATAATTCAAGATTAAAATTTAGTTTCACACATACAAATAAAAGTAAGTTTTTCTTATTACACAACTACTCGGTATTCGGTACTCGGTCGAGTAGTCAGTGGCCGAGTACTCGGTACTCGGCCAAAGTACTACTCGGTACACCACTAATAAAAAAAGAGTCTAAGAAAACCAATTCAAATTATTTTTTTGAACAAGGTACACGAATGCAAGAAAAAAATTTAGGTGCCAATGGGCAGTCTCTCACCTCTAAATTTTATTTGTTATTTTTTGTCTAATATTTCACCTAAATTTTTTGTAAGAATTTAAGTGAAGAGAACTAATAAAATTTAGTGGTGAGAAACTGCCTGCTGGCGCCTAGATTTTTACACTTCTGTTCTGCGAGTGCCCTTTTTTAAAAATTCGCACACAGCAGTCCTTTTTTCTAGAATCATCACTATCCTAGTGTTGATTCTAGATAAAAAGGGCCACTGGGCGGAAATGTTTAAAAAACAGCACACTTGTACCTTGTCGCTTGCAGGGAAAATCTGAAAAAGTGGTCTGAAAGTCGAAATTCATTCATCGACCATATGATAAAAATCCCACGAGTTTCACAAATCAGTATCAAGAAAAAACTAAATTTTATCAGTGGGTAGAAATATAATATTGCAAAATTTGTCAATCAGTTGCATAAAAAAAAACTGAAAATAGTCATTAAGTCGTCAGAAAATTTGGTGAAATTTGCCACTTGATTGTTGGACAAAAAAGAGAAATTCTTTAGTCGGGGATTTTGATCAAAAATTTACCTTAACACTTTGGCTGCCGCCAATTTTTCAAAATCTGTTCCCAGGCACCGAATGCGTGAGTTAGAGATCTGCACGGGCAGTCCCGTGGCCCCAGAGTTGATTTCAGGGGGTGGCCCGGGGGGGGGGCTCTCATTGCTTTGGAAGGAATGTGTCCCCCCCCCCCGCACCACCCCCTGAAATCAACTCTGGGGCCACAAGTCTGCCCATGCAGATCTCTTAAGTCACGCATTCGGTGCCTGGGAACAGATTTTGAAAAATGGGCGGCAGCCAAAGTGTTAACGTAAATTTAAGGATATTGTCATTGGTTTAACATTAGCTTGTGAATATTGTAACATGACAGTGTACTAAGCTCATTCAATGTCCTCCAATGCAAAAAAAAAAAAAAAAAAAAAAAAAAAAAAAAACATTTAAAATAATTAAGGATATTTTCAGTGGTTTAACATTAGCTTGTGTGTATTGTAAAATGACGGTGTACTAAGCTCACACAAATCAGTATCAAGAAAAAACTAAATTTTACCAGTGGGTAGAAATATAATATTGCAAAATTTGTCAATCAGTTGCATGAAAAAAAAACTGAAAATAGTCATTAAGTCATCAGAAAAATTTGTGAAATTTGCCAGTTGATTGTTGGACAAAAAAGAGAAATCCTTTAGTCGGGGATTTTGATCAAAAATTTACCTTAACACTTTGGCTGCCGCCCATTTTTCAAAATCTGTTCCCAGGCACCGAATGCGTGACTTAGAGATCTGCACGGGCAGACCCGTGGCCCCAGAGTTGATTTCAGGGGGTGGCTCGGGGGGGGGGGGAGCTCTCATTGCTCTGGAAGGAATGTTCCCCCACCCCCTGAAATCAACTCTGGGGCCACGGGTCTGCCCGTGCAGATCTCTAAGTCACGCATTCGATGCCTGTGAACAGATTTTGAAAAATGGGCGGCAGCCAAAGTGTTAACGTAAATTTAAGGATATTGTCATTAGTTTAACATTAGCTTGTGAGTATTGTAACATGACAGTGTACTAAGCTCATTCAATGTCCTCCTATGCAAAAAAACATTTAAAATAATTAAGGATATTTTCAGTGGTTTAACATTAGCTTGTGTGTATTGTAACATGACGGTGTACTAAGCTCATTCAATATCCTTCTTAAATGAAAAAATCATTTAAAAAACTTAAACGCATATGGAAACTCTGTCATGTGGAAAAAAAAATAATTCTTCGATCGCTTGCAGGGAAAATCTGAAAAAGTGCTCTGAAAGTCTAAATTCTTTCATCGACCATATGATAAAAATCCCACGAGTTTCACAAATCAGTATCAAGAAAAAACTAAATTTTAACAGTGGGTAGAATAGAAATATAATATTGCAAAATATTGCCTTTATTATTTGATTCTGAGAAGTGTCATAATTGACGAAAAAAACTAATTTGGCCCTATTACCATTCAGAAGTGTAAATTTTCTTTTTACAAAAACACAATTCATATGACAGTAAAAAAAGATGGCTTCATTTAAAAAATTTAATATTTTACATAATTAGTGAGTACGTACTCATTAAATAAAAATTATTATTAACTCTATGTTATGTTATTAACACAATGTGTCAAACCGCTTTGTATTACATAAAACTGTTTCATTCCTAAAAAGTCCTTCCGGCCAGTGCCGGGAGGAAGAGGTAGCTTTCAAATACCTTATTTTAAAAAAGCCAACTTATATTATTCAAACACACGAAGCTCAATTTAGTGGAAACCGAATATAGGAGATTCACTTACTAATTTTTATCAATACTAAATCATTATGAATGAGAATTTCACGAAATTAGTCAGCTTTATCCAAGCTGCTTTTATTTAAAGTAACTTATATTTGGCTGAGATGTTGATGTATACTATCCACATGCTTTCTCACGTGGAAATAGGCGAATACGTGTGTTATCGCGTGACAAATACAAGATCGTTTCAAAATGTTAGCCATACTAGAAATTCAAAGTACTATAATTCAACCATTTTTTAAGATATAAACAAAAGAACAAATTTTCAGAAACAAAATCTGCTCCGGAATCTTTGTATCGAGGCCAAACACATAAAAAAATCTTTTTTCATTTTCCAGTTTTTTAATACCTCATTTTAAATTTTAAATTTAATTTTTTTTAAATGTCAACCCTTTTGAAACAAGATGGCGAATAAAGCTGGCCAACGAACTCGGTCGAGACATTGGTATGTACTATGTACAGACCAAGTAACATCCAAATCGGTTCATAAATACGCTTGTTATCGCGTGACAAAAATCAGGTCGTTTTAAAATGTCAGCCACAATAGAAATTCAAAACGCTATAACTCAGCCATTTTTTTAGACATAGACGAAACAAAAACTGTTCTGAGATCTTTGTATTAAGGTCAAATACATACACAAAAAATCTTTTTCATTTTCTAATATTTTGGTATCTCATTTTAAATTTTAAATTTTTTAAATTTTTTTAAATGGCCGCCATTTTGAAACAAGATGGCGGATGAAGCTGGCCAACGAACTCGGTCGAGATATTTGCATGTACTATGTACACACCAAAGTACATCCAAATCGGATCATAAATACGCCTGTTATCACGTGACAAATATCAGGACGTTTCAAAATGTCAGCCACGCTAGAAATTCAAAATGCTATAAGTCAGCCATTTTTTGAGATATAGACGAAACAAAAACTGCTCCCGAATCTTTGTATCAAGATCAAATACATAAAAAAAAATATTTTTTCAATTTTCAATTTTTTGGTACCACATTTCAAATTTAAATTTTTCTTAAAAATTTAAATGGCTACCATTTTTAAACAAGATGGCGGATGAAGCTGGCCAACGAACTCGATCGAGACATTGGTATGTACTATGTACAAACGAAGTTACATCCAAATCGGTTCATAAATACGCCTTTTATCGCGTGACAAATTTCAGGACGTTTCAAAATGTCAGCCATGCTAGAAATTCAAAATGCTATAACTCAGCCATTTTTAAAGATATAGACGAAACAAAAACTGCTCCGGATTCTTTGTATAAAGGTCAAATACATAAGAAAAAAATATTTTTCCATTTTCAATTTTTTGGTACCACATTTCAAATTTCAAATTTTTAAGAAAATTTTAAATGGCCGCCATTTTGAAACAAAATGGCGGATGAAGCTGGCCAACGAACTCGGTCGAGATATTGGTATGTACTATGTACATACCGAATTACATCCAAATCGGTTCATAAATTCGAGAGTTACAGTATGACAAATGTCAGATATATATATATATATGGATATATATATATATATATATATATATATATATATATATATATATATATCAACTTTTGAACGGAGGGTGGTTTCGGGGTCTTGGGGTCATGATCGATGAAAATATACCAAAATTTTTTGAAATCGCTTTCCTCCGAACGGCTGCAATAGGTAGCTTTTTGTAATGAAAGCTACCTAAAAGAAAATAAGTTACTTACCTGTGAAATGTTATGCACTTATTGTAGGTATCCTAGACAGGCATCAAGTTATAATTTGAAGTTCAGTATTGATTTTTTGTGTAACTGAACATCAAAACATACTTTAATACAAAGCACAGATAAATATCTGTGTAAGATATTTAAAAATTCTGAAACTCCTAATCTAAAAGAACATACTGATTGAAGCAAGTGTAAATCTGAAATAAAACATTGTTAATTACTATAAATAGATAGGTGCACTAAATCAAGTAAAATCGAACTATCTGGATTGTCCGAAACAAAATTTTATCAAATGTTTTGGATGACATTTGAATTTAATTAATCCTGTTAATATGAAATGGACCTAATTTTTTTTTTCGCATGCATTAACCGTTAATAGTACAATCTCATCTGGATTTGAAATACTAACGATGATTGTACAAAAATTGCGACGGTTTATAAATCGTTATCACTTTATTCAAATTAACTCAATCGTGTGGATCTGAAATTAATTTCTTTCCATTGAGAATGTAAAAATACCCATACAGCCACTTTATTTCAATAAACAGTGGTGATATTTTTCGCCAAACCGCAAAATAAATGATCTTCTTTCAGCAAATCAACGTGGTACTCCGCGCCGATTTTCATAAACAAGCCGGCGTTTCCGTGAGTTGAGGTGTTTCTTTAATGCTTCTCCTGCAGTTGCAACGAAACCATGGGGTTAGACATTCAGCTGTAAGGGGTTGAAAAATAAATCATATGTCCAAATGAGAAATTTAAATAAAATAAAGGAAGAAAATTATACTATTCTTTTGTTGTTCTTCTTTGTTTTTATGAGGTAAAAGTGGAAAACTGGAAGTTATATGGATGTCCGATATGGAAGAAAGACAATTTATGCAATATGCAATGAGTAAACCCACCTGTGTTTCTAATTTCTAATCATGGGCGACATATAAAAGAATGGTTGGGCCACTGTCCCTCTCGATTTTGAAATTTATCTAATTAAATTTCCTTTTTCTTCGATTTTGAAAAACATAGTAATTTTTTTTCGAGTAATTTAAAATAAAAGAGGAACTAAAAACTAGTTATGAAGATAGTGGGGCAGTGAGCAAGGGAGACCTATTGCCCCTCCCTTGATTTTAAAATTTAATTAATAAGAATTTCTTTTCTTCTGTTTTCAAAAACATTATGTAAATATTTTGAGTAACTTAAAATGAAAATAAATAAGAAATTTTCAGTTAAGGGGTGGTGGTGGTGTGTGTGTGTGTGTGTGTGTGGGGGGGGGGGGTGAGACTCATTGCCCCTCCCTGGATTTTGAAATTTAATTAGCAATTTTTTTCTCCAATTTACAAAAACATAGTAAAATTTATTCTTTTCGAATAACTTAAAATAAAGGAACTAAGAACTTTCTGTTAGGGGAAGGGGGCATATTTGAGTCATTGCCCCTCCCTCGATTTTAAATTGTAACTATTTTTTTCTCTGATTTTTGAAAAACATAGTGAAATTTGATCTTTTCTCTTATCTTAAAATAAAAGAATAACTAAGAATTTTCTCTTAGGGGAACGAAGTTATGAGAGAGCTATTGCCCCTCCCTAAATTTAAAAATTTAATTAATTAAATATTCTTTTTCTTTTGTTTTCAAAAACATAGTAAAGTTTATACTTTTCGAGTAACTTAGAATAGAAAAATGAGAAATTTTACATTAAGAGGGAGGGAGGGGGGGGGGGGGGGTTGAGAGGTTCATTGCCCTCCCCTCCCTGGATTTTAAAATGTAACTAATAAAAATTTATTTTTTCCACTTTTGAAAAGTAGTAAAATTTATTCTTTTCGACTAACTAAAAATAAAGAAACTAAGAATTTCCTGTTAGGGGAAGGGGCATAGCTGAGCGATTGCCCCTCCCTTGAATTTAAATGTTAACTATTTTCTTCGCTTTTGAAAAACATACTGAATTTTTTTAATTATCTTAGAATAAAAGATGAATTAAGAATTTTCAGTTAGGGATAGGGTAGGGGGTAGGAGAAACCTATTGCCCCTCCCTGGATTTCAAAAGTTAATTAATTAAAATTTCCTTTTCTTCTATTTCAAAAACATAGTAAAATGTATACTTTTCGAGTAACTTACAATAAAAAAATGAAGAAATTTCTCATTTCCCGCCCCCCCCCCCCCACTGGCTTTTGAAATTTAATTAAAATATTTTTCTCCGATTTTGAAAAAAAAAAAAAAATAGCAAAATTTATTCGTTTAGAGTAAGTTAAAAAAAAACTAAGAATTTTCCGTAGTGGGCAGGGGCACAGGGGGGTTGATGCCACTGCCCCTCCCTCGATTTTGAAATTTAACTAATTGTTTTTCTCTGATTTTGAAAATCATAGTGAAATTTAATTTTTTTTTATCTTAGCTTAAAATCAAAGAGGAACTAAAAATTTTGCGTTAGGTAGGAATGTTACTTTCAATTAAGTCCTTAAAAGTCTTGGAAAGAGTATTAATTATCATTAGTATTTAAAAAGTGTGTTTCATAACATGCAACTCTCACAAAATTAAAACAATTTTAAACACTTTAGAAAATTCGGGAAATATCACACAATCATACAGCATTGTGTCTTGCAAAAGAATCTTACAGTAACTGCTGTTATACTGTAGTTACTATTATAATAATCATATTTACAAAATTAAGACCTGTAAAGTTCTTCAGAAACTGCAGTCAGACTGCAGATACATCACCGAAAATTTTTGTGAATTAATTGCTATAAAATCACTTGAAATTCACTGCCGTTTTACTGTAGACATAAAGTCTTACTATTTTTTTAAATTTTGGGTTGAAAAAATACTTGTCAATAACTGGAAAATAACTGAAGTGTTTTTACTGTTGATATTGCACTACAAAAAGAAATACAGTTGACCGTAGAAAAACTTGAAAAATACCTCATTTCTGTAAAAAAACTACAGTTCATTTTTAGCTGGGTATACTAGTTAAAAGTGGCATAAAAGTTAAGCAATTTGTTTAATTTGATATAGGTGCATATGTTTTTAAGTATTTATATCTGTACAGAGTTTTACAATTAGATGTATTAAGCAGGATTTATGGTAAAACTCACCATTCTAAAATACGTATGTCAGAAGAATAATTCTTAACTCAAACTACTCAAAGAGACTATATCTAAATATAAATAAAAAAAAAGATATATTATAAGAGATCTCACAATCATTATAGATCAAGTCCATTTTGAAAAAAAAGAAAATCAGATAGCTCATTTAGAAGTTGCATAAAATCTGTTTTATCTACTCCCACAGTGAACCAAGCACGTTTTCACATACTTTCTAATATATCATCGGTACCATGCCAAACTATCCAATATGGAAACAGTTGCCAGTGGGTTACTTTTTAAAAAAATTAAGATTTCTTGATTGCCACCACTTTTTTCAAATAGTAAAGTTCTCCTTATTTAACATTATTTAGTGACATATCAATTAAGGCGAAAAGAAGGGAATTTTACCATTTCAAAAAACATTTCTTGTTTTTATTTTTGTGTAGAAAATATTTGAAAATGCTTTGTTAATTAATTAATAAATTACTCTATGGCTTATGTAAAAGTTTTAAGTTTTACTACGTAAAGTCTATAAAAGAATTTATGATGTGCTTTTTTTGTTCAAAATAAATTTTATTTATCGCCAACTTTGGAGGGAGGCCTCTTCCCCATTGTGCGCCAGCATGCCTGAATTTCAAAACAGTATTTATTTTTAAAATAACCCACATACATACATGCATAAGAACTTCGAAATCAAAATATTATTATTTTTTTTTTTTTTTACTTTTGTAAACGTTTAAGGGCCATTTCATGTTACGTGTGGGGCAGCTTTCCACATATTTCTGCTTTTTAGGTGCGTTCGTAAGTATATAAATACGTAGCATCTAGAGTCGTCCGTCCGTCCGTTTCATGTTACGTATGGGGCAGCTTTTCCACATATTGCTGCTTTTTAGGTGCGTTCGAAAGTTTATAAATACGTAGCACCTATAGTCGTCGTTCAGTCCGTCTGTCTGTCCGTCCGTCCATCTGACCGTCTTTCGCATATAACAGAGAAAAAAAAATACCCTACCTAATGGTCTGGAATTTTAAATATATAATTGTTGCAACATTTTGTCGAGTCATTTCAAATCTTATGAAAATTCGATGTATAGTTTAATTACAGGGACAGTTAAAACTTTTCCGTTGTTTTACGGTAAACTGGAATAAATTATTGCAAGTGCATTTTAATAATGTTACAGCCTTTCGAATAGTCTGGCAATTTAAATATATAAATTGTTGCACAATTTTGTCGAATCATTTCAAATGTTATGAAAATTGGATGTATAGTTTAATTACAGGGACAGTCAAAATTTTCCGTTTATATGACGGCCAATGTGGAAAAAATATTTCAAGTGCATTTTAATGATATTACAGCCTTTCGAACAGAATGAAATGGATATGGATATGCACTTATTGAAGTGCACTAAAATATACATTCAGTACACTATGCGATCAAAAATATTTATAAAAGTAGTTAATGTACGAACGCACCTCATTTACCATGTTTGACGAGCAATTTTCAACTTGTTTAGCAATGCTATTATATCCTGAAATTAAAAAAACTCTGTAAGTATGTAAATCTATTGGTTTTGTTTTGTTATTTCAAATGTATAGTTTTTATTTTACAACATATAAGTTATAATATATAATATAATAATAACATATAATATATAATATAATAATAACATATAAGTTATACAACATATAAGTTAATAGATATAGATATTTCAGTAAGTGTCACGTGCAGGCCATTTTTACCGTTTTTCATGGAATGGACCTCAATGGGCAGATTACCTAGGTCCGGGGATTTAAAATGTGGAGATTTTTAAACCTTTTAAAAGCGGCCAGAACACTTCGGACTATGTTAAAAATCTGGATATTTTAAAAACTATTAAAGAGTCATTCCATATCACGTTCTGGATAGCTTTTCTTGATATTACTGCTATTTTAACTATGCTATTATATCTGAAATTAAATCAAGTATGCTAATGTGAAAATCTAGGCTCTGTTGTTTAATTAAATTTGTAACATAAAAATTTTGAAATGATCACAATTAAAAAAAATTACGTTTAAAAGAAGCATCCTCTTTTTCTTTCTTTCTTTTTTTCTTTTTTTTCATTTAAATCTAATCTACATTTTTATCAGAAACAGAACTGATCCTTTCATAATGTCTTGTAAGCTTCTGAAATATATTTCAAATATATAATTTATTTATACATACAAATATGAAATATCATAAGCATATAATTCATTATTCATTACCCAATTCTAAATAGACTTTAAACCCTGAAACTTTATTAAAATGCTATTGTTCATTTATCGCATGCGATAATTATGATAAAAACACTTTAATATTTATAAACAAATATTTAATTAATTGGAATAGATTCTTTGTTGCAAAATAAATTCGTTGAAACACATAAGGCTCTCTTTTTCAGACAAAATTGTAATTTTATTTTTGCATTTACATAGCACATTTAATAATATCTTTCTTCGTCAGTTTTCTGTGAAATATAGGTACCACCTCCCTTCTCATAGAATCCAACAGAAAATAAACGCAGTACAAAATAAATACCAGACAAATATTCTTATTTACTTTGATCTTAAACGTTACTCGAGTAAAGAAAGAAAAGCAAAATACTTTGCTTGAAGGCAACCAAGAAGTAACTGGTAAGATAAAAGTTTCCAAAGTCTTTAGGGCTTATTCAGATGCATTATAATTTAACTTTTCTTTGTAATTTGGCGCTATATACATAAAGCAGTTGAACGAAATGAATTTTGATTGGTTCTGGACATATGAATAATGTTTCTTATGTATATTATTGAGGAAATTTAAACAATTAATACTAGAAACCGAAAGATAAATTGTAGTTCGACTTTTTTTCTTAACTTGCTGTTATTTATATAGTGAAGTACAAATTAATTCATTTTGATTAGTTCTGGTATTTATAAATTTTATTTTGTACATAAATGGAAGAATTGAGAATTATTAAAAGATAGTTGATAATTTAATTTAACAGGCTATAATACATCTATAATAATTTCATTATTGTTAAAAATTAATTTTATCGTCTGCCAAACCTGACTACAGGAATTTTTTTTGTAAGTTTATTTTTCTGAAAATGGCAACGTTCTGTTTTGTTGACATATGTTTAATCTGTTCTAAAAAGAGTTGTAAAACCAAGAGGGTTTAAGTAAAGTGTGATAGAGTTCATTTGTTTATTTAAACTGTTTTGAGTTATTGATGAGTCCGTGAGTATTTAATTTCAACACGCGCACTGTTATATTTATGGTTACGTCAACCGGTGCTTTGGTATTTTTCTTTTGTAGAATTGACTTATAGAACTACAGTGAGCAAAAAAAGTATTTGCACAGCAGGTAAATTGTTGTAACATATGTATAAATAAATAAAAAGCAACTAAGAATTAAAATACCAACACTTTTACAAAACAAATAAACATATTTAATATCTGACTTAATAATTATATTTAAAATATGAAAAAACATAAAAAAGTAGCATTTGTACTGCCAAAAAAATATTTGCACACTAGCAATAAAAATAGTACTAGAGGAATTATTTATAAGTTAAAAACAGTGCTAATATTTAGTATGCATGCCCTTTGCTTCAATTACAGCTTGAAATCGTCTGGGCATTGATTCTATTAATTTGTGGCATGTTTCACTGCTGATTTGTAGCCATTCTTCACTAAGAGCTTGTTTATGTTCTGATTTGTTTGAAATTTTCTTTTTCCTTATTTTCACATCCAAAATATGCCATAAATGTTCAATCGGATTGAGGTCTGGTGATTGTGGTGGCGTTTTCAATTGATTTTTTACATTATAAAGCAGCCATAACCTCGTAATATATGCAGTGTGTTTCGGATAGTTACCCTGTTGGAAATAATATGAATTAGGAATTCCTAATTTCAGAGCACTATTAGATAAATGATCTCGCAATATATTAAAATATTGTTTAGCATTCATATTGCTTTCAATAAAGGTCATTTCACCAACTCCGTTAAAAAACATGCAACCCCAAATCATTACATGACCACCGCCATGTTTTACAATTGGTTTCAAGTTTTTAATTTGAAGAGAAGTATTTGGCTTTCGCCATACAGTTTTCTTACCATCTGAGCCAAAAATATTGAACTTGCTTTCATCGGAAAAAATAACAGTTTTCCTAAACTCTAGTGGTTTGCTGACATAATATAAGCTTTTGCAAATTCAAGTCTTTCCACCCTATTTGTTTCACTAATAAATGATTTTTTCGAGGGGCTCTTCCTCGAATATTTGCATCATGAAGAATATTTCTAATTGATTGTGGTGTAGTTATTGTCCCCGACGTTGAAGCGACATCAACAGCCAATTCTCGAGCACTTAGAATAGGATTTTTTGAAGATTCTTTTATGATGGCTCTCCTTTGCCTGGTAGCTTTCTTGGGCCAAGTTCGCGGCTTATTTATTGTCGAACCAGTTTCTTTTTTCTTCTTAATTACATAACGAACACTAGAAAAGTTTAGATTTAATTTTTTACCTATTCCTCGGTAACTTAATCCAGAATTGCGAAGAAATATAATCTTCTCACGTGTAGCAACAGACAGCTCAGACGTTTTCGGCGCCATTAGAACAAAAACTCCCCAGAATCCCTGCTCCAGTTAATATATTACGTTACTTTAAAGTGCGGGGCTAATGTACTGCGGGACTGATATGCTAATCATTTGCATAAAGTTCACATTTAATGCCTTTTTTAACAGTCAATGCTTCTTGTGCAAATACTTTTTTGATATGAGAAAATATTAATTTATTTTTTAAAATGTGTAATATTACTATTTAAGGAAAATGGGTAGTTATTTTTATTTTCTTCTTATTTAAATAAATGAATAATTAAGAGAATAGTATCAAATTTGCTTCCTATGGTTACTTATGCAAAAAATTGTCTGCGTGGAAATACTTTTTTTGCTCACTGTAACTTTAATATATGTTCCGTTTTCAAACGTAATCATGTCATCGTCCCGAAGTTGTGATGCGATAAATAAATAGAGAAGCGGCATCATTTAAACATCTATACTATTTGGTGTAAAAACAGTGCACTTAAAATTATTCAGAGTCTTCAAATATCTGATTCAAACTATAAGACAGCTTTAGTATTATTGAAGGAGCAATATTCAAATAATCGTGAGTTAATTAATGCATAAATTAAGAAATTAATTTGAATGCCTTGTATTTCGGATAATGTATAGTCTATTTTAGAGAGTGTAGATGCTATAAACGAATGTGTGCATTCGTTAATTGTACATAAAAAGATGTTAGTGGATTTTCTGAAATAATGATAGTTTATTTAATTACAGATAAATTAAATAAAAATACAAGATATTGGTGGGAAAGAACATTAAAAAAGGAGGAGGTGAGAACTTTTGATACTTTATTATCTTTCTTGAAGGACACACTAGAACCCTTCAAAACAGCAAATCCCCAATAAAGGAAATGAAGAAAGGTAAAGTAACGACATTGTTGTCTGCTAGGAATATTTGTTTTGTATGCAAGGAATCACATCCTTTGTATAAATGTCCTAAGTTCTTGTAGCTAAGACAACATAAAAGAATAGAATTGATTAGAAGAAAAAAATTATTTTACAATTGTGTTTTAGATAATCACCCTGCAAAAATTTGAAAGAATTTAAATAAATGTAAAGTGTGCCGTAAGCCTCACCTTACAATTTTACACTTTCCGAAAGACCCTAAATATTGTTCAGATAGTGTAAATGAAAAAAACAATTGGTCCTGTTTCTCCGAACGCACCAGAATTTCAGCCGAGACCAAATGAATCAATAAATCAAACTTCTTGTACTAGAATCTTTGAATTTCCAAATAATTCTGTGGATTACATTCACTGGAAAATAAGAAAATTCTGCTTTATACAGCAATGATTAAGGCTCTTGATTCACTGGGCAATCTTATTTAAAGTGTCGCGCTTTGCGGGATAGTGGCAGTGAAGCCTCCTTCAAAAGTGAAAATTGTATGCGCAAATTATGTTTGCCAATGCAATCTACTAAAGTACAAATCAGACTTTAGTAGAGAAAAAACGTGGACTGATTCTAAGGTTGCGTTGACATGGCTTTCTCCAGAGCCTCATAGATAGCAAAACTTTACAGCCACCGTGTTGCTAAAATTCAAGAAACACTTCCTAATATTTCGTGGAATCTTGTTCACGGGCTTGAAAATCCAGCTGACTTCGGAATGAGAGGTATGCTACCATAGGAATTGGAGAATTGTGAGTTATGGTTTCACGGTTCTAAATGGTTAAGACAGCCTTAGAGTAAACCATATAATGAATCTTTTGAAGGTAAGGATGTAAAGGAGATTATTTTAAAGGAAGAAAAAAGAAATTGTGTTGTAAGTATTTTTAAACTTAATGATGATCATCTAATTTTCAAACACTCCTCTTGGAATAGCTTATTACGAATCGTCGAGTGGTGCTTAAGATTTATAGACAATGCAAGAAAGTCGTTATCAAATCGAGTAAATGGCTTGCTTTCTGTCTTAGAACTTTCAAACTCCGCAACGAGAATTCTGAAAATGGTCCAACACCAGTGTTTCCGAGATGAAATATTTGATTTAAGTCATCACAAATCTTTAAAATCTCCAAGTATACTTTTGTCTTTAAAGGTGCTGGTCACTTACAATCCCGTTTTCCATGTAAACCTAAGGGAATATTTTTTCTCACTTTTCTAAGGATATCTCATAAAAAATTTGAGATTTTTTAATTTTGTTTTCTGTATGCAATTCGTAAAACTTGCCATAAAACTTGCCGTAAAACTTTTCATCCTAGTTTACATTTTATATTAAAAATAATTTTAAATATTTTATTTTACGTGAAATACTTGGAGCATGATTAAAATAATTGCTACCTCTCATTAAACTGTAAATTTTGGCAGTTCTATTAAGTCGTTTGGAAAAAAAAAAAAGAAACTTCGATAAAATGTACAGTTTCTAATTTATCCGAGGATATAAAAATATTTCATTTCGATTAATTAGGGAGGGAGCTATAATTAAAAGAAGATGCATTTTCCATTCTGATGATTTCAGTCCCTTCCCCCACGGTACAATTCGTCATTCTACGGCAAAGGACACCCCGTTGCGTTTGCTCCGACTCCTGACACTAGGGGGGAAGTAGGTAGGGGAAGTAGGCAGAAGGTTTCAGGTATAAGAAGAATTTTGCTTCCCTTGGAAAATTTTGAAAGGACACGGAATTGAGAAAGTAAGGGACCCCAAATTTTATATTGAATTATTTTCATAAAAAAATATATACCGGGTGATGCAAAAGTCAGGACGAAATTTAAAAATGAATAATTCGAAAACGAATCAAGATACAAAGATACGGTTTGCACCAAACGTATGGAAAAGAAAACTGGGTTTTGTGTGGCAACGAAAAAAATTAGTTCTTTTGGCTACCAACAGATACCACGGTCGGATTTCTGATGTAGGACTATGCAAAGCAACAGACGATATAAAAATGGGCAACTGCTGCTTTTCCTTGATAAATAGCATAAAGTTCAAGGAGTAAAAAAATATACAAATATCTGAGGGGCTGTACATATATAACGATTTCACTTTTGGGGGAGAGGGAAATCTGGTACTTGATATTGTAATGTATCTGTTGGAGGAGCTTGTCTTTTAATAATCTTTATCATTTTTTATCCGTTAAAAACCATTAAATAATTATAAAATCATTTTATTCCAAAATATGGAATATCCCACGTTTGACATTCTTATTCTTCTGCCATATGAGCATATAATGCGTTGTTAGAGAAACTAGGTTCGAAATGATACTTGTTTTTTTACACGTAAATAATGGGGAGAATGTTGGCTACGTGTTTTGTTGATAAGAAGTTCTGCTTACTCTTTTCCCATACAGGGGGCAAGTGCAGGAAGACAATATTACTTTTAAATGTATTAAGTAACAAAAAGCTATTATTAAACACTTAAAAAAATAATTCCTTAAAATGCTATTAGTTATAAAGTTATTTCATGCTTAATTATATTTTATTGACGCCTCTTTATTCAAATCAGTAAAATATGTGAATAGTAAATGTATATCATTGCAAACGTATGAAAAGAAAAATAAAGAAAAAATTGTAAAAATAAAAAGAATTTTTAGACACTGGATAACGATATCATTAGGGGAGAGGGTCGAGGAATGATATGGATGTGATATGACGTATGATATTGTAAAGGAGGGAGGTGGTACAAAATTCTCAAAAATTTGATAACGTTTTATATATTTACAGCCCCTTACAAGCAAATTCTTTGTTGTATTTTTTTTTATTAACTTATAACATAATTTAATATACATAATTTATGATTCATTTGTACATAATATTGCATTTTTCAGTGATATTTCTTATTATTTTTTTAAATCAAGATTTTGTTTTTCTTTCATGTTTTACAGAAAAAATTAAAATGATAAAAAATTGTATGGTAATTTTTTTGAAAATGAGCTTTATTTTAGTAGAAAGTAGGTATACATAAACATTATGCAACCATTAAATGTATACAAGTATATTTTAATTGTGATTATCTAGACGAATTTTGTTCCAAATCATTGTTTTAACAATAAATGAAATCCTAAAAAAAAAGGATTAAATAAATAAAAAAGATAAATAAATGAATTTCGTTATGTACTATTGTTGTATAATAAGGGCAAATAATGAAGGTCTCAGATCTAATTTTACTTACCCCATACGTATAAATCAGTTTTGCTTTCCATGCAGTCTTTCGGGAAAATCTTCCACGAGAAAATTATAAGATTTTTTGTTATATGTAAATAGGACTATGAAATTCTAAGATACCCTTTTTTTTATCACCCATGTATTGTTCCTGAAATTTCATATTTTGCGCTAAATTTTTACATGTATGTATTATGCAGCAAGTATATTGATCTATATTGAATATTGTATCTTTCGACTTCTGCAATAGCCATATCTCAAGAACTAATAAACGAATTTTTATCAAACTTCGAATTCGGGTACATTTTGATATGAATTGATGCTGACCATGTTTTGGTGTAAATCGCCCAACATGTGGCGTTACTATGCTGAATTTTCCATAATTACCGGAATAGCTGTATCTCAAACACTAATGAACGGATTTTCATCAAATTTCAAATTCACTTAGACGTTGACATAAGTTGTTGCTTTTAGGTTTTGGTGTTAATCGCCAAATAGGTGGCGTTACTATGCTGCATTTTTCACGATTTCACATTTTTCACGCATTTTTCACGAATAGCTGTATCTTAAAATCTAATGCACGAAGTTTAATCCAACTTCATATTATGTTACACTTTCACATAAATAGATCCTTATTAAGCTTGGGTGCAAACACCGTGACAGGTATAGCTTTTTATGCTCTTTGGGTTGGGAATTTTGGTTGCAGACATCTAAGAGGGTGGGCGTGGAAATTGAATGATTCGTTTGAAAGATGCGACGCTTCTATGTTATTTTTAATTGCACACAATTGAATGAATTTATACGTTTATAATCCTCATGATGGACATAGATTGTCATTTAATTTTGGTACTGTGGTGGCGAATATTCATATATATTGACATATATGAAATATAAGAAAGTTTTGGGATTGGAACATCCACTAGTTTGAATTTAATTTACAATCACATAATTTTAAAAATGAATATTAATTGAAAATTTAAATATATAGCGGAAACGTATTATGCTTTTTGTTTTCACTATCAGTTAATATTGTTATGAATATTTTTGGTGGAAGTAAGTTGAGGGACGCGTGGGAACTCTGCATGCGCATTACGAAGTTTTATTCAATGATTTTTTTTTTTTTTTGTCTCACTTGTATAGTGTATTAATATTATACTCTGGCATTTTGTTTTTGTGAATCATATATATGTTGCTGCAACTATAATGCATTTATATTGAATATTGTATCCTTTAATTGAATAAATGACAATGCCAGAATGAACTGAAAATTAATTATATGTATTGAGCTTAGCAGTATTGGATATTTGTTAATAATGTCAGTTTTATTGAAAAATGATCGGAAAAAGAAACAAGTTGGAAATTCCTCGTCAAACGTGGCAAATGAGGTGTGTTCGTACTATAATTAGTTTTATAATAATTTTTTGCACCGAATATTGTACTGAATGTATATTTCAGTGCACCTCATAAGTGAATATCAATTTCGTTCTGTTCGAAAGGCTGTAACATCGTTAAAATGCACTTGAAATATTTTTTTACTATTAATCGTAATGTAACGGAAAAAGTTTGACGGTCCCTATAATTAAACTATACATCCGATTTTCATAAACTTTAAAATGCCTCGACAAAATTTTTCAACGATTATATATTTAGAATTTCATACCATTCGGAAAGCTGTAAAACATTAAAATGCACTTGCAATATTTTTTTCCTTTTGGCCGTAATGTAACAGAAAAAATTGACTCTCTCTGTAATTAAACTCTACATCCGATTTGCATAAAATTTGAAATGAGTCGACAAAATATTGCAACAATTATATATTTAAAATTTCACACCATTCGGAAGGCTGTAACAACATTAAAATGCACTTGCAATAATTTTTTCCATTGGCCGTAATGTAACGGATAAATTTTGACTGTCCCTGTAATTAAACTGCACATCCTATTTTAAGAAAATTTGATTTTCATAAAAACATGATACTGAACATGATATTCTTCGCCAGTGACCAGCACCATTTAACACATTCCTGGATCATAATATGTGTGTTGGTGGAAGATTGAGAAATGTTAATGTCTCAGAAGATGAGAAACCTCCAATACTATTGCCTTAAGATACCTCATATAACTGCATTAATTATCAAGCATTATCATACAATGTATTTACATTCTGGTCCACAGCTTCTTTTAGCTGTTCTTCGAACGAATATCTGGATTTTAAGTGGTCGAGATGCAATAAGGAAAATAGCGAGGAGTTGATTAAAGTGCTTTCGCGATTCACCATCTGTTGGCACCTAAATAATGGAGATCTTCCACCCATACGTGATATCCGGAGTCGCCAATTCTCAAAGACTGGAGATTATTATACCAGGCCGTTTATGTGTAAAGATAAAAATCGTTGAGATATCAAGTCGTTTAACAGCTATATTACTATTTTTATTTGTTTTAAAACTCATTCTATTCATCTTTAATTGTTTAGGACTTGTCATCTTCCAAGTTTTTGGCTGTTCTGAAAATACTTGTGGCCCGTAGAGGTTAGCCAGTGATTGTGCAAGAAATTTCAAGGGAGCAAGTAGAAAGTTGTGTGAGTCTTACAATATCCTCTATTAGTAAGGATGAAACATTACAGAATTACGTGGCTAATCAAGGTATCATCTGAAATTTAATCCTCCTTCTGCTCCACATTTTGGTAGGCTGATGGAGGCTAAATTAAAATATGTGAAATACCATCTACGTAGAACAATGGGAAATTCCCTGTTTACAATTAAAGAATTCTCTGCAATACTGTCAGAGATTGAGGCCTGCTTGAACTCGAGACCATTATGTCCTCTGTCAAATGATCCAAGTGATCTGCAAGTCCTGACACCAAGTAATTTTCAGACTGGTAATTTCTACAGTAATTTCTACAGACAAGTAATTTCTAGAATTTGGCGTTTCTAAAATTTAACCTACTAGACTTCGCCGTTGGCAATTAACCCAGAAAGTATTTCAACACTTCTGGAAGAGATAGAGTACAGAATATTTGTCTCAATTCCAGCAACGTCCCAAGTGGCTGCGTTCGACAGAAAATTTAATGTCGGCGATTTAGAGTTTATTATGAATGAACTTCTTGGGAAGAATTATTAAAACAATTCCAGGTAGTTCTATTCATAATCTTTGTCCTCTACCTTTTAATTAATAGTAAGACATATAACTATTTTACCCCCCTTTGAAGGTTTCAAGGCCGGGGGTGTATCTTAGAAATTAATTTTATCGACTACCAAAGATGAGTGTAGCCAATTTTTGTGTAAGTTTATTTTTCTGAAGTCTGTTTTATTGACATGTGTTTACTCTGTTCTAAAAAGAGTTGTGAAAGCAAGAGGGTTAAGTAAAGCGTGATACAGATCACTTGTTTATTTAATTGTTTTTAGCTATTGATGAGTGTGTGTTTATTTAATTTCAACCAGTGCGATATCAATTATATTATTTCGTAAATAATAAAAATACAAGATGTTGCATAATTTTTTCAAGATTAGAAGAATTCTGAAATTGCCAAACATACAACATATTATTTAAATAAATGTCTTCACTTAAAGAGAGAGAGAGAGAGAGAGAATAGAACAAAATTGGTTGTGTTTCGAATCCGAATTTACTATTAAAATGCATTTATAGAACAATGGTATAAGATGATAAATATAAAAGCTAATTTTTATTTACAGATAAATATTCAATTAACTCTCCTGATAGATTATTTGCCGAAAATTAAAACTTTTTAAACTTATAAATCTTTCAATGACAGTAAAAATTTTACTTTTACATTTCCATGACATATTTAATCTTATACTTCCTTCGAATATTTCGCTTAAATTTAGGTTACATTATGCGTCTTCCTGAATGCAATAGAAAATAATTGTGGTACATAATAAATATCAGACAAATATTCAAGAGACAAATATATCAGAAAATTAATCTTTAACATTATTTTAGTAAAGAAAAAAAGTCAAAATACATTGATTGAACTTATCCGAGAAGTAACCGGTAAGAAAAAGTTTTCGAAGTCTTTAGGGCATATCGAGATGAATTATAATTGTACTTTTCTTCGTAATTTTATGTTATTTGTATAAATAAATATATCTTAATTCCTTTTGATTGATTCAAGACCCGTGATAAATGCGTTTTATCTACTTTAATCGGGAATGTTTGAATAATTAAAACCAGAGTGCTAAATATACATTACGTTCTTGTTTTAATACTAAATGTAATAAATTCCTTTTGTCTGGTCCTTAAATTATATTAATACAGTAAGTAAAGAATTTTTAAACTGAACGTAAATTACAAAAATATTGTATTTCACATTATAAATTTATATTAAAATGCATTTAATAAATAAGAATATAAATTATGAAATATAGAAATAGATTATATTTTTAAATATAAATATTTACTTAAATCTAACGATAGATTAGTTACTAAAAACCAAACCACATTAAACCTATAAAACTATCCATGACCATTGAAATTAAAATTTAAGTTTTCTGTTTGCATTGTATATTTAATTATGTATTCCATTGGCAGATCTCTGGTAAATATAGGTAATACCGATCTCTTCAACAGAAATTAAACGCGATACGAAGTAAATGCCAGGTAAATCTACACCTTTACTTTGATCTTAAAAGTTACTTGTATAAAGAAAGAAAAGCAAAATACTTTGTTTGAAAGTAACCAAGAAGTAACCGATAAGAGGAAAAATTCCGAAGGATGTTAAGCTTATTGTGATGCATTACAGTGATACTTTTCTTCGTAATTTAACTTTATTTACATTAAGAAATATATCTGGATTCATTTCGATTGGTCTCCTAATAAATATTTCTTATGTGCAATATTTGGAAAGTTAAAATGATAAAAAGTTGAAACTAGAGTACTAAAGATGCATTGTGCATTTATTTTTTTTGTAATTTGACATAACTTACCTGATGAAATACAAATTAGGTCATTTTTCTGTTTTTTGGGGGATTCTGAAATGTTTTGGGGCACTTATCTGAGAAAGTTGTGATAATTTTTAAAAGTCAGCTAAGAATTTCCTTAATGTGCTAAAATGCACTTTTAACAAATTTTTAAATGATGCTGACAATGTATTGTTTTAGCTAAAATTTTAAACATGAATTATATTTAAATATTTTATATCTTAATTATTTAACAGCGGAATTATTTACTCCGATTGGCTCATTCGCTGTGAAAATATCGTATTTTTTATTTTTAAAAAACATCATGATTTCATATTGCTATATAGACAAAACAAATTGTTAATAGTTACTATTATTGGGTCAATCAGAAAGTCGTATTGTGTTGGGAAAATCAATTCATACACGAAAATTCTTCCCAGTAATTATTAGACATTAGAAATCGGAATCAATGTCTAATAATTAAATGATAGAATCGTCCGGTAGGAATTGATTTTCCCACAATCACACGATATTCCGATTGATCCAATATATTATTTTTTAAGCATTCCATATGCACCAAGAACCATCACCACTTGAACAAAAAACCATTGTTGAAATCCAATTATGCACTGTAATGTGCAACAGTCGCCAAAAATTCTGCTTCAATTTTTGCTCATAACATTCACAATAATGGAGATATTTTAGCAAAAGCTTCAAGAAATTAATTTCGCTTTTGTAAAATGTTAGGACAGAAAAGAAGGTGCTTAAATTGCACTGAAAATCAGTCCGCCACATTGCATGCATGACACTCTCAGTTAGCTTCCAATTTTGAAGCCCCTAACTCAGTGTTGTTAGGGTATAATTGATGACCATTACTAGCACCACACAAGTACTAAGTCCACACGACTTTCCGATCGACCCAATGTGTAACTTTTGTAAGCATTCCATATGTCTATTGTATATATAGAATTTTATCTTAATTAAGTTCATAAAATAATATGTGACGAGTACATTGTGCATATGTAATCATGTAAGTAAGAAAAATATGTCTATACGTAGCAATATAATTTATTATATATATGGGCTATTCTAATGAAAGTATTTTTTAAAAAAGTTTTATTCAAATAAATATATCGGAAGCATATAATAAATCCTCAAATATTTCATATCTTATCTGTCTTATTTTTAATGTAAAATAAATATTTTTTTTTATAAATTTTTAAAAAGCTGAAAGATATAAGGTAGTATTTTAAACCTTCCAAACTAAACTTAATTTAACTAATGCTTATAAGGGATGATTGATGAAGATTTACAACCCTTCATATGCTGATTAGTTTTGCTGAAAATTTCGTCTATTTATCAACGTAACATATAATAATTTAAAAATTTTAATTTTGAACTCATTCTTTCTTTATGAAAAATGTTATCCATTTGTAGGGAAAATGTCACAAATTTATTATTTACAGTATAGATAATTTTTTAATTAATTTACAAGGGAAATAGTTTTGAATATTTTATTTTTTTAATTCTGAAAACATATTTAGATTGAATTATGTTGAAATCATATTAAATTGGACAATTAAGAGATTTTAATATGTTAAATTTAAAAAGATTTGAATCACTGGTGTACACGTTAAAACTGGCATAAAATATATGCAATTTGATAAATTTGATATAGGCGCATATTTTGTTATGCGTTTCAAATATGCATTTATATTTACACAGCGTTTTGCAGTTAGATGTATTAAACAGGATTTAAGTTCAAACTTACAATTCTAAAATATGCATGTCACAGAAATAATTCATATATTCAACGACTCAAAAGGGATATATCTCAGAATAAAAAAATAAAAAAATAAACAGATATAATATATTATATAAATTAAATTTCAATTTAAAAGTGCAGACATTTTAGAAAACGTATTTTTTACATTAAAAATTATTACTCACATACTAAAAAATTAGGACAATGTGACAGTATTCGCAACTAATTCAAAGCATCCGTTTTAAAAATATCAATGAATGCTCAACAGAAAACTGAAACACTCTAAAAATATGTTACTATTTAAAGTAAATATAATGAATACTATAGAAATTAAAATATTAATTGTTAAATAATCTTAAGGTTACATATATTTAGAAAACAATTATATTGTGAGATATATTGTTAGCCATTTTGCCATAAAAATCCTTTGCACAATTTGTAAATATATTCTTTAAGTCACATATTCAAAGAATACTCGAATAAGTATAGCAAACTGGGTAAAAAATATATCATGATATCGGTGTATACCCGGCAATAACGTTGGAACACTTCATCCAATAAATCCCAAGATGACGCCAATCGGAAAACGTTCCCTTGTGAAAGAGTGGACAGCAGCAGAGAAGAAAGAAAACGAAGCATTAGTTTGGATGTTCTTTCAAGAAAGAAGTGTATATATATATATATGATGCTCGGCATTATTAATGAATTCCATACAGTTGGCGGGGTGGCACAAGGTAAATGCTCTTCCCAAAGCAATAAGTGAACTAAAACAGAAACATTCTTAACGTGTTAAGGCACTGAGAGTGATGTTAAGTTTTCTAGACAGCTAAATAAATAAGAAGTTTTAATGAACTTCGTGTTAGTTTAAAATATGTATTATTTCTCGGAACAATTAAATTTTAGGAGCCCGATAAAAACTCACAAACACACAAATACTCAAACTAGGGATGCACCGAATAGTGATTTTAGGCAGTTACAGGTAATGCGAATATCGAATATTCGGCTAGCCGAATAGTGACTATCGAGCCAAATATCGAATATTCGGCCTGCCGAATAATAACTTTTCGGCCGAAATCCAAATATTCGGCTCGCCGATTACTTTTAAATTTCATAATTTGACGTTATTAAAAAGTTAAAATTTGAAGCGATTTTACATGATATTTAACACACATACTTCCATATTGATAAAAAAGATCTTTTTACAAGTAAATTCTGCACTAAAAAGAATTATGCTTTGAATTGTTTTATAAAAAGAGGATAGTTTTAAAGCTTCTTTAATTGATAAAATTTTAAATTTCATGAATTCCTCTCTGAATTAAAACAAATGAATAAACTTTTCTTGTATTCTAAAGCAAATATTTAAAAATCAAAGTGAAATTTTAAGGGAATTGAAAGAAAAATTGTACAGTCATATACTGTTTATTTGTGAGGAAGGGACTAAAATCGTCATTATGGGTTAAATTTCTTACGTGATACTTTTCAAATAGCAAATAAAAAATGTACAAGCATTCTCTTCTATTTAAATATAATTCTATTCCTAATTATTAAATATCTTTATTTATTGACAGTTAAATGTAGGGTAACTCCGGGAGAGTCGCCGCATACGGGATAGATGCCGTACCCCTTCTATTTCTTGTAATTATCGATAGATGGTCGTCAAACGCACAGTATAGGTACGCAATGAGATTATTTTAACCAGTGTCAAGCGTGAATCCAATTTAGATGTTCACTTGTAGAAATACAATCATTAATTTGACGTAAGTGCGTGATTTTACTGTCCAAACTTTTAAACACGTTACGTTTAAATACTTTTCATACACTAATTACTAAATGCATGCATGATTTCGAAGTCAAAACTAAGTGTAGCATTTGTATAGATTACTGTGTGTATGATTACGTCATTCCCTTTAACGATGGCAGGTAACTGTGATGGTCGACGTCTGCACCATGCAAAATGGGATACATGCCGCACTGATATTCCTGTATACATGCCGCAGTTTCTTTTATACGGGATGATTAAGCGTTATTAACTTTTCCTTTTCTTTTTGCACAGACTATCCACGTTAGGCATGTTATCATGTTTACTAAAACCAAAGGAGAAAAATGGGAAAATAAAAATTAAGAAGGGCAGGAAAGATGCAAGTCAAGATAATAATAATGAAAAATTGGATTACGCGTAACGCAGATGTTCTTTGCAAACTTCTCCAAAAAAGAGGAAGTGTAATTGGCTTCGTTGCATCATGTGTTTAAATATAGTAACATAAAGACTGTACTTTTTCGACACTTTTTCTGCAGAATGAAGTCGATCTCTTAACCCGTTCGGGACCATAGATGCATATAACCACCTTCATAAAGAGCTTACAAAATTTTTTTCTGGCACCAGTAGAAAAGAAAAGTAATATTTGCTTTGTTTAATTAGAGCATTTTCATGTTTATTTAAGTAAAGGTAACTTCTTTTAAAAAATTGGTGCCAACCGAATAAAATTTGTGTAAAAGCCACCGGTCTCGAAAGCATTAACAAATAAATTATGTAAACACAATTTTACATTTTTTCTTTTTCCTTTCTAATACATTGATGTTACGTTGTTGCTGAAATAACAATTAAAATTTAATGTAAAAAAAATAAGTCGATAATTTTAATAGTAAAAGTAGGCAACAATTATTAATTTGAACCTACTAATACGTTTCATTGTACTCATTTAGTTTCTTTTTGTTATTACATCCATAATTATAGTCGAGATATGAATATTTTTTTTAGATATTTTTATTTGTATCTTCATTCTGTTCTTATTACAAGCGCGGCATAACTGCCGCACAAATGCGGCGTCTCAGCCTGAATGTACGGGTGACCCCCGCCGCAATGTAACGTTTTTGAAAAAAAAAAATAATAATAATTTGTTTTGAGTTTTTTTGTGGCAGTATACGCGTTGTATATTTAACATTAAATAGCACAGGATGTTTTTTTTTTGTTTATGTCCACCATGGGACTTTATACACAAGTTCAAAAAAATGTGCGGCATAAATCCCGGAATTACCCTAGTAGTTGTTTTAAAGTTTTTAAAAATATTTTTTGAAAAGGTCTTTTACCTGTTTGGTCTCGACGAATATTTCGATATTCGGCAAAACTATATATTCGGCATACCGAAGAGTTTGATATTCGCTCAAACCGAATATTTGGCATACCGATAGTTTGGTATTCGTACTAACCGAATATTCAGTAGTTTTGCCGAATAGGCTGAACAGACAGAATATATACCGGATATTCGGTGCATCCCTCACTCAAAGCATGTTGTATTTATGGAGGAAGATGTTTAAGATAAAAAATATCATAGTTTTAGGATTGGAATGTAACAAAATATATAACTATATCCGCCTGTTATATATTTTTTTGAAAACATAGCGTGGTACACTAACATATACAAGGTGGTCATAATTAAAGCGAATGTAATCAGCGTTTTCTGTAGATTGAACTGAATGCGAGAGTGGAGCCAAATTTTGGATGATTAAACAAGTATGTGAACGAAGAATTCCGAGAAAAAAAATGTTCCATAATTCACTATTAGGGGGTATGTGTTGCTGTCTTTCATTTTATTTATTTATTTACTTATTACGGAATACTCCTTCACAAGTCTTTTTTAATTATCCTAGGATATTTGATTATATTACCGCAATTATATAGCGTTACAAAATATATAGCATTATGTGAGGATTGTCAGCTTAATTATGTTCATTTTGTATACTATTTATCATTTTAATTATGTAGTAATCCCTTATTAGTATAAAAAGAAACAATTTAACACAATATTAAAAATATTCCGTTTATTTTTCATATTTACAGATATAATTAACGTGAAATGACGTGATATCAAAACGAAAAATTTGTTAATATATGAAAAGATTCGCGATCGTTTGGTTCAAGTAATTCTCATTCAATTCCTAATATTAGTTCACACTCTCCATATATTTATTTATATATCTTGTTCAAATTTTCAATCGTTAATAAAATACTTATTATTCATCCTATCAATTTGAAATAAATTTTTTAAAACTTGTACTGAATGACAATTGATGTTAATAAAGATTTTTCAAATATTAATTCATTAATTATATTTTAATTAATTAATTTTAGTTTTATATATGAGACAAAAAGGCGGCCATTGGTTATTGAACAGCACTTAATGCATCTTGATATCGAATAGTGATTTTAGGCAATTACAGGTAATGCGAATATCGAATATTCGGCTAGCCGAATAGTAGCTATCAAGCCAAATATCGAATATTCGGCCTGCCGAATAATAACTTTTCGGCTGAAATCCAAATATTCGGCTCGCCGATTACTTTTAAATTTCAGAATTTGAAGGTATTAAAAAGTTAAATTTTGAAGCGATTTTAGATGATATTTAACACACATACTTCCATATTGATAAAAAAGATCTTTTTACAAGTAAATTCTACACTAAAAAAATTATGCTTTGAATTGTTTTAAAAAAGAGGATAGTTTTAAAGCTTCTTTAATTGATAAAATTTTTAATTTCATGAATTCCTCTCTGAATTAAAACAAATGAATAAACTTTTGTTGTATTCTAAAGCAAATATTTAAAAATCAAAGTGAAATTTTAAGGGAAGTGAAAGAAAAATTGTACAGTCATATAATGTTTATTTGTGAGGAAGGGACTAAAATCGTCATTATTGGTTAAATTTCTTACGTGATAATTTTCAAATAGCAAATAAAAAATGTACAAGCATTCTCTTCTATTTAAATATAATTATATTCCTAATTATTAAATATCTTTATTTATTGACAGTTAAATGTAGGGTAACTCCGGGAGAGTCGCCGCATACGGGATAGATGCCGTATCCCTTCTATTTCTTGTAATTATCGATAGATGGTCGTCAAACGCACAGTATAGGTACGCAATGAGATTATTTTAAACAGTGTCAAGCGTGAATCCAATTTCGATGTTTACTTGTAGAAATACAATCCTTAATTTGACGTAAGTGCATGATTTCACTGTCCCAACTTTTAAACACGCTACGTCTAAATACTTTTCATACACTAATTACTAAATGCATGCATGATTTCGAAGTCAAAACTAAGTGTAGCATTTGTATAGAGTACTGTGTGTATGATTACGTCATTCCCCTTAACGATGGCAGGTAACTGTGGTGGCCTGGGTCTGCACCATGCAAAATGGGATACATGCCGCACTGATATTCCTGTATACATGCCGCAGTTTCTTTTATACGGGATGATTAAGTGTCATTAACTTTTCGTTTTCTTTTTGCACAGACTACCCATGTTAGGCATGTTATCATGTTTACTAAAACCAAAGGAGAAAAATTGGAAAATAAAAATTAAGAAGGGCAGGAAAGATGCAAGTAAAGATGATAATGAAAAATTGGATTACGCGTAACGCAGACGTTCTTTGCAAACTACTCCAAAAAAGATGAAGTGTAATTGGCTTCGTTGCATCATGTGTTTAAATATAGTAACATAAAGACTGTACTTTTTCGACACTTTTTCTGCAGATTGAAGTTGATCTCTCAACCCGTTCGGGACCATAGGTGCATATAACCACCTTCATAAAGAGCTTACAAAATTTTTTTCTGGCACCAGTAGAAAAGAAAAGTAATATTTGCTTTGTTTAATTAGAGCATTTTCATGTTTATTTAAGTAAAGGTAACTTCTTTTAAAAAATTGGTACCAGCCGAATAAAATTTGTGTAAAAGCCACCGGTCCCGAAAGCATTAACAAATAAATTATGTAAACACAATTTTACATTTTTTCTTTTTCCTTTCTAATACATTGATGTTACGTTGTTGCTGAAATAACAATTAAAATTTAATGTAAAAAAAAATAAGTCGATAATTTTAATAGTAAAAGTAGGCAACAATTATTAATTTGAACGTACTAATACGTTTCATTGTACTCATTAAGTTTGTTTTTGTTATTACATCCATAATTATAGTCGAGATATGAATATTTTTTTTAGATATTTTTATTTATATCTTCATTCTGTTCTTATTACAAGCGCGGCATAACTACCGCACAAGTGCGGCGTCAAAGCCTGAATGTACGGGTGACCCGCCGCAATGTAACGTTTTTGAAAAAAAAATAATAAAAAAGATTAATAATTTGTTTTGAGTTTTTTTGTGGCAGTACACGCGTTGTATATTTAACATTAAATAGCACAGCATGATTTTTTTTTTTTTTTTTTTTTTTTTTTTTTTTTTTGTTTATGTCCATCATGGGACTTTATACTCAAGTTCAAAAAAATGTGCGGCATAAATCCCGGAATTACCCTAGTAGTTGTTTTAAAGTTTTTAAAAATATTTTTTGAAAAGTTCTTTTAACTGTTTGGTCTGGACGAATATTTCGATATTCGGCAAAACTAAATATTCGGCATACCGAAGAGTTTGATGTTCGCTCAAGCCGAATATTTGGCATACCGATAGTTTGGTATTCGTACTAACCGAATATTCAGTAGTTTTGCCGAATAGGCTGAACAGACAGAATATATACCGGATATTAGGTGCATTCCTAACTCAAAGCAAGTTGTAATTATGAAGGAAGATGTTTAAGATAAAAAAAATATCATACTTTTAGGATTGGAATGTAACAAAATATATAACTATATCCGCATATTATATAAATTTTTTGAAAACATAGCGTGGTACAATAACATATACAAGGTGGTCATAATTAAAGCGAATGTAATCAGCGTTTTCTGTAGATTGAACTGAATGCGAGAGTGGAGCCAAATTTTGGATGATTAAACAAGTATGTGAACGAAGAATTCCGAGAAAAAAAATGTTCCATAATTCACTATTAGGGGGTATGTGTTGCTGTCTTTCATTTTATTTATTTATTTACTTATTACGGAATACTTCTTTCGAAGTCTGTTTTAATTATCCTACGATATTTGGTTATATTACCGTAATTATATAGCGTTACAAAATATATAGCATTATGTGAGGATTGTCAGCTTAATTATGTTCACTATGTATACTATTTATCATCTTAATTATGTAATAATCCCTCATTAGTATAAAAATAAACAATTTAACACAATATTAAAAATATTCCGTTTATTTTTCATATTTACAGATATAATTAATGTGAAATGACGTGATATCAAAACGAAAAATTTGTTAATATATGAAAAGATTCGCGATCGTTTGGTTCAAGTAATTCTCATTCAATTCCTAATATTAGTTCACACTCTCCCTATATTTATTTATATATCTTGTTAAAATTTTCAATCGTTAATAAAATACTTATTATTCATCCTATCAAGTTGAAATAAATTTTTTAAAACTTGTACTGGATGACAATTGATGTTAATAAAGATTTTTCAAATATTAATTCATTAATTATATTTTAATTAATTAATTTTAGTTTTATATATGAGACAAAAAGGCGGCCATTGGTTATTGAACAGCACTTAATGCATCTTGATATCGAATAGTGATTTTAGGCAATTACAGGTAATGCGAATATCGAATATTCGGCTAGCCGAATAGTAGCTATCAAGCCAAATATCGAATATTCGGCCTGCCGAATAATAACTTTTCGGCTGAAATCCAAATATTCGGCTCGCCGATTACTTTTAAATTTCAGAATTTGAAGGTATTAAAAAGTTAAATTTTGAAGCGATTTTAGATGATATTTAACACACATACTTCCATATTGATAAAAAAGATCTTTTTACAAGTAAATTCTACACTAAAAAAATTATGCTTTGAATTGTTTTAAAAAAGAGGATAGTTTTAAAGCTTCTTTAATTGATAAAATTTTTAATTTCATGAATTCCTCTCTGAATTAAAACAAATGAATAAACTTTTGTTGTATTCTAAAGCAAATATTTAAAAATCAAAGTGAAATTTTAAGGGAAGTGAAAGAAAAATTGTACAGTCATATACTGTTTATTTGTGAGGAAGGGACTAAAATCGTCATTATTGGTTAAATTTCTTACGTGATAATTTTCAAATAGCAAATAAAAAATGTACAAGCATTCTCTTCTATTTAAATATAATTATATTCCTAATTATTAAATATCTTTATTTATTGACAGTTAAATGTAGGGTAACTCCGGGAGAGTCGCCGCATACGGGATAGATGCCGTATCCCTTCTATTTCTTGTAATTATCGATAGATGGTCGTCAAACGCACAGTATAGGTACGCAATGAGATTATTTTAAACAGTGTCAAGCGTGAATCCAATTTCGATGTTTACTTGTAGAAATACAATCCTTAATTTGACGTAAGTGCATGATTTCACTGTCCCAACTTTTAAACACGCTACGTCTAAATACTTTTCATACACTAATTACTAAATGCATGCATGATTTCGAAGTCAAAACTAAGTGTAGCATTTGTATAGAGTACTGTGTGTATGATTACGTCATTCCCCTTAACGATGGCAGGTAACTGTGGTGGCCTGGGTCTGCACCATGCAAAATGGGATACATGCCGCACTGATATTCCTGTATACATGCCGCAGTTTCTTTTATACGGGATGATTAAGTGTCATTAACTTTTCGTTTTCTTTTTGCACAGACTACCCATGTTAGGCATGTTATCATGTTTACTAAAACCAAAGGAGAAAAATTGGAAAATAAAAATTAAGAAGGGCAGGAAAGATGCAAGTAAAGATGATAATGAAAAATTGGATTACGCGTAACGCAGACGTTCTTTGCAAACTACTCCAAAAAAGATGAAGTGTAATTGGCTTCGTTGCATCATGTGTTTAAATATAGTAACATAAAGACTGTACTTTTTCGACACTTTTTCTGCAGATTGAAGTTGATCTCTCAACCCGTTCGGGACCATAGGTGCATATAACCACCTTCATAAAGAGCTTACAAAATTTTTTTCTGGCACCAGTAGAAAAGAAAAGTAATATTTGCTTTGTTTAATTAGAGCATTTTCATGTTTATTTAAGTAAAGGTAACTTCTTTTAAAAAATTGGTACCAGCCGAATAAAATTTGTGTAAAAGCCACCGGTCCCGAAAGCATTAACAAATAAATTATGTAAACACAATTTTACATTTTTTCTTTTTCCTTTCTAATACATTGATGTTACGTTGTTGCTGAAATAACAATTAAAATTTAATGTAAAAAAAATAAGTCGATAATTTTAATAGTAAAAGTAGGCAACAATTATTAATTTGAACGTACTAATACGTTTCATTGTACTCATTTAGTTTGTTTTTGTTATTACATCCATAATTATAGTCGAGATATGAATATTTTTTTTAGATATTTTTATTTATATCTTCATTCTGTTCTTATTACAAGCGCGGCATAACTACCGCACAAGTGCGGCGTCAAAGCCTGAATGTACGGGTGACCCGCCGCAATGTAACGTTTTTGAAAAAAAAATAATAAAAAAGATTAATAATTTGTTTTGAGTTTTTTTGTGGCAGTACACGCGTTGTATATTTAACATTAAATAGCACAGCATGATTTTTTTTTTTTTTTTTTTTTTTTTTTTGTTTATGTCCATCATGGGACTTTATACTCAAGTTCAAAAAAATGTGCGGCATAAATCCCGGAATTACCCTAGTAGTTGTTTTAAAGTTTTTAAAAATATTTTTTGAAAAGTTCTTTTAACTGTTTGGTCTGGACGAATATTTCGATATTCGGCAAAACTAAATATTCGGCATACCGAAGAGTTTGATATTCGCTCAAGCCGAATATTTGGCATACCGATAGTTTGGTATTCGTACTAACCGAATATTCAGTAGTTTTGCCGAATAGGCTGAACAGACAGAATATATACCGGATATTAGGTGCATTCCTAACTCAAAGCAAGTTGTAATTATGAAGGAAGATGTTTAAGATAAAAAAAAATCATACTTTTAGGATTGGAATGTAACAAAATATATAACTATATCCGCATATTATATAAATTTTTTGAAAACATAGCGTGGTACAATAACATATACAAGGTGGTCATAATTAAAGCGAATGTAATCAGCGTTTTCTGTAGATTGAACTGAATGCGAGAGTGGAGCCAAATTTTGGATGATTAAACAAGTATGTGAACGAAGAATTCCGAGAAAAAAAAATGTTCCATAATTCATTATTAGGGGGTATGTGTTGCTGTCTTTCATTTTATTTATTTATTTACTTATTACGGAATACTTCTTTCGAAGTCTGTTTTAATTATCCTACGATATTTGGTTATATTACCGTAATTATATAGCGTTACAAAATATATAGCATTATGTGAGGATTGTCAGCTTAATTATGTTCACTATGTATACTATTTATCATTTTAATTATGTAATAATCCCTCATTAGTATAAAAATAAACAATTTAACACAATATTAAAAATATTCCGTTTATTTTTCATATTTACAGATATAATTAATGTGAAATGACGTGATATCAAAACGAAAAATTTGTTAATATATGAAAAGATTCGCGATCGTTTGGTTCAAGTAATTCTCATTCAATTCCTAATATTAGTTCACACTCTCCCTATATTTATTTATATATCTTGTTCAAATTTTCAATCGTTAATAAAATACTTATTATTCATCCTATCAAGTTGAAATAAATTTTTTAAAACTTGTACTGGATGACAATTAATGTTAATACAGATTTTTCAAATATTAATTCATTAATTAAATTTTAATTAATTAATTTTAGTTTTATATAGGAGACAAAATGGCGGCCATTGGTTATTGAACAGCATTTAATGCATCTTCATATCTATAAGGGGATTACCATAGGGGGGACCTTGTTCTATCGCCAAATACCATCAAGTCTGTCGCCAACTTGGTGATATCTCTAATATTTCCCCAAATTCCCATACACTTCCATTGTAAACCTACTTGCTTATAGAAAATCAACAAATTGCGATATTTTTATGCAACAAAAACTATATTAGCTTAATGGATTATACATTATTTTTCTTTGAATACCTAAGTAGGAATTGACTTTTAAAACAAAATTTTATATTACTTGTTTTTTATTATTTTTTGCAATTTTTGCGTGTCTTGCAAAGTGTAGAGTTAGATCCTGAAATAATTATGAATTATTTAAAATATTTCTGCAGATGCTGCTAGTGTGCTTTCTAAATACCTCTAAAGTAAAATTTTAATCACGCTTTTCTGAATTCGGTTTTTAAAACACAGGTCAGCACATGTTTGAACAGATAAAATAAATATAAAATATTAACCAGGTTTGATTATTAATAATTTCATAAAGTCCATGATCCTATTTAGTATTAAAAAAGTGACTGTCAAATATCTTCTTAAAGACTTTAAAAAATAAATAAAGGCGATATTCCTCGAAAATTTATAGCCTTTCATAACTCGCATACTCATTTTTGTTTCAGATGTGTCTACGTGACACAACCCTGTATCAGTGGCGCACCCAGGGAGGGGCGGTAGGGGACCCAGCCCCCTCCCCCCACAAAAAAAGAAAAAAAGGGAGAAAACACTAGGAAAATATCTAAATATTTACGAGACCAAAGTTAATTTTTGTGTGTGTGTGTGAGCGTTTGTGTAAAAAGTTAATTGTCGCCCTATAAATACGCGGTCTTTCCAGCCAATTTCAAAGGTGCACAACTAGAGAAACGCGTTTGCTTGAGACCACATTTCTATATATCATTTGTGACTCAGATAACACGGCTGGATACTCTTATAGGTATTGTGAAAAAAACTACAATATTACCATGCAGTTAAAAAAAACAGACTTCAACCTTTTTTTCCGCCATTATTGCATGCAGTTTTAGAAAACTTTTTTATAATGCGAGAATGAAAACAGAAAGTTACCAAGAAAGTTGTCACTGCCAAAAAATGACATACTTTTGGTGATTAAAGCTGAATCATGTTTATTTCAAGTTTCTTCCGGTCGAAAAATTGAGATCCAGCGTCTACATTTAGAATGGTCCAGATGTAATATAGTGAACTTTGGTTTGGATCATTATAGTGCAAAATCCTCACTTGTTTCGTTGCATCCTTATCCATTCCTTTTCCTTTTGCTTTTACTTGGAATACTAAACAGAGTCATATTCGAGTACACAAAAGTTACACATTTTTTTTTTTTTTTTTTTGTATTTTACATTTCTATTTTGCAGTGACTTTATTGACAATCATATATCAATCTTCAAAGTAGTTTTTCAGCTGTTATAAGTAATCTGCATGGAAACTCTTCAGTGACATTTGCAAATTAAATTTGTGAAATACTTATTTTATTTTTATTTATTTATTTATTTATTTATTTTGTAGATTTTTTCTTCACATCATTGCTGAAAAACGTAAACAGGGTAGTTTATTGAAATTGAAATATTTCAAAATATAAAAAAGGATGATTTAAATGCTAGTAGTAATGACGTTATTAACACTATAAATACCGATTTGGATTCGATTTCCCTAGTCGCAAATCAATCAAAGCCTTTGAATAACCTTGAAGAATGGTATTTCCTTAGGTGATAGCAATTATCAAGACATCGTATTGTTCAAAGAACAAACATTCCATACAGACGATAATTTAAATGTTATGAAAAAGTTGTGGGAATCAGAAATAAATTTTCATTTTCCCGCAACCTATGTTCCAGGTGCAAATCACAAACAAAGTTTTCAATGCATGTGGTTTAAAAAATATACTTGGCTTGTGTAATATCAAGTTGAAAATAGTGCACGTTTTAAATATTGCGTATTTTTTGCACCTCCTAACATTGAAAAATCAAAATCAGAAGTAGCTGGGTAGTTGGACACGCAAGGTTATAAAAATTGGAAGAAAGTCATTAAGAAATTTGATAATCAACAAAGAAAAAATCAAAACAAACAACAACAATAACAAAAATCACGTCTGGTCTATTATAACTTACGAAAAACTACAGAAAATTCGAGATAGAAAATATATTTCAGTCGGTCAACAAATTGATATGGGTCAGGCATCACAAGCTGCAGTAAATCAGAACCGATCAGAGCCGATTATTAAAACTGCAATTTTATGCGATTGACCAGGAGGCAATCGCCAATGAAGGCAACGTTCTAACTTTACTAAGAACAAGAGTCGATGCGGGAGATGACCTTTTAATCGCCTGAAATTTCGTTGATGGTTTTGTGGCTCACTTAAATACTATTTGTAAAGTGCCAGATATTTCTTTTAAGGATATTTATGACTAAGTTTGTTTGAAAGTCAATAACATTCATATTGACATTAAAATTCCAAAAAATGCATCAAAACAAACAGAAAGATTTAATGATCCAGCCGATTCTATTGAAGAGCATTTCAGGACAAATATTTTTATTCTATACGTTGATCAAACGTTTACAGATCTTAATGAACGTTTCACTCGGCACGGCAACATTTTGAATTTTTCCCCCTACATAATGAAAAAAAATTGCTCCAACAGCAAGTGAACTGAAAGATTTTCGTCAATTGAGTGAATTTTGTGTGAACAATTTGCTTTCTACAAATTCTGAAATTTTGAATGCCGAATTTCAATTCAGCTACAGAAGTTTTGAAAAATAGTTTTCAATAACTCGATGCAAAAATGCCATTGAAGCAGTTTCGAAATGAGACAAAATGTTGTACCCCAACATCTATAAATACCTAAAGATATTTGCTACGCTTGCCGTTACAACTTGTCTCTGCGAAAGGTGATTTTTGACATTACACATTTTTAGAACTTACTTAAGATCCACAATGACAGAATCAAGATTAAATGGGCTGGCTTTGTTATATATACACAGAGAGATTAATGTAACTGCGAGTGAAGTAATTCAGAACTTTGTAATAAAAAAGAAATAGATGCTATTGTGTAACAAAATTTTTAATTGAATTTTATTGAATTTTTGAAATAATTTTTTTATTCGTTTAACTCGGACCCATAGTCGGCTAAACCACGGGGGCAGTAGAGGCATCTACCCTTCCCACGACTAGAGACTATGCCTCTACAAGAATTTACTGTCATGCTCCACAAGATATTAAATTCTCTATTATTTTATTAATTCCCATACAATTCTGAGTGACGAGTTAAATTTATATGAAATAGCCCAGAAATTTGCATCCAATAATTCATCTCGTCAAGGCTATTTTGGATATTTTTCTTAAACTACAATATGTCTGACAAGTAGACAGATATAAATAAGAAATTCTATAAATGTTTATTTATGAGCCCTTTAAATGTTTAACTTCTGCACATTCTAAAATTAGTAATTTTTTAAATTATTAATTAAATTAAATTTTAAGTATAATAATTTTAATTTTCATTAAAATAAATAATAAATTAATTTATACTGAATTAATTACGGTAATTTTATGATTAATTAGTGTCTCTTTGTAATTTCCTACGGTAATCAAAACTAGAGAAATTTTGCCCCCACTAAACTTATTTTGTTTCTCCGCCAATGTTTGGCCCCCTCCAAGATAAAATCGTGGGTGCGCAACTGCCCTGCATACCATAAAGTCCGACATGCTTCCTATTCGCATAAGGAATTAACCAACAGATTTTTTATTTTAGAACCATAAACTGTCAAAATAGATAAGAATATATATGGTATATGAGGAAAACCTAACTTAATTGTAATAGGACTTCGTTGAGAAAAGGAATTCTTAAAAATTGTCTACTATTAGATTTTTCAAAGCGGAATCATCCCTTAAATTCAATGAAAACTAGTATGCTGTGGCCATCACAAAACTTTCTTCTACATAAATCACGTCAATATGATTTAAATAGTACATGAAATTACATCAATTTAGCTCCAATTCATATCAAAGAAAAATCTGAATTTGAAGTTTGATGAAAATTCGTCCATTAGTTATTGAGATAGAACTATAGTGGAAATTCTGAAAAATGCAGTATAGCAGCCTCATCTGTTGAACGTTTTGCACCAAAACATAAGCAGCACTAATTCATATCAAGGTATGCCTGAATCTGAAATTTGATGAAAATCAAAGCATTAGTTCTTGAGATAGAGCTATTGGGGAAATCGCAAAAAATGCAGCATAGCAGCGCCACCAATTAAGAGATTTACACCAAAATGTATAAAACGTCAATTCATGTCAAGGACTAACTGAAATTGAAGTTTGATGAAAATCCGCGCATTAGTTCTGGAGATTGAGATATTGTGGAAATCGCAAAATTATGCAGCATAGCAGCGCCACCTGTTCAGCGATTTACACCAAAATTTATAAAATGTAATATCGAGTCAAGAGCTAACTAAATCTGAAATTTGATGAAAATCCGTTCATTAGTTCTTGAGATAGAGCTATTGCAATAATCGTGAAAAATGCACAACCTCACCTGTTGGTCGATTTACATAAAAAAATCAATCAGCACCAACTTATATCAGGGAATAACTGAATATTTTTTTTTATTAAATTCAGTAAATTAGCTCTTGAGATAGAGATCCCACAACGTTTATGTCACACACAGACAGGCATACTCACAGACTCATAGACAGACATTTTGTAAAAACGTGTTTTTCGGAATCTCTGAATCCTAAAACGTGTAAATCCGTCGAAAACCGAATGTATAAAATTTTCACGAATCCAATACTTTCTTCTTGTAAAGATAGAAGAAAGTATTTACAATCAAAGTCAACCAACAAATCTCAAGATGACGCCAATCGGAAAATGCACCCTTGGGAAAAGTAGGATAGCAGAAAGAAGGAAGAGAGAGAAAGAACACATTATGTGAAATCAAAATGAAAAATTTATTGATATATAAAAAGATTCAATATTCTGGGATCCAAAAAATTCTTATTTTTAATATTTTTCGCAATTTTTACATGTGTGGTAGTGTGTAGAATTAGCTCTTGAAAGAATTATGAATAACTTATTTATGTAGTTTCTGTTTTTCGAACACAACATTGCGCTCTTTAAATATTCATAAAGTAAAACTTTACACTCGCTTTTTCGAAAATTGCGTTTTTCAAAACACAGTTCAGCATATATTTCAACCGTTCATATGATTATAAAATATTAATCCTGTTTGATGAATAACAATTTTTTAAAGACCACGAATTTTTTTAGTATTATAAAAGTGACTGTTGAATATCTTCTTAAAGACATTAAAAAATAAACAAAGACGATATCCGTAGATTGATTTCGAAGAACACTTTTGTTTTTTGGAGAACATTTTTAATCCATGACTCCTCGAATTAATTGGCTTTCATAACCCGTAAATATATATTTTTTTGTTTCAAATGAATCTATGTGACACAACCCTGCATTCCATAAAGTCGAACAGGCTTCGTATTCGCATAAGGAATTCGCCAACTGATTTTATATGTTACACTCCATAAACTGTCAAAATAGATAGAAATGTGTATGGTATATGAGAAAAATCTAGATTAATTGTAATGAGTCTTCATTCAGAAAAGAAATTCTTAAAATATGCATACTTCTTGGCAATACATTGCGAAATCATACCTTAAAAGCAACCAAAAAACCATAGCAGAAATGAGGAAGGGACAGAAAAAGAACATAATGTACTGTTATTTAAAGTTAGAAGTGAATATATTTGATCCTCCCCATTAATGGTGATTGCTGTCAAGATTGTGGTCACAAGAAGGATATTCTTTACAAGAGAATAAGGATAGAAATTTTCTTAAAACTGAGGTTAATATTTTTTGTTGGAAAAATATGGAATGGAATCCAATGACAGGTCACATTGTTTATATATATGGTGGTCATAATGAAACTTTAAGGATGTATGAATCTGAATCTCGGATCAACCAATCGAAAGCTGAAATATAGTTATTTGAAGAACTTTCATGTTTGTGCAACCTAGTATATGATTTTCTGTATTTTTGGTACCGTAAGATGCGGTTACTTTGTGACACATTTTGAAGTTTTAATCGCATCAGCCGGTCTGTTTTATAAGTAACCGAATACTGACTATTGATAAATGTTCACTACTTGATCCTTTTGCTATATAACAATGTATTGCGCCAATCGTAATCTTTAATATTAACACAGAAAATTTAGGTCTAAAGATGCCACAAAGTTGCTCCATCAGGTGGAGTTACTTTGTGACAGGTATGATTTTGTTTTGAATGCAAGAGAAAGAATTCGTGAATCATTTCTTCTCAGAAAATTATGTTTTATTAAACAATTTAAACTGCGAAAATGCTATTTAAATGTCGCTAATTTTTCTCATTTATCTACTCCCGCTTTGCTGCAAAGATTTGAATAGCGTTTTGCAGTTTCCTTTTTACACACACATCACATTTTTAATCATAATGACGCTTTCATAGTAATTCATACACATACTATCTCTTAAAATATAACATATCCTATTTATTTTGATATTTCGAATTTTACAATTAAACAATTTAATGTTGGAATTGTTTTTGAAGTCATACAAAATAAAAGAACTGCACAATGTAATGGCTATTAAATAATAAGAAAAAAATAGTTACAAGACAAACGGTGAATAATAAAATGAGGAAACATTAAACTAGAAATAAAAAATTTGTTTTAATTTTTCGAAAATAATAGTCTACAAAATATACGAAATAATAATAATAATATTATTATTTGTTTTCCTATCGAGCCAAAAATAAATAAAACTTCAAAATTGGTTTTATCAAAATCCCTAATATCCTGACACTCACTGTTTTTTCCTAACACCCGTTCCCTTGAAGAGAAATGAATGGTTTCGGAATAAAATCTCTCTCTTCGGTTGATGAGGAAAAATTATACGGGATACAGTACATCTGAAATGTACCGTATCCCGTTTGAAACGTATTCAGAACTTTCCCTAGTACCAAAATTTAACGAAAGACTTTGAAACCTTTCTGGAAGATTGCGCCTCTCTCTTTGTTCTTTTCCTTCCGATGCCAATTTTCTCCTCTCTGCTGTCGCTATACACAGTAGCCCCGTCGCTTCCTCTGGCTTTTAGTACATCTGCACTAATGCTTCAGTCCGGCGGGACATTGAACTTTTTGTATCTTTAGTGACTTGATTTTTTTTTCTGTCCTATTCTTGTTCAACACTTCCAAGAACACTTTCCCCACGTGTGTCGTCATCGAATACAAGTTTCTTTCGTGGACTGCTTTTGTAAGCTGTTCCAAAATTGTGTTTCTATTTAGTGGATAAATTCCGATCGCCCGAAATCCCGACTTCAGATTGTTTTTTATATGAGCTCTTTTGGAAGACGCGGAAATTCGTCCTTTGATACGGTTTGCGCATCTACTACCTGAGATATTTTTTCCAACTTGACAACATTCCTCTTCAACGGGATTTTAAAGAACGGAAACAGGCCACATCAAGTGCCTGCAGCAGATGAATCGAATTTGGAGGAAATGAAGACGAACTTTTTTTTTTCAAAAAGACGTGGTAATTCTAGTCTTATATGACAGCTTAACTTGTCATCACTGATTGTCTTTGCATTATCTTGCTTTCAACAAAAAATACATGTTTAATTTTTAAACGGTAACCTTGTGGGGCTAATTTACGAGAGAGTCGATGCGTCACAAAGTATTGTCAGTATTTTGATTATGCTGCTATATCTCACTGAAATATCACTTGACAAAAATTATATTAATCCACATTCTAAATGACACGATAATAACAAAAACATTTTGCCTGTGTTAGGTGATTCTCATATGTTTTAGGCTTCATTACACAGAGTTTCCGGTTTTCGAAACAGCAACGGAGGAGCAGGTTACAACCTTACATCGGCCACAGAGAACAAGCGAGGTGTTAGAGCTTCGGGCAATCTTCGTTAGGTGATTTGGCACACCGTACTAGGAGGTGACATTGCTATTTGCTTTTGTGCCATCGCGGAAGGAGCAGGAGATTCAAAATACCAAAACTAGATCAGGTGTCACAAAGTATGCTAAGTATGCAAAGTATGATCTTACGGTATGCTAAATAGAATAAAACTAATACACGTTGATAGAAAAAAAAGTTTACTTAGAGAAAGGTTTTATTTATATTAGACAGATGAAGTTATTTTATATCAAACAGTAGAAAATTAAGAATAAAAAGGTGAATAAACAACCAACAGTGAGGTTGAAAGCCGCATTGTTCAACAGCCAAGTTCTTGAAAGGAAAGAAAGTGTCTAAAAGCAGCCTTTTTGTAAAGAACAATTATTAATGGGTTTAATAGTGCGCATGTGTAGAAATAATCTACTCACTGAAACGGATATGTATGTGTTTTAATAAAATATTCATCTGTGTGTTTTTGTTAAAAGCCAGTTCGTACCATGACAAAAAAATAAAAATAAAAAAAGGAGATACGTGAGTTTCTAATAGCGAAAAATAGTTATTTGGCATAAAAAAGGACAATATTAATTATATTTATTAATCAATGAGAAGTAGAAAAATAACATTTATTTTGATTTATTTTGAACGTAATGACGAAAGATATTTTTAATTTTAGAAATGTACATTTTGCGTTACAAGAAATGTACGACAGTAAATGAAATAGCAAAACGAAAACATGTATTACCCGTCCAAAAATTGGAACTGTCAGGCAATGAATACCAAGATAACACCTATTGGAAGTAACTATTGTCGTGTTTCATGCAAAAGAAATGCGCATGGGACATTTTAAAATATGACAATCATTCGTTATTTTAAAAATTTAAAAATTGAATAATTTATTTTTTTTATTATTTTATCACCAAATTTTGAATATATCTATTTGAGCTTGCCATTAACAAGTCTGCCAATTTTCAAATGAATCCATTGGAAATAGAAGGATTTGGTTTTTAATATACACTGTCCCGGAATTGTTGCTATGAACCTGCACAATCTACGCGGAGAAACTTGAATGCTAATGTTAATACTGTGGGAAGAATATTTACAGATTTCTCGCTCGTATTTCATTATATTTAAAGGATTTTTCTTTTGCATAGAATACCTAGTTCGATAATTTCTATTGTGCGTTTGTAACTTTTCGATTTTTGTCATAATTTATTTTGTAATTTTTAATGGAGATAGTTTCATTTTCAGAACTGCTCTAACCGGACCATAACTATCCCCAAATAAACAAAAAGTGTAACGAAAATCGAAAAAAGACAAGAGTCATCAAGCTCAGACATCCTATGCAAATATATAGATATAAATATTAAAATGCGAGCAACAAATCGGTAAGTAATCCTCCCACAGCATTAACATTAGCTTAAGCGTTTCTTTCCTTGACTAGTGTAAGCTCTTAAGATTTCCATATTAAAAAAAAAAAAAAAAAAAAAAAAAAAAAAAAAAAAAAAAAAAAAAAAACAAGAAAAAAAACATATCAAGTCTTCACTATATTGATCATAGTGTGATATACATGTCCGTTATCTGTTAAAGGGTTTGAAATTATATAGTGAATGATGCATTGATGGAAATTTTGCATTAAAAAATATTAGCGTTCATCATGTCATCACGGGCATCATAATTTTAAAATTATATGTAAAAAAAGAAAGATAAAGTGCTCACAACAAACATAAAATAATCCATTTAAATGTGCTATTTGTCGCTTGAAAAGGAAGTTTTAAAAAAAGTAAAAGCGTAAACAATCTATGTAAAACAAAAATAATAATAACTCCGACAAATATTAGAAGTGATAGATATTAATCTGAATATCAGGTTTTGTATAGGATGATATTATTTTTGCACTATTAGAGAGGATGCTTGAAATTATTTTCTTATTAAAATAGATTCAGATAATTTTATTTCACAAACACTCCTTAGGTCACACATTAAAGGAATATTCCTATTCAGGACAGTGACTAAAAATGTGTCATGAAATCAGGAAATGGTAGCCAAAATCTGGGAACACTTCATTCAATAAATTTCAAGATCACGTCAATTGCAAAGCGCTTTCTTGCGAGAGAATAGATAACAGAAGTGAAGAAAGAGAAACCTTAAATAGGATGTTGTTTCAAGTAAGAACTGAATGTTTGTGATTGTCGGCATTGATGACAAATGCAGTTGAAATGGGGGTGGGGAACGAGGTGAATGCTCTTTCCAAAGGATGGATAGACTGAAGAGAAAACATTCTTTAAGTGTTAAGTCACTGAAACTGATGACATAAAACATTTCTTGATAAGAAATAAACAAGAAAGTGTATTGCTCTTGATGGTGATATACACTTGTATTATATTGGTATGACTGGAAAGCTTTTCAAAATGGAATCAAGATATACATTAACTATGATAGAGATGTCGCTGTTTAGAACAGGTATGTATGGAATATTCTAACTACACTGATTTGTTGCATTTTGTCATTTCGAAATTTTGTGGTCTTTGCCCAATAAGTATATTTTTGTTCGTAGAATTAATTTAGTAATTATTAGTTATATGTACATGAAAAATGAATTACTTGTTATTACTTGTTAGCAAAAATAAAGTATAAATTACTACAGAGACAAACGAACATTGTAAAATGAAGTCAAATTGCAACAAAATGTATTTTGATTTATTAACAGTGATGGAACAGAGGCGCAGCAGTTCGGCGTTTGTTACCACTGAATTTTAATAGTATTATCCGCCTTGAAAAGTCTCAAAAATTCTATCCTGAAATAAAACGAAGAATACTAATAAAATTTAGCGATATAAGTTAATTCTCTGCCGCTACACTGTTGCTTCACTGTATTAAATATATATATATATATATATATAACAATTAGTAGCTTCAGAAGTGTCACTACAAATATCTTATTTTGTTCTCAAGATAATGTGTAAAATAAAGGAAAACCATTGAAACTTGTTAAATCTCCTATCATGTCTTTAAGATTTACGGATTTCAAAATAAACAAAACACTGTACAAAGTTTTACTTTCATGTAGGGGATACTGGGGATGAAAGAGCCACTCAAAATTTGAGGACGAAAATAAAATGCAGAAATTTTCAACTTTGGTTCAATCGATGGCGATACATGTTCTGTATTAATAATCCTTAAAACGGACGTCAGCAATTGTAGCGTTGGAGGTGGTGAAAGCAAAACTTGTTTTTGATATAAAAAAGTAAATTTTGATCTTGCTTTTCTTTTTTTGTCTAAAAAATTAATATTTTGTTTAGCATTATAATATTTATGTTATTTAGCACTATAAAGTATGTACTTTATATGAATACCAGTATAGTTTGTTAGCTAAAATACTGACATGTATTAATACATTTTTTATTTAGCTAGGTGGGTATGGGGTTGAAAGGGACAGTAACTGAGGGGTTGAAAGGGACAGTAACTGAGGGGTTGAAAGGGACACGTCCCTTTCAATCCCTTGTATTTTATTATTATTTAAACAAAATATTATTTATGTTTTGTAAAATTTAAGTTACGGTTAAAGTTTTTTATGCAGAAAGAATGAATGCATTACTATGTAGAACAAAAATATGCAACTATTACAATAACATATACCTACAATTTTATTATTTTTTCATTTCCAAAAATTATCAAAAAGTCAATATACTTCAAAAATATAAAAGGAAATTTTAGAAAAATCGAATTAAGAAATTGTGTGTGCTGTATCTGAAGAAGAGGACAATGGAGTGTCTGTTAGATCAGCAGCTAAAGCTTACGGCATTGAAAAGTCCTGTTTAGAAAGAATTGTTCTAAGCTTCAAATTGGCTCTAAGCATCTAATATGAAGTATGGTTTAACAATTGTGCATATGAGTAATCAATTTCTTTGAATTCTCGAAATATGTCCCTGTCTTAGGAAACAAGCAAGCAAGCTGGAAATAATTGGTTCCAAGATTTTAATCAACAAAATTCATTACTTTCTCTTACGAAAACCTATAGCCATTAGTTTAACAAGAAGTACAAGTTTCAACAAAGTTAATGTTGATATTTTTTAAACACCTTTAGTCAGTTATGAATCGCTAAAAATTCACACGGAATATAATATATAACTGTGTTGAAACAGGTTTAATGACAGATCACAAGCCTTCAAATGTAGTAGCAGAAGGTGGTGAAAGCAATTTTCTGACGTAACATCAGCTGAACGTGGTAAGCTTGTCACACTTTAGTTTCTGCATCAGGTAACTCTGTTCAGCTGAATTCGTTTTCCCTAGGAAGAATTACAAAGCGTTCATGCTCGGTGCTGCCCCATATCAAAGGCTTGGACTTGCTCATCAAAGTTGGTGGATGACCGCAGAATTTTTTTAAATCATTAGCTTAATATTCTAGTTGTTCCAAAACTGATCATACTCTTCTCTTATTTGATAATCATGAAAGCAATACAAATATTAAGGCAATAAAATTTGCGAAAGGTAATGGAATAATTATGGTAACATTCCTGTCGAACTTTATCCACAAACTCCTGAAAAACACCAGAATTAATTCGAAGTACATTTTTTCAGAAAAAAGGATTAAAAGCACTTTGTATTTACTGATACTATTCACATAAATGACAAGAATATCAATGATATTGTGATGAAGTTACCTAAATCCGTAACTGGTGGTGAGACAGGTAGAGCTAAATCTTTCTTAAAATTTTTGATTTAAAGTTGTTTTTTGTGAAGTAGACCTAAACAAGTTTTTTTCTTGTTTTTGTTTATCATATGTTGCAATATATTTTATTTTTATTTGTGTATTATTATCTTTTATTTTTGACTAATGTAATTGAAATAAAACGAAAAAAAAATTCATAAAATTGTTTTATTTATGTGTGTTGTCTCTTTCAACCTCGCACAGTGTCCCTTCCATACCCACAATGGCGTTAAAAGGGACATTTCTCCCAATTTATAAAAATGCGTACAAGTTTTAAATTACTGTATTTGAGGATAAACGGTTTTACTAGTATTAAAGCAAAGGTTTTAGACGAGAATTAGGCGCAATCATGATAATGACATATCTTAATGTCATTATTTTATAAGCTTATAAAGATAAAATGTCCCTTTCATCCCCACTCTCCCCTACATGCTCATTATTTCTTAGGATAAAAAAAAGGTAATTTATGTTAACAGACATAGTAAGAGAATATATGGCCCGAAACATTATATTAGGAAATTATTATAAAGGATAAAAATATCGATTATGTCGCATTTTAGCAATATTTCTTCATTATATTTCAGTATTTTGGAAAGGATAGACTTTGCAAAATTTCTGAATTTTTTGTTTGCATTCTGTAATATTTGGAGATTTTATGTATTTAGATGAGCAATATGTTATATATTACAACATTTCAAAACTTAAATATTTTATACTCAAACATATAAATAATTTTGAATAACGTGAAATTGAAATATTTCATTAAAATTTTATTTATATCAATAAAACTGTTATCTAATGAAATATAAATTGCATTGTCACAAGCACTATTTCAAGTAAGGAGTTCTCATGAAGAAATAATCTAATCTATATGATCGTCAATATTGATCGATTCTGTGGAGATGAGAGTCACAAAGCGAAAGTGCGTTTCAAGGATATGGCTGAACTAAAGAAGAGACATTCTTACGTGTTAAGTAAACTGAACAAATGTTAGTAAATAAACAACCAAAATAAACATGTCATTTTATCGTACTTCGTTTTGATATATATTTGCATGAATTCTGACGAAAAAAAATACATTTTGATATAAAAGACAGAATGCGATATTAGTACTGTTGAGAGGATTGAACTTACTGCTTGTATATTGAGAAGCGAATAGACAACCTGATATGAGACCGAATAGGAAAATGGATGATTTTGGAGCTTTTAATATTTCATCATAACTTCAAAAGTTAAACTTTAAAAAAAAGATATATTTTTGATAATTTTGGCATTTTTCACCCTAGAGTTGATGCATTGCTTACTTCCTCTATGGTCCTATACATTTAGATTTGGCAATTTTAACTATTGTACTCATGATGGGGCTTTACAGGCTCCAACATTGCGTTCTTTCTATATACTTTAAGTACCATATTTTCATTTATGCTCTTATCAAAATATCTATTGGTTTTATAAAACATTATTAGAACTCAAAAACATTCAGACATGGAAATCAGTACACAATAATAATACTATAGAACCTGATAAGATATCAAATAAACATATGGAAGATAAAAAGGCAGGCAGCTGTTTCGGTTCTTTTGACATTTTATCATCACTTGAATAGTTAAACTTAAAAAAAAAAAAAAAAAAAGATACATGTTTGATAATTTTAGTATTTTTCACACATGGCCACATGTTGCAGTTCTTCCTTCCTTTATGTTCCTACCCAATTAGATTTGGTAATTGTAACCATTGTGCTGATGATGGAGCTTTAGAGGCACCAAAATAGCTGTCTGAACTGTTTTATTTCCATATTTTTATTTATGCTCTTACCACTTTGTATATTGGTTTTATAAAATATTTTTATAGAAATCAAAACATTCAAACATTGAAATCAATATAGAGATATTTTTCATTATAAACACATTCCTATTTTAGAATTTAAGTATATCAAAGATTTTAAAAGTATAGATCCGTTGTATTTACTTTATCGGTGTAAGATTAGCGTGATTGTATAAGTCGTAAGTAAATTGACAAGAAAACTCTCTACATATATTTATTCTTCTCATGAGGAATTCATCACTGACTAGACACATTTACATGAGATATATTTTAATCACTGCATTATTATCAAAGATACGTAACAATTATCGTACTAGGAATGTGGTATAATAAATATCCTCAATAATGTAAAATAACAAACTCAAAGGTTTAATTAATAGATACACGATATCATATATATACACAAAACACAACATGAGGAACTTGATTGAAATCGCAAGATAATCATGTGGCAATTTTATCGTAAAGGACGATTAGTTTTACTTTATCAAGAAGATCTTAAACCAGTTATATGCCAAACAAAGGGTTTATGTCAGACATTCTGGTGAATTCAAGTATTCATATGTGCGAATGTGTTATATAATCTATGTTTAATGTTTGTCGTGATCAAATCATCGTATTAATTATTCGAATAAGTAATAAATGCTGTATAGAATTTGAAAGTGTATTCATGTGTGTGACAGATGTTGTTATAAGTCTAGTCAATATTGAAATAATTATTAGACAAATCCTACAGAATTTGCAGAAATTTACAGAAATACCCACTTGTGGTCAGCTAAGCATGAGATATTTGATAGCGCGATAGAAAAAACCATCTCCAAATAAAATGAAATGTCTTTAAACTTCTATGAAATTTTTCATTCCCCCATAATAAAACAAAATAAAATAAAATAAAATAACACTATTCCTATTACTACATCAATTTTCTATTTATAATTTTTTGCCGATTATTTAAATACAAAGCTACTTTCGAAACTATCTAGCTGAATATGCTGAAAATATATATATTTTTTTTAATTCTATTCCGTACCAGTGGATCCACGTCTGGATACATGTTCATTCATTATTCTATTGTTGCTGCTAAAAACAGTATAGCAGGAATATATGTTTGTGTATAGCTGGTATTATGAGAAATGTTGTAAAGTGTTTAATTTTCTCTCCGCAGTAGAGACATCTCATTTTTCTGAAAACTACTACATGATATTTTAAATCTAAATGCCCAAAAAACTGATTTTACATGTAAACTTCATATACATATGCTGGTACGGAAGGGGTTAAAAATTTAAAGATTTTTCAAATGTTATACGAGTAGAAGTTGTTCGAAGGTTTTACTAATATTTAAAAAAATTGGCTTAGTAATAAAAATAAGGTGAAAGATCTAAAATTTAGTTATTAATAAACGTTTAAGTGCGAGTATTACTCGCACTCAGAGGATTCCGTACAATAAATATATGAATTATTAACAGTATTATTAAAAGTGTCCGATGCTAAAAAATAATAAGACTTTGTGAAAAGCTATACAACGCAGGGTTTTGGTATAGCTGTATATACTAGAAAAGTATGAATGGATGTACGATAAAAGTTCAAAGAGACATGAAGACTAAATAATATCAACTATTTCTATTCTGTATAACTCTTTTTTTTTAATCTTATCCTAACCTGTTTATGATGAACTTATTTCGGTACTGACAATAAAAGTAATGCACATTTAAACTTTATTTGACATTTCATAAAACTAAATTCAGCGTAGTAATAATTTTTTCTTTTTACAGTGTAGCTAAAATAAATCCCTTGTTCAAAGTATAAAATTTGAATTCTGCTAAACGAGCTTCGAAAGGAGGTCGCAAAGTTACAATCCCGCCTTGGTCCGTGCCGCGTTTTCTCTGGTACGTTTCTAATTAACTTTTAAAAACGGGAGGGGTATAGAGAGATCCAATGAATGCAAACTAGTTTGGAATCCAATAGTGTTTAAGTGTTTAATTCTAAGTAAATTAGTCTGTTTTTAACAATTTGATGTTTATTTCTTTAATACTGCTACTGGGCATTGCATTACACAAAGATAACATTAAAAGTTTTATCCAGGCTTTAAAAACCGATAGCAAATAGAGTAGGCCGCCCTTGTCACTATGCATATCCAAACCGTCCGTGTATTTAAGGATTAATACTATCTCGCCTAATTAATGACGATTTTGTTTCGAAAATCAGTATCAACAATGCGTTTATACTTAGGTCACGATAGGTACCTCCAGCGCTCCTCAACAGCTTTGCTGAATGACCGTAAATCGAAATTTGTGTGTAACAGAAAAATGCGATTTTCTCAAAAACTATGCGACCTCGGGTGATCGCTATAATTTTCCTGAAAGGTTTACAGAAACATCCACTACCTCTAATTTTATCATAATTTTAGTTTCAGTAGATTTGGAAATAGATGGAGCGGAACATATTTTTACATTACATTTTCAATGATATCTCCTAAAATATAATACATAAAATTAAAAGAAATGTATTTTTGAGTTCAGTATTACGAAAGCTTTCACAATATACCTCATAAGGCATACAAAGTAAGGATTTTTTTCAAGTAACTTAATTACCCCCTGTAGATTTTTCCTAAATATATTCGTTAATGTTGAATAGTCAGTAAATAAGTTGGTCAATAGTCTTTATTACATCCTCCTATTTGAACTTTCCAAGTTCCATAGAGGACGAGTAAAATGGCTGTGACAGACAGACACAGGAGTCATCTTATAATGGTTCCGTTTTTACTTTTTAAGTACGGAACCCTAAAAAGCACTAAATGTCATTTATAAAATTCAAAATCTCTATTATAAATCCCCAAAAGTGTCCGACTCTCTCCAAAATATTATAATTTTTATTTTACAGATATTGGAACAATGGTACTTCTAACACTACGAAAGTGTATAAAAAGCTCTTGAAAAAGATACAGTATCACAGCACAACAGAGAGCAGATTCTTATCTTATTCAATGTCGTTTCTTGTGGTTTTCGCTAAAAAAAGTTTCCTAAATATTTCTTATTTCTTTACCGCGAATAGCATTTTTTTTTTCAAATGGAGAACTAGAGTTCAATGACTCTTCGTATTTCTCAAAAACTTCAATAAATGTAAAAAGTAATTGAGAATAATGTCTTCCAATATAATTTCTTAATAAGCAAATTTCACTCTTTCGATGAAGTACACTTTTATCAAAGGTTTTTCCCTATTTTCATTTCTTTACATGTATTATTGCACATGTATCAACGATTTACTAATGAAATATATATTTTTAATCTGCTCATAAAAGAGCACAGAACATTAGTATTACAAAAAATATACACAAACTCTAGTAATATAAATGCTTCTTTCACTTTCACTGACCTCTCTTCTTTTTCACATTTACATTACTTCCATTAGCGAAAATTTTAACAATAAATAGTAATTTACTTTTTCATGTTTGTGATTCACGAAGGCATATTTAGTTTTAAAATTTTGCTTTAAAATTAAAATTATATTGTAAAATGTTTGGAAATAAAATATTATTACATCAAGATATTTTCATATAAAAAATAAAACAATATATATATATATATTGGGTAAGCCAAAAGTTCGTTAAAAATTTAAAAACTTATAAAAAATGAAGAAATCGTGATAAAGGAGCGTGGTTTGCAAAAAAGGGCTCACGAGGGAGTCGGATTTCTTTTAGCAGCAAAAAGAAAACAAAAAAGTTAAAAAATCACATGTAGAGGGCGCTGACGACCCTAAACACAATGAACAGGGCAACAACACGCTCCATTCATTTGTTCTTCAAATAACAAATGTTCAACATAACAACATAACTTCCTGAACATTCTACGACAGAACTGCTGTCCTGTTCATGTTGTTTCGAGTCGACAGCGCCCTGTACATATGATTTTTTTTTCTGCTGCTAAAAAAAAAAAAAAAAAAAAAAAAAAAAAAAAAAAAAAAAGGCTACTATTCTTGCAAACCTTACTATTTTATCATAATTTATGAGTTTTTAAAATTTTAACGAACTTTTGGTTCACCCGGTATATATACACTTTCATTAACATTTAACTGATGTGTAAAAGATCATTAGGAAAGAGAAATATGTGTAAATCATGTTATATATGTTTACGAAACAATCAATTTACGAAAAACGAGTTTTTTTTAAATTAATTAATTAATTTTTTTAAATAAAAATAGTACATTATTATCATGCAAAAATCTTTTCTATATATGTATTCTTTACTAAATTTTCAATCAAACATAAAAACGAGTAATAATTATATATATATTCACTTATACTACTTTGCAAATTATTATTACGTATGAAGGATCACGTACTTTTTATGAATACTTCTAATTGATCAATGAATTAGCTTAAGTTTAAAAAAATTGTAAGTATTAATATTAAGGTAAACATAACATACCGTAACATATTTTATATCCATAAATACGAAAAAGAAGTTTAAAATGATTATTCGTTGCATTTTTTCAGATCTACGTAATTATATTATTAAGAAATCATTAAAGAAAGAGAAAATCTTTAATTTTTTTAAAATGACTTAAATGTCTAAGTGGCAATAAAAATTAATTATTTAATTAAAGGCTTAAATTGCTTCTAATAATTATTTTGCATATTTATGAGGTTACCTTTTCATTAATGTTATTTAAATTAGTCTTTGATCGTTTCTCAGAAAGAGAAAAAAAATTTGCCGAAAGTAATACCATAAGAGAAAAGTTAAGACATTCAAGAATAAATTAATTATTGTTAAATGATTGGGTTCAAAATAATCCTAAACAATTTAAATACATTCATTTTTGTAGAAAATGACATTTCTTAATTATCACAAATGTAATTGGTTGACTCGTTCCAGGGAAAAAAATGCAAAGACTCAAACTTTAAAATTTAAAGATTTCTAATCCTTTTTATCTCAATATTCATTTTATAAAAATGATTCAGCTATTATGAAGTTTTCTATAATTTTTAGCGTTTTCTATTTTCTTGCATTTATCTATTGCTCACAAGGGTTTTTTTTTTTTTTTTTTTTTTTCTGTTATGAAAAAATGTAAGTTGTAATTTACAAAATCGTCTAAAGAGAGCATTTTAGGTAGCTTTCATTACAAAAAGATACCTATTGCAGCCGTTCGGAGGAAAGCGATTTCAAAATATTTTGGTATATTTTCATCGATCATGACCTCCAGACCCCGAAACCACCCTCCGTTCAAAATTTATATATATATATGTATATATATATATATATATATATATATATATATATATATATATATATATATATATATATATATATATATATATATCTGACCTATGTCACACTGTAACTCTCGTAATTATGAACCGATTTCGATGTAATTCGGTGTGTACATAGTACATACCAATGTCTCGACCGAGTTCGTTGGCCACCTTCATCCGCCGTTTTGTTTCAAAATGGCGGCCATTTAAAATAAAATAAAAATAAATAAAATTTGAAATGTGGTACCAAAAAATTAAAAATGGAAAAATATTTTTTTCTTGTGTATTTGACCTTCATACAAAAATTCCGGAGCAGTTTTTGTTTCATTTATATCTTAAAAAATGGCTGAGTTATAGCATTTTGAATTTCAAGCGGTGCTGACATTTTGAAACGTCCTGAATTTTGTCACGCGATAAAAGGCGTATTTATGAACCGATTTCAATGTAATTCGGTGTGTACATAGAACATACCAAAGTCTCGACCGAGTTCGTTGGCCAGCTTCATCCGCCATTTTGTTTCAAAATGGCGGCCATTTAAAATGTTTTTAAAAATTTTAAACTTGAAATGTGGTACCAAAAAATTGAAAATGGAAAAATATTTTTTTCTTATGTATTTGACCTTCATACAAAGATTCAGGAGCCGTTTTTGTTTCGTCTATATCTTAAAAAATGGCTGAGTTGCAGCAATTTGAATTTCTAGCGTGGCTGACATTTTGAAACGTCCTGAATTTTGTCACGCGATAAAAGGCGTATTTATGAACCGATTTGGATGTAACTTCGTTTATACATAGTACATACCAATGTCTCAACCGGGTTTGTTGGCTAGCTTCATCCGCCATCTTGTTTAAAAATGGCGGCCATTTAAATTTTTAAATTTGAAAAATTTAAATTTGAAATGTGGTACCAAAAAATTGAAAATTGAAAAACATATTTTCTTTTTATGTGTTTTACCTTGATAAAACGATTCGGGAGAAGTTTTTGTTTTGTCTATATCTTAAGAAATGGCTGAGTTATAGCATTTTGAATTTCTAGCGTGGCTGACATTTTGAAACGTCCTGATTTTTGTCACGTAATAACAGGCGTATTTATGAACCGATTTGGATGTACCTTGGTGTGTACATATTACATACAAATATCTCGACCGAGTTCGTTGGCCAGCTTCATCCGCCATCTTGTTTCAAAATGGCGGCCATTTAAAAATATTTAAAAAATAAAAAAATTAAAATGAGATACCAAAAAAATGGAAAATGAAAAGATTTTTTTCGTATGTCTTTGAACTTAATACAAAGATTCCGGAACAGTTTTTGTTTCGTCTATATCTAAAAAAATGGCTGAGTAATAGCATTTTGAATTTCTATTGTGGCTGACATTTTAAAACGACCTGATTTTTGTCACGCGATAACAAGCGTATTTATGAACCGATTTGGATGTAACTTGGTCTGTACATAGTACATACCAATGTCTCGACCGAGTTCGTTAGCCAGTTTCATTCGCCATCTTGTTTCAAAAGGTTTGCCATTAAAAATAAAAACTTAAATTTAAAATTTAAAATGAGGCATTAAAAAATTGGAAAATGAAAAAGATTTTTTTTGTGTGTTTGGCCTTGATACAAAGATTCCGGAGCAGTTTTGTTTCTGAAAATTTGTTCTTTTGTTTATATCTTAAAAAATGGTTGAATTATAGCACTTTGAATTTCTAGCATGGCTAACATTTTGAAACGATCTTGTATTTGTCACGCGATAACACACGTATTCGCCTATTTCGATGTAAGAAGGCATGTGGATAGTATACATCAATACCTCGACCAAGTTCGCTGGCCAGATTCATCAGCCATCTTGTTTCAAAATGGCGGCCATTAAATAAAACACACACACACACATATATATATATATATATATATATATATATATATATTTAAAGTGAGGTGCAAAAAAATTAGAAATTGAAAAAGGTTTCTTTCTTAAGTATTTGACTTTGATATAAGGATTCAGGAGCATTTTTTGTTTGTCTTTACCTTAAAAAATGGCTGAGATATAGCAGTTTCAATTTCTATTGTGGGTGACATTTTGAAAAATCTGATTTTTTGCATGCGATAACACTCGTATATAGCAACCGATTCCGATGTGAGTGAGCATGTGCACAGCAATTACTAAGGTCTCGACCAAGTTCACTGGTTAGCCTCATCCACCATGTTGTCTTAAAATGGCAGGCACTTTAAGAAATCGCCGAATTTGGGAGCCAAATATAAGTTACTTTAAAGAAGAGCAGCTTGGATAAAGCTGACTAATTCCGCGAAATTCTCATTCATTATATTGATAAAAATTAGTATTGAATCTCTTATATTCGGTTTCCACTAATTTGAGCTTCGTGTGTTTGAATGATAAAAGTTGGTTTTTTTAATATAAGGAATATGAAAGCTACCTCTTCCTCCCGGCACTGGCCGGAAGGACTTTTTTTTATACTTTCAAAACTTTTACTATGTAAAAAATCTAACAGTTCTGTTGCTTTCGAAAATTGTATTTATCTTCGCTGTGGATATTGTTTTCTAAGAATGAAACACTAAATGTCTGTAAAATTCATTTTAAATGCTTGAAAATGTTTTTGTTGAACTTTAATATACAAAAAAGAATTTACGTGCAGTCCCATATTAATATGGACTTTTTACAGATTTGTTCTGATACATACTTTTCTACTAACCAATAATATCTATGGCACGTTTGAATAATTAAAAAATAAATAAAAACACAGCCTATTTTTGAAAAAAAAAAAACTGGCTAAACACAAAGTAAATTACATTTCTAAAGAGAACCTACGTCTTAGAAACATAAACATTAAATCTTAAAGGAGTAAGTAGATAGACATTGATATCCCCCCCCCCTTCTCACCCACAGGCAATGTAATTGCCTTATTTTTATAACATTCTTTACATGTTTTAATATTTTAAAGGACTTTAATGCTGCCTCTCTGATTCATTTTTTAAAGTTTATTTAAATATGTTACACAGTGAGTCTTAAAATTTAAACAGAGTCAAACTATGTGGTTTATTAAATACCAATTCAAAATAAAACACAATAACTCTTTTTATTGATTTTATTTTGAGAAATCATTTAAATAAATCAAATCAAAATGAGACAAAAAATATCACGAATTGGATAAAACCCCATGAAAAAGACGTTACAATACTCTCACACTCGTAATGAAAATAAAAGACAAATGGAAAATAAAAAATAACATTGAACTTATACACATGATATTAATTATTTCTAGTATTTTCCCGGATAGTTTAGGATAGATGTGTTTGCATTCAATCGATGAATTTATGAAATGAACTAATTTTAGAGCGTACCATTCTTTCTCAATGGCTACCTTGGGTTCTTTAGTGAAGTCGATGACTTTTAATTCTTGTAAATTTAAGCTAGTAAGATACTTCAGATATCGGACAAAGTTCTTTTTCATGAAAGAATAAGATTCAATAAAAAATAATTCTGACGATAACTTTCGTTAAGATATTTCTTTGAAGAGTCAATCTTTTCATGATTTATTTGATTGTAGTACAGTTAGGTTCTATCTTGAATCTGGCTAATGTAATACATGGAAATTCGGCATGGAATGCACTGTTTTGTGTTCTGTGGGTTTTGACTTGAAGAACTGTCGTAATGAAATGTCCAATGATGATTCAGAATCATAGTAAGACAGATTAGAGTTGCCAACTTAGTAAGTAGTTGATAGGTTATGTGCTCCTCCGCCATTTATAAAAGAAATGGTTAGAACATTATATATAAAATTTTACATTTGATATAAAAAAACATCTAAGACAATAAAGATTTTATATTGTGCAAGCAAACATTCAAGTCATGATTACTTAAGAGAATGTATAGACTATGTAAATATAATATTACTCGGGTAAAGTTTAATTTCAGTCTCTGAGAGGATAGAAACATTATTTAAAGTATCTTTTGAAAATAAAGATACATTACGAAAACTATACTACCTGATGCCTATTATTTTCATGCAAGTAATTGTCTTATCTACTAGTTGCAGTGTATATATTATCGTTAGCTGATCAGACTAAATTTCCTGTTTAGGCCAATAAGAATGTGTCACTTTTCTTCCCCCTTCTTCGCGTATAGGGAGTGCGTCACGTCATTTGTTACGTAAATCCTATTCAGGAATCCCTTCCTAAACACGTGGTACTTTTCTCTCCAGTCATTTATACTTATAATTTTGTTTCTTCTATGACGTTTGAAGAAGTAAAATTTGCTTTCTTAATCAAGTCCTTCTGACAGAGTGAACAACATTTTCACTACAATAATATGTCTTGAAGTAATATGCTTCAAAATGTTCCTATTTAAAATAATAGAAACCAGTATGATAATTTTTCATAAGATGGCATAGTTCTTTCCATATGCGGGAAAAAAGAAGATGATATGTGGAAAGTCTTGGATAGAACGAGCGTTCATTTTTAAGGGTTGAAAACCTTAATTATAATCATATTAATATATAATAATTATAATCATATTATATCTACGGAGTATCATTATACTAAACTTATGAATTACAAAATTACTTAATATTATTTTTTTTTATTTTAATGTATATATATATAGATAAATTAGTACACATAATTTTAAAAATGCCAAAAAATATGTGTTTTTATTTTTTAAAAATCTATAGAATCATTAGTCTATAGAACTTCTAAAAGATTTATAGTGCTCTATAGAAAATCTGTTCTATAGAAAAAAATCGAACTATTTGTATACAAACATTTTCGTCAGGAAAAGTGTCTTATAGAACTCTTCAAAACTCTATAGAAAGGCTATTCTACAGAACCTATAAAGAATTCTATAGAATTCTATACAGCTCTATGAAATTTTTTCGTAAAGGTATATACAAATTGCGCGTTGCAACATTATTTAATTTAAGCTGGAAAAGTTTTAAGTGTATTTTGGTTACGAATATTCTCATAAAACATTTCGATATTAAGTCGTTGTTTGCATGGCAACAACACTTTTCCCTTGTTGTCTCTGACACTAACAATATCGAAGTCAAATTACAGATGCTCAGAATCGGAAATTCATTTTGATTTGGAAACAATTTTAATTCATTTAAATTTTGTTCTAAACAGCATAATCACGTTCATTAAATTTTATTATATACACATATAAATGTATATGACAAATCCACAATTATAAAAATGTATTTATTTTACTTAAATTGACTTAAACTAACTTCGTGTGGAGAGTTGGAAGTTTTCTTAAAGAATATTTACCATAATATTATTCAAAATTTACTGTATCGCCAACCAGCGTTAAATCAAAAAAAAAAAAAAAAATGTCCATTAAATTTTTACGAACGCTAAATCGAGGATCTGCCGGGCTTTTTTTTAATATAATTATATCCTCATGAGAATAATATTGTATAATTTTTTACAAATATTTATGAGCATGCGCTTATGAATAACTTCCTTGATATCATCTTATAATTTTCTCAGGTGCATTTTTCATAACCTGACGCAAAAGATAAATCGCCACATCTTATTTCCACTATGTAATTTTTTAAGCATTACGAACGTTACCTTTAATGTTTAAATTAAATATTTTCATTTTTTAATATTATCACTCATTAAAACTGATTTAATTTTTCCTTAAAAAAATTAAACAAAATTAGTAACAGTTTTTTCTTTTATTTTCGAAGTGTAATAGCCGTTTCAATTTTTTCATCAATGATAAAGTTCGCCTAGAAATAAAATGGCAACTTTATCGTCCAAAATCACATAACTTGCCATCATAATTCTATAATTAATCTACGTAGAATGATGTGTTCTACACTAAAATCTCCCCTGAAATAATATCTATCTAACAGTGCAAGTTCCATCAATGTCCATTCAGTAGAACTCGAAATAAAAGAAGCCGGAACGAAATTCTGTTTATATTCTATGTATATAAGTAGATATAAGTAGAATTAGCTATATGTATGCTAAAACGGATAATCTTGATCCGCTTATAAATTTCAGGTATAAGATGATACAACAACATGTAAAATCTAAAAAAAATACCACAAATAAGAGATTAAAATTACAAAAGGTGGGGATATATAAAAACTTATATGTGTTGATAAAGTCCAGCATGCTTAGGGGCTGTGCATATATAGCGTTATTAACTTTTTGGTAATTTTGGACCCCTATTACGATATCTTACGTTATCATCTCTCGAACCCCCCCCCCCCCCCCCCCTCGTAACGATATCCATATCAATGTCTATTTTTTTTTTTCTTTTTTTCCCTTTTGTTTGGATATAAATCTCTACCTTGGAACAAAAAGGGCCAATGTCCAAAATTGAGAAATTTGACTTAAATGCATGAATGAATTCACGATGCGATATAAAGTAACTTTTAAAAGGGCCAAAGTCTTCCCAATATTAGATCATTTAAAACAAAATATTTTGTCGAGGCCAATGTTACTTACTGTTAATGTAAAAATTTCCAATTTAAAATGTAAAAAAACAAAACCAAAAAAAAAAACTAAATCAATGTAACATTAGATTGTAGTGAGAAAACATTACTGAATTGAAAGGTACAACTTTGAAAAATAATAGTACAAAAATCGTAGCAAGATTCTTAAAATTCCTAAAACTTAAATTGGGTTTCCTGCCATTTGAGAAAAATGGACATTGGCCCTTTTTGTTCCAAGGTACAAAAATATGTTTATATATTTATTTTCCGCATACTTTATTGATTAAAGAGGAGTCAATAAAATATCATTTTATATATGAAACAACTTTATATCAAATAACACTTAAAAGGAACAGTTACTGTTCAAAAGTATGTAATATTTTTTGTGACGTAATGTATTCAACAGTAAAGCCTTCTTGCACTTTCCTCCGCACGGGCGGACGAGGTGGGGGGGGGAGGGACGGCGGAAAATTCTTCTCAACAAAACAGGTGGACAACATTATTTCTCTTTTATTCACTAATAAACACAAGTATCATTTCAAACATACTTCGCATATGGTTTCTCGAACAGCGTATTATATATGCATACGCATATGACAGAAGAATAAGAATGCCAAAGGTTTGGGTATTCCATATTTTGGAATTAAATAGATTTATAATCATTTAATGATTTTAATAATTTCTTTGTATCTTCATAAAAATACATAACAGACAAAGAAAAAACATACTATTTTTATATAAACACAATGTTACAAATAAAAAAATAAAATTTTAGCTGGATCAAAAATGATAACGATATCAAAAGACAAACACCCTCCTCAAGAGATATCTCAAGATATCATGTGCCAGATCCCCCCCCCCCCACACTCCTCCCGTAAAATGACAACGTCATATATGCACACCCCCTTATAAAGAACAAAAATATTCCCATTGGTTATATGCTCAATGCACTTGATCAAATACAGCGATGATGACTGACAATATTTTCTGTACATGTGTCTAAGTCAAGGGCAATCCTTAGAGATAAATAAAATGAAACTACACGTCATACCAATTGTCAAATATGGACATTATATACCAATTTATTTACATAGTTTTAAGACAAACAACATACATTCGTCTTTATGGAAATAAGAATGAAATGAGAAATTTTAGAAATTTATCCGACACGGCAAACATGATAATACTTACTGTTTTTAAATGTTACCTTTCTCATATATATATATATATATATATATATATATATTAAATAATATAAAATTTCATATTATTAAAAAATCCTACTTCAAATCTCACTTGAAAAGTTTATAGCTGTATAAGTAAATTTCAAATATGTCGTTTTGTAGCTGAAAGGTTTGATAATGATAATATATTTTTCATCAAAGGAGGGAAAACTTTAATTAAAAACCAATTAAATATCGATTGGTAGTAATGTTTTTCTTAAGAATTTTTTTAATGCGCTTAAGCTTCAGCGAAAAAGATGATTACTTTTCTAGGGCGCTGTTTAAAGTTTGTAGATGACTGGACAATGTATATGTGAACTTTTGAAAATTATTTCAACTATTTATTCGTTTCAAAAAACCCGTATTTTGAAACTAATATATATTACTTTTACTTAAGAATGTAAAGGAAATTTTTTTGTGAAATGCACGCAGTTCTCTCTGAATCTTGAAAAAATTTTTCTTTGACCGCTTTTTAAAAATATTCTTTAAACATTGAAAATAAATATAAAAGATAAGTGTTAAAACATAAGAAATTTTGTGTATATACATAAAAATAAAAATAAAATAAAAATAAATTAATTAAAATTAACTTCAACTGTTTTTGAAGAGAAACGGAACATTTTAAATTATACTAAGTTTAAATAAGCAGTTGCGATGTGAAACATACCGCGTTACACATATTATATTCAAGTTTTTAATTCGTGTTTTGTTTTGAATTCTTTATAATACATGTAGCATTTTCTGTATAAATACATTATTTGATTACAACAAGTAAATATTACATCCGAGTTCATAATGTCAGTATATTTCCTAATGATTCGCAATGTATTTCAAGATTTTGTAAGTTAACGACTCTCTAATACTAATCACTTGTAATTACAACATTACAACATAAAGTGCAGAAAAAATCACTTTTTTTTTCAGTGTTACTTTAAGTACACTTTACGAATTCACAGAGTGGATATTCGTTATTCGAGAATGGAACTATAGATCAAAGGTATCTGAATAAAAATTACAAATTCATCACATACATTTTGAAGTCTTAGCACCCATCTTGGAAATCAGTTAAGACGAGAGTTTCAAAAGCACAGTGAATAAATGTGATTTATTTTAGCATTCACAGTAGAAAATCATCCTGTAGTTTAAAACAAAGGTGCTGGTAACCCGGCTGGCAACACAATTGCTGTAAAATTTACAAGCTTATGTTTTTAAGAGTACTCTAAAATTTTTCAAGTCTGAGGAAAGTCGCGCATTTTGCACAGTTTAGCTTTACTAAAAAAATTTAAGTAAAGTTATCCAAACAAAACGTGATTTATTTTATCATTCACTGTAGAAAATCATCCCGTAGTTTAAAACAAAAGGTGCTGGTAATTCGGCTGGCAACAGAGTTACTGTAAAATTTACAAGCGTATGTTTTTAAGAGTACTCTAAATTTTTTCAAGTCTGAGGAAGTTCTGCATTTTGCGCAGTTTAGTTTTATTGAAAAAAAATTAAGTAAAGCTATCCAGACAAACCGTGATTTATTTTAGCATCCACAGTAGAAATCCATCCTGTAGTTTAAAACAAAAGGTGCTGCTAACCCGGATGGCAACACAGTTGCCGTAAAATTTACAAGCTTATGTTTTTAAGAGTGCTTAAATTTTTTTCAAATCTGAGGAAAGTAGCGCATTTTGCTCAGTTTAGCTTTACTAATTTTTTTTTAAGTAAAGCTATTCAAACAAAAGGTGATTTATTTTAGCATCCACAGTAGAAATCCATCCTGTAGTTTAAAACAAAAGGTGCTGGTAACCCGGATGGCAACACAGTTGCTGTAAAATTTACAATCTTATGTTTTTAAGCATGTTGTAAAGTTTTTCAAGTCTGAGGAAAGTCGTGACTCTATTGGCAGCGTGTTGCATGTGACAGAAACAATTCGTTTTTTACTTCACTTTTTGCTTGTTCCCAACTTATTGATTGCAAAATTTATGTTCAGATCGCATGTGAAATTGAAGCAAATTCCAGTCCCAGGAAAAAATGAGGATATTTCTTCTTTCGCCGTTTAAAATATTATTTATCATTAATAGCTGCAAAATTTTAAAATCACATAAAGATTTTACAAAATATGTACAACAGAACATAACAGAAAAACGCGAGTTTCATTAAATTAATGTTATTCTCTTAGAAAATTGATTATTCCTAAGACAATCTGAACACAATTTGGCCTATAGTTTGGTTTGTTTCAAATCCCCTTTCTCTTTTCATACTAAAGATATTAGAAACTCATTATCGAAAGAAAATAATCTAACAAATGTATCACGGGGAAATTATAAATTCATCGTTATTTATTTAAGAATTTTACTCTCTGTGAAAGGTAATAGTTATAAATGCTTCGACTAAGTTTCGTAAAATAGGGTAGTTTACTCGAGCTGTCTCGTATTCAATCTCTAAAATAAACCTTGTCTGTATATATGCGTCCTGTGATTGTTACTATAAAATCTGTAGTTCTTTGTTAAAGTGTAATTTTGATTAAGCCACGATTTCAATTTCGATTTAGCCAGTGTCCTCATAAAGTTTCTATAAACATTATGTACATATTCCACATTCATATACATATGCATTAAACATGGGTCTAATGTTCATACATATTCCTTATACCGCATTTATATCTCACATTTATTTCAGATATTAGTAATATATATTCAGTATTTACATCTTATATGACATATATGTGCCGAATACATCGTATATATGACGACCCCAGAAGCCAAGGGACACAAGTGATAAAATTTATATTTCGAGTAAACTGAGTTCAAAGTTTAACATCAATAATAATTAACTGAAATGAAATATGAAACTATTGTCGATTTCATAGTGGTCTATGAACTCTTATTTCAATAACTGTTAAAAAAAAAGTGGAATATACTTTTATTTTTAAATTTATAACGAAGCAATATTTATAATCCTTCGACACTTGTACCCTTTGGCTTCCAAGCGCTACACAAGAAATGAAAAATTACGAAATAAAAAAACGAATTTATAAAAATTTTAAGTACAATATTGATACTAATGGTCGAGAGAACGAAACTTTGTTTTAATATAAGTTTTAAAAATGAAAAAAATTATGAAATTTTTATTTCATAATTTTTTCATTCAAAAGAATTAATGAAAATTTTAAGGGCAATGTTAATACAAATGAATGAAAAGACAAAATTTTGTTCTAATATCAGTTTTAAAATTTTATTATAAGTTTTGAAACATTGAAATTTTATAATTTTTTAACAGTTAAAATGCATTTATTTAACGTATGAAAAAAAAAAGACGCAAAACAGTTAAAAAAATATGGAACAACATTTTTCTAGTGATAACATGGGAACAACACATCTACATTATCTCATCCTCATCGGTTTCATAATCACGATTAGGCTCATCAGCCTGATCTTCAGAAGCGTGTGGGATTTCAAACTGTCCTGGTGCCATTTGGTGAGGAAGATCTCTGTAGAAAAAGTGGTGCACACGAGGTACAAACTGCAATAGTTCAATAAGATTTTTAAACTTAAGGTACTTGAGTTTCGGTTTTTCTTGTTCTATGGGGAGCTCATGCAGAACTGTAGGGCATATTCCGGCACGGCTGAACTTCCTCTTTAGCTCGTGGAAAGGTTCTAATTCACCACCAGCAGTTTCTTTGTAGAAAAATGTGAAGATTTTTATTCCCGAAATGCAGCCACTGCATATTTAAGATACTTTTCACTGACTTTATAAAGAATGGTGTAAGTGACTTGATTAATAAAATCTTAATCTTTTAGCACATCTAGAGTGAAGTTTCTGCTGGTACAAGTTGAGCCTAGTGCTCTGGAACATACAGATCCCTTTTATTCCTCTTCTTTCTGATTTCTATAAGCCCAAAGTCTTGATCACTTTCTTTGTAGAAGTGTCCTGAAATCAAAAAGTGATGATCGACTGTTTCTACATGTGTACTTTTTATTATGCACAGCCAAAACTTCACAATCAAGTGGCCTTTATTCTGTCCTCCACAAATGTCACTAAAAACTGTAATATGCCTGACTTGAGAGGGAAGAGTCCTTATGAACTTCAAAAGACAGAATGCGATCTCTTAGCAACCACGAAAAGCCTGACCTTCATACCACGTGTACGTGTGGTCCGTTCAGCTTTCAAGGTTATGAATGTTCAAGCTGAGGTAATAATCTTTAAAATTGGTTACATGTGGAGTTGGATTGATTTTTTGCAAGTCAAAGCATATCGCGAACTTTGAATCATTCTTTACATTTTGGAATGCGTCTTTGGCTAATGTGGAATTGCGGAGATGCAGTTCCTTATGATTTTCTGTTTGTTGTTTCTCTTATAAATTCCTATGGTCTATTTTCAATTGTAGCTTATCACACATAACACAAGTACCAGCCCCCGGTAAGTGAAAACTGAGATTAAAATGGGTGTTAAAAATGTGTCTATAGAAAATTTACTTCACCGGCTGTACGCGCTTTTCTTCTAGGCAAAAGTGAACATAGAATTTCTACATCTCCTTTAAATTGTGTTCTGAGTTCACGTATTTACGGTTGGGGGTCTTTTCTCTAGCATAATGGCTTGTGTATCGGGGAAACTTGTTTATGTGTTCCTTGATGACACTGATACGGTCTTGTGGAATTTTATTCGACGGTTCTTTTCTTCCTCTTTCATCGCGAGAAGGTGCGGCAGAAGCTATTTCTTAATTTTTCTTTACTATGTTTTGCAACCATTTATCAGTAACATCTTCGTCTTTTTGTGCCAATCGCCTCTAAAGATGATTAAATTCGTGCGGCGTTTTAACAGTCATGAACTGGCCTTGTATGTCGTTGGTCGCGGATCTGCTATATGGATATCAATGGATACAAGTGCACTTATACCCCTTGGGCTCTACCCGTTTCATGGTTTCGGGAAAGAGGTTAAGTAATTGACCTCTAGAACGCTGCGCATTATTAAAAAATCACTTATATATCTCTACCTATAAACAAATAGACTTATTTCCAGATGACATGTGCACTTAACTCTTCTTTTCTCAATTTTGTCCCTTATACCCCTTGGCTTGAGTCTTCATATATACATATATATATATAGATAAATAGATGTCATAAATATATACGTCATATACAACTATGACAGATTCATATACTTTATAAAATAATTTCCAGCATGATTATAACATCATATATATCACATAACACGCCGAGATATCTCAGCCTCTTGGCGATAATTTCACGGTGGCTTCTGTAATAAGAAAGGGGAAAAAATAACTACCAGTATCCCCAATATTACCTCTTTTTTAAAATCAGGTCAATAATCTTAAAATATTATAAGAAACTTAAATATAAATAAAATTACGTCAGTAAAAATCATATTGTCTCTATTATTCGAATGCTGTCACAATTAGCTACTTGATAAACGCGCTTCATACTAAAGCCTTGTGAAACATTTCAAATTTCTATAAAAGATATATTTAATAATGACTTGAGATTTATTACAAAACAAATTACTGTTTTAAGTATGACTTTTAATAAAATATACGCAAATTTGAGACCATTTCTGTTATTTGTAAAAACAATCATCGATGTACAGTTAAAATAAGCAATCTAAAAATAATTGGATATTTTTTCGATATAATCCAAATCTTTTCCCTATTTTTCATTTAAGGATGAATGCTATAATGGAAAAAAAAAGTATATAGCAGTGTTGCTTTTAGTACCTTCTTCAGAGTTTCCCCATTATTTTTATAGAAATCAGTAAATGTAAGAACTTTAAATTATTTTTGTGCAATGTACATTATGTTCAGATATATCTTGTATTCAAACAAAATCCAGTCGGTCTTAAATAAGCAAATGCTATTACAAACTATTTTCCCTGCTTCAAATAACTAACATATAACTCCTGAATCCGAATTTTAAAATTAACCCTTAAATGCCGGGTGTTCCTTTTCGGCAACATACCCAATTTAAGCTTGTAAAATACTATTAGAATACTATTGAAGCTATAATGCCTAATGTTGCCAATAAAATGCAGTCTGGAAATATTATTAAATAGATTTTCAACATGTAGATGGCAACACTTGTGCTGTTTAAGAATAAAGATAGATTTATTTTTTCAATTGCTGCTACTTGTTCTTTTTATTTTGTTTGGGAAGCTTGCGGAATACTCTGTTTTGTTCTACAGTAAGCAAGTAAAATTTATTTCTTATTATAGTTCCTAAAATTCTTGTGTGTTTAATATTATAGAATTTTATCAAAAATTTTTTTTCAATTAAAGACCAGTATTGCTGATTAGTAACAAACTGTCTTTTAGCCGTAAACCATACTTAAAACAAAATATGATTTTTGAAAGTATTTTTCCCATGATTTATTTAGAAAATGAAAGCCGAAAAACATTATTACAATGATTTTTTAAAAGTCAGACATCTAAGGTTTAAAAAGACATTTAAGGTCAGACATTTAATAAAACTAAAAAATAACACATTAATATTAAATAATAAAATCAATTAAGTAGATATTTCAAACATTTTAGAGGCTTGCCATCTTTCGATTTTCGATTCCCGTTTGTACTTATAAGGAGTTTGAAAAGTCTAATATAATTGATTTTGTTATGTAATATTAATATGTTTTTATATGTATTTTTAATTTATTATCCATGTTGTTTTATTGCGCTTCAAATGTCAGCTATTAGAAACAGCTGCATCGTAGTAAAGACATATCAAAACTTTGTAAGGCATGATACATAGATATAACACACAATAACCTGAGTTGTAATGAAAAAAATATTATTACCCTCATAGCATGCATGGTCACAGTGACGTCATTGTGACGTCACTGTAAGTCACTGTGGTCACGTCACAACTGTGACCAAAATGCCACCACTAAGCGACGTCACATTGTGACTGATATGTGAACTTCTTAGAAAACTTTTAAAAATTACAAAAATTCTTCAAAACATGTTCTTTACCGTAAAAAATATTTTTCTGTCAATTTAAAAAACATTGTGACGTCATTGTTATGACACTACATGTAACGTACGTCTCATTATGTGACAAAAACCCTACCATGTTGTAAACTCACAGTGTGACAAAACATATGTTAAGATTAAAACTTCCCACTTCAAACAATAAAAATAATTCAGTGTTTGTTCCCGGCTAATATTCCACAACAAAATTAAAAATTCATCAAAAAATGTACATAAATAAAACACAAATATAATAGACACGTAATCTAACTACTCGCTTAGACTATTAAAACTATTTGAATTAAAAAAACTGTTGTAAATAGTAAAATATTTGGCGATTTTTTCGACTATTAGTTCTCGGAATGTTGCTAATATGAAAGTATCGCTATTGAATTTTAAAACTTTATTTGAATACATAATTGATATTTTTCTTATAGAAATGTTTTTTTGAGGTTATTAGTGGTCAATATAGAAAAATGTATTAACTGTAGAGATTTCAATAATAAGAAAATGTTTTTACCCTGTATTCTATAATCCGGGAAATTGGTTTGTTATCTATAAATTATTCTTATCAGCGGAAATGGCAGAAATTAATATACAGGTGGAGAAAGCAAAGATTTGTTTGTGTGTGGGCATGGGAAGGGACGGAGTTTTGCAATAAAGCAATGTTTTATTATATAAATAAAAACACTTGCATATTTTCAGTAATAAACTTTTCTGCTAGTGTTTAGTTATTTTTAGTAGCAATTCTTAAAAAATAAATTTGGCTACTTGTGTCACAAACTTTTTCCGAATATAAAATAAAATATAAAAAATATATGCAAAACACGTGGCGTAATTAATTATTCATATTTATTTATATTTTTTTCGTTTCTGGAAATTTATTTTGAAAAATACTGTTATCTTACAAGATGTTTTATTCTACAGGAAATTAAAATAGAAAAAAATGACACTTGCCTGATCCCCCCCCCCCCTCCCCCACTAAAAACATTATTTCTCCAGTTATTTTATTTCTTTTTTATGTTGCATTTACTACCTATAATATAAACTTTAATTTTCTATTTTCAAAAGACCTTGCACTATTGCATATTAAAATGAATTTTAAATACTAAATTTAAACATTCTTTAATTTGTTACACTCCCAATATTAGTTTAATTGTTGTCATATTCGACAGTAGCTTTACAAAACTTAAAACTTGAACTATTTTGAAACACATAAAAAAAAGTTAAATGCATCAAAAAATTCTAGAAACGAGAAATTTTAATTGGAAGTATGCTTTATGTCATATAAATGTATAAGAACGGAAAAGCCATCTGTTCTTGCTTTCATAAACAAAACAGCGCTAAAAACCGCAGACGAAACTATACTGCGTTTAATCTTTAGAACAAGCAGATGGAGTTTTTTGCTGGACAATAGGTAGCGTTATGAACATGCAGTCTGTCAGATATAAACATTTAACCTAAAAGATTCATACGAATAATCATCCCAAGATAATACTTTAGACAAAAGTATGAGTTTGAGATATTTACACTAGCTTTGGTGTGGTTTAAATGATTCCCATCATTGCTGTTGTATGTATTATTGAACACATAGTTTCTACTTCCAAAATTTGTTCTTCCTAAAACATGGATTACATCGGAATTTAAAGAACGACGTTAAGGGAAAAAAAAAAGGTATGGAAAATATTTTATTCCAGAGTTTGCTTTTCTTTAAATTATAACGATTTTAGTATATTCTTATAGACATTTCATTAACCTAATAAAGTTTAGTAGATTTAATATTTAATTTTTTGAAATAAATAACTGTCTATCAACAATTTTAATCAGATGATTAAAATCAATTATATAAATTTATTTTAATCAGATTTGTTTTCTTTTAAAATATTATAGGATAAAATCACATATTTTCTCAAACTTTAAAATGACATATAAAAATATTATAATCAAAGTTTAACATAATTACCAACTATTTAAATGTATTTAACGTACTAAATAAAAAGGCCTTTTTATGGAATAAAATTTTTTGATAGTCTCAAGCAATTTGCGTTGCATATTTTTATTTAAAAATTAATATATGTTCAGAAGAAAAGAAGATAGTCTATTTAAAAGAAATAAGAATTTTTTTACTTAATGGAGAAGTACTATTTAAAGGATATCATGCAAATGTAGTATTAAGAGGGAAAAATCAGTGTCAATAAATATTATTAGATGTGACAAAAGTTATAAAAATTTATAAAGAGATATCCTTAGTTGGTAAGAACTTTTCAGTTAAACATTATGAACGAAAAGTTTTCAACGTAAACCGGTGTCTCAATTTGTTGATAAATATAGAAATTATGCAACCCAGTGAGGATTTAAATATGGTTTTATTGAAATATTTTAATTATTAAAAACATATCCATGTACTTGAATGAAGGAAGCTAAAATGTAAAATATATTTCATTATTTTTTTTCCCTGGATACTTTTAATATTTTACTTCTTGAATGATTTTATACGCATAAACTTCAAAATAGTTATACTATACACTTTATTAGAAAACAGACTGATTAACCAATATTGAAGCACACCGATTAAATATTTTTGAAAAATTTTAAAACTTCAATTACATCATTAATATTGTGTAATTAAGTAGATACTAGCAAAATTTTGAAAAAAAAAGTTTTTAATTTTTTAAGTAACTAGTTGTCCTTTAAACAGGACATATTAGTAGGACACATAGTAAGGACATATAAAATGCATACATAAAATAATTTTATGAGCAAATATTTTATTTTACTTTAAAAAACTGTTTCTGTTGTACAAAAATACTCTATGATTTCTCCAATAAAAAGATAATAATAACGGTAAAATTCTAGATTATAAGATCACAATTCTTAAAGAATTTTTTAAATAGATTTTTTTCAATTAAATTTTAATTGGTTACTTGTTTTTTTTTTTTTTTTTTTTTTTTGTTTATATGTTATATTTTTATGTATTTTAAAGACGTCATAATAAAATGCATCCAAAAAATCCTTACCAATTTTATTTTTAAAAATGTTTTATTAGCTGTCCTATTTATAGGACAGCGGTACAATGTGGGTTAAAGGGGGCTTGTTATTTATAATTATCTAATCCTGTAAATAAAATAATAATAGTAATAATGAATCAATGTGTGTTTTTATTTTGTGCTTATGGTTTGAATTTTTATACATTATTCACATAAAAATAGCTAACTATTTTATATTATTTTCATTATTTTTTATTTTACTGCGTCATGTAAAAGTTAATAGTAAATATGGTTACATGCATTTGTAACAGACTGTATATATAAAATTTTCACCACACGTTATTCTAAACCTTTATAGTAAATTAAAAACTTCATCAAAAATTGTACATAAATAAAACAAATTTAATAAACATGTAATCGAACAGCTCGCTTAAACTACTAAAACTATTAGAATTTATAAAAAAAAAAAAAAAAAAAAAAAAAAACTGCTGTAGGTAGCAAAATCTTTGGCGATTTCTTCGACTATAAACTCTTGGAATGTGCTAATATGAAAGTATCGCTATTGAATTTCAAAACTTTATTTGAATAAATAATTGATATTTTTCATATAAAAATGCTTTTTGGTGTTTTTAGTCAAATGTATTAAAAAGAGGTGCTAGTTCAGTAAAGTCAGAGCATGATGACAGAGCTTCATGAGTAAATGTAATATTAGTAATGTGTTTAGTAATGTTATAAGAAAAAAGTATATAATTTGTTAATATGATAAATAAAGTGACATTAATTTTTAAGGATTTTATGAATTACAAATTGAAAAATACAATTAAATAACGACATGATTTAACAATATCTTGTATTTTCTAAAGAAATAAAGTTCTATAATTTTTGCAAGGTCTTGGGCACACTGATTTAGAAATACTGTGGTATGGGGAAGTTTTTTACAAGAAATCTCCGATTGCAACTAAAGGAGAATTTCATTTTTTTAAAAAAAAAGGATGTATTTCGCCCATTTTAAAAAGAGCAGGGTGCTGCAACTTTAAAAAATGGCCTAGATGGAACAGTAATTTCAGAATTAATAAAAACAGCAAATAAATATAATTTAGTTAGTGGCACAAATAACAAAACAAGCAAATATGGTTTGCAGCTCATCTTGCATTTGTACACAGGAATAATACTATTAATCTCCGACGCTTTGGACAGAACAGAAGTGAAGATGACATTTCATGGAATGACGGAGATTCTTCATACACCGATTCATATTACAATAGTGGTACTGATACCTTCAGTGAAAGTGATTTATTATGAGAATTTTTTGTCAAAATTTTAACAAAGATTATTTGTAAATTTTACGTCTATAAAAATATTACCATAAAAAGAAAAATGGTATTTAATAAACAGCACATAGATTGGAAACATTTGATAAGTTACTAACTTTATTATAATGTGTTTTTTTTTTATACCAGTAATGTTTTAGCATTAGAGTGTACAATATTGTGTAGTAGATTTCCCCGCATAATAGTCGCACTTAGACTTTCAGAATGAAAAATTGGCAAAAAAAGTGCGACTATTACGCGAGTAAATACTGTAGTTGTTGAGCAGATATCATTCTTTCCTTCTTCTTTAGCTCCAATTTGCTGTAAATTTATTATTGCAAAAGCAGAATGAGAAAATATTACCTAATTATTCTTTTACTCTAAAAAGTTTCTTATACTTGCTATGATGTTTATAGAAAAGAAAGAATAGATTGGTTAAAGGTGAATTTCGTAAAAGGATCACGAAAAAATGCAAATTTCGTCAAAAGATCATGAAAAAAAAAGCGAATTTCATCTAAGAATAGCAAATTTTGTCAAAATTTTGTAGAAAAAACGCGAATTTCGTCAATGGACCGCATAAAAGGCGAAATTTTTAAAATAAATCGCGCAAATAAGGCGAGTTTTGTCAAACGATCGCGAAAAAAAATTTAAATTTCTTCAAAAGGTAGTTGAAAAAAACGTGAATTTAATCTAAGAATCGCAATTTCGTCAAGAGATTGGAAAAAAAAAAACGTGAATTTCGTCAAAGGATCGCGAAAAAATGCAAATTTCGTCAAAAGATTGTGGAAAAAAGCGAATTTCACCTAGGAATAGCAATTTTGTCAAAAGATTGTAGAAAAAACGCGAATTTAATCAATGGACCGCATAAAAGGCTAAATTTTGTAAATAAATCGCGTAAATAAGGCAAATTTTGTCAAACGATCGCGAAAAAAATCTAAATATCTTCAAAAGGTCGTGGAAAAAAACGTGAATTTCATCTAAGAATCGCAATTTCGTCAAGAGATTGAAGGAAAACGTGAATTTCGTCAAAAGATTGCGAAAAAATGCAAATTTCGTCAAAAAATCGTGGGAAAAAAGCGAATTTCATCAAAAAATAGCAAATTTTGTCAAAAGATTGTAGAAAAAACGTGAATTTCATCAATGGACCGCATAAAAGGCGGAATTTTGTAAATAAATCGCGCAAAAAGGCGAATTTTGTCAAACGATCGCGAAAAAATCTAAATTTCTTCAAATGGTCGTGGACAAAAACGTGAATTTCATCTAAGAATCACAATTTCGTCAAGAGATTGAAGAAAAACATAAATTTCGTCAAAGCATAGTGAAAAAAAGCAAATTTTGTTAAAGCATAGCGAAAAAAAAAGCGAATTTCGTCAAATGATACTGAAAAAACATGACATTTTGTCAATAAATCGTACAAATAAGGTGAATTTCACCGAAGGATTTCGAAAAAAACGTAAATTTCGACAAAGTATCGTGAAAAATACATTCTGAAATTTTTCTGCGAACTTCAGAATTTTCTTTTACTCATAATCACTCCTGCCTCCATTGTCATAGTTCATTGATTGAACTCGAATAGCGATTTCATTTTTCAATAAATGTATTGCATCTTAACGCTGTCACAACATTGTCATTGTAGTCACATATTCGTCACAAAAATAATCACAAAATCGTCACAAATTACACAATTTTCACAAAATTGTCAAAATGTGACTTCACAACATTGTCACTGTCGTCACAGAATCATCACAGTGTTAATGACAATTTCGTCACAAATGACACATATTTCACAAATTGGTCACACCGTGACTTCACAAATTGGTCACAATGTGACGTCACAAATGAGCTCTAAAACGGCCATAACGACCTCACATTCTAGTCACTGTGACTTCACATCGACGTCACGTGACGTCACATCGACGGTCACAAAGTCACAGTGTGACTTCACAACGACGTCGCCGTAACGTCACCATGCCTTACGGGTATGCTGGAAATTCAGTTTTCAAAACGTAGTATATCTAAAACTAATTTCACTTTGTTTAAATTGTTCATTAAATTTGAAAGAGCAATTTCAGTAAGCAAATATAACAAAGCAAATATATTTTAAACTTCCGCTAAATTCTATCTCCTATTCCGAATTAAAGATATACGTTATGATAGTAAAAGAAAAATAAACGGTCAAGTACGAGTATTGCTTGCGCACAGAGGGTTCCGTAGAATAAATATATGAATTTGTAATTGTATTAATAAAAAAACCCTTGTTAAAAAATAGTAAGACGTTGTAAAATAATATACAGCGTAGGCTTGGGTATAACTGTATATACCAGAAAAGTGTAAATGGATATACCATGAAACTTCAAATGGATATGGAACCTAAATTATATCAAATATAGCTATTCTATATAACTCATTGTTTAATATTGCCCTAATCTGTTTATGATGAACCTTATCCGGTCCTGACAATAAAAGCCGTGCATATTTAAACTTCATTTTGCATTTCATAAAACTAAATTAAGCGAATTAATAGATTTTATTTGTACAGTGTAGCTAAAACAAAACCTTTGTTCAAAGTTTAAATTTGCCATTGTGCTAAGCGCTCTTCGAAAGGAGGTCGCAAACCTGCAACATCGCCTTGGTACGTGGCGCGTTCTTCCATATAGGTTTTTAATTAACTTTTAAAGTCAATCGAGGCATTTTGAGAATCCACTCAATTAAAACTATCCGCGAAGCCCACAGTATTTATGCGATTCATTCTAATTAAAACTTTCGAGGGCGGTGTTTTTAAACACGTAATTTTAATTCCAAAACTGACAACCGGCACCAAGAATATTTAATTAAAATTTTCCTTTTATAATGTACGCGAAAATAAGCAAGTTTATATTTTCTAATAAATTCGTTTATAAATTCTGGTATCAATCCATTATATCTTTAGTTTATAAACAGAATTACTCCGCACTAGAAAGGTTTAAGTGGTCGCAGTACTGTTAAAGCTTCAAAATTTTAGAAATTTAAATTTTTTTAGATGTTTAACTACTATCTTTTCTGAACATTTTGGTATAATTATTTCCTTGAAATTCCCATTAGAACAGAAGTTATGGCCTTTAGAATTATACTCGCTCAATAACTGAAGTGCAGTTTTCGAAACTTTGAAGTAATTTTACTCCAAATGATGTTTTTGGGCATAACGCGCAAGATAATTTAAAAACTTCTGAATATGTTTTCAGGAAATTTTGAAAACATATATTTCATGTTATTTTTTAAAACGGAAACTAAAATTTCCTTTTTATTGTTAAAAAAAAATAGCTTTTTAGGTGATTATACTGTTGAAATTTTCAAAATTTTGTATTAGTTAAATGAAACATTGTATTAAAAATATAAAAATGCTTTAAATGCAAATTTATTTACATTTAGGATAATTATTATAATCTGAAGTATAAGTAAGCACCAAAATTTTCATTCTAATTACAATATTTATTTTGTAATCCTGCGCGTAAACTGTTATGCCAATTTTCGGTTCGACAAATGTCTAGCAGTTTTGAGTACCATATAAATACCGATTCTGCATCTTGCAATTCTTTAAATACATGAAATGGAAGAACATACTTATACCTTTCATCCCAATTAAAATTGTGTTTTAAAATCATATACATTTTATGATATTAAATGTTGAAAATGGTCTCTTTTTTCCAATTTTAAGAGTCCTGAGACCCCTTAAATTTGTCTGTTTTTAACAATTTGACATGTATTGCTTTTGTACTGCTACTGGACATTACATTACATTACACATATATATCATTAAAAGTTGTTAACTAGGCATAGAGTACGTCGCCCCTGTCATTATTTATGTCCAAACTGTCCGTATTTTTAAGGGTTAATATCTCGGCTAATTACAGACGATTTTTTTTTCAAAAATCATTATCAACAATGCTTTTATAATTCTGCTACTATAGGTACCTCCAGCGCTGCTAAAACATTTGCTAAATGGCCGTAAATCGAAATTTATGTGTAACACAAAAATGCGTTTTTCTCAAAACTATGTGACTTAGGGTAATCGCTGTAATTTTCCTGCAAGGTTTAAATTAACGTCTACTTCCTGTAATTTTTTCATAACTTTAGTTTCAGTAGATTCAGAATTATATGGGGGGGGCATATTTTTGCGCTACATTTTCGACAATATCTTTGAAAATATAATACCTAAAATTAAAAAGAATGCATTTTTGAGTTCAGCGTCATGAAAGCTTTCACACGATACCCCACACAATATACAGCGAAAGAGTTTTTTTTCAAGTAGCATAATTAGCCCCTCTACATTTTTACTAAATTGCTTTATGAATGTTTATTAATCAGAAAATATGTGAGTCTATAGTCTTTATTACTTCCCCGAATTTGAACTTTCCTTTTTCCATAGTTTACCAGTAAAACGGCTGTGACAGACAGATACAGGAGTGATCTTATAATGGTTCCGTTTTTACTTTTTAAGTACTGAACCCTAAAAAACGTAAAAAAATGTATCTGAAGAAAAATCGTACATTCATGACAGTCCAGCGAAATATTTTACAACCTATTTTCAAAATTAGTGCCTGTAACATCTTCAGATACGATTCATGCCAAACTTACATCCCAAATTAAAAATTTCTGTCTCTCATGTTTCTTTGTTTCAAATGTTCGCTACCATTCATGGCTGCATCGTAATAAAATTACATCAGAAACTTCTAACAGAATAGGAAAATATATGCTAAACAATAACTTTACTACTATTGAAAGAAAAGTATTATGTTAGATGTAAGATTTTAAGTGAGGTTACAAATCATGAAAAAAAATGACTTTCACATTTTACTTTTTCTATAGCGTTTAGAATATTCTTCTAGAAAATTTAGGTGAATTTTATAATTATTTTAAATGTCACAGTTTAGAAAAAAATCGTGAACCATCTGAAAAAACAGGTATAGCTGCACGCGTTTTGAATTCTTTGTTTCCTAGGCATAAATCTGGACTAACTGTTCTGGACCAACTGTAAGATCCAAAGTAAAACGATAAACTAAAAAGTTTTACAATATTTTTCTTTAGTAAAACCTTAAATCATTTTTATTGAAACTCGGCATGTAAATTAGCGTTTAAATTAATGAATCAATGAACTTCTTTTTGGAAAATAAAACTTATTTATTTTTTGGCGCCACGAAGTATTCATTAAAAAATAAAATAAAATAATAATAAGTTTTTTTTTTCAGCCACGGTAAAGTTAGAGAAAAAAGGGCAAAAAAAATTTCACTTTTTTTCAAACGACTAACGTTTTACCGATTTTCGTCCAATTTCACTTAAAATAGGTGTTTCACAGTGTTCCAAAGTTAATATGATTTCTGAAAATGTTGATTTTGTTTGTTTCAGATGTCATTGACAAGCAGGATACACAGCTCAGAATGATTCTCAGTTGTATATAACTGGGAATGTCTCAACTATTTTTTTTAATTGTTGTGTTACGAAGATTTTTATATTAAATATTATGAATAATTAAGTAAGATAATGTAGTTTTTTTTTTGTTACTTTTTTCTTTCTACCAAAACAAAATCTCGAATTACACTTACTTCACGTGCCAGTGAATGGTAACTTCCTTTTACCAAAGCTCAGTATGTCGAAGCACAATCATATTTTCTGTATAAATATTCTTCAAGTTTAACATTCTATGTTCCGAAAAAATACACGTGATACCTCCGAATCTAGGGTGATATAAACTAAATTATTTGATGTTTTTTACATTTTTTATTAACTTCTATATAGCTGAATGTTTTTGGCTTTGGATCAAGGCGAATAAATGGCAGCACGAATGCTTATTTCCCCATAAATTAAGTGCTATTTTCATCTGAGTTTGCAAAATGCATTCCAGACAGTGTATCCAAGTAAGTAAAAAATTTTCATAATTAACTAACTTAACCGCTTTACAATACAAAATATTGAGGATTTGTAGATCAGTCAATTAATTAAAGACCTTCAATTTGTTACTGCGTAATTTAGGTTATCAGTAATTAAATTGATATTTTAAGGGTGTTAGTAATTTAAGATCCGTATTTATGAACCTATATTATCAGCCCCTTAAAGTATCAATTTCAGACAAAGGGCTTATTCTGTCATCTATGGTGTATTTTTGTTTGTGCAAAACCAATGAAAGTGTATTCGCAGTGTTATTTTACCGTCGGGTCAGAAGAGGTTATAAGTGGAATTTCAATAAGTAGTTTCAATGAGGAATCTAAACCAAACGTCATAACCTAAATCCCCTTCCCTATTGCATTATGAGACTATACGTCAGTGTAAAAAATAAAGCAATTTTAGTACAAATCAAACACTCTTAAAAATATATCTAACGTCTCTATTATCATTACTGATATATTAGTCAATATGCGGGCTTGTATTTTATTTTATGCAACATCCATCTTAGTCCTTATCTTATATTTATCATCATATATATATTTGTTTCATCTTATATTTAATTAAACTCATCCAGTTAAAAATTTCTGTATATAAAGTTTCAAAGTTTCCGTTGATAGCTGCAACGAAATATAATTCCATAAAAAATATATATAATACTGACAAAATTTAAATCTCACAATAAGTGGAATTCTGTTGAATGAATGTTATTCTATTAGCAATGAGATTTAATGAAACTCAGTATTATCTAATACGAATTATATATTTTTGGAAATATTCAACAAATTGAAAGGAGAATTTAAATAAAATCTTCAATAAGTAATATAAATAATATGAAATGTATTTTATAGTTATCTATAAATCCTCTTTCCCATTTTATGCTGAATATAAATATTATTATACACTGTTAAAAATTTTCTGGTAGGTTGAACCAATTTTTGGTGCTCCAGTAGCTGCCACCATAAGATGTTGAAATCTTGAAACAACATTTGGTGCTAAGTTTCAATCTGAGCTCCAAATCTTGGAGTGAGATTTCACCATCTTATGGTGGCAGCTAATGGAGCACGGAAAGTTGGTTCAACCTACTACAAAATTTTTAACAGTGTAGGCAGGATACAATCTAACTAAAGTATCTCAATCGAAATCATATATTCATCACAATGTATCTAATGACTTTTCCATGCATAAAAAAAAATATTCACTATAAGGTCTTCATATGTCTTTCATGCAATATACCTATTGTACATCTTACACTTAAGCAGTCTCCAGTATCTATTAAAAACGTCTTCATATCAAGTTTTGGCATTTCAAATGTTAGCTTTCCTCAATAGCTCCAACACTTTCTACTTTGTCATACACGTTAATATTTCAAACAGATGATACACATTTTAATCATTCAATGTTATTACTTCAATACTACGTCAACTTTAATTTTCGTCTTAAGATGATCCTTCGCTTTACTAATCGGAGTAAAAACGAGTAAATTTCAATCATAATTTTTAATAAACAATTAAATTTAAAAAATCAAAAAACCCGACTGCGTAAAAAGCGAACTAATTAATTATTTCTCATCAATGTGAAACTATTTTTTTCAATTCCTACTATTAACTCACACTCTCGCTATATATATCTTGTTCAAATTTTTAATCGTTAATAAAATACTTATTATTCATCCAATCAAGCTCAAATAATTTTTTTAAACATGTAGTGGAGGACACTTGATGTTAATCCTTTTTTTTTAAATATTAATTCATTAATTAAATTAAATTAATTAAATTTCAATAATCGAGAGAGCCCTTTTCTTGATCAATTTAGCCATCCTGAGCCATTTTAAGCGCCACTCAAGAGGAAAGAAGAATAGGAGAAAAAAATTCTCTTATTGACCTAAGTATGAATTGACTTAATTTTTTTAATTATATTACTTGTTTATATTACTTACCTATTTTTGTTTACTTGTATTGATGACTTTTAAGTTGTGTATAATTGTTAGTTCCTATCTATAAACACAGTTTTGATGAGGTCTATAGATGTCTATGATGGTTAGAGTTGCAGTAAAGCTAGAGATCCTACATACACAACTTCCAGGTTGTATAATATTTTAACGGAGCTGCTGACTGAAAAATAGTCAATGAAACACCGTCTTCATATTGAAAGACATATCCAATGATATGCCATTTTATAGGGTGCGTAATATTTTTTTCGTCTCTACCGCCATTTTGTATTTTATGGCCGCCATTTTGAATTTATAAAAACAAAACCTAGCCTGTAACCATCGGGACGTTAAGACGAATTGATAGAGTCTCATTCATTAAAATCCATCCAGCCGTTGGGATGTTTCGAGGGTCTAACGAAATCCACATACCTAGATACGCGTGAAACACATAATCCTTCTTTTCAATCGAGTAATAAAATCAGTATTTTTGTGTATTACGTTGTACATCAGATGCTTGAGAATTTCCTGGTTGGCTGGATGCGAATTGCTCGTCGCTGCATTAACAGCCTATGTGCAACATAATCATGAAAAATCGAGTAAAAGAGCTATTACAACGCTCCTTTGCGGCGGAATGTTCCCAAAGTGAAGTGGGACCTTTTGGCCATAGCTAAAAAGATACACATGAAATTAGTTCAATTCTATGCATAGCTTCATACACTTTTCGATGGTATAATGATGAAAATAGCAAAAAAATCGCTGATACAGTGCTCCCTTCCAGCCCCAAAACGTTTCCAAATTTGAGGACGACCTGCTAAAAAGTAACTTGGGATCATTTGGCCATAGCGAAAAACATACACAAGAAATTTGGTTTAATCCTATGCATAAATCCATACACTTTTCGATGGTACAAAGCGGGCATACGGACAGTAACACATTTTGTATAAAAATGGTTTTCGGTATCTCTGAGCCCAAAAACTTGTAAATACGTCGAAAACCGGAAGTCGAAAAAAAATCTCGATTACGACAGATATTTTTCTTTTTTTAAAGAAGAAAGCATTTACATCAAAAATATCATCACAATTGAGAAAATATATACCTTACAAAAACTAAAGTTTTATTGAATGAATATTGTTCTCTTACCAATGAGATTAAAAAAAAAAAAAAACTCCGTGTGCCTAAAACCAATTTTGTATTTCTTGAAAATATTCATCAAGATTGAAAGGGGAATTTCAATAAGCAATCTGAACAAAATGAGCAGTGTTTTAGGCTTACTTCTAGATCCTCTTTCCCATTTCATATTGCAGATATATGTCATTATAGAAAGAAAACAATCTAACAAAAGTATCCCAGTTGAAATAAAAAAAATCATCACAATGAATCTAAGGAGTTTATCATTCATTTCCCGGAATGATTCGACATAAGATCTTGAAATGATTTTCATGCAATACATGGTACTCGAAATTTACATCTTATATTTGATCAAACTTACAAGTTAAAAGCTTCTGTATATGAAGTTTCTACTTTAAAAATATTAGCCTTTGTCGATAGCTTTAACGTAATAAAAGTTCATGAAAAATATCTTTAAAACTGAGAAAATATAAACCTCACAATATCTTGAAATCTATTGAATTATTATCATTTTATTGTATATTCCCGCGGCAGCCATCCTGGATGTTTTGTGATTTCTTGGCGATTTTCTGTTGGCGATGTTTTACATTTTATTTCCGTTAAGCATAACATGCGCATAAATCGCTGCTTGCCAACATTTACTAATTGGCGTAAAAGGACTTTTTATTCCAAGAAAAAATATAAGATGGCGGCCGCGGGAATGCATGATATCTGTTCCCAAATGATTTTCATGCAATACATGGTCCTCGAAATTTACATCTTCTATGTGATCAAACTTACGAGTTAAAAGCTTCTTTATATCAAGTTTCTTCGTTAAAAATCAACGTAATAAAATAATCAACGTCATACGTATTTCAGTTGAAATAAAAAAATCCTCACAATCAATCTAAGGAGTTTATCATTCATTTCGCGGAATGATTCGACATAAGGTCTTCAAATGATTTTCATGCAATACATGGTACTCGAAATTTACATCTTATATTTGATCAAACTTACAAGTTAAAAGCTTCTGTTTGTCAAGTTTCTACGTTAAAAATATTAGCCTTCGTCGATAGCTTCAACGTAATAAAATTTCATGAAAAAAAGCTATAAGACTGAGAAAATATAAACCTCACAATATATTGAGTTCTATTGAATTACTATTATTTTCTTAGCAATGGGGATTTAACGTAACTCTGTATGTCTAAAACCAATTTTATATTTTGTGAAAATATTCATCAAGATAGAAAAAGGAGTTTCAATAAGCAATCTTAACAAAATGAGCTGTGTTTTAGGCTTACTTCTAAATCCTCTTTCCTATTTCATACTGCAGATATATGTCATTATAGAAAGAAAACAATCTAACAAAAGTATCTCAGTGGAAATCATAAATTCATCACAATCTATCTAAGGACTTTACCATCCATTTCGAGAAATGAGTCGATATAAGGGCTTCAAATGTCTTTCATATCTGTAACGGATTTTATTGGTGTTGCATCTATCGCAGAATTTTGATGTTGTATTTTATTGTGCTATGAAATATATTGTTAAGGTTCTTCAGTAAGAAATGACATTCCGTTTCATTTTTTCATATATTAAAGATGTAATATCTATGATTTAAAAAAAAAAAAAATTCACTGAAACAAGAACGTAGTTTTAGAACATTTTAATTTATGATAGGAAATTACAAAAAGGAAATGTTTTATAAGCAAAATGTATTATTTCTTCTCTGTTTTGTAAAGTAAAAAAAATATTGAAAAATGCAAAATATTTTAATTTAATTTTGAAATTTACATAAATGTGGACTTCGACATGTTCAAAACAGGTATGTGTATTAATAATTAATTCCGACTTCAAATGCTTTTTTTTTTCTATTCTGATAAATTCAGTTATATAAAATGCATTGTTTTTTAAAAAGAAACATTCCATAAATTATTGTGTAATAATATTACACTTTTATTATAGATATATATATATACACATAGATGTATATACATACACTGGTGGACAAAACTTAACCACCAGTCACAAAATGCCAATTATAAGACGATTTTTAAGCGATAATTTTCACGCTAATACTCAGAAGTAAGTAATATAATTCGAATAATTACTATCCCTGTAGAACAGCTAGTCCATATAACATCTCACTCAGGTCACACATGGTCACAAGAGTCACAGTCACTAAGGCGAAACAAAAAATAGGAAATTCCATATGTCTCATTTATGAGTCTCAAATGACTACTGTACGTGACTCCACTGACAGGTCACTGTGACTGCTGCTTTGTGGCGAGTCACCAAGTGACTTTATAATGTCGTTTCATTGAGACTCTCGTGTGACTATTATTTGGAGACTCAATTTCAAAGTCATTGTGAACGCTGCACTATGATAAATCAACAAATAATGTCACATTATAGTCACATGGTGACTTTTTGTGACATGGGATTGTCCAATGGTGTTAGAGATCATATTGTGAAGTCACCACTATGAAAAGTGGTGAAAAGTTTGAATATTGAAAAGTTGAAATAAAGTTTGTATTTTGAAGAGGTCTATAGATGTCAATGATAGAGTTGCAGTAAAGCTAGAGATCCACAATACATGTACAACTTCCAGGTTGTATAATATTTTAACGGAGCTTCTGACTGTTAAATAGACAATGAAACATCGTCTTCATTTTGAAAGACCTATCCAATGATATGCCACTCAATAGGGTGCGTAATTTTTTTTCGCCTCTACCACCATTTTGTATTTTACGGTCCCATTTTGAATTTATAAAAACAAAACCTAGCCTATAACCATCGGGCCGTTAAGACGAATCGATAGATACCCCATTCATTAAAATACATCCAGCCGTTGGGATATTTCTAGGGTATAAAGAAATCCACATACACAGATGCGCGTGAAACACATAACCCTTCTTTTCAGTCGGGTAAAAAATACAGCAATCTTAATAAAATTCTGTCTGTAACCCTGGTTGCAGTTACATAAACAGGTCTAGGAATCCCAGTTTCCAAAAAAAAAAAAATGCTTAGTATCCTTGCACATTTTTTTTGATTAATGGTGCAAAAGTTTATTTGTTGGACAAATTTTTGTTGTTGCCGTTACATAAAAACTTCTAGGAATCTATGTATCCTAGAAACATTTTAGTAACTTTATAGGGTTTTTTTTCAGTGTAGAACAGTATCGGGTTAATATGCCTGACTTTCAATCCCAACATATACTGGCTTTATTGACGACTTCAGCCCACTAAACAGTTTGACAAATTGATATTTTTAAAAATGTAAACTAAATACATGCACTCAGCATAAATTGTTTATTTATTTTTGCAATAATTGTTTTGTTTTTAGGATCTTTCAGAATGTATTTTGCAATATTGTGTATTTTTAATTCTTCTGTGGGTTTGAAAATAAACTATATAAAATGAAAAAGTATACTAATAAGGGCAGACATTATAAGGCCTGGTTTCATTCATGAACACTTCATTTTCTTTGTATATTATGATTGCCAAATCTACTTAAACTTCTTATCTCCCAATATTTGAAGAAAATTATGAAAACTATGGTAGCGACTTCTTAGTAAGCAAAAAACAATTTTTGTTGTAAGAAACGGCATCACCGTAAACAGAGTAATTGCAGAATATTCTGTTAAAAGGATAACTCTGTATTTAGTTCTACTTTGGAGTAATACTAGCAAAGATTCCGTTAATTAAAGTTAAATCATTTAGTTACAAAATTGTGGCCTTTTTCAAAACACGCACTCCTAATAAAGACACCTTAATGTGTTTTTTTACTTTGAAAACCCCTGACCACAATTAAACAGCGACAAGAGTACGCATAAATTGTTATTGTAAGAACATGTATAAATATATATCCAGCAACTTTTAAAATATTAAAGATTAAATAACACATTATATTGTGATAAAAATCCTTAAAGTATTTATTTGGTTCATATACCTTAAAATAAAGAAACACTTGGGAAAATAAAGAATAATTGAAAATAAAAATAAAGTAAAATATAGTTAAAAAAATATATAAAGTTACAAATGTTTCGAATATATTGTATATAAAGTTTCAAATCTGTGAAATGGAATATATATATATATATATATATATTGTATTACTGAAATAATACCGAAAAATGTGTAAGCAGAATACATCATACAAGACAAAAGAAGCTATTTTATGCAATTTCAATGAAAATATTTCATTAGTAATATAGTAGTTCAAAGCAAAATATAATATAAAACATTTACGAAACAATGTACAAAAAATAATATTGTACCCGATATAAAAAAAAAAATTCCAAAAAGAATCTTTTAAAATTATTCTGTTACAGCATTTTTCAGTTTCTTTTGGCTCTTTGATAAGTTTAAGTGGCATACACATCAAGAGCTTTTATTCGACGTATAAAAGTGTTCCTATCATTCTTCTATTTTAAGAGCTGAAAAAATTCCTTTTATGGCGCAGTAAAAATACAAAGTCAAAATACAGCAGAAGACGCAGCATCAATAAAATACGTTTGCTGATATGGCAGACATTTCAAGCAGTCATATCCAGTCATTTCTTCAAAAGAAGAGAAAAAGTCCTGCGATAGGTTGCTATGAATTTATGATTTCCACAGAGGCATCGAGACTTCAGAAGAGCAAAATTACTTTGTTCAAAGGCATATTATTGCTCTTGGGGACTAAAGAAGAGAAAAAGAAAATCGCGCTTTGGTTTAAATTTAAAACCATTAAAAGGTTTATTTTCAGGAAATTTCCAGATGAAAACATATTGGTAATAATAACTCTTTTTAGAATTTTACTAGTAAGGATGAAATAAAGTAGACAGCTTAAAAGAAAATCCAGGTACTTTTTATCCGACAAACTTACGAAATTAGTTTGTTTTAAAACAGGATAAATCTCAACAGTTTAAACCTTAAAAGTGTGACAAATACCACTTTAAAAAACTTTATATAGTACTAGAATTTATAAACCGTTATATCCAGATGGAAACATAACGGTAACAAAATATATGTTTTGACTTTTGATTGAAAGAAAGAAATAGAATTTTTTTTTTTTTTTTTTTTTTTTTTTTTTTTTTTTTTTTTTTACGACAACACAATTTTGTTAAATTGCGTCAGATTAAAATGAAATTCATGTAGTTCTTTGTGTAATATAGAATTTAGTTTATTGTAAAACAGGATAAATTACAACAATTTTAACCCTAAAGTTTATCATTAATTTTTTATTAGAAAACAAACTAGTGTTTATAAACCGAAATATTTATGTATGTGCATTTAACGGTTTATTAAACATTGAATACTTTTTTTTTTTTTTTTTTTTTTTTTACATTATGCACAATTTTTTGATGATGAAAAATTTCTTTTCGTTTAATTATTTGTATAAAGATATTAGTTGATGATTTGTATTAATTATTTCATTCCAAATGCAATATTGTCAAAGAAAATAATTTACAAACACAGTATAGCATAATAAATTACAAATATTAGGATATAATGTACAAAAATGAATATTGTATCCTATTTATAAAAAATCCAAACGAATCTGTTAAAAACTATTTTGTTGCAGCATTTTTCAGTTTCTTTTTTACCTTTATGATTTTAAGTGGCGGACACATCAATAGCTTTTATTCGACATATAAAAGTGTTTCTATGATATATCTATTTTAAGAGCTGAATTAACACGTTTTATGGCGCAGTAAAAATACAATGTCAAAATACGGCAGAAGACTCAGCAATAAAATACGTTTACTGATATGGCAGGCATTTCAAGCAGTCATATCTAGTCATTTCTTCAAAAGAAGAGAAAAAGTCCTGCGACAGACTGCTATAAATTTATCATTTCCACAGAGGCATCAAGACTTCTGAAGAGCAAAATTTATTTGTTCAAATCATGCTATTGGTCTTAGGTACTGAAGAGGCTAAAAAGAAAACCACGCTTTGGTTTAAACATAAAAGTATTGCAATATTATTTTCAGAAAATTTCCAGATGAAAACACATCGGTAATAATAACTTTTTTTTAGAATTTTACTTAAGAGAGAAAAAAAGTCGACAGCTTAAAAGAAAATTCAGGTACTTTTTATTATGTTATATCGAAATTAGTTTATTTGAAAACACATTAAAGCTCAACAGTTTTCACCTTAAAAGTGTTATAAATACAACTTTAAAAATCTTTAGATAGTACTAGAACTTATAAACCGTTATATCCAGATGAAAATATATCGGTAATAATAACTATATATTGACTTTTGATTGAAAGAAAGAGATAGAATTTTACTTTCCTTACGACAACTTAATTTAGTTAAATGTCATCAGCTTAAAAGGAAATTCAGGTAGTCTCTTTCTATGTTATATAGGAATTAGTTTACGTTAAAACAGGCTAAAATTCAAAATTTTAACTCTAAAAGTTTTATAAATACCATTTAAAATTGTTCAGAATAAACTAGAATATATAAATCGCAATAGCCATGTATGGGAATTTAACGGTTCTATAAACATTGAATAAATTTTATTTTTCACTATATACAACTTTTAAAAGATGAATTTTTTTGTCTATTATTTATTTTTTAAAGGTATTAGTTGATGAATTTTAATATATAGTTCATTACTAATGTAATACTTTTATAGAAGATAATTTACAAACATTTAGCTTAACATAACAAATTACGAACATTTACGAGATAATGTACAAATACTATTATTGTATCATATTTTTAAAAAAACCTTTCAAAAAATCTTTAAAAAACTTTCCTGTTACAGCATTTTTGAGTATCTTTTTGCTCTTGGATGACTTTAAGTGGTATTTTTATGCGACGTATAAAAGTGTTATTGAGATATTTCTGTTATAAGTGCTGAAAAAATTCCTTTTTATGACGCAGTAAAAAGACAACGTCAAAATACAGCAGAAAACGCTGCATCAATTAACTACATTTGCTGATAATGCAGACATTTCAAGCAGTAATATCAAGTCATTTCTTCAAAAGAAGAGGCAAATTCCTTCGACAGATTGCTATGAATTTATGATTTCCACAGAGGCAACAAAACTTCTGGGAATCAAAATTTTTTTGTTCAAGGCATGCCAATGCTCTTAGGGACTGAAAAGGCGAAAAGGAAAACCATGCTTTGGTTTAAACATAAACGCATTCAAATGTTATTTTCAGAAAATTCCCAGATGAAAACATATCGGTAATAATAAGTCTTTTTAGAAATGTACTTGAAAGAGAAAAAAACTCGACAGCATAAAAGAAAATTCAGGTTATTTCAATAGGTTATACCGAAATTAGTTTAGTTTAAAACAGGTTGAAATTCAGAAGTTTTAACCTTAAAAGTGTTATAAATACCACTTTAAAAATCTTTAGATTATACTAGAATTTATAAAACGTTATATCCAGATGAAAACATACCGGTAATAAAATCTATTTTTTGACTTTTGATTGAAAGAAAGAAACAGAAATTTACGTTTCTTACGACAACGTAATTTTGTTAAATTGCGTCGGATTAAAATGAAATTGAGGTAGTTTTCTTTTGTTTAATATAAATATTAGTTCATTGTAAATCAGAAATAAGTACAACAGATTTAACCCTAAATGTTTTATATATATCATTTAAAAATATTTAGAATAAACTAGAATTTATAAACCGCAATATCTATGTATGTGCATTTAGCGGGATATTAAACATTGAATAAATTTTATTTTACATTAAGCACAGTTTTTTTAAAGATGAATTTTTTTTAGATTAATTATTTTTATAAATGTATTAGTTGATTATTTTTATTAAATAGCTCATTATTAGTGTAATAAAGTCGAAGAATATAATTTACGAACATAGCATAACATAATAAATTACGAACATTTACGAGATAGTGTATAAAAGCTAACTTTGTGCTGCTATCTTTTAAAAACATACTCTTTAAAAATATCTGTTAAAACTTTTCTATTACAGCATTTTTTAGTTTCTTTTTTCTCTTTGTTGACTTCAAGTGGAATACACATCAAGAGCTTTTATTAAACGTACAAAAGTGTTACTGTGATATTTCTATTATAAGGGCTAAAAAAAATCCTTTTATGGCGCAGTTAAAATACAACGTCAAAATACAGCTGAAGATTCAGTATCAGTAAAATACGTTTGCTGATATGACAGACATTCAAAGAAATCACATAGAGTTATTTCTTCAAAAGAAGAGAAAAAGTCCTGCGACAGATTGCTATGAAATTATGATTTCCACATAGGCATCAAGACTTCTGAAGAACAAAATTTCTTTGTTTAAAGCATGTCATTGCGCTTAGAAACTGAAGAGGCGAAAACAAAACCACGATTTGGTTTAAATATAAACGCATTCGAATGTTAGTTTCAGAAAATTTTCAGATGAAAACATATCGGTAATAATAACTCTTTTAGAATTTTACTTCAAAGAGAAAAAATGCCGACAGCTTAAAAGAAAGTTCAGGTTATTTTAATAATGTTATATCAAAATTAGTTTGTTTTAAAATATGATAAAATTGAACATTTTAAGATAAACAGTGTAACAAATATCACTTTAAAAAACTTTAGATAGTACTAGAACTTATAAACCGTTATATCCAGATGAAAATATATCGGTAATAGTAACTATATTTTGACTTTTGATTGAAAGAAATATATAGAATTTTACTTTCCTTACGACAACTTAATTTAGTTAAATGTCATTTGCTTAAAAAGAAATTCAGGTAGTTTCTTTTTACACTGTGTAAAAAATATATATTGAAAAAACAGGATAAAGTTCAAAAGTTTTAACTCCAAAGTTTTATATATATTATATAAAACTGTTCAGAAAAACTAGAATTTATAAATCGCAATATCTATATATGAGCATTTAGCGGTTCTATAAGCATTGGATAAATTTTTGTTTTACATTATACACAACTTTTTACAGATGGAATATTTTTTTCGATTAATTATTTTTAAAGATATTAGTTGATGATTTTTACTAAATACTTCATTACCCCTGACCGCCGAGCAAAAGGGCAAAATCGTAATGTTGTTTTCTCTATTATTTTGTTAAATGCTAGCAAAAGTTAATATTTTCAACAAGATATAAAAAAATTAATTATGTATGGAATTATAATTCTTGAGAGTATTAATAATAACTTAATCTTTCAAAACTGGATTGTATCTGTTGAATTACATTAATTTTACAAATGCTTCTACCTAAGTGAAACCTGCACCTTAGTGAAAGGATATATCAGTTCGCGGCGGTGAGAAGGTTGAAATATTTTTAAAGAAAATAATTTACTAACATAGCATAACATAATAAATTACGAACATTTATCAGATAATGCATAAAAATTAATATTGTGTCCATTTAAAAAAATATATATATATTCCTTTAAAAACTTTTTTAATAAATTTTCTGTTACAACATTTTACGTTTTCTTTTTGCTCTTTGCTCACTTTAAGTGGCATACACATCAAGAGCTTTTATTCGAAGCATAAAAGTGATACTGTGATATTTCGATTTTAAGAGTTGAAAAAATTCTTTTTATGGCGCAGTAAAAATACAACGTCAAAATACATCAGAAGACGCAGTATCAATAAATTGCGTTCGCTGATATGACTGACATTTCAAGCAGTCATTTATTAAAAAGAAGAGAAAAAGTTCTGGGACAGATTGCTGTGAATTTATGATTTCCACAGAGGCATCAAGACTTCTGGAGAGCAAAATTGCCTTTTTAAAGAATGTCATTGCTCTTTGGAACTTAAGAGCGAAAAAGAAAACCATGCTTTTGTTTAAACATAAACGCATTCAAATGTTATTTTCAGAAAATTCCCAGATGAAAACATATCGGTAATAATAACTCTTTTTAGAAATGTACTTGAAAGAGAAAAAAACTCGACAGCATAAAAGAAATTTCAGGTTATTTTAATAGGTTATACCGAAATTAGTTTATTTTAAAACAGGTGGAAATTCAGAAGTTTTAACCTTGAAAGTGTTAAAAATACCACTTTAAAAATCTTTAGATTATACTAGAATTTGTAAAACGTTATATCCAGATGAAAACATACCGGTAATGAAATCTATTTTTTGACATTCGATTGAAAGAAAGAAACAGAAATTTACGTTTCTTACGACAACGTAATTTTGTTAAATTGCGTCGGATTAAAATGAAATTGAGGTAGTTTTCTTTTGTTTAAAATAAATATTAGTTCATTGTAAATCAGAAATAAGTACAACAGATTTAACCCTAAATGTTTTATATATATCATTTAAAAATATTTAGAATAAACTAGAATTTATAAACCGCAATATCTATGTATGTGCATTTACCGGGATATTAAACATTGAATAAATTTTATTTTACATTAAGCACAGTTTTTTTAAAGATGAATTTTTTTTAGATTAATTATTTTTATAAATGTATTAGTTGATTATTTTTATTAAATAGCTCATTATTAGTGTAATAATGTCGAAGAATATAATTTACGAACATAGCATAACATAATAAATAACGAACATTTACGAGATAGTGTATAAAAACTAACTTTGTGCTGCTATCTTTTAAAAACATACTCTTTAAAAATATCTGTTAAAACTTTTCTATTACAGCATTTTTTAGTTTCTTTTTTCTCTTTGTTGACTTCAAGTGGAATACACATCAAGAGCTTTTATTAAACGTACAAAAGTGTTACTGTGATATTTCTATTATAAGGGCTAAAAAAAATCCTTTTATGGCGCAGTTAAAATACAACGTCAAAATACAGCTGAAGATTCAGTATCAGTAAAATACGTTTGCTGATATGACAGACATTCAAAGAAATCACATAGAGTTATTTCTTCAAAAGAAGAGAAAAAGTCCTGCGACAGATTGCTATGAAATTATGATTTCCACATAGGCATCAAGACTTCTGAAGAACAAAATTTCTTTGTTTAAAGCATGTCATTGCGCTTAGAAACTGAAGAGGCGAAAACAAAACCACGATTTGGTTTAAATATAAACGCATTCGAATGTTAGTTTCAGAAAATTTTCAGATGAAAACATATCGGTAATAATAACTCTTTTAGAATTTTACTTCAAAGAGAAAAAATGCCGACAGCTTAAAAGAAAGTTCAGGTTATTTTAATAATGTTATATCAAAATTAGTTTGTTTTAAAATATGATAAAATTGAACATTTTAAGATAAACAGTGTAACAAATATCACTTTAAAAAACTTTAGATAGTACTAGAACTTATAAACCGTTATATCCAGATGAAAATATATCGGTAATAGTAACTATATTTTGACTTTTGATTGAAAGAAATATATAGAATTTTACTTTCCTTACGACAACTTAATTTAGTTAAATGTCATTTGCTTAAAAAGAAATTCAGGTAGTTTCTTTTTACACTGTGTAAAAAATATATATTGAAAAAACAGGATAAAGTTCAAAAGTTTTAACTCCAAAGTTTTATATATATTATATAAAACTGTTCAGAAAAACTAGAATTTATAAATCGCAATATCTATATATGAGCATTTAGCGGTTCTATAAGCATTGAATAAATTTTTGTTTTACATTATACACAACTTTTTACAGATGGAATATTTTTTTCGATTAATTATTTTTAAAGATATTAGTTGATGATTTTTACTAAATACTTCATTACCCCTGACCGCCGAGCAAAAGGGCAAAATCGTAATGTTGTTTTCTCTATTATTTTGTTAAATGCTAGCAAAAGTTAATATTTTCAACAAGATATAAAAAAATTAATTATGTATGGAATTATAATTCTTGAGAGTATTAATAATAACTTAATCTTTCAAAACTGGATTGTATCTGTTGAATTACATTAATTTTACAAATGCTTCTACCTAAGTGAAACCTGCACCTTAGTGAAAGGATATATCAGTTCGCGGCGGTGAGAAGGTTGAAATATTTTTAAAGAAAATAATTTACTAACATAGCATAACATAATAAATTACGAACATTTATCAGATAATGCATAAAAATTAATATTGTGTCCATTTAAAAAAATATATATATATTCCTTTAAAAACTTTTTTAATAAATTTTCTGTTACAACATTTTACGTTTTCTTTTTGCTCTTTGCTCACTTTAAGTGGCATACACATCAAGAGCTTTTATTCGAAGCATAAAAGTGATACTGTGATATTTCGATTTTAAGAGTTGAAAAAATTCTTTTTATGGCGCAGTAAAAATACAACGTCAAAATACATCAGAAGACGCAGTATCAATAAATTGCGTTCGCTGATATGACTGACATTTCAAGCAGTCATTTATTAAAAAGAAGAGAAAAAGTTCTGGGACAGATTGCTGTGAATTTATGATTTCCACAGAGGCATCAAGACTTCTGGAGAGCAAAATTGCCTTTTTAAAGAATGTCATTGCTCTTTGGAACTTAAGAGCGAAAAAGAAAACCATGCTTTTGTTTAAACATAAACGCATTCAAATGTTATTTTCAGAAAATTCCCAGATGAAAACATATCGGTAATAATAACTCTTTTTAGAAATGTACTTGAAAGAGAAAAAAACTCGACAGCATAAAAGAAATTTCAGGTTATTTTAATAGGTTATACCGAAATTAGTTTATTTTAAAACAGGTGGAAATTCAGAAGTTTTAACCTTGAAAGTGTTAAAAATACCACTTTAAAAATCTTTAGATTATACTAGAATTTGTAAAACGTTATATCCAGATGAAAACATACCGGTAATGAAATCTATTTTTTGACATTCGATTGAAAGAAAGAAACAGAAATTTACGTTTCTTACGACAACGTAATTTTGTTAAATTGCGTCGGATTAAAATGAAATTGAGGTAGTTTTCTTTTGTTTAAAATAAATATTAGTTCATTGTAAATCAGAAATAAGTACAACAGATTTAACCCTAAATGTTTTATATATATCATTTAAAAATATTTAGAATAAACTAGAATTTATAAACCGCAATATCTATGTATGTGCATTTACCGGGATATTAAACATTGAATAAATTTTATTTTACATTAAGCACAGTTTTTTTAAAGATGAATTTTTTTTAGATTAATTATTTTTATAAATGTATTAGTTGATTATTTTTATTAAATAGCTCATTATTAGTGTAATAATGTCGAAGAATATAATTTACGAACATAGCATAACATAATAAATAACGAACATTTACGAGATAGTGTATAAAAACTAACTTTGTGCTGCTATCTTTTAAAAACATACTCTTTAAAAATATCTGTTAAAACTTTTCTATTACAGCATTTTTTAGTTTCTTTTTTCTCTTTGTTGACTTCAAGTGGAATACACATCAAGAGCTTTTATTAAACGTACAAAAGTGTTACTGTGATATTTCTATTATAAGGGCTAAAAAAAATCCTTTTATGGCGCAGTTAAAATACAACGTCAAAATACAGCTGAAGATTCAGTATCAGTAAAATACGTTTGCTGATATGACAGACATTCAAAGAAATCACATAGAGTTATTTCTTCAAAAGAAGAGAAAAAGTCCTGCGACAGATTGCTATGAAATTATGATTTCCACATAGGCATCAAGACTTCTGAAGAACAAAATTTCTTTGTTTAAAGCATGTCATTGCGCTTAGAAACTGAAGAGGCGAAAACAAAACCACGATTTGGTTTAAATATAAACGCATTCGAATGTTAGTTTCAGAAAATTTTCAGATGAAAACATATCGGTAATAATAACTCTTTTAGAATTTTACTTCAAAGAGAAAAAATGCCAACAGCTTAAAAGAAAGTTCAGGTTATTTTAATAATGTTATATCAAAATTAGTTTATTTTAAAATATGATAAAATTGAACATTTTAAGATAAACAGTGTAACAAATATCACTTTAAAAAACTTTAGATAGTACTGGAACTTATAAACCGTTATATCTAGATGAAAATATATCGGTAATAGTAACTATATTTTGACTTTTGATTGAAAGAAATATATAGAATTTTACTTTCCTTACGACAACTTAATTTAGTTAAATGTCATTAGCTTAAAAAGAAATTCAGGTAGTTTCTTTTTACACTATGTAAAAAATATATATTAAAAAAACAGGATAAAGTTCAAAAGTTTTAACTCCAAAGTTTTATATATATTATATAAAACTGTTCAGAAAAACTAGAATTTATAAATCGCAATATCTATATATGAGCATTTAGCGGTTCTATAAACATTGAATAAATTTTATTTTACATTATACACAACTTTTTACAGATGGAATATTTTTCTCGATTAATTATTTTTAAAGATATTAGTTGATGATTTTTACTAAATACTTCATTACCCCTGACCGCCGAGCAAAAGGGCAAAATCGTAATGTTGTTTTCTCTATTATTTTGTTAAATGCTAGCAAAAGTTAATATTTTCAACAAGATATAAAATAATTAATTATGTATGGAATTAAAATTCTTGAGAGTATTAATAATAACTTAATCTTTCAAAACTGGATTGTATCTGTTGAATTACATTAATTTTAAAAATGCTTCTACCTAAGTGAAACCTGCACCTTAGTAAAAGGATATATCAGTTCGCGGCGGTGAGAAGGTTGAAATATTTTTAAAGAAAATAATTTACTAACATAGCATAACATAATAAATTACGAACATTTATCAGATAATGCATAAAAATTAATATTGTGTCCATTTAAATATATATATATATATTCCTTTAAAAAGTTTTTTAATAAATTTTCTGTTACAACATTTTATGTTTTCTTTTTGCTCTTTGCTCTTTGCTCACTTTAAGTGGCATACACATCAAGAGCTTTTATTCGAAGCATAAAAGTGATACTGTGATATTTCGATTTTAAGAGTTGAAAAAATTCTTTTTATGGCGCAGTAAAAATACAACGTCAAAATACCTCAGAAGACGCAGTATCAATAAATTGCGTTCGCTGATATGACTGACATTTCAAGCAGTCATTTATTCAAAAGAAGAGAAAAAGTTCTGGGACAGATTGCTGTGAATTTATGATTTCCACAGAGGCATCAAGACTTCTGGAGAGCAAAATTGCCTTTTTAAAGAATGTCATTGCTCTTTGGAACTTAAGAGCGAAAAAGAAAACCATGCTTTTGTTTAAACATAAACGCATTCAAATGTTATTTTCAGAAAATTCCCAGATGAAAACATATCGGTAATAATAACTCTTTTTAGAAATGTACTTGAAAGAGAAAAAAACTCGACAGCATAAAAGAAATTTCAGGTTATTTTAATAGGTTATACCGAAATTAGTTTATTTTAAAACAGGTGGAAATTCAGAAGTTTTAACCTTGAAAGTGTTAAAAATACCACTTTAAAAATCTTTAGATTATACTAGAATTTGTAAAACGTTATATCCAGATGAAAACATACCGGTAATGAAATCTATTTTTTGACATTTGATTGAAAGAAAGAAACAGAAATTTACGTTTCTTACGACAACGTAATTTTGTTAAATTGCGTCGGATTAAAATGAAATTGAGGTAGTTTTCTTTTGTTTAAAATAAATATTAGTTCATTGTAAATCAGAAATAAGTACAACAGATTTAACCCTAAATGTTTTATATATATCATTTAAAAATATTTAGAATAAACTAGAATTTATAAACCGCAATATCTATGTATGTGCATTTACCGGGATATTAAACATTGAATAAATTTTATTTTACATTAAGCACAGTTTTTTTAAAGATGAAATTTTTTTAGATTAATTATTTTTATAAATGTATTAGTTGATTATTTTTATTAAATAGCTCATTATTAGTGTAATAAAGTCGAAGAATATAATTTACGAACATAGCATAACATAATAAATTACGAACATTTACGAGATAGTGTATAAAAACTAACTTTGTGCTGCTATCTTTTAAAAACATACTTTTTAAAAATATCTGTTAAAAACTTTTCTATTACAGCATTTTTTAGTTTCTTTTTGCTCTTTGTTGACTTCAAGCGGAATACACATCAAGAGCTTTTATTAAACGTACAAAAGTCTTAATGTGATATTTCTATTATAAGGGCTAAAAAAAATCCTTTTATGGCGCAGTTAAAATACAACGTCAAAATACAGCTGAAGATTCAGTATCAGTAAAATACGTTTGCTGATATGACAGACATTCAAAAAAATCACATCGAGTTATTTCTTCAAAAAAAGAGTAAAAGTCCTGTGACAGATTGCTACGAATTTATGATTTCCACAGAGGCATCAAGACTTCTGAAGAAGAAAATTTCTTTGTTTAAAGCATGTTATTGCGAAAACAAAACCACGCTTTGGTTTAAATATAAACGCATTCGAATGTTAGTTTCAGAAAATTTCCAGATGAAAATATATCGGTAATAATAACTCTTTTTAGAATTTTACTTCAAAGAGAAAAAATGCCGACAGCTTAAAAGAAAGTTCAGGTTATTTTAATAATGTTATATCGAAATTAGTTTATTTTAAAACATGATAAAATTCAACATTTTAACATAAACAGTGTAACAAATATCACTTCAAAAAACTTTAGATAGTACTAGAACTTATAAACCGTTGTATCTAGATGAAAATATATCGGTAATAATAACTATATTTTGACTTTTGATTGAAAGAAATATATAGAATTTTACATTCCTTACGACAACTTAATTTACTTAAATGTCATTAGCTTAAAAAGCAATTCAGGTAGTTTCTTTTTACGTTATGTAAAATATATATATATATATAAAACAGGATAAAGTTCAAAGGTTTTAACTCCAAAGTTTTATAAATATTATATAAAACTGTTCAGAATAACTAGAATTTATAAATCGCAATATCTATATATGGACATTTAGCGGTTCTATAGACATTGAATAAACTTTATTTTACATTATACACAACTTTTTACAGATGGAATATTTTTTTCGATTAATTATTTTTAAAGATATTAGTTGATGATTTTTACTAAATAGTTCATTACCCCTGACCGCCGAGCAAAAGGGCAAAATCGTAATGTTGTTTTCTCTGTTATTTTGTTAAATGCTAGCAAAAGTTAATATTTTCAACAACATATAAAAAATTTAATTATGTATGGAATTATTATTCTTGAGAGTATTAATAATAACTTAATCTTTCAAAACTGGATTGTATCTGTTGAATTACATTAATTTTAAAAATGCTTCTACCTAAGTGACACCTGCACCTTAGTGAAAGGATATATCAGTTCGCGGCGGTGAGAAGGTTGAAATATTTTTAAAGAAAATAATTTACTAACATAGCATAACATAATAAATTACGAACATTTATCAAATAATGTATAAAAATTAATATTGTGTCCATTTAAAAATATATATATATTCCTTTAAAAACTCTTTTAATAAATTTTCTGTTACATTATTTTACGTTTTCTTTTTGCTCTTTGCTCACTTTAAGTGGCATACACATCACGAGCTTTTATTCGAAGCATAAAAGTGATACTGTGATATTTCGATTTTAAGAGTTGAAAAAATTCTTTTTATGGCGCAGTAAAAATACAACGTCAAAATACATCAGAAGACGCAGTATCAATAAATTGCTTTCGCTGATATGACTGACATTTCAAGCAGTCATTTATTCAAAAGAAGAGAAAAGGTTCTGGGACAGATTGCTGTGAATTTGTGATTTCCACAGAGGCATCAAGACTTCTGGAGAGCAAAATTGCCTTTTTAAAGAATGTCATTGCTCTTTGGAACTTAAGAGCGAAAAAGAAAACCATGCTTTTGTTTAAACATAACGCATTTCAATGTTAGTTTGAGAAAATTTCCAGATGAAAACATATAGGTAATGATAACTCTTTTTAGAACTTTACTTAAAAGAGAAAAAAAGTCGACAGCTTAAAAGAAAATTCAGGTACTTTTTATTATGTTATACCGAAATTTGTTTATTTTAAAAGAGATTGAAGTTCGCCATTTTTAACCTTAAAGGTGTTATATAAATGTTATAAATACCACTTTAAAAATCTTTAGATAGTACCAGAATTTATAAATCCTTATATTCATATAAAGTACTACAATTTATAAACAGTTATATCCTGATGAAAACATTTTGGTAATAAAAGATATTTTTTGACTTTTGATTGAATGAAAGAAGAAGAATTTTACTTTCCTAATGATAACGCAATTTAGTTAAATGTTGTCAACTTAAAATGAAATTCAGGTAGTTTTTTTATGTTTTATAGAAATTAGTTTATTGTAAAAAAGGATAATGTTCAACAATTTTAACCCTAAAAGTTCTATAAATATCATTTAAAATTAAGAATAAATTAGAATTTATAAACCGCAATATCTATGTATGTGTATTTAGCTGTTCATTAAACATTGAATAAGTTTTACTTTACATTATGCACAATTATTTTAAGATAAAAAAATAGATTAATTATTTCTAAAGGTATTAGTTGATTATTTTTACAAAATAGTTCATTACAAATGTTTAAGTTTTAAGTAAATTAATTCACGAACACAGCGTAGCATAATAAATTACGAACATAGCAAATATAATAAATTACGGACATAGCATAACATAAGAAGTGACGAACATTTACGAGATAAACTTTTCTTTTAAACATTTTTTTGGTTTCTTTTTGCTCATTGATGACTTCAAGTGGCATACACATTAACTCCTTTTATTCGACATATAAAAGTGTTTCTCTGATATTTTATTTTAAGAGCTGAAAAGAATCTCTTTTTATGGTGTAGTAAAAATACAATGTCAAAATTCAGCAGAAGACGCAGCATCAATAAAATAAGTTTGCTGATATGGCAGACATTTCAAGCAGTCATATCGAGTCATTTCTTCAAAAGAAGAGAAAAAGTCATGCAATAGATTGCTATGAATTTATGATTTCCACAGAGGCTTCAAGACTTCTGGAATCCAAAATTACTTTGTTCAAAGAATGCCTTTGTTCTTGGGGACTGAAGAGGCGAAAAAGAAAACCACGCTTTGCTTTAAACATAAGCGCATTCGATTGTTATTTTTCAGAAAATTTCCAAGTTAAAACATATCGGTAACAATAACTGTTTTAAGAATTTTACTTGAAAGAAAAAAAAAATATATATATATATACTTCTACTTTCCATAGGATAACGTAATTTAGTTAAGTGTTGACAGCTTAAAAGAAAATTCAATTAATTTTTATTATGTTATATTGGAATTAGTTTATTGTAAAACGGAATAAAGTTCAAAACTTTTAATCCTTAAAGTGTTATAAAAAGGCATTTTAAAATTATTTTGTAAGAAATAGAAGCTATAAAGCGCAATATCTATTTACGTGAATTTAGCGGTTCATTAAACATCATATATATATATTTTCTTAATATAAGCACATTTTTTTATAGCTAACCAATTTTGTTTTCGATTATATATTTTCATAAAGATACCACTAAAGGTTTTTTAAATTAAGTTTTCATATGATTTCAAGCAAGTATTCAGCTGTTAGGCAATTAGTGCAAAGCAAAATAAACAGTCTCTATGTTTACAGTACATATACATGTACAACATACAGTCTCTATGTTGTACAAAAAAATGGTAGTGTTCGTTATTTAAAAAAAAAAATGCTTAAATATCCTTTGAAAAATTGTCAAGTTAACAATCTGCTATTTTGTTTTCAGATTCAGTTGTAACTATCATATAGTATCGGGATATACAGGCTTGCAGTTCTTTTGGCATTGAGCTAAAATAAACTCTCTAAAGAACAAGAAAATATTGAAAAGTATTTTTGAAATTATAAAAGTTTATACTGTTTCAATGGAAATATAAATATATTAAAAATAATAATAATATACCTACTGATGCAAATTCTGAAAAACTGGTGATTTCGACTCAGGATTCATGAACAATTTTTAAATTACTTTATTCGGGATTGTAGAGTCTAAAGGTAAACCACTTTTTCACTTCAACAAACTTCTCTTCTTTAGGATAATCTACTTTCCATAAACAACGACTGCTCGAAACAAAGATCAGTTGATTCTCAATAAGTTATATACAAATTAGTTTATTACACGATGATGAAGTTTAACAAGTTGAAAATTTAATAAATTATAAAAATATCAGTCTATAATTTCCTTAAATATATTTTGAAAATTTAACTTCCTTTATGATTACTTTAACAACGATTACAGTTTAAAGACAAATACTGAAAAAAATACTATTTGTTTTAATGTTAAGCGTATAGAAATGTTTTTAAAGGAAATGTTAAGGTAAAAATAGGTAGATAATAACAAGTAATAGTAGAATTCACAAAAGAATAAAAAGAAATTATCTTTCATTAGGATAACGTATTTTTATGAATAGTAATGGACACCGAAAAAACTCATGTAGTTGTTAATATGTCATGTAGAAATTAGTTTACTGTTAAAACAGATAAATTCCCCAGTGTCTTCAATACTAAATATTGAATGTTCATCAAATATTTACGATACATCAACATATTCTACATTTAAAGATTTCTTTAAAAATAACTATAATTTTGTATACAATAAATACAGTTATGTGGAAAAAATAGGTATTTCCCATAATGTTGCAATAAAATTATTTTACTAAACACTAATAAAATTGTTGAGTATGAATTTTAGAAATCGTATGCTATAGTGTTATTTCAATGAAAATATCAAGGAATACAAAAGAAATGATAATATACTACAATCGATTGCCATGAATTTACAATTTTCACAATTGTAGTCGATATTTTTTTAAAGCAAAACTGATCTTGTGAAAGCATGGCATTGTTTTTGGGCACTTAAATGGCGAAAATTAAAAACATTGTTTTGTTTGCCGTTAAGCGTATAGTAATATTATTTCACACAATTCCATATGAATTCTGATCTATAATAAGAACATTAAAAATTTCCCGTAGAAGAAAACTCTCTTTGTTTCTACGAAGAAAATATTCTTCCTTCGTTCTTTTTCTTTATGATAACGTAATTTTTGTAAATATCGGCAACCAGAAAAGAATTGAACAATTATTATAATGTTAAATAAAATTCAGTTTTCAGTAAAACATTTTAAAGTGCAATATTTTCTTTTCTAAAGATGTTTTAAATATAAGTTTAAGTAATTTTTAAAATCTTTTTAAAAAATTTGTATTTGCCTTTAACAATTTTTTAATAATGACTGCAGTATAAAAGCATAAATGGAAGCACAATTTTGTTAAGGTTTAACATATTTGAGTTTATATTTATTTCAAAACATACTGCATTATTATTACTTTTCAAATATAAAACATTAGAAATAGACATTTGTTCATTAAGTTGACGTATGTGTAACTCATACAAATGTATGTTTACATTTGAACAATTGTGACTGTTTTGAACTATAATAAAACATTTCTATAATATTGTACTTCAATAACATGACAATGTATCGGCAATGTTGTATAATCGATAAATAATATACGATTTCATTACTAATTTATGTTCTAATATTTTTTTATATAATGCAACAGAGGGTATTAGCTCAAATGTTGAATACTTGAACCTGGAATACAAACTGGAACAGAGAGCCTGGAGACTCTCCATACCTCTAATAGAGCAATGAAATGTGGTGCAATTTAATGTCATAGCCAATCTCTGGTAATCAGAACGCAATAAACGCATAAAGGGAAACACCTTCAAAGTATATATTAAAAAAAGACCCTTACAGGAACTATATATTTTAAATACATAAAACAGTTACAATAAAAGAATGAATGAATAAAAGGTAACGAGAATATTAATACGATAAAAAAATAAAATAAAAGAATATTTACAAGAATATATACAAAATTTACAAAAGAATATAAACGTTCAGGAAGGCAAAGCCCTATCAAAGAAAATAAAACTAGGGAGTTATCCTGGGTCAATGTTTTCCGGGAGATTGAGTGTTGCTCTTGGTCTATGCAAACGGGCATTCTCATCTTAGGTACTTAAATTTTGAATAGCAGGATTAGTGATGTTGTGAACATTATCAAAGACCTTATTGGCTTAGTTTTTAATGACCGAACGAATAGGAGGAATTTTGTGATCATGATGAATATCAGTATATCTATGATACCAGGGAATATGAGTTATACCACAATGGGATTTATTCTGAACCACCTGAATCTTTTGAAGATTAATTTTTACCGCATTACTCCAGATCTGACCGCAGTATAGGAAATGTAGAATCATTTTATAAATTATTTAATAAATAAAAAAAAAATTAAGGGGTCTCAGGACTCTTAAAGCTTTAAAATTTTCGAAATTTTAATTTTTTTAGATGTTAAACTTCTATCTCTCCTGGGCATTTTGATATAATTGTTTCCATGAATTACCCATTAGAACAGAAGTTTTGGCCTTCAGAATCATATCCGCTCCATAGCTAAAGTGGCGTTTCCAAAACTTTGAAGTCATTTTTCTCCAAATGACGTTTTTGGGCATAACGCGCACGATATCTCAAAAACTTCTGAATATTTTTTTATGAAATTTTACGTTTGATGCTAATCTGTATAATTTGAACATAAAATTTCCTTTTATTGTTTAAAAAAAAAATTAGTTGTTTATATTATTGATTTTTTTTTTAATATTGCATTGGCTAAATCGAACTTTGTATTAAATATATAAAAATGCTTTAAAAACAAATTTATTTAGGTTCAGGTTAATTATTAGAATCTGAAGTATGCGTACACACCAAAATTTTCATTCTAGTTGCAAAATTTATTTTGTAATCGTGCGCGTTACCTGTTATACCGATTTTCTGATCCCCAAATGTCTGATAAATTGGAGTTTCATGTAAACGCTAATTCTACATCTTGCAGTTTTTTAAAAATTTGAAATGAAAAAAACATACTTATATCTTTCATTCCCAATTAAAATTGTATCTTAATATCATGCACATTTTAAGATATTAAATGTTAAAAATGGTCTTTTTTTTTCAGTTTCTCCAATTTTAAGAGTCCTGAGACCCCTTAAGAAATTTCTGAGAACAGTGTTTTATTAAAATTAAAGTTACTGAAAGATACTTTCAAACTTTTTCGTGTTTTAAAAAGGCGCATATTACCAAAATGTGGATCAAGAGCTAAACTTTTTTCAAAATGAATTCGGAATTATATTAACGATTTTCTTTAGCAACATATTTAGAACTGGCCATGTTCATATTTTTTTCGGGCCATAAATGACACCACTACTACACCTAATCCCCATTGCTAAAAATATCTGCCAAAACACAGAACAAAAACAAAGACTCTCTTTAAATGTAATCTAGCTCTCTATGAAATGCAAATGATTCAGGTTCTCGGTGACCAATTTACATACGTTTCCATTTCCTTATAACAAGTTTCCTGCAGGGTTTTCCATGTCTTTAGTTAAAGGTATTATTGTGTTTGTTATCAGCTTTAACTTAAAATACACTTTTTAAAAATTCTTTTACTATTTTATAAAAAACAAATGTTTGGTTTCAAAAATTTTTCATTATAGTTTATCACATTTCATTATAGTTTATCACATTTCATTATAGTTTATAATTATTTTTCATGTAGTTTCTACATGAATATTGGTGTTTTAACGCTTGGTATTATTTATTACTTAATACTTAAAATTATAATTAATACATAAAATGAAAGAGCAAGTCAAACAGTTTTACCTAGAAGATTACAAGTGTTTACTGTAAGCACCTTTCATCTCACAGCATGCATCAAGTCGATAACTCAGTTCTTCCCAAACTTTATTTAACATAGAAGTTCTGCTCAAACGCTCACCCTATCTGACTCCATGTGATTTCTACCTGTAGAGGTTCATAAAGGATCGTGTGTATGTGCCTCCACTACCAGCTGACCATTGTTGCTGTTGCAGCAATGATCCCAGAAATACTAATCAACGTTTGGGAAGAACTGGGCTATCGACTTGATGTGTGCCATGTGACGAAAAGTGCTCATATTGTACACTTGTAAACTTGTAGGTAATACTGTTTGAGTTGCTCTTTCATTATATTAATCATAATTTTTAATTAATTATTAATTATAATTTTAAGATTTATGTAATAAATACTACCAAGCCTTAAAAGCCCGATATTCATTTAGAAAGTTCCCACCCATTAGAATATTTTAGAAATGTAAATTTCGTCTCTGCAAAGTTAACAGGGATTTGTTTCGACGATCACATTGCAATTGTTTCATTCATTATGTGCAAGAAGCTTGGTTATAATATAATAAACGCAAAAGTAAATGAAAAGTAATAGGAACTGTATCATAAAATACTTCCTTAGCGTGTACTAGTAACAGCTCGTATAGTTTCCAATCATGAGGACTTGGGATCAAATCACGGGTCGACTAGAAATGAATATGGTAAAATTTAAATGGGTCAGCTGTTCCAATTCATTTGAAAAAATCTAGTTCTTCGAAGCTCCAAAATTCACTAATTTCGAAAAATAATTTAATTTATTATATTCAAAATAAATAAATTTACAGACTACTGTAAATTTACCGTATAATTTCTCTCTTATGTTCCAGAATCTCTATTACACTAATCTCTTTAATTTTCCACGATACTTAATCTAATGGATTACTAGTAGATTCTCTCTAATTTCACTAAAACAATTTTAACAGCGTAGTTTTTACACTTTTATATGATTAATGGTTTACGGGCATTGTATATCGCTATTTCTTAAATAGTAATCTTCAAATTACGGATGTTGTTTTCATATTGTTAGAACGATTTTGATAAATATTGTACATAAAGTAAATAAGTTTCAGGAAAAAGAATTGATAACAGCTTATTGGTTAAAATTTACATTATTAACTGATACTTTGAAATTTTTTCGTTTTTTAAAATGCATCTGCAGCAAAAAGAAAGAATGCGATGAGAAAATATTTAAAACTTCAGAAAAATAAAACATAATATTTACCGTTTGTAGCCAAGACATGTTGCTCAATTCAAGACAATTTCTATAATCCTGAATGAAAATCATTTAGCAGGAGATAAATGGAAGTACATTGTTACTCCTGATGAAACATAGGTTTATTTAAATGACTGTGACAAAAAAGATATATTTACTATCGAAAACTAAAGAAAAGTATGTCCAAACTTAGTTCCAATAATGAAAAAAAAAAAAAAACGTTTGAGCAAAGGTTCTCTCCAGTACCAGCTGGATTTTTGGGAGTTCAGCATCTGAACTCACACGTTACAACACGTTACAACACGTTGTAACATCTAACGATTACATTGTTACACGTGGCTAACATATAACGTGTTAACCTTCATAGAAAACATAAACCTTTACTTTACTGGACACATGTAATCTGCATTTGCTTTAAGGAGAAGTTTACGTCTACATGTAGAACATTTTGTTATCCGTATCTTTTTTTATTTTGGTAGGTATATAGTTTTATTAATCGTTTTAATAATTGATATTTTATTAAATGGTTTTATTAATGTATATTTGATTAATTGTTTTATTAATGTTGGATAGATTAATAATAATACAACTATTAGATTAATAAACAAAATATAAAATGCAATTTTTTGCTTTATTTACGTTCTGTTACTTCTTCAGTAAGACAAGATTTTAGTTTTTAGGTCTCATATAAAAACAACTTATAAAAATTGTAATAATTTATCAGCCTCGGGTAGCACAGAATTATACTTTTTGGAATAGAAAGCAATTCAAGTTATGAAAATGTGCAGAAAAGGTACATAAAAAATGCAGGGAAACAATGTATTTGGAAATAGATTATATAAATTCGCCCTGGGAGTTATTTTTCCTATTTGATTCTTCCTTATCTCGTATTACGTGACAAAAGCCCTTACGGTAAATAACCTTTTTTTTTCTTATCCAAGATTAAAGAACTTAATGCATATATTTTTACTTCCTTCCTCCACAACAACTACCTTCACAACTTTACTGATCGTAAAAGATAAATTAGTGATCTTGCATATTCAATTTTTATTGTCTGATAGGAAAAAATCGCTGTATAGGGAAGAATTATTTTTCATAAACTAGTTTCAGAAGAATAAAATAAACCGAATAATCAATCGTACAATCAATGAAAGGTTTATCATTTGATAGATTTGCACGCAACAATAACGTCTCTTTTTTTCGTGTCTACTCACCTTAACATAGACAAAAGTTCCAGCTAAATTGCTCGAAGTTTTGCTAAAATGCTCGTAATTTGTACGTAGTTACCATATATAAGGATATGTGTAAGAAATATCAACCCTATATATATAAAGTCCTAATGAAACCGATATTATGAAACGACTTTATGTAACTATTCTATGAAAAGACTGATTAAACAACTGATTATGTTTCACGGCGATTTCTCCTAAAATATGGAATAGGGGGGAGTAGCCATATTTGGACCACCGCTTTAATTGGACTGTTGCCATTCTGCCGTTAATTACAGGAAGAGACTTCATCTACAGCTGAAATCCTACTCATCAGAGTGACGTCACTCGTCATTATAAGAAGCAGCCAACTACCACGTGTTGTTTTCAGACAATTTAAAAAAGCCTAAAGTTAGCTGTTTTGATCTAATTTTTTCCTACTAAACGTGAGTGAATGTTTGTTGTTATGTTTTCATATACATATATGAATTCATCTGTTTATTGCGCTTATTTTTCACGCGAATTTGTTAGATTTCGTTTTTGTTCTTAGTCTTGGAATTAACTGTTTTAAAAAACGGCGCAGTTGCCGTAATTGAACCAATTTAAGTTGCTTAAATTAGACCAGATATGCGATCATAAATTTGAAAAGTAAGTACTAAATTTCGATGACGATACGCTCTGTACACTATTTTTTTTATATTTTCTAATGAATTACTATCTCCATGCACATTTTTTTTGTATATCTGGATTGATTTTTTGATACAGTTTAGGCCAATATAAACATAAAAATATTTTTACATGTCTATGCAATAAATTTTGTTTGCGATGTCTTTTATCTTGTATGTAATTGTATTTATTTTCTTTGAATTCTTTATTCCTACGGTATATTTGGTTTACAGAGTTGAATTCAAACATTTTCCTCCTGCAGAATATTTGTGATGGAAGACTTTTTATATGTTCTGGAGGGTGAAATTATACTTTTTTGCCATTAAAACGCATAAAATCTCAAACCTTGATGAAAATGTTGAAAAAAACATCGACAAACTGTCTGGAAGAAAAACACCCGTGACAGCAAAGGCTTTTAAAGATATAGGAAGCAAAAAGCAGACAGTAAGTTGTGAAGAAATTTACCTGCAACAAGGCTTCAGCTACAAATCCTCCCCAAAAGCAAGAAAATCATGAGAAATGTTATTTTCCTTGCTAAATTCAGCTAAATCAAAGTACAGAGTGAGCCAAAAAACAGTTGTGTTAACATCATCGCCATATAAACTAAACCTTGAAATGAAAAAAAGACAAAAGGGAAGCTTTGACAGCACAAAAACAATTGGAACATCGAGTTTTAAAAAATAGGCGTAATGCAATTAGCAAGAAAATGATGGAAGAGAAGAACTATAAACATAATGTAAAGAAAACTTCTGTTGCAAAAAAAGTCTGATAATTCATAATCTAAAAAGAAAAATTTTTACAATGATGATTGGTTTTGCATAATTTGTAAGAAAAATAAAATAGCAGAAATGATTCAGTGTTCAGATTGCCATATACGGTTCCATGTTGTGTGCGCTGGAAAACAAAAACAATAAACAAAATTCATGTATAAGCTTTGCATCACTCCTTACATGATATTCAAGTAACTTTAAATTAGCTACATAATTTCTATTCTTAATTACTGATAACTTTGATTTATATCTTGAATACATTTTGATAAAAAAAAAAAAATACTCTTATTTTCAGATATTTCATTTCATTATATTTCATTGCTGTTATTTTGTTTGTTGTTTTATTAATCGCAAACTTTGCTTTAAATAAAATTAGATATATTCCCTATTCATTAAAACAACCTGATATTATTTGTTCCAATTTAGGAGACTGGGGGTCCAACTTAGGCGACTAGTTGCTGAATTTGGACAACTTTTAACGAATTTTTCAAATTAAAATAAAATTTAAGATTTTCAAAAAGAAATTGATCTGAATATTTATTTAGTTAATAGATGAATAGATTGGCCCTGTGTAATGTGCTTTTGGAGATATTCCAAAAATTAAGTGAGCTACACCTGAAAATAAGAGAAGTGATCCAAATTTGGCTACTCTCCCCTAGTTTGCGATGAAATTAACATTAAAAATCCGTATTATTCCACAGATCTCAAAACTGGCATTAGAATTTTAAAATTCGAATTAGTTTTCGAAGTATTAATTTTTTTTCTAATTTTAAGTACTTTTTTCTAATGATGGCAACTCAAATTTCAATCATAAGAGTTTTTTTTTTTCGGAAAAGGTTATTATTTTAAATTAATTTGGCGACCAATTTGCCCTCCCTTAAATGTATGCTAAGAAATGTATCATGTTACTTTTATTCATAATTCAATTTACTTGAACAGTCTTTCGCCAAATCGAAAGATTCTGATAGAGAAATCAAGAACTCGGTATATTTATGTTAGCTGGACGCAGGTGATACATCACCAAATATTTTTCCCACCGCATGTTTTATATTTCATTGATTTCATTTAAAATATAATCCTTTCAACATCATTCAACATCATTTTATTTAAAATACAAAACTTCCATTTAAAACTGAACCACTTAAAATTGATAACTTTCAATTCTTTCTTTTTTTTTAAACGAAACGAAAAGAAAAATATTAGGCATAGATGTCATACACGCACCGGGGTACCTAATTGGCGCAGAAATGGCATTATTTTGATTGACATGATAACCCGGCTAAAGTTGTTTCTTTAATAATAAATGTTTATTTACATTCATTTCTTTTTTTAAATTATATAAGTTGTTTTGTTCTATAGTTATTAATTATTTTTTTGTTATTTCCTTTTAAAAATAATAGAAAATAATTTAAAAAATACGGTACTACTTAGTTATTCCGTCAACCAATTTCGCCAAATTATATAAATTGCCAAACTATAAAAATTGACATAATTTTTATTTTAAATAACGAAAGAACAAATAAATTAGCATAACATTAATAAATATACAAATAAAACGTCGAAATAAAAATCACTTGATGACGTAAACACGTGTAACTTGCTTAAAGTCAAAGTGAATGTGACATTTACTATCAACCATTATTGTCATTTAATCTTATAGTTTGGCGATAGATTTTTGGTCGACGGGATAACTAAGTATAGTACCAAAAATTCATTTGTAACTGGTATTCGAAAACGTGGTTTTCGCTAAATTTTCGCAAGAAAAAAAAAAAAAAAAAAAAAAAAAAAAAATTCGCCAAACCCAAGGTGCGTATGTTTGAACTTCAAATCAATGTTTTAATTTACCACTCGAAAAAAAAAAAAAAAAAAAAAAAGCTGTTGGCGAGATTTGCACACGGCTAGTATAACAGTACCAAAAATTCTTTGCGACCATGGCAAATTTTATGTAATTTTATTCGAAAATAAATGATTTTTTAATCAAAATGGAAAACTTTCGGCACAGATGTCATATACGCACCCCTATTGGCGCGATTTCTTTCTGAGTTCAATGTCATATACGAAACGGGTACTTAAGTGGCACCAAAGTATCGTTAATTTGCTTGATATGGTAAGCCGGATGTTGTTGTTTATGCTGTTGATGCTTTCCCCAAATTGACGTCGGAAAAAAATCGCGCCAATATGGGTCGTATATGACATCTTCGCCAAACTTTCATATGAAAGGCGAAGGGATCAGACCATATTTGTTTATGGCAGTTGGTGACTTGAACTATTATAATATAGATGAATTGATGGCGATAGAATAATATTTGGCGACTTATCACCTGTGCCTGGCTAACATTAAAGTACCAAAATGGCACCTAGGGTATAAAAAGTGAAGTGGTCCACCCGGAACTGTTGATGACTTAGCCTATTGTTATAGAGACTGTTTTAAAATATCGGGAGACAAAGACTGTATACTTAATTCATTTTATTTTAGCTTCTTTTCAAATGTTTAATTGATCCTGTTTAATCAAAAACGAAAACATCCATTGGATGACATAACAGCAAGTGATTCGCTATTAAATTTTTGCAATAAAAGGGAATCGAATGGAAACCCGTTTACAGGGAGATCTGCACAGCTTTTTTGAGTATAATTCAATCTTTTTAAAACACATCAGATTAGCGTGTTTTTAGATTCTGCGGTGTCTGAACGGGGGTTGGCGAGTATAGCTTCAAGCGGGCAGCGCCCCCTAGTTAAATTATAAATTTCTAGATATAAGAGAATCGCTAATCTCTGAATACATCCAATTGAAAAAGACGTCATTTTTGTATCCGCGACGCCAAGCGCATATTATGTATTGACTTAAAAAAACAATGGAAATAAATATTTGCACATTATCTGCAATATTATAAAAAATAATCATTCTTTTGAATATTGAGAAATTACTTGAAAATGTTGTGCATCACATACAATAAAAGTTATTTAAAATAATAATAATAATTGATGTACTTCTTAAAAATAAGCTTATCCACATTAGGATTTTCTGAGATTGCATCTAAACATATTTACATTTCATGCCCACAGATTTACTTCAAGAAGTCCTTTGTAAAAAATAAAAATAAAATAACGATTTTGACATTCAAAAAAATTCCCATAAACTTTTTTTTTTAAAACAAAAATTGTAAATATAATTAATTGTGTCTCATATAATACAGAATATGTTTATTAGCAGCAAAGACAATTAAGAAAAAATAAAAAGCGAATTAAAAATAAAGAATGCCATTGAAAAGAAAAACAATTGAATAACGTACTTGTTAAAAATAAACTTAAGCATGTTAGGATATTCAGAGACGGCGTTTCATAGGTTAACCCTTTATCTACTGACGGTACTTATAAGTACCATTAAAATAACTTGTTATAAAATTCATTTAATACATCGATTAGTAGTAATACAGTTTAGAATGAGTTATAGATGCATTACTTAATCTTGTTCCAAAAGCATTATTGGTTAGACAAAACAAAAAAAAAATTTAAAGGCTGATTTTTTTTTTTTTTTTTTTGCCTTTACATCTTTTCAGCTTTCTCGGCGTTGCATCGAGGGCGGGGGACTATTTTTCAATTCGGAAATATCGCTATATTTCTATTGTAAGAACATTATATTTGTACATTTCCTAGATCTATAAAATACTAAAAAAATAAATAAAAGATTTGAGTAGAGTTATAAATATTGCACAAAATCCGATAAATTCAAATTTAATTAGTCCTTCTAAATACTTCAATCCTTATAAAATCCATATACAATTTATAAAATCTATATATAAATCTTCTAATTTAGTTTAAAAAATTCACGAAAAATGCTTTAGAAGATAAAATTATCATGAATTCATAATTCAGAATATAAAGGGTTAATAGAGACAGAAATAGCACGCTTAACAAACAAAACTACAAATTTATTTGTCCTGTACACAGATTTATCTCTAGAAGCCCTTCGGAAAAAAAAAAAAAAAAAAAAAAAAAAAAAAAAGATTATGACATTTCAAAAATTCTTATAAACTTTCCTTTGTACAAATTATAAGTATAATTTATCAGGCCTCATATAATTTAGAATTAGTTTATTTGCATCAAAAACAATTCACAAAAAAAGGGTAAAAAAACCAAGAGAAAAGAAGAGATTGACGTTCTAAAAAATGGTGCAGAACTAAGAAGTTGCATAATTTTTTTCAAAAAAAATTATATAACTCGTCCCTGGGGGTAATTTTTGCATTTGATCCTTTTTAGCATTTTTTTTCTTTCTTTTTCTTTATTTTTTTTATTTATTTTTATTTTTTTTTATTTTATTTTTTTTTTTAGTTCGATAATGTCAGAAATATTACGCTTGAAAAGCAAAGCTGCAGATTAATTTTTCAAGTCCTCGGTTAGTTTCTTAAAGCCATTTGTAAAAAAAATAAAAATAAAAAATAAAATAAAATTATGATAATCTTTCTTTTACAAAATTTAATTGTGATTCTTGTAATACAGAATTAGTTTCTTTGTATGAATAAAAACTTAGTAAAAAATAGCAAAAGAAATGAATAACATTAAAAAAATATATTCGAGAATTAAGAAGTTACATAATTTATTTCGAAAGAAATAATATAACTTCTCCCTGTGAGATATTTTTCGCATTTGATCCTCCTTTATCTTTTTTTTTCTTATCTCGTATTACGTGACGAAAGCCCTTACGGCAGATTATCATTTTTCTCCTTTCTTATCCAAGAATAAAGACCTTAATGCAAATATTTTTACTTTCTCCCGCTGAAACAACTACTTTCACAACTTTCGTGTTCCCAAAATATAATTTACTGATCCTCGCATATTGAATTTTTGTTCTCGTATGGAAAAGTTCAGAGTGTTATAAATAAAAATTATTCTTAATAAATAGTTTCAGACGAACCAACAGAAAGTGAGTGAAACAATTATTTACTCAATCGCGAAGTTTGTTTAATTAGCTTAGTTATAATTAAAATAAATTATTAGTTTCTGCAAAATTAAGCACAAAATTCTCTTGGGTATATAAGAATGTAGTAATAATCTGCAATTTTTTTTATTAATTTGTTTTTGCTGTAATTTTTTTTTAAAAATGCGTGCTATTTCTGTCTTATATCTCTTATAGCGTGCTATTTCTATCTCTATTAACCCTTTATGTTCTGAATTATGAATTCATGATAATTTTATCTTCTAAAGCATTTTTCGTGAATTTTTGAAACTATATTAGAAGATTTATATTTAGATTTTATAAATTGTAGAAGGATTTTATAAGGATTGAAGTATTTAGAAGGACTAATTAAATTTGAATTTATCGGATTTTGTGCAACATTTATAACTTTACTCAAATCTTTTATTTATTTTTTTTAGTATTTTATAGATCTAGGTAATGTACAAATATAATATTATTACAATAGAAATATAGCAATATTTTTTTAAGCAATATTTTTTTTATAGCAATATTTTTTTTTTAATTACTGTTACTTTTATATTTTTGGCTTGCGCTATTTATTTAGTTTTATACAGGGTTCCCATTAAAATGTCCCAGTTACAAATTTTAATAGTATCAAATGTAAGCGTTTTAGAGTGTTGGTTCAAGGTCATAAATAAAGAGTTACACAAACAGTTTTATATAAGCGTCCTATAATAATTGATTAGATAAAGTAGACATTAGATAAGTCTAATGATATATAGTCTAAAGATTAGATGAAAATTCCTGTAAAGGCGTCTGTTACAGGAATTTTTCTTGTTGCCGTTACATAAAAAGTTCTAGGAATCCCAATTTCCTTGAAAAACTGTAATAACTTTTTTTTTTTTTTCTAAGTTTTTTTTTTTTTTTTTTTTGACAGTGCAGAATAGCCATTGAAAAATAAACAACAGGACCTATCAAGTACAGTAAAAATAAATGGTATATTTCCAGTTACAAAGCATATTTACCAGGAATAGAACATTCGATGGTAGGGGAGACCGGGGCTAGTTAGCGCAGTTTTTAGTTAGTGATTTTTATTAATTTTTTGTTTAAGTTTTTTATGAAACCTAAACTGTACTTTTAAAAAACAGGCATTGGGCTATAAATACTCGGAGTTTGAGTTTGTAGATTTTGTAGTTTATGTTTAGCGGAAGCCTGAAGTAAAAGGAAAATTGTGCGCCAACATACCCAGTCACCCGGGCACGTTGCCTATACCTATGGGGTAAGTTGGCACACGCTTTATAAAAATTTAAATGAAACTCGAATAAGACACGCAGTTAAGAGAAATCAATTTCATTATTAGCAGAACGTACAAAGGCGTTATCGCCGAACAATGTAAATTCTAAATTATACAGACATAAAAATAAAGAATAAAACATTAACATTGAGTAACTTCTATTTTACTCGATATCATCATCAGAGTTACAATTGTCACAAAAAAAAAAAAAAAAAAAAAAAAAAAAAAAAATCGAGTGCCTCCGTTTGAGAAAGCCTTGTGTGCCCAAAATCTTGCATTGCAAGCACTTTTCTCGGTGTTTGCTGTTTTTCAAGCTATCAGCATACACCTGACACCGAACCAACTTGCCGTGTTCAATGCGCCTACTAGCCCCATAGTAATTTTTTCACAAAAGTGACAAGTAACCATCTAAGCATAAATAATCCAAGTAAATCACATATGTGATAGGTACGGTTAATCATACACTAAGAAAAACTGCACAAGTTACATCGCGATTATTAAGATATGTATTGGAAATTGGAAAAAGAATGAAACAACAAAAAATTACTTAATGAGTGCAAAAAACAGAAAAATCCCAATGTCCACTGCACGTAGGTAACGCTGCAAAACTACAATGAAGATTGTAAAAAGCAAGAAGAAAGGTACTCTGTGACTGCTTGCGAAATCTATACACAAACAGGCAATTTATGAGGACTGCGTGTACTGACCGCTGTAGCCAATTAGCTACGGTCTCCCCTATCAACACCCACTTGATATTGTACAAAGCCTTCAGGTGACTCCTTCCTAGCCCTCTATCGTCACGAATAGTGAACCGATTGCTGCACTGGTTTTCAACCCCAGATAAGCTTTTCTTGTCTTTCATAAGAAATGAAATTGAAGAGTCTGCCATGTTGTTTTAAGAGTTTTTATATCATACTATGGATAATCCAAAATAGGATAATGTAAATCATTTAAAATAAGATAAGTGTTTTATCTTGATATGTCTTAAGTATGTGTATGAATTTACTTATTTATATTACTTTCTTCTAAAACTTTTGCGTGCTTCTGATATACTGAACATAAGCTATGTCTTACCAGACAACGTGTTTGGAAATCTAATGCATTGTAATATCTATTTTTCAATAATTATATTTTTTAAAAACATAATTACTGCTTCAGATTTGGAATGCCTTTATGTTTTTAAAAGTGATATTTATTTCGGTAAATTTCTGTTGTTTAATTATGTTATAGAATACATTCTAAAAATAGATTTTTAGTTGTTAGATAGATAAATTTAATGGACATTATATTTTTTATTTAACAATCAAATTAAACTTTGCACTATATTAAAGTTGTTTAATTTTACTATTGTAATTCATTTATTTTACTATATTTAAAAAAAAATAATAATAATAAAATTGCAATATATATATATAGTTTAAAGTTTAGTTTCATTGTGAAAGAATTTATTGTGTTTTAACAATGGTTTGAAAATCAAGTGAATGATGTTTCATTTGGCATATTATTTTTGTTGTTTTAAATCAGTTTTAGAATAAATATGCTAATAATAATCTGATAAATAAATCTAGCGTTAGTTTTTTAATCAAATTAAACTACATTAAATAACAAATATTTTAGCATTGTAATTTGTTTATTTTATTACTTTTTAAGTTTACTAGCTTCATTTTTAACTTGTTGCTATTTTAATTTACAAATTTTAGTGGTGAACGTATTTCAAAACTTATCGAATGTAAATAAAATTTATTATTTTAGTGTATATATAACTTATGTTCAGTTTATCGCTAATTTATAGGTATTATTCTCTATAGCTTTCAGATTTTTAAAATATAGAATAAATACTGATAACAGTTTTTTTAGTCATTTAGGTAAATCTACTGCGCATTTTTTTTATTTTTTTTTTTAAATCTAATCAAACTGAATTTCAAACAACTTCAAATAATGCATAATACTATTAAAATGTTAATCATTTATTAATGTTTAATTAACTATTGGTGTTTAATTTAACAGTTTCTAGTAATATAGTATTATTAAAACTCAAAATTAATGAAAATTTAATATTTTAATTTCGGGTTATAAAAAATGATTGTCAATAGAATTAAGAGTAATAACCATAGCAATATTATTATATTGTCTTAGATATTTTTAGGTAATTTATGTTCAATATTATCAAAAACAAGTGATAATATTTGAAGAAAGTGATATAAATAAATTACACATTTTTTTTAAAAGAATTATCAAGATAAAACACTAATCTTATAATCAAAATAAACAAAATAATTTTTTTAATAATAGATTTAAATATTACCTTTCATAATCGAATGAAAATTATATTTATACATAAACAAAAAACCTTAGAAAATTAAATAAATTGAAATTATAATATTTTTGCAAGGGAAAAAAATGTTCAAAATACAAATTATTTTTCAAAAAAATATTATTTTTGAACGAGTTTTTTTGGAGGGCGTGGGTGGATGGGGTGAGATATATTTGCTGTAGAATTTTTATTAATAAGTTTACAAATTGGCCTTAATTAATCTTTTAAGTTATACTTTAATACATTATTGTTCTCTTTAAACATTAATTAATGATTTAACTTCTGAAAATAAAAATCTACCTTCCAATATATTTACTTTCTACTTACTAATATATATTCAGAAAAATTTAAATTTATCAGATTTTAAAAATAACGAATAAAGAATTTTATTTAAACATGAGCAAAAAATCTTAGAAAATGAATAAATAAATTGTATTTTTTAACAATTTTGCTCCCCCCCCCCCCCAAAAAAAAATGAAGATACAAATTATTTTGACAAAAAGCTATTTTTGAAAGACATTTTTTATCAGATTTATCTAGGCTAAAATTATTATTAAAAATAAATTTACAAATTAGCTTAATTGCTCTTTTTAATGCACTAATGTTTTATTAATTTTCTCTTAAAACATTAAATCATCTGATTTACCTAGTATAAATAAAATCTGTAGTAAAATATTCATAATCAGGAATAAAATAAAATATTCAAATAAAATATTCAACTTAAAACAATAGATATCCTTCTAAGTAATAAGAACAACACTTTTATAAACGAAGAACAGCTAAAAATATCAATTATTTTCATAAAAAATAAAGCTGATTATTTTCCAAGATAGGTTGAATTGTTACTTCTTTTAAAGAATTATATTTAAAGATGAGCAAAAAAAAAATTAAAAAATTAAATAAATAAATTGTACTTTTAACAATTTTACAAAAATAAATAAATAAATAAATAAATAAAAGATAAACGAAGTTGAAAAATTATTTTCACAAAAAAAATTACATTTGCAAGACAATTTTTATGATATGCACCTGGGCTAGAATTAGTAATACATTTACATAAATTCAAATTCTTTAATGCATTAATGTATTATTATTATTCTCTTTACACATTTATTATTTACTAATGTGTATTTGGTAAAATTGGAAATTATATGACTAGAAATCTCTTTAAACATATTGTTAAATTAAAAATAATAACGATAAATTAAAAAAATATATTTTTTGGTTTATAAAATAAGAAGAAAATGGGAAAATAAACGGTTAACTTAATTGTTTTTTAAAAAAAAGATCACGTAGTGGAAAAATTCATAATATAAGTAACAGTTAGTAATTGTTCAACGTACAAAGTGCAAAGTTCTATCAGGTAAAAAGATCAAAAAATCGCCCAAAGGCTTTATGTCAAGTATGTGTTGCCCCTATATGATCACCGACGTTGAATAAAGCTTATTTTATTCCTCCTGAATATACTTTGTTTCAGAAAAATAACTCTAATTTTAACTGTAATTGATTGATCCTGCTGTTTATTTTTGAATGGTTATTCTGTAAGGATGAGACCTTGCGATTGCTTGGGGAAACATGTACTATATGTTTTTATGTTTTTGTAATATATATATGCTAATGTATTCAAGTATCTTTTTCTTTATCTATTATTATTAAATCATATATTATGAAAAGTTTTATCAAAATTAAAATCTCGAGAAATTCGTTGAATTGATTTGTGTTTCTTTATCTGTAGGTATGCAGTGGTAGCAAATTTCATTACTTTATGTTAAAAATTTGCTTAAAGACGCATTAATTGTTAGTATAGCGTTACATTTTCACAAGTTTTCGTTAGCTGTAAATATGAGAAAGTACGTAGAATTATGCTTTAAGAATTATGTTTTAAATACATTAAATGCAACAGCATTAAACTGCCTTTCCTTTATGTTGCATTGGTTTTATATAAAGTTTTTGTTAAAAGTGTATGATTATAAAAGTAAAACATAATCAAAATAATTATAAAATCTACATCATCATCATTATTATGATCGAGTAACTGGAAAATAAACTTTTATACGTTTACATAAAAGTATCCATACTTATAAGGAACAAACTGTTAATAAGAATGGCATAATTTAATTTTTGATTATTAAATAATTTGAAATGCATGAGATGTTTCGTTTTCAAAATAAAAACAAATTTTTAATTGCATATTTTATTTTGTACACTGCATGTTTTTCTCTAATACACAAATTAATCTAATGTAGTGCGGATGGAATTCAAAAGAAAAAAATCCACAAATATTAAACAAAACACCTACTCATTTTCATGCAGTATATTTTCCAAAACTTAAAGAAAAAACCAACTTCTATTAGTGGAAGAAATTGAAAGTATGAATCACAAGAAATTGAAAGTTTTAAAAGTCTAGCAGAATCTAAACCAGAAACAATCATTCTCGAGATGCTTCTTCGCTAAAAATACACACTACTTCCTCCTCCTTCCCACTTAAGTATTTCCGTTATATTTAGAAGCAGGAGTAAAATCAGAGAATAAAATATGTTTTCTATATTTAAAGCAAAAAGAATAACACTAATATATCGCTGACAGGTAGAAACTCTTTTGCAAAAAATTATGTCACAAGAACAACCTGTTATTCGAATTCCAAATGTTTTTGTGTATATACAGATAAAAATAGAGATCCTTATTATAGCAAGAAATAGTCATTCAATTTTTTTTAAACCATGCATTGTATTTAAAAGAGCACATTATTTTTAATGGAAAGAGGCTGTTTAAGAGTTATTGAAAAAGAGAAGAAAAATTTAGTTAGTGTTAAGGGGGTCCGTGGCTCAAAATTCTATTTTTATTTTTATTTATAGAGATTTTGTTATGAATTTTTTTTCTGAAATATGTTCTAATATAATAAGAATATTGATGCAAAAAAAAAAAAAAAACCTGTAAAATGTTAAATATCTATTTTATAATTTAAATTTTAAAATTTAAAAAATATTTAATTTTTATTATAACTGTGGATGTACTTACTCGATTTACAAAATTTTTACACTTTTGTGTACAGAAAATGTGTCATTTTAATTTGTCTTCAGGATTTCTTAAACTATTGATTATGAATTTTATAAAAAAAAATTTAAGTAAAAAAAAAAAAAAAAATTAGGTATTTTTATGAGTGAGTTTTGAATTAATCAGCCTGTTATCGCAATTATCACTCAAAATTAAAAATCCTGAAGACAATTTGTCGGAAATATAGCATAAAATCTCTGTTGAAAATTCCATACATATATCGTGGCCGAGAGGTTCTGCTCTAGAAGCTGGTGGACGGGAGGTGCTGGGTTCGATCCCAATCGCTCCCGTCGGCCTAATCGTTCGGAGTTTTCGTGGTTTTCTTCGAACCTTGGTTTTCCAAGCGTTAATACGGGCTAGGTTCCCTTAGAAAGACCTCCACGGAAGGCACTTCCCCCCTTAGGGCCTATATCCCACGTGCAGATAATTGGCCGACATAAGTACAACCTACAACCATCCATACATATATCTGTCAAGGAACTTTAGATATATTCTTTTAAAATCGAAAAATCGTGAAAAAAATTCATTCTGAGATATTGAAGTTAAAGTTCTTGTCAGAGGGTGGCTGATGCATCGTTTCTGAAGACAAAAGGTGTTATATCTCTGGATCTAATGGAGATAAAAGCATGCGGATTGCGGTATTTAACGCTAAAAATTCAGTATTTTTTATTAAGCCAATAAAGAAAAAAATGCATTTTTTTTTTAGAATATTTAGCCCCAGTTACCCTTAATATGTTTAAACAAAACTTCTTTTAGGGTAATGCAAAATGCTTTGCATTAAAATGAAAATTATGGTGGCAATACTTCATTCAACATAGGAATAATTAACTTTTAAAAATGTGTCATTCGAAAAAGGTAATTGTAATCTTACATGTGCATTTTTGTGAAAACGGCGAATAAATTTAAATAAAATATTTTCTGTAGTCATCGAATTTATATTAAATGACATGAAACATTTATGCTTCATTTAATATGTTTAAAAGATATCTACTTATTGTGATGTAGTGGGCCAAAGCTTTTTGGTTCACTAAGCTCTTGTGAGATGATCGTTGAAAAATAATACATATTTCTTACCAAAGTCCTTTCTTAGAACAACTAAAATCGATTTGAAAAATGTAATAACAAACTTTACCATTCATAGGTAGACACTCTCACTTTTTATTAACATTTCTATACTTCTCATAGCAAACCTGAGTAAACGATTTTTACTCGCATCTCTTCCGTTGGTAAAAAACCACCTGACTTCATCAGTAGCTCCAGTCTACTGTCCAGCCTCCTCACCAGCTCCTGCCAGAGCTTTTTTTTTTCTTTCACTTTGGGGACGAGTTGCCACACATTGTCCAGTCCTCCCTATTTCTTGGAAAAATGGAAATACTTTCTTGAGCAGATCCCAAGGGCAGAGGTATGCCAGCTATTTCCTCTGCATGCCTTTACACAAAAGACTATTGTCCTCCACGGAAATGCCTGTTGCTTCCCCCGTCGAATATTTGTGGCGAAGGTACGATATCACAACACCTCCTCCCAAAAGAGATTTCCACAGGAAATATTTGGCATGAATTCACGTAATAAGCCCTTTTAATAGATTTCCCGAGAGGTCAAGCACACCATTAAATCAGTAATAAAATATCATTTAGACTTTTGACCCAGTTATGAAAGTTCTACTTAAATTCAAGAATACCCACTCTAAGTTTCAAAGGACATACCAAAAATATGAAATTTTCAGAATTTTCCTTACACATTGTTAATCAAAAGAATAAAAAGAATTTACATTTTTGATGCTAGAATAATTAATTTAAATTCAAAATATTTGAATATAATACTAACTCAAAAAAGAAAAAAACACTATAACACAATCTAGGTAACTAAATTTTTACATACAGCACAATATCTTAATAAAACGCCCTAATAATCCACGTAATTTTCCTGGCTTATGTGTAATTTCAAAATTTAATGGCTGCAAAAATAGAGCCCAACGTGTCAAACGAGAGTTTGTACCAACCATTTTCTTTAAGTACACTAATGGATTATGATCCGTTTGTATTTCAAATTTTTGCCCATCCAAATAATAATTTAACTTTTTTAATCCATATACTATAGCCGCTAATTCTCTTTCTATCGTGCCATAATTTTGCTCCGCACGAGAAAATTTTTTGCTAAGATACAAAATTGGATGCTCTTCACCTGCAATAATTTGAGATAAAACAATTCCTGCCCCATACAAACTCCCATCTGTTTGCGCAATGAATTTCTGCTTAAAATCAGGTGCATATAACACAGGACTTTTCATTAACTTTAACTTTAATTATTCAAATGCATTATTACACTTCTCGTCCCATATGATTTTTTATTTTTTATTTTCCCTTTAAAAGCATCTGTTAACGGCACTGACATGGCAGCATAATTCTTTATGTACCTCGCGTAATATCCTACCATTCCCAGATATGCTCTTAGCTGCGTTTTCGTCGTCGGAATTGGAAAATCTTTAATAGCCTGCAATTTAGCTTCACTAGACCTTTTTTCTGACCAAACTTCGTGTCCCAGAAACTTTACGTGATCTTGCGCGAATTGGCATTTGGATGGTTTCACCGTTAGATTTGCTTCTTTTAACCGCTTAAGAACCGCCTCCACATCTTTTAAATGCTGTTCCCAGGTCAAAGAAAATATAGCTATATCATCGATATATGGAACCGCAAATGACTCTAACCCATATAAAACTATGACAATCAATTAAAAAAAATAATATGCGAATTTAAAAGTCCAAACATCATGACTTTAGGTAAAAAAGTCCCAAATGGTGTTACAAAAGCCGCATATCTCTGAGCTTCTTCCGTGTGAGGAATCTGAAAATAACCTTTCATCAGATCCATAATAGTAATAAAAGGCACTGCACTCACTTTCTCAACGACCTCTTCAATGTTTGACAAAGGGAAAAATTCAGTTCCTGTCTTTGCATTTAATTTCCTATAATCCACAAAAGGGCGAACGTCTTTACCTGCACTCTCAACCAAAATCAAAGGCGAAGCATAATCTGATTGCCCGACTTCAATCACACCCAAATCTAAAAGCCTCCTAATCTCTTCACGCATAATCTCTAATTGCCTCGGCGACATACGATATGGCTTTGATCTTACCGGCACATCATCCGTTAAAACAATATCCATTTTAACTAACGGGGTACTCCCAGGGTCCGTAGAAAAAACTTTCATATGACGCTCAATTATTGTCCTGAAATCTCCTATTTGCTCTGTAGAAACGCGTTTTTCCAAATTACTTTCTTTTACTCATTCCCTAAAGTCTAATTGAGTTAGATCCGCAATGGGATAAGGAATTTCCGTTTGATCCTCAATTTCCTCACACTCCTCATCAATCAACAAATTTACAAATTCAGGTCTACTATAATATGGTTTAATTAAATTAACATGATAAATAATAGACTTATTTCTCTTTTCCGGAATATCGATAGTATAATTAGTTTGAGATATTACACAATTAATAGTTCCAGGCCCTATCCAATTAACCGCCATTTTATTTGGTTTCAAAGTAGCGAGAACTAGCACTTTATCTCCAACATTAAATTTTCTATACACCGCATTCTTATCATTCCATTGTTTTCGTTTCTCCTGACACTCTTTCATTCTTTTACACGCTAATTCTTGACAATGTTTCAATCTATTACTTAAGTTCAAAATATAGTCCACTACATTCTGATTTACCGTTTCCTTTTCCATCCAATTTTCATATACAAGAGTATGTGGCATTCGTAAATTCTTACCATGTACAAGCTCAGCAGGGCTAAATCCCGTGCTTTCATGACTTACAGTCCTCAAAGCAAATAAAGCCATTGGCAAGACTGCTTCCCAATCTTTTCCTGTCTCCAAACATAATGTCTTTATAATATTTTTTAAACTACCAAGCATCCGTTCAACGCTATTCGATTCTGGGTGGCAAACTGAACTATGCACAACTTTAATACCGAACCTATCAAAAAATTCCGATGCAAACGCACTTGTAAATGACCTACCCAAATCACATTGTACCTCTTTTGGATAACCAGTCCTATAAAATATTTGTATTAGCCCCTCAATCACTAACGGAGAAGTTAAATCTTCTACTGGAATCGCATCTGGATATTCTGACGCAACACAAATTGAAGTAATCAAGTATCTATTATTTTTCTCGCTTAAACTCAAAGGGCCTACACCATCAATATTTATCCTGGAGAAAACTTCTGAAATTATTAGCACGAGCTTCAAGGGAGCTTTCTTTTTATCTCTAATTTTACCAACCTTTTGACACAGATCGCAAGTTCTTACAAAAGCCTCAATTTCCTTGTAACAATTTTGCCAAAAATAGCATTTAATTACCCTATCTTTTGTTTTAGTTGCCCCTAAATGTCTCGCAACTTCCTCATGACACATTTTCATTATTTTCTCTCTAAATTCTAATGGCAAACATAATTGTAATTTCTCATCCCCACTATTTGAATGTGAAATTCTTACTAATTTATTTCCCATTATTTTAAATTCCTTTTCTTCTATATTATTCGCCTTTTCACATACTGTTTTTAAAGATAAGCACTGTTTCTGAGCTAAGCTGAAATCTTTCGCTGTAATTTTATTCAATCCCACATTATCTTTCACCTCCCATTTCGGTAATAACATAACATCTTCGATTTGAATTTCATCCTGTCTATTCTCATCCATTTGAACTACCTGCGTTTCTTTGTTCTGTGAGCAATCCCCAATTTTATCTACCCTACCTGGTTGCTCTTCTAACTTTGCATGCTCGATAACCGACATTTCATTATCAGCATCCCGTTGCTCCATTCTTTTTTTTTTATAGAATCCGTCCTACTACGGGTAACTACCATATTTATAGGAACACCATTTCCTTTATTTTGCTCAATTAGCTCCGCAGTTTTATTACCTAAGAGATAGTAACCTTGCTCCGACTCCGATGGTTTATTCGTCGCCTTAGTGGTGATGCAACCAAAATCCCCTTTTATAGTCACCCATGCTAATGGTAAACATTTACATTCATTATCAAGAGGTTGACGTACCCAAGTTATATATCCAGAAAAATCCTCTGTTTGAACCCAATTTATATCGCATAGATCAATCCCTGCTCCCGTGTCCTTCAAATAGTATCTTTCAACCCCATTTATTAGAGCTTTTTTTAGATAAGGTTTAAAACGATCCCCTAAATCAATATCATTACCTAAATGATTAACTGTATTGAACTGATTTTTCTTTTTTAACCATTCCGCACAATCTGGTTTTATGTGTCCTTGTTGATTACAAAAAAATAAATAAATAAATAAATAAAACACCTAATCTGCCTTTTCCTCTCAAAAGCCTGGTCTTGTTTAAATTTATCATTTTTAAAATTTTCCGTTTTATTCGCTAACTCCGATTTAGCTTTTACTTCACCCTTAATTTTCGGATTTAAATTGCTTCTTTGCATCTCTGAATAAGGTTTTTTTCCCAACATTTTTTTCTGATTTCCTGAAACTACTTATAATACTCTCATATTTGTCACATTTATGAGCGAGCTTCGAAGCCTCTTTCATTTCATCCCATTCATCCATAAATTTTTCTTTTACTTCAAAGGGAACGCGTTTTTTTACTTGCTCAGTGAGCATGAGTTCTTTTAAAGACTCAAAATCCTTTATCTCTAATGATTCCAACCAATTATCCAAATAACCCCTTAATTCATATACCAAGTCTACCCATAACGCTTCAGGTTTCCTTTGATGATTTTCAAACTTCTGTTTTAAAGCACCTGTTCCCAATCTAAAATGATTTAATAAAACTTTTTTTACATGTTGAAATCATCTCCTAATTCTGCTGGTTGTTTCACTATAATTTCCGCGATATCTGATGGTAATAAGGGAATTAATTGGCTAACCATATCCTCTTGCGAAATTTTAAATTTTTTCCGCCTGTTTTTCAAAGATCATAAAGAAAAGAGTGATGTCAATCAATTTAGAATCAAAGCGTGGAACTAATTCTTTCAAATTAATTTTTGGATTCCTATGCGAACCTACATTCATATCACTAGACGAAAGACTAACAGTTTCCGAAGAATTTTGAATTCTTAATTTTTCTAACTCAAATTGTCTTGTTTTTTCACGTCCTTCGTTTTCTTTACGTTCTGCATCCTCTTTAAGAATACATTCCAAATTCGATTTAGCAAAACTCTCATTATAATCCTATGCTTCTAAAATAGCCTAAATTATAGTTTTTTTTCTTATCAGTTGCCGACACGTTGGTCTCAAATTCCTCTGCCAGCAAAAGCAAGATATTTTTAGTATATTTCCCTAGAAATTCTTCCACGATTTTCCTTCAAAATATACTAATCACAAAAATACACAAATATATACAATTTGTAAAACATCAAAACCAAAAAAAAAACACAATAAGGAATAGGATTTTATCCCTTAGATATATTTCAATGCATAAAACAATAATACAATTTTCCTACCGAAAATTTTCATGCACTTGTTATATCCTTTAAAACAGTAAATCCTCAAAATTATTTTGATACTCACAGTACCATATAAATACAATTTATATATAAACAATTAATCCCGCTTTTTCCTACAGCATACCCATAAAATTTCAAATAACTTTATTGCTGTAATAAACAAAAGCTGTATGTGCCTCAACTTTATAACTAAAAGTTACATCCACAACTATGATTAACTTTAATGATTAATATTCTTTTAAACCGTAATTTACTATCCCCAAGTAAATTATGAAATACATAAATATTAAATTTTCAAAACCAAATGAATTACGGTACAGACTTTAAGAAACCCGTTTAATATAAAAATTCTAACTAAAAATTTCGATCCCGAATTAATAGCTACCCTAGACTTTTTATCTACTAAACCTATACAAATTACCAAGAACAGACATACACTATGACGCAAAAGTTTAGACAATGAAGAAATTCTTACATACTTTGAAAAATATTTATTCAATTTTCAAATCACTGCTTGAAATTAATGTGCTGTACATATAAACAATATTTATAACAAAGAAAAGTGGAAGTGTGCATATTGCAATAAATTAAATGGTAACAAAAATAAACTGCTGTCTCAAAAGTTTAGACACAAATTAAATAAAATCGAAATAAACAATTTTCAAAACCTAATTCTATTCAACCGTGTAAAATTTTAGAACATTATTGCATATTCTTTATAGCAGAAAATCTGATTTCTAAAAATTTATTTTTTATCGTGAAATCTCGCCCATAACATTTCACATTGTTTCTAAACATATTTTTATTAAATTGTCAATATTTCAGAAGAAGCTAATGCAGTAAAATGTTTTCTTTTAAATATGTTACGGAAAAATACATGTTGCCTGGAGTTAAGTTGATGCTCACGTAAATTCCAAACAATGCCTTGCACTGCGAGTCAATGAATATTATATAAGATTTAAAGGTCGTGTGATTTTTATCTTGACCATTATGTATATTTATCTCCAAGAGTATATTTTGGATATGCTTTAAGTATATTTACGGAGCTTCAACAAAATGTTTTAGGAAAATATTGCACGATATATTCGCTGAAAATGTAAGTTTTCTCCATAATAATTTTTCTTAATAATTTACATTGGGATGCATAAAATGTTCTTATTTGCATGGTTTTTTTTTCAGTTTATATACACTATGACGCAAAAGTTTAGACAATGAAGAAATTCTTACATACTTTGAAAAATATTTATTCAATTTTCAAATCACTGCTTGAAATTAATGTGCTGTACATATAAACAATATTTATAACAAATAAAAGTGGAATTGTGCATATTGCAATAAATTAAATGGTAACAAAAATAAACTGCTGTCTCAAAAGTTTAGACACAAATTAAATAAAATCGAAATAAACAATTTTTAAAACCCGGTTGCGCATCCATGCTTATGTATTACGTCATATACACGAGATTGCATGGAAGAAACTAAATCTTGCATAGTTTGTGGATCGATATCGTACCATGCATTCTCAATAGATGTCTTAAGTTCCTTTTCAGAAGAGTATTGTCTAGCGTTGCTATAAACTTTGCGACACATGATGCTCCAAAGGTTTTCTATAGGGTTAAGATCTGGGCTACATGCTGGCCAGTCGAGAACTCTTATATTATGGGAATTAATCCAAGATTTTGAATGTTTTGCAGTGTGAATTGAAGCATTGTCTTGCTGAAATTCCCACTGAGGACCCCCTAGAAGCTCAGAAAATGGCAGTAGGTTTTCTTCTAATGTCTGTGTATAATGCTGTGAAGTTTGACGACCACTGGTGAAGGTCAGAGATACTTGTCCATTATAGCAAAAGGCTGCCCAAACCATCACCGAGACCCCTCCTTGTCTGCGACTAAAAAAACGTCGAGGTTCCTTCCGCAAGTCATGCCAATACGATAAACAACCATCTGGACCACCCAGATTCCACTTTTTTTCATCGCTAAATATGACTGACTGCCATTTCTCTCCATATGACATATGCTTTCGAGCCCACATAAGTCTTTGTAACTTATGATGTGGTTTCAGAGCTGGTTTCTTCTGCATTTTGCGATAAACGATTGTTCCTTTTTCCAAAATTCGTCTACGAAACGTATCCTTTGATACAGAGAGTCCCGATGAGCTTTGAACTCCACGTACGCTCATTTGTTGAGTACTCGCTAGTCTTTGTATCAGGCGATCCTCTCGTACATTTGTCACACGTGGCCTCCCAGACCGACATTTTGCTTTATATTCGGAACCACTCGATAAAACTCGATAAATAGATTTTTTTGACCTATTAATAATAGCAGAAATTTCAGAAACGCTCTTCCCTTCACCTTTCAACTGCCAAATCCTTGAAACCTCATTCACTTGAATTTCTTTAGCTCTCGGCATGTCGACTATGAAGCGCAATCGTTTGCAGAACTTAAGTACTCCAAATTTGTGACATCATCGATTCTAAATTTGCATATGCCAGCGAATATTCAAAGAAATTTAGAATAGTGTCTAAACTTTTGCGACAAGCACATTTGAATTTTTATGAAAAAAATTAGTATTATAGCAAATAAAACGACTGTCTTTTGTACATAGCATTTTAAATCAGTTTTTGAATATATTTACAGGTTTTTGTAATTCTGACGTCATAATTCTACATTTTAAAGCTGAATGACGTCATTGTCTAAACTTTTGCGTCATAGTGTATACAATATTAAATCCTAACAGACCTCTCTGGAAAATTTCATAAAAGGGCTTACCTTTAAAGTTAGACATTTCTATACACTGCCCCAAGGCTTTCCTGCACTTTTTTTTTCAGATACTGACGTATCTCCGGATCTAACTTGATTTCCGCCGGGAAATTTACACACAAGCTGTCTCCATGGATTCCTAATGGCGATCGATGAATAGTCTTCTATCCACTGCGCTGGACGTTTACTGAAGAAATTTTCTATATCGTCGGATCCTTAGTCCTTGTTACATACCAGCTAACATAGTCGACACTCCAGATTTCGCAGTTCCTCACCGGATACACTTGAGCATCTTTCTCGTCAAACACAAGATTTCATCACCGACTGTCGTTGTTTCTAACACAGTTTCCTTCTGTACATCAAGTTCACGTGGATCCAGTCTAATTTATGCTACACCTAATTAATCCGTAAGCTGCCACCATATATAATATTATAGCTGTGATGTAGTGGGCCAGAGCTTTTTGGTTCATTAAGCTCTTGTGAGATGATCGTTGAAAAATAATACATATTTCTTATCAAAGTCCTTTATTAGAACAACTAAAATAGATTTGAAAAATGTAATAACAAACTTTACCGTTCATAGGTAGACACTCTCACTTTTTATTAACAGTTCTATACTTCTCATAGCCAACCTGAGAAAACCGTTTTTACTCGCATCTCTTCCGTTGGTAAAAAACCACCTGACTTCATCAGTATCTCCAGTCTACTGTCCAGCCTCCTCACCAGCTCCTGCCTGAGCCATTTTTTTCTTTCACTTTGGGGACGAGTTGCCACACATTGTCCAGTCCTCCCTATTTCTTGGAAAAATGGAAATACTTTGTTGAGCAGATCCCAAGGGCAGAGGTACGCTAGCTATTTCCCCTGCATTCCTTTACACAAAAGACTATTGTCCTCCACGGAAATGCCTGTTGCTTCCCCAGTCGAAAATTTGTGGCGAAGGTACGATATCACATTATGAATTAAAAATTGTCTCCAACTTTCAGGAAATATGTTTTATTAATACTATTTTTGTTTTGGTAGTAAATAATGTTTATTGGACTCTAAATGAAACCACACAGAAAAGCTGAATTTTTTAATGTTATTGTACATACAGTGTATCAAGACGTCGAAAATTATGTGTGTCTGACTTGAAAACCGAAATGTTAATTTTTAAGTTTTCATGCAAATGACAATTCACAAGAAATGAGGTCTTTTGATAATACTAATTAAACATTATAAAGCATTAAAGTCTGGTAAAATTTAGAGCACTGACATTAAAATTTTTACAAAGATTTTTCGAAAGTATTTGATCCATTAAATCTTAATTTTGAGATGTATTTATAATTATAAGTATGTGAAATATAAAAATACATAACTGCTATTTATGTTTTATTTAATGCAGAAATACAAGCTTAAAAAATAATTACAAAAAAACTACAGATGGTTACTTATGCATATAAAAATGCGTTTACCTATATTTTGAACTTATAAATAACTATGAATAATTTTTTGCATAAAAATCAAATTTTCAAGGCACTAAAGTCAAGACAGATTTAAGGTTAAACCGTCGAGTAATATTTGATGTACGTGAAGAATTAATTCAAAACATTGTGAAAAGACAAATTTATTCATGAATATATTTTAAAAGTTTTGAATATATTTAATACATCATGAATATAGAGTGTGAACACAATTTTTAAATATTGGGAAGCTTATTTAAACTAAGAGCATTAATTTAAATAGCTCAGTTAAGAATTGCATTTTATACGAAATAAGTTTTAGAGCAGTCTTTACAGGTTTTACATTAAGTAACATAATTTTTAAATAATGTTTGCTTTGCTATAAAATATGGGTATTCTATAAATGATTAGTACTAAAATATGAATGATAATGATAATAGAGATTTTGCTGCCCATTCACATAAAATTTGAAAGACATTTTATGTATTGACATGCTTTATATATTATATACATTTTATATATTGACTCTTTAAGCTGAATTGTCGAAGAAAAAAAGGATAAATTTATACACTGTTATACTATTTAGCAGAATAAATCTGGATTATCTGTTGAGATATATTCAATATTTTAACAAAGTACGATTGAGCTTCTACTTAAGAAGACGCGTAAACATTAAACACTCGAAATGGGTGAAATTTGACGTTGATGCTTACTACGATAAAAACAAATTGTATGTTTCGACTAAGAATCTTCATTCTTACCCGACTGAATAGAAGGGGTTATGTGTTTCACGCGTATCTGCGTATGTGGATTTATTTATGCCTTCGAAACATCCCAACGGCTGGATGGATTTTAAGGAATGGAGTATCTATCGATTCGTCTTAACTGCCCGATGGTTATAGGCTAGGTTTTGTTTTTATAAATTCAAAATGACGGCCGTAAAAAGAAAAATGGTGGTAGAGACAAAAAAAAATTACGCACCCTATTGAGTGGCATATCATTGGATAGGTCTTTCAAAATGAAGACGATGTTTCATTGACTATTTTACAGCCAGAAGCTCCGTTAAAATATCATACAACCTGGAAGTTGTGTATGTATGATCTCTAGCTTTACTGCAATTCTAACCATCATAGACATCTATAGACCTCATGAAAACAGTGTTTATAGATAGGAACTAACAATTAAACACAACTTAAAAGTCATCAATACAAGTAAATAAAAAAACAGGTAAGTAACATAAACAAGTAATATAAAAAATATATTTTAAGTCAATTCCTACTTAGGTCAATAAGAGAACTTTTTCTCCCATTCTCCTTTCCTTTTGAGTGGCGCTTAAAATACATTTATCAATAAGAGGGCTCTCTAGGTCTTAAAATTGCTTTATCAAGAGGAGGGCTCTCTCGATTATTGAAAATTTATTAATTTAATTAAATTAATGAATTAATATTTCAAAAAAACTGGATTATTTGAGCTTTATTGGATGAATAATAAGTATTTTATTAACGATTAAAAATTTGAACAATATATATATAACGAGAGTGTGAGCTAATATTAGGAATTGAAAAAAAAATAGTTTCACATTGATGAGAAATAATTAATTAGTTCGCTTTTTACGCAATCGGGTTTTTTAATTTTTTTTTATTTAATTGTTTATTAGGGTTCCGTACTTAATATGTAAAATCGGAACCATTATAAGATCACTACTGTGTCTGTCTGCCTGTCTGTCACAGTCATTTTACTCATAAATTACGGAACATGGAAAGTTCAAATTGGCTGAAGTCATAAAAGCTATTGACCATCATAATTTATAGTTTATTAACAATTCACAAATTTATTTAGAAAAATGTACGCTTTTCACTTTAAGCGGAATTATCGAAAAAAAAAAGATTAATTTATACACTGTTAGACAATTTAGCAGAATAAATCTGGATTATCCGTTGATGAAAATTCAATATTTTAACGAAGTACGATTGAGCTTCTACTTAAGAAGACGCAAGAACTTTAAACACTCGAAATGGATGAAATTTGACGCTGATGCTCACTATGATACAAAAAATTGTATTTTTCGACAAAATATCTTCATTTTTAAGGTTCTGTACTTAAAAAGTAAAATCGGAACCATTGTAAGATAACTACTGTGTCTGTCTGTCCGTCTGTCGCAATCATTTTACGCATAAATTATGGAACATGGATGTATCAAATTGGCTGAAGTAATAAAGACTATTGACCCACATATTTATAGGTTATTAAACTTTCACAAATATATTTAGGGAAAATATAGAGATTTTATTAATTTACTTCAAAAAAATATTTTCTTTCTGTATCGCATGGGGTATTGTGTGAAAGCTTTCGTAACGCCGAACTCAAAAATACATTTCTTTTAATTCTATAGATATTATATTTTCGGAGATATTATCGAAAATGAATGCAAAAGTATGCCCCCTCCCGTAGCCCTCTGTTTTCGAATCTACTGAAACTAAATTTCTGAAAAAATCAGGTCTACTAGAAGTTAATTTAAGCCCCCCAGGAAAACTATAGTGATGACCATAGGTCACATAGTTTTTAAGAAAATCGCCTTTTTCCGTTAAACACAAATTTCAATTAGCGTGTATTCAGCAAAAAAGTTGAGGAAACCTGGAAGTACCTATCGTCGCAGAAGTATAAAAGTATTGTTGATAATGATTTTCGAAAAAAAAATGTCGGTAATTAGCCGAGATATTAATCATTACATGGACTGTTTGCCCATACTATAGCGCCTAGAATATATAGTGTGGAAATCGGCTATCCTTGTAATACTTAAAAAAGCGCTAAAATGTTGTATCCCTTAAATGTGCAATGATACTGCTGCAATATGCAGATCTCAGCGACATCTGCAGGATATTTTCTATAAATGCAAGAAATTGCTAGTCTATACAGTGTAATACTAGTAAAACGAAAATCCCGCAGATGTTGCTGCGATCGACACTTGGGATTTTAGCAGTATCGTCGCACATTAAGGGCCACGTAATGTATGGATCATCGGCGTTTAAAGCCTACATAAAAACTTTTATTGATATATTTGTGTAATGCAATGCCCAATTACTTATTCATATAATTATTATACAGAACACTTATTTTTACTTATTTCGTAGTTTCTTCTCCCTTGAATTTAATTAAGAAACATATAATTATATCAAATTATTATTTTAAACGGAACATTAAAAAAAAAAAAAAAAAAAAAAAAAAAACTTCATACGCAGCTTGAGCGCAAATTAAAAAATATCTACGTATTCCATAACTCAACAAATGTCACATATGCAAATGTTAACAGTAATAATGTAAATACTATTAAAATGTTACATATATAAAATGAACTGAAATCTAAATGATACAGAATATCTATATTTTTATATTTTTTAAATTAGTAAACATATTATATATACACATTTTGTAGTATTTGAATGGACAAAACATTGAAAATTCTGATTCTGTTTATCATATTTTAGTTCCTTTTAATAAAAATTATAGGGTAAATATACAATCAAAATATCCAGATGTTATATACAAGAGAACTGAAGTTTCCATGCACGCATATTTTGAAAACATGTACTTAAGAAAAATTCAATTTAAAGTTAAATGCAATATAAAATATTATTTAAATAAAATTTCAAACTTTTCTTTATCTAACCATAATGAATGATGAAACTTGCAAATTTTTTAACAGTAAACTCTGAAAAACCAAAGAATACGTATCCCAAACTTTGAATTTATATGAAACATACAATTTTTGCTGGTAAAAATAGTCGAAAGACTTGAAATTTAATGCAGATCTAACTTTCTTTGTTTCCAAATTTTCTACGTGAATGGAAATAAGAATAATAATAATAACACTAGCTTAATTTTAACACAATTATTATAATTCGTAAATAAATCATATTAGATGTAAATTTCCAACTGGGCGAAAAATGTCCGGACCAGGATTCGAACCAGGGATCTCCTGGCTGAAGCCGCCAGTGCTCTACCAACTTAGCTATCCCGGACGAATCCGGTGGAACTTTTTCACCCAGCTAACATTAATTATTATAGCATCTGGTCTGAAACCTGGTTCTTCTGAAAAGAATAAATCTCACAATCAGATAATGTAATTCCAGAAATGGCTGGATACGAAATTACACTAGATTAATTTTAACACAATTATTCTAATTGGTAAATTAATCATATTAGATGTAAATTTCCAACTGGGCGAAAAATATCCGGACCAGGATTCAAGTCCTGGATCTCCTGGCTGAAGCCGCCATTGCTCTGCCATCTGAGCTATCCCGGACGAATCTGGTGGAACTTCTATACCCAGCTAACCTTGATGATTATAGCATCTTGTCTGAAACCTGGTTCAGCTCAACAGAATAAATCTCAGTAATGGAATTCCAGAAATCTGTGGATACGATATTACATTAATTTTAACACAATTGGATTAATTTTAACACAATTATTCTAATTGGTAAATTAATCATATTAGATGTAAATTTCCAACTGGGCGAAAAATAGCCGGACAAGGATTCAAGACAGGGATCTCCTGGCTGAAGCCGCCAGTGCTTTGCCATCTGAGCTATCCAGGACGAATCTGGGGGAACTTTTTCACCTAGCTAACCTTGATGATTATAGCATGGTCTGAAACGTGGTTCAGCTCAACAGAATAAATCTCAGGGAATGGAATTCCAGAAATCACTGGATACGAAATTACACTAGATTAATTTTAACACAATTATTCTAATTGGTAAATTAATCATATTAGAGGTAAATTTCCAACTGGGCGAAAAATATCCGGACCAGGATTCAAGTCAGGGATCACCTGGCTGAAGCCGCCAGTGCTCTGCCATCTGAGCTATCCCGGACGAATCTGGTGGAACTTCTATACCCAGCTAACCTTGATGATTATAGCATCTGGTCTGAAACCTGGTTCAGCTCAACAGAATAAATCCCAGGTAATGGAATTCCAGAAATCGCTGGATACGAAATTACATTAATTTTAACACAATTATTCTAATTGGTAATAAATGATATTAGATGTAAATTTCCATCTGGGCAAAAATGTTTTCGCCCAGTTGGAAATTTACATCTAATAAGATTAATTAAGTAAATTTTCGTTTATCATGATTTTGTAAAACAAAGTAAAATTTATAATTTTCGATTAAACTAAAATCATGAAGCATTAATAGGAACAGAGAGTTTTCCGTTAGGGAAGAATTTGATCCGTAAATTCCGATTGGAATTCATTTATTGCTTCTGATTTTACTTTATATCAATGTGTTAAAAGAGGATCTTAAGTGGGGATTCATGGCATGGTTGAATCCGTGGGCGTTCAGAGAGTGCATACCCAAAACAGCCTCGCAACAATTTGACGGTTTATGTTTTTTTTTTAAAGATAAAAAAATGTAGAAATTCCATCTGGAAGTTCATAATTTCCACACCCCTCCCACCGGAACATCAGAAATTGTTCCAAGACAAAAATGTTTTATTTCCAATACTTGTACAGGGGGTCAGCAAATCAAAAAAGAAATTATTGCTTATATATATATATATATATATATATATATTGAAAAATGCTGGTATAAATTTATCTTTAAAAAATTTCTATTTTTTAATTATTAATTTTCTGAGTTGTTTTTTAGGTGCGTTCCTAATTATATAAATACGTAGCATCTATAGTCGTCCTTCAGTCTGTCTGTCCGCTCGCATATAACAGAGCAAAAACTACCCAACCGAAAGGTTTGGAATTTTAAATATATAATTGCTGCAAAATTTTGTCGAGTCATTTCAAATTTTATGAAAATCGAGTGTATAGTTTGATTACATGGACAGTCAAAATTTTTCTGTTACATTACGGCAAATAGGAAAAAATTGTTGCAAGTGCATTTTAATGATGTTACAGCCTTCCGAATTGTCTGAAATTTTACATATATAATTATTATAAAATTTTGTCGAGTCGTTTCAAATTTTATGAAAATCGGATGTATAGTTTGATTACAGACCCATTAATTTTTCCGTTACGTTACGGCAAATGGGAAAAAAATTATTGTAAGTGCATTTTAATTAACCTTACAGCCTTCCGAATGGGCTGAAATTTTAAATGTATAATTGTTGCAAAATTTTGTTGAGTAATTTCAAATTTTATGAAAATTGGGTGTTTAGTTTATTTACACGGACAGTCAAAAATTTTCCGTTACATTAAGGCCAATGGGGAAAAATTGTTGCAAGTGCATTTTAATGATGTTACAGCCTTGCAAATGGGCTGCAATTTTAAATATATAATTGTTGCAAAATTTTGTCGAGTCATTTCAAATTTTATGAAAATCGGATGTTTAGTTTAATTAAGGGACAGTCAAAAATTTTCCGTTACATTAAGGCCAATGGGAAAAAAATTATTCCAAGTGCATTTTAATGATGTTACAGCCTTTCGAACAGAATAAAATTGATATGCAATTATGAAGTGCACTAAAATATTCAGTACAATATGCTATACAAAAAATATTTATAAAACTAGTTATAGTACGAACGTACCTCATTTGTCACGTTTGACGAGCAATTTCCAACTTGTTTATGTTAATATAATTTTTTTAATTGCCTTGTACGGAAGTTTCTAACGAAAAATTCTTCATTCTCATATACTAAAATATGACCAAAGCTGCAGACCACAGGCATATCTTCTAAAATTTTGCCTCTAATTGGATTTCGTTCTGCGGTATCCATGTCTAAGATTCCTGATTCTAAAAATGATCACGATGGTCCCAGAATTAGGAGACAGGGACAAATTTCCTCCCTTTATTTCTACTCCCAATTCCATACAGGTAAAAATGCTATTTGATTCGTAGTAAGGTACCATAATATGCTATAATAAATATCTATGAGACGCAAGAATTCAACACACACTTCACATATTTCCTGCATGAAAAGAAGTTTTGATTTTCTTTCAAAATACTTCAATTGATCTCCAAAAAAATTCCTGACTAATTGTAGATAAATTGGAAAAAATTAACTAGCTGAAATAAATCTGAAGGAAATCTTTTAAAAACTATATATTTATTTAAGGAAACATATAATAATTATTTTCCTTTAAAAAACTATAAAAAAAAAAAAAAAAAAAAAAAAAAAAAAAAAAAAAAAAACCATTCAAATACTTCCAAAATTTAATATATTTTAAAAGTATTTACTGTTTTTCTTTCTTTTTTTTTTTTTTTTTTTTTTTTTTTTTTTTTTTGTTAGGCAATGAAATGACGTTTACAAATATTGATTTAACTGCATTTTAGAAAACATTTACAATTTGTACGTCTTTTGCCGACATATGTATTACGAATGTTTGAAAACAAGATTTTTTTCCCCCTAAAAACATGTTATACATTTTAGCAAATAAAGCTGTAAAAAATGCATCATTAAACAACTGATGGTAATATAATTACTTATAATTTAATTCACTACTTATTTATGTTACTTACAATTTGATTTGTAAAATCTTTTCTCAAAGATTACTTTCAGAAATAATGCTGACATTATAAAAACCAGCCTGGAGATAACGGCCTGAACTTATTGTATTTTGTTCGGTGTAAAATATTATTACAAACGCAAAATGTTACAAAATATTATATAGAGTACGACATATTCATAATATACTGTAAAATTTAGTCTCATAGATTCAAGAAATTTGAAATATTTCCGCATTTAATGTAAAAATATATTATTGTAATGTTTGGAATAATTAATCTAAAAAAAAAAAAAAAAAAAAAAAACAACTGTGTATTGAAATTATTTTTTTCTAGTATTGCTTCTTGCAAACATCAGTTTAAAAAAAAACAATTTAGAAAAAAAATATTTTGGGCACGTGATGACATTGATATTATGAACTTTATAAAATTTGGAAATGTAAATATACAGAAAATAATCTGAAAATCAATTATCATTTTACTAAAAAAGTTATCGAAATTATCAGTGCTAATAAAATTGAAAAATTCTTCAAATTAGTTCAATTACAATCTAATTTTACAAAAAATAGTAAATTGGCACATTAAAATACATTTTAAAAATATATATTGAAAAGAATGTAATTAAAAATACACATAATATAAAATTATTTATAACAAAATAATAATATTATTTATAAACTATAAATTAAACCTTAAGTTTTTTTCGATCAGAATAAAAACGAAATTAATTTTAGAATTTATCTCTGTAAGACACTCATCATTTCCACTGAAAGAACAAAAGCTTACAAATTAGAAGATGTAGCATTTAGTAATAAGCTTTAAACAAGTACAGATTTAAACATTTACGTTGGGGGGGGGGGGGGGTAATACTAGGATACGTCATTTCTGTTTTAAAATGACAATGGGAGGATTAAAATAAATTTATTTTCTTATCTTCCTTAAGTAACGACTGGAATTTCTCAACATTTCAAATATTTTGCATTAAGCAGAATTCCATTTTAATAGCAGAAGATATTAAAATCGAAAGAAGATTTTAGAAGTATAGTTGTTCAAATCTCAAGAAAAAGAGGTGATTTTATTCGAGCTTAAGATAATTTACTTCTATCGAAAGTGAAAATATAAAGATATAATTTAAAATCTTAAGAAGAAATATGATAATTGGGATTTATTTAAAAGATAAGAAGATAAGAAGAATAAAAAAATCGATTGATATTTTAATTTATTTTATCTTTTACTAAAAAAATATATATCCACATTACCAGCTATAAAATTGGAAACATATCGTTAAATCTTTCTCCAATTAATTTTACAAAAAGCAATATAATGAAGTTTTAAAATCGAGTTAAAAATATGTATTAATTTTGTTTTATTAAAATTACAAATAAATACAAATTATTTATCAATAAATATAATAATATAATTTATATAACTAAAATACATTTCACAACTTATTACATAACTTAAATCTTAAAATTAGTTTACTGCATTAGAATGAACGTTTAAATTATTATTTACACTGTAAAAAAATATCTGTAAAGTTACTAAAAGTTTTCTAGGTAACTGGGATTCCTAGAACTTTTTATGTAACGGGATCAACAAAAATTCATGTAACAGATACACTTTTGCACCGTAAATTAAAAAAAAATCTGTAATGTGATTAAAAATTTCTTGCAAAACTGGGATGCCTAGAACTTTTTATGTAACTGCAACTTGGGTTACAGATAAAATTTTAGTAAGATTACTGCAATTTTAGTACATACATTTGTAAAGATACAGATTTCTGTAGCTTTACAAAAACTAGTTCTGTAGCATTACATATTTTTTGTACAGGTACAGATAAAATTTTATTAAGCATTAAATTTTACATCCGTAGAATTCCAGATATATATATATATATTTTTACAATGTAGAATTAATCTCTATGAAACTTAGTAAAGAACTTATCGAAATTATCAGTTACTAATAAAAATGCAAAACTCTTGTTAATTTGTTTTGAAACTAACTTTGCAAAAAATGGTACAATGTTACGTTAAAATTCAAATTAAAAAACGTATTGAAAATAATGAAATTAAAAATACACATAAAATAAAAAAGTTATAGTAAAATAATATTAATATTTATAAAATCAGTAATTAAACCTTTAGTTTGCTCGATGACAAGGAAAAACGAATTTTCTTTTTAGAATTTTTCTCTGTAACACTTTCATCATTTCTACTGAACGAACAAAAGCTTATAAATTAGTAGAGCATTTATTTATAAACTTTAAACAAGTACAGATTTAGATTTAACATGTCCTTTCAAAATCGTTGAATTGCCAATAGAAGGATTAAAATACATTTATTTTCTTATCTTCCTTATGTAACGACTAAAATTTTTCATTTTTTTTTATTTGTCTTTAGGCTTAAAAATGTATAAACGATTTCCATTTCAAATACTCCGCATTATGTATTTTAATGGCAGAATATATTAAAATTGAAAGATGATTTTAGAAGAATAGTTGTTCAAATCTCTAGAAAAGGAGGTGATTGTATTATATTTATTTTATTAGAACATAAAATAATTCATTTTAATCGAAAGTGAAAGCATAAAGATATAAGTTAAAATCTTACGAAGAAGACTGATAATTGGGATTTATTTATGAGAGAAGAAGACCACAAGAATAAAAGAATAGATTTTTATTTTATTTTATTTTATCCTCTTAATAAAAACATATCCAAATTATCCATTACATAAATGTAAATATCTTGTTAGATCTTACAAAAAATAATTTTACAAAAAATAGTATGATGTACTTTTTAAATCTATTTTTTATATATGTACCTATTATTTTTTTTTATTAAAGTTACCCATGAAATAGGATTATTTATAATTGGATATAATAATATTATTTAAAAACGTATAATTTAAAACTTAATTTACAGCATTTCAATGAAAATATTTATGTGTATCTGTAAAAGTTTTTCATTTCCATTTGAAACCTTACGACTAAAACTAAACATTCAAAAGATAAAAATGTAAGAAATAAAAAAGAAATCATTTTTTTTTTATTTATTCGTTTACATGGCTACTTAATTTTCTAAATTCGATGCAATTTATTTCGTGACATAAATTTACAATTAAATAAAACAAAAAATACTATTTGATAATAGTGTGCTAACATATCACAACACTTAGCATTAACATAACACATATTACAACATATCACACATTATTCCCAAGGGTTCAAGTATTTTTATTAATTTTTTTAATGCGCTAAATAACTCAATCTTTTAATAAAGATAGCAGAACTCATTCATTTTTCTGAAATTTTAGATTATTATAGCACCCGGAGTTTAGTCTATGATTAAGGAAATATTTCTTTTTTTTTAAAGTAAAATTAAAAATTTTATTTTACTTTATCTAAATGTTTACGTATATACATGCATATCAAACTTAAATAATTACTTATATCGTGTTACATATATATATATTTTTATACACTTTGTAAAAAAAAATCTGTAAAGTTACTGATAATTTTCTGGGAAACGGAGATTCCTAGAACTTTTTATGTAACGGCAACAACAAAAATTCATGTAACAGACACACTTTTGCGCCGAAAAAAAATCTGTAAGTTTACTAAGAATTTTTTAGGAAACTGGGATGCCTAGAACTTTTCATGTAATTACAACCTGGGTAACAGATAAAATTTTTAGTAAGATTACTTTAATTTTAGTGGATTAATTTGTAAAGTTACAGATTTCTGTAGGTTTACAAAAACTAGTTTTGTAAATTTGCAACATTTTTAGTACAGTTCCAGATGAAAGTTTAGAAAGCATGTAACTTTACATCTGTAGAACTACAGATTTTTTTACAGTGTATTAATTTTGTTTAATGCATTTAATATCTCAAGCTTTTAATAAAGGTAACAAAATTCATTCATTTTTCTGCCATTTATATTATTATAGCACACCGAGTGAATCCATGATTAAAGAAATATTTCTTTTTTTTTTTTAATGAAACTCCAACTTTTATTTTATTTTACCTAAATGGTCACATGCATACATGCGTCTGAAACTTAAATATTTGCCTATATCCTGATACATATATATAATGTTTACATATACACTGTAAAAAAAAAAAAAAAAAAAAAAAAATCTGTAAAGTTACTGAAAATTTCTTAGGAAACTGGAATGTCTAGAACTTTTTATGTACCGGCACCAACAAAAATTCATCTAAGAGATACACTTAGCTCTGTAAATCAAAAAATCTGTAAGGTTACTAAGATTGTTTTAGGAAACTGGGATGCCTAGAACTTTTTATATAACTGTAAACCGTGTTGCAGATAAAATTTGAGTAAGATTACTGTAATTTTAGTAGATTATTTTGCAAAGCTACAGATTTCTGTATCTTTACATTAAACAAGTTTTGTAGATTTACATCTTTTTTTTTTTTTTTTTTTTTTTTTTGTACAGTGCAGAGATACAATTTTAGTATGTATACAGATTTCTCCATCTTTAAATCTGTAGAATTGCATATTCATTTACAGTGTATCAACTACCAATACACGCAACCGATACTTCGATAGTTACTTCAAAAATGATAGCAACTTTGTTTAAAAATTTCATTTTTTAACACTGAATAAACTAAAATCTTATATATCTATCATACGTAATGAAGATGCTCAACGAATATTTTTATTTCCGACGAACAGCATATACAAATAAATTAACAATGTATTCTCATCTAGGATAAAATTTTGATTCATTTCAATGAAAGGGTGATTTTATTAGGTATATAATATGCAACATTTTAACAGGTAATGGAAGTAATAACGAAATCAACCGTTATATTCTCTTTAAATGAAATACACTGAAAAAAAAATCTGTAAAGTTACTAAAGTTTTTCTAGGAAACTGGGATTCCTAGAACTTTTTATGTAACGGCAATAAGAAAAATTCCTGTAACAGACGCTGTTACAGGAACTTTTGTTGTTGCCGTCACATGAAAAGTTTTAGGAATCCCAGTTTCCTAGAAAAACTTTAGTAACTTTACACATATTTTTTTTTACAATGTATACCTTTACTAAAAAATGTACCAAAATTGCAAGTGACTACAACACAAAGTAAGTTCTTCTCTCTCATACATTTTAAAGTTAATTATACGGTGTCTCACTAAAGTACAAGCATCAACTTGACGGAACACCCGTGTGATTGAAAGATATTATTCTGGGATTACAAGAAATTACAATCCCCTCATTGATTAAAATTTAAGCCTACATTTTTTCTTGTTTTACAGGGAAAGGACATACGCAAAAGTTTATACGAAAAAGTACTACACAGAACAGTTTCCACACTGTAAAAAAAAACGGACTAAAAAACGGAAATACTACTGGCAATCTAGACGCCAATACTATTTCCGTTTTTTTACGGGAATTTTTATCCATAAATTACAGAAAATTTTCCGTTTTTCTGATTAAAAACGGAAATTTTTCTATAATTTATGGGTAAAAATTCCCGTAAAAAATTGGAAATAGTACTGGCGTCTAGATTGCCAGTAGTATTTTCGTTTTTTAGTCCGTTTTTTTTTTACAGTGCAGAATACCCCTGTGATATTACAAAATACAGCTTTAGATTGGATATTTTCTGATAATTTTTAATTACAGTGTTGAATTTTCTGTAATTTTGGGGAAAATGGGCAAATCAACAAAGGAATTCTGATTTTTTAACTCATTAATGCCCGGGTAGAATGTGTTCCAGAAATTGTGCAAATCAGAGAATAAGAATTCATACTAGAAAATATAAATAGTAAATTTCGGATATTTTAATAACGAAATGTCTGTTATTAAATAAATCAAAAATTTACATGTTAAATTTCTGGTGCGAATACGGAAAATGTAAATAAAAATATCCACTGAATCGGGAACACTGATGGTATCATAAATGATACTATGGGCATTAAAGTGTTAAAGAAATATGATAAACGGAAGCATTCTTTAAATTCACGGATATTTTGAGAGTGTACAAGTACTGAAAGCCTTAAAAATTTAATAACAGATAAAGTGCTATAGCAATTAAAGTTGTTATTACAGACTATCAATATGTGAAGTCAGAAATGTCCTTCTACGTTTCTTTATTTTAACTTCGAATGTAACCGCTAAATAGCGTTACACTATTCGAAAACCCAACAAAGTTCAAAACAACTAGAAATTCAAAAGACAAGGTTTTTTCTTTGTGTTTTCATAGAACGATAAAAGAAATAAACAGTGATTTATAATCCATATGAACATATTACTTAACACTTTTGAACAGTTAGACCGTACACTGTAAAAAAAAAAAAAAAAAAAAAAAAAAAAAAAAAAAAAAAAAAAAAAAAAAAAAAAAACTGTAAAGTTACTAAAGTTTTTCTAGGAAACTGGGATTCCTAGAACTTTTTATGTAACGGCAGCAACAAAAATTCATGTAACAGACAAACTTTTGCTCCGAAATTAAAAAAATCTGTAAGGTTACAAAGAATTTTTTAGGAAACTGGGATGCCTAGAACTTTTCATGTAGCTGCAGTCAGGGTTACAGATAAAATTTTAGTAAGATTATTGTAATTTTAGCAGATTCATTTGTAAAGCTACAGATACCTGTAGATTTCCAAAAAGTAGTTTTGTAGATTTGCAGATTTTTTCGTACAGTTACAGATGAAAGTTTAGTAAGCATGTAACTTTACATCTGTAGAACTACAGAGTTTTTTTTACAGTGTAGTAAAGAAATTTCCATTTTAGACCCTTACGACAAAAACTTTTACAGTCACCCAAGTTTACGAATGTTTTAATAACCCCTCCCCCTTCCAATCCCGGTTAAGACAGACTTAATTACTCCCAGCTTTATATTTAGTTTTTAAAATGTGCATTAAAATCCGTTTTAATTAAAAAAATCATTATTACTTATGGATAACTATTTTAAAGTTATTTTAAAACAAAATTTCATTTACATTTCTATCCTTTTTTGGTTTCATTTTTCCTGAATAAAACAAAAACTACGAAATTTTAAAACGCAGCATTTTGCGATAATTTTTCAACAACGACAAGTTTTTATATTGTAACAATAATATTTACAAGTAAAAAGTAAAATTTGCTTTGCTGTTCCATCTTAAATACATTTTCACAAGTAAGTGAAATTTTATCAAGCGATGCGTTTAAATAACTTCACTTTCTTATCTCCTTTAAAAGAAAATAACGTTTTAATTTTATTTGACTTACAAAAGTATAAATGATTTACTTTTTACGTCGAGATACGAGAGTAAAACATCTCGAATTAAAATATAAAAATAAACTACTTTTTTTGTTTCCCTAGCAACTAATGGTTATATTTACTGTCTTGATATTATTTTTAGTATTAGCGTTAAAAAAGAAAATATTTTGCATTAAGGAAGAATGCATTTAAATTGAAAAATATCTATCAAATAAGATTAATAAAATAAGGAAATAAGGTTGAAGACGAGCATTGAAAAAAATAACAAAAATGAGCAGTCGATTTCATAACTTCAGTGTTTAAATAACTTCATTTTCTGATCGCCTTTAACAGAAAATAATGTTTTAATTTTATTTAACTTATGGCAAACAAAAATATAAATTATTTTCATTTTACGTCGAGAATACAGGGGAAACTTCTCGAATTAAGATATAAAAATAAAATACTTTTATTTCTCAAGAAAAGAATGGTTACACTTTCGATTTTAATATTATTTTTAAAGTTACCGCTAAAGAAGAAAATATTTTGCATTAAGTAAGGATGCATTTAAATTGAAAAAAAAAAAAAAAATATATATATATATATATACAACAAACTGGAAATAAGATTGAAGACTAACAGCAGTAAAAATAAATAACAAAAAAGCACTGTCGATTTCATTTGGACTCAATAAATTTCATTTCAGTCGAACGCGAAATCGTAAAAAAATAATTTGAAATTTTACGGAGAAGATTGAAGATCGTGATTTATTTACGAGACAGGAAGAAACAAGAAAATTGTTCAGAATTTTCAATGGTACTAGAGGCATCTAAATGTTTTTAATAATTTCGGCTGAACTTGTTATTATCTCAAAACATTTAAAAATGAAATTAAACAATTCAAATTTATTAGTGCAACTTAAGCAACACTTTATACAATGAAATTTAGTCTAAAATTGAACATTGTTTCGCACTAAAATTAAATTACACTATAGACTCTTTCAAACCCGCTACCATAAAATTCGAAAACGACTAAATCCGCATATTGTTGAAGATGTATACAGTGAAACTTACAGTTAAGAAGTGGAGAGAAAAGTCAAGATTTTTTCATTTTTATGTCATTACAGATTTTAATATGTAATTTTGATTAACTGTATCACTGAAGTTATAAAAAAAAAGTGTAAATTTCCAAAGTGTAAAGGATTCGATAATGAAGATCCAGACATAGAATTCTAATAACTCAGCAAGCATATTTGCTGACTCAAGTTTACTTAGCGTATGCATTTCTCATTTGGATGTTTGACGTTGGCTGATGTTGTACTATACTATAAACATTACTTACTTAAAATATTGTAAGCGTTATCAGTTTGTTGTTTGTTTATTATATCGCTGCAACATTTTATTGACCTCATTCATATTCAAGAACTTAATAAAATAAATATGTAAAGCTAAATGTAAAAATTATTTGTTATTTTTAAAGAATATAGGGGAGACTAGAGAGGGTTGACCATAAGGGAGGCTTGATGCACACATCAGTTTTCATATTTAAAATAATTTCAGGGTTTTAACAATAAGTGTTAACCAAAGCTACTGGTATGCTCAAACAGCAATCTTTTTTTCGTACAGATAACCGAAATAGGTGTGTAAAAAATCAGTTGTTAGGTGTTTTCAACCTAAAAGTTGTGCTTTTTATAAATATTTTATAAACTTTTTTCAGATGAAATATATTATAGAAATTTAAGTCAGTAGGTTTTAAGCAATGAAGAAATATCGAGCTTTTATTCCAGGCATAAAGATTGTACAGTAAGTTAGGCTTAACATAAAAATGTGCTATTCTTCAGAAAAGGACTATAAGGGGAGACTTGACCCAGTCAATGTAAGAGTGGATTGACCAGATGCTCAAGGCTTCCTTAACCGTTTATCTATTGACGGTATTTAAAAGTACATTATTGCAAACATAGATTAGTAGTAATACAGTTTAGAATGAGTATAGACTATATATGCATTACTTTATCTTGTTCCAAAAGCATTATTGGTTACACAAAACAAAAATATTTTTAAAAAGATGATTTCTTTTGCCTTCAGTACTGTAGTCCAGATCAGTTATGAGTACAGATGTAATGTGTTTACAAAAAGATCTACAATAAAAAAATAAATAAAACTTGGAGATCCCGAAAAAAAAAACAATTTCTTAAAGTAAATTTGAAAATCGAGATTTTTTTTATACAAAAGTATTCATGAATTCTAAACTTTTTATTTGAGAAAGATAATAATAGGACATTTCGATGCTCTATAGGTTTATTACATACAGTGAAACTTTCGTAAAATTCTATGCAACCATTTTTCAGAAATTGTGCGCGAAATGATCAAAATCGCTGTTTTGAGAAAATTGGCTTTAAAGATTAAATCACTCATTGATCATACAGAAAACGCTCAAAATGTTTTTGACATAACTTTTCTTCTAATGCGAATTTTTGTGTGGGGTTTGTTTTTAAATGTTCCTACTGAATCATATTTAATTAAAAGCTACTTCAAAAAAATCTATTTTTGGACGCTTTAACCTTCCCACTGCCGCGAACAGATATATCCGTTCACTAAGCTGTAGATTTCACTGAAATATCAGCAATATTTAAATTAATATAAATATACAGATATAATCCAGTTTTAAAAATTTAAGTTATCATTAATACTCTCAAGGCCTACTATATGCCAATACGTAATAAAAATGTTTATATGATGTTGTAAAAAACATCTTTTTTTAGCATTAAAAAAAAAAAAAATACATAGAAAACAACATTACAATTTTGCCCTTTTGCTCGGCGTTCAGGTGTTTAAAAAGGGTGTATCTGTCCCCTTAAGTGGAAAATTCAGTTATTCTAGCACTATTTTTTTGTTATTAAAAATTCTCAATTTGTTTCTGTGTATTTATGTGAAAACCGATTCACGCTTCTATCTTTCCGAATTAATGGATTTTTGTGACATTTGGATCACCCTGATAATTCATCATTATTTTCCATTACGCGCATTGGAGAATTAACTTTTATTATATATCAACCTAGCTCCTCTTAAAATAATATCTTGGTTTATTGACGTAATCAAATATTGTCCAATAATAGCACGTTTCTTGCAGAAGATTTTTTTCACCTTAAATCTCTCAAATACTTCATATTTCCCTCTTTTCTCGTTGGAAGTTCGTATGTTATGATATATCATAATACAAATTAAAAAAAAACTGTACATAGTTAACATTAATGTACGCAATAGAATAAATTCTTTTCATGCAAACGTGTTTTCAGAAAAAATACATAAATCTTATACCTAGAATTTAAAATATTTAATTAATAATTAATATACAGGGCTTACTACTTTGATCCTCCATAAAACGTAAAAAGAAATAGGTAGTAAAAATATGTTTATTGTATAATGAACAGCATTTTCCAAAGTTTTATGTGATGCTTGAAGAGTTCCAAATGAACGCGTGGAGCGAAAAAACTTTTCCTCCAAATTAATATTGCCTGAGTCATTAAATGATGCCAAACTGGCTGAAACAAATTGTCACCAAATTTCAGCTCAAAATATTGACATCTTGAGGTTCCACACCTCAAGTGAATATTTGTATAGCCTTTCTAAATTGTTCTTAATGCATTTTTAACAAAAAAATATGATTAATTAATTGGATAATTAATTAATTAATCATAATCCTGCGCCTCTATGTGTCGACTGCCGAACCAACAGAAAGCTTTAAGCTCCTAGTAGAATATGTCAAGAAAGTTTACATGGTTTAAAATAAAGAAAATCCCAGGAGCTACTCATGGATCACGTCACCAGCAGCGAATGATAAAAAAAAAAGTTCATTCTGGCCAGAAGGTTTTAAGTAAAACGTTCGCGAAATTATTCAGAGGAACTCTTATTTTGTTCACTGTAAAAGCAGTCTGTTGGCAATACTGTTAGAAGGTCAATCACATATTCGAAAACTGGGACACCGAAAAATACTGAAAGCAAGAAAACTGACTGGTAGGGGGAAATACGCCAAAGTCACCTTAGAAATTTAGATTTGGAAGCAAAGGGCTATTTTGAGATGATTCACTGGGACAATCCTTTGGAACCACCAGCTACCATGAGCCTCAGTGACGAAGGTAATGATTAGAAACGGTTCATAATTTGAAATAGAGAAGCTGTCTTGTCATTCTCAAGAAATAGTGAGTCATGTGCGACTAGTAACATAAACATCATACGTAACACAAAAGGCAGGAATGGATACATTCACAGTGCAATCAAGTAACGAAAGGAACTTTCAAAGTTTGACACCAAAGTTAAATTTTTTGGCCCTCATATGAAATCCAAAATTGAAGACTGATTAATGTAAAATGTCTTCCGATTCCTTTTTTTCAGTTTTAGAACTGTTTTTAAGTTAGAAAATAAAGCTATTGTAAGCATTAAAATTAAATAAAATAAATTGTTTTTTTATTCTTTGAGTTAACATTCTTTTTTTTAACCCCCTGTGTGGAACCTGAAGACGATTAGTGATTGCGCTAGAATTTTTTTACAGTGACTTTTTAGCCAAACAGCACCATTTGTTGAGTCAGGAAATGTTAAAATTAAAAAAGAAAATTGCCCTTTTTCACTCCACCCTAATGAACACCTTTGGTTGCACGAACAACTCAGTCCGGCCAGTATCTTCTTTAATAATCACACCACCCGTTTCCATAAACATCTTGTGCCACGCGGGTGTTGAAGACTATGATGTTGGTTGACGTCCGTACTTTGTTCGAAATTGCTCTGGACTTGTGTATTTGACTTCCTTTCTATGAAGAAGGCCACACACAGGGCCTTTTCCTGTGGTGTAGACATCACCGGTTATGGATCTTACTGGATCGCACCTGAAACCTAAAAAATTCTTTTTAGTTCAAATAAAATTTTAATTTATGAGCTACTGTTATATGCACACGAAACCGAACTTCGATACCTTATTTCGTTTAGGTTTTATGGATGATCAAAGTTGTAAAAATAAATTTGGGACATCGTGTATATTATGTGATAATAAATTGCAAAATTAATAATAAATGCATGTTTTGAATCTAGTAAGACCTAAGCGAATTTAGAATATCTATGAATACAAATTTAATTCACAGAGAAACAGAATGTTAAAAAAAATAACATTGAAGAAAAATATTACATGTATACCTTTAAAAATATCATAGATAAATATCTTTAAATACAAGTGAAAATTTATAAAGACTACAGAAAAGAAAGTACTGATATCTTTTATTTTATATGTTAAATAATATTCAATAATAAGTTTGAAAAATATTTTAATCGGCATTTATTTTCTGACTTTTTGAGTTACTGGTGACATATTTGCATGTTTGAGTATAAAATGATATTACCAAAAGTATTTTCATGACTGTTCCATCTCTCTGAAATTTCCTATCTCGCATACTTTAAAAGAATGTGGGCTTAGGCCCACATATAGACATATTTAGATTTTGTTTATTGAAGAATATTTTAAACATACGAAATATCTTTTTTGAAAATGCATTGGGGTAATAGTAATTCCTTTTTCTTTTTTTTTCTTTTCACACGATATATAACAATATATATTTTTCGTCATATTTGAATTTACGAATTATGTGTAATTTTCTTTAAGCAAATCAGGAACAAAACCGGAAATTCATTTAAAATGCAGAAGTTTGAAAGAAATAGTTGTTGGAATACTAATACATATCAAATATGGATTTTTAACATTTAACATTTTCGATTTATATGTATAACATATAACTTTCCCTGCCCCAAGTTCAATTGATAATTTGACTAATAGTTACCATCCTCATCCAATACATAGAATTGTAAGTATTTTATGGTAGGCAGTAACACATTTTCAAAAAGGTTTTGTGATAATAATAATTAAAAAAAAAAATACCGAATGATTAGAAAGTCACAATTTTTTTTCAATCATTGGAAGAGTACAGACAGTAACTTGATGAGGTTTTGTCAGAAATGAACATAAACGTAGCATTTTTTTAAAAATAATATTTATGCAAAAATAATTGTATTTATCACAAACAATTTCAGTTCCACTTGTACCGGAAGTCCGAAAAATGACTGACGCATTTTAAAATTCAATAGCTTTCAAACGGTGACAGATACTAAAAAAATTCTTGCAGAAGTATTATGCAAGATGTAAGGATTCTCAATTTAGTTTAAAATAGCATCGATAGATGGCGCTGCAAGTAATAACCACTAAATCTGTGCTCAATTTTTCGGCTTCTCTCTTCTTCCATACGAAAAAGGACACTAAAATGGATTTAATGGATCCAAAAGTACCAAAATTGTGTCTGAACTGGGCATCTATTGTTTCTCAGCGCCATCTATTGTTTGAAATTCGAGCTAAAATCAAGAATCACAGTAAAGAAACTCCTGACGTCATATATAACTCTCCTGCAAGATTTTTTTAAATATGTGTCACCTTTTGCAAGCTATTGAATTTTAAAATCCATCCCTTATTTTTGGGACGCCTGGTTTCAGCAGTTTATATAGCTGCGCTTCAAGCTTCACATCGCTCCTGGGAGTACAAATGTTCACTTAGATAGGAGTCATTAGTGAGAATACTTGGAAAGATTGACATAACGAAGGATTTATAATGGGATTCTTGAAACATAATTGTTTTTATAGCTTCGGCAGTAACTTTGAGACCTCTACGGCAATAACTCTCCGTGAAAAATGCACTTGTTCTAGCAATAATATTTTGTGATATCAAAGTACACATGTCTTTTCGGGTGTTTATATGAAAACCTAACGCATCTGTCAATGCTTTTCGAATTATTGAAATTTATTTTAGTTTGAGACTTTTTGATTAGCGTGTAGTTCATCACCTTTTTTTTTTTTTTTTACCTCTTACGCGCGTGGAAAACGAACCTTTTATTGTTTATCGACCTTATTCGAGTAGTGTATTTTAAAATAATATCTAAATTTTTGATATAGTTTAATGGTTTCTAATAAAAGTACTCTTTTAAAGTCTGTAAATATTTCTTTCACCTTAAGTATCTCGAAGCACACTATAATAGTTGTTCTTCTTGAATTTTAAAGTATTATGATTTTTTGATATTCCTTTTAAAAACCCTAAAAATATTTAGCATCAATGCATGCATCAATGGCACTAGGAATAAATTCTTCTCACGCAAAAATGCTTGCATAAATAGAGAAATCATGCTCAAAGAAACGAAAACAACTAATTAATAATTAATATATATTATTTAAAATTAAATTAAATACTAGCAAATGTATGTCTTAGATTTATTAAAAACTAAGCGAAATTTGGTTGTACATGAATACAAATTAAATTGATAGAGATTCAGTGTTTTTTCGAATGTAACAACATTAAGAAGCAAAATATTACTGATGTATCTGTAAAAAATTCTTAGCCGCTAGTCATTTCATAAGAAAAATATCTATAAATATATGTAAGTATGCATAGGGACTACAAAAACAAAATACTATATCATTTTATTCCAGACATTACATAATATTAAATAATAACTATGTAAAACATTTTATTCGGAATTTATTTTTGCCTTTAGCCTTTTTTTACCAGCGACATGTTTGCATGTTTGAAGTGTAAAATATTCAAGTAAAAGTATTTTTATGACAGTGCCATCGCTGTTAAATTTTCTATCTAGCAATTTTCCAAAGAATATGGGATCAAACTAAACACATATAGAACACATTTACAGTTTGTTCATTGAAGGATATTTTAAACATTCTAAAAATGCTTTTTCAAAGAGTATTGATGTAATAGCATTTTTTTTCTCCTTTTTTTATTCCTAAAGAAACATACTGCAGTGCATCTTCCTTCGCCTGATGTTTGGTTCTACACATAATTTTAAATTTCTTTAAACAAATTAGAATAAAAAAAGGAATTATTTAATCCGTTTGTTGAGCTGTCAAGATTGAAAGAAATTTCTTATTGCATTAGTAATCCATATGTTATATTCTGCATGTAGCATTATCGTTTTACAAAACTTATATAACAACATATAATTTTCTTTCACCCATATTTTATAGGGTTTCCATTACCTGAAGAAACCGTAATCGTCTCACTCCTCTGTCTGTCTGCCACTGAGCTCGAATTCGGAAACTGTATGAGTTAGAAACTTGAAATTCTGTATGCTTACAGCTGGATACCTCATATCACATGACAAATCATAAAATGTTGAAAAATTATTACGTTATTTTAATTATCGTTATGAGGCTACTTCAGTCAAGCGAAAAGACCAGCTCGCTAATGCTAATCCTATGGAAGAAATATATAAAGATATCTCGGTTGCATTTCAATATTTTTAAATGATTTTTTTTGCATTGAATAGTTGAGATCGATCTGTACAAAGACCGTTGTTTACTATTTCGATTTTCTTTACAGATATTTTTAATGAGGAAACTTTCATTTTCGTAACCAGTTTTGAAAGTAAAAGCATCCTTATAAAAAAAAAAAAAAATCTGCAATCAAAATCGAAAATGTAAAAAAAAAAGGCCTGTATACAGGTCGATCTCAGTTATCAAATACAAAAAAAATCATTTTAAAATATTGAAATGCGTCCGTTTAAAATATTGAAATGCGTTTATAAAAAAATCTTTATAAATTTCTTCCATAGGATTAGCATTAGCGAAAGGGAATTTTCGTTTGACTGAAATATGCTCTTAATGACGAGTGATGCCATCTTTGAAAAGAATATCAAACGAAACCTTTTGTGCGATCTTCGATTCAACTTGTCATATTTTCACTTTTTCGTCACTCACAGACAAATACATTTTATTTATTTTATTTATTTTGTTTATTTTATTTATTTATTTATAGAAATGCACACTACAAACAAATCCATTCCTAAGAACATCATAAAATATAATGAAAAACACACATATATATAAACACATAGATATAAGTCACATACAGCACGAATACAAACACAAATTAATCTTTTCAGGCCCGCATTTTTATTTACAAGAGGGAAAATCTGAATTTCTGGAATTAAGGTTATTTTTAGCTAATATAAACATAAATATAATTAAAAAAAATATTTAACATGTTAAATAGTTTTTTAAACGATGCCAATTGGCATCATTGGGACCAAATAGGAATTGTACATGAAATGCTCATCAAGACATTTGGCATCATAGGAATCAAAAGAAAAGAAAACATACATTCAATTTTTATTGTGTATTCATTTTTTAATGTCCTTTTCATGTATAATTGTATTTACTGAAGTTCCTGTCGTTTGGCAAGAATAGATATTTGTTTGATGCACTAAGGTGTGTTGGTGTTGTTTATGACAGCCGATTATCCACACGAGAGATATATGCCCGCGGGTAGGATTCCCTCAGTGGTGGGTGTCTTTGTAAGGGAACCTAACCCGTATTTAGGCAATGATACCCATGGTTATAAGGAAATAACGGAAAACTCCGAACAGTTAGGCCGACGAGCACGATTGGTTCACAACCAGCACTTCAAGTCTACGGGCTTTGCCAGCGGAATCTCTCAGCCACTTGACCACTTGAAGTTATCTGTAATTTATTAATCACATAATAATTTAAAGTACTTATAAAGACTAAAGTTTCATCAGGAGGCAATGAAGAAGTTTCTCTAAATGTCGTGTAAATTGGTTCAATATTCTTATCTTCTAATTGATCTACATCTTCAACTTCAACTTCTAATACATATTACCTACAGAAATAGTAACTGGACCGACTGAATCATTTGTATCCAGATTAAGATACAGACAAATGAATTGGGCAACATTGAAAAACTCCGAACAGTTAGGCGGACGACCGCGACAATTGAATTGGGAAACCACTCAATCAATTGTCGCAATAGTGCACGAAATCTTCTGCATTTGATTGATTGCGTGCACTTTCACTGTGCTCTTCGTCAGATTTTTCAATTTCTATACAAGAAAGATCATCTTTCCTTAGTAAATAAATGGCTCATTCTAATGATACAAACTTCTTTTTTCGTTTTGGCACGATAAATAGTAAAGGGATTTTTTTCTTTTCAAAAAACTACCAAATCAGATAAGAAATCAAAATAGAGAGTTAAAGTGAAAATACCTATCTTGTCCCAGTGATGCCATTTGGAACTATGCATTGTTACTGAAATAAAAATACAATAGTTGAACTATAAATACATAAATACGAACTTCATACATATTACAACTTATGTATAAAAAATTGTAATAAAAAAAGGGAAAAGAGTGAACAATATTTTTTTTTCACAGTGATGTTTTCACTTCACGTTTTAAAAGGAAATCAAACAATACTTTTCAGTTTCTGCAACCTCTGCTACCATCTCTCGAGGAAATAATAAATACTACTGAAAAGACAGAAAAACTGTCTTTTGAATGACACCAGACAAAATCTCCGAGATTCAGTTTTTAAATATAAAAAGAATTCGTGAATGTCATGATGCCATTTGGCATCACTGGTCGCGAAAGGGTTATGAGATTAAAAGTTCATAACATTTATCTTTATAAGCAGTAAAGTACATATCAGATATATCAAGATGTACAGAGATTTCATTAAATATTTTGAAAAAATATACGACACTACCATAATTATATTTAAGAAATGGTAATATAAAAAATTGAGTACATTGTCCAGGCAATAGGAAATTTTACCTAGCAAAATTAATGGTAGTTATGAAAATCAGCTTACTTTATGTTTTTGGGCCGCTGAATCGGAATTTGTAACTTCCCACCAAAATTTCCCCCCTCCCCCCCCAAATTTTGGTAAAAAGCTCCCCAAAAAAGGTTTTTATTAAAAAAATAATTTGTTTTATTGCTTTAGTGAAAAAGTATCTAGAAATTAGGAATTAGACAAAATTTGCAACAAATTAGATATATGACATTATGACATATAACGAAGGGGAAGGGGGGATCTGCCTCGGAACATGCGTGCGGTGCTGCGTGGACTAAGTTGCGCAATTCCACTTAACCAATCACACTTTTATATTCGCCCTCCCATCTCCCCACCGAACTTTCCTTATAAGGTTTACTTTAAGTTGTTTGGCTCGCTGAATCCGCTTTTTTTTAACTTACCCCCAAAATTCTACCCGACGAACCCCCCCCCCCCAAAAAAAAAAAGTTCTTATTAACTTAAATTTCTTATTGTTTTAGGGGAAAAGCATTACGAAATTCAAAAACTAGACAAAATTTGCAACAAATAGGATATATGACATTATGACGTAGGATAAACGGGGAGAGAGGGGGCTGCCTCGAAACATTCCCCGCGCGCTTTTCTCAAAAACCAATTTTTTTCAAAAAATCAATTTTTTGGGGGGTTGCCGGGTGAAATTTCGATGGAAGTTACAAATTCGGATTCAGCGATCCAAAAAACATAAATTGAGTCGAAATACAGAACTAGTATTAATTTTTCCAGGTAAAACCCCCTATTGCTTAGGCTTCATAACTTACAAGGGAAGCACTTTTGGTGTTGCTCGCACCTAGCATTGAGACCTGGTGCATTTTAAAGCCCTATATTATGAAGTTTGAGAATCGATAAAATTTTTCTGTTAAAATAATATTTCTTGATTATAAAGCAGCATAACTTTCTAAAAATGCAATTTTCAAGACCACTTATCGGGCTATTAACAATGATTTTTTTTTTTTTTAAAGAAAAGCATTTAAAAATAAAAAATGGCTAATAATAAGTATAAATTATTGAAAAAAAATTGAAAATTCCTTCAAAAACTCACGAATTCGATTTTGAAAAATTGCAACTTTATATTCATATTTTTGGCGGAGAAACAGATGGCGTTTATTTTCAAAAGTAGAGCTTTCCGGCAACCCTAGCCAAATGTCATAGCTGAATTGCAATGTACGACCTATTTTGCCAAAGTAATTTTTCTAAATTGTGTAAAAATATTAATTTACTTTATGATTACTTTTACCGAAGGACCATTTAATACAGCAACATTTCATTTTAAACATTCGAAACTTTATTTCATTCGATTTCAGAAGAAAATAGTTTGCTTATTTTGTATTTCACTAAAAAAATAGTTTTCAATGATCTCCGAAGCTTTTATAGAATTACATTTATTACTTATATATTAATCTTCTGCATAGAAAAAAAAAAGTCCTTCCGGCCAGTGCCGGGAGGAAGAGGTAGCTTTCAGAATCCTTATTTAAAAAAAGCCAACTTATATCATGCAAACACACGAAGCTCAATTTAGTGGAAACCGAATATAGGAGATTCAATACTAATTTTTATCAATATAATGAATGACAATTTCGCGAAATTACTCAGCTTTATCCAAGCTGCATTTCTTTAAAGTAACTTATATTTGGCTGCCAAATTCGGCAATTTCTTAAAGTGCCTGTCATTTTAAGACAACATGGTGGATGAGGCTAAGCAGTGAACTTGGTCGAGACCTTAGTAATTGCTGTGCCCATGCTCACTCCCATCGGAATCGGTTAATATATAGGAGTGCTGACGCATGCAAAAAATCAGATTTTTCAAAATGTCACCCACAATAGAAATTGAAACTGCTATATCTGAGCCATTTTTTAAGGTAAAGACAAACAAAAAATGCTCCTGAATCCTTATATCAAGATCAAATACTTAATAAAGAAACCTTTTTTAATTTCTAATTTTTTTGCACCTCACTTTAAATATATATATATTTTTTAATTTAATGGCCGCCATTTTGAAACAAGATGGCTGATGAATCTGGCCAGCGAACTTGGTCGAGGTGTTGATGTATACTATCCTTATGCCTTCTTACATCGAAATAGGCGAATACGTGTGTTAACGCGTGACAAATACAAGATCGTTTCAAAATGTTAGCCATGCTAGAAATTCAAAGTGCTATAAATCAACCATTTTTAAGATATCAACAAAAGAACAAATTTTCAGAAACAAAAACTGCTCTGGAATCTTTGTATCAAGGCCAAACACATAAAAAAAAATCTTTTTCATTTTCCAATTTTTTAATACCTCATTTTGAATTTTAAATTTAATTTTTTTTAAATGGCAACCCTTTTGAAACAAGATGGCGAATGAAGGTGGCCAACGAACTCGGTCGAGACATTGGTATGTACTATGTACAGACCAAGTTACATCCAAATAGGTTCATAAATACGCCTGTTATCGCGTGACAAAAATCAGGTCGTTTTAAAATGTCAGCCACAAGAGAAATTCAAAATGCTGTTACTCAGCCATTACAAAAAAAAAATCTTTTTCATTTTCCAATTTTTTGGTATCTCATTTAAATTTTTTTATTTTTTAATTTTTTTAAATGGCCGCCATTTTGAAACAAGATGGCGGATGAAGCTGGCCAACGAACTCGGTCGAGATATTTGTATGTACTATGTACACACCAAGGTACATCCAAGTCGGTTCATAAATACGCCTGTTATTACGTGAGAAAAATCAGGACGTTTCAAAATGTCAGCCACGCTAGAAATTCAAAATGCTATAACTCAGCCATTTCTTAAGATATAGACGAAACAAAAACTGCTCCCGAATCTTTTTATCAAGGTCAAACACATAAGAAGAAAATTTTTTTTCTATTTTCAATTTTTGGTACCACATTTCAAATTTAAATTTTTCTTAAAAATTTAAATGGCCGCCATTTTTAAACAAGATGGCGGGTGAAGCTGGCCAACGAACCCGGTCGAGACATTGGTATGTACTATGTATAAACGAAGTTACATCCAAATCGGTTCATAAATATGCCTTTTATCGCGTGACAAATTTCAGGACGTTTCAAAATGTCAGTCACGCTAGAAATTCAAAATGCTATAACTCAGCCATTTTTTAAGATATAGACGAAACAAAAACTGCTCCGAAATCTTTGTATAAAGGTCAAATACATAAGGAAAAGATATTTTTCCATTTTCAATTTTTTGGTACCACATTTCAAATTTTAATTTAAAAAAAAAATTTAAATGGCCGCCATTTTGAAACAAAATGGTGGATGAAGCTGGCCAACGAACTCGGACGAGAGATTGCTATGTACTATGTACACACCGAATTACATCCAAATCGGTTCATAAATACGCCTTTTATCGCGTGACAAAATTCAGGACGTTTCAAAATGTCAGCCACGCTAGAAATTCAAAATGCTATAACTCAGCCATTTTTTAAGATATAGACGAAACAAAAACTGCTCCGGAATCTTTGTATAAAGATCAAATACATAAGAAAAAAATATTTTTTCATTTTTAATTTTTTGGTACAACATTTCAAGTTTTACATTTTTTTTTTAAATTTTAAATGGCCGCCATTTTGAAACAAAACGGCGGATGAAGCTGGCCAACGAACTCGGTCGAGACATTGGTATGTACTATGTACACACCGAATTACATCGAAATCGGTTCATAATTACGGGAGTTACAGTGTGACATAGGTCAGATATATATATATACATATATATATCAATTTTGAACGGAGGGTGGTTTCGGGGTCTGGAGGTCATGATCGATGAAAATATACCAAAATTTTTTGAAATCGCTTTCCTCCGAACGGCTGCAATAGGTAGCTTTTTTGTAAAGAAAGCTACCTAATAAAAACCTAATATTTGTTTCTTGTGCTAACAATTACTTAAAAAAAAATCGCAAGCTGATATAATTCTAGTAATATGTTCTGTACATTTTCTCTTTGGATAAAGCGGGCGCAAAATTTATAGCGCCATATTTGGCGACTTAACTTACTTTTGGCGTAAAATAAACAAATAAATATGTAATATTAAAAAATTTAAAATATAAAAAAGTATATAAAATATTATTTTAACAGAGAAATTTTTTCGGTTCTCTAACTTTTATGTATAGAGCTACAAAACGCACCAGGTCTCGATGCTAGGTGCGAGGAACACCAAAAGGTGTTCCCTTGTTAGTGCACGTAGCGCCGCAGTGCATGTTCAGAGGCAGCCCTCCCCCTCCCCGTTCATCCTACATCATAATGTCATATATCCCATTTGTTGCAAATTTTGTCTAGTTTCTGAATTTCATATTTTTCCCCCCTAAAACAATGAGAAATTTAAGTTAAAAACAATTATTTGGAGGGTTTTCGGGGGGAAAATTTTGGGAGGAAGTTAAAAGTCGGATTCAGCGACCCAAAAAACTTAAAGTAAACCTTATAGAGAAAGTTCGGAGGGGAGATGGAGGGCGAATGTAAACGTGTGAGTGATTAAGTGGAATTGCGCAACTTAGTTCACGCAGCACCGCGCGCATGTTCCGAGGCAGATACCCCCTTCCCCTTCATCCTAAGTCATAATGTCATATGTCTAATTTGTTGCAAATTTTGTCTACTTTTTGAATTTCTAGATGCTTTTGCCCTAAAACAATAAAACAATTTATTTTTTTAATAAAAACCTTTTTGGGGGGGCATTTTACCAAAATTTGGGGGGATTGCCGCGGGAAATTTTGGGGGGAAGTTAAAAATTCGGATCCAGTGACCCAAAAAACATATAGTAAGCCTTTTTCCAGAACTACCATGAATTTTTCTAGGTAGAGCCTCTATACGGTCTCTATTGCCTGGACTAACACCTGAGGGATATTTTCGGTACATAAAAATTAATAGAATTAAATATATCACTACGATCAATTACGTTATCAATAACCTAGTAGTAAAAAAAAAAAAAAAAAGATAAAACTAAGTATTATGTTATTTTTTAATGTATAAATTCAAAAATGAGTTTTAAATTTTACAGATTTGGCAGCTTATAAATAGAGTAGTGATATAGATGACCGAAATACATTTAAAATAACATGAGCTAAATTTAGCTTTTATTAATATGTAATAAGTTAATCCCACAATTGTGTAAAATAGTTCTAGTAACACAAAAAAGTTATAAGGACTAAACAATTGATTATTATTTTTAATTATATAAAAAAGTTGCCATTATTTCTAAACGCAAAATTTAAAACTCTTATAATACCTACCAGCAATTCAAAAAAATATTTATCATTGAGAATTTTTATATAAAAATAAATAATTCTACATGTATTTTCATTTCTGTTAAATAAAAAAGGGAGGGAATTGAAAATATAGCATTTTGTGTTTATGTTGTAATAAAAAGACACAGACTTATTATTGCAACAACAAAAATATTTGCACTTACAATAGGAATTAGATTTATTTTTCATTATACACACATTTTTGCAAGTAAAAAAAAAAAAAAAAAAAAAAAAAAAAAAAATGTTATTTAATAGATTACAACAACCATTTGGAATTTATTTCGTCCACGAAATTCCGTCGTATCCTCTTCAACACCAGATCACAAAAATCAAACGTCAGACGACCAAAACCTTCATCGATAAACTCTCCAAGTCCCGTTTTGAGAAGAAAAACAGTTTACAAATCGAAAGCAGTTCCACCGAATCATCCACAGATTGCGACAAATTACCTACGTTGAGCTTAATTTTTCCCGGTTAGAATCGACCGATTGTAAAACGCCGAGGCTAGTGGATTGGAACCCCTCGAGACATGGCCTTTTACTATCAATCGATTAAACATTAGATTGTTTCCTTTTTCGCGTTCGTCTTTTACTCTGTAATCGATTTTCATAGGCTACATAATCAGTTGAAGACCTCGATTTTTGCTTTGCAAGACAATTTTCATTCCGGCGTCGCTCTTTGGCTTTGGATTTTTCCATATTTGATCATTTGCGCCTACACATTTTGTAGCTTTTTCAATTTTTAACGATTTTATGCCTGTCGATTACCTATTCAAACAATTTTTAACGATTCTATGCTTTTCTATCACCTATTCAAATAAAAATTCTTCTAAAAGTAAAGAAACTCGTTAAATTTCGTTAAAAAAAATAAAACTTCGAGCATCATTTGGGCCCATCCTCGACCGAAAACTACAACCATTGTTGTACAATAGTTAATAAATACTTAAATATTTTTTTTTGTTATTTTCTTTATATAAAATGACTAAAATCCAAGTTTAATTATTTATCTTTTGGCTTTAAAATATTTAAATAGTTTCCATATTTAGCATGCGATATAAGGAACAATTTTTCCGAAGAAAATAAAAAAATAAACTATTTTTTGTTTCTTATACATAGGTTGGTTACATTTATAATCTCAAAACTATTTCTAAAGTTAACGATAAGAAACGAAACATTTTGCATGAAACAGGAATTCATTCTAATGGAAGAAGGTATTAATCTCGTAGGAAGATTGAAGAGGTACAGAAACGCCAGTCTAAAAAAAGAGAAAGCGATTCTATTTGAACTCAAAAAATTCGAATTCAATCGAAGGTGAAAGTATTAAAAAAAAAATAATTTGAAATCTTGGGAGGAAGATTGAAAAATCCTGATATATTTAAGAGATAGTAAGAAATCAGATTTGTATTATTTAACGCTATTTGAACTGTTAGAGTCTTTTATCCTCATGAGACCTTGTAACAATTAAAATGTACGTTTCAGTTATACAAGCTCTCAAGGACCTATGAATTTAATATTGCTATTTCTAAAATAAAATAAGTGCGAAAATTAGTGCGCGATTTTTAATTTTTATTAAATTAAAACGCACTAAACTTAAAAATTAAATAGGGAAAGTATGTATATAAGAAAGTTCTGGTATGCAAGGTTTCACGAGAACTCTGTTTGTTTTTCAATTATTTAGCTCGAATCTCGGGCAGTAAATGTTCTTTTTTTTTACTTAACATATAAAAACTTTAAGACATTGAAACATACACGCATTTTTTATTATGTTGTTATGAGATATTAACATGTTTATTAAAGTCTAGGGTTAATAAAAAAAGTCTCATACCTGTATAAAGTTAAATTTTACACGTCTGAAAAATTAAGACGATGAAATGTATTACAGTACAAATACCATAAATACGCTAAATAAGGGAATTCATTTCTTTGTATTTCTTCTATCTTTACAAGAAAAACTTATTGGATGCGTGAAAAATTTCGACTTCCAAATTAAGACGTAATTATGCGTTTCAAAATATCCTGAATATGATATGACTGTTTACAGAAAATGTCTGTTTGTGTGTATGCGATACGAATTGTGTGGGCGCTCTATCTCAAGAACTAATGCTCAATATTTAACTTTAGAAATAATTTGTGGTTACTAATGTAACCAAACTATGCATGAGAAACGAAAAGTAGTTTATTATTTAATTTTCTTCTGAGAATTTTTCCTTATACGGCACGCCAAATATGGAAATCGTTTAAATTTTCTTAAGCCAAAAGATAAATAAATTAAACTTGGATTTCAATCGTTTTATGTAAAGAAAATCGCAAAATAAAGCCACTTAAGTATTTTCTTTACTAGCGAAAATCTATGTAAAAAAAGTAATAAAAATAAATTTCTTCTTTTCTTATATATATATATAAATAGTGAAAAAATAGAAAACATTTTGCCTTAATGTTAAAAAAGGAGACGGACTTTTTATTGCAACAAAAACATTTGCACTGAAATAAAGAATTGGATTTATTATTTCTTTTACATAGATTTTTGCAGGTAAAATAAATACTTTAATGTCTTCATTTTGTTTTATTGTTTTTTTTATATAAAATGACAAAAATTCATGTTTAATTTATTTGCCATTTGGCTTAAAATATTTAAATGATACCTATGTTTAGCATGCGATAGAAGAAAAGAATTTCATAAGAAAAAAAATATAAACTACTTTCTGTTTCTCATACATAGATTGGTTACATTTATAATTCTAAAACTATTTGTAAAGTTAAAAATAAGAAAGGAAACATTTTGCATGAAACAGGGATATTCACTCTAATGGAAAAAGGTATTAATCTCGTAGGAAGATTGAAGAGGTACAGAAAAGCCAGTCTAAAAGAAGAGAAACAGGTTCCATTTGAACTCAAAAAATTCCATTTCAGTCGAAGGTGAAAGTATTAAAAAATAATTTAAAATCTTTTGAAAGAATATTGAAAAATCCTGATTTATTTAAGAGATAGTAAGAAAGCAGATTTGTATTATTTAACGCTATTTGAGCTGACAGAGTATTTTAACCTCCTGAGACCTGATAACAATTAAAATGGACGTTTCTGTTATACGAGCTCTCAAGGACCCTTAAATTTAATATCGCTCTTTCTAAAATGAAATATTTGATATAGGGCACAGTAGCACACAGTGGGACGAAAATTATTATTACTTAACGAATGGCGACGATTTTTATTCTTTTGAAAAAAGTTTTGATACATCTTTAAGTTATACAAATACGCTACACGCTAATGTATAAATGGTTTTTAAAAAGTTATTTATAAAAGCATTAGAAGCAGCATAATGGAGTATCGGAAATTTTCTGACTGTGTACCACAAGTAATACGCAGTGAGACAATGTATATATTTTCATAAATCATACATTTTTATTCTCTATCAATAACTTTCTGTAGTTTATGTTTTCTAATTAATATTTATAGATTTTAAAAATATTAAAAATATGAGCCTCGGGTGGACAATGGCAGGGCTTGAGCATTGCATGCACTGTAAAAAAATCGAAACAGTATTCCTGTAGGAATCGGAAAAATAGTTGCCCTTATTGTACCGTAAAATTTTCCGACCCAGCTCGGAATAAAATACGTAAAAAAAGGAAACATTCATTAAAACGGTACTTTACGGATTTTATTCCAATTTTACGGATTTTATTCCGATTTTACTGATTTTATTCCGACCTGGGTCGGAAATTTTTCCGGTATGATAACGGCAACTATATTGCCGATTCCTACAGGAAATCTGGTCCTATTTTTTTTTCTTTTACAGTGTACTTAAATTCATTCAAATTTTCAGCCTCTTACATTTAGTAGATTTCCCTAGCCACCGCACGCTCCCCCCCCCCCACACACACAAAGAGAGAGAGAGAAACCTTCTTTTATTAATAAATACTTTTTTAACATCAGAAAATCAGTAGGTACATAATGATACACGTCTCACTGTCTACCACAACTCTGTGTCTCACTGTGTACTTTCGTTATGTTGTAACAAATTGGATATCACATCTGATACATCAGTTTCATCGCTTTAAATATTTTATGTCGTTTTGTCGCAATAGCCTATTATTAGATATAGCTAGGTGTGGTTAAGTAAATATATGTCATATTGAAGGAAATAAACTCTAAAATAGACGTTTGTGTAACTTTAACCACTGTAAAATAAAGAATTATTTACTATTTGGTCGAACGAGTAACTGAAGTGCCGAAACTACATCCACGTGTAAGATGAGGTCGTTATGTGTGTGTGCCAGCTAGGAGAAAAAGTTACAACTATATATCATAAATGGCTGCTGTCTCACTTTGTACTACTCTCCCCTATGTAATAATATCTAAAATAAAATAGGTGTGAAAATTAATGCGCGATTTTTAATTGTTATTAAATTAAAGCGCACTAAATTTAAAAATTAAAAATGGCAAACATGTGTATTAGAAAATTCTGGTACACAAGGTTTAGTGAGAGCTCCGTTTGTTTTTTAATTATTTAGTTCGAGTCTCGGAAGTTGGGTGTTTTGTGTTTTGTTTATGTATATATATATATATATATATATATTTATTTATTTATTTATTTATTTATTTATTTATTTATTTTTTGCTTAACACTTGGAAATTTTAAGACATTGAAACATACACGCATTTTTATTACAATGTTGTGAGATATTAACAGATAAAATTTTGATTTTCAATTTTCGACGTATTTATGCATTTCAAAAGATCCTGAACACAATATGACTGTTTTCAGAACATTTATCTCTGTATGTATCTATGTATGTATATATGCGATACAAATTTTGTGGGGACTCTATCCCATGAACTAATGCACAAAATTTAACTTTAGAAATAGCTTTGTGGTCATAAATGTAACCAATCTCTGCATGAGAAACAAAAAGTATTTTATTATTTTATTTTCTTCTGAGAATTTTTTCATTATACCACACGCCAAACATGGAAATCATATAAATTTTCTTAATTAAATTAAACTTGGATTTCAATCATTTTTTGTAAAGAAAATAGTAAAATAAAGCCACTTAAGTATTTACTTTACTTTCGAAAATCTATGTAAAAAAATAAAAATAAATATAAATCCAATACTTTATTTCCCTGCAAATGTTTTTGTTAAAAAAAAAAGCTCTGTCAACTTTTTTTACATTAACACAAAATACTAACAAAGAGAGGAAACGAGGTTGGGGATACAGAATCCGGCGACCCTTTATGCAATGGTAGAGTATACTTACTCACAATAATAAAGCGTAATATGCAAGGAAGACTTAAAAAAGAAACCACAAAGCCACACAATTTGGACGCTTTAGTACATAATCGGACAAATTAGACGAATTCCAGTACGGCCGTATGGTACAGATGGCAGAGCGCCGGACTTCTAAATATTCACGTTCGTAAATTTGTGTGCTCGATACCCAGACAATACTTGTGATTTTTATTTTTCATACCCGCAGAGAAAATAATGATTAATTATTTTGGAACTAAAATAACAAATATGTATATATATACAGGGTGATTCATAAATATCGAAACAATAGGCTATCTCCTTAAATATTGCCCCTAGGCACGTACTTCCATTTGCAAAGTTTAATAAGAAAAGGTGCAAAATTTGATGAGATAAGTTGCAACTCTATGGGGGATCTATTTAAGAAAATACAAAAATGTAATTTTTTTACGGCCCCTGTAGAGTAAAATTTCCAATTAGGAAATTTTTCCTTATCCATTCCTGAATTAAACACAAAAAATTCCATCTTCATGTCTATAAAACTCACAGAGTTATGCCCGTTTAATTAATCCGTCAGGTTTTAAGGGATTAGACACAAATTGAAGTGCGTGTAATCCAAGAAACAATGTTACTTTAAGAGTTCCAGGAAACATTTAAAACATATATTTGTTGAGTTAGAATTTTGATTTTTTTTTTCTCTTTTGTGATGGTTAACCATATAATTTACAAACTAAGTCGCATCCTGAAATTTCTCATAAAGTGTTTTTTAAAATATTAAATTATTTTTTTTTTCTAAATGGAGTAATTTAGGTTCGTTATAACTCGAAACAGTATTTGTCGAATTTTAATATTTTTTTTTTCATTTAATTAAAGAGTATAGGTCTGCATGGGCCGGAATTTACAGGTCCGGTCCGAACAAGAACTATCTTTGCACGGCCCAGTGTGAAAATTAAAAGTTCGGCCCGACCCCGGCACGGCCCTTTTATATTTTCACAGTTCACCGTTCGGCCGGATCCGGCCTATACCAAAATCAGCGAAAACAGCACCGACCCGGTCCGTGGAAAAATCAATTAAATCAACCAGTCAATTAAATTAATTAAATCAGTATGGGCCTCGGGGCAAGACCGGGCCCATACAGGTGTCTAAAAGAGGAAACATATTTTTAATTTTGTTTCAGGATTTATTTAAATATTAATTTTAAAATATTAAAATATAAATTTAAAAATGATGCAACTTATTTAAAAAAATCATATTTTCAAAAATATTTTTTTTTTCAATTTTCCGAAACAAAATTAATTTAAACTAATCAAGAAAGACATGTTCCAAGTTTGCACCTTTTTTCTTTAACAATTCTCTACTTATAACAATTTAAAGACGTGAAATGCTGAAAAAAACCCAACCATGCGGAAAAACGCCTTTAAATTCTTAAACAAAGATTGTCTCCTTTAAAAAAATGTTTAAATACCTTTTAAAAAATTACAGGGGAGTAAAGTTACTCCTTCCTGTAGCTTAAACTTCTGATTCAGTTTAACTTTTGCAATTTCCACCTTCTTTCTATACTATTTAAACGTCCGTCAGTTGATTTAAAGCAAGGCTTTTTCCAACATGCGGATTAAGAGTTTTTCATAATTTTAGCCTTCACAACTTCAGAATTTAAATCATCCCAGCGAGGTTGTTAAAAAAAAAAGCTTATATCATAGGGCCGATCCAGTCCCGGACCTTACTTTCTCTTGAAGGCTCGGCCGGGGCAGGCCCAAGGTATCTTTTCCATACCGAACCGGGACTGGATTCTTTCTGCCTATGTCTGCACGGGGTGAAATTTTCACTTTCGAACCAACCCGTATTAAAATTATTACTTCTGACTGACCTGATCCGTGCTAAAATCAGTAAAATTTGGTTCGGCCTCAAACTTTTTACAAAAAATGCATATATTTTAAAATTGGCATTATTTTACAATTAAACTTAAAAATTCATTTTTTTAAAGTACAGTATATTTCTAGGGGAAAAAATTAAAATGAAGTAAAACCAGTGAAAAAAAACCTGCCTATGACGGAGTCCTGGTTGAAACGAATAAATGTGTTGATCCATACAAAATGAATATAATAATACCTGAAAAAGGAATAGACTACATTTACACCTGCTAAGAATGGACAACGACTTATAATGGAAACAGTAGCCTGAACTATTATCTAATGTATAGTGAAAAATCAGCTGCCATAAACTGCCATTCTGCATTCTGTGCAGGTTTTTGTAACCACAAGTAAAAATGTCACTTTTTTAGTCGCTTCAAAAACTCTGAAATTTATTACTTGTCACAGTAATTGTGCTGGAGACATTTGTGAAATTTTCAGATTAATCAGTTTTGTGATAGATTATTATGTATTATATTACAAATAAGTATTATAATCATAAGCATAAATGAATTTCTTAAGCAATATTGTAAAAAAAAAAAAAAAAAAAAAAAAAAAAAAAAAAAAAAAATTCTCTGATCCGATAGAAATACGTTATCTTATCTTTATAGCTAATAATTCTGTTTATTCTAATGTAATTAGAATAATAGTTTGTTAGAATATCTTTTTAATTGTAATCTTTGCTAGATCATACTGCTAAACGTGTTTTATTAATGAAAACGGAAATTATTAAGAATCTGACTTCCAGGAACATTAGCAATCTGAATTTGATTTGCAAGTGGGGATGTGATGGCACATCTATGGTCAAAGTACCTTTAAACAAAAATTTAGCGATGATGATGGTAGAAAGCAGGTTCAAGTATCTTTTTCACTTCTCTAGTGCCACTAGAACTTTTAAGTGTTGAGAATAATCCAGAAATCGTTATCTGAAAAATTCGAGACTTTCATCTCCTAGATTTTTGTAGGCCCACCAGAATCAATTTTTTCTCGAAAATACGGAAGCTACTGTCAGTGAAAGGGATTATGTTGCAGACCAGGAAAGTAAACTTATTCCTTTTAAAGCAATCATTGATTGAAAATAAGTAAGCGTTAATTACAAACTAGATTTAAGGATAATTGATTGAAAAAAATTTAATGCCTTTACCAGTAATTTGTCAACTTAACGTTGGTAACTATGTCAGGCAACTTCAAGACAGTTTAATAATCTTGATGACATTTTCAAACTAAAAGTGAATGAAGGCCATTTACGATTCGGGATGACCACGTTACGTGCCTATATAAGATGTTTTGAGTGTAGCCTGCATTTCGCATACAAACGGGATGTAAAGAATGGTAAGCGCGCACTCCTGACAAAAAGAAAAAAAAATAATTGCAAAACAAAATTTACAGAAAGGATTTCTTTTAAAATTATGAGTTCTCGTCGATAAACCAAAACGCGGATTTGGAAGCACAAATGATGGCAGTACAGCTCGTCGATTCTTTGAAAACGCAACTATTTCTGCTTTCATAAAGAGAGTAGACGAAGATTTTATCAAACGATTCCACGTCATATTAAAAGTGATTTCTTAACATTCATTTGATCAATTTCGTGGATTATTGCTCACAAACAGCTTGTAAATTCGTTGAATTGTATTCCTAGATCTATATGCCAACTTCAGTGCCCAGAATACTTATTCATGGCAAAGAAATAATATCTTCCTCAATATTACTAATTGGGAAAATGTCGGAAGGCTCTCAAGAATCGTGCAACAAATTGATCAAATGGTACCAAGAAGATTTCTCGCTAAGATGTAGTAGGACGAAAACAATGGCTTTTATCGGATTTGAATGTCATCAGATCTCATCATTTAAAGATTACATAAATTACCGTAGAAGAAATTAATATCCTTGTCCTTAAAGGCATAACAAGTGCTGTAAAATATTTCGACAACTCCCATTCGGAAGAATCTACGTATTATACTATAGATGATTCAGAAGACGAATTTCAGAATATCCTTTCGTTTTATTTTAATAATATAAAAATTAAACCTTTTAACATTTTACTTTCCATCAATGTACTAAATTGTGTTTCATGAATAAAGATTCAAAGTGTAATTCCGATTAAACATATCTTAGTTCCTTGAAAATTCTTTGTAACGTTTTAGTCTCGAAACTTCACATTTTATTTAAATACGCCATTTTTTTATTTTAACTTTTGAATCGTACTTAGCATCCTCAAACGCACCTGTATACGAAATTTCATAGAAATTGAGTAACTTTTAAAGCATTTTAATTTTTAGTCCGCCATATTGGATCCGCCATTTTTTTTTTAATTTTAACTTTAGAATCGTAATCAGCATCCTGAAAAACACCCGTTTACGAAGTTTCGTGCAATTTTCATAACATTTTCATATTTTGGCCAGCTTTTCGGGATTTTGCCCCACTGTGGGCCGGGCCAAACTTTTTTTTCTATGAGTTGGCCGAGCCAGGACTGGATATTTCGACTCGTGCAGACCTTTAAAGCAGACCTCCAGCATATTCTGAAAGCAAGTTTAAAGTAAAATCTGTACGCTGCTATTTTATGTCCAAAGGAGAGGCGCTGTCTTAAATCGACGTTTAATAACGTACAATTTGTGGATGATCCTTATCTTGCATTCAAAATAAATGAATATTTCACCGCTCAGAGGTATGGATAAATGTTGTAAGTCACGAATTTTGGTTTACAATATCTACGCGAATTTTGGAGATATCGAGATGAATTTTTTTGTGTTTAATTCAGGAATGGATAAGGAAAATTTTCCTAATTCGAAATTTTACTCTACGGGGGCCTATAAAAATGTAATTTTTGTATTTTCTCAAATAGACCCCCCATGGAGGTGCAACTTATCTCATCAAATTTTGCATCTTTTTTTTATGAAACTTTGCAATTGGAAGTATGTGCCTAGGGGCAATATTTAAGGAAATAGCCTATTCTTTCGATATTTATGAATCACCCTGTATCAGGGTGCAATATGTTATCTATCGCCGACTTTTAATTTCTCAACCGTTGATCTTAGACATATAGTTTCAATTACAAAAACGTTTCAAATGAGGTAAAAATTCATAAGTGGAATTATTTAAAGTAAAAAATAAATTTTAGAATAATTACGAAATCTAACATTTTATGTGTGACACAGTCCCTATAGTTATATTTAGTGAAAATTTACACATATCATAACAGATATAAAGCAAATATTTTGACATCTGTATTACAAAAATTGACACAGTTATTAAATTTCAAAGTTTGAGATTTTTGCACATGATTTTGTCTTTCATTGAAGGATCAGTTAAAAAATGATTTAAAGTAATTCGAGATCAAAATCAGGGTGCAATGTCCTTTTTACGGCGAAACCACTTTTAGCCGGTATCGCCAAATCAGGGAATCACTAAATAGGATTATTTCATCTAAAAATTTTAGCTAACTTTTATGGGTCGAACAACATTCAAACATACCGACGATACCGAGTAAAGGTGGTTTCGCCGTAAAAAGCACTCTGATTTTGCACTCTGATTTTGATCTCGAATTACTTTTATTCATCTTTTATCTGATCCCTCAATGAAAGACAAAATCATGTGCAAAAATCTCTAACTTTGAAATTTAATATCTTTGTCAATTTTTGTAGTACAGATGTCAAACTTTTTGCTTTATATCTGTTATGATATGTAAAAACTTTCACAAAATATAACTATAGAGACTGGGGGACAGTATAAAAAGTTAGATTTCGTATTTTTTATAAAATTGATTTTTTACTTTAAATAATGGCATAGCATGAATATTTACCTCATTTGAAACGTTTTCGTAATTGGAACTATATGTCTACGAACAACGGTTAAGAAATTAAAGGTCGGCGATAGACAACATATTGCACCCTGTATATATATATATTATTTAAATTTAATATAAATGTAAATGAAAACATGCTTCTACGCTTACATGTATATATACATATTTATTTACACAGAAATTGCAATTTTAGGGGAGTTTCATGGATCCAATTAAAAGTAAAAATAATAATAAAAATAATAATCATAATTTGAATTTCTGAAATGGCAAAAATTTTATTTATTTACATTAATCTATAGTTTTTTTATACCAATAAACCCCTATTCTTCCCAGTGAAATCAATTAAACCTTTATGTACTGAATTATGAATTCATAAAAGTTTTATCTCCTAAACCATTTTGCGTGAATTTTTCATGCTACGTAAGAATATTTACATTATCATTTAATAAATTTGAAGGATTTAGAAGGATTAATTAAATTTGAATTTATAGTAATTTTGTGCAATATTTGAACTCCACTCAAATCTTTTATTTTAAATATTTTTCTTAGTATTTTGTAGAATTAGGAACTGTACATATATGATATTCTTACACTAGAAATAAAGAAAGATTTCAGAATTAAAAAAATTGCTCACACCTAACGCCAAGAAAGCTGAAAAGATGCAAAGGCAAAAGAAATATTCATTTTTAAAATATTTTTGTTTGGTGTAACCAATAATGATTTTGGAACAAGATAAAGTAATGCTTCTATAACTTATTCTAAACTGTTCTACTACTATTCAGTGTATTAAATGAATTGTATAACAAGTTATTTTAATGGTACTTATTAGTACCGTTAGTAGATAAAGTGCGAAAATGTGCTGGATAAAATTAAAAAATGGTATTTTAACTTAATCATTTCTAATACTTAACAAGTTAATTTTTTCTTTTTAATTTTAAATCTATTTTTTATATTTTATATATATATATATTTTATATACATAAATTTTTTATCTATATATATATACTAGGGGGCTCTGCCCCCTGCAAGCTACCCTCGCCAACCCCCGTTCAGACACCGCAGAATCTAAAAACACGCTAATCTGATCGGTTTTAAAAATATTATAGAAGGTTGAATTATACTGAAAAAGCTGTGCAGATCTCCCTGTAAACGGGTTTCTATTCAATTTCCTTTGATTTCAAAAATTTAAGGCCGAATGAGTTGCTGTTAAGACATCCAATGGTTGTTTTCGTGTTTGATTAAAGAGATCAGTTAAACGTTTGAAAAGAAGCTAAAATAAAATGAATTAGGTGTACAGAGTCTTTGTCTACGGTATTTTAAAACAATTTCTATAACAATAGCCTAAGTCATGTGACTACCTTCAACAGGTCTGGGCGAACCACTTCGCTTTTTAGCTCACAGGCTATCAAAGCCTGAGAGCTAATGTGCCCGCCCGTTCTGTATGTATGTACGTATGTATGTATGGATGTATGTATGTATGTACGTACGTAACGCGATAACTCTTGATAGAAACATCCGATTTGCTTCAAAAAATTTTTCTAGGTGCATTGTGATAAGGCGCTTCCCTGATTAGTTTTGGGAGTTCATTGGTTAAGGATAGAGGGGGAAAAACAGGGTTAGTCCAACCCTTAATTCAGATAAATGGGTTTTTCATGCAGAATCATTCGATTTGCTCCGAATTTGATATACCGGTTTATTATGTTAAGGAACTTCCCTGATTAGTTTTGGGAGTTCATTGGTTAAGGATAAAGGGGGGAAAACGGGTTAGTCCACCCCCTTAATTCAGATAAATAGGTTTTTCATGCAGAATCATTCGATTTGCCCCGAATTTGGTATACTGGTTTATTATGTTAAGTAACTTCCCTGATTAGTTTTGGGAGTTCATTGGTTAAGGATAAAGGGAGGAAAACGGGGAGAGTCCACCCCCCTTAATTCAGATAAATGGGTTTTTCATGCAGAATCATTCGATTTGCTCCGTATTTGGTACACCGGTTTTTTATGTTAAGGAGCTTCCCTGATTAGTTTTGGGGGTTTATTGGTTAAGGATAAAGGGGGGTTAGTCCACTCCCTTAATTCAGATAAATGGGTTTTTCATGCAGAATCATTCGATTTGCTCCGAATTTGGTATACCGGTTTATTATGTTAAGGAACTTCCCTGATTAGTTTTGGGGGTTCATTGGTTAAGAATAAAGGGGTAAAAGTGGGCTAGTCCACCCCCTTAATTCAGATAAACGGGTTTTTCATGCAGAATGATTCGATTTGCTCCGAATTTGGTATACCGGTTTATTATGTTAAGGAACTTCCCTGATTAGTTTTGGGGGTTCATTTGTTAAGGATAAAGTGGGAAGGGGGCTAGTCCACCCCCCTTAATTTATATAAACGTGTTTTTCATGCAGAATTATTCGCTTCGCTCCAAATTTGGTATACCGGTTTATTATGTTAAGGAGCTTCCCTGATTCGTTTTGGGGATTCATTGGTTAAGGATAAAGGTTGGGGGGGGGCTAGTCCACCCCCTTAATTTAGATAAATGTTTTTTTTCCAGGATTATTCGATTTTCTCCAAATTTGGTATACCGGTTTATTATGATAAGGAGCTTCCCTGTTTAGATTTGGAGGTTCACTGGTTAAGTATAAAGGGGGAAACGGGGGCTAACTCCCCTTCACTTATTTTTTTTAGGGGCATTATTCTTTAAAATAAGAGTATGATATACAATTAGTGTGAATATCCTGTGAGCTCAATGCCATCCGTTTAGCTGGGCACTTTTCTTTTTTATTATATTCCTGGTGCCATTTTTGTACTTTAATGTTATCCAGGAATAGGTGATAAGTCGCCAAATATTATTCTGTCGCCATCATTTCATCTATATTATAATAGTCCAAGTCATGTAACTTCCATAAATAAGTACGCTCTGATTCCTTCGCTTTTCGTATGAAAGTTTGGCCCAGATATCTTATACGGCCCCATATTGGCGCGATTTTTTTCCGACGCTAATTTGGGGAAAACATCAACAGCATAAACAACAACATCCGACTTATCAAATCAAGAAAAATAACGATACTATGGTGACAATTAAGTACCCGTTGCGTATATGACATTGGAGTAAAAAAAAAAAAAAAAAAAAAAAAAAAAAAAAAAAAAAAAAAATCGCGTTAATATGGATCCGTATATGACATCTGTGCCGAAAGTTTTCCCTTTTGATTAAAAAATCAAATTTCTTTTTCGAATAAAACTACATAAAAGTTTCCGTGGTCGCAATGAATTCTTGGTACATTGTTGGCGCCCTAACACTGTTACGCTAGCCAGGTGCAAATCTCGTCAATATCTATTTTTCAAGTCGCCAATTAGCATTTTTTTTTTTCGAGTGGTAAATTAAAACGTTGCTTTGAAGTTGAAATTAAATGCCATCGTTTCTTACATCATTTAATATTTGGCCAGATGCCATATACGCACCGGGTTTGGCGTGATTTTTTTTACGAAAATTTGGCGAAAACCTCGTTTTCGAATACCAGTTCCATATTTATTTTTTGTACTACTTAGTTATTCCATCGACCAAAAATCTATCACCAAACTATAAGATTAAATGCAAATAATGGTTGATCGTAAATGTCACATTCACTTGACTTTAAGCAAGTTACACGTCTTTACGTCATCAAGTGATTTTTATTTCGAAGTTTTATTTGTATATTTATTAATGTTATACTATTTTATTTCTTCTTTCGTATTTTAAAATAAAAATTATGTCAATTTGTATAATTTGGCGAGTGGTTTGGCGATTTATATAATTTGACGAAATGGGTCGATAGAATAACTAAGTAGTACCGTATTTTTTAATTATTTTCTATTATTTTTTATTTTTAAAGGAAAATAACCAAAAAAATAATTAACTATGGAACAAAACAATTTATGTAATTTAAAAAAAGAAAATAAAGTGAAAAAACATTTATTATTAAGTAAACAACAATAATCGGGTTACCATGTCAACCAAAATAATACCATTTTGGCGCCAATTAGGTACCCCGGTGCGTATATGGTATCTGTGCCTAATATTTTTCTTTTCATTTCGTTTAAAAAAATAAAGAACTGAAAGCCATTTATTTTAAATGTTTCAGTTTGTATTAAATAAAACGATAATGAAATACAAATTGAATTATGAATAAATGTTACACGATACACTTCTAAGCATACATTTAAGGGAGGCCAAACTTCTCGCCAAATTAGTTTAAAATAGTAACCTTTTCTAAAATCTGAAAAAAAAAAATATCTGTTTGATTAAAATTTGAGTTGCCATCATTAGAAAAATGTATATAAAATTAGAAAAAAATTAATATTTCGAAAAACTAATTCGAATTTAAAAATTCTAATACCAGTTTTGAAATCTGCGGATCAATATTGATTTTTGGTGTTAATTTCATCGCAAAGTTTTCCATACTTTAGAAGAAATCGCCGTGAAAGATAATCAGTTGTTTAATCAGTCGATTCATACTTCCGTTTCATAAATTCGTTTCATTAGAATTTTATATATGTAGGGTAGATATATATTTTATCTCGGAATATTACGTATTGAATTTGAACAACTGTTTTCCACAATAAAATATATTTTGATGGGCATTAAAATTTATTAATAACGTAGATTTGCATGAGGTTTTTAACAAAACATGTACGCTATTGATAATAAACAGGGTGGGTTTAGAATGTTTACTCTTGTTTGTGTTAATATTTTAACATCCATCTGCTGCAGATCGAATAAAGATACGATACGATAAGTATGGAGTTTTGTTTTTAAAATTTTGCTGATATTAGAAGATATTTAGTGGAGTGCCGTAATTAAACTAAAAAACATGTCTAGTGAAGATGTTTCTAAATTTACAAATATTTCAGTAGACTAAATTTATAAGAAAAGAAAAGTCTGCTCGGGGTATCGAACCTACAAAGATCCGAAAGTGAAAATTTACACATCTGGCGATCTGCCAAATGTACCATTCGGCCGCTCAGAAATGTGTGTAATTTTTCCGATTATGTACAAAAGCATGAAAATTGGGTGACTTTTTGGCTAGTTTTTTAAGACCCCCCTTGCATTCCTTGTGATATTCCTTGTGTGATTCTTTTATCCCTGTGATATCTTTATATAATAACTATAAGATATCATTGTAAGAGGGGTTGCCGGATTCTGTGTCCACTCCTTGTAAGCTTCCTATATTTTTTCCACTTTTTCCTATATAACAGAACTGAAGAAAGTTTTAAAGAATTCTTTAGATTTACAGAAAATTGCTGTATGCAAACTTCGTTTTTAATTGTGAAGTTATAAAAGTTTTAAATTCTTTGTTTATAAATAATTAATTATTTTTCAAAAGTCTAATAAAAACATAATACAATCTATTACTTTATCCGTATTACGTGTTTGTAGTTTTAGAAATATTTTGCACAATTGTGGGGATAACGAATGATTAATTTATATTTTCAATTATTTCATACTAATATATCTACAGGGTGGTCATAAAAAAATTCCCCCATATATGAACCCCTAGCGGCTTAACCGCTCAAACAATAGAAAAGAAATTTTAGATATACTTATTTGAAGGTATGCACTCGAGATCGTAATAATTTAAAACAAAAGAGCCCACACGCTACGGTTACATTAAAGAAAATTCGAAATTATCGAATGGCAACACCCATTTTCGTCACGGGAAAATTCATCAGCACATCAAAAAAACTGTAAATTGCGTTTGAATGATACGCGTACGATGAAAATTGCCATTAAAGACCATTGTAAAGGACCAAAGATAATACAAGAGTGTACAGAGAAAAAAACTTTTATTGAATTAGCAGCTTTCAACATGACTACCTTCGCAGACAACAACGCATTATATGCGGGAAACTGTTGACAAGAATGCCGAACGTAGCATAGCAGAAGGAATCTATACAACTTCACATTTTATGGCAACTTTCAATTCTGACAATTTTTTTGGATTTGATGCGTACACCTTTGATTTCAGATAACCCCAGAACCCGAAATCCATTGGAGAGAGATCGGAAGTTCATGGTAGCCACAAACTGCAAAGTTACGAGAGATGATTCTACCACCAAAATGCTGTTGCAGCACTTGTCGAACAGATGTGGCGACGGGTGGAGGAACACATCTTGAATTCATAAAATATCATTAATGACATTTCGCTGCTGAAATTCTGGAATTACGTAATTCTGCAACATTGTTGTTTACCAAGCACTTGCGATGGAGCACGTTTTTGTACCAGTGGTAATGACCTTTTCGAAAAAGTACGGACCGAGAAGGAATGTGTTTGCGATGCCGCATCGCACAGTTACTTTTGCTTCATGTAAAAGACGTTGGTGTCACACTGTGAGGATTTTCATCAGCCCAGTGAATGCAGTTCTTCGATTTTACGTTTCCAGTTAATGAGAATTGTGCCTCATCTGTCCATATTATTCGCAATGGCCAGCTGTTATTTTCATCATATCTGATGAGAAAATAATATGCAAAGTCCAAACGCTGTTACTCGTCTCCAGGTTGCAACCTGGACGCGCTGGAATAGATAGGAAACATCGCATGAACAGTGCGCAGAATCTTGAGGACTGTTGTTTTCCGTACATCCAAACTGCGTGCAACACTTCTTGCAGTATGTAATGGATCTACAGTAATCCTTTTATGCACTTCCGCAACAGCTTCAACAGGAACAGATGGTCTTCTGGATCATGATCCATCACATGTTCATCCAGATTGTTCAATTTTTTTTCACTAAATCACGTACAGTTTTTACGAAACATGGCCTTCGTCGTTACTTATGATTTCGGCGATAAACGCGCACTGCTTCAGCTACATTTTTCACGTTCAGGTAAAACAGCTTTATCAATTCACCTCGTTGTTTATTATAAATATTATCTTGTTGAAACCTAGGAATAACTGATCGAAGAAACTACCTCCCACACTGTTTATTAAAAATTTTCTACAAGCAATGATCTGCATGTGGTGTTCCGTGATTGGTGCCTCCGCACTGTTCATTCCTGTGAAATATGCAAAGCACATCATTTCACCTCGTCTTTAAAATGCCCTTGGTCCTTTACAATAATCTTTTTTGCAAATGTTTTATGCCGGTGAAACGACTAGAAATATCACTTTGAATGCGTGGTTTTTCGTAAGATGCGAAACCCGAAACAAATTGTGGATACAGCATAAGATATGAAAGCAGAACTTGCTCCTGAATTAAAGTCCTTTTAAGGGGTCTAAGGACTCTTAAATCTTTAAAATTTTCGAAATTTTAATTTTTTTAGATGTTAAACTCCTGTCTTTTCTGAACATTTTCATATAATTGTTTCATTGAAATTTCAATTAGAACTGAAGTTATGGCTTTTACATTTATACACGTTCAATAGCTGAAGCGTCGTTTCGGAAACTTTGAAGCCATTTTTCTCCAAATGACGTTTTTGGGCATAACGCGCACGATATCTCAAAAACTTATGAATATTTTTTCATGAAATTTTCAAGACATATGTTTCATGTTTGTCTGTATAAACTGAACATAAAATTTCATTTTTATTGTTCAAAACAATTTTTTTAGGTGATTATACTGTTGAAATTTTCTTAATTTTGCATTAGCTCAATACCACTTTGTATTAAAACTATAAAAAAGCTTTAAATACAAATTTACTTAGGTTCAGGGTAATTATTACAATCTGAAGTATAAGTAGGTACCAAAATTTTCATTCTATTTGCAACACTTATTTTGTGATCGTGCACGTAGGCTGTTATGCCGATTTTTTCCTCGAAAAATGTCTAACAGTTTGGAGCCCCCTGTAAATGCTAATTCTGCATCTTATTTTTTTTTTAAATACATGAAATGAAAGAACATATATATATGTTTTATTCCAATTAAAATTGTGTCTTAAAACCAAATACATTTTAAGATATTAAATGTTGAAAATGGTCGTTTTTTCGAATTTTAAGAGTCCAGAGACCCCTTAACTTGAGTCTGGCTGACTTCACTATCGTACCGAAGGAGCACGTTTTCGATATGCGAGGAACGGAGGAGCGGCTACAAGACATGTTTTTATGTAGCCGATTTTGTAATTGTTTTAAAATGTGCTTTTGAGATGTGTTTGTGTACGCATAGTGAAAATAAAAATGTAATCATTTTTTTTAGAGGGCTGAATATTACATTACATAGGAACTGATCAGGATTGAGTGCCACGGTATTACAGCGGCAATTTTATTCGTACGTGTATCGTTTCAACGCCATTTAGGGTTTTTAAAAGTGCTGATGAATTTGCGCAGGAAAAAAAAAAGTGTTGCCATTCGAAAATTTCGTAATTTTGAACTGTAACCGTAACTCGTAACCGTTTTCAATTATAACCTCTATAGTTTCAAATCATCACGATCTTGAGCGCATACCTTAAAATAATTAAATCTGAAATTTCCTTTCGATTGGTTGAGCGGTTAGGTCACTAGGGGTACATGTACATAGGGAATTTTTTTATGACTACCCTGTACATACTAATAAAAGAAAGTTTCGTTCTGTGTCTGTGTCTTTGCGATGGCTAGCAAAATCTACGGCACGTATGAGGCAAAAAAATTTTGTGAAGATAGTCGCTTGGTGCACCTGGATTACAAAATTTTAAATTTCTAATAATTAGTTCAGAAATTAATTAAAAACGCCAAATTAAAAGAATGGAAATGTATTCAGAAATCAACAAAAGCATAGATTTTTATGAAACCGCAGAAAATTTCTTGTAAAAGTCGAAGAGAGGGGGGGGAGCTTAATAGAATTACAGCGCTGCTAGGCTTATAAATGTACTGGGTCTTTTTAAAAAGGGATATATCTTAAATTTTACTGGGCTTAAAAACTCGAAAACAACTAGACACAAAAAAAAATCCCCTTTTAGAAATTCGATAAATCATTCCGGTAAGGTTTCAGGAAGTCAAAAAATCCACGAAATTTTTTTTATAAACAATCTTTTTATTTCCTTTGAAAAAAAATTTCGGAATCTCTCTCCTTGGACGTCAGATGCTCATTGCTGACAACTGAGGAATTTCAATAGTGGACATTTTCGAACGAACATAAAATTTTTTAAATATTAAATTATAGTTTTAATTTTTATGCATCCAAATGTAGAGTTTTTCTCTAATTTGAGATTATGTAAATTTCTTCACAGTTGCTCAATTACAACGTTAGATATTAATTGTTATTTCTATAATTGTATGATTCCTTTCAAACTCTCATTTTAAAAACCAGTCTTTCCAAACCGAAATTTATTTTAATACTAGGATTCTTTGGAACACCGTAAATTTTTTTACACCTTCAGAGATTTTAAAGTTATGGATATAGACCTATTTTTAAATGTTTTTTAGTAATATATAAATTTTATAAAAGTTCTTGTTTTATAAAAAAAATTGATTTTTAAAAAGGAAAAAAAAGCTTTCTTGAAACGCGAATTTGTTAAAATTAAGAACGAATTGATCGATTTGGAACTTTCAGATAGTTTATAACACATAATAAACATTTAAAAAAGTAGGGGTATCAAATGTCGGAGGTAGGGGATATAAATTATTTCGCGGGGTGAGATCAAATATTTAAAACCGTACCGCTTTCTAGATGCGGATTTTTAACTGAGCCCTGGGATAAATATTACTCATTTAATATAAAATTTCTAAAATATACTTACAACTATTTTCGAATAGTAAATTCAGCAAATATCTTAAATTCTTGCTTAAGTCTGCCACCCCTTCACTAATATATCTACGTGTAGGTTGTTTTACAAAGTTTAGTTGAGAAACAGTTCTTTTTAAGAACAGAGTTTGCCCCCTGGTGGTGGAACATGGAATTGAAGGATTAGAGATTTTTTTGCAAGATTTTGCAGTGCGTACGAAACATGCCTGGTAAACCCTCATGCGATATATCATCAGAAAACTCTCCGTCCGCTCTTTCATATATGAACCTCTCTACTACCTCACTCAAATTTATCCACAGTAGGTCAGTTTGCTAACTCATATACTAATTAAGCTACAGCAAGATTCGATTTAAAGGCGGGAATATATGTGAAGCTATTCACGGGACTTCGATTGGTGAAGTCCATTTCTGACCCAGACTATTAGGGGGAACTTTCCTGTAATGGAAAGAAATGAATTTCTTCATGTAATATATAGTTTTAAATATTTTGTCCTATACATTGCTAAGCACTCACTCTTCTCCTCTTAACTCATTTTTTTCTTCAGTAGAGGGCATTTTAAAGTTTTAACTTGTTCATTGCTACCTCATACAATTTTCCAAAAATTGCGAAAAAAATTACATAACAAATATCAACAATTACCAGCTTCACCCCCATTTTCATACAGTGAACGGGTACGTATTTCAGACAAAATCGATTTAAAGATATAAAATCATACAAATTTAAGGTTCATATAAAAATATTACCAAGGATCCGGGTCAGCTAGTTTCAAGTAAACAAAAGCTTAAATTATCTCATATGTTTTAAAACATTTCATCCATTTCAATCAGGTGTTTATTTATAAGCTGTCTATTTACTACAATCGTCGGTATAACTAACGATCACATTCTATTTTTCAATTGTTTCACATTATTATATTACATAACATAAGCAAAATTTACCTCATATGAGCATTAAAATATTTTGATCATTTCCATCAGGTGTTTATTTATAAGCTGTCGGTTTAGTACAATCGTGGGTATAACTAATGACACTTTCTATTTTTCAATTATTTCATATTATTATATTACATAACCTCCTGTGATTTTTAACGTATTTGAGGCATTTTTATCAAGATCTTTCTGTCTATTCAGTACAATTGTGGGCATAACTAATGATTAATTTCTTTTTTTTTTTCAAATATTCTTCATTATTATATTGCATATTAACAAAACCTAAATTTACCACATGTTATTATTAAAGGATCTTTGGCATTTCAATCAGGTATTTATTTATAAGTCTAATTAGTATAATAGAAAATTAACTTTTTCAATTCCTTTTTAGGATTCCGTACTTAAAAAGTAAAAACGGAACCATTATAAGATCACTCCTGTGTCTGTCCGTCTGTCTGTCACAGCCATTTTACTCGTAAACTATGGAACGTGGAAAGTTCAAATTCGGGGAAGTAATAAAGACCATTGACCCGCATATTTTCAGATTAATAAACATTCATTAATATGTTTAGTGAAAAAGTAGAGGGGCTAATTATGCTACTAGAAAAAAATCTTTTCTTTGTATATCATGTGGGGTATCCTGTGAAAGCTTTTGTAACGCTGAACTCAAAAATACATTCCTTTTAATTTTAGGCATTATATTTTCAAAGATATTGTTGAAAATGTAGCGCAAAAATATGTTCCCACTTATCTAATTCCGAATCTACTGAAACTAAAATTATGAAACAATTAGAGGTAGTAGACGTTAATATAAACCTTGCCAGAAAACTATAGCGATTACCCTAGGTCACATAGTTTTCGAGTAATTAGAATTTTTCTGTTATACACAAATTTCGATTTACGGGTATTCAAAAAAATTGTTGAGCATCGCTGAATATACCTATCATTGTGGAAGAATAAAAGCATTGTTGATAATGATTTTCGAAAAAAAATCATCGGTAATTAGCCGAGATATTAACCCTTAAAGTTGCGGTCAGTTTGGACATACACAAGGACAGTGGCGGCATACTCTATGCCTAGTTAACAACTTTTAATGATATATATGTGTAATACAATGTCCAGTAACAGTATAAAAGCAATAAACGTTAATTTGTTAAAAACATACTAATTTAAGGGGTCTCGGGGCTCTAAAAAGTGGAAAAAATGAAAAAATGACCATTTTACACAGTTAATATCTTAAAATCAGTGGCGTGGCGTCCGGTCATCGCTGGATGCGGCGATGACCAAGCAATATTTTAAAACTCTTAATAAGCTTTTAAAACTCTACGATCCAGTTTTAGCAGAACATTTGGAGTTCATGTATAAGTGAAGGTAAGATTTAAAGTTTCTTTTTTGAACATTAAACCATTGAATTTTAGAGTTAATAATTTTTCACCACAAACTTAAATAATTGCGATGACCACCGAAAATTTTCACGCCACGCCACTGCTTAAAATGTATATGATTTTAAAACACAATTTTAATTGGGATGAAAGATATAAGTACGTTCCTTCGTTTCATGTACTTAAAAAAGTGCAATATACAGAATTAGTATTTATAAGGGTCTCGAAACTGTTAGACCTTTGTCGAACAAAAAATTGGCATAACAGTTTACGCGCAATATTACAAAATAAATATTGCAACTAGAAGGAAAAGTTTGGTGCTTACTTATACTTCAGATTGTAATAATTTCCCTGAACTTAAATAAATTTGTATTTAAAGCATTTTTATATTTTTAATGCAATGTTGCATTTAGCTAATACAAAATTTTGAAAATTTCAACAGTAAAATCACCTAAAAAAATATTTTTTGGAACAATAAAAAGGAAAATTTAGCTGCAGTTTATAGAGACTAACATGAAATATATGTTCTGAATATTTCATGAAAAAATATTCAGAAGTTTTCGAGGTATCCTGCGCGTTACGCTCAAAAAACGCCATTTGGAAAATAATGTCTTTAAAGTTTCAGAAACTCCGCTTCAGCTTTTGAGCGAGTATAATTCTAAAAGCCAAAACTTCTCTTCTAATGGGAATTTCAAGGAAACAATTATATGAAAATATTCAGAAAAGATAGGAGTTTAACATCTAAAAAAATTAAAATGTCTTAAATTTTGAAGCTTTCAGAGTCCTGCGACCACTTAATCATTTCCGGCACGGAGTAATTCTATTGATAAAACTATGAAATAATGAACTGGCACCAGAATTTATAAATGAATTTATTAGAAAATGCGAACTTGCTTATTTTCACGCACATGATAAAAGGAAAATTTTAATTAAATATTCTTGGTGCCGTTTGTCTCTTTTGGAATTAAAATTATGTGTCCGTTTTTTAAGGGCATCGCCATCGAAAGTTTTAATTAGAATGAATCGCTTAAATGCTGTGGGATTCGCGATAGCTTTGATTGATTGTATCTCTCAATATGCCTCGAGGGACTTTAAAAGTTAATTAAACACCTATCTGGAAAAACGCGGCACTGACCAAGGCGGCGTTGCATCTTTGAGACCTCAATTCGAAGCGCGCTTAGCACAATGCCAAATTTAAACTTTGAACAAAGGTTTTGTTTTAGCTAGACTGTAGAAATAAAGGTTATTACTACGCTGAATTTAATTTCATGAAATGCCAAATGAAGTTTAAGTATGCACTGCCTTTATTGTCAGTACCGAATTAAGTTCATCATAAACAGATTAGTATAATATTAAAAAAAGAGTTATACGAATAGTTATATTTGATATTATTTAGGCTCCATATCTCTTTGATCTTTCATGGTATACCCATTTATACTTTACTAATATATTGTGTTATACCCAACCCTACGTTGTATAGTTTTTTACAATGTCTTAGTATTCTTTTAGCAACTTTTTTTTTCTTTTTTTTTTTAATAATACAATTACAAATTAATATATTTATTCTACGGAACCCTCTGTCCGCGAGTAATGCTCGCACTTGACTGTTTATTAATAGAAAAAAACACAGATAAAATGCATCCTTTAGTGAGTGATGTGAGTTAAAAATGTAAAGTGTCGAAAAAATTATATATTATATAAATTGTATAAAGAGATAATGTTAAATGTTGAATATGTTATATGGATTAGTAAAGTAACAAGTATGTCTTGCAATCATGGGAATTTCAATTTAATTAAAAAATCCCATTTTTATTCTGATTTCTTTAAACAAATTACAAATTATCTATAGAGCAAATCATGAGAAAAATAACACACGCTACAGTATATTTCCTTTGGAATGAAAGTTAGATAGAAATGATAAACATGGATAAAATGATATTACCACTATACTCTTTGAATAAAATATTTTTAGAATGTTTAAAATTTCCCTCAATAAAGAAACTATAATGTGTTTCATATGTGTGTAGTTTAATCCTATAATTTTTTGGAATTTGCGAGATAGAAAATTTAAGAGCAATGGAACGGTCATGAAAATACTTTTGTTTGAATATTTTCTACCTCAGACATGCAAACATGCCACTAGTAACTCCTAAAGGCAAAAAAGAAATTCCGAATAAAATATTTTTCAAAATTATTATTGAATATTAAATAATGTATGAACCAAAAAAATATATATATAGTATTTCTTTTTGTAATTGTTATGAATATTTATAGACATTTTTCTCGTGTAATAATTGAGTAAATGATTTTTTTTTTTTTTTTTTTTTTTTTTTTTTTTTTTTTTTACAGATACATATGCAATAATTTCTTTCTTAATGTTATCCTCGAAAAGACATCTGAATTTCTATAAATTAAGTTTGGATTAAAGTACATTCAAATTTCGCTTTGTGTTTAATAAATTCAATACATACATTTGCTATTAATTCTTTAATTCAATATTACATAATATATTGTATGCATTAATTAATTTTTTTTTCATGTGCATGATTTCTGCATTTTTGAAAAACATTTTTGCATGAGCTGAAATTCTTCCTATTATTGTAATTGCATGCATTGATGCTAAATATTTTAAAAGTTTTAATTGTAATGCCAAAATATCATAATGTACTAAAATTTAAGGAGGAAAAAGATTATAGTGTGTTTTTGTAAGTTGAAAGAACTATTTACACTCTCAAGAAGTGTACTTTTATTGGACAATTTATATTAGATATAAAATTTAGATATTATTTTAAAATACACTACTGGACTTAATTCTGTACATAATAAAAGGTTAAATTTCTATGTGCGTAAGGAGGAATAATGCTGTAGAACTACGGGGTTATCGGAATGTCACACACCAAAAAAAATAATAATTTGAAAAATATTGACAGATGCGTTATTAGGTTTTTCTTTAGGCACGAGAAAAGACATGATATATTTGATATCGCAAAAGATTTTTGCTAGAATAAGTGTAATATGTTATAAATGTTATTGCTGTAAAGGTTTTAAAGCTACTGCATGATGTCGCCGAGCAAAAGGGTAAAATTGTAAAGCTGTTTTCGGTGTTTTTTTTTTTTTTTTTAATGCTGAAAAAGATAATTTCTTCAACGTGATAAAAGAAAAATAATTATGTGTAGGAATAGAATCCTTGATAGTATTAATCATAACTTAATCTTTCAAAACTGGATAATACCTGTGGAATTATATTAGTTCAAAAAATTCTTCTATTACAATAAAACCTAAAGCTTAGTGAACGTATGTATCTGTTCATAGCGGTGAGAGGGTTAATACTATTATCTTTTAAAAAAGTATTCGGAATCTTTGTAATTTTAATTTGTATCCATGGATATTCCAAATTCGCTTAGTTTTTAATGAAGTCAATACATATAATAATAATTATTATTTAATTTTATATTGCATACAATATATTCATTAATAATTAAATAATTTTAGTTCTATGTGTTATAGTTCTATGTTTCTTGTTAAAATACTGTTTTATGAGAAAAATTCTATTTTCAGCACTGCGTGCATTCATGATAAATAAATAAAATTTTGTTAGATTTTTAATAGTAACTTCAAATCGTTATAATATTCTAAAGTTCAAGGGGAGAATGTTACAGTGTGGTTTTGAGATACTTAAAGTGAAAGAAATATTTACAATGTTAAAAAAGTACTATTATTGGTCAACGTTAAATTAGATCACAAATTGAGATATTATTTTAAAATACAGGACTTGGGTCTATAGATAATAAAAGTTAAGTTTTCCAAGTATTGACAGATGCGTGATTAGGTTTTCACATAAACACCCAAAAAGATATAGGTATTGTTGATATCACAAAAGATTATTGCTAGAACTACTGTATTATTTACAGAAAATTATTACTGTAGTAGTCTCAAAGCTACTGCTTAGTAGTGCTACAAGAACGATTATGTCTCAAGAATTGAATCATAAATCCTTCACCATGCTCAAATTGCCACGTATATCAACTTGTCATATTGTCACTAATAAGATCTTTTAAATCCCCACAACCGTTTTGAAACTTAATACGCAGCTATATAAAATGCTGATACAAATGGAATTCCACTTGTTTGTTATAAATGTAATTATTTGGGCTAAAATAGTATTTCTGTCAAAATACCATGTTTTATGTTCATTTCAGTGAAAAACCTCATCGTGTTACTGTGTTTACTTTTAGAATGATTACAATTTTATTTTTCATGATTTTTTAATCACTCGTTATTTTTTCATTATCACAATTCATGTATAAAAGATCAATACTGCCTAAAATAAAATACCAATAATTCTATGTTGCGAGGTAGAATGTCAACTATTACTCAGAATACAAAGATAGAGAACATTAGAGAAAAGTTATATATTATATAAATTTACTTGGAAATGTTAAATGTTTAAAATCCATATTCATATGGATTAATAATGTGAGAAGTGTTTCTTACAATCATTTGGATTTCAAAAGAATTTAAAATTCCCAGTTGTTTCTGTTTTGTTTAAACAAAATGCTTCGCAATTATAATTCCACTTCATAATTAGAATAAGCATTATTTTAAATTAAATTAAGTAACGCATGTCATCTACATTTTGAAAGTTTTCTACGAGACTGCCTTGATTTGTGTGATCATTCAATATTCAACAATGACTGTATTCATTGATATAGGGACACATGATATTCATAATAATTATAAAAGTCTTTAATAACCTAAAATTTTTTTGATCTTTTGGATCGTAGTAAGTTTGAGATACTTACGAACAATTATACAGATATTATTTAATGAAAATTACAATTTTAATTATAGATGAATTAAGTGATGAGCTTTTTAGTGTTTCATGTTTTAATTAATTGAAGCAAATGAGGTTTTACTTCAAACTATATGTTTATGGAACTAATTGGATCTTTAATCTTTAAATACGTTGCTCTAATAAATTAAGAGATAAATGGTTTATTAGTGTTATAGGAAATTGGAATTATAATTTCATAATTAACGTTTAATTACAGCACTAAACAAATAAAACATTATCATTTTCTATTTATTTATATTAAGAATAATCTTCATTCCATATATTAATTTATTAATATTGTGAAACAACTTTTTTTTTACAATTTATATTTCACAAAATCTCTCAAAACATAACGTATAGTGATATTTCACATGTTATAACCATTCTTTACTCTGAGGCCTTTCTTTTACTCTTCTAAAAGTAGGTACACGAACACAACGAAAAATGCGCCCTCTTTCAACAAGATTTTTCTAGACACATCCTTAAATGATATCCGAGAGAGAGAAAATCATATTTTTAGCATTTTTCTTTTCTTTCCCATTGTCTTTGCATACATGTCTTAGAACAAAAAAAAAAGAGGTATATTAATGGAAGAAATTAGATCACATAATATGATACGTTTTGCCTTACATCAGTGAAGAAAGTGTTTAGATATGATATAAAGCATGATTTTTTCTTTTCAAACCATATTGCTTGACGATTCTAGATGATGCTAGATCTAATTGAGTAACGGTCTTTGTGTTGCTTTCAACGTTTGTGTGTTGGTTTAATATATATTTTTTAAATATTAATCTCATATGCATTACAACGTGCTAAGAAACTTAATCATCCGCCACACATTAGATCTCACAATTACACCGTTTAAATATTTATCCTATTCCGAGAACAATATGACAGATGCCCTTCAACTTTTGTCTCAGTTTATTTTTTGTTATGTACTTGAAGCTGAATGGAGATGAGATTTCATTACTTAATTTCTAGAACATTTCTTATAAAAACTCACTTGCCAATCTAATTGTACCCGTTTACTCAACTTTTACCAAAGTAAGATTTTTTTTTTTTTTTTTTTTTTACAGTTGCAATCTTTCTTAACAAATTTTTAATAGCTAAGTTACTTAGATATAATAACTTAGATAAAAAATTAGAGTTAAGTATTAGCAAAGATTGGTTAATGGTTAATTAATATATGTTTTTTTTTTCGACGCATCTACAATTTGTTTGTAGGATCATTCTCTAAAACTTGGACAATTTCTCCATGAAATTCTCAAATATCATGAAAAAAATATGACAATTATTATAAGAATGTTAAATACAAAAAATAATATCAGCTAGATAATCATGCTGTTTTGTTAAATAAATAAATTAATGTCCACGAAATTGATAATTCTTACTTCAAATGTCATTAACATTTAAAATAAAAAAAAAATTTCATTGAAAGTAAATCATTTTACGCTTTTTCAAATACAAAATCATTACAAATCTACAAATGTGAATTGCCTCAAAAAATAAAGGGACATTTTTAATTAGTTGTCTTCTTTTTTTTCTGCTTCTCTTTTCTGTAAATGCCTTTTTCAATCTTTTTTGTAGACGCTTTTTTTCAATTTGTTTCTTATTTTTCATACTTTCCTTGGGCTTAAGGGGACACAGTACCTTTTAAACTACTTTTTCGATTTTGAATAATACTGTAATAAACTTAAATATAATACTACACTACAGATATTAGGTACTATAAAGCAAATGTAATTTGATATAATTTCAAAAAAAAAAAAAAAATCTTGTAGAACAGCCTATTCTAAAATTTAAATTTAAAATAAAAAATATTAAAATCGCTACTATTTTTTTAAATATGAATATTTTTGCTTCAATTTTTCTCTCATATTCCTTAGATTCTACTACATAAAACTGTGCATGGATTTTTAGATGTATGGAATATCACATTTAATATCAATCTTTTTCTCTTTTCTATAGTAAACTAGTTGGATGTGCCAATCCCAAAACTTTCTTCTATCTTATACATCTTAATATTTCAAAAAATAGTTACACATGTTAATACTTCAATATTATTAGTTCATTACTATACCAACTTTGATTTTCATCTTAAATTTCTGCTTCAGTCAATTAAATAAACTAAAAACGAGTTAATCTATATCATGATATTTGTTAAAATTAATAGTTTTTCCTTATTCTGTTGTTATCAGATGTTTGTGAATAGCCGGCTTAGCAGGAAGTGAGTTCCCGCCTTTGCACGAGCCGCCGATGGACAATAGAACTACGAAAAATCTAGAAAAGTATACAAAAATCGCCATCACAGAGCCCCATTACCGCGCGATATTTCCAAATTCAAGGAGGACCTGTTGGCCAAAGCCAAAAACATGCACAAAAAATTTGGTTCAATTTGTATGCATAATTTTATACAATTTTCTATTGTACAATAAAGAAAATGGTACAGACATCGTAATTATAGCGCACCCTTCCAACGGAATTTTTCCAAATTCAGGAAAGACCTTCATCCCATGAACAAAAAGAAACGCAAAAAATGTGGCTCAATTCTCTGCATAACTTCATACACTTTTCGATGGTATAATATTCAAAATGGCACAAAAATCGCTATTACAGCGCCCCCTACCCGCAATTTTTTTCCAAATTAAGGGAGGACCTGCTTGCCATAGCCAAGAACTTAAAATAAAAATTTGGTTCAATTCTATGCATAACTTCATACACTTTTCGATGGTACAATATGCAAAATCGCTATTACAGCGCCCTCTAGTGGCAATTTTTTTCCAAATTCAGGGAGGTGCTGCTTGTCATAGCCATAAACTTAAAATAAAAATTTGGTTCAATTCCATGCATAACTTCATACACTTTTGGATGGTACAATATTCAAAATCGCTGTTGCAGCGCCCCCTACCGGCGAATTTTTTCCAAATTGAGGGAGGATCTGCTTGTCAAAGCCAAAAACTTAAAATAAAAATTTGGTTCAATTCTATGCATAACTTCATACACTTTTGGATAGTACAATATTCAAAATCGCACAAAAATCGCTGTGACAGCGCCCCCTACCGGCGAATTTTTTCCAAATTCAGGGAAGACCTACCTGCCATATCCAAAAACTTAAAATAAAAACTTGGTTCAATTCTATGCATAACTTCATACACTTTTTGATAGTACAATATTCAAAATCGCACAAAAATCGCTGTTACAGCGCCCTCTACCGGCGAATTTTTTCCAAATTCAGGGAGGACCTACCTGCCATATCCAAAAACTTAAAATAAAAATTTGGTTCAATTCTATGCATAACTTCATATACTTTTGGATGGTACAATATTCAAAATCGCACAAAAATCGCTGTTACAGCGCCCCCTACCGGCGCATTTTTTCCAAATTCAGGGAGGACTTACCTGCCATATCCAAAAACTTAAAATAAACATTTGGTTCAGTTCTATGCATAACTTCATTTACTTTTGGGTGGTACAATATTCAAAATCGCACAAAAATCGCTATTACAGCGCCCCCTACAGGCGATTTTTTTCCAAATTCAAGGAGGATCTGCTTGCCATAGCCAAAAACTTAACATAAAAATTTGGTTCAATTCTATGCATAACTTCATACTCTTTTTGATGGTACAATGGCGACAGACACACGGACAGCCGGACACACGGACACACGGACAGACAGACATTTTCTATAAACATGTTTTTGGGGATATCTGACCCCTAAAACATGTAAATACGTCGAAAACCGGAAGTCGAAAAAAATTTCGATTACAATACCTTCTTCTATTGAAGATAGAAGAAAGTAAAAATCAAGAAAAATAATTGAAATTCTAAAAAATATATAAAACTTTGAATGTTAAATCCATGCACAATTTTATGTAGTACGTTTTTTGGATTATTGAAAAAATTTTGAAGCAAAAATATTCATATTTAAAAAAGTAGTAGGGATTTAATTATTTTTAATTTAAATTTTAGTTAAATAGGCTGCCCTACAAGATTTTTTTTTAAATTGTGAAATTATAGTTGCTTTATAGTATTAAATATAATGTCACTACAGATACTACAGTATTATTCAAAATTGAAAAAGTAATTTAAAAGGTACTGTGTCCCCTTAAATTGAAATAAGGAAAAGTATAAAAATATTCCACAATTATTTCCAAATCTCAATAAATAATTACTAAATTTATTTATATCATGGAGCTATTAAATCTATCTTATGTCACAGAGGTGATACCCAACAGGTGACATTGCTATGATGTAGTGCATTCAGCGATAGCTATATCTCAAGAATTATTGCAAATAAATTCATCATACAGCATATTTTGTTAAGCATTGACATAAACATACACTGATTAGGTTTTGTTGTAAATAGTCCACTAAGTGGCGTTTGCTATACTGTATTTTTCACGATTTCCACGACAGCTATATCTCAATAACTAACTCACAGAATATCATTGAACTTCATATCACAGAGGTTTATTTGGTTGTGATGTACGTCGGCCAACCGTTGTTGTTTTTATTATCTGTTTTATACGATTTCAGCGATAGCTTTATCTTAAATACGAATAGATTATCATTTGATTTAGGTTACAGTTTATTTATATAGACGAATGATTTGTGATTGCCCTAACAAATTAGTTTAAAAATGTGTTATATATACTTTAAAAGATAATATTTCAAAATTAATTGAGTTCTTAAAACGCAACAAACTTTTTATGCTAAATAAAACGTAACCAATATTTCTCAACACATTATTTAAAGTATTGCAGTCCTACTATGAAAGTCCAATTTTTCAAACGAATTTATCATCTATAAGGTATTTTTCATTCAATTAAAAAATCAAGAAATTATTAAATGCTGTAATTATTTATGCATAAACATTTATTATTATTTGAAACTACACAATTTGTTAGTCATAAAAACAATGATTGTCAAATGGATTAAGTTAATTTCTTGATTTTAAATAAATTTAAACAGGTAAACAGAATTGCGAAGGAATTTGTATTCCTATCCTGTTTCAATGAAATGTCTAAATCCCTACTTCAATTTATTTATATTTTTACAATGTTAAGAATCTTTAGCAAAGTCTCCATCCACTCAAGCGTTTTTATATTATTTAATTTAACTAAATCTAGTTTTTGTATGTGAAGACGGAATTTCGCGATTGAGTTTTAACCCACTTCCTCATACGATAAAAATATGTACAAATTATGTACAAAGGCGAGTATCCGATGACAATACAACATTTTAGTACTTTTTACAACTTAATTATAATTTAATTCATTAATTTTAAAGCATTTTTCAAAAAGCTTCCCACAGGTGATTAACCAAACATTTGCTGGAACTTATAAAATTGTCAGGGAGTTGAAAAATCTAATGATTTAATTAAAAATTAAATTACATTAAAAATAGTGCATATTTAAACTTGGTTTTACATTTCATAAAATTAAATTCTGCCTAGTAATAATCTTTCTTCTTACAGTGTGCCTAAAACCTTTGTCCAAAGTTTAAACTTGGCATTGTGCTAAGCGCGCTTCGAAAGGAAGTCGGAAAATTTGCAAAGACGCCTTGGTTCTTGCAGCGTTTTTACAGATAGGTTTTTAATTAACTTTTAAAGACTCGAGAGCCACTCAATGCAAACTATTCGCGAATCCATTTATGGGATTACTTGTAATTAAACTAGTCTGTTTTTAACAATTTCACGTTTATTGCTTTTATATTGCTACTGGGCATTATATTACACAAATATATCATTATTTTTTTTTTTTTTTATATAGGCTTCAAAACCGGTGGTACATAGCATACGCCGCCCTGTCATTGAGCATGTCCAAACCGCCCGTGTGTTTAAGGGCTAATATTTCAGCTAATTACTGATGATTTTTTCAAAACCTTTATCAACAATGCTTTTATACTTCTGCTACTACAAGTAACTGCAGCGCTCCTCATCAACTTTGCTGAATGCCCGCAAATCGAAATTTGAGTTTAACATGAAAATGCGATTTTCTCAAAAACTATGTGACCTAGGGTTATCGCTATATTTTTCCTGCAAGGTTTAAATTAATGTCTACTACCTCTAATATTTTTCATAATTTTAGTTTCAGTAGATTAGGAAATAGAAGGGGGGGGGGGCATATTTTTGCACTACATTGTCGACGATATCTCTGAAAATGTAATACATAAAATTTAAAAAATACATTTTTGAATTCTGCGTTACGAAAGCCTTCACACGATACACCATACTAGTATATAAAAAGAAAAGATTCTTTTTTTCAAGAAACTTAATTAAACCCTCCACATTTTCCCTAAATATATCTTTGAATGTTTATTAATCTGTAAATATGTCGGTCAATAGGCTTTAGTACTTCTCCCATTTTGAACTTTCCACGTTCCATAGTTTACGAGTAAAAGGCTGTGACAGACAGACACAGGAGTGATCACATAATGGTTCCGTTTTTACTTTTTAATTAAAAAACCCTGAAAATGAAGTGTGTAATATTTTTTTTAAATATATTTTATCTGTTTATAATTTAAAATTATTTAATTTGCAATTTAACATTGCCAAATTATTATAAAAACTAAACTTAAATATACTGTGAATGAATTGTAATCTGTAAATATGTGGATCAATAGTCTTAAATACTTCTCCCAATTTTAACTTTAAATGAAGTGTGTAACAATTTTTGTAATATATTTTATCAGTTTATAATTTAAATTATTTAATTTGCAATTTAACATTACCAAATTATTATAAAAAATAAACTTAAATATATCTGTGAATAAATTGTAATTTGTAAATATGTGGGTCAATAGTCTTTATTACTCCCCCCAATTTTAACATTCCACGTTCCATAGTTTACGAGTAAAAGGGCAGTGATAGCAAGACAGACCTAGGAGAGATCTTATAATGGTTCCATTTTTAATTTTTAAATAAGGAACCCTAAAAGTGAAGTGTGTAATATTTTTTTAAATATATCTTATACCAGTTAATAATTTAAAATTAATTAATTTACAATTATACGTTGCCAAATTATTACAAAAATCCTAAAAAGTAGTTTAAGTAAAGTTTATTTCTAGTTGCTCTATCTTAAAATAAAAGAGAATTAAAAAAAATCCCTTTCTTTCGCTTTCTTTAGAGCTTAAACAACAACAACAACAAAAACAACAAAAACCAATAAACGCTTCATAATAATGTTCCTTACCATCGCTAAATCTTTGTACAGTGTGATGAAAAATGAGTGGGATGCAATACATTAACAATCCCATTAATTTTTTATTACCCTATATTGAAACTGGAAATTTCGCGAAGAAACATGAAATGCCTTCAAAAAATTATGTGTGATTATAAAGATGAACATTGAATACTTGTAAAAGAGTATTATCTATATATAGATTACGCTATCGTACGTGGCATAGAAATTGCGATTATTTGTTAATTCTTTAATTTCAACGCCCGAATGAAGCGCATCTCATTGGTTATTGAACAGCATTTAATCCATCTCCATACATATTAGGGGGGTTACAATAGGGGGAGGGCCCTGTTATGTTATGTCTATAAATACAGCAAAGTTTATATCCAACTTGGCGATAACTTTAATATATCGCCATATTCCCTTAGACTTCCATTGTAAATCAATAGGGTTTACTTGCTTACAGAAAATCTACAAATTGAGATATTTTAATGCAACAAAAACTAATATTAGCTTAAGGAATTATATTAATTATATTTATGGGAGTCCAAGTAAATTAAACTATGAATAAAAGTAACATGATACAATGCTAAACATGCTTTCCCAAACGTAAATTTTAAGGGAGACCAAACTGGTCGCCAAGGGTGGGTTATTATTATTATTATTATTATTATTATTATTATTTACTTTTATATTTATCATAGGAAACGGTTACCTAAATATAATTTATATGTATTCTTGTCATTTAGCCACTTCAAATTATGGGCAAATAAATGTTATACATAAAAGTTGTTGAAGTACTGAACTGCTTATTGCCGATTCTTAACAATGCAACTTAGAAAAACATAAATGATTTTCATTTTATGTCATGCAATACAAGAAAATGTCTGGGATTAGCATAAAAAACTAACTTACTTTGCCGCACAGAAATATTGGTTACATTTACAATTTCGAAAGTTATAGATAAGAAAGGAAAAAAAATTGCATTAAGCAAGAATTCGTTTACATGATATAAAATATTACAACATGAATAATATTAATATGTTGAAATATTAATAAATATTACAACATTTTATAACATGTAACAGTACAAATCTAAAGGAAGAGGATACTATTTCATTTAAACTCGGGTATTACAACCCAGAAACTTTGACTTGAATTGTAAATGCTATACAAATAGAGTTATATGGGCCAACAACTGGTGGGTATTTACCCCCACCCCCCCCAGTTGGAAAAATTCAATTCTTTGATACAATTATCATTCAATGTGATTGAGTTAAAAATATTCGTGTATATACGTACGCTTTATTTAATGGAGTTTTCTACATGACAGACCAGATGTTTTAGCAACATGCTTCCCTGAGCAAAATATGCCAACCGGCTGTCGAACCATGTAGCATAATGGTAGAGCATTGGCAATTTAAGTCGAAGGTTCTGGGTTCGAATTCCGGCTTCGACACTTTTCGCTCAGTTGAAACAATTCAATTCGTATGATATCATTACTAGTCAGTAAGATTAAGTTAAAAAAAAATATTCTTCAATTTACGTAGAAAAATGTAAATTCTGATGCTTTTTGGAGATAACAAGGAAATATATTTGTGTTTTTTAATGATGATTTCAAATGTCTCTGTCAAATTTCAAATTTTATTCTATGTGTGTTTATCATCTCAACACATTAAAAATCGGGAATATTTATTCATGTGTTAATATAATATTATTTATAAGATTCCTTTAATTAGTGTTTAATCCCTTGAACTGATGTGGGATATAATGTATACCACTTAATTTTAATCAAGATTGCATCAGAAATCTTAAAAATAATTTTGATCTTTTAACTGTGATGAAAATTCGCTATAAAATTTATATTTACCTTCTGTCTATCTTTCATTCTCATTTTTCTCTAAGATCTCGAGCGGTCGTGGCTTCCGAATCTCGTCCAGTCCAATTTATCCTGCCTTTTGCCACATTACTTTTTCTCTCAATTGCAGATTTTTCTCTGCAGTTAGACTTTTCACGCAGTACGGACTCATGCTTGTTAGACACTCCAACATACGACTGGGTATAAAGTAGATCTGATACTACGAAACATTTTAACTGTTTCACTGTAAAATTGCATGAACTTATTCTCAAATATATACATATACTTTTAAATTCTGGTGTGATGTCAATATTACAGAAGCACATTTACTTACCCCTAAAAGGATTAAGTCTAAAAAATAAGAAAAATATCCGCATATATAAATAAAGCTAGCTTTATCGCGTCTTTGCAAATTACTATGTATTTATTTACAGAAGAAATGAATGAGAATCTCTCATCAATTAAGGGCAATCTCTTCCCCTCATATACGTTATATCTATATAAGAATATTCCTTTTGAATTAATTGAGAATGAACACAATGAACGTTTAAAGCCTAGAAAATAAATTAAATGTTGATTATCAATACAGAATTTGACGTCGCACAGTTTCATAATGAAAAACAAAATTTTCTTTCAAAATTGTCTTTTAGAGATCCTTTTTTTTTTTTAACAAAGTAACCAATTTACAAGTTGAAAGATGTGGCATGTTACGATAATATTTCAATTAATATATTTTTGTATGGTAACAAAAACGTTACTTTGGAAATGGATTTGGTTTTAATAACTTTATTTTAAGTATACATTCGAATTAAGTAAATTAAGTTTCAAACAAAGATCCTTTCTTACCTTCTTTTAATATAATGTTTAAAATGGTGTTTTAATTTATATACCTTTTGACTTACTACGTTATAAATTATTTTCATAATATGTGCAGCATTTCTTATATTAAAATATTTTAAAATTAAATGGAGTTATTAAGTCTATGAAAAAGAAATCAATTCATAGCGATGCAAATTTTTTTAAAGAATGGCATGAAAATATTATTTATGTTTAAAAAGCACCTACACAACCTACACAAGCAATTTATGAGGAAATTACCTTTAAATCCTTCGTAAAAACTGAAAGAAGAATATTCCATAATCATTTGTATAGTGCTTTATTTAATACTCAATAATCATTCTGAAAAACATTTTATTCGGAATTTATTTTCTTATTCTAGACGTAGTTACGTGCTTGCAGCGTTTTAGAAATTCAGACATATGTATTTTCATAAATTTGCTATATCTCGTATATTTGCTATGCTGCAAATGACGAAACATCGTGAGCTGAAACTTCACACTTATAAAATACATTTTGTGTCTGTTTATTCATAAATTATTTGAAAGTTTTGAAATAACTTTTTGAGATATTATTGCAATAATGCACAACTTTTTATTTGTTTTTCACAAAAATAAATAAAATGCATGCGGAAATATTTCAGTGGTATGACGAAAAAATAGGTAGCTTGTAAAATAATATGTTGCACTTCTTTGTTAGAGGAGCTTTTCTTCGCGAAATAAATGTCGGGGTTGAATTTAGCAAGAAAAGCAAAATTTTCAAAAGTACTTTCTGACAACGTTTATTTGCAATTTTAGGACTCCATCAGGTTCTTATATCTTTATGAAATAACTATAAATCTATCATGTGCACGATCAATTTCTTTTATAATATTTTTTTTGTTTTTACACAAGTTAATACATATATTAAAAAGCAATTTATATAATTTATACTTATATAAGACTAATAATAATGTAATAAAAATGAATTATAACCCATATTAGATATTTCTCCATTAGTCGCAGTTTCACTTATTATTTATAACATTTGGTACGAAATACCACATTCTTATATGGCTCATATAAGAAAGATATATCCAGAAAATTATATACTAAATTATATTTTAGGTGAGACCAAAGCCGAAGATTGTTGTTAGAAAAAAAAATATTTCTTTTTATTTTTAAATACTTAGTACTCTCTTATTAAAAGATTATAACATATTAGTTGAAAGTTTTTGGTAAATGTTTACATTTTTTATTTAAAAAATTTAGGGGTAATGTAACAACTTCACCCAGTTTGCCTCAAAAAATTGCTAGTATTTCATTTTATCACATATTTTCCCCTGGAGAATAACAAGTAACTTGTTGGTGTGCATAAAAAAATATTAATTAATTAATTATATATTTTCGAATAGTTAAATCTAGCTTGTTTAGCTAATTTATTCTATCTATTTTTTCAAGCTTTTAAAAATCAGATAGGATCATTGAAAAAAATCTAACTTTGCTAAAAGTTGCATAAACGGGCACAATTAGGTTAGCAAGTGGATTTTTTTATAACTAATGTTCTAGAAGTTCAATCATGAAATCTCAATTCAATTTGTTCGCCGAATAGGAAAAAAAAATAAATGGTGTGCTTCTCAGATCTAATGCAAGGGTCGGTTGATTACGTTTCCTAATACAGTGCATGTATCATATATTAAATTAACATTTCAAAAAAACTTTTCAAAACCGTTTTAAACGCACAACAATGAAAGAAATACATATCCCGTTACTCATTTATTGTATATCTAGCATTAAGAATCGTCAAGCAACATGGTTTGGAAAAACGTATATTTATGCTTATATCTTATTTATACTCTGGCTTCTCTGACGAAAGACAAGACGTGTCATATTATGTGATCTGATTTCTTCCATTAATAGACCTCTTTTTTTTTCTTTCTAGGGCATGCATGCAAAGATAGGAAATGAAAAAAATCCTAAAAGCATGATATTTTTTCTCCCTCGGATAACATTAAGGATGTGCCTAGAGAAATCTTGTTAAAAGATAGCGCATCTTTCGTTGTGTTCGTGTTGCTACATTTAGAAGGGGAAAAAACTGCCTACTGCATGAAAAAACAGCATGATTATAACACGTTACATATCACTCTAGTGAATTTTGTTAAGAGATTATGTGCTATGTACATTTTAAATTAAAAAAAGTTTTTCACAGTATTATTAAATAAATATCTATAAGAAAGATCGTTTCTTAATGCAATTAAATAGAAAAAGATCATGTTTAATTTGTTTAATGTTGTATAGTAAAGTGAGGACAGATGCCGCAGGTTTTCTTTTCTTCTTGTAAAATGTACAATAAAGCAAAAAACAACTAAGTACCAGAAATCATTGATCAAACACTTTAGAATCATCTAATTTCTATGTTAAACAAGTTAAAGCCCTCTTAATAAAGCAGGCATAATTATTTTCCCAAACGTCCTTTTTTAACAACATTTTTTAAGTGCTGGGTAAGATGCCGCATGGGGTGTGGTACAGATGCCGCTTGGAGAAAAAAGCTATGTTTTTTTTTTTCAAATAAATCACATTTTTATTTCCTCAAACTACTTAAAATGAAAATAAATAACAGTGCACTTACATAAATTATATATATCACTAAATTGTGAAAAGTTTAACTAAATTGCAAAAGTGTAAGCTCGAAAAATAAAACTTATGACAAAAAATGAAAATGAAACGAAAAACATTTGAATTTACGTGAATGGATAGCATAATTACTGGAAACAATAGACAGAATAATTACAAAAAGATATAAATCACTGCTTTACATCCAGGCGAACATTGCAGTTTGCTCTTAATGTAAGCATTAGTTATATTCTATTTAGGCCCTAGTCTATTTTTTTTTTTGCCTTTCCTCTCATTCTTTAATTTTGCATTTCCATTCGCCCACAATCACATCACACTTCTCGTTGCAAACGTAAAGTGAGCCTTTGTCATGCAGCTATCGATTGAATTTGATGCGCTGATACCCTGTCGCTTTAGACTTTGTTTCTTGATAAGACTTCAGACAGACACAATCAGTACATTCTGAGTCATCAAATTCCAATCCAATACATACTGCCATCAAAATCTATTAAAGAACAATTTCGCCATTATCGGAAGATGACTCATATTTTGGTTTCTTCCTCAAGTAAGGTGTGTTCAAGTTGATATTTCCTTTCCATTTTTTAAACATTTTACTTCCACCAAGCTTTCGTTCTTTAACGCTTTCTAGTTTCTTTTGCTTTTTATTTCATTCTTCTTTTTTATTGTTTATAAACTCTCTGCTTGTAATATTTGCATCCTTTTGATTTTTCTTACTTAGCTGTATGGGCCTTTTGACCATTGGGATAAGAGATATTTTGTTTAACAGTTTAAATGGTGAGACTTGTAAAGGGCCCATGTTTTCCTGATTCACACATGGAGAACCAGCATTGTTGCTAGGAATATTTTGATAAGTAGCACAATGCGCTAATATACCTTCATTTAAATGCTATTTATACTTAAATCGCAGTGATGGATTTATTTACCGAAAAACAAAAATATATTTTGCGGCATCTGTCCCTTAATCTCTGTTCGGCATCTGTCCCATAATAGAGGGTAAGGTGCCGCGCAGCCATTTTGTGTCATGTGAGCTTCGCGTGAGAAAGGCAAGCACATGTCTGCATTCTACGATGATCTATTCTACAGTTGCAATTGGTTTTGGGATGAAATCTCTGTTTATTTGGCTTAAAATATGCAATAAAACTTTATTAGAATAATTTTAGCAACTTTCCACGCATGTTTGAAGCATAAAAGCAGGCAGAAATATTTGAATATTAATAGTTAAGCAGTGGAAACGCATACAACACAACAGACAGCACTTAGGCACACAACGAAATTCTTAATTTGGCCTAGGGAGCGCTAGTGTCGCCAATACAATCTCTGCGGCATCTGTCCGACCGCGGCGTCTGTCCTCACTTTACTATAAATAAACCTAAATAAAGAATTTATTCATTCAATTTCCTCCATTATAAAACTATTAAACAGTTTTTCTTTTTATTTATTAGAACTATGTGTATAAAAATTCAATTGTCTAGTTGTTTATATACACATATATTTCGAAGTAAAATGCCCCTTGATTAAATTAATTAAAACATAAAATGCTGGAAAGCTCATCACTTAATTTATCTATAATTAAAATTGAAATTTTCATTAAATAATAGTTGTATGATTGTTCTTAAGTATCTCAAACTTACGTACAAAGATCCAAAAGATCAAAAGAATTTTAGGTTATTAACGACAGTAGAATCATTATGAATATTTTATACACCTGTATAAATTATTAAAGTCGGTGTTGAATTCTGAATGATAGCACTAATAATTTCAATCTAGTCGAAAACTTTGAAGATGTAGATAATTAATTTAATTTTAAAAATACTAAATTAGTTTATTTTAATTATGAAGTGGTATTACAATTATGAAGCGCAAAAATGTTTTGCGGCGTTTAGCAAAAATATTTTTCGCAGTATATTTATTTCTGCATTATTTTAAAATATTTAAAGACTTTTTGTCAGTTTTGCAATCTTTCCATTGTGCATTGAAATAGTTTCATCTCACTAAATTTATTTCTTCTACCTATTTACTGGTACCTAGAAACTGTTTATATATCGACATATTTGAAAACTGTTAAAAATTCTTTATTATTAAACCCCTTTAAATACACTGCTCAAAACAATTAAAGGATATTGCAGTTTTAGGTGGATTTTGTATCTCTTAAACTGTTTAGCTGATTGATACATGGTCGACAGACATAGTAGGTTATATGAGAATAAATTACACATGTTTGGCAGGAAAAAAATGCATTTTATTGCGCATTTGTGTACTAAAGGAAAAAAAACACAATTTGTGCATATGAGAAAAAAAGAATAAGAAAAGGTGTTTTCTTCAAAGAAAATCATTTTCAGTAGGGGGTATGGTTTCCACGAGCGGCCAGCAACGTTGAACACCTTTGAGGCATGGACTCAATGAGGCTATTAATGACGAGTTGGGGTATTCTGCCCCACTCTTCCAGAAGAGCTCTTTCCAGTTCTTGGAGAGTTTGTGGGGGTTGTTGGCGGCCAGAAGCTCGTCTTCCTAGAGCGTCCCAAACGTGCTCGATTGGATTCATGTCTGGAGAACACGCTGGCCATTCCATTCGAACGATTCCTTCATCGAAAAGGAAATCCTCCACCAGGTTTGCACGATGTGGCCTGCAGTTATCGTCCATTAAAATGAAGTTATCTCCGATTGCTGCAGCGTAAGGGACTACAATATGTCTGAGGATCTCATCCCTATATCGGCGACCAGTCAGAGCTCCATCTCGAATGATGTAGAGGTCAGTGCGCTCGTCAATTGAGATGCCACCATACACCAACACTCCTCCACCACCAAATCTGACACTTTCGTGCACGAACGCAGGATTATTCCTACTGCCATGGTCCCTCCAGATGAAAATACGCCTATTATCCGGATGTACAGAAAAACGGGACTCGTCAGAAAACAGAATATTGCTCCATTCATTTCTCCTCCAGTTGACATGCTCGGTTGCCCACTCCCTGCGGTCGCGACGATGCCTTGATGTTAATCTAACACATACCATCGGTCGGCGAGCATACAGACCTACAGCATGGAGCCAGTTTCGGACAGTCTGAGTTGAAATCGTGGTGCCTGTAGCCGAGCGAATGTGTTGTTGGAGAAGAGTAGCGTTCATGGTTCGGTGTCTCCGAGCTGTTAACGCTAAATACCGATCTTCATTGGGCGTTGTTGCCCATCTACGACCTTGCCCTGGTCTTTGGCCTGCACATCCACTCTTCAAAAAACGGTTCCAGATCCTGGAAATGACACTTTGTGACACTCCAATGGCTTGCGCTACTTCGGCTTGAGTTTGGCCCCCTTCTAACCTACCAACAATTCTCAAAGCTTCTGAATCTGTCAAATGACTTCGCTGAGACATCGTACTCATCAAAACAAAGCAATCACTGAATGCCGATCATCCTTGTCTTCATTCTCTTTTATCCAGTTGAAAGTCAAATTTCATTCGCTGCCGCTGAAGCGACGTTTTTGACGTCGAACTCAAAATTTGCATACTCCACAGTTTGAAAACCAGAAAAATTTGCATTTGTGATTCTCTTCTTCTATTTTCGGCAAAAAAAATTTCGTTTATATCTTTATTTTATATAAAACTTCAAATATCCTTTAATTGTTTTGAGCAGTATATTACAAAAAAAAAAAAAAAAAAAAAAAAAAAAAAAAAAAAAAAAAACTCCAAAGAACATTTTTATAATAGTTTAAAATTTTACGTATGGTTTACAAGAACTAACTTTGTCATCTATCCCAAACATTCTGGTAATCGTAATACATATACGGGTTTTCATCGTTATGGGAAATCTCTTACATTACGTGTAAAATGATATATCTTTTGGCACATATTTTAAAAATTTCTTCTTTTCACGGAGAAAATGTGAAACCTCTTAATATGAATCATCTAAAATTTATATAAATATTCTTAAATGAAATGCACGTCAAACGTTACAGACTTTAAAAGAAAACCGAAAAAATATTAATGTTATTAGTTTTATGTTAAATTATAAAATAAATGATTATGCAAGTCACATTTTAGAAAAATCTGTAAGTAGACAATTTAGGTAATTATTTTAATTGACTACTCTTAGTCGAGAAGAAAACGTAAAAGCAAATTTTGGTGGACAATAAATTATTTCATTTTCTGTTGTTTATTTATTTAAAAAAATATATTACTGAGAACACTTCTCCAGATAAAATGTATGTATTAGAATACAACATAAATTGTTCGTCACTCTACATATCTGACAACTGTAAATATGCGCGAGTTTTGCCTACATTCCAAAAGGTTCCGTGTAGGTTTTTAAAAACCTCCAATGCATAGTGATACTCGATTGACTTATACTACTGATCAATACCAAGGTAAGAAATGCAAATTATGTTATATTTAAAATAATAGTTTTATCTATGGAAATGTAATTTAATACGAAGATAACTCATCCAATGAAACCTCTAAAAATATTATAGTAAAACAAATAAATAAATAAGAGGGAAAATGCTTGCGATTTGCATATCTATATATAAATCTATGAAAGTGTCAAAACTTTCCCATAATAGTTTACCAATATACGAACCCAGATGTTTTTACTTGAGTGAATGCCTGCTCCTCCAGAAAAACGAGAAAGAGTTGGAATCTACTGCTCAGCAACATTAATATAGCAGAAAATAACGCAACATGTAAAAAATGCACCGCGGGCTAAAATTTGAAATTGGAGGAAATTATATTCCCACAGTCTACTTCTTAAATCTATGGTGACTTTCTTATACTAGAAAGTCTAAACTTTCCACGTAACTTTCAACTCATATAGCATACTCTCATTTATTTTAGATAAAATCGCATAAATATTTTTCTATGTAAATTTTTATAGGGACATTTATTTTTTGCCTTTAACCACTTCATCAACGACACATGTAAACTTTTCTGTTTTAAATACATCCCGGATACTTCAAATTAATTCGTGTTGAAGAAATCGCGTCTCTTGAAATATAAAGTTTAGATTTTTAAATTTTAGAAATGTATTTCGAAATTTCAAAACAATTTAGAGCAAAAAGCATTTAATTTTTTAGAGGATAATATATTCTGATTCCTTGAAATAATGTTGTTGTGGAGATTTAACCCATAACTGGAGATAGGAGTCAAGAAGACTCCGCTTGTTCATTGGCTCTGATTATCACGTGGTTTTCTGTTGTTGAATACAATAATCTCCTCAGTACCGTCAAGTAGATCTTTTATCAGTATATTGGGCAGAAATCCAAGTTTGTACACGCGCCCATATCCGAGTTATGCTTTTTTAAAGTTTTCATTGCAATTTAGGGAGTCAGATTGACTCCACGTCTCTGAAACTGTGACTGAAAAACTATATAACGCACCAGCTAATTTCTACGCATTTAGCATTGCAATCCGCTTCCTTTGTTTAGAATAATATATTGTTTTTTAAAAGGAAATGGATAATACTCAATCAGAACCACCCAAGAAAAAAATCGGCCATGTGATCCAGATTTTGAAAAAAAAACTGGTGATGCAATGGTTTGAAGAAGACGAAGTGTCGGAAGATGACTCTCATATTTGCTTATTAGCGATCATGAAGAAGAAAGCGAACAAGAAAGTGAAGAAGATTCGCACGTAAATTCAGAAGAGGAACACGACACGGTTGACACGGAAAATTATTTCTACGGAAAGGAAAAAATATATTCAACTGGTCCAAGAAGACGCTAGTGTGTTCGCATTCCCGGACGCCTCAGCACAATATTGTTTTGAAGCTGCCGGAATTCGTCCTAATTTTCAACGGATATCGTTGACTGAAAATGAAGCCTGAACCTACATTTTCTCGACCGACATGCTACTTATGATTGTGAAATATAAAAATCTTAAATTTGCTGCAATTAATTAAAACTATAGAGATGAATAGAAGTCAGATTTGCATGATTTGGATACATTGGAATTACGCAGCTTTATGGGTGTACAGTTTTACACAGCTGCTTTTAAATCAAACCATGAGGATCTCATTTTACTGTTTGCAACAGATGGCACATGCCGAGACTTTTTCCGGTGAATCATGAACGTGAAAAGCTTTGCAGTTCTACTCCAACGCTTGAAGTTTGATTACCCAAATACGAGAGAAAACTAATGTATAATAAATCAATAATATGAAGTAAGTTCTCAATAAAAGGTTGTTTAGGTTTTTCTTATATTATCTTTCCAACAATTAATATTATAACATTTAACACTTTTTATATAATTACTTTTAATATTTTGTTAATTAGAAGTCATTTTCACTCTATGTCTTCGACCACGTAAGGAAATTCATTTCGCCAGTTACGGGTTAAATCGGTACTGCCCACATTTGAGACTTCAAATATTATTATATTATATTTCAAATATTTATTAATTCAAATATTATTATATTTTGACTATATATTCAAAAATAAAGTGAAATGCTCGCACTGGAATTAATATAATTTTACATACTTTCAACGGTAATTTTAAGTTTAGATCACATATAAAAGTTGACATACTTGATATTATATACCCAAAGACATATTGCATGAAAACCTGACAGCAAATAGCATTTCAAAATTAAATCACATGATAACAAACTATTTGTCATAGTGCAACGAAGCAATCAGTTAAATAAGGAATTAACTTGATTTTGCGTTGTAGTTATATTTTATAAATTAATTATGAATTCTTTTAGAAAAGCTCTCAGGACTGAAATATATTTATCTGAATTAATAATAACTAATTCATTTTGACAGATTCATTTTACGATAATTTTGAAAAAAAAAAATGTAGTACATTAAATAATGTAACTGCACTGCGATTTATGATCAGATTTTAGGAATCAGTTTAGATATATCAGTTAATTCAGTTATAAAACTTCATTTTAAAACACAAGATTTCGTACTTTAAAAAGTATATATTAGTAATCCAAAATAGAGTCTGAAATATAAATTTATAATAGGTGAAGCAAATTTCTGTCTTTCTCATTGAATTTAATTTCAATATACAAGCATTTACTTATTTAAACAATCAAATATCTTAAGAAATCTTAATATCAAGTATTAATTGCTTACTTTTTAATGTAGAATCAATTAAAGAAAATGCTGCATCTATAAAATTTGTTTGCTTGAGAACCTTAGAAGTTCCGTAAAATCTTTAAAATTTTACGCAACAAAATAGTAAAATAGATGTAACTGTTTACTTAAGTAAAACAAAATTGGCGGCATACGAAAATGTTGGGTATATATATATACCCAACATTTTCATATGCTGCCAATTTTTCCATTTCAAAATGTACATTAAACATCGAGGTTGGCGTGATATATGGGAGAGTAGCCATATTTTGACCGCCGCTTTAAATGGACCACTGCTATTCTGCAGTTAATTACAGAAAGAGACACCATCTACCGGTGAAATCCTACTCATCAGAATGACGTCATTTATGATAAGAAGAAGCACCCGCCTACCAAGTGCTGTTTTCAGACAATTTAAAAAAAACCTAAAGTTAGCTGTTTTGATCTAGTTTTTTTTTACTAAACGTAAGTGAATATTTTAAAAATAAGGTAAGTTGTCATGTTTTCATGTACATATCTAAATTCATCTGATTATTGCGCATTTCTTTCATGCGGATTTGTTTGATTTCGTTTTTGTTCTTAGTCTTGAGATTATCTGTTTTAAAAAATGGCGCATTTGCCTAAATTGGGAGAATTTAAGTTGCTTAAATTGGACAAGATATACGATCATAAATTTTAAGAGTAAGTAATGAATTTCGAGGGTGGTACACTTTGCATACTATTTCTTTTAATAATGGGTTACTATCTTCATGGACGTTTTTGAATATTTTTTTGTATATCTGGATCAATTTCTTTATACAGTTTAGGCTTTCATAAACATAAAAATATTTTTACATGGATATGTAATATATTTTGCTTGCAATTTCTTTTATCTTATATGTATTCGCATTTTTTTCTTTGAATTCTCAAATACTACGGCGTATTTGATTTACAGAGTTGAGTTCAAGCATTTTCGTCCTGGGGGATATTTGCGGATCTGTGAGGGAGGGGGGACGGGTGCCAACTTTTTACAGTTCTGGAATGTTGAATTACACATTTTTACCATTAAAACGCACAAAGTCTCAAACCGTCGGGTAATTTCAGTTAAATAAAAGTACAGAGGAAGCAGAGAAACAGTTGAGTTAACATCTTCGCCATATACAGTAAACATTAAAATGAAAAATAAAAAGGGCAAAAAGGAAGCTCTCACAGAACAAAAGCAATTGGAACATCGAGTTTAAAAAAATAGGCGTATTGCAATTGGGAAATAAGTGATGAAAGGAAAGAACTACAAACATAATAAAGAAAAATTCTGTTAAAAAATGGCTTATAATTCAAAATCTAAAAAGAAAAATCTAGACAGTGATAATTGTTTTTGCCTAATTTGTAAAGAAAATAAAATAACAGAAATGATTCAGTGTTCAGATTGCCAAATAGGGTTACATGTTGTGTGCGCTGGAATAAAAAAAAAAATCCCTGCTGGCTCGGGCCTACAGGCGGAGGTAGATTTCGAAATTAAGTACTAAATTCTCCAACAAAACTTAAATCAAGATTAGAGATAAACCCAGTTTCTTCACAAAGAGTGAGCTGTAAGGATCTAAACTTTTTGTGAAAATTATAATATACACGAATACACACACACACATGTATATGGAATAGGTTTAAAAAATGGTTACAAAAAATTCAGAGAACCTTAAAGTGTTAAAATATGTTACTATTTCCATAGTCGGGTTTTTATCATGTTTTAATACGTTTCTTCAAACTCACATGGCGTTACATATTCACCTGCTGAGGTCCATTATATTTCCAATATGACGCAATATACATATATTTTTAATTCGTCAAACTATTTATTTTATTTTGCGTTTTCATGCTGAAATCTTGCTCTAGAAAACTTATGACGTAATATTCAATTTGTTTTCAGTTTGTTAAACTATTTAATTTTACACGTGAAAATTTTTCAATAGAAAAGTAATTGTTGTGGTGAGATTTTTTTTTAATTGTTGGCAACTGCTATAACGAAAAACTTTTTTTTTCCTGCCATTGTTGTGTAAGAGCTGGTTTTATCAGAATCATGTTAAGACAGTATTCAAAATTTTGAACCCTCACCATTTCCACCCTCTTGGGCCGATTTCGCCCATTTTCAATCCCCGCCGAGATATTAGGCATATCAAAGTTGTTGGCGAGTTTGAGGACAATCCGTGCGACTTTTATCGTGCGGACAAAATTTAATACATACATACATACATATATATATATATATATATATATATATATATATATATATATATATATATAAATGTTTTAGGTGGGGGTGGTTTTGGGTTCCTGGGGTCCTATAATGAAAAGTTATGAAGGAATTTTTCAAAAGTCGAACCATGGTAACGACTGCAATAGGTAGTATTTCTTACGAAATCTACCTAATGAATAAACGAAATTCATGTGTAAGCTTTGCATCACTCCTTACATGATATTCAAGTAACTGGCAATTAGTTCCGTAATTTCTATTCTTAATTACTGATAACTTTGATTTATATTTTGAATAAACTTTGATTTAGAACAATTACCCTTATTTTCAGATATTTGTTTTCATTATATTTCATTGCTGTTATTTTGTTTGCTTGTTTCATAAATCGCAAATTGTGTTTTTAATAAAATAATTTATATTCCCCAGTCATTAAAACAACCTGATATTCTTTGATAAAATTTTGGAGACTGGATGTCCAACTTAGGTGGCCAGTTGCTGAATTTGAACCACTTTGACAAATTTTTGATATTAAAATAAAATTTAGAATTTCCAAAAAGAAATTGATCTCAGGATGTATTTAGTTAGTAGATGAATAGGTTACCCCATGTAGTGATGTTCTGCAGATATTCCAAAAATTAAGCAAAAAAATTTCCAAAATTTCCAAAAAATAAGTGAAGTGGTCCAATTGCGGTACTCTCCCCTATGTGTTTTTGAGCTTTGTCTGGCTCCTGAGGTCAACTGCATAAAATCATTGGGTAGGGATATATGTTTGATTGCCAACGTCACAAAAGCAAACTGGCATGCGTGAGATGATAAAATATAACATTTTATTTATACCTTTAAATAATTTGAAATATTTTTATGTAAACTATTATGTTTTGAATTTATATAATAATTTCTTCACAAATATTTATTTCAAATCCTCCAGGTTTCAAAAACTTGTTACCTTCAATATTATTTATATGTGGCTAATGCTTAGAAATTTCGGTTATTGTTGGGTACCTTTACTTTTTTATTTCTTCATTCACAAATTCATGAGAAATTCAAAATAAGGAAAATAATTATTCAAAAATAATGCCTGTGAAGTCGAAAAAAAAAATGCAATCGTTTTCATGAAATATGTTTTGATATGCCAATAGAAAGACATAAGTTTTAAATCTGAAGTATTAAGGGGTCTCAGGACTCTTAAAGCTTTAAAATTTTCGAAATTTTAAATTTTTTAGATATTAAACTAATATCTTTTCTGAACATTTTGGTATAAATGTTTCCTTGAAATTCCTATTAGAACAGAAGTTATGGCTTTTAGAATTTTACACGCTCAATAGCTGAAGCGGCGTTTCAGAAACTTTGAAGTCAATTTTCTCCAAATGACGTTTTTGGGCATGATGCGCACGATATCTCAAAAACTTCTGAATTTTTTTCCATGAAATTTTCAAAACATATGTTTCATGTTAGTCTGTGTAAACTGAACCTAAAATTTCCTTCTTATTGTTCAGAAATATATTCTTTATAGGTGATTATACTATTGAAAATTTCTAAATTTTGCATTAACTAAATACAACGTTGTATTAAAAATAGAAAAATGCTTTAAATACAAATTTATTTAGGTTCAGAGTAATTACTATAATGTGAAGCATAAGTAGGACCCAAAATTTTCCTTCTACTTGCAAAATTTATTTTGTAATCGTGCGCATAATCTGTTATGCCGATTTTCCGCTCGTCAAATGTCTGACATTTTGGAGCCCACTGTAAATTCTAATTCTGCATCTTGTAATTTTTCAAATACATGAAATGAAAGAACATACTTGTATCTTTCATCCCAATATAAAATTTTGTCTTAAAATCAATTACATTTTAAGATATTATATGTTGAAAATGGTCTCTTTTTTTTTCTATTTTTCCAATTTTAAGAGTCCTGAGACCCCTTAAAAAATGTATTATTAAAGCATATTCAAGTGTGTTGATTAGATTAAAAGAGTCTAGCTTATCTTAAAATAAATTTCATTGGGATGAATATAGGCTTTGTATATAAATGCATGACCGGATTTTAAACCTTTATATTTTCAAATATATTGCACATATGTAATGAATGATATACGAAAAAAAACATTAGTCTAAGTTTTATTTATTGTCGCTCAGATCTGTATTAGACTTATCGGTAACAATGATATACTCTTATTGGCATGGCCACAAGGATCCCCGGATCTTATGCCATGTTTTTTTTTTTTTTTTTTGTTAACATCAAGAATCTTGTTTTTGAACCCCATTGACGAAACACTCAAAGATCTTGAGGAAAGCATCAGTGCTGTATTAATATTTGCTGACCGTGTAAAACTGTAAAATGTGTTGAAAAAACTTAATTACCGATTAAATGTCTATCATGATATGAAAGGCTCACATAACAAATATTTGTAATAAAAAAAATTCATTGATTTTTTTTTTTCACATATCACGGTTTTATAATATTGAAACTGTTTTTAAATTGTGAATTTTTAAATTTCTATTCTATTATACAAACCCTGCACTAACCGGCAATTCATTTATTTTAACCCTCTATTTTTTCGAAAACTAACAACAACAGAAAAATCAAAATTATACGAGTAAACGACGAAATAATACAAACATGATTAGAAAAATTCTTCTCCCTTTAAAATATTCGCAAGTAAAATACGTATATATCCATGTAAATGTTCATAAACACTCAAGAATTTTTTTCCATAAACTTTATTTAATGCTTCATATAATATTCACTAAGCTTCCTGTACAGCATTTTCTTAGGAATTATTTTTGGACTTGAGATCCTACTTCTGTCGTGTTTGTATGTTTTAGTATAAAATATTCAAGCAAAAGCATTTTCATGATTTTCTTACTTCTCTTAAATTTTCAATCTCGCGAATGAAAAAAAAAAATACATGCAAAATATATACCTATAAAGTGCGTCTTCGGATTGTTTATTAAAGAAAGTTTAGAAAATATCTAAATTCATCTTTTGGGAAGATATTTGCATAATAGCTTATTTTTTATGCATTTAAGAAGAAAATGATAACAAAATGTTTTATAATAAATGCATATCTTTAAATGTTTTTAAAGAACAAGCTGGTAACTATTGAAAAGAACTTTATATGTTTAACTGAGATATTTCCAATAAAACAAATTATGAAATATAAATCTTTAACGTAATGAAATTTATTATTTTTTTTTGTCTACAAATACGCGTTAAAGGCTGTAAAGAAACTACGCTGGCTTCCCACTATTCTTTCCCGAGTCAAGTATTCATCTGGACCAAAAAATTTCTTATTCTCTATGAGCTTTGTTTTCATCAACTTATGTGCAGAATTTGCTGTTAACTTTCTCTCAGTCTTTACACCAATGTCATAACATTCTTGAAGAAAAGTTTTTTGTATTTCTGTAAGTCGAATTGTTTTTTCCTCTTTCTAATGGCCCATCCGTTGCTTAACGTGTCTGTTTCGAAAGAAATCTGCTGCAGATTAGCCTTCCAACATTTTAAACAAGTTTTGGAGCAACAAATAGTGTTATCAAGCGTTTTACATAAGTATGATTTATTTTATCAAGCGCTGTAGTTGGAGTAATCAGTATATTTGTTCCACTAACAACAGGTTCCTGCAAATCCTGTTCATCATCAAAGACACCTGTTAATCTTCAGGACAGAGAAGTTGGACTCCTACAGCTTTTTTCTTTTTAGCTGTAGTAGTAATGGGAACAGTGCCTTCTTCAAAATCAGATATTATCATGAGGCCAGATCTAAAAGACTGATATTTGTATTGTACTTCATGCCCTTTTCCTATTCCATAGTACCTCCAAACAGTCATATGGTTTGCATGGTATTCAACGCTGTGGATGTTGTTAATCGCTTATATATGTGTGTAAATATACCAGCTAATATCAAATATTGTATGCATTCTTTCAGTTTTTTAATAGGAATTAAGTAAAAGCAGACAAAATAAGTCACATAAATATTCTTTAAAATACATTTTTTATTGCAGACAATAATCTTTGCATAGCATGTATTTTAATCATTTTTTTTTAGTTATTATGAGAAAATGGCAACAAAAAGATATAGTAATCTTCTATTTTCTCTTTCCTTTCTGCAGATTCAGTTGTCAGATAACAGAAATGGCATTAAAAACTACAAAAAAAAATTTATCTCAAAAATAAATTAATGTAGTTTTCAAACAAATTGCAATTAAAAGTATAATTTTCCTTACAGACTGGTGAAAAACAGTATTTAGTTGCTGATATTAAGCTTGTATTATCAGATGCCGGCATTACAGAAATGACATTAAAACTGTAAAAAAACTAATATCTAAAAAATAAATTGTAGTTTTCAAACAAATTGCATTTAAATGTATTATACTAAGTTAATACTGGATAGTTACGTTTAAAAAAAAAAGAGCTTCAAACACATAATTAATTACCCCACCAAAACCTGTGTACTTCATTGGATTTTTTTTAAAAGGGTGGTACCTTCAAAATATATTTTTTCATAATATGAAACTACAATGTTGATGCTACAACTCCATGCAGAAAGTTTTCATGTAGGAGGCAGATGCTACACCAATGCTTTGAAAGTACACAAATTAGCGTTCAGGTCCGTGTTTGGACCCCCTTATCGAGTGGGTCTAGGGACCTTCAAAAAATATTAACCTTAAATTCACTTTGTATGAAAATGTCTAACTACATTGTGCAAAAATTTCTCTGTATCACATCAGAGCCAAGATTTAAAGCGTTCTTAAATACTTATTTTTTTTACAAAATTAGGGGTAATTGGGGGGGGGGGGGTATTTGGGGACTCTGACCATCTTCAAATGAATTTTCAATTTGAGATGTTAATGTTCAAGGTATAGTACTAAATAGAGAAACAAATAAATCTGAAACACATCAGATCCAGTCACATTTGAGAGAGTAATGTGTCAAAAATGATGCAAAATTATTTCTACGCCCCTCGTCTGGTATACTTTGACCACCCCTAACTTTAAAACTAAAAGAGAAATAACAAAAATATTTTATATTTTCTCTTTCCTTGGGCAAAGCAACACAAGAAAAAAAGAAATTATGAGATGGTGATGGAAACCCCCTGCCTGATATGTTCATGCAACTACTCTTAACATGAATTTAATATAAAACAATACGGATAAAGAATGTTTAAAGCATTTTGATACAATTGGACAAGCACGCAGAACAGGAAAACTAGCTCTGAATACATAATATATATATATATATATATATTCCGTAATTCGCAGATGCACATTTTCCGAAAAAATAAAATAAAAGAAAAACTATTTCATCATCCCCGGTTTAAGAAAAATAACATTTAATAGAAATGGGAACACAAGCATTTACACACGAAATGGTATTCACATAAATATTTGCTGAAAAATACTATCGAGGCATATGTGCGAACGCCGTACAAACGTTAACTGCACACGATTCAACATCACATTATTACAAAAAGCGAAGATACATATGACACACGATTACTGTCCAACTCTTTTTAAATTATTCACATTTTACAAGACCATGCGGTACAATTTGTATGTTTTACAATATTTCCTTTTTCTCATTCACATTTTTAGATGTAACGTTTTTATGTATGTGTATGACTTAAATGCATTAGAGTAAAAAAAGATATTTTAATAAAGATTTTAATAGACAGAGAATTTTTTGGGAAAATGTATCACCTAAACAATTGCATTTGATGATTTAAATTATCTTCTTTTTAAAATATTAACGTCAATGTGCTTAAATTCAGGACAATATTTCATTAAATTGTCACAATTTAGAATATATTTTACACTTTATTAAATATAAAATACGAACTATAAGAAAACAGTGATTGATTATTATTCTTTTACACCAAATCTAAATTATTTTGAGGATATGGAAATATTTGCTGTAAAATAGAAAAAAGCATGTCATTGTCGTATTTAGGTCTTTTTGTACGTGTTCGGTAGTTAAATGCTAAAATTATACATAAATATGAAAATGCATTTTATGTGCGTCAGTTCTTCTATTTTTAAATTAACAGTTATTGTTTTTTAAATACATAATACTGAATTATAATTATATAATGTGTAGTTTGATATTCATACTTTCTGTTATGTTGGACAATTAGGTGGTCATTAGAATGAAACAAATTGACATTTTTTGTAAATTTTATATCTTAAAATGTTTACACTTCAGAAACCCAATGTTAAAAGGTGATAATAGATACATGTCGAGTCTTTAATTTTCTGTTTTGTCATATCATAATGTGGGAAATTTGTTGTTAAAGTGTTCTTAAACTTGTCGTGCTAAAACACGGAAACACAGATGTGTTGGTGTTGGTGTTGTTTACGATGGCCGATTATCTACACTAGGGATATAGGACCGAGGGAGAAGCCCTTCCGTGTGAGTGTTTCTGAGGGATTCTAACCCGTATAAACGGAAGATTCGATGGAAACCACAGAAAACTCTGAACGATTAGGCCAACGGGCGCGATTGGGTTCGAACCTAGCACCTCCAGCCTTTTGATTTGACAACAGAATCTCCCAGTCAATGGTGGGGTCGGAAAAACAGGTTACTTGTATGAGTACAAAAAGATTTCTGTACGTAAAAGAAAAGTTTTCTTATCTGTGAGAGATTTAAGATTACAAAATTAAATTTATTTATAGTATTTTTATCTTTAAAAAATGTATCATGCTTATATAATATTTTCAAAAATCTTCGCAATATAACACCAAGAAGTAGTTTCTATCAACAGAGAAAGATGAAAAGTTATATTCACTTTACAGAACTTACCACATGCTTTATGTACTGAAAATTTCATGAAAAAAATATCACAACGTTTTTAGCTACCTTGCGCGTAATGCCTACAAATCATATTTTCATAAAAAGGACTTTAACTGTTGCATAACTTAACTATTACATAACTTAAAACTATTACATATTTAACAACTATTAATAGTGTCATTAATTTTAAGTTTTTACAAATGATTACTTTTTAACATGTATATTTTTTCAAATATTTAACTTTTTGAAGCTTTAATAGTCCTATGAATCCTGGAAATATTATCTCTAAAATAGAAAAAAGTATGTCATTGTCACATCTATTTTTACTTTCTTCTATCTTCAATAGAAGAAAGTATTGTAATAGAAATTTTTTTGACTTCCGGTTTTCGACGGATTTATACGTTTTAGCGGTCAGAGATCCCCAAAAACATGTTTATAGAAAATGTCTTTCTGCCCGTGTGTCCGTCTGTCTGTCGCCATTGTAACATCGAAAAGTGTATGAAGTTATGCATAGAATTGAACCAAATTTTTATTTTAAGTTTTTGGCTACGGAAAGCAGATCCTCCCTGAATTTGGAAAAAAATCGCTGTTAGGGGGCGCTGTAATAGCGATTTTTGTGCGATTTTGAATATTGTACCATCCAAAAGTGTATGAAGTTATGCATAGAATTGGACCAAATTTTTATTTTAAGTTTTTGGATATGGCAAGTAGGTCCTCCCTGAATTTGGAAAAAATTCGCCGGAAGGGGGCGCTGTAACAGTGATTTTTGTGCGATTTTGAATATTGTACCATCCAAAAGTGTATGAAGTTATGCATAGAATTGAACCAAATTTTTATTTTAAGTTTTTGGCTATGGCAAGCAGACCCTCCCTGAATTTAGAAAAAATCGCCGGTAGGGGGCGCTGTAACAGCGATTTTTGTGCAATTTTGAATATTTTACCATCCAAAAGTGTATGAATTTATGCATGGAATTGAATCAAATTTTTATTTTAAGTGTTTGGTTATGGCAAGAAGATCCTCCCTGAATTTAGAAAAAAAACCACCTGTAGGGGGCGCCATAGTCAAAAGTTTTTGACTATGGCAAGCAGGCCCTCCCTTAATTTGGAAAAAAATCGCCGCTAAGGGCCGCTGTTATAGCAATTTTTGTGCGATTTTGAATATTGTACCATCGAAAAATGTATGAAGTTATACATAGAATTGAGCTAAATATTTTGTGTTTGTTTTTGGTCATGGCACGAAGGTCCTCCTTGAATTTGAAAAAATTCCACCGGAAGGAGGTGCTATAATTGCGATGTCTCTACCATTTTCATTATTGTACCATCGAAGTTTCTGGCTATGGTAAACAAGTCCTCCCTGAATTAAAAAAAAAATCTGCCGGAAGGGTGGCGTCGTAATAGCGATGATTGTGCCATTTTCTTTATTGTACCATCGAAACGTGTATAAAATTATGCATACAATTGAACCAAATTTTTCGTGCATGTTTTTGGCTTTGGCTAACAGGAATTTGGAAATATTGCGCGGTAAATGGGCTCTGTGATAGCGATTTTTGTATGTTTTTCTTGATTTTCTGTAGTTCTGTTGTTCATCGGCGGCTCGTGCAGAGGTAGGAACTCGCTTTTCGCTATGCCGGCTATTCGCAAACATCTGATTACAACAGAATAAGGAAAAACTATTATTTTTAAGAAATATCATGATATTGATTAACTCGTTTTTAGCCCATTTAATTGACTGAAGCAGAAATTTACGATAAATATCAAGGTTGGTATAGTATTGAACTAAAAATATTGAAGTGTTAACATGCGTAACTAGTTTTTGAAATATTATGTATAAGATAGAAGAAAGTTTTAGGATTGGCATATCCAACTAGTTTTTATTTAATAGTTATCACTTTTTTAAATACATAATGTTGCATTACAATTAAACAATGAGTATTTTAATACTCATGCATTCTTTTAAGTTTGGCAATTAATAAAGAAGAAGTAACAGCTGAATGTCAACTGAACATAAATTTTTATCAAAACAATATTCATTAAAGCTGAATTTTTATTTACGTGAATTTTTGTTTATATTGCTAATAAAGCGTAAAACCAGCAGAGTGAAAAAGTATCCAGGCCAATCTACGAACCTAAATATTTGGTTAAGTGAACAAATGTTATGCCAACTGAGCCCCCTGGTCAATACATCTAGCCTGGCTCCCTTCACTTTTATATGTTAGTAAGGCTGCAACCGCAGAACAAGATGGCATATCTTCATAAACCATAACCACTGCGGCAAGCATGATATGATGCGCTGATCTAATGAACCAAAGACGCAGGTACGAATCCTGACCTCGATACTTTTTTCATTTTGTTGGTTTTGTGCTTTGTTAGCTATGTGAATAAAAATTCCCGTAGTACTGAAAAATACAGATTTATTATTTCTCAGGAGCATTATATAGTTTCATTTATTATCACAGCATGCTTGCCGCAGTGGTTTTGTTTCTTGAAGCTATCCCATCTTGTGCTACGATTATAACTTTACAAACATATAAGAGTGAACCAGGCTAGGTATGTCATCCATCTGGCTCATTTGGCAGATCGTCATTGCGCTGAAGCAAAGACCCTGTTCGAAACCAGGCCTGGATACTTTTTAACTCTGTTAGTGATACCCGTTGTTAGCAATATGAATAAAAATGCACGATTTCAGATTTAATGAATTTTGATTTGGTGGTTTTGGATTCTTTTTCAGCTAAAATTAAATCATGTCATTAAATATGTTTTTTAGCTATACAAACAAACGCTGTTATATGTCTGAAAAGCAGTTCTTGAACATTTTTAACACTTTGAAGTTGAAAAGTGAACAAAGTTGAAAAGTGTTTATGCATCCAATTTGTCTGTCCGACTTTCCACGCTCTAACTCCCGTAAATATACTTGGATTTTCATGCAATTGATAAAGCTTATTTAGGGTCACCAAAGCATGTTTCGTATTTTATATGACGTACGTAGGATTAATAGTTCATTTACACTCAAAATAATTCCATTATATTATGGTATATGGGATAAAATCTTTGAAGAGTATTTTAATGAGATTAAGCTATTTCAAATGCATTCAAACTTATATAAATCACTGAAATTTACTACGATTACGTTAGAACAGGGTATTCATAGCATTTTTTATTTATTTGCAGGGATACACAAATGAAAGCGGTTACCGTACTGTCTTTGTGTAATTATTACTGGAGTGTACGTTCTAAAATTCGTTATTCCCTTTTAAATTTAACTAATTTTTTGCATGTTACGCGTTATATATACATTCTGTACTTCATATACTAGGCTGCACACAAGTATTCACGTACCATTCTCGTTATTAGAGGAAATCACTGAAGGGGAATTTTCAACTGAGGTATATGTATTTCTTAAGTGAACTCAATTTCGCACGCATGTAGTTAATAGGTACAAATCTTATATGTAATATACAGGGCTGCTGAAAAAAAATCGGATAATTTTCCAACTGAAGATAGGAACAGTTGAAATTGGATGATCAAATGTGTTATGCGTTTCCATATGGTTGAATTAGATATAACGTTTTAACTTATTAAACGGTGCAGTTTTGTTACATTATACTGAATGTGTTGGAAAGTGTTTCATAATCTTTGCTTGACTCATGATTTTTTTTCTTTCTTGTTAAATTGATTAAAAGAATATTCACCAATTGTAATAATTTTAAAATTAACTTTAATGGTGCTGCCTTCTATGATCCTATTGAAAAGGGTTGAGGATTTAATAATTATTAATTGACGATTTGGATTTGTTCATTAAATGAAAAAAGTATTTTGAACAGAATATTAAACGAAATCTCCTGTGTGATCTTCGATCACACTTACCACTTGCTCCAACGTTCTATCACACCGTTCTTGCCATATTACTGTTGGGATTATTTTTACTCATGTTTAGAACTTAACTGCAACAATACTACTTGCAAAAAATCATCCTGATACTCAAAATTATAAAGCTGCTAAACTTATTTATATCATTGCACTTTTCATTAAATATTTTATCACATAAGCTAGAGTAACTGTCACCAAAAGTCATATTTTACATAACCGCATTATCTTGAGTAATGAATCTTATATTTCCTGTATTATATATCTTTCACAATTCCTTGTGTCCTTTATTTCTGTACCTCGTCGATTTGTCCTTACAATTTTTTCAGTTTTCAATTTCATGATTTTATATAATACTTTTTAGAAAGCTTTTATTTCTAAAGTAGAATTGGCAAAATTAAGTTACTATATCTTGTGAAAATAAAAAAAGCCGAGTATCTGCATAAGAATATAGCTCTTCTAGATCTAACAATAGTACCAAATAATAATAGTTCTTGAGAATAATCTCAAAAACTGATATTATATAAGACTTTTTAAAAAGCTCTTGTATCTAAAATAGGATTGTTAAAAATAAATTATTTCATCTTGGAGAAAACAAAGCCGAGTTTCTGCAGTTGAACATTGCTCTCACAGATCTAACAATAGTATTAAATAACAATAGTACTTTATCCCTCAAGTAACAATAATCTATATGCTAACAATCTATCAAGAAACATTAGTACTTCAGAAAAATCGTAAAAATGATATTACATAAGACTTTTTAAAAAGCTCTTGTTTCTTAAATAGCATTGGCAAAAATAAGTTACTACATACTGGAAAAATACCAAAAGCCGCATGTGAACCTTACCCTACCAGATATGACAATAGTACTTTATCCTTCAAGTACTAATAATCTATATAGTAACATTCTATAAATCAACAACAGTATTTGAGAAAACCTTTTAAAAATGATATTATATGACTTTTTTAAAAGCTCCTGTTCTAAAATAACATTGTTAAAAATAAATTACTTGATCTTGGAGAAAAAAAACGCCGAGTATCTGCATTTGAACATTACTCTCACATATCTAACAATAGTAAGAAGTAACAATAGTACTTGATCCTTCAAGTAACAATAATCTATATAAGAACAATCTATCAAGCAACAATAGTACTTTAGAAAAATCTCAAAAAATGATATTGTATAAGACTTCTTAAAAAGCTTTTGTTTCTTAATCCTTAAATGTCGGATGTTACTTTTCGGCATCATACCCAATTTAGGCTCTAAAATACTATTAGAATAATACTAATGCTATAATGCCTAATGTTGCCAATAAAATACATTCCAAAAATATTATTAAATCGATTTTCAACATGTAGATGGCAACACTAGTATATGTAGATAGCAGAATAAAGATAGATTTATTTTTTCAATTGTTGCTACTTGTTCTTTTTGTTTTGTTTGGAAGCTTGCGAAATACCCTATTTTGTTCTGCAGTGAGAAAGTAAAATTTATTTCTTATTATAGTTCCCAAAATTCTTGTGTGTTTAATGTTATAGAATTTTATCAAGGAAAATTATTTTTTCAATTAAAGACCAGTATTGCCGAGTAGTAATAAACTGCTTTTTAGACGTAAACCATACTTAAAAGAAAATATGATTTTTTTAAGTATTTTTCCCATGATTTATTTAAAAATTGAAAGCCGAAAAATGCTATTACAATGATTTTTGAAAAATCAGGCATTTAAGGGTTAAATAGCATTGGCAAAAATAAGTTACTACATCTTCCAAAAATAAAAAAGCTAAGTAACTGCATATGAACTGTATCTTTCCAAGATCTATCGTTATGCATTTAGAATCACCACTTTGCATGATTTACAAAGTATATTTTTTTCCTGTCACTGCTACATATCTAGTTTATACTATTATTTCGCTGATGACAAGAGAAAACGTGATACATTATTAGATTCCCTTTTTTTACTGACAGCAGATCTCTTTTATCTAGGGTATCCATACAAATATATATAAACGAATAAAATATAAAAAGATGATGATATATATTCTTATCGGAATTTGAAGATTCGCCTTGTGAAATACTGCTAAAAGACGCAGCATTTTTAGTTGCTGTGCTGTATAAATCTAGAAAAGAACAAAATCATTTACAAAATGTTAAAAATGAGATATTTTATAACTTATATGTTCAAGAAAAACCTTTATAAATTTTCGTTTCTCACCCTAAAGAAGTTAGCGTAGGCAAGAAATGTATCGACGACTAGGAATGTGCATAAATGTATACACAACAAAAGAGCGGGTTATATATAGGCGCTACCTAACTGCAAAATTCTCATTTATTTCTTAATTAATTAACACATTTTATATATTTATTTGCACATATTATTAATGTTTTTTTTTTCAAAAATTATATAGAGTTATCTAATATAGAACTAGACATAGTCGTATACAAAATAAAACTCTGCTTTTATGCTGACTGTGACTATGACGTGTTATTCGACTGTTTTAAACATTTTATTTTATCTTATATTTATTTTTATTTATTTTTATGACCAATATTCTATCTTAATAGTGAAATGTATAGTTGTATTTTCTACTTTCGGATTTCTAGGTTAACACCAACGTATCTCCGCCTCCTAATCCCGATCGGCCAATCCGAAATTATCGACATTTTTATACATCCAATCCTTTCATCTTCGATCTCTTTAGATAAAGACTGTTCCTTAACTTTTTTATTTTATCTTTATATATTTTTATCGTAGTACATCAGTAGTACTACGGTTAGACATAACTTTTCTGGATCCTCTAAGATATATTATACAAATACTCACCCAGAGAGAGTGGAGCTGCGTGCAGCTGGGTATCCCCTGCACCCATCAATTGTTTAACTTTTTTTTCAGAATGCAAATAATAAATCTGCACTTCGCGCCGTGTAGCAAGAGAGGGAAAGCCGCTAGCAATATTCTATACATAGAAAAACTAGTGCCAATCCCAAAACTTTCTTCTATCTTATACATCTTAATATTTCAAAACCTAGTTACACATGTTAATGCTTCAAAATTATTAGTTCAATACTGTACCAACTTTGATTTTCATCTTAAATTTCTGCTCAAGTCAATTAAACGGACTAAAAACGAGTTAATTTATATCATGATATTTGTTAAAATTATTAATTTTTCCTTATTCTGTCGTTATCAGCTGTTTGCGAATAGCCGGCATAGCACGAAGCGAGTTCCCGCCGCTGCATGAGCCGCCGATGCACAATAGAACTACGAAAAATCAAGAAAAGTATACAAAAATCGCTAGCACGGAGCCCCTTTACCGTGCAATATTTCCAAATTCAAGGAGAACCTGTTGGCCAAAGCCAAAAACAAGTACAAACATTTTGGTTCAATTGTATGCATAATTTTATACGCTGTTCGATGGTACAATAATGAAAATGGCACAGAGATCGGAATTATAGCGCCCCCTTCTTTCGGAATTTTTTCAAGTTCAGGGAGGACTTGTTTGCTATAGCCAGAAACATGCACAAAAAATTTGGTTCAATTATATGGATAACTTCATACACTTTTCGATGGTACAATAATGAAAATGGTACAGACATCGCAATTATAGTGCCCCCTTCCGGCAGAATTTTTCCAAATTCAGGGAGGACCTTCGTGACATGACCAAAAATAAACACATAAAATTTGGTTCAATTCTATACATAACTTCACACACTTTTCGGCGTACAATATTCAAAATGGCACAAAAATTGTACAAACTCGCTATTACAGCGCCCTCTACGAGCGATTTTTTTACAAATTAAGGGAGGACCTCCTTGCCATAGCCAAGAACTTAAAATTTTTTTTGGTTCAATTCTATGCATAACTTCATACAGTTTTTGATGGTGCAATATTCAAAATCGCTATTACAGCGCCCCCTAACGGCGAATTTTTTGAAAATTCAGGGAGGACCTGCTTGCCATATCCCAAAACTTAAAATAAAAATTTGGTTTAATTCTATGCATAACTTCATACACTTTTGGACGGTACAATATTCAAAATCGCACAAAAATCGCTATTACAGCGCCCCTTCCGGCGAATTTTTTCCAAATTCAGGGAGGACCTGCTTGCCAAAGCCAAAAACTTAAAATAAAAATTTGGTTCAATTCTATGCATAACTTCATACCCTTTTCGATGGTAAAATATTCAAAATCGCACAAAAAACGCATTTACAGCGCCCCCTACCAGCGATTTTTTTCCAAATTCAGGGAGGACCTGCTTGTCATATCCAAAAACTTAAACTAAAAATTTGGTTCAATTCTATGCGTAACTCCATACACTTTTGGATGGTACAACATTCAAAATCGCACAAAAATTGTTATATCAGCGCCCCCTACCGGCGAATTTTTTCCAAATTCCGGGAGGACCTGCTTGCCATAGCCAAAAATTTATAATAAAATTTTGATTTAATTCTATACATAACTTCATACACTTTTTGATGGTACAATGGCGACGGACAGACGGACAGACGGACGGACGGACAGACGGACACACAGACAGACAGACATTTTCTATAAACATGTTCTTTGGAATCTCTGACCCCTAAAACATGCAAATCCATCGAAAACCGGAAGTCGAAAAAAATTTCGATTACAATACTTTCTTCTATTGAAGATAGAAAAAAGTAATATATACATTCAATAGATTGGATGCTATTAGCATAAAGTGGTACTATCCATATCATGAATTTTCAGATTTATATGCACAGAAGGAACAATTTCGTGTGGGTGGAAAATTGTCATACAGATTTTCGTTCTTTTACATTTTCTATTTTTTTTTTTTTTTTTATCTTAAGAAGAGCAATTCTTAATATTTCGGAGTCATCTAATGATGCACTTTGGAAGATTTTTCTGATAGCGTTAAAATCGTTCGCTTTTTATCCGTTAACCAATATTAAAGAAATTTTTGCATAAATTATGCAAACAGTCTCTGAAACTGCTTGATTAAAAAAGTTAAAACAATTTAGATATACTCATATGATACTGTTCTCTACTTTAATTTATGTAAGCTACTTATAAGTATTTCTACTACATAAAGCGATGATTTTATTGAGGCTATCAACCTACATCTTGTAGGGAATAGTATCGCGCAGACAAATGGCAGTGTATTGCTGACAGTTTATGCGTCCTTTACATATATGGAAAGTTTCAACCGCAACCGATATCGGCTTCGCTGTCATTTTTGGATATCTAAATCTTTTGACACGTCGTTGTTAAAAACCGTCGGTAAACAGTTTTCAGAAATCAGAATAAAATATTGATGTAATTCAGCGCTCCTTTTATGATATTTGATACAGTTAAACGATCTTTTAGAGTATATATAGAAATACTCTGTTTTTTGTTTAAATTCTGTTTGTGTTTGAACGCAATACATGTTAAAAAACATTTGAAAAACAAAAATCTCCTAATAAAACCAGTCAGTATAAGGCCTGGTCTCTAAGGGAGACTTCATTTCCCTCATATACAATTATCAAACTAAATATTTTCTGTTTCAATATTACTGGAAAACTACGCAATCTATCAAAGCAGCAGTAAAAAGAACTCAATATAGTGAAGGGTAAGTGGAGACTGTGGTTTTAGCTTTTCGAAACTGCATGCCCGTAAATAAAGCAGCTGCAGGATATTGGATTACAAGGAAAATCTCTACTTTGTTCTGTTTTAGTGTAATACCTCCGAAATATCTGCTAAATAAAGTAAAACGATGTATTTAGAAAATTATGGCCTTATTTACAACAGATACTCTTTAATAAAGGGCACTTTAAATTTTTTTGTAATCTCTTGGTCAAAAGTAAACAGCAACAGGAGTATGCACTATTTAGTGCAGTAAAAATATGTATAAATGTTACATGCTATAATATTTGAAATGTTAATTTTCATATAACACATTTTATTGTAATCTAAAACCATAAAGTGGACTTAGCTACGTTATTAGGTACGTTAACGAGGCCTTGTTCCTTAGAAGTTTTTTCGAATAAAAATGCACCTATTCAGAAGTACCTACTGCGGCTCCAAACGATACAAAATTTCACTAGTAAGCATAGGTACACTGAAAGTTACAATTTAAACTGTAAAAGAAGATTTCAGTTAGAACAATAAGACTAGTTAATCGGATCGCTGGCAGAAAGTATAAGGAAACAGTGCTTTTAAAGGCAATGCAGTAGTTATAATGCATTTGAAAACACATGGAGGGCCACTAAATTACTCTTGGCGGGACACCCACGGCCACCTATATGTTGAACACGTGTTAAAGATTCCTATTTTCCATTATAATTATATCAACCCTATATATATAAAATCCAAATGAAACGAATTTATGAAACGGATATATAAAACGACTGAAATGTAACGAATTTATGAAACGGTTCTATGAAATGACTGATAACTGATTATGTTTGGCGGCGATTTCTACTAAAATATGGAATACTCCTAAAATATGAAATTAACACCAAAAATCGTATTCTCAAAACTGGGTATAGAATTTTTAAATTCGAATTAGTTTTCGAAATATTCATTTTTTTTTCTAATTTTAAATACATTTTTCTAATGATGGCAACTCAAATTTTAATTCTAACAGATTTTTTTTTTCATATTTTAGTAAAGTTTATTATTTTAAACAAATTTGGCGACCAGTTTGGCCTCCCTTAAATGTATGCTAAGAACAATGATTTTTCTTTTTTATATTTCATTATCATTTTATTTAATACAAAACTTTCATTTAAAACTGAAAAGTTTAAAATTAATGGCTTTCACTTCTTTCTTTTATTTAAACGAAACGAAAAGAAAAATATTAGGCACAGATGTCATATACGCACCAGGATACCTAAATGGCGTTATTTTGCCTGACATGGTAACCCGGCTATTGTTGCTTATTTATTAATAAACGTTTATTTACATTTATTTTCTTTTTATTAAAAAAATTATAAATTGTTTTGTTCTAAAGTTATTAATTAACTTTTTTTATTTATTTATTGTTATTTCATTTAAAAAAGAATAGAAAATAATTTAAAAATACATACGTAACTGGTATTCGGAAACGAGGTTTTCGACAAATTGTAGAAAAAAAAAAAAAAAAAAATCCCGCCAAACCTGATTAAATAATGCAACAAATCCTGACATTTAATTTCAAATTCAAAGCAATGTTTTAATGGTACTACTTAGTTATCCTGTCCACCAATTTCGCCAAATTATATAAATCGCCAAACCACTCACCAAATTACACAAATTGACGTAATTTTTATTTTAAATAACGAAAGAACAAGTAAATTAGTATAACATTAATAAAAATAAAAATAAAACGTCAAAATAAAAATCACTTGATGGCGTAAGCATGTGTAACTTCCTTACAGTCAAGTGAATGTGACATTTACGATCAACTATTATTGCACTTAATCTTATAGTCTGGCGATAGATTTTTTGTCGATGGGATAACCACGTAGTACCGTTTTAATTTACCACTAGAAAAGAAAAGCTAACTGGCGAGTTATAAAAAAGCTATTGGCGAGATTTGTACCCGGCTAACATAAAAGTACTAAGAATTCTTTGCGATCATGGAAACATTTATGTAGTTTTATTCGAAAAAATAACTTTGATTCTTTAATCAAAATAGAAACCTTTCTTATGAAAAGCGAAGGATTGTAATTGTTTGTGGCAATTACATTACTTGGACAATTACAATATAAGTGAAATGATGGCGATAGAGTAATATTTGGCGACTTATCGCCTGTGGCTGGCTAACATTAAAGTACCATAATGACCGCCTGGAATATAAAAAGAGCAAAGGATCCGCCCGGAACTGTTGATAATAGTCACATGACTTAGGCTATTATTATAGAGACTAGCCGCCTTTGGCGACCAGTTTGGACTTCCTTAACCCCCTGACCGCCGAGCAAAAGGGGAAAATTGTAATGTTGTTTTCTCTTTTATTATTTTTAAATGTTAAATATAGATTATTTTCCCAACACGACATAAATTTTCTTATTATGTTTAGTCATATAAGCCTTAAGAGTATTAATCATAACTTATTTTTTTAAACTGGGTTATATCTGTAGAATTACATTAATTTAAAAATTGCTTCTATTGCAGTGAAACCTATAGCTTAGTGAACGGATATATCAGTTCGCGGCGGTGAGACGGTTAAACATATGCTAAACATTGTATAACGTTACTTTTATACATAATTTAATTCACTTCCTCGATCCTTCGCCAAATCCGAGGATTCTGATACAGAAATCCTGAACTCGGCATTTTTATGTTAGCTGGGCGCAGGTGATAAATCGTCAAACATCGTTTCCGTAGTATTTTTTCATAATTCATTTCAAATATAGTACTTTCACTCATGTTACTTAAAATGCATAACTTTAATTTAAAAATGAAATATTTAAAATTTATGACTCTCAATTATTGCTTTAAAAAAAAAAAAAAAAAAAAGTAATAAATAATATCATAAACCATGACATTTAATTTCAACATCAAAGATTTGTTTAAATTTTAAAAATTGTTTATGGCAGTCGCATGATATGGACTATTATAATACTGATGACATGATGTGTACGTTATTTGGCGATAACATTACTTACCAAATTGGCCGCTTGGCATACAAAAAGTAAAGCGGTCTACCCGGAACTGTTGATGACAGTCACATAACTTAGGCTTTTATTATAGAGATTGTTTTCAATTCTAAAAACAGCTCAAAGACTAATATTTCCCAAGGATTAAAAATTTATATACACGTGACTATTAAAAACAGAAAGAAAAACTTTAAATTTACTATTAAATGAGTAAGTGTTGAAAGCAGGAAAATATTGAAAATTATGTCTTGAAAATTGTATTTACACGTGAATAATAAAAGATAAATGAAACTTTAAAATAATAAATAGATTAATATGCGTTTAACCCTTTCAGGGGCAAGGTACATCTATTCGTAAAATGTTGAAATCAGTGAATGGCACCAGAATTTACAAACAAATTTCGAAATACGAAAATGATTTTGTTCACTTGCTTGATCACCCGACCGGAGCACCAACCAAAGAATGGCATAGGATGTAACGCTCCGATGGAAAATCCCCACAACAATCACCGATGCCGGACATCGGAAAGCACCCAAAATAACAAGGAAAAAGGCACATATTCTGACGAACTTACATAGTAAATCGTAAATTTACAAAACAATTGATGTTGCTTTCATCATAATAATAAAAATAAAGAACAATAGTGAAGTGACTTAAATGTATAACAAAAGTTAAGACTATAAATCTTTGTTCAAGATTATGAAGTGTAAATGTTCATTAAAGTTCACTGTTCACTAATGTTCAAATGAGTTCAGTGTTCGAAAGAAAAATGTTCATAAAAGTTTTATATAAGAAAAACTAACCTGAAGAAAGATCACCATAATGTTCAGACATCAAGAGAAAATCACCGCCAACAAAAATGTCAGACAAAGGACAGTTACTATAAAAGGCATAATGTTGAGCCTTTGATGTAGTGTCAGAAAGCCACGTAATGTCAGTAGCGAACCACTGATGAGTATTAACAGTATGATAGAAGTAAATAGTTACAAGTGTAAAAATTATCAAAATTTATACCCAATAAATGAGTATTCCCTATTAAGTGCGTTGTACATAGCACACAGTTTTCTATAGTTTGAACTGGTGATGAATGTTCCATCTCAGTGTACAATTCCTGTTGAATTTAAATGTACAAAGCACTAACGGACAATGTCCAAACAAATAATGTTGCATACTTCCTACATCAACACAGTTGCACCTGTTATTTGTGCGTTTTCCTATTTTAAACAGATACTGTGGAAATGCTCCATGTGAAGAAAGAAAATAACCTATCACCTGGGATTCACATAGAAATAAATCGTCAACCTTGTTTAATATCGCATAAGTATCTCTTCCCTTCTCCGTATTTTCGCAAGAAACCTGCCATTGATCATGTAGAAGTGTTTTAAAATGACGCTTTAAAATAGAAGTTTGTGCAGGAATGCGTAGAACTTTATCATACAGATCATTTATAATAACTGATTTTGCCAACAAGTCCGCTCTTTCATTTCCTGATATTCCAACATGCGATTTTATCCAGCCAATATATATGACTTTATTATGTAACAGGCGCAAAGAGTTGAAGATATTAAAAAGCTGACCGTTAGATGGAAATAAGCGCTGAAGAGCGTAAATTGATGACAAGCTGTCAGTATAAAGATGAAATGAATCATGCGGGGAGCCGATGCATCAACTGATAGCCTCGTCTATCGCAGCCAATTCTGCTTGAAAAACAGAGTTATAGTCATGTAATTTTAATCTCATGTCTAGCATAAAAGAATCCCTATACCAAACCGTAAATGCAGCTCCTACACTGTTCATCATTCGAGAACCATCAGTATACAATATCGGATGATTCACCACTGGTACTGTATCAACCACTGGCTTAACAAATTTTATATTTAAGTTTTCAAAAAAGTAAGGATAATTATATGTCCTCAGTTTATTCATAAAATCTTCACCTTTAAAACACATATATTGTCAATCAAGACTGTACCATTTCCATAAATGATATTATAACGCTTAGAAGACAAATTCAGTTTTATGTCAAGTGGTGGAGCACCCACTAAAACACCCAATGCGTCATTAGAAATCGTACGATATGCCTTTAAGACAGATAGCAGACATGGACGTTGACATGAGAGTAATCTTGTTATTCCATGTTGATTTAAGTCAGGCATCCAGATCTCATGCCCATATGAAATACGTTTCTTCAAGACGGTATTGCACCATATTTTAAGATAAATAGAAGGAAGACCTCTATCACGGATTCTTGTTTGGCGCATTTTACACGTGATATCTTTAAGCCTAGTTCGAATCATATCTAGGTGATCCATCCAGCGAAAATTGCTGTCAAGTAGAAATCCCAAATAAAGAATATTGTGATACTTTTGTCATTATGTTTAAAAATTGGTCTTCTTTTACTAACAGTGTGGCTCCCAAACAGCATTGCGGCTGACTTCTCTGCACTAATTTGCAAATGATGTATAGAACAGATATCCGAAAAGTGATGAACACTAGTATTCATTTTATGTTCTAGCGCAGAGCGTATCTGCGCCCTCTATAATAACGCTATCATCAGCATAAGAAATAATCAATAATCCTCTCTGCTTCCAACTCTTTAAAATCCTGTCAGCAACTAGTGTCCAGATAAACGGCCCAAGACATGACCCTTGCGGGCAGCCGCGGAATACATGAAACCATGTTAATCCATGCGTATATTTAAAACAAATAAGTCTATGACTCATGTAAGTTTTAAGTGTAGACTTCATGTAATCAAAAATAGGTAAGATATTTATGATATCGGCTACAATACGCCAATCCAAAACGTCGAAGACACCACTGATATAAAAAGAAATCATTGCACAGTATTTATATACTGATAGTGTTTCTCCAATGATATTCTTTAACGCAGAAAGTGCTGTCAAGGTACTCCGTCCCTCACGAAAGTCATGTTGTCCATCATCAAGATAATTAGAAGGCTCCAGCATTGTAATAACTCGAAGTTTTAAAAGTCTTTCATATAACTTACCCATCATAGGGAGTAATAGGTCGATACGAATTAATTTTTTCAGCTGTCCTATTACGTTTTCGAAAAAAGATAATCATTCCTCCTTTCCAACATTTTGGGAAATGACCAAGTGAAAAACAAGTATTAAATAGCATCAACATAAGAGTTGTAAATCTGTTACACAAATTTTTAATAATTATTCCATCAATATCGTCCGGTCCTGGAGCTTTATTTATGTCCTGAAGGCGCAGTACATGAAAGAGTTCTTTTTCTTTAAATGGAATAAAATCAGGTGATGGGGAATAATTGAATGAGTTAATGTACTCATAAGGGACATAAGGTCGATAATCCACGTCAAAATGACCAGACATAAGTCTATGTGCTACGCTATCATATGTGTCAAACACAGAAGATTCTTCTAATGTAGTAAAGATCATGTCGTTATGTTTCAGGTTTTTACCTGAGACATGTCTGTTTAGAGACCCATATACATTATCAGTGCGTTCACAGATTGACAGCCAACCCTGTCGTTTTGCACGACGTAAATTATTTTTATATTGTCTTCTAGCAGTAAGATATTTATCCTTGTAATCTTCTCTATTCAAATTCTTCCTATAACGCTTATACAAGGGGTTAACTTTGTTTCTTTCAACACTAAGAATTTCTGTATACCATTTTGCCGTAGGTTTATATGATAATGAACCTCTTTTAAAACAAGCACTCATAATCTCATGCAAAAGGTCATAAAAATTAGCCGTCCAATCTTCTAGTGCATCAGGGCTAAAAACTCTACGTAAAGTGTTCATCAGCTGAGGAAGATACTCCAAGAATCTTTTGTTGAAATTATATAAACTCTTGTTTTTTGTTTTATATCTTGTGTAGGTATTAAATGAAGGATCAAGAACAAGGTGAAACCTGATGTAACGATGATCGCTGTATGAAAAGACACTATCATCTACAGACCAGCCATCCAAAACCTGTACAATTTCGTTACCACCCAGCGTAAGATCTGGACGGCCCTTTCGGTCGACTTGAACGTAACTATGAGGTGCCTCTTGGTCATTTAGAATAAATAGGCTGTGAGACATTAGTAACTCCAAAAGAGGCTCAGCCCTATCACTGTCGGAAGTATATCCCATCATCTTAAGCGGGACGTTGAAGTCTCCTCCAATCACATGCCTGGAAAAATCTGGATAAAAGTCAGTGCATGGGTCCATGTCATCTTGAAAATTTCCAGAAGGTGGTGAGTACACTGAACCAATAATAATGAAACCTTTTGCTGTTTGCAAGTTTACAAAAATACTATTACTCGACTCAAAACTTTTCACACATGCATGTCCTGACAAAGTTGAAATAATAGCTGCAGTACCACCGAAAGAAATAAAATAAACCCAGTCAGGAGGAAGACCAACAAAACAACCGTTAACGAAATATGGATCTTGACAAAGTACAAAATGTACGTTAAAAGAAAATGCGTATTTAATAAGAGCATCAGTGGCGTCCGCACAGTGATGAAGATTTATCTGGATGAAATTTAATCCGTATTCATCAGCCGAAGAGCCCGAGACAACTATCACAATCGTTTGGCTAAAAGTCCATCCCTGTAAGCCTTAAAAGACGGACAGTTTGGGCTATCGGCACGGTGGGAATAATCAATTTCATCATCCTGAAAGAAGCAATTACTGTAAGTAACTGTGTCCACGGTGCAATCCTTTATGTTGTGCTTTGCTGCCCATTTTACACATTTTAGATCCCCAGCACATCTATTTGCAACATAACCAAAAGCTTGACATTTGTAGCACCGCACGATTGGTATATACTCAACCATGCGGTACATCTCCATGTCTATACAAATCCTACGACGTGCCAAAAGATAATCAAAACATTCCTTATCCATGTCCAATAGCCAGTTATGTCTGTCCGCTCTAGTCACAATCCTCCTAACAACCTCAAAAATATCTCCAGGAGCCTCAATAGTCCTATCTGAATTTTTTGCATCCACACTCAATCCCTCCAAGGCACATCTGACCGATCTCACAACCTCCTTTTCATCAACAACAGAATCAACACCCACAATCAATAATATTTCTCTTTTCCTACGCGGAGTCTCCACTTTTATTTTGTCCTTCATTTCCGATTCAACAAGTAAATTCTTCAATTTTTCGCTATCACTCTTTGACTTAACCTTTAAAATCAATTGTCCAGCCTTTGTAACCACAACATTTCTCGGAGTCGGGATATCTGCAATTCCTCGCCACATATTCTTTACTTCTTTTTTAACATTGTCTATGGAATCATCTCCAGAGGACGTAATGATAACTGAGTAGTCAGAGTCTTGCCTGTGCCTAGTTTTAACAGCGTCAGCTTTGTTATGAGAGCCATCCAAAACCTCCCTAACAGTAGAGAAACGTTGGGCAAGGGCCTCATAGGCCTTGTTGTCAGTGACCATTGTTTTTATCTTCACCTCATTGGCAACACAGTCTCTGTGAGCCTTAACCAATCTTTCAGAAATGTAGTCGAAACAGTGTCTGACAGTTGTCATAATATTTTCAGTCACTTTCCCACCTTTGTTCCGCTGATTCTCCAAAGTCTCATAAAGAAATGATTGAACTTTTCTAATAGAGGTTGGAAACTCCAATTCCTCTATTTCCTGCAGTAAATTCTCCAGCTTCCCCATTACCAATGAACAATTACAAAGACAAAACTACCACAGAATGACGTAGAAGGACAAGCAGCCGGTCACAAACGGAACAAACTCTCAGTGTATATATATATATATAGCCACCCAGCTGGATCGACAAAAAGACAAATGAACCAATGTGAAGCAAAACTACTAAAACTGGAAAAAAACCCAAATTGCCAACCGCCAAATACACAGAACATGTGATAAAAATAACCAAATAATCTACAAATCTCAAAACGTACCATAGAAACCACACACAAACCAAACCAAGTGCAGATTAAATTAACAAAATAAATGTAAAGCATTTAGACAAGGCTAGCTCCATAATACAAAATCTCCAACACACTACAGAACTCAAAGCGTAACTCAGCAACAATATATAATCTAAAACAAGTACAGATTAAATTTAAGGCATTTAGACAAGGCTCACTCCATATACCAAATCACCAACACACAACAGAACTTAATGCGTAACCCAGCAACAAATAAAATCGATATCAAGTACAGATTAAAATAACAAAGTTAATTGAAAGTATTTAAATAAGGCTAACTCCATAACACAAAATCTCCAACACAATACAAAATATTAGTCCGACAGTAGCATGACACAGCTCAACTCTACAATGAAGCAAGAGGCAATCAAAACAAACGCAGCGAAAAACGCTTACCGGACAAAAAAAGCCAAAATAAACCGCTAATTAATCAGGAACTAATAAAGAAAATACAAGCTAATTGAAAGCCGAAGGTAATAAACTTTGAAAATAATTAAAAATAAACGTAAATAACAGAAGTATAAATGAAATAGCAAACTAACTGATGCCGCGAGCACTAAATTAGGCCTCGGCAATGAACAAAAATTTACGAAGTCATAAGAAATAAGTTTAAAGTAGGCAAATTACAGAAAAATCATATAGAAATGAACAATAATTGATAGGAAATAAACATGCATGTGCTACTAAGTCAAAAAATGAATAATTACCAGTTAAATAGAAAACTTTGGCGGAGCTGCAAAAAATGCATCAAACTCAATCGAAAACCGCAGGAAAGTTTTAATCATTGTTCACTTGCTTAATAAAAGGAAAATTTTCATTCCAATATTCTGGTGCCAATGTGGCATTTAAAAATTAAAATTAAGTGGTCCAAAAATGAACTACCGCCCTTGAAGGGGTTAAAGCAGTAAATTGTATTATGTACATTGTTTTATAACGCTGTTAAAAAATACTGGGAGACAAAGACACTGTTTACTTAATTCATTTTATTTTAGCTTCCTTTCAAATGTTTAACTGGTCTTCTTTAATCAAACACGGAAACAACCATTAGATGTCTTAACAGCAACTGATTTGGCCTTAAATTTTCACAATCACAGGGAATTGAATGGAAACCCGTTTACAGGGAGATCGCTATAAGGTTTTTTCATTATAATAGAATCTTCTCGAATCTTTTTAATACCGATCAAATGAGCGTTCTTTTAGGTTCTGTGGTGTCTGAACGTGGGTTGGCGAGCGTAGCTTGCAGGGGCAGAGCTCCCTAGTTTAGAAATAAAGTCTGATGCATAAATACGAGGGTGCATCAATAATTTTTTGCCCTTACATAGAAATAATTGAGTAAAATTTATGAAATTGCTACATCGTATTAGTCCTTTTCTATATAGTTATCGTGCACAGTAACACATTTCTGCAAACAGTATTTCAAAAAGAGGTGGCAGGATTTATTCCAGGAGACGTGATAAAAGACCAAAGGCGGGGGGGGGGGAGGATTCTAACTGTTGGCGACCCCCCACATACGACGTATTGTTGGAAAGAACTGTGACCGCTTATTTATGTTATACACATCCTGAGCCCCTACCCACAACTTGCCCTCCGGAGGGGGCTCTTTTCGAAATTTTGCGGACACCATTCATGCCCCTCAGGGAGCAAATTTGGGGGGGAGGGGCTCGGTGGTTACATAACATGAATAAGTGGTCGCCGTCCTTTCCAACAATATGCCTCATGTGGCGGTCGGCAAAAGTTAGAAAAATGTCCTCTTTGGGTCTACTACCTCTTGGAATGCATCCTCCCCCCTCTTTTTGAAATACCTTTTGCAAAAATGTATTACTGTGCACGGTGACTATATAGAAAAAGACTAATACGATGTAGAAATTTCATAAATTTTACTCAATTATTTCTATGTGCTTGCACCACCCTCGTATTCTAATTGTATCTTTTAGCTGAAGATTTGCTTAGTAATGTAGAAATAAATTTTCAATCTTTCAAACGAATTAAATACCCCAAGAAATAATTAATAAATTATTGAAGAAATAATATTTAAACCAGCTTTTTAAAAATTATTTAATGTGATATACATTATGCTTCTTTTAATAGTAAACTATGTTTATATTATAAGCGTTTTTATGTAAAAAAGCAGAACCTAAAGGCATTCAAACTAACATATATGTTTTACAATTACTATCCCAGATTTATTGTTCTGCATTTAGAATCGGTACTTTGCATGACTTTTTTTTCGTTTTCTCCTGCATACCGTATGTGTGCTATTACTTCACTGATGACAATACAAAACGTGATGCATTATTTGATCCACTTCCTTCTGATAACAGATCTATTTTTATGTAAGACAAACACAAAGATAAAATAGGAGAAAATGAATTAAAAGGACGTTGATTCTCTTTCTTATCGGACTTCGAAGATACTCCTTGTGAATTCATTTTAAAAGATATGCCGTGTTTTCAGTTGCTGTATGGAATTCAATTTCACAAGAAACGAAACTATTTACAAAGCTTTGAAATATATTTAAAGATAGATTTCTATGGAAAGAAAAAATATGTTGTACGACTAAAATAAATGCATTCTAGATTTCAAATTCTATTTTTTGTGTTATTGTAGGACTTAGATATAACGTTTCATGCACAAATATATTCTTTGCATGTTTCTATAGCTGTATTCCTTAATGTAAAATATCAAACGTTATACTATAACCCTATACTATTCTTATTCTTTACACAATAATGTACTTTAAACCTTTACGTAACTTTATTAATAATTTTTCTTTAGAAAACATTTTTTTTGTATTTTGACATCTGTTTAGCTATGACAGAACTATTTCATTACTATGTATTTGGAATTCGTTTTGCCTTTAAATGTTAATTTGTCGATTTTTTTTTCCAAATGTTAAAAAAAATATTCATGACATTATACAAGGCTTTTCTAACCTCTCTTATTCAAAATTAACTCTACCGAAAAAAAGTTATTGTTGCATCTCAGAAAATAATAAAAAGCTTCATGTCCGTTGTGAAATATTTTCTTATCATGCGATTTATTGTGTCTGTGATAATTTAAACAGATTAAGTAAAAATTTAAAATATTACAATATTTTTTGTGTATAATTTTATGTAATTGTGATATTAAACTTATCTTAAAATATTTTTTTCGATTAATAAATATTGGATTATAGGAGATTTCATTTTTAATACAATATATATTTCGAAATGGAAGAGAAATGTTTATTTTAATTTAACTTCTTCAGGCACAATGTTATTCAGAAAGTTTTCAGCACAAGGAGTATTTTAACATACATAAGACAAATAAAAACATGGCTTTACATATACAAAAATTTCAACATAGGACTAATTCATGATTTGCAAATAATATAAAATATAATTCCCAGCTTAATGCATAATAATAATTCTAAAGTATCGTCAAAGTACTTAATTACTATACTAAAATTAGCAGGTAAATTGTTCAATATAATCTAGGTATTAGGAAGATTATAAATATTTTAAGCTCCTTTCCAAATTAATATCATCGTTACATGCATAATGCAGTCATTTCGAAATAAACTAGAGTAGAGCATTTTATTCTAAACACATTGATGTGCATACTAAAAAAATGGTAATTAAAACTGTAGAGACAAATTTATAATTATTATAAAAGTATAGTTAAAACGGTAGAAAATTTCATAAATATTTCAGTTAAGAATTTGTTTATATTATTATTATATTTTTAGTATATATTAGGAAAATTACTGTTTTTAAATTTTCATTTTTTTTTTAATCCATTCTTTCTTCTATTCTGAGAATGTTGCAAATATATGGGACAATATTTTTCTTTAATATTCCTCTTTAAAGAATACAGGAGGTTTTCATGTCGAAAGGCATGTTACTTTCCAATTTCTAATTTACTCAGCGACTTCAGGAATACCATTACTAGGAATAACATTTCGAGGAATTACGAGGAATACCATTTCTTCTAACCTTCCCAAATTTTATTACCACAATTACAGTGCAATAACTACCGTTTTGTTTATTCGCAATATTTTTGCATTCAACAAAGCAAATACAGGGTTGTTCAGAACTATATGCCAAAAATGTAAAGACAGGTAGAAGGGACCTAAACCAGCAGATTTCGTATAAGAATGTGGTAGCGGAAATGCAGCAATAAGGCATTAGTGGGAGCTGTTGAATGCGGCGGATGAATGCTCTTAGTTGGCTTTAATCATCCGTTGCCGCACGGATTTCGAGCTTTCGCAAGGAAAGGAATTTGCTGCTCAAAGAATTTAGATTGGAAGATTCCAGGTTAGGATTCTGACGGATCCCGGAACATTTGAGCGTCTCCATTAGGAGTTGTGCGCAAGTGGATCGTTTTATGCTTCCAGACATGATAAGGTCACTGCAAGATATCGATGAATTCCTGCAGTGGAAGAAGCAGTATTATGCACATTAGAGGATAGTCCTTCGACAACCTCAAAAACTGTTGGAAGTGCGTTTGATGTGAACCATTTCCTTCCTTATCCCCATACACAAATGCATGTCGGCAAGCTCCGCATTGGTGCATGTTGCTCGAAATCCATGAGGGAATGTCGTTTCAGGCTAGCGAAGCTCTTTCATCCACCGAAGTTAACAGTGCCCTCTACTGCCTCGACGCTGCATTTCTGCACCCACATTTCTATACAAAATCGGTTTATTTAGGTCCCCTGTACTTGTCTTTACCTTTTTGACATATAGTTCTGAACCACCCTGTATATATATATATATATATATTCTAAAACACTGGTATTAAAAAACCCGGGGAAGGAGCAAATCATGCATATATATATATATATATATATATATATATATATGAGAGTATTTGTGTGTGTGTGTGTGTATAATACATAAAAAATTATATAAAGGCGAAATGGATTCACTGAAAGCTTCAAGAACAAAAATGTCGATGAAAATATTGTGTAATAAATAACAAAATTGTAAACTTTCATGAATATTTAAATGAAATAATATACGTAAAATATACGAATGCCAACTCATCAGCGTTTATATTTTAACAGTAACAAACAACAATAATCTGCTAGATAAAAGAAATTAAATTTATCAACAAGACTTCTATCTATTTAAGAACAAATTACTTGAAATTAAAAGACTGATAGCTTCGCTTTGAAGCCAGGAAAGAAGATGCTAACATTTATACTAGTTAAATGTTTCGAAAAATAGTAACACATCAAACTACAAAAAAAATTGCCCCCACTCGACATCCATCGTAAGCTCGTCACATATATCCACGAACGCGTTTTAAGTAATATAGAATGTTTTTTTTTTTTTTTTTTTTTTTTTTTTTTTTCCAAAATCTCGTTTAGTACATGCCGAGATAAAAATTTATCATTGGTATATCTCTATCTATAGCTATCCACCTACCTGTTTCTGTCTCTTTCTCTCTGTCTCTGTATATATATATATATATATATATATATATATATGTATCTATATATACAGCAATAAATTAATGAACTAAAATGAAATTAATGAACAAAAATTTCCAAATACACTTTGGTGTAAAATAGATTATTCATTGCAAAATAAATAAACAAATCAGTCAATTAAAGTAATTTCTAACAGAAAGAATTTCTTTCATAGAGTTATTTCCGCTATACATTTTTTTTCTTTTATATCGCATAAAATATACATTAGGGTGGTCACAAGCAACGTGGAAAAAAATTGCATTTTTTGTGGGGGGACCCATCTAAAAGTTGTAAATTAGATAGAAAATGTGTTTGGCTCAATTGAATAACATTAACCCGTGCCTCATCGAGGTAGAATTCTTGAAAATTTGTAATTTTTGGCGAAAAATTGTAGTTTTTCTATATTTAAGTGCAAACTATTTGTCTTTGAAACCTGATTCTTGTTTTATTTCATAGAACTGTTGTTGCCTTGAACTTTTACTCTCATCAAAACTTATATTTAACAAACATTTATAATTTTTCAGCTCAGCTCGTGAACCATAACCTCAAACTTCGAATTTTTGAAAAACCAGTGAAAAATGACAAATTAATAATTTCATTACTTTTGATAATTTTTTATATTATTTGAATTAATAGGCAAAAATAATTGAAAAATTTTTGTAACTTTAAAAATGTTTCACTAATTATAATTAATTATTAGTTATCTAGTTCTGTGTCTTGAAAGAAAAAGCTTCTCGATTTGTATTGTAGTTGAAGCGCATTTCAAACGAACATCTGGATTTCTCTTTTTATTATAAGTCTGTTTTTGTTACTTGCTATCGTTATCTATTTTCAGAATTAGAGGAAACATTTCGGAAAACCCCCTCCCCCTTTAGGTGTGATGGCAAAAATGTAAGATTTTTTTTAAATTGGCCACATGTCGCATCAAATCTTCGACAGTACACTGCAAATAGAGGCGTCTTAAATTCAGACACTTATGTGACTGAAAAAGTAATTCAGACACTTAAGTGTCTGAATATGAAGTTTCAGACACTACAGATGTCTGAATTTAAGACACATAAGTGTAACACACATAGTGAATTAAGAAACACTGTGATCATGATTTGGATCAACAGAAAAATGTGTCTTAATAGTGATGATACGTCTGAAATCAAGACGTTTAGAAATAAGACACGTAAGTGTCTGAATGTAATACAATTGTATCATATGTATGATGACTTTATATACAATTGTATTGGAATATAAATGTCAGCAGAATTAGAAAATGTTTTCGAATTGTTTAAAAACTTTTAAAATACTTTTCCATCCACTAAATTTGGTATTACTTTATAAAACAAGCAACGTGCTTAGACCATGGGGCGTCTGTCAAAATTGTAATACAGTAAACTTTGTATAAGGCGGAATCTGTGTAAGACGTAAATCTGTCTAACTCGGAAAGATTTTCAAGTCCCTGTGAATCCATTGACATAGAGTAAAATTTGACTAAGGCGGAATATTGTCTACTACAGAAAATTTTCTAGGCCCCGTTCGATTCCTATTTAGACAGAGTTTACCGTAGATCGTTTACTAAGTTTTAGAAATAAGTTACTTTTAATGCAATAAATTAACGAATTGTCTTGAACAAAATATAAAGTTCTCGAAATAATTATATTAATATAATGGACCAGCTATCCCCCCCCCCCCCCACACACACACACACATCTAATAATGGCTTATCGTAGGTTTTCGTGCACCAGAAGCAATTCAAAATACTGCGATCCTATCGTAGTGGCTATTATAGTTTCATGCTATAATTTTTATGCAACAATTCTCTGGCCGCCTTAAAAAAATTTTGGGGCAAATCTCCTTGCTATGCCAATGTCTCTTAAAATAAATCTTTTGTCATATTTACACATTACTGTTTTATAATTAGATAAAAACAAAAGTATGGCATGAAAAGTACGAAATTGTGTTGTGAATATGAGTCTATAATTATTTAAATATGAAAAATCAATACAAAAATAATTATAAAGCGTATTATAGATTTATAATTACATGTCATTCAATAAGAACAAGAAAACAGTCTCATACGTGTTCATTTTTTACTACTGCTGGTTTCGCAAGCTACGGCTTTTTTTAACGGCCTGACGAAGGGAATCGCTGTATTAAAATTATTTCTGGATTTGCTAAGTGTAAAACAAAAATTTGAAATGTAGCAATTGATTATTAATGCATTAAAATTTGATAAATTATTTGAAAGTGTGACGACAAAATATTTATTTAATGCCTTCGTCTGAACATATCATAACTGTAATAATTATATCTTATAATAGATAATTGAACGCATTAATATATATATATATATATATATATATAAAAGAAGAAAAAAAACTGATTATATTAGTTATTCGTACATCATTTCATTTTCCGCTGATAAAAAATCTAATGATTTGAACTGAACTCCATTTTCTCTTATAGCATAAGCATACTGCAAAGCAGGTCCGATTCTGAGTTCCCAGTGGATGATTGTGTCACTAACGGAAAGAAAAAGAAATGCTGAGATGGTAATTTTCTTTTGTGCAGATGTATGTAATGTAAGTCTATGTTGGCCCATTAATATTTCAAGTGACGATGATTTTCAATCCTGAATTCTTTCGTTTAGTTGTGCAGTACTTGACAGAAATATTTTCATCTACAAGATGGAAACACTAGGTATTTGGATATTACGTTCTTATTAAAGAAATGCTTAGTTATTATTAACTGTGTGTTCGCAAATAGGCGTATGAAAAAAAATCGATTATAAATTCAGAAATGCATGCGGATTTTTCAAACTCGCATTAGTAAGATTTTTTATTATATATGCTTTTCATTAGCACATTAAAAAAAAACATAGTGTCAAGAGAGAAGAATGCAGTGTCAAGAAAATTTTTATAATATACGTACAACTTTTTTTTTAATAGCGCTTTAGTGCTACTTCGTGAAATACTTTATTTTATATCATGTATTTATGAAAATGGATTACACTCTGAAAGGTAAGAAAGAACCCGTTTGTATTATTATGTAAACTCTATTTCAAACAGAAATTTTATAGGAAAATAGTGACTTTTATTAGCTAAGACATGTTGTGCTATTTATAATTTAAATTATTTTTATTTTAATAATTTGCATATTTCGGTCTTTTTTATATCCAATAAATATGTTTTGGTTTAAAAGGTTTTTGTGTTCATTTATGTGTTTTCAATAAATGCATATCATTTCCAAAATAATTAATTTGTTGGCTATTTCTTTAGATCTCTATTTTATAAATAAATATTTTGTAGTCCAGAAGAAATTTTCCCTGCTTGTTATTAAAAAAAACCCCCAATATTAATTCATTTTTTAATGATTGCTAAATATCTTAATCAAATTGCAATTAATCTAATTTCAAATGATATTTCGTTATTAAGTTCTTTGCTTTCAATTTTCAGTACTTTATATTTATGATATAATTTTACATATTAATTTTCATTTTTTGCACCAATGACAAAAGTATCGTTTAATTTAATTCTCTTTCAGAGTATATTTTGAAAGCAAATTTTTTAATACTATCAAATTTAAACTTATATATGGTAAATGCTATGATAATGTTTGCTTTATATGATGGATATAGAACATGACAGGAAATCTTGAAAGCACTAGAGTGAAGTTATTGTAAATATCTGAATATTTTACAAATACTTTTTAGTTTTCTCAATGGAAAATAAATCCTACCTATATCGCATTAATTTTTTTATATATATCATCATACTGAAAGCTTACTTAAATGATGCAAAATCTGCTTTGATTTTCTGTGTTCCATCTCAATAACATATTTTTCAAGCCACAGAGTCATCTTGAAAATATACTTTAAACAAGGAATAGAAATCGTTATAATTAATCCAAGCTGTGCTAAAAAACATCGTAATTATTCCAAGCTGTGCTGAAAAATTATTTTAAAAAAACAAGTTGAATAAAATCCTATTAAAAAAAATGTGCTGATATTTAATATTTTGGGAACGTAATGCGATTTTAAAATATAAATATTCTTATAATTATGTTTGATCTGCACATATATTTTTATATTTATCATTTGTTTTTGTTAATTTCTAGTTAAGTAAGTTATTTTTACCGCCATGTTAACAGAAAGAAAATGTTTTTGACTTCAATCTCAAGTCACTTTTTATGTATCTAATATCGGTGGAGGGGGTGTACATGGGGGGAGACACATGAAAAAAAATAATCTGATTTGGGGGGGGGGCGGATTTTTAGGTTTTTTTGTTTTGTATTTGATAATGTAGCATCTCAACGCACGTTATCTTCGTTGCATTTAAATTTCGTATGTTTTTATGACCAAAAATAAATAAATAAAATAATAAAATAAACTTACATTGAGATGCTACAAGGTTAACCGTTTCTATCATCGCGTTGCAGATCTGCAACATACCCAAAAGTCATTGTTACTTACACAGATTGTTCATATTTCCCAATTCATTAAATTGACTACAGAATTTTCAACAGACGGAGATAATGAGTTAGTGTTTTATATCGAGGTTTTTCTTTATCATTTGAGCAGTTTCACATCGATATTACTGAAGTTAATTTCGAAAATTTTGTCAAAAAAAAAAAAAAAAAAAAAACTTAAGACTACCGAACATGGATTTATTTTAAACGCATGCTACAAGCTTTTTGTATGCTTAAAAAAAAAGTATGTCTGGAGGGGTTTTTTTTTTTTTGTCAATACTTTACAATTTTGTATTAGAAAATGAACAATATTTACGAAAAGTATGTAATTTTCTGTTTATTGTAGATGTGAGTGTTAAAAATGTACTTTCAGCCAATATTTATTTCAGTTTTATGTTCGAATTTTTTTATTTTTTCACATGCTTAAAATGATACATTCTAACATCTGAGTCAATATTTTTAAAATCGGATTTGTTGAATCAAAAATGTTTAAAAGGCGTTAAGTTGTAATTAATTAATTAGTAGTATACATGTATGTGTGTTTAGATTCATGTGATTAAGGTAATTTTAGAAAACATTGGTCAGTTGCTGGACATAGAATTAATTTGCAGCACATTTTCTGTTTTCTCAGAAAAAGTTAAACATATTCTACGCTAAATATATAACAAATTTACACCTTTTAATAATAAACTTATTTCAATTGCTAAAAGGCGTAAATTAAAACTTTAAAACCAGTAAAACACGTTTATTTCGACTGTTTACATGTTTCGACTCTGGATGTAAAAAATAAATCATGAAAATTAATAATACGAAGAAACTAATTAAAAAAAATGAAATAGGATTTTAAGTCTAATTTTTATGTTTGTGTTTGATAATGTAGCACCTCAACACACGTTATCTTTGTTGCATTTAAATTTTGTCTTTATATGATTTTTCAAAAAAATGTATAAATACACATTGTGATGCTACAAATTAAATAGAGTAACTTATCAAGTACTAATTAATTGGTTAGTTTGCATGTATGGATATTTAGATTCATGTGATTCAAAGTAATTTTGCAGAATATTATTGATTAATGTCAACCGCTGGACCTAGAATTTAATTAGAGCATCATTGCTACTCTGTCACAAAAACCTTATTATTTATTTATAATGTGCATAAAAATGCATATATAGCAAAACAACTGAATAGCGAACACTTTGGGAGCACGTAATTAGTCCGCTATTTGCTGGTATCCGCTATATATAGAGTTAACTGGTTCTATGATTTTTTCTTCATTGTTTTGCTTTTTACTCTACACTGTTTAAAAATGCCGTACAAGAGGGGAGACCGGGGATGGTTGGCTACAGGGGTAAGTAGGCGCAGTGCTCATAAATCTCCTGTTTCTGGATAGTTTACACAACAAGTCACAGAGTACCTTTCTTATTGCTTTTTACAATCCTCATTGCAGTTTTGCAGCGTTACCTACGTGCAGTGGACATTTATTACGATTTTTCTGTTTTTTTGCACTCATAAGTAATTTTTTGTTGCTTCATTCTTTTTCTAATTTCTAATACTTATCTTAATAATTGCGATTTAACTTGTGCAGTTTTTCTTAGTGTATGGTTAACTCTACCTACCCCATATGTGATTTACTTGGATCATTTATGCTTAGAGGATTACGCGTCCCTTTTGTGAAGAAATTTATTATGGGGCTAGTAGTCGCATTGAACACGGGACAAGTTGCTTCGGTGTTTGATGTGTGCTGGTAGCTTGAAAAATAGCAAACAACGAGAAAAGTGGTTGCAATGCAAGATTTTGGGCACACGAGGTTTGCCCAAACGGAGACACTCAATTTTTTATTTGTGACAACTGTAACTCTGGTGATGATGTAGAGTAGGATAGAAGTTACTCAATGTTAATGTTTGATTCATTATTTTTATGTCAATATAATTTACATTGTACGGCTATAACGCCTTTGTTTAAACTTACTGGTAATAATGAATTTGATTTCGCTTAACTGCATGTCTTATTTGAGCTTCATTTAAGTTTTTATAAAGCGTGTGCGAACTTATCCCTTAGGTATAGGCGACTTTCCCCGTGACGGGGTAGGTTGGCGCACGATTTTCTTTTTACTTTAGGCTTCCGCTAAACATAAACTACAAAAGCTACAAACTCAAAATCCGGGTATTTATAGCCCAATGCCTATTCTTTAAAAGTACAGTTAAAGTTTCATAAAAAAACGTAAACAAAAAATTAATAAATAACTAAAAACTGCGCCTACTAGCCCCGGTGTCCCCTATATAAATAGACTAATTAGCAAATTTTAATATATTTGGAGACTTTTCCAAAATTCTTTTCTTTTAATTTCTTTTCCTTTTCTCACTTAAAAAAAAAGGAGTTCATAACACCAGCCTTTTTTTTTTTTTATGTAAATATTTGTATGACAAATTTAAAACATTTTGAGAAAGAAAAAAATTTAATTCATTATTAATACTATTGTTATTGAATTATTTTATTTAAACGTTAAAATATTTCAAAGCACACTTCAAGGAAATAAACTTGTACTTTCTATTGAGAAAATGAACAGAATAGTACAAGATGTTTACTTTATATCAATTTTTTTTTGGTTTCTTTCTAAATGTATTTAACAATATACCAATCATGTGGATAAGAAATGACTTTTGCGACTGCCACTGCTTGTGTGATCGCAAAGACCGTGGGGGAGCAGAAATGAAGGATATTCATAATTATGGATTTATGTTTCCAGCTATATTTACTATATTATTTATCGTTTAAAAAGTGTCAAATAGACATGCTGCCCATCCAGAATCCTGTTCATCTTAGACGCCGATTTGCGATTGTTAAATGTGTCAGTATTTCTTAGTAATGATAAATAGTATAATAATAAAAACGAATGGAGATAAAAAAAAAAAAAAAGGAATATATACTCATTATACTCTTTTTTTTTTTTTTTTTTTTTTTTTTTTTTTTTTTTTTTTTTTAATGTTGGGATCTCATATACAGCAAATTTTTGAAATTTAGTGTTAGATTTTATTTAAGGCTCTGCTTACTTAACTGCTCTGCTCAACAAGCGCAAAATGTTTTGACACATTTACAAATTAATTTTTAAGGGAAAGATATATTCAGGAAAGATATAAAACTCGAAACCCTGGACATGGAAACGATTTGGGATTGAAGTGTTTTTTCCATTTTTCGATCAATCAATTACCTTATGATTATAAGCAATTTTGATCACGTGATAAACACGGTTTTCGCCAGCTCTTGAGTGCTCTTTCTTCCTTCGCGCGGAAATTCGGTTCAAAACGCCCACTTTGACATGATTTTCTGAAAGATCTGTTGCGTCTGCAAAAAAATAGAAAAACAGCTCAATTAGATACTTTCTGAACAACACCAGCTAGTTTTATGCATTTTCGAACAAAAAGAAATTAAATCTTATGTCAGAAAGTTGCCCTTTTGGATTTGAGAACACCCTTAACACAGAAATAAAAAAGATTAAACTCCTTCACTGGGACTATCTAATTTAAATGGAAAAAAAATGTAAAACAAAGCAGGGATGGAATTCTTTCTGAAGGAGTGAATCATTTTTTATAAATGGGAATAATTTGTTACAATAAAGCAAAGCTGATTGCAACATGGACAAACTAGGCTGTTTCTATGTGCCTTTAGCCTTACGGGCTCCCAAATTTGGTATGAAATTTCCATAAATCTGATATTTAAAATTTGTTTTGATCTTATACTTATTTTAATAAATATTTAGTAGTTTTAGAACAAGATCAGGATAAGAAAAGGATATATTTATCCAAATATGTATTTGATGGCATCGAATAGGCTTATTTTCTCTTGTAGCAGCATATGAAGTCGGTGAGGGGGGGGGGGGGTAAATACTAGGTCTTTGGAATTAATTTGAAGTTCTCACTGAAAGTAATAAACATTTTTTTATGGTGCAGAGCATATATGATATCACATAAATACATATTTAGATGAATATATGTATATACTACAAGATACTTATTACAATCATCATAAGGTTAAAACTGATTTAAAATATCAGCTTTATGAACATTTCGTACCCAACTTAGGGTACCCTAAAATTGGGGGGGGGGGCAAAGAAGCATCCTAGTTTTCCCACGCTGTGATCAGCTCTGCTTTATGGTAACACATTATGTAAAAAAAAAGGGCAAAAAAAACTTTAAGACATTTTAAAACGTCTGAAAATCGAACACTCCTGTTTCAGATACTTAAGTGTCTGAATTTCAAACGCAAGAAGTGTCTGATAATTTTCAGACATTTTAAAAGGTCTGAAAACTGAACACTACGTTTCAGACACTTAACTATCTGAATTTCAGACATTTCAGTTTAAAGTGTAAGTTACCAAGTAATTGTAAAGTTTTACGTATTTTATTTTTATAGTATTCGCTAAGTGAAACTGAACGCCAGAGAAGCTGCTAGACTTACGATACATCCACAAATTAACCACAGACTTTAATTTAAGTAGAAGTGCAATACGTCTCCGCAAATAACTGTTTCGTAAGCAAAGAACTGAGCTAAAAAAACTAGATTTTAAAATTCCGATTTAGTGAGAGCTGTTGTTCACTGGGTTGGAAAACTGCTTCCTCATTTTTGAATAAAGAAAATGTAGAGTGGATAGTAGTTTTAATTAGTTGTGGAGATGAAGAACTGTTACTACGAGTTTCTCAGTTTGAAAATAGTATCGAAATAATTCAGGCGAAAGCTGTATTTTCAGCAGTTGAAGAGTGGGAGGAAGTTGGTAAAATCCAGGAAACATGTTTTGATACCACTGCATTAAACACCGGTCGTCTCACAGGAACTTGCATTTTTCCATAGCAACTGTTAAAGGAAGAAACTTCTGTATTTACCACATTGCCACCATAATTTAGAAATCATCCTAAAAGCTATTTTTGATTGTAAAATGGGCACAATCACTGACTATCAGCCAGATATTTGAAAAGGAAATTTATTTGTGTGGCCTAAATTAAACCAGACTAAGTATAAAAATGCTATTCAAGATTAAATACAAGATATAAATAGTTAATTCAAAGGAAATTTCAAGTTTTTTTACAGAACCTTTAAAATATTAAAAGTCCAGGCATGATTATAAAGAATTTATTCAACTTTGTTTAATTTTTATAAGACGTCCTCCTCCAAAAGACAGTTTGTCAGAGCACCTGGTACTTTTAATCATGTCAGATGGATAGCTATATATTTTCTCATAATATATCGTTTCCGGGATCATATATCGATAACAAATTCAGAAAAAGAAGGTGTTACAGACCTTTGCTAACTTCTAATCAATATTTATGTAAAAGCGTGTTTCAATAGTCCCCCTTCCACTTTGGCCCCCAATCCCAGACTTTCAATTAATAAAATCACTTGTTGATTACAGAAAAATTTATAAATAGGTTGCAGGCAAAGCACTATCGCTAAAATGATAAACCACCTTTGGTATCTTAACTCGGATCAAGTTGCATTTTCATTTTTAGATGATACTTTGGGGGGGGGGGGGGTAGTCAATATAAGCATGGCTGTAAAATTAATGTCATTTGAAGAAGAAATGGTGATAATGACAGAAATGTAAGAGCAAGAAAACGTTTCAACGAAGTGGATTATTTATTGAACAAAGAAGTCGATGTTTTTGTTTAATCTCACACTATATTTTTTTAAAGATTTTATATTAATAAACAATTTTTAAATACTCATCCTAATGTATGGTGTGAAAATAAACCTTATTTTAAAGCAAAACAATAGTGAATGGTTTTAAAATTTTCAGTGGCACAGCTGAAAGGGGAATAAAATTAACCCAAGATTTTAATTCTTGTAACATAAGACGAAAAACAAAAACGGTATATGCTGAAAGTTGTATCAGAATGTAGAAAAACTTTTCAAACAAAAGCAATCTTATCTGAGCCATTTCCCCCTTAACCCTTTCCAGCGCAGTTGTCCCACGTCGAGACCACCTAATTTTAATCACAAACTTACAAATGGCAAGACTATTTTAATAAAATTTTGATTTTACAATGAAAGTTTAACGAAATGTGTTTCCTAATTTCTAAAAAAGTCGTTTTTAAATTCAGGTGTTAGTCAACCATTTCATTATGTTACGAACAGAATTGTTCTGTGCCGGAAAGGGTTAACGTGACAATTGCAAGGGATAATAATTTTGTTTTCTTCATTATGCTTCCTTTCTTGTTACACAACTTTAATAATAAAAGACATTTGAGCATTATATGTTCTATTTTTTACACTTTATTTGCCCCCTCACCCTTTTTTTAATTCTTTCAATTTAAAATTCTATATGTTTTTTTCATTTTCTTTGGAATTTTTTTTAATTAAACAGTTTATTATGTACAAAATGAAAAACAAAAAGCGGAATGCAGATGAAATGGAATGTTACAATTTTTTTCCGTATTTTCATAAAAAGTCAATTTTTAGGATTCGGGTGAAGTCTGGTCCTGAAAAATGCGTATATGTCTAAATTTAAACATTTTTAGAAAAACAAAACGTGTGTGGTTCTTGAAAGCAAATTTTTTTTTTTTTTTTTTTTTTTTTTTTTTTTTTTATATATATATATATATATATATATAAAATGATACCTTAATTGTGTTTTTAGGTTTAATTGTATTAATTTCATAAAGGAAAAACAGCATTTTTTTACGAAAAGTCGCTTTTTTTTTTCAAACTTTAACCTGAGTGAGGCACGGGTTAACATTATCCAAATGAGCTGAAAATTTGCCAATATCATTTTCTAGTCAATTGGCAACTTTTTGAGGGGTCCCCCGGAAAAAATTCGAAAAGTGATTTCTTGTGACCACACTAATATACAAATTTACAGATAAACGTTCTGTATGTAAAAAAAAAAAAAAAAAAAAAAAAAAAAAAAAAAAAAAAAAAACAGTATTTATAGGCTCTAGAGTTGTGCATCATGGCATGCTCTTAAAAACAGTATTTTTAAGTTATAGTCACAATATACATAAACTTACAAAACTATTATGTTTTTATTCAATTTTGTATTAACATATTTTTTAGTTAAAAAAAAAAAACAAAAAAATATTCGTCTAGAAAAAAAAAAAATAATAATAACACAAATTGTATTCTCACCTTAAAAGATATTCCATTATAAATTCATTTACGTATCCGTTTCTTTATTTGGATTTGTGTAATGCCAAGAAATGTGAAAATATAAGATGCTTAATCTGATATTAAAATAAAAATATAGTAAATCTCACACACACACACACACACACAAAAAAAAAAAAAAAAAAAAAAAATACAAGAACAATTTGAATATATCTTTGTTTTGTTCAAGTTTTCGGAGGAAACGTATTCGATTTTATAAAACATCCAACATTTTCTTGAAGGATTTCTTTTTTTAAGATGCCAAGCCAAAAAATATAAAAATGCAAGATGCATAATTTGACCTTAAAATAAAAATATAAGTAATTTCACCATAAAAAAATTACCAGAACAAATTGTGTATATAACTTTGTTTTCTTGCAGTTTTATGAGAAATACTTATTCGAATATACAAAACATCCAAGTCACATTTTTTTAAGACGTCTGGAGTACAGTTTGAATACTTTTTGGACTGATGTCTTTCATGTTATCCATATGTAAAAAAAAAAAAAAAGTTTAACGCCAAAACTAATGTACATAACTACATGAATTTCCATATTTAGTTACAAATTAAGAATATTGGTAATGATGAAAGTTTTTTTTTTATATTTCCCAATAGATGACGCTAATATTGAAAGTTGTTCACAATTTGCTTGATAGCTATATATTAGTATTTATCATATAAAAGTATAACAAACTAAATCAGTTAAATTCATAATATTTGAAACTACGAAAAAAAAAAATTGCTTTGTTCCTTTAAGTTTGCTTTTTTCGTTGGTAGACGCCGTTAATATTTACTTCTTGTACTAAACATTACAATTGTATTTCAACGGTTGTTTGATTGAAATAGACTAAATTTTATTTTTCAAGTTACTAATTAAACATATGCACTTTGGTTTATTGTGCCGTTCGATATGCGACAGGGATTTTTACTATTATTTTCATTTTTTGTTTACACATCACTTATATAATGCAGTAAATAATTACAATTATGTAACTGCACTGATTAACTTATTGTTAAAGAAATTTTGTTCAAAATAATTCCTCAAAAAAAAAAAAAAAAAACTTAGTAATAGTTTTATAAATGTATTCCTTTATAGTGTCATACATTAATCATAAGATTCATCCGTTCTACCAATTTATTAAAGACATTACATAGCATTAAAATATAATAAGATACAGTAATTTAAAATACATAAAAAAAGTGTAGATGTCAAAATATTTAAAAATACATATACTCTAAAACTAACGTAAAATATCCATACAAATGTAAAATGATTTAAAAATATTTTCATTTACCTTACTTACAACATTAACTTAAGATGCCCTGTGTAAGGGAGGTGAAAATACTTTAAAATCATTTTACATTTGTCCGGATAATTTATTAATGTTTTAGAGTATGTGTATTTTTTAACTTTTAAACAACTACACAATTTTTGGTGTATTTTATATTATTGTATCTTAGTATATTTTAATGATATATAACGTCTGTAATAAATTGATAGAAGGTATGAATCTTATAAACTTAATAATTTGTGTTTTTTTATGTTAGTTACATTAGAACGACATCATGATTTGTGCGAATGTCTTATTGGTAATATTGCGCCAAAAGTCATTCAATTTTTCGTTAAAAGATTAAGGCAATTTTGTTTTTTTTTAATTTAGTTTAAACTTTTGTTTAAATTTCGACTTAATTTTTTTAAATATTTTTCATTTTATTGCATTTTGAAGATACATATATCTTTGTTTAACAATAAAATAAATTTTCGTTTGTCACTGAAACAGAGGATGTGATAATACTCTTTTATACCACTTTAAACGTTATTTATGAAAACAGATACAATTTTGCAATAAAGAAGAATGCATGTAAATGGGACAAGATAATAAACACGAAGCAAAATTAAAGACATAGAAATCCAAGAAAATTGGACGGTTTCTTCTGAAATAAATAAATTTCATTTCAAACAAAGCTTAAAGTACAAAGAAATTATTTGGAATCTTGGAGAGAATATTGAAGATCCTGATTTATTAAAGTGATAAGGACAAAAAGGAAAATATTGTATACATTTTGATTATTAAATGTTTCACAAAGCATCTAAACCAACTGGGTACATTTAATATGATCTATATTCACGTAGTTAACGATATTCTGTTAAATACAGAACTCCATGCAATATTTTACTTTCTCACATTTTAATAATATTATTTTATTTCATTGCGAATCCTTAATTATGATAAAAATATCTTTATGTGACGTAAGCAAATGAAATATAATTTAACATACAGAAATATGTTTTAACCACTACTTTTAAATAAAGATTAAATTATTTTATTTATGTTAACGTTCTATGTTGTTCAAAAATTTACTCTAAATCGTCATTGGAAATGTCCTTTCTAAAGGAAGTTTGTTTAAATAAAAATTAATGCATCATGTAGTTTTTTGTAGTATTTTCTATCTGTTTTAAGTATGTAATTTATCGTTTCCTGTTCGACTAAAATTAATTTTATTCAGTTACAATCGTAAAGTAGTCCATTTTCGTTTCATTTCTGGAAGTATATAAAATTTGAATAAATTATTACGTTTTAAATATTATATATATGCACGAAGACTTTCAGAAAAATGCTATTTGTTTCACAAATTTAAAGCATAAAACAATTACTAACTAATATTCTATATAATATAATCTATTCAATATAATGCTAAATTTATATTAAAAAAAAAACATTATTTACAGTAAAAAAAAAAAAAAAAAAAAAAAAAAAAAAATGTAATTTCACAAAGTATTGCAAGTTTGTAAATTCATTTTCCATTAATTAAAATACTTATTAATATGGTTACACAATACTATTATTTTTCTTGCATGAAAGAAATTCCATTATTTTTTTCGTACTGAAGCTTGTGGAACCATTTTTTTTCACACACATCGATGATTCTAGTCCTGGTGATATCGTGGTCCATGAAGCATAAACTTACTTTTTTCTTTCTTTTTCTTTGCTTTTCTTATTTTTCCTGTTTATTCTTTTTTTATTTGTTTGTTTATTTGGAAAAAGAAATATTATCACACAGTGCCACGTGCCAAAAATCTGCCGCATCGCCTGAAAAGAAATCTATGCGATAGCTTTTTAACACATACATCCTGACATTATTCTTATTTAGAGTGGTCATTATTCTACATATGAAAGGATATTTGTTATATACTAATTTAACTGAGGTCTGCAGTTGCGCATAAAATTTGCTTAAGTTAAAAGAGCTACAGCATTAGAGGTCAGCTCAATTTTTTTTATATAAAATAATAATGTTTAATCAAAAACTAAAGTATACTCGAATACACTGCACTGTTAAAAATTTGCAGCACTCTCTCCAGTCATTCGACCGTTTTTTGAAAAAAAACGGTTTCATAACCGTGATTTAACTATAATCTGACCATGAAATGGCCAATAATATGGTCAGAATAGTGTTAAATTACGGTTGTGTAACCGTTTTCGAAAAAAAAAAACGGTCAAATGACTGGACAGAATGCTGCAAATTTTTAACAGTGTGTAGAATGTGAAATTTCTTTGATTACAAATTGGTTATGATAAATGTGTTAATGTAGCTTAAAATGGAAAAAAATTATAACGACAGTGCTTTTTAACGTTAGATAAAAATATCTTGTAACAAATCAATTGATTATTAATAATAAATTAATTGCATGAATAAATTTAATGTCAATTAATTATGGCATCTTTACACATAATGTAATAATATCATTTTCCTGTGATGAAATAAAATTCTATTATTTTTTCCAAGTTTCAGCTTGCAGTTCTATCTTTTTTACACACATAGATGATTCTAATCTGGTGATGCTGCAGTCCATGAAGCATAAACTATTTTTTTCTTACTTTTTACGTTTTTTCGCTTTTTTAATTCTTCTTTTTTGACAAAGAAATACTATCACACATAACCACGTGCCAAAAAGCGAAATAAAAATATGCCGCATCGGCTGAAAAGAAATCTATGCGGCTGCTTTTTTACACTTACATTAAGACCGTAACTTTTTTTGGTTGTTTTAAAGAGAATTATTCTTTATTTTGCATATCAACCGATTTTTTTCTCTTCTTTCTTTGTTTCTGAGATCTGCTGTTCAGTATAAAAACTGTTAACATAAAACTTTTACGGTTATAAAATTTGCTAGACCATATAACAATGTTTTACTGGAAAATAAAAACACCCAACTATAACTGCAGGGCATCATATTTCCTTTAATAAAATTTAAGATTCGATAGATGTGTTAAACAGTTTCTGAATAACTAAAAATGTAGCATTATTAAATTAAAAATACTATGTTTTTTGTGTTTTTAATATTTGATCAAAAAAAAGACTTTTTTTGTAACAGATTATTGCATCTTAATATATGTATTAAATAAAGTAAATTTAATACATATATTTCATTTAAGAATGGGAAAAATAATATTTAATTTGGTTAATTAAATTTGTAAGTAATTTTATTTACTTTCATTCAAAGTTATTTTCTAAACATAATTCTGTTATACAATTTTTTCCAATTCTTTTACGTATTTCGTATTTTTTAAAGTATTTAATGACGATTTGGTTGTAAAATATGAAATGACTCTAATGAGTCGCCAGATGAACGGGTTTTCTTTTATTAAGCTTTCTTATTTGTTACCACTTTTTTTAAACAGTACTGTTCGACTTTTCTGAATACATCCTTAATTAAAGCGAATATTATTTTTTTTAAATAATTGTGGGAAAAATCAAGCAGTCTGAATAAGAAAAAACCTCCTCAACTAGCCACTGATTGTAGCATATATGTGTAATGCTATGAGAATTGAGGATTGATAAAAATACAAAAGTTTCTCATAAAGTAATGCGATAAGAGAGTATGTTACCATAACGCGATCATTAAAATAATTTAATTTTAATTAGAAAATGTGAAACACCCAGAATGAAATTTGTAATAAAATGTTTCATGAAACAATTATTATAAACTAATTAGTATTACATCCATCAATATGCGCTTCATCACAGAGAGAGAAATATATTTTACTGCTTTTGATATTATAATATGAAATTGGTACTTTCGATTTCATTTATGAGGTATTATTAAAACTTTTCCTTTATTCCTTTTTTTTTCTTATAAAAGACCAACTATTAATAAAGAAATATTACCCAAATTATGATGTAATAGAACTTGCAAAACTTTTGATTAATTTAAACGTTGTGTCCATTAAACTTACTTAAAAGTTAGAATAAAAATAATTTTCTTTTGTATTTTTTTATTTGGTTCATATTAAGTGATTTTATAATATCACACGTTTTCCTTTGAAGACCATCAAATACTTGAAAAATTCTAAATCACTAAATATAATGAATGGCATATCATTATGTCGTACATAAATATGAATCCTGCTGAGAAAATTTTAATAATGAATTTTTTTTAAAGTATTGCTAGGCAAAAACTACCGGCAGTTTTCGACCTCTGATATTTTTATTTCAGAAAGTAAGCCCGAGTTAATATCAACTCCTTTCTGATACATAAACAAGATTGTAAATTATGTATATATTCGTTAGCTGTCAGATCAGAACCAGAGTTATATATAGCATGTACATGTACAATTCCCAAGCTTTGTTTCTTTCTTCTGTTTTTTCCTCGTACCTTATGTTATTGCAATATAGATGCTTAAATATCAAAAGCGTAATAGTTAGAGGGTTCAGGGCTTGATAGATATACAATAAAGTTAAAGAGAGTTCTCGCATCTAGTCCATATAAACACAAAAAGGTTCAATGTAACTAATTTAAACATTCTGATATTTTTAAGGTATGTTTCTAGTCTTATAAAATTACAAAATGAAGTACTTCAATGTAATAAAATAAATAAATGGTCAAGTGCGAGCATTACTCGCGCACAGAGGGTTCCGTAGAATAAATATATAAATTTGTAATTGTATTAAAAAAAAAAAAAAAAAAAAAAAAAAAAAAAAAAAAAAGTTGCTAAAAGAATACTAAGAAAATGTAAAAAACTATACAACGTAGGGTTGGGTATAACTGTATATATTAGAAAATTGTAGTCGGGTATACCATGAAAGTTCAAAGAGATATGGCACCTAAATAATAACAAATATAGCTATTCGTATAACTCTTTTTTTAATATTATCCTAATTTGTTTATGATGAACTTAATTCGGTATTGACAATAAAAGCAGCGCATAGTTAAACTTCATTTGGCATTTCATGAAACTAAATTCAGCGTAGTACCTTTATTTCTACCGTGTAGCTAAAACAAAACCTTTGTTCAAAGTTTAAATTTGGCATCGTCCTAAGCGCGCTTTGAATTGACGTCTCAAATTTGCAACTCCGTCTTGGTCAGTGCCGCGTTTTTCAGAGAGGTGTTTAATTAACTTTTAAAGTCACTAGAGGCGTATTTAGAGATACAATCAATGCAAACTATCGCGAATCCCACAGTATTTATGCGATTCATTCTAATTAAATCTTTCGAGGGCGATGCCCTTAAAAAACGGACATCTAATTTTAATTCCAAAACAGACAAACGGCACCAAGAATATTTAATTAAAATTTTCCTTTTATCACGTACGTGAAAAAAGCAAGTTCGCTTTTTCTAATGAATTCGTTTATAAATTCTGGTGTCAGTTCATTATTTCATAAGTTTATAAATAGAATTGCTCCGTGCCGGAAAGGATTAAGTGGTCGCAGGACTCTTAAAGCTTCAAAATTTAAGAAATTTTAATTTTTTAGATGTTAAACTCCTATCTTTTCTGAATATTTTGATATAATTGTTTCCTTGAAATTCCCATTAGAACAGAAGTTTTGGCTTTTAGACTTATACCCGCTCAATAGGTGAAGCGGCGTTTCCGAAAATTGAAGTCATTATTTACCAAATGGCATTTTTCTGGCATAACGCGCAGGATACCTCAAAAACTTCTGAATATGTTTTCATGAAATTTTCAAAACATATTTTTCATGTTAGTCTGTATAAACTGAACCTAAAATTTCCTTTTTATTGTTAAAAAAAAAATATTTTTTTAGGTGATTTTACAGTTGAAATTTTCAATATTTTGTATTAGCTAAATGCAACATTGCAGTAAAAATATAAGAATGCTTTAAATACAAATTTATTTATGGTCAGGGAAATTATTACTATCTGAAGTATAAGTCAGCACCAAAATTTTCATTCTACTGGCAATATTTATTTTGTAAACCTGCGCGTAAACTGTTATGCCATTTTTTTGTTTGACAAATGTCTAACAGTTTCGAGCCCATTATAAATATTAATTATCTATCTTGCAATTTTTTAAATACATAAAACGAAAGAACATACTTATATCTTTCATCCCAAGTAAAATTATGTTTTAAAATCATATACATTTTATGACATTAAATGTTAAAATGGTCTTTTTTTTATTTTTTCCACGTTTTAGAGTCCCGAGACCCCTTAAATTAGTATGCTTTAAACAATTTGACGTTTATTGCTTTTATACTGTTACTGGACATTACATTACACATATATATCATTAAAAGTTGTTAACTAGGCATAGAGTACGCCGCCTCTGTCCTTGTGTATGTCCAAACTGACTGTACCTTTAAGGGTTAATATCTCGGCTCATTACCAATGATTTTTTTCGAAAATCATTATCAACAATGCTTTTATTCTTCTGCAATAATAGGCATGTTCAGCGATGCTCAGCAATTTTTCTGAATGCTCGTAAATCGAAATTTGTGTATAGCAGAAAAATGCTAATTACTCAAAAACTATGTGACCTAGGGTAATCGCTATAATTTTTCGGCAAGGTTTCTATTAACGTCTACTACCTCTAATTTTTTCATAATTTTAGTTTCAGTATATTCGGAATTAGATGGGGGGAACATATTTTTGCGCTACATTTTCGACAATATCTTTGAAAATATAATACCTAAAATTAAAAGGAATGTATTTTTGAGTTCAGCGTTACACAAGCTTTCATAGGATACCTCCACATGATATACAAAGAAAAGATTTTTTTTTCAAGTAGCATAATTAGCCCCTCTACTTTTTTAATAAATATATTTATGAATGTTTATTAATCTGAAAATGTGTGGGTCAATGGTCTATATTATTTCCCCGAATTTGAACTTTCCACGTTCCATAGTTTACGAGTAAAATGGCTGTGGCAGACAGACAGACAGACGGACGGACAGACACAGGAGTGGTCTTATAATGGTTCAGATTTTACTTTTTAAGTACGGAACCCTTAAAAATATAGCAAAATGTATATAACACAATTTAAAAAAAATTAGGTGTCATATTACTTTCCGTAAGATATCTTAACGTTGAATTGACCTAAGAACCTATTTTTTTGCTTTAAATTGATCAGGAAACTTTGCTCTATAGAATGAATTAAGGATATAGCAATCACACAAAGAAACCTTATTAAAAAACTCTCAAATTTGAAAAAAAAACCCTTAAAAATACAGTTTGTTTTTCACTAAAAATGCTCAAAATATTAAACTATCTAAAACATAATAATTCATTCTATAGCTATTGATTTTATATGCATGCAAAAGAAATTAAGCCATCCCATCAAATAGTTTTTTTTTAAATCTTACGGATAGTCGTCAAAAATCAAGTTTTGATAAATCGCGACTTAAAATTGCAATTAAATAGGTGCGGTTTTGAAAGTGATTGTTACATAAATTCTCATAACTCCGTTGAAAATGCAAATATTTTTATGCATTGTTTTGCACTGTATTTAGAAGTAATTGCGCAACCAATATAGATCATAAAAAAATCGATTTTTTGAAAAATTTTCAAACCCTAAGCACCCTTAATGTTTTTATATAATTTTTATTTTCATCTGGAATTTTAAAATTAAAAAATAATGAAAATGATGCGTTACGCACAGATTATGAAAAACTTTCGAACATTTCCAGAATATTTATTAAAACTTCATCTTTTGAAATAGGTTTTCTAAGTTCTGTACATGTTTATATTTTTTATGTATACCACACCAAATTTTGAAATTTAATTTACACGGAAAACTCATAATGCATCTAAAAATCACATCACGAACTTTAGGCAATTAGATTGTATTGTAATTCGAATTCTGTACAAAACTGTTTATGATATAGGGGTGATGGGACACATGTGAACAGTTCGCATAAATATAGCTTTTTCTCATAACTGGATTAATTTCTATAAACAGAAACTACTTAATATAGTAAACAGAACTTTCTTTTACACATGGTATTTTTTTTTAAAATCACCTGTATAGATTTTCTTACATTTTTTAATAGTTTTATAAATTCAGAAAATTGTTCACATGTGCCCCATCAGCGGGGTAGTTGTGAACACACGTGGGGCACATGTGAACACAGGGAAAAAATACCCTTTAACATGCTTTTTATTTTGTTATTCATTTGTGATCGTAATCATTAGTTATATTACCTTTTAAATTCACCATCAAGAAAAAAAAAAATATATATATATTTCTCTAGTTTCTGGGTGATATGTTTAAATAAAAGATTATAAAATGAAAATAAGTAGATTTGGAGGGGAGAGTTTAGATGATTCATTAAATATTGTTGCAATAAAATAAAAAAATAAAGAAGTAATTTTAAAAAAGAAATTAAAACTTTTTAATTTTGCTTAAGGGTTTTTGTTTGGGGGAAAATTTAGGGAGGGGGCATTTACATACTATTTATCGGAAATCTGCCGAAATACGAAAGATTCTCACTCCTGTATTTGCCTTATATTTACTTGTAAATTATAAATAAAGAAGGGTTTTTTTAATGATTAAAAAAAATCTCGACTATAACCCCCCCCCCCCCCAATTTCTTTTGCTTTTGAAAGAGGTAGGGGGGTACAATCGGGATTTTATGGTAGTTATCAGTTCAAAAATTTTACTTTCTTAAAATATTACTTGTATTTATGGATATGGTATTTTGAATGGATAGCTCTATTCAAAGAATCACATACTTAACTGTTTTAGAGGTGGAAGTAAGCTATCATTGCAAGGTTAGAAAAAATATAACAGAAAAATTTGCAAAGTTGTTCAAGGTAATACTTTTGTTTTATCAATGCATAAAAAAATATTGTTGTAAACCGTTTAGTAAAATAATATATAACACTTATTGCAATTTAGAAAACATTAAATTTATTTAAAGTACAATTGAACGTAAACGAGCTTGTTGCTCTTTATGTATTTGATGAAAGATGTGATTGTGGAAGTTTCAATACAAAATAAACTTTGTGTGAGGAAAATATCTTCTATTTCAGGAAAATTGTAGATAATGGAACTTACATTATTTTTCATTAAGCTAACTGAAAGAAACAGAATCACAGAAGGATTATTGGGGCACTTATGAACTATTCACATCTGCCCCAACTAGTCTGTTCACAATTGCCCCACATTGCTGCTTTTGTTAAATTGATAAATCATTAACATTTCTCAATTTTAGAAGAAAAAGAACTGTATCAAAAATGTTTATTAGTATTCGTAGTATATTTAAAAACAAATTCAAATAAATGAATAAATAAATAAAGTTATTCGCTTATCAACTTGGAACAAAGATTTTACTTTTAGATCTAAAAACAGTTTGGCTACAGAAGGCAAACAAAATGTCATAGAGCTTCAAAAAAATTTTACCATATGTCAACAAGTGCTATCATCTTTAGTAATTTTTTTCAAATAAAAAAAAAACTTATAATAACTATCGAAAAATTGCGATGTTCACATGTGCCTAGTGTTCACTTGTGCCCCCATCTCCCCTATAGATTTTTTTACACACATTTCCGTATACTAAATTTTAATTCAATTATAAAACATATAATATACCTAAAAGTACAACTTTGAAAATCAGCATCCATTGATGGCAATATTTCCACTTTCTCTGCCTCACTCGTATATGAATTTATTTACAATCTACAGATGACAACCGTTTCTATAGAAAATATTGTTCAATTGGAAATTGCGCAACACTGTTTAGCCCTCTAAGTGTTTGGGGCGTAATATTCCGTTCACTAAGCTCCAGGTTTCACAGCAATACAAGCAATATTTAAGATAATATAATTCTATAGATTTAATGAATTTTAAATACATTCAAGAATGATTAATACTCTCAAGTATTACATTCATATTTGCATTTGAGTTTTTTTTTTTTTTTTTTTTTTTTTTTTTTTTATAATGTTGAAATAATCATATTTTCTTATCATTTAAAACAAAATGCATAGAAAACAACATTACAATGTTAACCTTTTGCAAGACGCTTGGAGGGTTAACACACATTTTAAGCTGTTAACATTCATAGACGGCAATACTTCTAATTTCTTTAATGTAGCCTAGTGTATGATCTATAGAATTTATGCATACCACGTAATATATTAAAATGTATTTATGAAAATACATACCCCATCTGAAAACACAACTCCAGCAGTTATCGCTTATACTGTGCCGAAATTAATTTGTGCGTTTCTGTAAGGGAATGATAAATGCAGAGTCCTCCATCTATACTAATATTTTAAAAAGTGAAAAATGTGTGAGTTTGTTTGTAGGTAATTATCTTTAGAACTACTGAACAGATTTCAAAAATCGATAACTTTGTTTCCAGCAAAAGTTATATTGTCAGCTGGCACAACTGCCTTCGGTATCCAGAAGGTAATAACTTTCTAAAATTGAAGTTTTTGTGATCCAGATGGAGCTACAAACTTGAAATTTTGTATGGAAAATATTTTTAACTAGTATGTTATGGGCATCATAAAACTTTCTTCTATATAAATCACGTCGATTAAATCATTTAAATAGTACAAAAAATTACACCAATTTAGCACCAATACATATCAAAGTATATCTGAATTTGAAGTTTGATGGAAATTCGTGCATTAGTTCTTGAGATAGAGCTATAATGGTAATTCTGAAAAATGTAGCATAGCAGCGCCAATTTTTGAGCGATTTACACCAAAACTTAAACAGCACTAATTCATCTCAAAGTATGACTGAATCTGAAGTTTATTGAAAATACAAACATTAGTTCTTGAGATAGAGCTATTGCGGAAATTACAAAAAATGCAGCATAGCAGGGCCACCTGTTGAGCGATTTACAGTAAAATCTATGAAACGTCAATTCATGTCAAGGACCAAATGAATCTGAACTTTGCTGAAAATCCGTGCATTAGTTCTGGATATTGAGCTATTTTGCAAATCGTCAAAAATGCTGCATTGCAGCACCACCTGCTGAGCGATTTACACCAAAATGTATAAAACGTCAATGAATGTCAAGGACTAACTGAATCTGAAGTTTGACGAAAATCCGAATATTAGTTCTGGATATCGAGCTATTGTGAAAATCGTGAAAAATATTGCATAGCAGCACCACCTGTTCAGTGATTTACACCAAAAACTAATCAGCACCAATTTATATCAGGGACTAACTTAATATATATATTTTTTAATTCCGTGTATTAGTTTTTCAGATAGAGCGCGCACAAAATTTGTGACCCATACAGACAGATAGACATTTTGTAAAAACATGTTTTTCGGAATCTCTGACCCCATAACACGTGAAATCTGTCAAAAACCGAAAGTCTAAAATTTTCACGAATCCAATACTTTTTTCTTATAAAGATAGAATAAATTAAAAATACACTGAGAACGGTTTCTAACGACATTAAAAGATCTGAAAACGTTCTAAATTACGAATTTACAATTCTTATACCTGGAAACTTAAAATTTAGCATGTCTGTTATTTTAGAGACGAAAATACTCTCACAGAACAGTTTTTTTAATATTCGAAATTTATTCGAGTGCAGAAGCAACTAAGTTCTAAATATGTAATTATTATGAAAGCTTGGAATTTGGCATGGTGATCATTTTTAACATGTAAATGCTCACTAAGTACACTTTAACAAAAACTTTTAACTTAATATCATTCTAAAAATACCATTTATCTGAAACTGTAAAACATAGTAACTCGAAATTCTGCATGACACTAACCGGGTGTCCCGGAAATGACTATTGTATTTTAAAATTCAATATTTTGTAAACGGGGACAGATAATTAAAAAATATATTGCAGGAGGGTAATGTATGATGTCATGAGTTCTTTTACTGTTATTCTTGATTTTAGTTTCAATTTCAAACAATAGACGGCGCAGCGAGAAATAGGTGCTAATTCCAGGCCCGATTTTTGGCATTTCGGGATCCATTCAAATCCTTTTAAAGTCCTTTTTCTGCATGGAAGAAGAGAGAGGCCGAAAAATCGAGCTTGGATTTAATACCTATTAATTACAGGGCTATGTATTTCTGCTATTTGTAACTAAAACTGGGAGTCGCAACATAAAAACTCCTGACATCGTACATAAACCTTCTGCAAAAAAAAAAAAAAAAAATCTTAATATGTGTCCCGTTTACAATTTATGCAATTTTACAATCCATCATTCATTTTTGGGACACCTGGTACATTAAAAACCTAAAAGCACGATCAGAAAAGTATGAAAAAAAACTTAAATGTAAAAGGTTGTTAAGATTAATTGTAATTGTACGGTTAGAAGCTTTAAATTTTGAATGATGCTTACTTTTCAGACATAGTTTATCAGTATAAGGAGTTTATAAAAACTTCGAAAATTAAAGGTGTGAAATGAGTGAAAAACATTTTAAATTACGATTTACTTAGAAATGTTAGGTATAGAAACATAAAAGTTGGTATATATGTCACTTTAAAGAGGTAAATACTCGAACAGAACAAGTTTTACAAAATTCTAAATTTAAAAGAACGCAGTAGAAAAAAAAAGAAAAAAAAAAAAGTTCTAAAATTGCGATTTTTGTTATTACTGGAGGTATTAAGAGATTGCAATTAATGGGGGTTAATTTTAAGGTGCTCGCTAGCAACAGTTTCTAAAATATTCCAATTTCAAAAGGATGAAATGGTCACAAAAACGTGCCAAAAACATTTTAAAATACGATTTATTTCAAATTATTAGAAATAGAAACTTAAAATTTGACTGTTACTTGAGAAACGTAAAACAACACAGTCAACAGTTTAAAAAAAAAAAAATGAAATGTAAAAGATTACAGGAACAAAAACCGTTCTAAAATTGTGCTTTTTGTAATCTTGTTGATATAATAGTTTGGGTAACACAGAAGCTTGGAGTTTGGCACGTTCGTTGCTTTCAGATGGTCGCTTAGAAAACATTCTAAGAAATTCAACATTTCAAAGAAAAGGAAATGAGCGGAAAAATGTTTTTAAAAGTAAAATAACTGAAATACGATTTATGGGAAAATAATTATATATTTCCTCGTTAATTTAAATTTTTTGTTCGCCTAGTAAGTAGAATGATATATAATTTTATTTAAAATTTGACTCCTTTAGTAATTTTTTCATTATGCGTACCAGTATAATTTCCTCTAATGCAAATATGCACACAAATGACACTTGGTATATCTTAACAGCTATGCTTTGAAAGTCGCTGGTTAGTTTTAGGTTATTTCGTCACATCTATGCTGCATTTTTAGGTAGGAGCGTGAAATTCAGGATAACAATCCTACAAAAATAGTTAAATATGTATTTCACAGAATTAAGGAATTGATGTTAAAAGGGGAAGGTCGAAAGTTTTAGGCCATTTTGGCAGAAGTAGTCTTAGGTAGCTGCGGGAAATTATGGATAACATAATATGGATAAAATATCTACAGTAATAAATAATTAAACTCACGTACTTTAGCGATTTTAGAACTATTTTTACTATTTCCTAGCCAACATCGTCTTTGATCTGCATAATGTAATATTATGCGAATAAGACAACTATTACTGGTTTTTGATTACACCGAAAAAAAATATATTGGTTGTGGCATCTAGAATCTAAACTGTGGTTCTAGAAAATATAGTTCCTTGTCATCCCTATAAAATTTTGTTCTCTTTACTAGAGACTTCTAGAATCTCCTACTTGAATTCAATATTTTTTTCCTATATTTTCGTGGTCAAACTTATTTAAAAATCTCTGCAAATAGATGCGAACACAAGAGGTTAGTTTTAGTAACTATAATTCTAGTTTGTGAAATCATTCCAGAAATCAAGTGATAATTTCTCGTTACTGAAACGATTCCTTATCGTTTCGTCACATACAAAAGAAGAAACTAGAAATTCTAGATCATTCCATCTATGTAGCTTAGTTGTTTACCCTATTCGCATAGCTGTGAAATCTGTATCTCTAGTTAAGGGATTCAGAAAATGACTACCTAATCATTCTAGGTGAAGGCGATATTTTTTTCTCAGTGTAGATATTTTGAAAACAGATATTAAAAAAAAGTTTTTTTTTTTTTTTTTTTTTTTTTTTTTTTTTTTTTTTTTTTTTTTTTTACTATCGCAGCCTGCGAAGGATACTAGTTAATGATAAAATGAATATGATTGTAAGTTATGTATATTTTTTTATATGACTAGTTTTCTACAAGAGCGTAGTAGTTCGGATTCTGTGTCCCCTAGATGACTGAAAACTTTTTACATGTAACATGTACTTTTAATTTATAATGATATATTTTACACTAAATTTAATTGAAATTAGTTTAGTAATGTAATAAAATTATCAATTCATTATTATAATAAATTATAATTACAGTTCAAATTCATTTTAATCATAGTTCAATCATTCATTCTAGTGCAATAAATCAACTCTTCACGAAATACGTGTGAACACTTTTCATATAATGCAAAAGTTATCATGCTTCAGATTTATTATTGTAAGAATATTTTAATATATGCTAAGTAAAATTCAACTTCCCACATTTACTAAGATATAAACATTATAATAAAAACATAAATATATTTGTCAATTGTCATATGAGAACCAGTATAACATATTTACTCTGTATTTTTCTTATTTTCTTAAACTTTTTTTTTACGCCTTTCTCACACTTTTAGGTAATTGATGACAGGTCAAAACGTGATAGGTACTATTTGATCTGCTTATGTCTTATAAAGGATTCTTCAGAGAAAATACGCCTGGAAGAAGAAGAAGAAAGAAAGAAAGTTTAGAAGAATAGTAATTTCTCTTTCTTATCAGACATGAAAGATAAGAATATTTTGAATTTTTGGAAAAGAAAAATATGTTCTTCTCATTCTTCTAAATTTAGAAAAAAAAAAATAAATATTCGTAAACTTTGAAGTCTTTCAGAAATTATTTTTATTTTACTAAAATAAAAGATTACATAGGTTCTGTATAATAATGCACAGATTAGATTTTACAGAACACATTAGATTTTACAAAATAATCACTAGTAAACTATTTTTACTGTAAAGTATTAGTTTAATATAAAATTATTTTTGAATATTTAATACGTGATTTATCATATTGCCAACTAAGCGTAGAACCAACAGAGTTAAAAATGTCCAAGCAGGGAATCGAACCCGGAACCTTTGAAATAGCGGTGCTGTAGTTGCAGCCTTACCAACATATATGAGTGAGAGATGCTAAGCTGGGTATCGTACTCGTAGCTTAAATGGTAGTGCACTTGGAATGCTATTCCAAGGGTTCCGGGTTCGATTTCCTGCTTGGACATTTTTCACTCTGTTGGTTCTACGCTTAGTTGGCAATTTGATAAATCACGTATTAAATATTCAATAATTACAAGTGTAATTTCACTTAAAATTAATTGAAAAATTAATTAAAAATATAAAATTATTATATTTTACTAAGTTTTAAATGAATTTTAAGTACACTTATATTCAATATTCTGCAAAAAATAATAACTCTGTGTTGATTAAATATCAAAATATGGAACTATGCGGTAGATACGAGCATTCGTAATATTTATGTTAATATAAATAAGTATATTTACATTAAAACTGGATTTTACAATTCTTACTAAGATGAAAATAATAGCGTTAAACAAGAATGTGTTATTCAGGTTTCTAATCAGTAACAGGCACATATTTGTGCCAAAAATTTCGTTTTCTTGTTCTTTTTTTCCCATTAAACTTTATTCCGTACACAATTCATCCAAATTTTAATTATAACTATTTATTAATAGTGGTAATAATATGCATTTAATAATATTATTTAAATAATTTCAAATAGTAATTGTTGAATTATTTAATCGTAAATTTCTATCCTTGAATAAGACAATATTGCAATTTTTAACAAGTTTGGCACAAAATTTGTGAAACTTGACAGCCTTGTAATTCATACAATTACAAAACATTGTATATAATAAATAGACTAAAAACAGAAATTCTGCTTTTTCAGAGTTTAGTGTCGCCCCCGATGAAAAAAAAATATATATGTATATATTGATAGATAATACAAAACATATTTCAGTTTTAAGACTGAAATCACACGCTTTCATTTTATATAACATGAGGTCATCCGCATCCGTTCAGGAATTCCTCATTTGTGATCCAGTCTTAAACAACATCTACAGTAAAGTACGCATAGGAGGTCACTATCACAGAAAAATATACAAATAAAAAAAAGAGATATCGTCATTCAAAAAACCCGACAAAAGAAATTTGGCTATCTAATGATTCATATGCCTGCATTTGTTTCTAGCATTAATATAGATAGTTTATATTAAATTTAGTTCATAATAGCTTCATATTTTGTCAGAAATCATTCATTTATATTTTTTCAAAATAGCACGTATTTTAAGTACATTTTTTTCAGTTTTTATGGAAAAATGGCAACAAAAAGATATAATTGCTATTTTCCAACTATTTTCCCTTTACTTTCTACATAAATGGAGTACTTGAGTTGCCAAATATAAACAAATGACGCTAAAAATACAAAAAAAAAAAAAACTAAAAAAATGGATATGCAGTTTTCCAACAAATTGCATTTAAAAGTACTTTTTTCCCAATACGACGATATAAAAATTGAAAATGTGTGATGCTTAGAAGTTTTAAAAAATGTAGTAGAGGTTATTCCATACAATGATTCATCGGCTTTGTGTTACGGCTGGCTTATACAACGGAACCTTATTTATTGGAGACGACATTGTTTTTGCTGGGAGAAAGAAACAGCGTACCGGGGGCTAACAAGTCAGAACGTGGTCTGCATAATCCGACCAGCTTATCTCTAATATAAACGATCATGCTACAGTTTTTTAATAATAAGATTATTGTAACATATTCAAAACATAAACCTATTTTACAGTTTTCATAGTTCCGATATCTTCTTCCTCTTTTAATTTTTTCTATCCTTACAAGAAGAAAGTATTGGATTACCGAAAAATTTCAACTGGAATAAGTTCAGGTTTTTGACACGGTAACCCTTTATGTACTGAATTATGAATTCATGAAACTTTTTTTTCTTCTAAAGCATTTTTCGTGAATTTTTTGAACTAAATTAGAATATTTACATAGTCATTTAACAAATTTTAGATGGATTTTAGAAGGACTAATTAAATTTGAATTTATAGGGATTTTGTGTAATATTTATAACTCCCACTCAAATCATTTATTTTAAATATTTGCCTTAGTATTTAGTAGAATTAGGAAATGCACAAATATAATGTTCTTAAAATAGAAATATAGCAATAGTTCCGAATTGAAAAATCCCATCCTCCCCCCCCCCCCCCCCCGCCCTCCGACGTCAAGAAAGCTAAAAAGATGCAAAGGCAAAAGAAATCATCCTTTAAAAAAATTCCTTGTGTAACCAATAATGCTTTTGGAACAAGATAAAGTAATATATCTATAACTCATTCTAAACTGTATTACTACTAATCGGTGTATTAAATGAATTTTATAAAAATTTATATTAATGGTACTTATATGTACCGTGAGTAAATAAAGGGTTAAATGCTTCTGAAGGTTCTGAACACAATTTGACTGTTTTTATATAATGTCTACCTGGTATTTGTCTGCCTGTATTGGACACAAATTCAATAGGCACTGTTTCTCAATAACTAATGCACGAAATATTATACATTTTCAGATTCAGATAGACCTTGACATAAATTAGTATTGATTAGGAATTGATGTGTTTTGTGGTGCAGCCATGCTGTATATGTCGCGATGTCTGCAAAAGCTATAATTCGGGAATTAATCTACGGAATTTCATCCAACATAATATTCTGTTAGATCTCGAGATAAACAGACGCCAATAAAATATTCGTGTACCTCTACCAACAGGTGGCGCTTCTATTCTGTTTTTCCCCATTTCCACGAGATCTATATCCCAAGAAGTGATGCACGGAATTCCAACAAATTTAATATTCAGTTATACATTTGCATAAACAGACGTTATTAAATTTTGGTGTAAATATTTCAACATGTGACGATATTATGCTCTGTTTCTATCATTGTTAAATTCATAATACATGTTAATTAATTTGAATTTGTAACAGAAATTTTAAAATTTACAAATATTTTATCTTTCTTAAAGTAACGAATTACATTTAAATTACAGATATAAAAAACTATTTTAATGTAATTTATCAATATATGTTACAACTAACATTTACATTAATAGTGATAAATGCATTTGTACATCGTATAAATATGATTTTTTTCCCACGCAATACAGACCATTAGTCTTAAGATTTATGCTAATGCCAAGCAATTAAATGTATATACAAAAACTGATTTATACAAACTGTTGTTAAACATAAATGTATTCACCAACTGTCATGAGTTAGTAATAGAATAATGATTTTGCGCACTTTACAAAGTTTAAAAATATTTCCTTACATTTTTGAAGTTAACTATACATTAAAACCCCTTAGGTGTTAGTAAATCTGCTTAATTATATAAAATCATTCTCTTTATCAAATATTACGGTAAAGTTTGTCTAAATCCCGACTGAAATAAATCTGTTTTTTAATATTTTAAAATTTAATGAAAATAAAACCTTTTATGTTTTTTTTTTTTTTTTTTTTTTTTTTTTTTTTTTTTTTTTTTTTTTTTAATTTGGCATTCTATGTAAAAAATCATATCCGTCAAAATTCTATAGGTATAATTTTACAGATAGATACTTCTTTCTTAAACTGCTATCAATAACAAAATATTTTTAATCAAACATATGAATGTACGTTGTAGATAAAATTTATATTACACTCTTGACCACCAGACCGCTTTTTTCAAGTATGGACGTTTATACCGACGTTTAATGAAAATTTGTATTTTCACATTCCACATGGACGTAAGCGCTATACATCTGGTAGCCGTCTACATTATATCAGGATGTACGTACGCATCGTTCGTCCTAGATGTTAAGTGGTTTAAGTTAGTAAATTTAACTGTAAAATAATTAAATACGAAAAATTATCTTTGCCAATCCAAAGTAGTTCTAACTTTAATATTTATGTTAGAAATCATTAGAACAGATTAGAATACATGCACCAGAAAATTTCATTCTACAAGTCTCAGATATAAACAATAGTATTAAACATAAATATATTCTTCAGTTGTAATACCATATCCAGTATAATGTCTTTGCACAGTTTCCAGATTCTTGTTTCTTTATTCCTTTTTTCCTGACATCTTATTCATATTGTTATGTAGTTGATGACAGGTCAGAACGTGATGGGTATTATTTGATCTGCTTATTCCACATGAAACTCCTGTCTTTCTAGGTCTGCTTGAATGAAAGAAGAACAACAAATAAAAAGTTTAGAAAAATAGGATTTTTTTTCTTTCTTATATGACGTTGAGGATAAGGCAATACAACTCAAACAAAAAATCAACTTTTCTCTTATTTCCAAGTTTTTAAACTTAGATTTAAAAAATGAAACATTAAAAAAAATTTGATTAATATATTTCATTCAAAACAGACACAATTCTCTACAGACACAATTCAAACTACAATTCTCGTATTATTTTAAAAGTAATGATTATTTTATGTTATAACAATTTCTTAATAGATAAAAATGTGCTTTAAATAAAATTTATATAAATGTTTAAAAAATTATCGGACACCAATTAATACTAGTGATAGTTTTTTGCTTTAAAAGAGAGTGTTATTCCAAAACAAACGTACTAAATCTGCTATTAAAATGTCCTGAATGAAATTTAGAAAAATACTGAATCTCTAGACTCAGACAATTTTTTATTATATATATATATATATATTAATTACTAACTTTAGTTCGCCAAAATTCTACACCGTCCCTATCTTTTTTTTATTTGTTCCGGTAGAAACGTAATTAAAAACTAATTATTAAATTACAACTGATTATTAAATTATCCATTTTTGAACTTAAAATTATTACCATATAAAACGAAAACAACATTACTAACACCATTTTCCGTTATTGTTTAAATATAAATAAATCTGTTATATGTGCCGTTTTGTGCAAAACGTGAGATCTAGGCTTTCGAAATTAAATGTCAGCTCATAATCGGGCTGCCACAATTATAGATCTTTTTGCATTAGTTCTATAACTAAGAAACTTAAAACATTGTGTTATACATTAAACAATCTTTCATTCAATATTACCTAATTGATTATGCGAGTCTCATAAATCTACGCTTAGAAAAGCTTGAGAAGCGTTCGAAATGAAATTTCTATCTAGAACTCCAATGTAAGAAGAGCCTGTCTAAAAAATTCTTATTCAAGGAATAGAAGATTTTTATTCAAGAATATAAACAACAACGATAAAACATTGAAAAGTAAAACAAACATCCTTTCTTTAGCAATTTTCTAAGTATAAAGGGCTTTTCAAGTATTTCACTTGAGAAACATTTTGGAAATGAAGTAAATATTCATGAGCATTTCAACAAGAAAATTCTGTGTTCTTTTATTCAAAACTCTTTATAAGAGTAAATATGCTTCGTATAAAACACTTTGTCTGAAATTTACTTTGGTATTTTAGAAGTTACAAGCGATTTATTTTCATGATACCTTATAAAATATTCAAGAAAATAGATTTTCGTATTTTTACGTCCATTCAAATATTTTCAATTTCGCGTAATGCTAAAGAATGCGGGATTATAAAACATATATAAGATATAAATAATTCGGTTATTGAAAAGTTCCTCGGAATAAAATTTCTGTTTCCAGAATTAATGCGCAACACTTCGTTTTCCACAATAGCTGAACTATACGGCTGTATAAAACCGTACGACATTATAAAACCTATAATAGCTATTATACGGTTTTATAAAGAAAGTTAGTAATACAGTTTTATTCTCGTACATAAATCTCTTTTTTAAAGCATTGTTATGCTTAAATTTTTTCTCCGATTATTTCTTTCATTTAATTACTTTTCAGCGTCTAGAATTAATTCTACAACATAATTTAAATATATTTTATCATACTCCTATTATAAAGAGGTAAAAATTGTTTATTTGTCGGAGATAAGCTCAGGAACTACCGAACCGATTCCAAAAGTAATGGTATCAAAATGATATGTTCGCCCAATTTAGAACATAGGCTATATCTTATGTCGGTGCCACTACACCAAAGGGGGTGCAGGAGCAAAAAACGTTCTAAAAACGCGATTTTTGCGTTACTGAAGGACCTAGAAATATGAAATTTGGAATATTAGTTACTTATAAAATATAAATGATGTCTAAGAACAGTTCTTAAACAATTCGAAATTTAAAAGGGGTGAAAATGCACAAAAAGTGTTCTAAAAAACGTTCTAAATGGTAGTTTCTACATAATCTCAGGAAATACCAAACCGATTTAAAAAAATATTGGTGTCAAAAAGATGGTGACAACGCTTGCTCCAAGATAGGCTATGTTTTATGTCGGTGCCACTACCCCAAAGGGGGTGCAGGATCAAAAAACGTTCTAAAAATGCGATTTATGTGTTACTGAAAGGCCTAGATATGAAATTTGAAATATTAGCTACTTATTAGGCATAAAGGATTTCTAAGAACAGTTCTTAAACGATTCGAAATTTAAAAGGGGTGAAAATGCGCGAAAAGCGTTCTAAAAAACGTTCTAAATGGTGGTTTCTACACAATCTCAGGAAATACCAAACCGATTTAAAAAATAATGTTGTCAAAATGACGGTGACAACTCTTGCTCCAACATAGGCTATGTTTTATGTTGGTGACACTACCCCAAAGGGGATGCAGGGGGAAAACGTTCTAAATTGCGGTTTTTGCGTTACCGAAGGGCCTAGAATCGTGAAATTTGGAATGGTAGTTAGTTATAAGATATCAATGATCTCTAAGGGCATTTCCTAAAAAAATCGAAATTTAAAAGGGGGTCAAAATGCGCAAAAAGTTTTGTAAAAAACGTTCTAAATTACGATTTCTATGCAATCTTAGGAAGTACTGAACCAATTTCAAATATAATGGTGTAAAAATTATGCTGACAGATCTCATTCGCTATATTTTATACACTATGACGCAAAAGTTTAGACAATGAAGAAATTCTTACATACTTTGAAAAATATTTATTCAATTTTCAAATCACTGCTTGAAATTAATGTGCTGTACATATAAACAATATTTATAACAAAGAAAAGTGGAATTGTGCATATTGCAATAAATTAAATGGTAACAAAAATAAACTGCTGTCTCAAAAGTTTAGACACAAATTAAATAAAATCGAAATAAACAATTTTTAAAACCTGGTTGCGCATCCATGCTTATGTATTACGTCATATACACGAGATTGCATGGAAGAAACTAAATCTTGCATAGTTTGTGGATCGATATCGTACCATGCATTCTCAATAGATGTCTTAAGTTCCTTTTCAGAAGAGTATTGTCTAGCGTTGCTATAAACTTTGCGACACATGATGCTCCAAAGGTTTTCTATAGGGTTAAGATCTGGGCTACATGCTGGCCAGTCGAGAACTCTTATATTATGGGAATTAAACCAAGATTTTGAATGTTTTGCAGTGTGAATTGAAGCATTGTCTTGCTGAAATTCCCACTGAGGACCCCCTAGAAGCCCAGCAAATGGCAGTAGGTTTTCTTCTAATGTCTGTGTATAATGCTGTGAAGTTTGACGACCACTGGTGAAGGTCAGAGATACTTGTCCATTATAGCAAAAGGCTGTCCAAACCATCACCGAGCCCCCTCCTTGTCTGCGACTAAAAAAACGTCGATGTTCCCTCCGCAAGTCATGCCAATACGATAAACAACCATCTGGACCATCCAGATTCCACTTTTTTTCATCGCTAAATATGACTGACTGCCATTTCTCTCCATATGACATATGCTTTCGAGCCCACATAAGTCTTTGTAACTTATGATATGGTTTCAGAGCTGGTTTCTTCTGCATTTTGCTATAAACGATTGTTCCTTTTTCCAAAATTCGTCTACGAATCGTATCCTTTGATACAGAGAGTCCCGATGACCTTTGAACTCCACGTACGCTCATTTGTTGAGTACTCGCTAGTCTTTGTATGAGGCGATCCTCTCGTACATTTGTCACACGTGGCCTCCCAGACCGACATTTTGTTTTATATTCGGAACCACTCGATAAAACTCGATAAATGGATTTTTTTGACCTATTAATAATAGCAGAAATTTCAGAAACGCTCTTCCATTCACCTTTCAACTGCCAAATCCTTGAAACCTCATTCACTTGAATTTCTTTAGCTCTCGGCATGTCGACTATGAAGCGCAATCGTTTGCAAAACTTAAGTACTCCAAATTTGTGACATCATCGATTCTAAATTTTCATATGCCAGCGAATATTCAAAGAAATTTAGAATAGTGTCTAAACTTTTGCGACAAGCACATTTGAATTTTTATGAAAAATATTAGTATTATAGCAAATAAAACGACTGTCTTTTGTACATAGCGTTTTAAATCAGTTTTTGAATATATTTACAGGTTTTTGTAATTCTGGCGTCATAATTCTACATTTTAAAGCTGAATGACGTCATTGTCTAAACTTTTGCGTCATAGTGTATCTGTTTCCACTACCCCAGAGAAGATGCAGGAGCAAAATGCGCGAAAAGCGTTCTAAAAACGTTCTAAATGCCGATTTGTCAGCGATATCTCAGGAAGAATCAAACTGATTTCAAAAGAAATGGTAGGAAATTGATGCTGACAGACTCTGCTCTAATATAGACGCTATTTTACATCGGTATCACTATCACCTGGACGTTGCAGGAGAAAAAAAAAGCGTTTTAAATTTCGATTTTTGTGATCGGTACGGGCTAGCAACTTAAAATTAGGCAAGGTACTTATTTATTAAATATAAATGATTTTTAAGAACAGTTTCGAAAAGAAATAGAAATTTAAAAAGCGGTGAAAATGCGCGAAAAGCGTTCTAAAAACGTTCTAAATTGCGATTTCTACTCAATCTCAGGAAATACCAAAGCTATTTCAAAAGTAATGTTTGCAAATCAATAGTGACAGTCCCTGCTATAACATAGGTTATATTTTATGTTGCTGCCACTAACCATTTGAGGGTTGCAAAAGCAAAACACTTTCTAATTTGCGTTTTTTGCACAACTGAGGGGTCTAACACTTTGAAGTATGGCATGGTATTTACTTACAAGATGCAACTGCTTTCTAAAAACAGTCGAAAGAAAATTCCAAATTTAAAAAGATGTAGTGAGCGGAAAGCGTTATAAATTACAATTTTTATGCAATCTTATTAAATACCAAACCGATTAAAAAAATAGTGATGACAAATTGTTGGTGATAGAACCTGCTCAAAAATAAGCTATATTTTATGTCTGTGCTACTACCACCAAAGAGTTGCAAGAGCTACAAAATTTCTAAATTGCGATTTCTGTGATACTGAAAATTCTAGAAACTTTAAATGTGGCATGGTAGTTACTTATAAAATATAAATGCCCTCGAAGGACTGTCGAAAATAAATTCGAATTAAAAAGGGGTGAAGCGAAGGGGTGGTGCAAAAAGCATTCTAAAAAAGTCCTAAATTACGATTCCTATGCAATTTCAGGGAATATAAACCGATTATAAAAGTAATAGTTGCGAATCAATCGTAACAGTCTCTGATCCTACACTGGCTATATTTTATGCCGATGATTCTACCACCTGGGGTTCACAGGAAAAACAAACGTTCTAAAAAATGCCTTTAAAAGCTTTCTAAATTATGTTTCTGTAGATTATTAGGAAATAACTAACCGATTTCAAAATTAATGTTGGCAAATTAATGGTGACAGTTCCTATTTGAACATAGCCTTTTTTGTTGAGAGAGGTGGTAGGGCTTGGAATTTGACATGATGGTTAATTTTAAGATGTAAGAAGATGGTTTCTAAAAAATTCAAAACTTCAAAAGAATACTGAAATGAGCGTATTAATTGAGCATAAAAGTTTCAAAATATTTTCTAAATTATCATCTATTTAGTTTTATTTCGTTTTATTAATTTAAGTCTCATTTCTGTCTAATGCAGTGTAATAATGATGTTTAATCAAACTGTGTTTTAAATAGTAATTTTTGAATTATTCCTAAAAGTAATAAGTACCTTTTAATAAATTAACATTTTAATAAAATAAAATATTACCTTTTAATTAAATAAAAATTTAGTTAGTACCTTTTAATAAAAATTAGACATATAAATATCACTTGGCATATTTCAAATATTACGCGAGCAAAGCCGCGGGGTTTGCTAGTAATATAATAAACATATAAGCTCATGTGTATATTGAGGACATGAAAAAAAGACGTGTCTAAATTCGAAACTACAAAACAATTTGAAATATTAAAATAATGCCGTTTTATTTTTTTAAATATTCACTGACTTTACATTTTTTCTTTTCTTAAAGCGTAGTTTATGCCACATTTAACACTATTTATAATATCTTGCCACATATTAAGAACATTTAATTCTTCCTAATACAAAGACAATACAAATTTCGCGAAATATACTGCTTAATTCAACTATTTCTGCTATAGAATTTTTTTCATTTCCGATTTTATATATATATACAGGGTGATTCATAAAAGATGGGCAGAACTTTAAGGGGTTATAGTACACTTAAAGACAAATAATATTAAATAGGAGACTAAGGGTCCCAGACGTATTCCCAAGGAGATAGGGGGCATTAAAGTTTAGGGTTCGAAATTTCAAATGATTATAAAACATGGAAAAATTGGTCGATTCGTTTGCGGTTTTTGCAAAAAATTTTCTTTATGCCAGTATTTTCTTGAAATAAAATTTTAAAGTTCAATTTCAAAAAATGCCGATAGGGGGCGCTTTAGACTTTGGAGTAACAAACAACTATTTTTTAACGTTATTTTTTGTATTTCTTTAAATGATTTCGAAAGCTTAGACTTAAACTTAAATTTTGATCTAAAAATCTGAGTCCTAACGAGTAGTTAAGTAGCGTAAACTGAAATTTGAAATTTGAAACCCTTCTCCCGCCAGAACAAAAATCAGTTATTCCCGATCTTTGTGTCGTAGATTAGGCTCTAACTACTGCCGCGTTTTGCTAAAATTATTCTTTATGTCAGTATTTTCTTGAAAATAAATTTTAAAGAAAATTTTCAAAAAATTCCGATAGAGGGCGCTTTAGACTTTGGAGTAACGAACAACTATTTTATACCGTTATTTTTTGTGTCTCATTAAATGCTTTCTAAAGCTTAGACTTAAATTTTCAGCCCAAAATCTGAATCGTTAGACGTGGTTAAGTTTCTGGGGAGAGGGGTTTGAAATTTCTACTCCTGAGCACAGTTCAGTTTACCATGTCCACACATTGTGTGCTGTGATACGAGGTAAAAAGACACAAATTAGGATTATGTTACCAAAGCATATTTATTAACATGTAATTACAATAAATGTTCAAAATTGTGACCACCAGAGGTTATGCGCGCAGAACAACGGCGAAGAATGGAACGGCGAACATTCGCGAAAACATCAGGCTTTTCGAGCACTTCCCCTACAGCGGCGGAAAGTCTGGCGACCAGTTCATCGGGGATTCAATGGGTGTCTCATACATAAGAGCCTTCAATCGTCCCCAAAAAAAAGAAATCGAGGGGTGAAAGATCTGGCGAGCGAGCAAGCCAAGCAACAGGACCACCTCGACCAATCCATCTGTTCGGAAATGTGATGTCCAGATAGTTGCGGACGTCTCGTACGTAATGGGCTGGCGCTCCATCGTGCTGGAACCACATGACCCGCCGGATGCGTGGAGGAACAACGTTTAACAGGTCTGGCAGCACATGTTGCAAAAATGTGAGGTATGTTTTACCGTTGAGGCGTTCAGGAAGAAGGTACGGTCCGATTAGGTGGTCTCCGAGGATTCCTGCCCAAACATTGATGGAAAAGCGTCTCTGATGAGCATGTGGATACGTAGCATGTGGATTGACATCCGCCCATACATGTGCATTGTGTGTGTTAAATGTACCTTCACGTGTGAAGGTACATTTAACACACGGTGAAAAGCACATCACGGTGATTCATCGGTGAAAAGCACAGTTCGTCCAAAATGTGGATTTAGCGCGTTCTGCTGCAGAAACCAGCGGGCGAATTCAATACGATTTGGATAATCCCCTGGAGACAGTTTCTGGACTCGTTGCACATGAAACGGGAGCAAATGTTCATCCTTCAGTACCCTCCAAGTCATGGACTGTGAGGTATCCACCTGCCTAGCCACTGTTCGTGTACTTGTACTTGGCTGCGCCGCTACTACATCCAGAATGGCTTCTGCAACAACTACTGATTCGTCCTTTTTTGCACGACCTGCATTCGACCGGGAAGCGAGAAATGATCCCGTCTCACACAACTGTCTGTGCAAGCGCTCGAAAGTTTTGCGGTTAGGCAACCGCCTGTTGGGAAATCGCTCTCCGTACATTCGTTGTGCCTCTGCACCATTTCCATCTGCCGCTCCGTAAATTAAATGCATCTCAGCCTTTTCCTTATTCGTGAAGGGCACCATCTTCCGATTCATTACTACAGCGACTTACACTTGACTCACCGTTCAGTGGTTTTTATGCCTGAATCGTGTCGAAATTTTGCATACGTGTTCTTCTTCTTCCCCATTTGACATTTGCATACTTTCTGTTTCCTTCTTCACCCGGTGACTAGCGTCAGGAATGGAGCTTTAACGTTTGCATGAGCGACGTTTCCAACTGTGCCAGTGCCTTTATGAGTGAATTCCGACTATGCAGTCCTTGACGAAAGTTGTATTTTTGCCTCGTATCACAGCACAGAATCGTTGGGCATGGTTAAGTAGTGCAAACTGAACTATGTTCAAAAGTTGAAATTTGAACCCCCTCCCCTCGCTACTTAACCACGCTCAGCGATTCATATTTTGAGCTGAAAATTTAAGTTTAAGTCTAAGCTTTAGAAAGCATTTAATGAGACACAAAAAATAACGGTATAAAATAGTTGTTCGTTACTCCAAAGTTTAAAGCGCCCTCTATCGGAATTTTTTGAAATTTTTCTTTAAAATTTATTTTCAAGAAAATACTGACATAAAGAATAATTTTAGCAAAACGCGGCAGTAGTTAGAGCCTAATCTACGACACAAAGATCGGGAATAACTGATTTTTGTTCTGGGGGGAGAAGGGTTTCAAATTTCAAATTTCAGTTTATGCTACTTAACTACTCGTTAGGACTCAGATTTTTAGATCAAAATTTAAGTTTAAGTCTAAGCTTTCGAAATCATTTAAAGAAATACAAAAAATAACGTTAAAAAATAGTTGTTTGTTACTCCAAAGTGTAAAGCGCCCCCTATCGGCATTTTTTGAAATTGAACTTTAAAATTTTATTTCAAGAAAATACTGGCATAAAGAAAATTTTTTGCTAAAACCGCAAACGAATTGACCAATTTTTCCATGTTTTATAATCATTTGAAATTTCGGACCCTAAACTTTAATGCCCCCTATCTCCTTGGGAATACGTCTGGGACCCTTAGTCTCCTATTTAATATTATTTGTCTTTAAATGTACTATAACCCCTTAAAGTTCTGCCCATCTTTTATGAATCACCCTGTATATATATATATATATATATGGTAAAAATTCTTAAAAATTTTATGAGCAATTCATTCATTTAATTGGAAAATAGAATGTCCAATTGGACGGCGCTGCGTCGCACGAAATTGGTTTATCCTGCAATTTCATGGGCTATTGGTGAAAGCCGATAACGGAACTTCTTTCCCTTAAAATAAATAATCTATTTTACCAATAACAGCGCTGTTACTGATTTCACCACTTGTATTTCTTTATAATGATAACTTCATGAACATACTAAAAAATCCCATTAAAAATAAAGCCTGTATATTTTTTATACTTCACACAAAATCAATTGTTATAGAGTTAATAATATAATATATAACTAATTTTTTTATTATTATTCAAGATGTTACAAACATTCTCAACGTTTAAAAATACACTTTTTTTGTTTTTGACGGAAGTTACGCCCTTATAGTATGTATAATTAGGAGAAGAAAGATTTTAAAGTTATATCTGAATTATTAAGAAATATATGAGCAAAAATGTAAGGGCGCGCGCCTCTGAAATATACTGAAGCCTAAATTAACTAAATATCCTCAATAACTTTAACCCTTTGGGGACGGATGATGCATATGTGCATCGTCAAAAGGTGCATATGGAATTTGATTTTGGCACCATAAATAAATGTATTATTATTATTTTTTTAATTAGAGCATTTTATGGTATTTCTACTGTTTTTTTTTTTTTTTTTTTTTTTTTTTTTTTTTAAGCGTTGGCAATCAAATAAAATTTGTGTAAGGGATGCCCGTCTCGAAAGGGTTAAACGCAATTTTCTCGAAACTACATTTTCCAGCATGAGCAGCATGATAACTTTTTATACTAATTTTAACATTTTTGGATAAAATTTGCACTCATCTACGCATAATCAAATTGTCTAAGGGCCATAAAGCCCTTTTTTGGACATTTCATTTTTTTATATTTTTCCAATAAATCTTAAGATCAAAATTTTAAAAGAAAAATGATTTTTTTTTTCAAAATATCGCAATTTTGTTACCTTTCAAAAATTCGAAATTTTGAGGTGATGGCTATCAGACACAGCCTTATTTTACAAGAAAGAACTAAGATTTTAATAATCTTTTGCTAGGATTCTGCCTATCAAGTCTGAATATTTTGGCACAGGTCAACGTGTCTGCAGGTTTTTGAGGTAATATGTGACCAAATTTAACAACAACAACAGATTTTTTTTTTAAATAACACAAGCCTGCAATTGTGTTGTTTAATTTTTGTTAATTGATTTTTATGTATTTTTAAGTGCTAAATACGAAAATGACCTTCATTTTTAACCATCACGTCAGGATTTTTTGATTTTTTGAAAATTGTAAATTTTAATGGTAAAAGGTAAAAAAATAGAGAACATCTGATACTGAAAGATACAGGAAGTAATTCTGTACTTAACTTTTGATAACTGATTTTCATATATATATTTTAACGCTGAATTCAAAAATGACCTTCATTTTTAACCATCAACTGAGGATTCTTTTCAAATCGTAAATTACAAAGTAAAAAAATAGCAAAATTATGATACTATAAAATAGATGTGATGGTTGTGTTTTTTAAATTTTGATAATTGATTTTTATGTACTTTTTATCACTAAATATGAAAATAACCTTCATTTTTAAGCATCACGTCAGGATTTTTTGGAAATTTTTGATAAAAAATGATCGCCATTTTCGGATTCAGCACTTCAAAATACGTAAGAATCAATTATCAAAAACTAAGCAATATGGCACTCCAAATTTTGCAATCTTGTGTAATTGAAGCAATAAAAACAGAATGGAATTATAAGTTTTTTAATTAATTTTACTCCCTTCCAAAAAAAAAAAAAAAATCCAAAATATCTAATTTTTTCTCTGATGAGATCATATGTAACCTCTTAATTAATTATCATTTTAAGCATCACGTCACGATTTTTTGGAAATTTTTGATAAAAAATGAGCGCCATTTTCGGATTCAGCACTTCAAAATACGTAAGAATAAATTATCAAAAACTAAGCAATATGGCACTCCAAATTTTGCAAGCTTGTGTAATTGAAGCAATAAAAACAGAATGGAATTATTAGTTTTTTAATTAATTTTACTCCCTTCCAAAAAAAAAATGCCAAAATATTTAATTTTTTCTCTGATGAGATCATATGTAACCTCTTAATTAATTATCCATATATAATCTTTGTTTTCTTCTATTTGTATTATAGTAAATTTTTATTATTTAAACAATTGCCTTATTTGTTACTTTTCATCCAGTACTCTGTAGAGTCATACTTCTTTTTAATAAAAATTATGAGATTACCTAGTAAAGAAAAGACATCTTGAAAAAAGAATAAGCTTCGAAAATCACGAGCTTCAAAGGGCAAAATCTGTCAATTATCGTTTTATTGATAAATTTATGTTGTAAACTAATGGTATAATATTGGTATTAGTTTCAGGAAATCTTTTAGCCAAACTATAGATATCATAATTCATCGACAACCATTGAAAAGGCAAAAGTCTTATGGAGAAATTTATTTCGCCTGCGTTGCTATGAACATCCGCTTTCACTCTGAACATTCTGTGTTTGGAATAGGAGGCAAAGAATGTTTTTTCTTACGATTTCAAAGAATTTTTTGTCACAATCATTAAATATGGATGCTAAGCATTGCCTCTCCTAGTAATTTCATTTAAATAATCTAAATATGTGAGATAGTGGCATAAAAGTTTTATGATTATTAAATTTCTTCCACTAATTTTTCAAGAAATATCACCATTTATTGAAGTGACGTGTCTTCTCTTATTTTATTTTATTTTATTTTTTCAAGATGCTTTTGATTCTCGATTTGATTTTTGTCACTTATATTCCAGTATTATATTTGTACATTATATTCATTGCCAACGAGGCACATATTTAACATTTTACTCAACACACACACACACACACATGAATATATATATATAAGGTGCTTTATACCAATCAAATAAAATTTATAAGTCATACTTAATGTTGAAGTAGTACAGTTGAGCTTTATTCCCACAGAGAGAAAAAATATCCATACCAGGATTCGAACCTGAGTGCGTTTCTACGCCATGACAAGGTTCCAGGTTCGAGTCCTCAAATGACCAAGTTAAACCTTGAATATGATTTATCCAGTTGAGAAAAAAATATTACTTCTCTTCATTATGGAATTTATAAAATTTTTTATAAGCTTTAGAAACCACAGTGACATGAATATACAATACATGTGCATGAATTATACAATTTGCATGTATGAGTGTGTGCGGTTTTGACGAAAATGTATCTCATAATAGAAAATTTTGTTTAAACGAAACGTTATTTCAAACCATTGCCCATAGTTGGTGCTAAATCTTAAAAGCTTAAAATAAAGGTTAAAGAATAAGGAGTCACAGGACATATTTATTTTGTACTATCTGCTACAGTATTTCAGTATGTACAATGTTTTACCTTGAATCACATACAAGTACTAATTAATTAAATTCTACACTAGCACATAGCGCAGTTATTCGAATGAAAGAAAAAGAAAACCATGCATATTTTAAATGTCAAACTATCGCAGAGAAAATGAAATAGCTATTCAACTGAAAACTGGTTGAACTTAATGTCCTGAAATAATGGTTTCTAACTATTATATAAAGTTCTGAATGGGTATTGTTCAGATTTGAAAGTTTTGGTGCCATCTATGGAAACTTTCAAAATTTTTTTTTTTTTTTTGCATTAAAAAATTTTAATAATGTAAATGATTCCCTCCAACATCATTCTTGTATACCAATTATTTTATTATTAATTTAATTTTAAAATTTGTCAAAGATTGCTCAAGCTGTATATTCTTTCCTTGTTACGATAGTTAAATTTTATTTTTGCACGTTTATGTGCGACAGTAATAACTACTGTCAGATAATCGAAAAAAATAAATTTTCAACATATTTCCGCAATTTCAAAGATACATTTAACTTAATATACATAATGTACATTTAATTTAAAGTTTCCGAATTAATGTGTTGGAATAAATATAAAACAGCATTATAGCAGAAAAAAGTACAAACGATTTTTGTTATCGTCAAAAATGTTTCAAGAAATATTTTTGATTCTCAATAATAATACTGAGCACATTTTGTTTGAAATGCACATTTAGAAATACACATTCATCCTTCTCAATTCAAAATTTCACACTCCCTTTCAATGATAAATCAAATGTATTGTGTGGTCTCGAAAAACACAGTTTGAATTTTATGTTCCTGTAAGATAATACTTATAAATATGTTTTCATACAAAAATATTCAGTCGAAAATGTCCTCAGTGTTACGTTTTATTTGTATGTTGTCAATCGCAAGAATTTTTAACAAAAAGTATTTTATCAGCATAGAAAAAGAAATTTTTCCAAATTCTCAAAAGCTACATAATGCTATATATTAGGGTGTCCCAGGAGAGGCCAAAAAAAATAAAAAGTTTGAAAATGCCAAGTCTCACCTTCTAAAAATGTTCTTTCTGACATAATATGATATTACAAAAAAATTCAAGTAATTTCACAAAGGTTTAGAGGTCCCCCAAGCTAATAGAAAATAGGGAATTTATGGAAAATTTTAATTTCTAATTAATATGCAGGACTGCATAATTCTACCACACTTCTCTTACAAATTTTTTTATCCTAAAATTTGTTTAAGAACACTTTATCGTGTTTAACAATGATTTAATTTGATGATATATTTTTATTAAATTTTTTATAAAAATTTATAAAATTACTATCCAAGGACCATATTTCATTTTTCTGATCATTACTCTTCTAATGCTCTTCAATCTTTATTAATCCACTGAATTTCATTAAATTAATATCATGAACTACAATGTTTCTAATATTAATAATAGATAGCAGCTCCAGCAAGTGTTAAAGGAAAGTTTCATTGATTACTTATAAGTCTTCAGTTTTGGATATCGATGAAGCCAATAAATCTTCTGAAGAAACCTCTGATGAAGAAGTTGTAGCAAAAATTCATGTAGATGATAATACAAAGCCCAAAGGAGATAAATCTAAGCTCTGCAGTCGCAGATCCATTATTACTCCAAGATTGCTGGTGTTTTAGATTGAACTAAGACTAGCATAAAAGATCCACAATGATAATAGTATCTGTAATAAGCAAAGAAGGTTGCTCTTCCTTTGCCATGACGTCTGACCCACTTGTAAAAATCCATAGTGCTTTAAAAAAATACTGTTCATCGGGAAAGCCAATATCTTCGCCAGGAAACCATTCAACAATTAAAAACACAGTTTCAAACATCAAAGTCAGTTGTTCATTGAGAGGGAAAACTGTTAGCCGATTTGTCATAAAAAACCATAGGAAATATTGATCATTTAGCGGTACTAGCTTTTTCTTTGGAAGATAAACGCACTAAGCATCTTGGAGTTTCTAAGTTATTGTCTGGAAAGGGCAAAGAAACAGCTGATGCTGTTTTCGAGCTCTTAAAATCGTGGAAATGTGAATGTTAAGTAATTGGCATGTGTCTCAATACAACCCATACAAATACTGCAAGATTCAAAGGAGCATGTACAATTCTTGTGCAAAAAATAGGCAGAAACCTTCTGTGGATAGCTTGTCGGCATCACATGTTTGAGGTTGTACTTTCTGATGCATTTAGTGTGTGTTTCGGATAATCTACTGGGCCTGAAATCTTTTTATTTAAGAGATTCCGAGAAAACTGGTCTAAGCTCAACCACGATGAACCAAAAAAGTAATCAGTACCTATCATAACAGCATCAGACAGTTTAAAAACTTTTAATTCTGATCAGGTAAAAACAGCTATAAAACTACTTTGTGATGATTACAATAATAATAATAATAATAATAATCTTGCATTATTAATGATTGGATTAGACATTCAATTTAGAATTCGAATTCCAGGTGCTCTTCACCGAGCTCGCTGTGTGGCAAATTATGCCTTGAAAATGAAGTTATTGTTTTATTGGAATGAAAGCACAATGATATTAACTGCTCAAGAGTTTCAAGGTATACAACAATTTAAACGGTTTGTTGTGTGTGTATAGTTGCAGTCCTGGTTTACTTGCCAATCTGCTGTTGATGCTCCTTCTAATGATGTTCCACTGATTCAAAGGTTGAAAGAATATGATGTCAAACACATAAGCAATATTGGATTAAAAACGATGTTACGTCATTCATGGTATGAGAGTGGAGAACTGCAACACTTAACATTTTCATATGCTATTTTGATGATTATTTCAGATCTTTCTGGTAAGCAAAAAATCAAAGGTAGTTTTGAACACAAAAAAGAAAGGAGTTCTAATTAACATATATTAGAAATACTTCGATGATTTATGTATTTCTAATAGTTTCTTTGAAACAGCTAAAATTGAAGATTGCTTCCTCAGTGTACCAGTCAAAGATTGGCCAAAAATGCCATCCCATAAAAAAACTGCAATATTTGCTAAAAACTTGCCTTGTGTAAATGATGTTGCTGAACAAGTTGTTGTATTCATACATGACTTTAGTTATTCAACAAAAAATGAAGAGCAAGAACAGTTTTTGTTACAAGTCGTTGAGATAGGGATGCACAGAAAGAAATTTTTTAAAGAGCAGTCGCCAAAAACGTTTTGAAATGTGGTTAATAAAAAATGTTTGAATGCGTAAATAAGTATGTGATAACTTTAAAACCTTCTTCTTTGATGGTTTTATTTACCAATTGTAAGATAATTGTTTACTTAAGTTCACTTTTTGTGCATAATTATACAGAAGGTAGAAGTGTCTGGAAAATCACATTTTCTTGATTTCAGTAACATATTATATCTCTTCCTACCAGAGCAAAAACATAATTTATACAAAATTTGTTTGAAACAATATATAAGTAGCATTCATAAATAAAAAAAATGTCATTTGAATATTAATGGTTTAATGTAGCAAATAAAAGAATGCCGCATTTCACATTATTTTGGCCATTTTCATGTAAGTTCAATGACCTTGGGGACCCCTAAATATTTTTTTTTTAATTCTGAAACAATTCATGGTGTTTTATATTCAGAGGAAGACCATTTTTAGGGGGTGAGAGTTCACAATTTTAAAAGTTGATTTTTTTGGGACACCCTACTATATATATATATATATATGAATTTTTGCATCATTAATGAAGTACCTAGAAAGATATTTTAAAATTATATTTAAAATTGAATTAAAATAAATGATTTTATAGAAAAAAAATAACAAGTTTTATTTTAAAATATTTGTTTATCATCCTGCGACCAAAACTAGAAGAAACATATTCGATCAATCAGGGGGAAATTCGCCGGAGCCTAATTTCCCAAAAACCTCTGCTCAACATTAAAAGTTTCTCGATCCATAATAAACTTTTCTCCACAACTCTTGTATCCTTCTTACTATTACTTACGCCAGTCCAGTCTGGGGTTTTACCTACAAATAATCCATGAACAACCTTAACCGTTTGCATAATAATAATCTTCGTACTGTACGTAATGCATCTCGCTACGTGCGCAACTCTACAATCTGTTGAGACCTCCATACTACAACATTGTGTAAACGTATTAATGATCATGCCAAGAACTTCTAGGACTATTTTGAAAAATATATGACTTGCCGAATGAAATTGTAACGAGGTTACCTAACTGAAACGTCTTTAAACCTCTGCATCGGAAAAGACCAAAATGTTTCATGATTATGAACCCATAGTAAACTTTGAGTTATCAAGGTTCTTTCTATTCTGTCATTTCTGTGATTTTTTTTCAAAAATACACAAAAATGCCCTAATTAGTGCCTTTTTTAAGTGGCTTGCCGCCTTCTTTATAGTTTTACCTGCCCTACCTTGAAGACTGTTATTCCTGAACATGTGCAAACTTTATGTATTTTCCATTTTCTAAACTGTAATTTTAGTAGCTTCCAGTTATACAGTTATACTTCCAGTAGTACAGTTATACTCTATCTTCAACCCTAAAAAAATTAATGTTCTATATCTTTCGCTTTCCTTGACTTAATTATCTAAATTTTTACTTATGAATCTTATTTTTGAAAATTAATTAAATTTTTAAATCCTTTAAATTTTTCATTTTTTTGTCTTTTACTTTTAAAGTAGTTTTAAACGACAATTATTCTGTAATTGTTTATAATTATCTTTATAATCTAAAACTTTCTTACCTCGGTTGTGAATTCTACGCATTTGTTATGACTGATCTCGCTGAAGGTGTATTTACTTCAAGAATATAAACTCAGTTGGACGAAACAAAATATTTAATGGTCGAAACTAACACTAAATCAGCTACATAAATATATCTTTATACATCTAAATTTTAAACTGCGCGCTTCTCGTCTGCAAAAAAATTAATAGAGTAATAAATGACATAAAAAAAAAATCGTAAACAAAAATGGGTCATTTCAGTTCACACAGCTTGTTTTTTGACTTCGCACCAAAGAGTTTGGAAACTGAGTCAGAAAACACAACAATTACCAATGGCTCACAATGTAACATGACGATCCATCATTAGGCTGAGTGTTAAGTTGCCAACAACAAAGAAGCCCCTCAGAGCTGTTCCAATGTTCACTGACTAAAATGTCCATGATAATAATTTCGGATAATAATTTCGGAAAAGTCTATACAATTTTTTTTTTTTTTTTTTTTTTTTTTTTTTACAATACGAAAAATATTTAAGATGAATTAAAAGAATAATCATTATTAATAATTATTAATCTATTTTCATATTTTTTAAAAATATCAATACTTTAATATCACTGTTATTGCTCTTAAATTTATCTTGGGCACATATATATGTTTATCTTTTTAACACATAAAACGTTTACCATATAAGACTAGGATTCCTATGTTTCATTGTACAATCTTTAAGGAATACAGAATTCAGGCTGTATTGCGTTCGATAATTCATTTTTATTCATATTATACATAAATAAATATATTATACTAGGGGGCTCAGCCCCCTGCTCGCTAACGCTCACCAACACCCATGAATTGCTACGCAATTCATATTGGGATCGCTACGCGATCCCAGCTCGCTTCGCTCGCTCGCCACTATTTATGTCAACTCTAGCCAGAATGAGTGCTATCATAAATCATTACAACGTATTAAATTTACAAATATTTTTAATGTATAAAAAAGTAAAGGAAAACTGTTGAAAATATAAATAAAAACGTACCTTGGAAACAGAATTAATTACAAAACTTAGCGAAAACAAAATAAAAAAATATTTTTAGTTGGGCCGCTATGAGATCCGAGCAAGCAACATATGAAATTTAAAAATATTTTAATTCATAAAAAAGTAACTGAAAATTTTGTTGAAAATATAAATAAAAATGCATTTATCAAAAGTTTGGCGTTATGACTTGTTGATCATCATGGAGAAAGCTAAGCGAACAGGAAATTGACGTCGTTTAAATTTAAATGGCATGTTAGTGTCAGATGGGGTCCTTCTCCTTTCATTTTGCCTATAGTATTGAAAACCACGGCTTAAATTAATTTAAAACTACAATAAGACGCTATAAAAGATGCTACGTATCACGCTATCAAGTAAACAAAACGTTTTCGCCTGTGTCTAAATACAACCTTGGATAAAAAAGCTACGTCACCGTAAAACGGACCTATAGCAATTGTCATTCATGTATTGCACAAACGGTTTGCGTTAAAAGAGAGATCCTGTCTGGATTTTGATTTGCTGAGTGTTTTGGGACATGTGACCGTAACTACCACTGAGAAATGTCGCTTTGGCTGTTGCCAAATAGCAAGCTACAAATACAGCCCTTTTTTTGCGCTACATAAGAGAAATATATATATATATATGTATATAGATAGTTTACTATCGATTCATGTTACTCTCTAAATAGCACGAGGAGATAATAAAACATATATTCTAGAACAATTAGACAATTCATAGAGTGTAATGTTGTTTTAGATGTATATTTTTTGTTAAATTTGTATATATATTCTTTTAATATTCGTCGTTATTCTATTTTGGAAGAGGATTTTTTTGTGTATTTTTTCTATACTAATCATGTCAAATAATATATAAACACTACAAACTATAGTTAAAAATGGTGTATTATTATTATTATTTTTTAAATAAAACAATATTGTAAATTAATCATTTGCCCCTATAACTTTCTATCTATTGAAAAGGTTTGTTATACACATGTTGGGTATGTTACACGCATTCAAAGTGGATATATACATGCAAACACATAAACGAAAAAATCTTTTAAAGACTTTTAGAAGGAATTTTAGAAGGAACTAAGTAGGTATTTAGATCCTTACACTTTGCAGATTATGGAAAGATTATAGAGAGAATATAAATAAAATTATCCATAAATTGTTTTATATAATATAATAAGCATGTAAAGTTTATTAATTTCATTAAAATTGAATGCAATTAAAAATGTTTTATTATTTAACCCCTTCGTATATGATTAAATTCTGGTAATAAGGCAGGTTTTTATTATGGTTTGTAAATAAATCTGTTTACATTAAATAATTACACTTCATATTTTTTCCTAATAAAAAAAAGCACATTTTTAAATACAAGTTAAGGAAAAATATGTTGTTAGATTAATAAAAATACAACAACAAAAAAAAAAATCTAAAGTGAAATTTTATTTTTCACATCTGTTTACAGATGAGGGTACTTTCTTTTTTATTTCGCAGATTCTTGATTTTTTATGGCTCGAATAAGCTAAGACAGTTATTTCGAGAATTCCTAGATATAACACATTGGAATCAAAGAAAATGAAAAGAGGGGAAAAATATTGCATTTTCAGTGTCGCAGAGTCATCAATTTCTTTCGGTCTGGCACTCAAGTTTGAATTTTCGAAATCTCGAAAGGTATTGGAAACTTTGAAAGATAGTTTGTGAGGTCATTCGAATGTAATATTTGAAGTCATTACACATTTCTGCGCTGCCGAAAATCAATTCGAAAAAGTATTCTAAAATTGTTTGAATTCACACATATATATATATATATGTGTGTATGTATGTATATATATATATATATATATATATAACCATTAATAAAACATAACCTACCACCATCAAAAATCGTGATATTATGAATTAAAGCTGTAAGTATTAAAAAAAAAGTGCCAATTAATTTATTATACGAATTATTATGGAAGAAAAAAGAAGAATGTGGACACCGACAAATAATGGAAAAACTTATATATTGAATTACGTTTTCAAGGGCACAGAATTCAATGATATAAGCAAAATGGTTGTTTTCTGTGAGAAAAAAAAAGCTAAGGCTAAAAATTATTTTTCTCTCTGCCCGAACAACCATTATAATCAAGTGAATAGATTAAAAATGAAAACAGAATAGAATCAAATAATATGAAATGGAAAACCAATAAAACCAATTTAAATATTTATAGCATATAAAATAGAAATATTACACAACATACCGATAATATTTCAGTTTTTTTCAATATATCCACTCGCACATGGCTACCATAATATCGTAAAGATTAAGGTGAATAAAACAGTTAAGAAATCACAGTAATTGATACCAAAGGATGCAGTTAATACATTTTGAAATACCATGATAAATACAATTAATATAATATAAAATAAAACAAATAGAAAGTAATTACATTATTTAAAATAACTAAAATGCACTTTTAAACTACTTAATTACTATTTAACAATATCGTCAAAATTTAGCTAAAAAATCCACCTGGTGTAGGAAATTACAACTGAAAAGGAGCTGCAAAAGACAAAATTTATAACTTATCGTCAAAAGACAAATTTTGGTGCTGTCATCTAGTAGTATTTTTATTATTCAAATGTCACAAGATGAACAATTGAAAGCCTTTGAAAGTAAAAATTTATCAAAAGCAAAACCAAACAAATCCTTATATATAGATAATTATAAACATAATATAAACCTCACTATATATTTTTTATAAAACTACTGCTAATAAAATTTTTAAAAAAGCATTCAAAATATTCTATTATCTTACTCATTTAAACTACACTAAGAATTTAAATAATTCTATAGCATTGATAATATATAGCATATAGCTATATGCTATAAAATAAATTCAATAATAATAAATTTAAAAATATATTAAAAATAATATAAAAATCGTTAATAATAACTATTATATATAAGATAATTATAAAATGAACATGAAATAAAAAACATATTGAAGTATATAGAAGATTATCAGATACTTAAACTCCCATTACCTAAAAATCTCAAATATAGTGTGTGGATTATTTTCATACAGCCATGAAAATCCAAAAAGTATGAATGTGGGACATTCAAACACATTAAACCGATAATAAATTTTATAACACAAAGTGAAAATAGATCAATATTAAAAAGAATAGAGGAATAATAATAAAAAATAATTACCCAATTTTAATACATATAGTATAACTTTAGTTATATTAAATACACTTATATGTATACTAATCACTATATAAATTGCATGCTATTAGTAATTAATATGATATTGTCCTGAGTAAATTAAAATTTAATAACAAATGATTGTAAATTAGATAAAACTTTAATTAAGCTAAATATAATATTAATGAAAGTCACCAATTACATATAAAATATCAAATCAACATCCTTATAAAATACGTATTAAAAATAGTTATAATACAAAAGACCCATTTTTTAAAATAAATTAACCATTGCGTATTATCCAGACAACACCACCCTCCTCCGTACTCTAACATCTACCCACCCATCCAACCTATAATAATTTTTTATATATTATATTACAATTTTTAATTTTTTAGAGATATTTTTTTATTTTATATATATATTTGTAATTTTGTTTACGCATGTGTTAATTTGTTTTAAAAGATCATGTAAGTAAAGTACTAATTGTATATTAATGAATATATGAATTTTTTTGGAAAACCATGATTTAATGCATCATAAATAAGTTTTTTAATATTATTGTTAATTAGAGGAGAAGAACATAAACATTTTATTCTATATAAATGATGAAGTATTATATTTCGAAATACATAATGATGTAGACAAGATTTAAAATTTGTAAATGTATTAACTTTGAATTTAAATTCTTTACGTTTGTCATATAAATCTGTGATTGTTTTGTTGTCTTTTATTGTAATTTTAAGATCTAAAAGGTTAATTGTGGATATATATATATATGCGTTTGTGTGTGTGTGTTACTTTATTCATTTAAATATTTTGGCGCATTTATCTTGTCACTTTTATATGATGCATATTACGTTTTGTTAGTACTTTATTTAAGAGTTTTAAATGCAAAATATAGAAAATATATTAAATTACACTGACTGGCATGATTTATATATAAAGGTAAATATCTTTTTACTCATTCTTTATTGTTTATGGATCGACTACGCTAATACAGTTATTTCCAGAATTCCTAGGTATAACTCACTGGAATGAAAGAAAGTGAAAAGAGAGGGGAAAGATTGCATTTTCAGTGTCGCAGAGTCATCAATTTCTTTCGGTCTGGCACCCAAGTATGAATTTTCCAAATCTCGAAAGATACTGAAAACTTTGAAAGATAGTTTGCTAGGTCATTCGAATGTAATATTTGAAATCATTACGCATTTATGCACTGCTGAAAATCAATTCGATAAGGTATTCTAAAATAGTTTTGAATATATATATATGTGTGTGTGTGTGTGTGTGTGACTTCATTTAATTAAATATTTTTGGCGCACTTACCTTGTCATTTTTATATGATGTATAATACATTTTGTTAATACTTTTTTAAAAAGATTTAAATGAAAAAAAAATAGAAAATATAATCAATTACAATGACTAACATGATTTATATATAAAGATAAATATTTTAAGATCTAAGAAGTTAATTGTGTATATATATATGCGTTTCTGTGTGTGTGTGTTACTTTATTCATTTAAATATTTTGGCGTATAATACATTTTGTTAGTACTTTTTTAAAAAGATTTAAATGAAAAAAAATAGAAAATATAATCAATTACAATGACTAACATGATTTATATATAAAGATAAATATTTTTTGCTGTTTCTTGATATTTTAAGGCTCGTCTAATCTAAGACAGTTACTTCAGGAATTCTTATGTGTAACTCATTGAAATGAAAGAAAAGGAAAAGAGGGAGAAAGACTGCATTTTCAGTGTCGCAGAGTCATCAAGTTCTTTCCGTCTGGCACTCAAGTTTGAATTTTCGAATTCTCGAACGATATTGGAAACTTTGAAAGATAGTTTGTGAGGTCATTCGAATGTAATATTTGAAGTCATTACACATTTCTGCGCTGCCGAAAATCAATTCGAAAAAGTGTTCTAAATTTTTTTTTTGTTGTAAAATTGTGTTACGTTATTCATTTAATTATTTTCGATGCAATTACCTTATCATTTTTATATGACGTTTATTACGTTTTGTTATTACTTTATTTAAAAGTTTTAAATGAAGCAAATAGAAAATATAATCAACTACATTGACTGAGAAAATTTATACATAAAGGTAAATATTTTATTTTAAAAATGAATGCTTCTATCGATTAATTTTAATAATCAGATATATATTTGAATTAAATTTTATTAGTTTACGGATTAGATTTCAGCTTTAAACTAAATTAAACCTCGACAAAATATTCTTTCGATTTAGTAAGAAATTATGCACGCAATAATTTTCCAAAGTCTCCTGTAAGTTGTATGTATGATACGTAATTGATATTCAGAAACACTTTATTAAAAAAACAAAAAAAAAGTTAAGTTATATGATGATAATAATATTAAATCTAAATAAATTGGATTTTTAAAAAACAAGTGGAAATGCTTTAAAGTATTTTGTTCAGTACAAATTATAAGAAAAATGTTTAAAATGAGTATAAATTGCTTCGCTGGAGGGACTTTCGTTTAAATTTTAAATAAGTAGAATTTACGTTAGTTATTTTATTTAAGTAAAATACATAGATATGTGAAAAAAATGAAAAGTATTTAAGCCCAAAATTTCAACTCAATGGAGCAAGATCTTCGAGTCATTATATGAGTTAATAATTAAATCTGTAAATAGCAACAAACAAAAGCATAAAGTCTCAAATATCTACTTTATCACACACGTAATATTTTACTGAGTATATTGATTTTTTTTTTCGAATGCCAAGCAGAATTTCATTAAAAAATCTGACGTATACACACATAAAAATATCCCTGTAAAATTACTGGCAGAGGCCAGCAGCAAAGATGCCAGTTATACCCCGTAAAAAAAAAAAAAAAATCTATATCCAATTACCAATCCCTTTTTTTGCTAATAAATTGACTAGAACTCTAAAAATATGTGGATTGTCCTTAATTTGTTAAGTGTCTAAGGGATAAGGCCGCTTATTTAATGGATCAGACCGTTTTTCATCAAATAAGGTTGCTGCCCGTGAAAATTGAAAGGCAAACGCTCATAAATTGACCGTTTTTTCTGAGCGTGTATACTGAAGCTATTCAACAAATACTTTTAATCAGATTATGCATGAGTAAACCAAGTAAATTCTTTTCTAGTATAGAAATGTTAAGACTATATTTTATATGTTCTTCCAAGCACTTCAAAGTTTTAAACTTTAAGTCGATTAAAATGAGGAATAGGCAGTTTAGTACTGAAAGGTTTTATGATCTGCCACTCTTAATTAATATTTACCCAACAATTTGAAAAGATCACTCTGGAAACATAAAACAAATTAAACACCTCACAGAACTAAGCAAATAAGCTTAGCTTAAATATTTATTTACCTATGATATTATAATATTAAGTTTGAGACATTGGGATGGCATTATGGTAAACCTAATAACAGAACACTTAAACAGTTATGGATTCACTTAGCAGTAAAAATTACTAGATTGTTCTTGATCCACAGATTTCGGTCACATAGGAATTGAATGCAATGCAGTGCTTACACATCATCACCCACAAAAATAAACTTTAAAATAATTTCTTTACAAAAGATTGAATCACAAGCTCTATTGAAAAATCACTACTTTTGGGGGCAGTATAAAGATGTACTCTGGATGATTTATTTGATATCCGCCGTGGGATACACAGCACAATCCCGTTAAACACACATCATTCGTTGCTCTGGAAGAGTCCGTACTTTTGTAAATCAGCAAAATAGTATCTTACAGTGTATTCACAGTGGTAGTTAGTTGGCAAGACCTAATTCAAGAAGCGTGATGATCTTATTCTACTGACTCTCCTTGCGTTATGCAACTCATCGACCTCTCAAACCTCATTCACCAAGTAATTTTCCCGATACAACAGCTTGAAGTATTCGACTTAAATTCTTTTGTGAAAGGCCGGTAGCCGGTGCTTCATGTTCCACTATAATTTCCTTTACCTTTTCTTCAATGTCCGAACACCATCCTCGCAACTGATGTCAAACAATTCGTGATCAATGCCGTTGTCGGGCTCTACGAACAAGCGCAAGCTTTTCCCCTGCTCTAAGATTCAACAAGCACTTAAAACTGTTTCTACTATTTCAAATATTTGTCTGAAAGTTTTCTCAACATGTTTAATTTCATCTTACTACCCTCGATCTCCTGCCGCGTTCCATATAAAAAGTCTAATCAGTATATTCAACTTTCCTCTTCTGCATGTTTTCCGACTGAACCTTTTCCCTAATAGTAAAATGCACTTCCACTTCCATGGACATATCGGAGATGGATGCTTAATAACATCAACTACTCGCTAGGACCTACGACCTAAATGTAAACTTTCATATTTTTACAACTTATGCATGTTAACTCCATTTTCTAAAGTGTTCTTATTTTCTTTCAGAACAGAAATATCCATGTGACGTGATCACTCGATGTGCTAAAGTTGATTCGCAGCCCCATTAGGCAGCGCTCAGGTGAGACCAAGAGATTGGTCTACTCGACTAGTGGCGCAAACACAAGGCTATGTCCAAAATCTGTTTAAAGCTGTGAATCATCATCTTAGCGTTTATATTCTAAATGTCATTCCCGATGTATTATTTTACAAGGGTGTCAATAAAAGCCGTTTCGGCATCTTTGTTTTCAGTTAATAGCTGCAATAAAATTTGCGTAAACTAATTTCCTACGAATTAAAATATAAGAAAAATGGAACATTCACTATACATCCTGTAAATGTCAGAGAAAGTATAAGCATTTTAATGCCTATGTATAGATTCATATGTTTGAAGATGCTCATAGCAGCCAAGATTCAGACCACCGACTTTTGAGTGGCCACACAGTGTGCTACATATTACATCATTTTAGATTACTACCATTCCTTTATTATATTTCCTATCCTGGAGAGGTGATTGCCTGCTGCACACCGCAGCCGAAATTCAAGTCATGGACCATTTATTTACAAGCAAAAGTGCCAGAAATGACATCACCGGTATATTTTCTCCGTCTTTTCATTATCATACCTATTCGGCATGGATGAACTCCTACTACTTATAAAAATTTAAAATAGGAGCAGCAAGACCGGTAGATATTTCGAAAGATTTACAGATTAAAGCAGTTACTTTATATCCAGGTTTTTTATTTTATTTATTTTTATAAAGCATTCCTATACAGCAACGAATGAACTGCAATATTTTAGTAACTGTTATAACTGTAATAATGTGTAAATTCTATTTAAAAAATCCTTATTTTATTATTAAAATTTCTGTAGTTTTATTGAAATATTTAGTGCGTAAAAGTAAAATAAATCATATGGATTTCATACAGATTAATAATTTCACTAAGAGCAATTTAATTCGTCAAGGGTATTATGAAATCAATATTCGCTTTTCACTGACACATTCAAAAGATAACATTCGGAGCAAAAAGGAGTTCTGTAAAAGTTAGAAATTTCTGCTAGTAAATTACAGAAAAAAATTCACAAAGTAATTTTCTCGTAATCTAAAATTATATACTAATATTATTTATACTATTCCTTAAATATTTTTCTGGATTTATTATTCTTTTAAATTGTCATTTCCTTTTTGATAAAGATTTTTTTTTTTAAAAAATTAATATCTGTGAAGACTTTTCAAGAAACACTGTAACGCAGCGGTCAGCACGTCTGTCTTCCCCGCTACAGAACTTCTGTTATAGATCCCGCACAGTGGACTGAGCAAGTTTCATTCAACCTATCCCGTCGTGGTCTGTAAAATAAGTATAAAATTTGCTTGAGAATTAAACACTAAATGTCCGGCATTAGACTGACCACATGGCTGGTACACATGCTGCATAGCCTTTCAAGACCCATGGAATAGAAAACATGGCTGGGAAACTTTAATGGATTTTAGCATCTCAAGTTTGGTTTGGGAATATTTCACAAAAAGGTTTGTGTAATTTTCTCTCCTATCCCAGTTTTGATAGTGAGAATCTACTAAAGTTGTACGCAAATTATGCAGATATATAAGTTAATAAGTTACAGAAATCCCATTGTGAGTTGTTAGAATAAAACCTGTGAATGAGTGCAATGTGGACAATTTAAAATTTAAAATACAATATAATAATAATAATAATAAATAAAAAAAAAAAAAGTACCCTACACAATTAAAGCGAATCTTATATTCTCTAATTAATTTATAAAGTACTTTAAAATTAAATACTAAACTATAAAATGTATTTTAAACACTAACTTTTAATATTCATTGCATTTTTAATGTTTGTTTAGAAAGAGTACATCTACTTCTAAATATGAAATCTCTATGTTTCAATTACAAAAAAAGTTTTAAATGAGGTAAAAAGGCGCTTTGATCCATGAAAACCTTCCTTAAGAAGTTACGAAATTTAAATTTTATACAGTCCGCCGATCCCATAATATATTCCTATATAGATATTTAATAAAAAATCTATTACACTAACAAGTAAGATAAAAAAAATTTCCATTAATGTAACACTAAAATTGACCTAGTTTTGAAATTTTGAATTGCATGACTTGTGTCAATTTTCTACATATGAACACAGATAGGTTGGGCAATGCTTCGAGAGATCGTGCGCAAAGTGCTTAAAATACTAGAAGGATTTAATTTCGCATGCATATTTCTGCATGACATCCGAAGGAAGTCACTTAGAGTAAGTTTTAAGATAACTTTCCATTTTTATTAAATAAGTTTTAGATTAGATAATCTAATAATATTTTAAAATATGTATAATTTTGTAAAGAATTGCGACTGTTGCTTTTCATCATTTTATTTAACATTTTTTTTTAATTTCCTTATAATTTTATTACAAGTTATGTATTTTTCTGTAATATTTTAGAATGAAATGAGATTTAAAATTTATATTGTAATGTTAATTTTACACTCAACTATTTTTTTTTTTTTTTTTTTTTTTTTTTTTTTTTTTTTTTTTTGTATGTGACGATTACTTATATTTCTAGTAAATTTGTGAATGGCCCTTATTTCGTCGAAAAAATACTCTTCAACTTGAAACAGCTACTACTCGGTCAGTTTTAATCGTAGAAGGATGGAACTTTTCTTGTCTTACTTATTTGTGTAATATGAAATTTTTACTAAATATAACATATAGCACCGGAGACCATATAAAAATTTAAATTTCGTAATTAAAAAAAATGTTTTTATAGACATAACTCGCTTTTAAAATACTTATTTACCTCATTTATTTGTTTATATATTTCTTTCGTAATTGGAACTATATGTCAATGTCGAACGGCTTAGAAAATAGCCATTGGACACCGTTGAGAGTGGACACCGCGTATGTATATATGTTACCGTCCAAACCTGATTACAGGCCAAACTACACTGACCTAGGCCAAACTAGTTTATCCTAACGCGGATAGAATAAAGTAGTTTTTCCTAGGCCAAACTAGTTTATCCTAACGAACATATGATAAACTAGTTTTTCCTAGGCCAAACTACTTCATCCTAACGAATATAGGATAAACTGGTTTAGCCTACATTTCTTTTGTCGGCTATTCTTTTGTCTGAACTAGTTTATCCTAGGCCAGTTCAATTTTGCGTAATTTTATTGATCAAACGAATTCTCCGTCGGCTTTTTCAGGAAGTCTCACGTTTTGGGCACTTGATTGTCAAGTTGGCGGAAGAGAGAAAGCGCTGTCAATTCTCTTGCCAATCGTCGTAGGTCAGTCATGTCGCCAGTTAGTGACATTTAAGAGCAGTTTTAAAGAATAGATTTCCCCCCCCCACCCCAAAATAACATAAAGAATTTAAGTAGACTTCAAAAATGAAGAATTTTATTTTTTAAAATTCGTGATAAACGAAGGAAAAGGACGGAGTCAGTGGAGGGTGGAGGATGCTTTCGACTACTGGTCTTTAATTTATTGTAACGTCACATGGTAATAAATATTGCACATTTAGTTGTCTTTTTATTGGGATTTAAATAGTTTAAACTGTGTACTGGAGGATCAAAGAAAGGGGTGAAAGGGTATAATAAAATTTAGGTGAGGAAGAATTTAGAGGATTGATTAATTATATATTTGTATTTCAAAGTAAAAAATTAAACAACTATGACAAAATAAATAAAATAAATAGGGCGGAATTTAAAAAAATAATAATTTTTTTAAATTAAATTTTTTTTTGTACTTAGTGTGCTGGGAGAGGGCGGGAGACAGATTTTTATTGAATAAAAAATAACATGGTGGTGATAAATGTGTGACGACATTTAAGTGATCGTAATTCATTTAAATCCGTGCTTGAACTCCCTTTTAATTTAATATAAAATACTTTAACTGCGATCATTTCAATTGCAGTATACAACTAAAATATATTATTTTGAATTGAATATAATTGCAATCACACTCAACTGAAATTTAATTAGCTGCAGCTTGCTATTAACCATTAATCGCAATTAAATCAAATGCACTTTAAAAAAATAAATTTATTATTTGAGTAAAAATGTAATTGATTGTTGCTCATAACTGCACAATTATGCTGCTTATAACAAAATCTTAAATTAATTCTTTAGCAGTAGCAAAATAATTTTTTTTCGAAATTCAATTGTAAATAATATCAGTCAATTAATAGAATAATATTTATTATAAGAAAATTGTTTCTTCTGTTTTTTTCAATTGTGTTAAAAATAAGTTATTAAATTTCTTCAAACTTTAGAAATTAGTGAAATAAAAGATTATTATCAAACTGAAGAAAAGCAAAACGTCTCTATTTTTCGTTCAATTATGCGTATTTGGAAATTAAAAGCATTTAAACATCAAAAAGCTGTTTATTTAAAACACTAGAAATACAGAGGCGGTTCATCTCTGATCCAAGACGTGATTTTTCGCTCATACCACTGTTGTTTTTCAAAGTAAAACTTTCAAACTCTTTGACGTTTCCAAAATACTCAATATAATGTCTTAACACGAATTTAGTTGAAATCGAACGATAACCTTTTTTTTCTACACGTCTGTATACCAAGAACTACCGTGCTGGGTCATCACGGATCCGAACAAAATAATGACTTTTTCCTTTATTTGAACAGGGCTTTTAACTCAAACTTTTTTCAATAACAGAAGAATAATGTAAGGTGATAATTGTTAGAATGTTGTAATTTCAGTTATACCTTCGAAAAGTAAAAATAACATTTAGCCTGTCATAAAAAGTGCGGAGTAAAAAAAAAGGGGGTTTGGTGGTATTCCAGTATTGCACATTTATAGTAATGGCGTCGCGGCGGAGGTCTTTCGAATGAGAAAATTTTAAAATTGTAAAACGAACTTTCATAACAGGATTTTATTAACGAAATTACATCTGATAATGATGACAGTATTGCAATAAATGACGAAACAGATTTTGGTGAGAATTCCTATATAATCTCAAAGTACGAATCAAGTTAAAGTGACAGTAAGCTGAATGAAAATAATCAAGTTAATGCTGCGTAGGAAGTCATGGAATATCAATATATGGTAAGTATTTTGAAGATAATCCGAAATTAAGGAAAGAATTAAAAAAAAAATTAGAGAAAGATACAAAATGAATCATCACTTTAAAGTGATTTGGAGAAAGCGAAAAACGGATGTACATGGAAGATAGTGCCCCGGTGTTTAATATTATCTGGTCGATGACTTATGCAAAATCTATCCGTTCAAGATCTAGCGGTCATAAATATTTGGGTATTTTTTAGTGATACAACAGGTTCATATATAATAGCAAGAATGAGCAATGCTAAAACAATAAAACTAATACTGTGTATGGAATCTGTTCACAACTTGTTTGTAGATTATGCAGAGAGAAAAAAAAGAGAAAGCAACAAAGAATATGGCATTTTACGCGAATTGATTGGATAGAAATTTGTATATAGTAAGTAAAAACAATAAACTCAGCTATATATATTTAAGTGTATTGTGTTTTAATATCCTATTACTCTGTAGTAACATTATTACAGAATTTAAAAAGTAAAATCACATGTATATATTATTTAAAAGAGCCGTTAAAATCTCAAAGTATCAACTCTGAAATTATAATTAAAATTTCTTTGGTGGTATCTCTTTACCAAATTTCATAATATGTAATAGTCTAGAAACTAAATTGCATTAATCATTAATTAAAAATAATTGTACTAAACAGCAACCCGTACTGTGTATCTGTATCTCCGATACAAAAAGATAATAACATCTTTGGACGACATCGGTCAGGTATGACCCACCCTGATGTTTCTAGGTATACGAGAAACGCGGTAATTCTAGAGTTAAAGCAATGCATTAAATATAAACCACAGTAAAGTAACAGCATTTCCTCACTCTAATTCTCTTCTCTGCACTTGATAATAGATCTTGTAAAAACAAACCGATGTTTTCTACTGATGCAATTTTTTCTGTCATTTTGCTTTGCCATCCTTTCCTTAAAAGATTACACTAATAGGGGATTATCAGTTTTCACTTTCGAAAGAAAATTTCAAGTTGTTTCCTCTTATTAGACATAAGCTTAGACATAGATAAAAAATAAATATGTTCTATGTAAGTATTGAAATATTTTTAAAGCTCATAGTATTTTCAAAACTAATATTAACCATATGAGACATAATATCATAAGACGGAATGCAATACTCCACCTTTAATCAATCAGAAACTCTACAATAAAAACTTTAAAAAGTTCTCCGTTGTACTTAAAATGTGACAGATAATAATAATAGAGGTGTTACAAGTTTAAAATGTGGATTTTATAAAACTTTTCTAGTACTTTCGATCTGAAATCCCACAGTCTTCGTCAGGGAATATTTTGCAAATTGCCGTTACAGTCATTCCATGATGATGACTGTGCTAGACCGAGAGTACAAGAAAATTTAAGGAAAATGTATATATTTTAAATTTGTAACATGTGTATTATTATTACCTTTCTCCTTTCAAGTAAAACGGAGAACTTTTTAAAGTTCATATTCTATAGTTTGCCATATGCAGCATGTTTTATAACTATGGCGGTGAAATGGGGTTGATAGGGTAAAATATTTCACTCCCCATCGAATAAAATACATTATACAGGGATGGTGGGAATACTACTTTGTACAAGGTTGGTGGCCGGGCTGTCGTTGGATCAATAAAAGCACGCCAAATTGAATTGGCCTAGGATTAACTACATCGACGTAGGATAAACTAGCAGATTGGCGCGTGGGTGGTCGTTGGGAACAATAAAAGCACGCCAAATTGAATTTTCCTAGGATAAACTAGTTCAGACCAATGAATAGCAGGCAAAACTAGTTTGGCCTAGGAAAGACTAGTTTATACTATGTGCGTTAGGATAAACTAGTTTGGCATAGGAAAAGCTATTTTATCCAATGCGCGTTAGGATAAACTAGTTTTGCTTGAAATCGGGTTTGGCCGGTAACACACACACATATATATATATAGCTATTAATTTCTAAGACTCATTTTTTCGTTTGATTAAAATGTATATCATAATATAATGCATATTTTTTTCTCCTCACAAGATTTTTCATATTACTGAAACCAACTGAATTGAATTTTGAAAATAATTACATTTTCAGACTGTGCATTAAAAGTTTTTTATATAAAAATTGGGAATAATTCCAAGAAGCATTGCTTAAAAATTATGATTCTTAACTTTTGAAAATAACGCTGTGCTGTGAATTGCGTATTGCGAACAATATTATTCCTTACACTACTTTAAAAATTGGTTTAAAGTGAATTTCCAATAGTATTTAAAAAATTTTATTTAGCAATTTTTGACCAGTTTTTGATAGATAATTTACATACTATTATTTTTGTGGTGAAATTATATTGAACCCTTCATCACTAGAGCCTGTTTTTGTCTCAAAATTACTCACTGGGGTGTTGTAAACACCGCAAAATATTTATCAAAATTTTTAAGTTTTAATTATTTATAGTAATTTTTTTATTTACTTGCAACTAAAATACCTTATTGTAACTTATTCTAAATAAGTTCAATTCAGAAATATGAGAACAAATATCATTTTAAAAAATATATAAAAGAATGTTTATATATACTACTACATTACAGTTAAAATTATATGAAAAAGTTTTACATTTATTACTCATTATTTGTATTAAAAATATATATTCTCTTATAACATTTTTTCACTATATTACAACACACATTAAGTTTTGTTTATGTATAATGATTTGATAACGTTATTAATATACTGTAGTTCAGTATCAGAATCTTGTTCCAATATTTCATCAGGTTCTTGTTCTGATTCCGAGCTGTGATCAGAACGTTCTTCAAAGTGGTCGTGGTCATCCAAAAAATTGCCATCGGTACCTACTGCCTCATATCTACAGAATCTCGTGAAACAGAAGCAAAACGATTCCGCAAACGCTGGTTCTACATTCCCAATGGCGATTTCGACATTTTATAGGGAAAAAAAAACTCGATGTAAATCACTCAAAGTAAATAAAAATAAATAAAAGTTACTCATAAATTTAATTATTTCTATTATAAAAATAAACTAATTATGTAATGTAGCTTAACTTATTATTATTTTTTTTTTTTTTTCAATTCAAAAATATCTTGCGATTACTTAGCACTCCAGCTGAACACTTGCACGTCCGCCCTTCTGAAAAAAAGGGTAGAATAAAAATCTGTTGTCTGTTGACGTGGCCCTTGGAGAGTGCATCTACTAAAATTATTTGACCTTGAGTTTGGTTATTTCCGTACTTCTACGCATGTTTTTACTCGTTGGGTGATCAGAGCACCCCATGCCAGTAACGGAGGGTTAAGATTTTCGTACAGTCCGTACATTAAACATATCTATTTACAAGTAATAATCTTTAATAATCATATTTTACTATTGTCTAAGATTAAATAAGGCTTAGATTACATTTTAGGGGTATTTTTATCGGGAAAAGTAGGACATTTTTTAAATATTGATTAAAATAAATAAATATACGTTTAATATTCAAAATTTTCAATGCGCTTTGTCACTCATAAAAGATAATTACAGAAAAGGTTACATTATTTGAACTTCTATTAACATAAACTTTTTAATTATTACACAATAAATCCAAGACCCTAAGTACAACCCAAAAATCCAAAGATAATGGAAAATCTTTTTACCAATAAAACCAGAAATGCTTATACCATGGATTATTTTCGTAATAACTTTTTCTAAAACTCCGTTAAATATGCTTAAAACGTTTCCAAAAAATATGTTTTGAAAGATAAATATTCATAATGCTCAAAATACTTTTTTTTTCTTTCTATTAAATTTTATCTGATATTCATTGTCTCACTATGAAACGCATTGTTTGAAACATACGTGAGCATCTCAATGGCTGCCAGCAACATGTTCTGTCTATAAAATATTCACAAGAAAATATATTACTCTTCACTTTTACTTTTAGATAAAAATATAGTCTAAAAGAAAGGATAAGAAAGGAAATGTTTATGTTGAAGATTTCATAGCCTAATAGTATATGTTTATGATTGACTAAATAATTCAAGACAATATTTAAAAATGTGATTTTTACAAAAAGGTGTGTTTGTAATTTTGTCGGAAATTATCTTAACAGAATGCATGAAAAATATGAAATATTGTAATTTGAATAAATATAGGGCAATTCCGGGATTTATGCCGCACTTTTTTTTTATTTGTGTATAAAGTCCCTTGGTGGACATAAAAAAAAAAAATCATGCTGTGCTACTTAATGCTAAATTTACAACGCGTGTAGTGCGAAAAAAAAATTCAAAACAAATTATTAATATTTAAAAAAAAAAAAAAATTCTAAAACATTATACTGCGGCGCGTCACCCGTACATTCAATATGAGACGCCGCACTTGTGCGGTAGTTATGCCGCGCTTGTAATAAGAACAGAATGAAATTATAAAAAAAATATATATATATATATATTCATATCTGGACTATAATTAACGATGTAATAACAAAATGAAACTAAATGAGTACAATGAAACGTATTAGTATATTCAAATTAATAATTGTTGCCTACTTTCACTATTAAAATTGTCGACTTATTTTTTTTTTACATTAAATTTTAATTATTATGTCAGCAACAACATAACATCAATGTATTAGAAAGGGAACAGATAAAAAGTAAAATTGTTTTTACATAATTTATTTGTTAACCCTTTCGGTACCCGTGGCTTTTACACAAATTTTATTCGCTTGGTACCACTTTTTAAAAAGAAGTTACCTTTACTTAAATAATCATGAAAATGCTCTAATTAAACAAAGCAAATATTACTTTTCTTTTTTACTTGTGACAGAAACAAATTTTGTAAGCTCTTTATGAAGATGCTTCTATGCACCTATGGTCCCGAATGGGTTAAGATACCTGTTTTTTCGACTACAATCTACAGAAAAAATGTCGAAAAAGCACAGTCTTTATGTAACCACATTTAAACACATGATGCAACGAAGACAATTACACTTCCTCTTTTTTGGAGTAGTTTGCTAAGAACGTTTGCGTTACATAATCCAATTTTTCATCATTATCATCTTGACTTGCATCTTTCTTGCCCTTTTTACTTTTTATTTTCCCCTTTTTCTCCTTGGGTTTTAGTAAACTTTATAACATGCATAACATAGTTAGTCTATGCAAAAAGAAAAGGAAAAGTTAATAACACTTAATCATCCCGTACAAAAGAAACTGCGACATGAATACCGGAATAGCAGTGCGGCATGTGTCCCATTTTCCATGGTGCAGACGTCAGCCATCACAGTTACCTGCCATCGCTAAGGCGAATGTCGTAACCATACACACAATACTCTATACAAGCGCTACACTTAGTTTTGACTTCGAAATCCTGCTTGCATTTAGTAATTAGTGTATGAAAAACATTTAAACATAACGTGTTTAAAAGTTTGGACAGTGAAATAATGCACTTACGTCAAATTAAGGATTGTACTTCTACAAGTAAACATCGAAATGGGATTCACGCTATACACTGGTTAAAATAATCTCATTGCGCACCTATACTGTGCGTTTGCGACCATCTATCGATAATTACAAGAAATACAAGGGATGCGGCATCTATCCCGTATGCGGCGACTCTCCCGGAGTTACCCTAATGTAAAATTACGAAATCTATAGTTGCCATATTTGTAACAGAACATAAAAAAATATTCTGATTAAATTATGTACTAAATTTTGTATTATTTACATTACAGAATCTACCAAAAATGTGCAAACATAAATCAGACGAGTAGGTTATATTTCTGTCTCATTAGAAGTAGCTGAAAATTGGTGAATGTTGAAAAGGATTGAAAAGGGTTTAACTAAGAAGTAAAAGTGCAAAAAAAAAATAAAAGAAATATATTGCTGCACATACATGTAGAATACAATTTATTTATCAAAATATTCATACTATGTTCACTACAATATCTAAGTAAATTACTTTTACAATGGATTTTCTTTTCACAATTTTAAAAACTAGAATCCAATCGTTCTCAATACATAATTTGAGTTAAAGGATTATTGTCGTTACGGTATTTTAATTATTATAAGTTATTTATAAAATAAATTTGTATTTAATTTTCAACATTTTCATTAAACCCCAATACTTATATAACACAATGCAGCAAACTGTGCTTGATTTTGCTTTTTCCTAACATAAAAAAAAACATAAATTATTATGCAATAACAGGACTTCCAAATCGTCCGCATTTTAAATACAATTATATTCTTATTTTCTTTAGGCCCCACCAGTGGCCGAGAGGTTCTGCTCTCGAAGCTGGTAGACGGGAGGTGCTGGGTTCGATCCCAATCGCGCCCGTCGGCCTAATCGTTCGGAGTTTTCGTGGTTTTCTTCGAGCCGTGGATCTTCCATGCGTTAATACGGATTAGGTTCCCTTAGAAAGACCCCCACGGAGGGCACTCCCCCCGGGCCTATATCCCTCGTGTAGATAATTGGCCGTCAAAAATCAACCCAACCCCAACTCTTATTTTCTTTAAAAGATTTTACTTGCAAATTTCGTAGAAATCTCCTTCGGAAGTCAATTCTAGAGCAAATGTTGTAGAAACCTTCCATGGAATTTTCTGTTAAGAAATATTGCTATTCAGTTGGCGGACCAATTTAGGAGACCTGATATAAAACTCTCACTACGTAAAGAAGAAAATATATAAAATATTTGTTCATAATATAACTTAAGGGGTCTCAGGACTCCTAAAGTTTTAAAATTTTCGAAATTTTAATTTTTTTAGATGTTAAACTCCTACTTTTTCTGAACATTTTGATGTAATTGTTTCCTTGAAATTCCCATTAGAACTGAAGTTATGATTTTTACATTTATACACGTTCAATACCTGAAGCGTCGTTTCCGAAACTTTGAAGCCATTTTTCTCCAAATGACGTTTTTGGGCATAACGCGCACGATATCTCAAAAACTTATGAATATTTTTTCATGAAATTTTCAAAACATATGTTTCATGTTAGTCTGTATACACTGAACCTAAAATTTCCTTTTTATTGTTCAAAACAATATTTTTTTAGGTGATTATACTGTTGAAATTTTCTTTATTTTGCATTAGCTAAATACAATTTTGTATTAAAAATATAAAAAAAGCTTTAAATACAAATTTATTCAGGTTCAGAGTAATTATTATAATCTGAAGTATAAGTAGGCACCAACATTTTCATTCTAGTTGCAATACTTATTTTGTAATTGTGCGCGTAAGCTGTTATGCCGATTTTTTGCTCGTCAAATGTCTAACAGATTGGAGCTCCCTGTAAATGCTAATTCTGCATCTTATAAATTTTTTAAATACATGAAATGAAAGAACATACTTATATCTGTCATCCCCAATTAAAATTGTGTCTTAAAATTAAATACATTTTAAGATATTAAATGTTGAAAATGGCCTTTTTTTTTCATTTTTTCCAATTTTAAGAGTCCTGAGACCCCTTAAAATAGTTATATCATGCATTATTTTAAAAATAAATATTGCTAAAAAGCCATAAATGTACTTCCATACAAACATAGCAATAAATAAAAACGTACGTTCAAATAGCACGTTCTTACAAGATAAATTTTCATAATATTCAAGATATAAAAACCTCCTTTCCTTTAAATTTTATCGAATATTCATTGTCGATCAGTGGAACGCATAATTTAATATTGTCAGTAACATTTTGTTTGTTCCAAGAAACATGTTTATTCTATAAAACATTTAGAAAATATTGGGAGAAAACGTCACAATAGAAAAAAACAGAGTAAAACAATGTGGATTATTTTTAGTATTAATGTCAAAATAATTTATTTATACATACCCTAATTTAATATTATGATATTATAATTAATATTGATTTAAATAAAAAATATTTTTAGTAATGAACATTCTTATCGCGCCCTACTTCTTTGAAGCAAATAGTAGCAAAGTCTGTTGATGATTGAAAGGCTGCAAAACATAAAATTTTAAATAAAATCTATGACTATATTTTCAACGGAAGCAACCTAAGTTATTAAAAGACTTTTGATCAATTAAACAAAAATAATTATATTGTAGATCTTTTTCTTAAAAAATTTTGCAGAACATCTGTAATGCATAAAATACTTCCTAAAAATTTATTCTTAGAGATAACATTCATAAAAGTGAATCTAAAGATTTTTCTAACCTTTAAAATTTATATAATATTCACTGCCTCTTTGCAAAATACATTTAATCGTTTTTAAGTTGAAATAGGCATGTATGTTCCATAATATTTACTGTGATATTAAATTTAAAATTTATTCTTTAAAGATATATATATATTTAATAATTATAATTCACCGTACCTTAATACTTATAAAACACAATACAGCAAAATCTTTATCTGATTTGAAACAATCCTAGAATACATTTTTAAACTACTATGGAAGAAATCTATCACCACATTTTCAGCAATGAGAACGTAAGTCATTGATAGAACGTTGTCCAAAAAAGTTAAAATATTTATATCATGGACTGTTGTCCAAACAAATTTTGCTAAAATGTCATAAATCAATTTTCATTTTCCCCCACAAACATGTCTCCTTACATTTAGATAATTATGTTTTTTTTCAAAATTCGTCTCGATAATTCGTCTTTCATTCAAATTTTATATAGTATGCATTGCCTCTCTACGAAATACATTATTTGAAATCTGAGTGAGCATATATTAGATTGCAAGCAACAAGTTTTTAAATGTAAAATATTCATAATAAAATATGTTGCTATTTTCAGTTTTATCCAAAAATCCTGCAACGTAATCAAAATAACTTTAGAAACAAAGCGGAAGGTTACGTCGAAGAATTTGTGATAAATGTACTTTTTTAGAAATCTGATTTTTCTGCAACAATGTATGTTTTTGTAATATTATGTTATACATTTTTGGTAAAATTACTTTAGGGATATGTGTTATGCTTTACAATGTTATAACAGTCTTATCTCTACTATCATGGAATTCATAAAATTAAAAGAAAATGAAACGAAAGCATTCTGTTGAGTCTAGAAATAGAGTGATAATTATTATGGATAAATGAAGCTTATGGATAATTATAAAATATTTCCCATCATGTTATGTCTGCTAATGCTCATGTTTTGACTAAATAAGATCCTGATTTCACACGTGGACTGACACTTACGACTATACGACGACTCTACTGACAACTATTTTTTAATTCTACCTCGCACCAAATTTCTCAAAACAGAAATCTTTCATATACGCTTTGAAAACATTTGCAAGAGAAATATACTACAGAATTTATAATTTGAAAACAGTGGTGCTAATAGAATATAAAAATAGTCTCCAGTGGGTAATGTTTGTGGGAAATATACTGTAGTGCCACACTTTATTCTGCAGAACTAATCTCGTGAACGACCTGTCTGTTTCATTTTGAACTGGCGATTCTGACATCGAGCCACTAATTGACGTGAATACCTCTAATTCCATTACATATATATATATATATATATATATATATATGTATATATATATATGTATGTATATATATATATGTATATATATATATATATATGTATATATACACACACATATATATATATATTCGTTTATTTTATTTCAATGATATTATTTTAAAAATTCCCTTTATATTTATTGCTAGTTAATGTGACATTATTCATAAAATATTTTCAAAAATATCGAAAATAAAAGTCATTTTTTCTCAATACAATACCTTAAGCTAGAATAAAATATAAGGAAAATGACAGCTACTGACTAGACTCAAATTTTGCAATAATACGAGAAATAAATGGAAATACGGCAGCCCGTATATAGATGTTATGTAGGTTTTAAAGTTTTGTCATATTTTCTATGAAAAATACATTAGTTACATTATGGAATACGTCGATTTTTCTTATTCTTTAAAATACATATATTAGCGTTGATAATATGGATATCGGAATATGTCTTCAAATTTCTATACAATGTTTTATTTATAACTAATCGAAAAAAAAAAAAAAAACATATAACTGCTTAAAAGTTTTAATGTCAAATGACTTTCAAAATTCATAATTTTACTTTTACGAAATAAGGAAATAAAATAATATTCTACGAAATTAAAACGTTTATTACCAATTTAACATGTAAAATTTATTGCTTAATTTCTTACCTTGATTATGTAGTAAGTTAAATAAAACTGGCTTTTGCTTACAACTGAAATGTTTATAAGTCAGAATTAAGATAAATATGCGTGGATTTATAAAAATTTCAAAACTTAGAATAGGTACAGGGTAAAACAAACTAAAAATTGAAAATAAATTCAACCATTATGGGTATGAGGTATTTAACAATGTGAAAAACGTCTGTGTAGGTAACTGGTGATTCGCAGAGAAAAAGCTTGAGAGCAGCGTACAAAATAATAGTAAATATTTATGCAGGATATTTAATATTGATTATGAATAATAAAATATTTCCATGTATTGCATAAACCGAATGAAATATGTAATAAATTATACATATAGCGTTGTTAAGAAAGACTAAAAATGAAAATCATCACCCTCATAGCATGCGTAGTCACAGTGACGTCATTGTGACGTCACTGTAAGTCACTGTGGTCACGTCACATCTGTGACCAAAATGCCACCACTCAGTGATGTCACATTGTGACTGAGATGTGAACTTCTTACAAAACTTTAAAAAATTACAAAAATTATTAAAAACATGTTATTTACTGTAAAAAATATTTTTCTGCCGGATTAAAAATTTTTTTAAACCGTGGTCCAAGTTGCATCTGTGCCTCTAACAAAAACTTTTTATTTTCATATAACATAAAATGTAATTAATTCATCAGCAACACAAAACGATTTCCTACTTATGAGAATTTCATATTATTAAAAAAATGTTTTAGGTAAGCAGACCTCGACTTATCTTTTATAAAGATTTTTGTAAATGATCATCTGTTATACTAGAAGTTTCTCAAAGAGTAGTCGAAACATTTCTGTCGTTTCAAACTAAAAACTTTCTATTACAGTTAAGGCTGCAGCTTTTAATGAGCACGCAGAAAGCGTCTTCAAAGTTTAGTCATATATGCATTTCTTGCTTTATAATTTGCATTCAAGTCATTTTTTTTTCCTCTTAGTGTTTCACTATTTTAAGTATTTTTTTTTTTTTTTTATTCTACTTCTTTCAAACGTTTAAAATAGAATTGACATTTTCCGAATATAAAATTAATGTACAAAATTTAGGCAAAGCCCACGACATAATTAATTATTCATGTTTTATTTTTTGTTTTTAAAATATATCTTTAAAAATTATTTTACAAGTTTTATTCTACAGAAAATTAATATTAAGAGAATGACAGATTGACAAAGAAAAACTCATCCCTTCTCGATAATCTTGTTGTATTTTTTAAGAAGATATTTTGTATATATTACCTGTGATACAAATTTTACTTTTAAAAAAAAGGAGGGAGTCATCATTATTATCATTAAATTAATTTGTATACATTTTGAAAAATTAAGCAATGTTTTATCTAGTAAACTCTAATTATGGATAATATTATTATTATAATTTACGTAAATGAAACTATACAATTCAATAAAACTGATAAAAATAAAAGATGAAATACAATAAAACATTTTCAAACAGGAAATTGAATTAGAGACAATTTGTCAAAATTATTACGCATTTAATTTCCTTCCGAAACTGTGGTATAGAAAAACAAATAAAACCAAAAGACATCTGCTTCGAACTTCGAAACTTAAAAATCGTCTGCATCTGCACTATTTCAGTTGTTACCACTCGACCGCAGAATAACGGATAAAAGTAACAGTGAAACTTTTTAGAATAAACGCGGGACACTGGACAGTTCTGTGGACACTGTGGACACTGAAGTTCTGTGGACACTGGACAGCATAGATGTGTTGACACGGATTTAAAAACTGAAACAAGAACGTTCTCAGGATCCAAGTTAGTTCAGCTAACAAAATATAAACCCGAGAAAATTACGGTAGCTTTGACTTGTTGAAGATGATTCAAGTCATTGCTATCGTACTTATAATCGGATTTAATTGGTTCCCCAAAATCAAAGTATCACGTACAACGTCAATAAAATTAGGTATGTAAAAATATTATTTTCCCTGTTTGCTTTTTTTTTTATTACAACAATTTTAGTTAGCTTCTCATTAACATGCTGTAGAACATAAATATTTCATTACATTTATTTTTTATTTTGCTGAAATATCTAAAATATTATTTTCCGTGTTTGCTTTTTTTTTTTTTTTTTTTTTTTTTTTTTTAATTACAATGATTTCAGTTATCTTCTAATAAACATGTTATAGAACACAAATATTTCATTACATTTATTTTTTATTTTGTTAAAATATCTAACTTCCTTTTCAACAGCTTTGATCAGATTATTAAAATTAGTGATTTAAATTGCATTTTAATCTGGTTTATTATCTTATTTAAATATTGGGTTAAAACCACATGGTGGCATAAATATAAAAGTATATGGACAAGTATTATCATCAATCATTAACATAATTAATAGACATTTAAAGATAATTAAATTATTTAAAATTTTTGGATGTTATTAACGTTTACCATAGCAAGACCCCTATTTGTAATGAAGTTTGTAGCATGTTATTTCATTTACAGAGACAGTCAATTGTATTCCATTACATTACGGCCTGTGGAAAAAAAATCGTTTCAAATGATTTTTAATGATTTTACACGCTTTCAAACAGAATAAAATTGATATGCATTTATGAAGCGCACTAAAATGTGCATTCCATAGAATATGCGATGCAAAGAATAGTTATTGTTCATTTACAGGGCTAAAAAAGGAATTCCAATACATAATGATATAGGGGTGGAGGGAATTGTTTGCGGCGTACTTTATTTATGTTAATCTATTTGATATGTAATGAAATTGATATACGTCGTTGAGGTTTACATACTATGAATTATTTCATGTATAATACGAAGTGTATATAGCATTTACAGGGACACACAAAATATTTCAGATACTATATTGTATCCGAAGTACTGTTCATTAGCGATGATTGCTGGAAATACATTTTTAATTATGATATACACTTTTATGATTCACTACATTTATGCATAGTATATGGTGTATATATATATGCTATAATTCATATACAGGAATATACAAAAGTATTCGAAAGGGTTACTGGGTATTGCTTAAAGGAGGTTTTTAAATAAGTTATGCATTTTAACGCTGCACTGTATTTAATTTACTAAGAAATGTTTGTAGTATATAGATAAAATGATATACAGGGCCACGCAAAGAATTGGATACGTTGCCATCTATGAATTATAATTTCTGGAAATGTAATTTCAGCAGTTTTAAGAGTGTTTTAGCTTGAATAAAATTTTAACTAAATAGTGGCGTGTAATAAAGGTTCTAGGTAAACTACAGGGTTGTACAAAATTATTTAAGTATGTTTCCATATATTAGTATAAATTGCTGAAAGAGAATTTCAACCTGTTATGCGTTTCCTTGATAAACTAAATTTTTCCATTATATAGTATATATATATCAATCTACAGATCAAATACAGGACTGTTTAAAAGAATTAGAAAACATATTTGGCTGTGGGTGGTAGGGTGTCAACGATTTTAATCGGTTGATTTAAATCAGCGATTAAATCATGATTTTAATCAACCGATTTTTTTAAAAAAATCATTGATTAAAATCAAAAATTTTCTAAATGTTTAAAATGTCAAAAAAAGTATTAAATCTATCATGAACATAATTTGAAAGTTTCTACAGGTATTTTGACTTATTAATAAACAAAAAAAGAGCTTTAAATAATTGTTTCTAAGCTTAATTCATTAGTATTGTAAAAAAAATTAAAAACAGTTGAGTTTGTAAAAAGCACTGTTTTTAAGTTTTTATCCAAATTAAAACAGTTTCATTTAAAAATGATATTTAAATCTAACATAATTTGCAATGTCATAATTTCCTTTAGGTAATCAATTTATGCATTATTTTATATAAAATACACATAGCAAGTATAATTACATTTCTACAAGTAAAAGAATAAATAGTAATTAATAGCAATCTCAAGTTAAAGAAGAATGAAAGAATGACATCTGCTCAGCAGCTAAATTGTAAATGAATGCATAAGAGAAAAAGAAATAATTGGTATAAAAATGCTAAGCACAGCAAGAGCTTCTTTGGTATAGGTTGAATAAATGTTTATTATTATTATTATTATTATTATTATTATTATTTTGTAACTCATATATATTAAAAAATTGAACCATTGAAAGCTAATAGAGGTAATAATGCTGTTACTTAAATATTTTGAGGATTTCAGATATTAGTGGCTAACTTATATTTATTCTATATGAATGGGTTTAACTCATTTTCATTTTTTTCTTTCTTTTTTTTTTTTTTTTTTGGTTAGCATACACGTACATGTGTGTAAGTATAGATTTTGGTGGTTTACAGAAATTTTCCTAAATACAAAGGCAAAATGAGCTGCAAATAATATTTGTTAGTTTTGTTATTTGTGCTACTAACTAATGAATTTTACTTATTTGCAGTTTTTATTAATTCTGTAATTACTTATACTGCTTCTTCTAGGCCATTTTGTTTAATGGTGCCACACCATGCCCCTTTTGAAATTGGCAAAATGCACCCTGCCTTAAAAAAAGAAAAAAAAAAGTTGAAATTTACCTGTAGTTGTAGCCAGAGATTTCTTGTAAAAAACTTCCCCATTCAACAGTATTCTAAATTCATGTGGAAAAAATCTTGCAAAAATATAGAACTTTATTTCTTTAGAAAAAACAGGATATTATTAAAACATGTTATTTAATTGTATTTTTCAATTTGTTATTCATAAAATTATTAAAAATTAAGGACACTTTACTTATAATGCTAAAAAATATTCTTTTTTTTTTCTTACATCATTACTAAATACATTACTAATATATTTCCTCATGAAATAGTGCCCGTTTTTTGAACTAGCATCCTGTCCCTTTTTCTTTCTAAAATGAATTATTATCATTTTAATAATTAAGGCTTAAAAATGTATAATATGTTCCTAATAAGAGAGTTGATTGTTTAATAATTAATTTGAAGTAATGTTAGCTATTTAATATAAAATGCAGTTAATAATTTTCATAAATGTTAAGTATCTCTAGTATTTATAAAGTTTTACATAATTATTACAATATTAATGTATATAACATTATTGTATAATACTACCTAATGAAAGTACTAATTTGCAGTTTTTATTTCTGTAATTACAAACTAACAATTATAATTTTATTAATTAAAGTGTAAAAACATAGATTATGTTAGCAATTAGTGGTGTAATTGTTTTGGAAACCTAAAACTCATGATAGCTATTCAGTATTTGAACGCTGGGAAAAAAATCATACAAATCTGATTTAAATAAAAAAAATCTGATTTAAATAAAAAAAAAACGATTTTTTTGATTTTTTTTTTTAATTATGATTTTTGTACACCTTAGTGGATGGTAACTGTGTAAATCAGTTTTCAAATGTTTTACGCGTTTTCATGTTTACTTAGTTATCTTATTTACGTTATTTCCCCCGATGTCTTGATAAAACATTTAGGAAGAGTTGGAAAGTGTTTTATAATCTATGCCTAACGCATGATATATCTTACTTGTTTTTTCTATTTCCCAGATCAGTCTTTTCATATAAAACATACCAAATCTAATTAGCTCATATTCACAAAATACAATATATACGGGAATAAAAAATTTAAATAAATAGGGCTTAATAAGTAACAGTTGTATTAATGTCCGTTAGACTCCATGTTCGTATTTAAAAAAGCAATGACAAATCATAACACATTAAAAAGCTTACACATTCTTAATATTAAGCTTGAATTCAAGATCAAGCTAACTTAATAAAAAAAGATGTCAGTTAATAAGCATTGTTTTTTAAATGGAAAATTAAAAATATTTTAGAAGAATAGGACTCCAAAATAGCGATATCTTGCTAAAAAGTACGGTAAAAAGATAAAATTTTATATTTCAAACAAAACTTTACTTTAAAATTATCGTAGTTTTTATGACAAGAATCATCACAGTATTAATACTTGGACATTTTTCCAGAGAGAAACATTCGCCTTGCATACAATATTTCAAATGAAAATCAAATTTCAAATAAATTGCTTAAAAGGCGCAAAGGCCAACATAGTGAAAAATATCCACGCCGGGTCTCGATCCCGGGTCATCAGTATAGCGCACTGACATTCTACCGACTAAACCACATGGAACGATACCAAGCCTGGAAATTTTCTCCTTATTACATGTTGGCAAGGCTACAAACGCCGCACAAGATGGAATATTTATCGTGAGCCACCGTTATGGGGCAAACACGAAACTTAATTAAACCAGCATCGATTAAATCTATATTAATACTTGGAAATTTTTCCAGAGAGAAACATTCGCCTTGCATACAGTATTTCAAATGAAAATCAAATTTCAAATTAAAATTACCTTTTAAGCTATTAATTTGAAATTTGATTTTCATTTGAAATATTGTATGCAAGGCGAATGGGTCTCTCTGAAAAAATTTCCAAGTATTAATATAGTTTCAATCGATGCTGGATTTAATTAAGTTTCGTGCTTGCGCCATGTCGGTGGTTGACGATAAATATTGCATCTTGTGCTGCGTTTGTAGCCTTGCCAACATGTAATAGTGAAAAATTTTCCAGGCTGGGTATCGTTCCATGTGGTTTAGTCGGCAAAACGTAAGTGCGCTATACTGATGGCCCGGGTTCGAGTTCCAGCATGGAATCTTTTTCACTAGTTCGCCTTTGCGCCTTTTAAGCAATTAATTTGAAATTTGATTTTCATTTGAAATCATCACAGAGTTTATGACAAGTTCGTCACAAATGACACATATTTCACAAATTGGTCACAGTGTGACTTCAAAACATTGTCACTTTCGTCACAGGTTCGTCACAAAGTTAATGCCAAAATAGTCACAAATGACACACTTTTCACAAATTAGTCACACCGTGACTTCACAGAGTGGTCACAATGTGACGTCACAAACGACCTCTAAAACGGCCATAACGACCTCACATTCTAGTCACTGTGACGTCACATCCACGTCACGTGACGTCACATCGACGGTCACAAAATCACAGTGTGACTTCACAACGACGTCGCCGTGACGTCACCATGCCTTACGGGCATTTCAGTGAAAGGTGTAATTTGTATAGAATTTAATTTGACAAGTTCTTTAGTAAGCCGACACCCTTTTTTATTACAGAGGGCTAGTATGACATACGTAAATAAATTGCGTATCGTTGCATTCTAGCAGCCGATAAAACAGGAATACTTTTAGAGGGAGAAAAAATTGACACTAAAATTTTACTGTCAGTAAATCAGGTAAACCTGTTGCCATACAAATATTGAAATTTTTTTCACACCAAATATAATAGCTAGTTTCTCTTTATCAACTTGACTATACCGTTTTTCTGCATTATTCAATGTTCTGGACACAAACCCAATAGGCTTTTTGGCGTTATCTGGCATCATTTGTGAAAGAACTGCAGATATACCATAAGGAGAAGCAACATTAGCTAAAACTAAAGGTAACTAAGAATTAAAGTGAGTAAGAACCCTGTCAGAAGTAATTTCTTTTTTTTATACTGTTAAATGCTTGCTCACACTTATAAGACCAATTAAATTTAACATTCTTCTTAAGCAAATTATTTAAAGGATTTGCAATAGTAGATAAGTTTGGTATAAACTTAGCATAATATGTAACTATGCCTAGAAAATCCTTAACCTGAGATATATTTACTGGTCTTGGAGCATTTAAAATTGCTTCAATTTTATCTTGTGTTTTATGAATACCATGTTTATCAACATTATAATCACAATAAGTTATCTCATATCCCATAAAAATGGTTTTTCTTTATTTTTCCTAATGTTATAATCCCTTAATCTTTCTAATACTTGCTTTAATCTTTGTAAACGAATTTCATCTGTTTCGCCTGTAACTCCAATATCATCTATAAAAATTGTAACTCAATTCCTCCTGACTCAAAAACCTCAATACCTCTTAAATTTTGCTCAATTGTTCTTTGCCATATAGCAGGAGAACTAGCAAGACCAATGGGTAATTTAAGGAATTTGAATAATCCCTTTGGAAATTAATGATCGATAATTCATGTGATTTTTATCTACAGGTAACTGAAAATAAGCTTAATTTAAATCAATTTTTGTAAAATGAACACCACCATCTGATGTAGCTAACATATATTCTATTTTAGGTAAAGGATATTTTTCAACTTATGTTACTTTAAAATCACCACATAACCGAATTTTCCCATTAGGCTTAACCACTGGAACTATAGCAGTTGCCCACCTGCTGTTTGTAACTGGTTTAATAATACCTGCGTCTTGTAAATTTTGTAATTCTTCATTGACTGCTGCGTGTAGTGCGTAAGTGACAGTCCTAGCTTTGCAAAATATGGGTGCAGCATCTTTTCAAGTTAAAGTTCTGCCTGTAAACCTTTAATCTCCCCAACCTTATCAGTAAATAGATCAGAAAATTCCTGTAACAAACCTTGTAATTTATCAGAATAATTTACAACTCCATTCACATATACCAATTTGAAATTATGTGGAAAAATATTAAATTCAGATACACAATCTCTACCAAATAAAAATGGTAAATTATCTTCTTTTATCAAATACAACTTTACCTTTCTAGTTTTATTTTCATGAGTAATATTTACTTCAACATAACCTACAGTTTTGAAAATTTCACCAATTGCATTTCTTAACTGAACATCTGGAGGAAAAAAAATTATATTCAGGAAAAATTCTGCGAAATCTTTTTAAAGGAACAGCAAAAATTCCAGATCCAGTATCTAATTCCATATCAGCTCTAACTTTGTTTTCAATGAAAAAAAAAACTTAATTGGATTTGTACTTTTATCATACTTTACAGTTTAAACATTTACCGTATTTAAAGAATTTACGTGTATTTGAGAATTTGTACTTCTGCATATCTTCCTTAAATGGCCCTTTTTCCAACAAAGGTTGCAAGTAACATTAATAAATCGACATGAATTTGCATTTTAACTTATTTTTATTCATGTAAGAATATGTATTATTTACATGATTGTTGACATTCTGTTTTTGAGAACATTAATTTCCGCAATTTCAATATCTACATTATATAAATCTAAAGCTTTATCAACAGCTTTTTCGAAATTTAAATCATCAACTTGCGTAATCAGTTTATCCTGAATACTTTCATTTTTCAAACCGGGCAGAAAATGTTCCAGTAAATTTTCATTTAGAATATCACCAATAAATGATCAAAAGGTTGTAACCTTTATTAATCTAGCAGCAAAATCTTGAATGGATTCAGTTTCATTTTGAAAAGATTTTCTACATTTAATGCGTTCAATGTGTTTATTGGGGGGAGGGGTCAAGTGTTTAAGCAGAATATCAACAATTTCATTATATTTTAAGGTTTCACAATTCTTAGGTACACATAAATCACATAATAAACCATATATTTTCGGTCCTAATAATGATAAAAGAGCAGGAATTTTTTTCTGTTTTGTTATGTCATGCACTACGAAAATTTGCTCTAATCTTTTCACATAAGTTGTGAAAGATTTTACTTTTTCATCAAACTCCTTGAAATGGGTAAACATTAAACGTAGCAAAAGCGTAAAAATGTAAAATAAATGTAATGTAGCACTTACCACCGCCGTAAATACTGTAGAAGACAGCATTAGTATGTATAGCATTGCAGTACTGCACCGAACAGTAGAACATTTAAACCAGAAGTTTAGCCATTTTCACCGGCACAATTCTCATTTTCGGTAAACTTTTTCCGGTACAAATACTTTATTTCTATCCAACGTCGCCACTTCTTATATTTTTAGTAATTGACTAATAATAATTAACGTTACTCTTAATTGATGAGACATGTCGTAGACAGATAAACAATTAATAATCATTTCACAAACACATCAGAACACTTACAAACGTCAGCCACATGACACAAAGGTAAACAGAACAGAAATCTCTTAAAATGAACTGTGGGTGGAAAGCAAACTGTGATGCTGCGATCTATACTTAATAAATTGAAGGTCAAACATGACAAAAACTTTAATTTTATTTTTCTTTCTTATACCATTGTATTTTATATTAAAAAAAAATGAAACTTTCGAAATAAAATAACATTAATAAAATAGCATTAAATTAATTAAAAAATTAAGAAAAATAAAAAGATTAAAAGGTTTTTCATAAATTAACATTTACATTCAAAATAGATTTAATTTCAACGCATGAATCGATGTCAAAATCTTTTGCTGAACCATTTTCTTCTGTCATTCCGGTCTTCACTTTTGAGAGGTAATGCCAAAAGATGCTTTTCAGCTGTCTAAGTTTTGTAAAATTAACTTGAATTACTTCGAATGAAAAATATGTTTCTTTTTGATGGTGACGTCTTTATCCTTCCGAAAGATTTCAGCTTCAATTAATTTAGATTCTTTGATAATAATTAAATACGCGTAACGCGGAATGTGTGACGTATAAAGCTTGATACTTTGAGAAAATAAAATGATATAGACAAATATTTGAATCTTTTAATATTTTAATCCCATAGAATTTCAATTAGAAAAATGAATTAAAGGGTAATTTTTAATTTGTAAAATCTATCCAAAATAGAAAATAGCAAATGGTATTTAAATTATAACTTTTACATTTAAAGAAGCCACAAAGTAACTTTTGTGTACAAAAGTTTTAATTTCAACACAAAAATTAATTTTTCCGAAAAACTCACTTTTAATAAGGAAATATTACTTTTTTAGTTCGGACTTCAGTTGTGAACCAAAATGCCAAAGATTAGCTTTTATCTGTCGATCTATTATTTCATAAAATTAGCAACAAATGTTTCGGAATAAAATTAGATTACGTTTGTAGGGATATATCAGAAAAATTAAAGGTTGAATTTATTTAGTTCTACGGTTAATAATAGAATACTTAATTTAAAAAAAATCTTTAAACCATTTAAAGTATTTACGCTTGCATGGCACATTTTAATTTAGGTATGATAGAAAAAAGTATAAAAATAATATGTAACTTTGTGAATTAAAACTAACATAAAATGATCGATCATGCAGGGATGAAAATTGCCACTGCAAGTGTAACAATAATTTCATCGAAATAGTTAGTCATGTTATGTTGATTATACATGTAATATTTTATTTGTCAGTAAATGTTTTTATGTCAACGTTTTAAAACTTTTTTCGTAAATAAATTTTTAAACTAAATTCTCATATTTTCATATTTTATATATTTCAAATATTTTGATTTGATTTCATTCCACATATTACAGTTCATACTTCACTGCTATATAGGTAAATCCTCAAATCGGTAACCCCAACATCAATTTTCAAATGCGTTTTAATTTTTATCTCAATGTAGACAATATTTAACATCTTGTAATCCGCAATTTAATAATGTTAGATTGATTATATATAATTAACCATATATTTCCAAACGTTTAAGAAAATCTAACTTTAACCCCGTTATTTATCGAAATTTTCATTTCATAAGCAATTTGCAGTGAATTTATCGAGAGCGATGATTAAGGGGTTAAAGAATAATATATTAAGTGCGATTCTATGAAATAATATCTTTCAAATGCTTATTGTTTAAAATTTATGGAATAAAAATGTACTTTTCTTAAGGGGGCTCTGCCCTTCTGAATCCCTCATTATCGCATTGAATTTATATTTAATTTGCCAATATCTTTGTCCGTTCATGATTATATTATATCTACAAGCGCATTTTAATCCATGTCTTATTACAATAAGCGATATCGTTGTGCACCAGATTTGAAAATATATTAATAAAATACTGATATACCAGTCAACTACACTGTAAAAAAAGATGTAAGGTAAAGCCAGGAGAGATTGCGCAGAAAGAGATTCGACGGCAAAGAGTAGCGTGCGCGCGCAGCGACTTCAGGTAGTTGTACAGCAGCATTAGTGCAGTTTCTGCATGAATGTGCACATTGATTGTTCCAAGCATCTTGGATAAAGCATTGCTATTTTGTTTTGCTTTTCCAAAGTAAATGCTTGAATTTTCATAACTATTCGTCAGAATTTTTGTAGAATATCAGTGGTACAAAATATTTTGAACTTAAATGATTTCTTTTCAACTACTACCTAAACTAAGGATGCAAAAAACAACAATTTATTTTAGAAGTGGCCATGTTTAAATAAAAGGCCGCCCAATCTCTCCTACCAAAATAGGGGAGATCGCGCATCAGGTAGTTAGGAGAGATAGCGCATTTTCCGATAAGTTTCAGTGCCATCAGAGATTACGCGGCTTATTGATAAATTTGCATGAATTGCAAATTACATGTAAAAATTAATGAATGAATCAATTTTGAAATAATAACGGAAAAATACATAATTATAAAAACTAAATTTGGCAACAAATTAATTATACATTTTTTTTTAAATTTATGAACAATTAATTTGCTAATAAATTAATTTTGTTAATTAAAATAAATTTTATAATAACACCTAAAATGTTTTGGAAAAGCTTCCAGCCATTCCAAGTATTTTAATGCTACCGAAATTCAAAAAAAAAAAAAAAAAAAAAAAAAAAAAAAACAGCTGGAAATAAGGGGCTTCCAGAAAAAGTAGGATAAAAAAAAACTGAAGAAAAAAAGCGAAGGCCAATGAAGGTGAGTACAATGAATGTCTGGAACAGTAGAAGGAGACAACTTTGATCGCTGACTGGATTCAATGTATTACTTATGGCAGGTGATTGTACGAAAGCTGCAGTATTTACAACGATAAGTGCATCGATTGTGGACTGAGACAACTTCGGTTAGCAAACAAAAAACATTAGAGCTGAGAAAGTGAAAATGATGTAATTTTCAAGTTAAACATGTTATCAAGTTGATTACTGTTATTTTGTAATCATAGTAGGGCTTGCTATTACTGATATTTCAATGTTCTTCTTAAATTATAATTCTTTAACTGCTGTTAAAATTCATTCTTTTTTTATTATTTAAACATAGGTTGAAATATTCACTCCTAATACAATAAAATTTACTTATAAAAACCTTACAACAATGCCATTTAAGCGTAATTATTATTGTTAAAAATTTTATTGTAGTTATTATTAATAACAATCTCTTTTACCCATGTGCGCAATCTCTCCTACCCATGTGCGCAATCTTACTAACCCTTTAAGGAGAGATTGCGCAAAATAATTTTCTTGGTATTATTACTTCTATTCTATTAAATTACAGCATAACAAACAATGCATAAAAAACAACTGAAGTGAAAATTATTCATGCATAGTTTAGCAAAACATTAGTATTTAGATTTATTATTAACATTTTTTTAAATCGGTGCAGACTCAACTAGTTTTACCTTAATTATACAGATGTAATTTTATAGAAATCTGCATGCTTACTAAGCCTTTATCTGTACACTTTACAAAAAATCTAAATCTTCAAAACTAGTTTTTGTAAAGCTACAGAAATCTATAGCTTTACAAAAGAATCTACTAAAATTACAGAAATCTTATTAAAAATTTTATCTGTAACCCGAGAATGAATTACATAAAAAGTTCTAGGCATCCCAGTTTCCTAAAAAATCTTAGTAAACTTACACATTTTTTTTTTTTTTTTTTTTTTTTTTTTTTTTTTTTTTTTTTTTTTTTTTTTACAGTAAAACGCGTATCTGTTACATGCATTATTTTTGTTGCCATTATATAAAAGTTCTTGAAATCCCATTTCCTAGAAAATTCTCAGTAACTTTATAGTTTTTTTACAGTGTACATCGGCATTAAATGCAGAAGTTGAATAAAAACTCATGAATTAGAATACTAAAGCTAATAAAATACTATATAGCATAAACAAACATAAATCAGCCTGCAGCATTTGCAATAAATTAAAGAGTTTCAAGTTTTTATGATGTTTGCTCCGAAAAAGCAGATTTGGTGACTATTATTTTTTTAAACCCTTATCGAATGAAATTCAAATCTTTTTCAATAAAAGAAATCATTGCAAAAATGCATTTTTTAAATAAATCGTTATAATTTTGTTTTAAATACTGAGTTACTGAAACATAATTCTTTAATTACCTTTAGAAATTCTGTTAGATATAAATATTTATACAAGAAAATTCTAATAATTTGTATCTAACGTTTCAAAATCAGAAAAATATTTGTTGCATTGTTCACAAGTTTTATACTTCTTTTCCTTCTTTTGTGCATATCTTATTCATACTGTTACTCTACCGGTGACAGTGTAGAACGTGCCGCACTGTTTTATCTAATTACGTGTAATATTTGATTTATTTATTTTCAATTTACACGCATTACGACCACACAGCAGAATTAGAAGAAAAATAAAGTTAATATTATGTTCTCCTGTATGATCGATAACAAGTTTTAAAGGTATTCATTTCTAGTTCATCCAGGAAATAGAATAAAATAAATTTTTCATCAAATATATTAAAATATTTTCTTAAGTAAAAACATACATAAATAAAAATATCTTTAGAAATCATTATATAACGTTCGAAAATTAAAATAAGACCAGTAGAATTGCATTTCCTGAAAAATTACGTTTATTCATTCCTTTGGAATTTCCATTTCCTTATCAGATGGTTATATCAGATGTATCTCAAACACATCGTGATGCGTAATGCGTGCCACCAGACGTCTGGCCAAAACTTTGAGCATCTTCTGTAGTAGTATTGGTAATAAATGTGTAATATGTGCGGAAATACAGTATAAGTAAAGTGATGCAAAATGATCGTTGTTTATTATACTTCTACATATAACATATAGTTTGCAACTTCCTCTAGCGGTCCAGGATGACAGTTGCAGCAACATGTTCCTATCTGATTTTTTTTATCCTTTGTATATGCCTGCTTTGGATTTCATTTTGGCCACGTTATTTTGAATTGCCCTTTATATCATGCTTTTCACTCTGAGGAAAATTAGTTGTAATTTAATTTTAAAAAGTAAACAATCAAACACAATAATTCACATTTTTTTCTATAAAATGTCTTAAAAAATGTTATATCATTGAGATAGAAAATATTTAAGTATTGCGCGGCAGCGCAATACTTATCTATTTCCAGTGTCACTTCTCAATGTTAATTTAACATAGAAAAGCCTATGGAGATCATAACTTTTTCATTTTTTCTTCCCACTTTTTTGTCCCTGATGCCACTCATTTTTTATTCTTGACTAATTCTAATGATATTATAAATTTAAAGTGTAAAAACGTTTGCCTGACGTCAGGGTCAAAACGAATGGTAAAATGCTTTTGCATATGGGTGAATTAAACCCAGAGAGAAACATGGGCCAATTTTTGTTTACATTATTCATTTTTTTTTCTTAATAATTCCAATTTTCTCTTTTTTGATTGAAAATCAACGGACATTTTTTCATAGAAAATGTAACATTTTTACTTCATTGTTGCAAGAATTTCAAAAGCCGTAATAATAATTTATTTCTTTTAGTTGAAAGATTTTCACGTGAAAAATTAGTCTACCTGCATTATTTAAAAATTCAAATATTTTATGATAGCCTTGTATGTTATATTTTTTTTAAACTTTTTTTATGGGAAAATACTGTTTAAAATTTTGTGCATCTATGAACTAAATTCCACTGTAGTAGCTGCTGCCATAATACGGTATTTTTTTAATCCATTATTTATATTTTAAATCAACCATAAACTGTTACAATATTGAACTGTTATTTTATTTGAGATCGAACCATAAAATTGCGTAAATTGAACCATTAAATGTTAAAATTTTAAACCAAGAACTGTAACAATGCTAATGAATAATCATGTAAAACTTTCAACAATATATTGGTAACTGTTGCGATGTGAAAACGGGGTTAGTCAGAACTGGAACTCGATTTAAGGGAGAATACAAGATCTGAATTAACATTTAAAGTAGCTTGACATTAGTGTTGCCATTGGTCAATATTTACGCAGAAAAATCGTTTGTTTAAGATTTCTAAGGCCAATAACACGAAACCACTGCATGGAAAGCTATAATCTCCGAATTTACATGATTTGCGAACTTTTTAAGAATTATTTTAGAACCACTGTATTTGTTTGACTGCATCGAGTTTAGACAGAACCTGCCTAAGATTGATTTTATTTTGTAATTTCGCCTAAAGTTTTACTGCAGAAGTCTACATGATTGAACGAAAATCTCTCCAAAACGAAATACTTTTCTAATCCCTAGTAACCGTGTTTTAGAAGTGCAAGGTGTCCGTAAAATAATGTCTCTGATATAAATTTTACTAGTATCAACTGTAAGCGCTGTACACTGTAAAAAAAAAATCTGTAAAGTTACTAAAAATGTTCTAGGACTCTCGGATTCCTAGAACATTTTATGTAACGGCAACAACAAAGATTCTTGTAGCATACACACTTTCAAAAGATATGTAAGTCAAAAGATCTGTAAGGTTAGTAAGAATTGTTTAGGAAACTGGAATGCCTAGAACTTTTTATGTAACTGCAACCCAGGTTAAAGATAAAATTTTATTAAGGTTACTGTAATTTTAGTAGATTTTTTTGTAAAGCTACAGATTTCTGTAAATTAACAAAAACTAGTTTTGTAGATTTAACTCTTTTTTAGTACAGTGTACAGACAAAATTTTATTAAGCATTTAAAGTATTTTTAGCATTATTTACTTTATTTTATTTAGCATCATTTAGCATATTAATTTTAAGCAGTTTTTAGTAGGATTTAGTAAGCATTATTTAAAACGCAAGGCTCATGGGACGGAAGGTAAAAGGGGTCAGTAGAGAAAGTTGGCATACACATATTAAAGACCCCGGATTTCCTATTTTTAGACGATCAGAGTTCTCATTACGTCGTTTGTAGAACGTTATTTACTGCACTGTAAGCATTTATTGATTATTCATTGCATATATTTTACGTAGGTAACATACTGAGAGTAGCATACAGCGAATTTTAGTTACGGAACTGAAGCTCCGCCATATTGGAAAGTAGCGTGGTCCCAGTTTTGTACCCTTGTAGTTCTTATTTTCGTTCCGGTGACGAAATTAGGAATGTTCTTTCATGATGATTATTTCAAAATGAAAATAAGTTTAATTTAAAATAAAATAAAAAGTATATTGAACTAAAACACAAAAAATGGAAAAGTTTAAAATAAAGTTCAATATGAAAATATTAAAAAAAAAAAAAAAAAAAAAAAAAAAAACGAAAATATTCTTTTTGTTTAAAAAAAAAACACTTTAACAATATTTTTTTAAATACTTTTATTATTATCAGAAGAAAAAAAGATATATTCTCTCTTTATCGTTGCATTGTTGTCACGGAAGAAGTTGGATAAAACTTTGCACGGGAGAATGGTGTTGTTATCATGCGTTTGCCTCCCCATTCAACACGAAAATTTCAACTGTTCGGTGTCAAGTTTATGTTTTCCTTAAAACGTTTTATGCTAAAGCAATAGAAAATTCGCTGTCAAACCATCGTGGTAGAAAAGTTGAGAATTTTAATATCACACAACTTTTCAATGAAGCCTACGAGCGTGCCTGATAACCATCATCAAACGGTCAAATTGTTGCTGCCATCAGCCCTAAAGAGATCAAGGAATTAACAGTGATCACATCAGAAATTTCTGCCCGAAGATGTTCAGCGACATTGTGATCTCCACATGAAAACAAAGTGAGATATTCCCATGTGAAGAAGAAACGATCAGATGAAAAAAGAAACTTCTGACACACACCATTCTTAAGGGAAAGGGGAAGAATCAACCATGTAAAATGTCCAAACGTGATCTAACCAGCCATTCTGATGACGAAAGTGATTCTTCTGTTAACATTCCTCATGGTGATAATATAAGCTATAATGATGGCGACAATGATGCAGAGTGCCCTCTTTGCTAGAAGCGTTTTTCTGATGATAAGCATGGAGAGCAATGGGTTCGGTGCCTTCAGTGCTGCACGTGGTCACACGAAATATGCTCAAGAGCCAAAACCAATGGAAAATGCATGTATTTCTCATGTTTGGAGGGCTAATGTTTTGTTATGCTATTCTTCTACTGATAATTAGAACATTTCTTTGTGCCTTAATTTAATGCAAATTAAATTACTTATTCATTTAGAATTTTTTTTTTTTTTTAGATATAAGTTAAACCTCGGCGTATTGGATTTTTTGAGAGGGACGAAATTCGGAGCATTTTTTTTTCTTTTGCCATATAGAGATACTTATGAAAAAACAATTTCTCGCATTGTTAAAATTTTTTGTACGAGTACGATATTTGCATATTGTACGATATTTGGTACTTAGTCTATGTATAATCCAAATTTAGTAGGTGTTCACTGAAAATCAAAACTTCCAACGGCCTAAAAATGACTGGGGGACGATAATAGGGCACTTTAATCTATTATAAAATAGGTGATATGTTTGCGATTTACTGCTTTTGGATATATATATTTTATGTATTTTGTAGCGCTCAATCCGGAATTGACCTTTATTTTTAGCTTCATGTTAGGACTTTTCGAAAATCGCAAATTTGTAAATTGTCAAAATATTGTGAAAATCTAATAATTTATTCATCTTTTGTCTTATACTATGCATTTCTACAGCTAAAGATGTAAAATATTGTGTATTTAAAATGCATATAATTGCCTTTCATGTGTGGGAGTTTCTTTGAACTGCTAATGCTCTGCATCGCGCTTTTCTTTTCATATTTTTTGTGGGGTTCATTTGGGTGTCCTCTTTTATTTTGGCGTTTGAAAAGGCTGGAAATTTGTCGCAGATGCATTAAAACATCCACCTTCTTTTTTCTCTGACTTTTGGCAGATTTTAGATATATTTTGACTTTTTAACTATGAAATTTACGATTTGCGAAACATCTTGACATGATGGTTAAAAATGAAGGTCATGTTCAGATTCAGAGCTAAAAAACGCGTAAAAAAGCAATTTAAAACAGTTAAAAAAACAACAATCACATCTATTTTATATCATCAGATTATCGCTTTTTTTTTTTTTTTTTTTTTTTTTTTTTGAAATATACAATTTTCAAATAATCCTGACCTGATAGTTAAAAAACGAACGTCATTTTCGGATTCATTGCTTAAACATACATCAAAATCAATTATCAGAATTAAAAACATAACTATCGCAGGCTTGTGTTATTAGTTCTGAAAAGTAGCTCATAAAATAGTGAAACATATATTCGAAATAAAAGAAATGTAAACGGTTAAGCGATAGTTAAAGAAACTTTTATTATTATTATTATTATTATTATTATTATTATTATTATTATTATTATTATTATTATTATTATTATTATTATTATTATTATTACAAAGTGTTAAAACATAAATAAAGTCATAATAATAAATGTATAAAAATATTCTATCACAATTCGATGCTGATATTAACAAACAAGTAAAAAATGTAAGTCAAATGTGGCAAATGAGGTAAGTCCGTACCATAACTAGTTTTATAAATATTTAGATCTTGGTGCAATAGCTGTTACTTTCTTATGCAAAATATTCATGAATACAAAATTTATTACAAATCCATGTAGCATTAAATTCAGTAATACGGAAATAATTTCACTGTATTTTAATTAGGACCTAATAACCATGGCAAACTAGAATCATTTATTTATCATAGGATAGCATTGAATAAATTACGTATGATATGATTTTATAGAAGGAATAAAACTTTTATTAATATCTTTTTAAGTTTAGACTCGGTTTTCATACAATTAAAAATGACTCGACAAAATTCTGCAAGGGTTATATATATTAAATTTCAAACAATTCAGTTCGGTAGTTTTTGCGATGTTATGTGCGGACAAACGGACGGACCAGAGGACGACTATAGGAGCTGCGTATTTATATAATTACGAGCTCACCTAAAAATAATTGTTAAGGTAAAATAATACTCAACGAACTTGTCCAATTTATAGAATGCGAACGCCGAAGAGGCTAAAAAAATTCTGAAATCTTTAGAAGAACTTTTAAACAGATTTATTATTTTAAATTTATGAATTCTGTAAGTCGTAACATATAGCCAATTAATTACAGTTTCTTTATTCTTTTAAACATACAGTTTCTATGTTTAAAAGAAATGTAGAGAATCAAATTTGATTTATGATTTTTGAGTCTAATAAAAAATTTATAACTTTTTAAATTATAAACATACGTTTGTATCTGCGTGTGTATACATAAATACTAACGTGTTATTTGTTTTTACTTGCGCTCTAGATAAAAATCGTAATACACTTGTATTTATACCATATTTTTATTTTTTCAACAAATGTTTATTATTATATTTTTTATTTGATTTGATTTTCGTATTAAATAAAACTGTTAACTATTAACTATCAACTATTTAACTATTCTATAAGACATATAGAAGCATTTTTATCCTAATTAAAAGTTTGTTGAAAGCAAAAAAAAAAAAAAAAAAGCCTTTCCAGAATAATCAGTTTCATAAAAATTCCCTACATTAGTCATCTCCATCTAAATGCTTACATTAAAAATTACGACTTAACAATTCTATATGCTAACATTGCTTGCTGTTATATTACTTCGGTTTCGATGGAAAATTTATGCAGCAGTGCTTTTAAAGGACATGCAGAAAAAACATTAGAGCGAAAATGTAAGATCTTAAATTTATGAAAATTTCTTCTTTTTACCTGTTTTGCTAGATATGAACAATGTGGAATTGGGAGAATATATATTACTTTTCGAATAGAAAAACATATGAAATACGAAATTCTTTTCTTGTTTAGAATGAAGAAACTTATTTTATTCGAGTTTAGTATTAAATAAAATTGTTATTGAACTGTAATGAACTATTAAATATTCTACAAAAACACATACAGAAATTTTTTTGAACTAATTATGGGTTTTCTGAAAGCCAAAACGAAAAAACAAGAAAGCTTTCACAGCATAAACAGCTTCATAAAAATTCCCTGCATTAATAATCTCATCTAAAGACTTGTATTAAACATTACGACTTAACAATTCTATATGCTTACATTGCTTGCTCTTATTATTACTTTGGTTTCGATTGGAAACTTTATGATATATTATGCATGCATTACTTATACGGCAGCTGTGCTTTTACAAGCCATGTAGGAAACACATTACAAAGGAAATATAAGATCTAAAATTTATGACAAAATCTTCATTTTATCTGGATATGAATAGTGTGAAAAAAGTAGAATATATAGTACTTTTTTAATAAAAAAAATATGAAATATGTAGTGATCTTTTATTATTTACAATCCGGAATCTTATTTTATGATTGAATGTTGAATACGGCATCATGATGCATGATTGTTGGTAATTTGTTTTCATATTGTTAACCTCTTTTAAGTAGATTGTTGGAATTAAACCAATAAAAAGACATCGTTATATTTCTCAGTAACCCTCTTTTGCTCATTTTAAAATGCATTTAAAAGTGAATTAAATGTCATTAATATAAATAAAGCTATATTTATAATATAACTATAATGCTTTTTATTCTTTAGAGTTCCATATTTAAAAAGTAAAAATTAAACCATTATGAGATCACTCATGTGTCTGTCTGTCACAGCCATTTTATTCATAAATATGGAATGTAGAGGGTTCAAATTGGTTGAAGTAATAAAGGGTAGTGACCCACATACTTATAGATTATTCGATATCTGCAAATATATTTAGAAAAAGTGTAGAGGGGTTAATTAAGTTTCTTGAAAAAAATCTTTTCTTTCTATAGCCTGAGAAATATCGTGTGAAAGCTTTCGTAACGCCCGCCGAATTCAAAAATATATTTTTTAAATTATAGGTATTATATTTTCAGAGATATTGTCGAAAATGTAATGGGAAAATATGTTCCCCCCGCTCTATTTCTGAATCTACTGAAACTAAAATTATGAAAAAAATTTAGGTGTTTTAGAAGTTAATAGTTAATAGATTAAAACTATAGGGATTACCCTAGTTCGCATATATTTTGAGAAAATCGCTTATTTTCTTTACAGTGTAAAGATTGTAAATTTGTGTGTAAAGTTTAGACACAAATTTCTATTTGCGGACGTTCAGCAAAGGAATTGAGGTACCTATCGTCGCAGAAGTAGTAATGGATGTTGATAATAATTTTCAAAAAAATATTTATATTCTCGGCAATTAGCGGAGTTATTAACCCTGAAAGACACGGACGGCAGGCACATACATAAAGACACGGTCAGCGTACTCTATGTGCCATCGGGTTTTAAAGTCTAGATAACAACGTTTAATGATATATTTGTGTACTGCAATGTCCTGTTTTTGATTCATATATTTATTGCGCGGAACCCTCTGCCGGCGAGTAATACTCGCACTTGACCGGCTATTCCTTATTTACTTATTCTTTATTAGCAGTTTTTTTGTAATGGGAATAATACTTTAAATTGCTTCTATTCCTCTCTCGAGATAAGAGAAGCAAAACATTCAGCTTCAATGTAGTGCAGATATCGAGTTTTAGAATAAAATTTTCAGGTTTTTAACCTCACGAGTTGCATTTTCTTAAAATCTACCAATTTCGTAAAAATGTCTTTTATAGTGTTTTAACAAAATTAAACTTGAAACAGCAAATACTGAAGCATATTTTATTCATAATTTTTAGGGTTTCGTTCGTCTGACGAAACCCTAAGAGCCTGTTCTCAGAAACCATACATGTTGAAAACTTGAAATTTTGCATACATATAGCTGAACACCTCACATTAAACAATAAATCATAAAATTTTGAAAAAGTTTTATATTTACTCGTCTGGGCTCTAACATGTGTATTTTAAGCTTTTTGTTCTAACTGAGCACCTAATTAAGTTTTGGGCTTAAAATTTTGCATACTTATATCTGAACACATCACAAGAAACAACAAATCATAAAATTTTGAAAAAGGTTTGATATTTACCTGTCTGGGCTCTAACTTGTGTATTTTAAGCTTTTTTTTTTTTTTTTTTTTTTTTTTTTTTTTTTTTTTTTTTTTTTCTAACTGAGCCCCTAATTATGTTTAAGACTTGAAATTTTGCATCCTTATATCTGAACACCTCACATCAAACGACAAATCATAAAACTTTGAAAAAGTCTTACATTTACTCGTACGGGCTCTAACTTGTGTATTTTAAGCTTTTTTTCTAACAGAGTCTCTAATTAAGTTGAAGACATGAAACTTTGCATACTTATAGCTGAACACTTCATACCAAACGCAAATCATAAAATTTTGAAAAAGTCTTATATTTACCCGTCTGGGCTCTAACTTGTGTATTTTAAGCTTTTTTTTCTAACTGAGCCCCTATTTAAGTTGAAAACTTGAAATTTTGCATACTTATAGCAGAACACTTGCGATCGCATAAAAAATCATAAAATTTTCAAAAAGTCTTTATTTACCCCTCCGGGCTCTAATTTCTGTAGTGTAAGCAATTTTTCTAACCTCCCCCCATTGCACCCGGTAGGTACTTTTCTAACTTTTGACGACACCGCTTTGACCACTCTTTCATATTATGCACATAGCCATACATGTTTCAGGTCCACTTTTTACCGCCAGGGGACACCTACCTATATCGGGTACTATGGGCCCGATCCGCTTGACTAATATACATACGGATAGGTTGTACAACGGAGTTCCGTTCGGATAGATGTTTGTGTAGAATAGAGTGTGCCCCCTGGTTGCGAAATGTGGAACTAACAGATTTTGAAAAGGATAAAGTGTTTTGAAAGGAATATTAAGCGAAAGCCTCTGTGCGATCTGTGATCACACGTACCGACTTGTTTAATGATGATTTATCCTTTACTTGAAAATAACGGTCCCTATATTTGAAGAATTTTTCATAAATCGTAATAGGAAATTACTTTTGAAAACTTTATTTTAATTTTTTTTTAATGTATCCTGCAGTTTTCTTATAGAATTTTCATTTTAAGCAAAACATTTTATGACAACTGAATAATTAATTAACAAATATGCAATTCCATTGCAGACCGTACTGATAAAGATTATTAAAAGTAATTTCTTCTAAATAAACAAAATTATTCGATAAAATATATTTTAGACAGAAAGTTGTAAATTTAAAGTAAAAATTTCTACACGAATAGTAATAATTACATGTGAAATTACATGATAAATTAAACAACATCTAAAATTATAAATTATGATCTATAATATTTTTTGACTATTTTAAAATGTAATTTTTTTTGATAAATCTAACTTTATTAATTCATAAACACACAAAAATATTTTATTTCTATTCCATTTTGTGAAAGAAAAATATATTCATTTAACGTATAGAAAACTACAACTTAATTATACATACACAGGAAAGTTTAGAGAAATATCTAATTAATATCATTAATTAAAAGAGATGAAAACGCTAAGAAGCTCATGACATTATTCATCTGCGTTTTATTTAATAATATCAGTATAACAATTTTTAAGTATTGCAAATTACATACTCCCAGAACATTTTAGGCAATTAAAAACTTCAGAGCATATATCCCTAAACTATCATAAGCTTCACTGTAAACTCGTATCACTAGTTTTGAAATCATAAAAATATCAATAATAACTTCATTTAGATTGAGAATTTCATTTGGAACATCTCAATATGTAAATGCATTAATTTAATTAAGGAAAATTGAATTTAATTACTGAGGCAGTATTCTGTAATTATCAAGTAACTAATAATAACTGCATAGTCTGTACATTTTGTTTCCGTCTTAATAAAACAAATAAATCTACACTCTTACATTATATGGAAAGAAATTTATAATTTTCTTGCTACAAAGATTTTTCTTAACTTTATAAATTTTACTATTAAAATTTTCTTCATTTTTATTTCGTGTTTGTGAAAGCAGGTTCAGTTGCGTGATAAAGTGATAATTATGACAAATGAGAAAATATAAAGTCTGTGGAAGAAATAACAATTTTCTTTGTGATGCTTTGTAATAATGCTAGAATAACAGCCATAAGATGTAAAGAATATCAATAATAACTTCATTTAGATTGAGAATTTCATTTTGAACATCTCAATATGTAAAGGCATTAATTTACTTAATGAAAATTGAATTTAATACTGAGGCAGTATTCTGTAATTATCAAGTAACTAATAATAACTGCATAGTCTATACATTTTGTTTCCGTCTTAATAAAACAAATAAATCTACACTATCACATTACATGGAAAGAAATTTATAATTTTCTTGCTACAAAGATTTTTCTTAACTTTATAAAGTTTACTATTAAAATTTTCTGCATTTTTATTTCGTAATTGTGAAAGCCGGTTCAGTTGCGTGATAAAATGATAATTATGACAAATGAGAAAATATAAAGTCTGTGGAAGAAATAACAATTTTCTTTGTGATGCTTTGTAATAATGCTAGAATAACAGCCATAAGATGTAAAGAATATCAATAATAACTTCATTTAGATTGAGAATTTCATTTGGAACATCTCAATATGTAAAGGCATTAATTTACTTAATGAAAATTGAATTTAATACTGAGGCAGTATTCTGTAATTATCAAGTAACTAATAATAACTGCATAGTCTATACATTTTGTTTCCGTTTTAATAAAACAAATAAATCTACACTATCACATTACATGGAAAGAAATTTATAATTTTCTTGCTACAAAGATTTTTCTTAACTTTATAAAGTTTACTATTAAAATTTTCTTCATTTTTATTTCGTGTTTGTGAAAGCAGGTTCAGTTGCGTGATAAAACGATTATTATGACAAATGAGAAAATATAAAGTCTGTGGAAAAAATAATTTTCTTTGTGATACTTTGTAATAATGCTAAAGTAACAGCCATAAGATATAAAGAATAGGATCACACTGCTAATATAGAGTTTTTTTTTTTTTAGGTGTGATTTTGAAATCGGCAACACTGTTTTCAGTCACAACGAGTTTGACTGCCGTCAGATGATTTGTGCTCAGTATGTTTTGCCGTTTCTCCGTGAATACACATTAGTATTGGGTATGATACATAGTATGAGTATATGTATTATGTATATAGTGTGAGTATTATGCCAGATCAACGTTTGTAAACTGTGCAAAGCTCTATCTGTTTATTGCGGAAGGCATTCGGTGAACTCAAAATTTCGCGTAATGGACTGATCGAAATGCTATCGGATGTCTATTAGTCTCGTAGTTTTCTAAATTTACCCTTAAGATCGTATCAGGGCTGCGGAGTCTCTGGGAAAAATTGACGAATCGAACTCCGACTTTGGGAATTTTAATAGATCCGACTCCGACTCTTTGCTAAAAGATGGACCTGACTCCGTCTGCGCAGCCCTGCTTGTAAAATGGACGACTCCGAATACGGAAATTTTAACAGATCCGACTGCGACTCCAACTCTTTCGGTCAAAAATGAGTCTGACTCTGACTCAGACGCCACGAATCCGCAGCCATGGATTATTTCTTTGATCGTCAAACTGATTTCGTTTTTTCTGGAGGAATCACCGGAGAAATCACCGGATTCTTGAATACGTTGCCTTGTCAGCACATCTTATGCCATGACCGTATAAATTAGTTACGACAGCAAACAACCACCATGTCTTCTCACTTGGAGCTATACATCGAAATATTCTTCGCATGATTCAAATAACTTAGCATCCTAAGCCACGGTGTCATCACTAAAATGCTCTAACTGATATTAGCTGTATCAACAATCTTCGCACAAGTCGGCTGGATTTCTCGACTGGTATAAGAAACTTCATATATATATATTTATATTAAGAAAACACTATTATCTTATCAAAAATACATATAAAGTATTAGAAAATAAAACATACATTCTTTCTTTAGAAATTTTCTAATTGTTAATGGTTTTTAAACATCTCACTTGATTTTTTTTTTAATTAAGTAAATATTCATGAGCAGTTCAACAAGAAATTTCCATGTTCTTTTATTCAAAACCTTATACAACATTAAATATGTTTCCTTTAAAACTGTTTAGAATTTCTTTCGTATTTGGGAAGTTGTAAGCGATATATTTTCATAGTATCCTATCAAATATTCAGAAAATAGATTTTCATGATTTTACTTTCTTTCAAATAGTTTCAATTTCCCGTAATCCTAAAGAATGTGAGCTTATAAAACATACATAAGATTTAAACAATTCTATTATCGAAAGTTTTATTAGAATAAAGAGTCCTTTTTGAGGAATAAATACAAAACATTCCGTTTTCCAGTTTAGTTGTATTAACATGTCGTAAAATATGGAGATTTTTTTTTATCAATTACATAATTTTCTTTACAAAAATAAGGGCTCGAAATGGAAAAGTACACGAACCGGAATGATATTTCAAAATTACTTTTGAATAATATTCCATTCTTCTTTTCAAGTGTCGACAAATTTATTTCTAACTGTACAAAACAATTTTTAAAAAAGCATTCAATGTCATAAATAAAGTTACAGAGAGTTAAGCTATTTAAAAAAGACACAAGCTTTACCAGGCGGAAAACGGAAAATATTTTCTCCTTTTCTGATAGCAACAATCGAAGAGCGAACGAACTCTAAATCACTGGTATGCCTAAGTTCCCAACTTTAAAACCAGAGATTTCGCACCCAGGAAAGTGCGTCTTGTCTCCCGTCTAATTCCGTCTTTGTTTTTTATCAAAATAATTAAAATAAAAAGCTTGAATCTGTAGCCTATTATAGTTACTTTGCGTCGTGCACTATGAGTAAGAACTATCTCAATCTACACACAGCCGTGTGTATGTGTTCTTATATCGTATATCTATATATCTATACATCTGTATATCTTATCACAGTGATGTTAAGTACATGACCGCACGTTCTATCAACTTTTTCAGATGACCCTGAGCTTGAATTGAAGTATTCATGTTTTTAGGCGCTGCAACAATACGTTTTAATAAATGCAAGAATCGGAACGATATTTACTATAATTTAACATACTTAACAAGTCGGTTTTACTTCTAAGTTATCTATCGGGAAAGAAGTTATTTGAAGAAATAATAATTTTAGGAAAAGCAAAATGTAAAGTGATATAACTTACCAAACTGCATAATGGTTCATAATTTTTAATGACATTTACATTAAAATGAAACTATCTACAACCATATTTTAAAATTTACATGTAAAATTATATTAAGAATAAATGATTTTCTAGACTACTTAATAATTATTGATAAAAAACATTTATGTTTATCTGTTATTCCAGCTAAGAGAACTACTACTGATTACAGAATATTTTAATGGATATAAAATTAAATAATTTTTTATGAGTTTAAATGTGTCAATTTATCGCTGTTTAGCTCACACTTAAACAGGCTATATCTTTGTGTCACTTTAAATCAGAAATTTAAAAATCACGGAAACAGATTTTATACTCGACAGATACATAATTCAATGGAAAAATGAGTTACATTTTTTAACTATTATTTTGTATATCAAAAGTAAAATATTTCAATCCTGCAGAATAAATTAAGGCAATCTTGATTCAGTCTGCGTTTTTTTATACATCGTTAATCATAGTATGTGCATATTCATGTACTACAAATTATACTATTTATTCATATTATACTCTAGATGGTATGCGGGCATGACATTATACATTATATACAACAATTAGACAATGAATAATGTAAATTTTTGTTTCACTCTTCAATAAAAGTGTATAGTACTTCTAGAACGTCATATTTCATCTTGTTTGCCATCTATCACTTTTTTTCGTATTTAATCCAGATTTATTATTAATAAAAGATCAATTCAAACATTTTAAATTTTATTATAAAAAATCTTAATTAATAACTGTGTAAATTCAAATAACCATTTATCGAGTAAATTTCGAAATTCCTTTTATATATTTGTTTTGTACACTTCTAATTGCAAAAAAGTTATTACCTTTACATATTGTCTTTTAATTGAGCAGATAAAAATACTATAACAATGCCAAAATGAACGCTAATTAAACGGAAATTACAATAAAAAAATAAAAAAAATGTAAACATTGCAATTTTTTCATTTCTCACATTGAATTTATGTATCAATATCGAAAAAAATCTTTTATTTTAATTAAGTGTATTATTTATTATATAAAAACCTTATTGAAAGTTTTTCAAAATAATAAATTTACAACTTAATACAGTATAAGCAATAAAAAAAAAAAAAAAAAGAATTTAACTGGATGACTTCGACTAAAAAAGAAGAAAACTCATTAACCCTTTATCTACTGACGGTACTTATAAGTACCATTAAAATAACTTGTTATAAAATTCATTTAATACATTGATTAGTATTAGTACAGTTTAGAATGAATTATAGATGCATTACTTTATCTTTTTCCAAAAGAGTTATTGGTTTCACAAAGAAAATATATTTTTAAAAGCATGATTTCTTTTGCTTTTTTATCTTTTCAGTTTTTTTGGCGTTGGGAAGGGAGGAGGGTGGGGGTTTCAATTCGGAAATATTTCTATTGTAAGAACATTATATTTGTACATTTCCTAATTCTAGAAAATACTAAGTAAAATATTTAAAATAAAAGATTTGAGTGGTATTATAACTATTGCACAAATTCCCTATAAATTCAAATTTAATTAATCCTTCTAAATCCTTCAATCCTTCTAAAATCCTTCTAAAATTGATTAAATGATTATGTAAATCTTCTAATGTAGTTTCAACAAATCACGAAAAATGTTTTAGAAGACAAAATTTTCACGAATTCACAATTCAGTACATAAAGGGTTAAAGGAAAAAAATACTTACGGTAATTCCAAATCAATGGACGTCGTAAGTCTAAATACTCCTATAATCCATGTTGGTAAGTGAATGTTTTACCAAACGATCGTAGCCTGGCAGCAATGTATCCTTCTATGCTCTAAACTGAATTTCACTCCACCATAGAGAAAAGCTACTGCGAAGACAAAAGTTTCATTCAACTAGAATTCCTAAACAGTTGAGATACGCTACAAATCTAAAGCTTCTTCCTATTGCTTAGCTATTTATAATTCCTAAAAAACCACAGTTACCTAATGATCATATCTTTGAAAATTAGTAATGGTAACAAAATTTTATAGATCTGTCGATGAAAGTTAACGAAGAATGCAAAATTTTAATAAATTAATGTTAAACATTAAACCTCAGCTGTTAGCAACGCAAAAATCAAAATCATATACGCTCGTTAGAGTACTCTTATTAAAGAGTGACTAAGCATTAAATCACAAAGCCTCAACATTTATAAATATTAATATCTGCATTGAGCTAGGAGTCTGGGATGGGATAAACAGTCAGTGAGATGAATTCTGTACTAAAAATTTTATTCATTTTACGGATGTTTAAACAAAACAAAAAAGAAGCTTCATTGACGAAATTTCTTATTTTTTGAACGAATATCGACATATTTATATACATGTTTGAACTGTTTCAAACGTATTGTTAAAAAATTAAGTACCTTACCCGTGGCCTTAATTTTTTGCGTATTAATTTGTCGATGCTTTTATAACAATAAAAGTTAAAAATAATTCAAAAAATTTTATATAAATTATTTTAATGAAAAATGATACATTTTACTATTACATAGTGAAATGGAACAACAAATATTAAACGACACATACTTAGTGACCAATGAAATCTATTTCCTTGCAAGATTTTTTTTTTTAAATATCTTTTATAGCAAATGTCCCGATCGACAACTTTGCCGCAATCTCACGAGCGGATTGTCCCTTTAGCGACAAACAAATCGCTCATTTAGGAACAATAAATTGTTAAACTTTTCATTTTTGAATTTCAAATACATTATTCACCTTGATTAATTAACAAACATGGCCAAAAAAAAAAACACTTTAGCGATAGCAAAAACTAATGAATGACGAATGGCCGGAAACTTTTGCACGCGCGAATTTTGAATTCCTCCCCTTTGCATCAAGTATCTTAATTAACCAATCAAAATAATCACGTGGTCAGAGGTAATTTGCTTATTCCTAACTTTTGGAGCAACTGAACTTCTTCTTCGCTAAAACGTTCTGTCAAACAAATCAAAAAAACTAACTGGTCGGAAACTTTTGACCGCCACTGTATATATATATATTTACAGTGTAATTCATAAAGCACGTTAAGGATTACGCGTAATAAATGTATGTTTTGATAATTACATGAAAAATGCACGTCTGCTAAATAAAATTTTCCATTGAAATAATGTGACTGTAGTAGAGACCTGAAACACCGCAAATTATTTTTTAAGCTGACTTTTCTTAATTTTCCAGAGAAAGTTTCAATCTAGAATTAAGTTTTATAATTATTTTATAAACAACTTACCTATTTTATCCTACCTTTTCAGTTTTCTTATTACATAAACTGAAAATAAAAACATGCAAATAAGAACATTTTTTGCATCCCAATATAAATTATTAAGAAAAATTATTATGGAGAAAACTTACATTTTCAGCGAATATATCGTGCAATATTTTCCAAAAGCATTTTGTTGAAGCTCCGTAAATATACTTAAAGCATATCCAAAATATGATCTTGGAGATAAATATACATAATGATCAAGATAAAATCACACGACCTTTAAATCTTATATAATATTCATTGCCTCGCAGTGCAAGGCATTGTTTGGAATTTACGTGAGCATCAACTTAACTCCAGGCAACATGTATTTTTCTGTAACATATTTAAAAGAAAACATTTTACTGCATTAGCTTCTTGTGAAATATTGACAATTTAATAAAAATACGTTTAGAAACAATGTGAAAAGTTATGGGCGAGATTTCATGATAAAAATTAAATTTTTAGAACTCAGAATTTCTGCTATAAAGAATATGCAATAATGTTCTAAAATTTTACACGGTTGAATAGAATTACTTTAAACATATATGTTCTAGAAAGCACTGAATAATTAATTTTCAATAAATATAATATATAATTCGGAAATATATAAGAGTCTTATATCTATATTTCATTGAATTCTTAGTTGTCATAAATTACAACTATTAATAAACACATATTCAAATATTTTAACTATTGTATAAGATATTCAAAAGAAAACATATTATACTGAATTCAGTTTTTTATGAAAAAATTATGATCCAATAGATTATATATTTAGAAACTAAGTGAAAATTTATGGAGAAGATTCCATAACAAAAATTATTTTTTTAGAAAAAGAATATGTAATATCTTAAAATTTTATATCAGAATTACTTACAGGAAGCATGTGTGTTTGAAACATCATTGAATAATGAATTTTGAATAGATATATAACATATAATTGGGAATGTTACAGCAATCTTATCGATAATATCGTTGAATTATTATGAACATTATTAATAAATAAGTATTAAAATTTTATGACATATTTACCATTTCTTGCTAATCTTTCAGACCACACGATCTACTAAATTTCTAATTTTAATTCTCGTAAACCGCTAATGTGAATTAAAAAACACCATACATTTTTTTTTACAATAATGATGAGATAACTTTTATTTTATTGATATGAAATGCACTGTTAATTATAATTAAATTATAAATACTTTTCTAAGTATGAGAAAATCGCAAATTCGTAGTTAATCACAACAACATTTATTAAGAGATGATAATTTGTGTAATATTTAAATAATTATTAAAGTTCAATTAATCATTATAAAATAATTGAAGGTTATTTAAGTATCCTGCATCTTTAATTAATATTAATTAATGGTCGTATGAAATAAGTTCATGGATGTTTCACTCTATTAACACATTCACGACGGGAAACAGGAATTCTCGTTTTCATTCAAAAAATTATCATTGACTAAGAGCCGGGAATCTACCTTACAGAAAATGTTTTTTTATATCATTTTGTACATATTTTTTTTTAGATTGTAAGAGATTTTATATTAAATTGGTACATTAAACGATATTTACCGATGCATAAATTGGGAACCCTATCTAGAACACCAATTAAAAAAAGACTTCAGCACAGGGAGGAGCTTCTACTGTTTTAACACATTGCACACGGGCAATTTTTATCAAATCGGATTTTTAAACAGGTAGAAGCTCCTCCCAGTTCTGAAAGTCTTTTGTAAATTGGTGTTCTAGATAGGTTTCCCAAGTTTATGAATCGGTATAATATCTTTCAATGAACCTATTTAATATAAAATGCCTTACAATCTAAAAAAAAAAAAAAAAATGGACAACATGATATAGATGAATTATCTATAAGATAGAAGCCCCGCCCTTAGTCAATGATGTTTTTTAGTTGAAAACAAGAATTCTCGTTTCCCGTGGTGAATGTGTTAACTTCAGTTTTGATAAAAATTGCACGTCGCAGTGTGTTAAGTTAATGCAGGACGTAAAACCGTTTTTATGTGAAACCGAAGCCGATACTGATGTCTAAATTCTCTGGCAGGTGAAATTGTTTTTTTTTTTTTTTTTTTTTTTTTTTTTTTTTTTCATAAATATGTTCTTGAAAACCAAATTAACCCCATCTTGGTTGACCTCGCATGTCACATATTCCATTGTTTTGAATCCCGTACGTTCTGAGTGAATTTGTCTCTACATTTTTTGTCGCGTTATAATTTGCATTTTATTTTATTTTATTTTATTTTTATTATTTTTTTTTGCATTTCTGAATATTGCTAAGATATGGAAGTATAGCCCTGCTGTTTTATTTTTTAGTCCTACTGTTTTATTTTTAAGTACTACAGTATTATTTTTATATCCTAATATTTCGTTTTTAAGCCATACAGTTTTATTTTTAAGTCTGACTATTTTTGTTTGTATTCCATGTGACATCGGCTTTACGTATACTAAAAAAATCCAAATTTTATAATGACTTTTTAATCAAAGTAAGCAATAAATTTATCTCCAATAAACGATTTCAATTTCTCTTCAATGACAAAGAACGATTGTAAAGCTGTTTTCACAGTAAATTTGCAAAACCATTTTCCAAAACGTTTTGAAAAAAATTTAATAATTATTTTTATGCATATATTTATCTTAAATACCATTAAATTAGATTTAATAAATATAGTATCGGAGTATTTTTTAATTAAAAAATGGTTACTTTGCAGAAAAAACGGGAGATAAGTGAAAGGAGGATTACATGTAGGACCAATAGTAGTTTTACAAAAAAAAAAAAAAAAAAAAAAAAAAAAAAAAACTACTTACAGAGAAAAATATTTTGCAATTTCGAATTCCGGATAAAGCATGCATTAATTTTTAGCAATTAGAAAAGAAATTTTTTTGATCAGAAATTCAAACGAAAGACCGCAAAAGACGTATTAACATTTGTATTTTTTTCCCACTCAGTAATAAAAGTTCATATTTATGGCCTGCCAAAAATTAAAAATGATCTTTTTGACAAATTAATAACTAACATGCATTAGCAAAATTATAAATTACTGCAATCATTAGAATTTTCGAAACTGAATATATCAAATTCCATAAGTATAAGTGTTTCTTAGAATATCAATTTTATTTTGTATTATTAATAAAACACAAAACTGAACGAGAACAAAAAAGTCCAGATTTTTCTGCAATCTTCAAAAACTATTGCGGATCATAGGTTGGGGACAACAGAATACTATATTTTACATTAATGGAAATATCTATCAATATTTTGAGAGATATGTTTAGTACTCGCTATTTTCATAATAAACTAATTTTAACATAAATTATTTATTATAATTTAGTATTATTAACATAAAATTTTAAACCCAGGACCATATTTACAACGAAAGCAAGTATATAACGTGAACTTTTAGACATAAACACTAAAACTACACTTTCCAAATGTCTATTTCCAAAAACATTTTACTGGAGTCCTTTAAATACCCAATAAAGCTTTTCGAAAAATACACTCTGCGTGATAAATATACATATGTTCAAAAAAAAAATTCCCCTTTACTTCAAATTTTGTATAATAGTCATTCATTCTCTCGCTGCTAAATGCATCGTTTGAAATTTACTTTAGAATCTAGTTGAAGTCAAACAAAGAACGGAAAAACGGAAGATATTGCAAGAATGTTTTATCCAATACATTTAAGTCAACATCTACATATTTGGGAGGAACGTTATCTCTATAACAGATTCACAAGAACATATTTTACTCTGCTCAGTTTTCATTGAAAATTTGACAAAAAATATATATATATATTTAGAAGTTAAATTTTAGGTAGTACATTTTATGAAAAAATAAAAATTTTAAGAAGTCTGCAACTGAAATAATGTTTTTTTCTAATAATTGTAGGAAACAGACTTCTGACGTATATGTTTTCGATTCCAGTTCTTGTTACTAAATATTTTGGACTAAAAACTCGAAAATAGAAAATAGTTTGCATATATTAAACAAACTACCTAAAAGTTTACATAGATTATCTGTCCAACAAACATTCTATTATAATTTGGTAGGACAAGAATTAAATAGCAGTAAGAAGGATTACATTAAAAAGAAGTTGAAAAAAAAATAAACCGTTATAAAATAAAGTTTTAAATTATTATGGAATAAACATATCATGGAATATTCAATGAAACCAAGACCAGATACTGCAAGAACTTTTGACTAATCAAACTAAAAAAAATTTGTTGTCAGGTCACCGAAAGGATGAACACCTGAACCGATTTTAAAAATAAGGGTTTAAAATCACGGTGCCTACCTGTGCTCCAACAAAGGCTGCATTTTAATTAGGTGCCGTAGTGTAGGAGAAAAAGACGTTCTAAAATTGAGAATTTTTTGATGAAGATCTAATATGGAAGTTACTTTTAACAAAGTAATTGCTTGATAAATAGTTTTTAAAACATGCGACATTTAAAATGATCAGATGAGTGGAAAATGAATTAAATACGTTCTAAACCACGATTTATCTTTAATTGTTAAGTCCAGAATCTTGTAATTTGGTATTGATGTTGTTTTAGAGACACAAATTTTCACGTAGAACAGCTTTTTTAAAAATTTAAAATTTCAAAAATGTTCAGCAGCAAAATAAGTTCTAAAATTGAGGTTTCTGTAATACTGATTGTACTAAAAACTGGAAATTTCTTATAGAGGTTACTTATAAGGGTAAATGCTTGCTAAGAAGTTTTCTAAATTACTCGAACGACATTAGTGAAAACACTTTTTAAAATTATGATTTATTGAAACTAATTTTAGGTTTTCCCATTAATTTATGTCTCATATTTTTCTAATGCAATATAATGAAGTTTACTCAAAATGTGGCTTAATTAGCAATTTTTGAATTTTTCGTAGTAGTATAATTTTATCTAATGCGAATAGACACAAAAATACCGCTTGACATAATCCAACAACCGCACGTGCAAAGCCACATCTTTTGCTAGTGTTGAATAAGTAGAAAGTTTACCTGGGAAAATTCTACATGCGGTATGTGAAATATCATCTACTAATTTTGACAGAAAACTAAAAAGAACACATTGTACAGGAGTTGATAAGTCGTTTTTGAAATTTTTTGGTAGATATATATAGAATTTTATGTAGAATGTTGGTTTTAGACATTTAATGTCGTATAGTGTTGACTGTCATTCTATACCTTGTTCTATATGATATTACCAAACTATAATATAAAACCAATAATACTCTATTATATAATCTGACATAAAGTTATTTTTCGAAGGGGTGTTATATTTAACATTGATTATTAAAAAAAAAAAAAAAAAATTGAATACATCAAAATCTATGAAGGCGGAAAATTTCCATCATTGAATCTTGCCTTAAACGGAAACATTTCATGATGAAGAAAGAAGGTATTCCATATAATTACATCTACTAAAGGGGCCTTTTACGGTTCATAGGGATTTTTGTATTCACACGCTTTACTGTATGTGTTTAATAATCAAAACTTTCAATGTATAATATTGTAAAAAAAAAAAAAAAAAAAAAAAAAAAAAAAAAAAAAAAATGCGGCAAAAACATTATTGGATTTGAATCATTCGAAACATAAAATTTCAAACTGCTACGGAGTAAATCGAAGACAATATTTAAAACGAAAACAAAATAACATATTACAAGAATTTGTGTCCAATAAAATTACAAATACTTATCGTGGATTATTTTCCAGATACGTTTTGCTGAAACTCCCTAAGTACATCTAAAGCTTTTCAAAAATAAATAAATATGCCATCAGAGATTAATATTCATAATGTTTAAAATAAAAATTCTTCCTTTCTTTAGTTTATATTATATTCATTGTCTCTCAAGGGAATACATTATTTGAAATTTACGCGAGCACCTACGGCTTCAAGCAACATGCTTTCTTTATAAAATATTCACGGAAAAATATTTTATTGCGTTCAGTTTTATTTGAAAATTTGACAATTTCATAAAAATGCGCTTAGAAAAAAAAATAAAAGTCTATGTTGAGAATTTCATAAAAAAAAAAAAAACCTGACCTTTCTGTAAAGCGTATGATTAAACAATTTTGTAAAACAGGTATGTAAAATTATCTTAAGTATGTATGTTAAAAAAAAATCAAATATTGTCTTTTGAATAAATATAATGTTAATTAAGAAATTACACCACTGTTATCTTTAATATTATGGAATTCTTAAGACAAAAATAAAAAAATGAAATATAATACGGAAATTTGTAGTACAGTTTAAAAGTCATTTGATTGAATCTATATATCGTTTTAACTATTACGTTGATCTTGATTTTCAATGTAGCATTTAATACTTCTGAATGTTTATTGCTATTCAGCAATTAAATATGTATGATAATACCCATGTATATTAAATTATGTTACTTAAAATTTATTTGCATTACTTAAATATTTGTAAATGTTGGCTATATTGTAACTATATCATAATTATATTTCTGAAACAGTAATATTTCGCTGTAAGAATTTTTCCTGAAAATTCAAATCTTCTTTGTTAAGGATCTACAAAGTACTCTCGTATTCAAATATATTTACACCATATCATAACATAAATTCATTACATAATCAAAACGCTTAAAAAGTAAAAACTTCTCTCCTTTATGTTTTATATAACATTCATTTTCTCACTTCGATATACATTGTTTGAAACTTATGTGAGCTTCTATTTTGCTGCAAAGCACAACGATATTTTTATAAAATACTCACAAGAAAATGGTATACTGTGTTCAGTTTTGTTTCATCAATTGACAATTTTATAAAAATATATTTAGGAACAATGTGAAAAGTTATGGTGAAACTTTTATGACAAAATATAATTATTAGAAATATGTCTGTAATGTAGCACATATTTGGAAATATATGTTAAACATTTATGCAAATATTACTATGTATTTTTAAGAACATCTACTATGGTATTTTAAATAAATACAATGTATAAATGGGAAGTTGTATCAGACCTATCTCTAATACCACAGCCTAATATTCAGCGTAAAAATAAAACTATATACCAACGCAAAGACTGACAGACATTTTTAAAATATTTGGAGGGATTCTGTAATCGCATTTCGTGTAAAATTTTTGTCTTGAATTTTTCAGAGATTTGTGTTTTGTAATTGAAATATATTTGCCAATATTTGGCATATCTAACTTATATAAATGCTATATCGCTACAATATCAGCGTTTCATTGAAAATATGTTGAAAATAAATCAAGCTTTCAAAACAGTGGTATATATATATATATATATATATATATAAATATCCGATGCGGTGCCATTTTACAATTTCGTTGGAAGGACTGCTCATGAAAGCATTACTTACGCAATATTGGACTAATATAAAATCAAAAAACGGTAATCATTTTTCTAACATATGCTGAATTATCTTCTTCGATTACTATTTCAGTATTCAGTCATATAATGTTCTGCTTAATATTTAATATCTTACAGTAACTTGTTTTGCTATTGTAACTTTGTTTTACAGTAACTTTTTGGCAAAATAATTAGTCTTGTTTTCTATATTATTATTTCTTCTTTTTCTTCTTGTTCTTTTTCTTCTTCTTATTATTATTATTACCATTTTTTGAGCTCGACCTTGTACATCATAAAACGTTTTCATTTCTTTTCATCTTGTTATCTTGTTATATCATTTAATTATATTATATATAGAATTTTGATTATAAGTAAATAAAAATATGTTTGTCTGTTTATATATTAAGTTTTAAATTTCATTCAACATCCTCGTATAGGTTGATACCCGAGTTGTTGACACATAATCAATAACTGACACTTCAGAAAAAAATTAAACTCAAACAAGCGTTTTCTTGTAAAATTCTGCAAAGTAATGCACTTTAGCGGTAACATATTTATCTTAACTGTTATTAAATATGTATCGGTTATTGGATTTCCAATATAGGGATAGTATCCGTCACTTGAGTTATTTATCATATTTATCAACAAGGAATAATTTTAAATAATAAAAAGTCTAATTTTTCATAATTTTGTCAAGAGCAATTTTGTATTGTATCGCTACTGTACTTTCAACAAGTTGGAAATTGCTCATCAACGTTGGCAAATGAGGTGCGTTCGTACTATAACTTCTTTTATAAGTACATTTTGCACAGCATATTGTACTGAATGTATAATCTAGTGCACTTCATAAGTGTATATCAATTTCATTCCGTTCGAAAAGTTGTACCATCACTAAAATACACTTGGAATAATTATTTCTCATTGACCGTAATGTAACGGAAAACTTTTGACTGCCCGTGTCTCTGTAATTAAAAGATACATCCGATTTTCACAGAATTTGAAATGACTCGACAAAATTTTACAACAATGATATATTTAAATTTCCATACTATTCGGTTGGGTAGTTTTTACTCGACTACATGAGGACGGATGGACAGAGAGACATGCATACAGACAGACAGACGGACGGAGAGACAGACAGATGGACTAAACGACGGCTATTAGGTTCTACGAATTTATATAATTACGATCGCACATAAAAACACATATAAGTAGAAAATATTTTAACAAATTTGTAATATTGATTTGCACAAGAAAAAAGTGTCAGTTGCTGGAGGTTTCACCCTATATACCTTTATTTTATTTCGGATGATATTATTGCAGAATTGTGACTTTCTTTTATTAATAAAATGTCATATTATTCGTAGAGTATTTTCAAATACATAAAAACCAAAACCTATTTTCTCACAAGTTAATACCTTAAGCTCGCATAAAATATAAAGAAAATGACATTGACACACAAAGAAAACATTTTCTAATAATACAGTACAAAAAAAAAAAAAAAAAAAAAAAAAAGGTTGAATGTATAGAGATGTTATGTATTTTCTTTTAAATATTTGCTATATTTTCTGAGAAAAAATGCATCCGTTACAATATGGAATGTCAAGAATAGATGTTCTTCTACATTACATATAGCTCAACATTGCGGGTTTGCTTTATTCTTTGAAATATATTAGAATGGATAATAGGAGTATCGGAAAATGTATTCAGTTTCATATGCGACGTTTTATTAAACCAGGCGATATATAAAACTAGGTCAAAAATAGGAAAATCAGATATTTATCATTTTATTTTTTATGTACCCGATCTGAGCGATAGGAACCTAATTATGGTAATAAAGGGCTGACTGCCATAGTAATTATAAGTTAACTGTGTTACATTTTGATCTATTACGCTGCAGCCGCAATTATTTTATACCACAAATTATTTTATACAAAATGTTTTGTGTTTTTGCTGTTAGACTAAGATAAATATATTTAAATAGAACACAACATATTAGAATGCTTGATTTTGTGCAACAACTATTTTATTAATACTTTCTGAGTTAAATTTTGAAAGATATTCTCTTATTCCATATAAGAATTTTTTATTAAAAAATTTTTATTGAGAAATTTTTATTTAAAAATTTTCAGACAATTTTATGAATTCATTTAAATTAATTTAAAATAATAATATTTAATTATAATCATAATTGATCATATTAATTTTAATTTCCCCCTATATAATTTAATACGAAGCTACCTCTACTACTTCACATTGAAAATGATGTGGAGAATGTGAACAAAGTGATGTATTAAAATAATGGATCGGCACATAAATTTTTTCCACTTCACAAGTTTAATCTAAATCACTGCCACTTCTTCTACTGTCCAGCTACGCATTTTAAAACGAAAGTGACATATTCGGACAGAGTGGCGTATTACATTGAATGGATGGGAAGTTAAATATTTTTTCCTCGATAAAAGTTTAATTCAGTGCACTTCTTCTTCTACTCTCAGCATCCCTAATAACTATATACTCGCACATTTCAAGCAAAGTGATGTATTTCAAATGAATATAACGGCAATTAAGGAAAATATTCCCTGAAGATGGCTGTAAAATTGCAGGCCGAAAATACAAGGAAGTTTAAATAAAATGTTTATTTTAAACTTGTAACATCTATAGTATTATATACATCTATAGTAGTATAAAGATAAAACGTTTTAAAGTTCGTTTAAAAGGTTTTTTACGTTTATTGATTTTCTTTTTTCTTCATTTCTTCACTCATTTCTTTTTTAGCTTCATATTTTTGTCGGGTTTTTTTACGCTGCAAATATCTAGCCTGATTGCTACTTTTAGATATTGATACCTTGATCAAATCATTTTTAATGGAATCGTACAGTGTTGAACATGAAATATTCAATTCTATGCCCAACGATATAGAACTGATTTTTACGAAATTTAATTTACATGAATAATATAGATATGTTAGTAAAAATACCGAATATTCCAGCGTATAACGCTCAATTTTTATACAAGAAAATTGATCAAAATTTAGATGCCCGCTTTACAGCCGATTAGAAAAATAAAAATTTTAAGTCGAAAAAGTATTATTATAAGAATTATTATTATATATTTTTATTATGTATACTAGGGGGCTCGGCCCCCTACGAGCTACGCTCGCCAACCCCCGTCCAGACACCGCAGACTCTAAATGCACGCTAATGTGATCGGCTTTAAAAAGATTTCGAAAAATTGAATTATAATTTAAAAAACAGTGGCGATCTCCCTATAAACGGATTTCTATTCATTTCTCTTTGATTGGGGAAATTTTAACGCCAAATCCGCTGCGGTACTACTTGATTATCCCGTCGACTAATTTCGCCAAATTATATAAATCGCCAAACCACTCGCCAAATTATACAAATTGATATAATTTTTATTTTAAATAACGAAAGAACAAATAAATTAGTACAACATTAATAAAAATACAAATAAAACGTCGAAATAAAAATAACTTGATGACGTAGACACGTGTAACAACATTTCAAAATAAGATAATATAAAAGGAATTAAGTAAACAGAATCTTTGTCTCCCGGTATTTTTTAACAAAGCGAAAAGAAAGTTCTTTTAAATGAGACATTTTAAATTAATCGTTTTTAATCTGACGTAATTTTGACCAAACTATTCTTTCTCTTTTTAATATTCACGTGAAAATGCTTGTGTTAGAAATGAAATATTATTTGCGCTTTCCTATGAAAAATAGTTGAAAAGTATCCGCTCAAAATATCAAATAAATGTCTAGCGCAATTTCTAAATTTAAACCGTTTTGCAATATTATTTTGTGTTCGTTTTATGTAATAACTGTAATGTGACGTAAATATGACGTAATTTCTCCTATTTAAGACTTCTAACGCATGTTAATATATTTATTATTTTACAAATTCCTTTCTCTCTTAAAATTCGCGTGTAATTATAGTTTTATGACGTAATTTTTAATAAGATCCTGCTTTTTTACATAATTATTTAATTCTAATTCCAATGTTTTTTTCAGTTTATAATAGTCACGTGTAAATAAATTTTTAATTTATTACACGTATAAATATTTTTTTGAAGTAAACATTATTGTTTCCGTTGTTTATACAGTTGGCAACAGTTTAAATTAATATCACTTTCTAAAATCTGTAAAAAATATATCTACAAATGCTGAAAATTTGAATTTAAAATAGAAATAAAACCTCAAAAAATTAGCCAAATTAAAAAAAGAAATACAATCTGCACACCGGCAAATCCTAACGCATAAAAAGATCTAAAAATGATTGCATTCCCATGTATAGTTTTTGCTGCTATAGAACTTTTTTAATGAAACGATTTTGTCCAACTTTAGCATTAAATATCTCTTTAAATAATTCTTCGATTTGAAAACTGTCTGCATCAGCGTGTTTATCAAACATTTCTGTATAATACCACCGATTTTCATATTTTTGTATGCATTATTTTTCTTAATATTAACGAAGAAAGACCTCCGGTCACAAAAAATACAAAACCGGCGGCGGCGGCGGCGGTGATAGCGGTAGTTACTTTTTTTTAGAATAGAGAGATACTATATTATATATTTACAAGAATAATCATGTCTACTTTAATCTACATGATATTTATTGAACAAAAAAATAATCTTTTGATATCAGATTACATGAAAAGAAATAGTTATTATCTGTTAAAGTGACCTTTATTTTATTTGTTTGTTACGTATCTGATGAAGATCTGTTTGTAAAGAACAATGTGCGCGTTATACGGCGAATACATCTAAAAATGCAAAAAGAATGTCTAGAAATTTATGTGTGTGTCATATCCCGAAATATTCAGAATTTTCAAATATACGCTGAAAATAATATGAAACCACTACAATAAGCAGTACTCCGAAGGAACTTTCACCTTGACTAATATAAAATTTTAAAAACATATACTTATTTACTAAAAATGTCATAAAATATTAAAAACATATCTAAAGATGTTCGGTATACATAATATGCCTCGACACGTTTCGAGACGCAAACGCGCTCATTTTCAAGGGGAAGAAGATTATGAACGGAGGAGAAAACATAAGTTGAAAAAGACAACAAAATAATTTTATGCATATCCAAGCGAAGTGAATCTATTGCTCTATACTGGATGAGATACACTGAGTTTAGGAAACTGATTTTAATCATTTCATTTCAGATTTCTTTTGAGATTTTAATTTTAATTAATAGTGTATGCAACGACGCCATTTCTTATAATGGTCCCATAATTTGGTTTAATATTCTAGGTATTTCGAGAGGATCAGCTCCTGAAAATTCAACTTAATATTTTCCACCACCCCCTCTTTATAGATCAAAAGTCTGTCTTCGCTTGTATATGCGTAGCTATAATTTCTTTTGTTTTGGTACTTATGCTTCCTCTTCCATTCATAATCTTCTTCTCCTTAAAAATGAGCGCACGTGCGTCTCGAAAGGTCTTAGTGCATAATATGTAAACCTAACATATTTGCAAGTTTTTAATATTTTATCACCATTTAATTAAATAATTGCATGTTTTTAAACTTATATGGGCAGTAAAGTTCGATAATTTATTAAATTTACAATACGGTATATACGTCGCCTAAAACATGTAACATAATGGAAATGAAAAATAAAGTAAAATGTGTTAAAACTTTATTTTATCTGCCTCTTCTATGTTATCTGAAAGAAAATTCAAAATGGAAATTTCAGAATGAAGCAGTGGAAATAATACAATATTTAATATTTAAATTAAATGTGAGACAGAACGTAGAAAAATATATTTTATAAATTAACTTTTATATTCAAAGTAGCTTTAATTTTCATACATAAATCAGCGTCGAAATATTTTCCAAAAAACTTTCTTCTCTTATTCAGGGGTTCAGTTTTGAACGGGAATGTCAAAAGATGCCTTTCAGCTGTCTACCTTTCATTCCATGAAATTAACTTGAATAACTTCTAGAGAAAACTTTATAATGGTTGATTGTGATAAGTTGAGATTGAATTTAATTAGATATATTAATAAGATAATCTATATTTTAAAGTAAAACTATGTCATTGTGTAACGCGGAAGTCAGATTAACGGTGGGAACTATTGTCCAATAAAATTCGCTTTTATTGCATTTTATTTTTTAGTTATAATAATCGTGAAATTTTAATTTTTACACTGTCGAACAGGGGAAAAATGTATTTTCAGATGCAATTTTAAAGCAAAACTATCACTTAATTTACTTATTTTTTATAGTTTTATAATATTTTTCAAGTATGACAATTTTTTTAAATCTATCGCTATCGCATACAGCCTGATTTTGACAGATTAATCCGTTTACACTCAAAACAACATAAATAGCTCGGCATTTGTTCCAATTTATAATACCTTAAAGAAATAAATAAGTAAAATAATATTGATAAAACACATATTTGACAAACTTGTAATAGAAATACGCGAAGTACGCACTTAAAAAATTATATTAAATGTTAAAAACCTAATTTAGGATTTTATATACGTTTTTTTACCTAATGAATTGTCAAAGAAACAAAATGTTTTTCTCCTTTAATATGTAATCCGCGAAGCCCATGTGGGATCGTCTATCCTTTTCAACGCAGGATGTGTGAGGCGTTAAGCTTCAAAATTCAGTGAACAAGATCACATATAAGTTAATTTGAATATCTGTATTAATAAAGTCATATAATTTAATCCTATAAACTATATTGCTTATTATGAATTGTATTGAATACTTAAAATTTCTGTAGATCGTCAGAAATGACAAATTAAAAAACATTTAAATTATATCGGAATAAATGTTTTTGAATATATAACTTTTACATAAAAAAATACAAAGTATCATTTACATACGGAAGCCTCAATTTTAAATACATAAGTGTCATAAGTCATTATATCAACATCTTTTTCCAATGTACAATGTACATATTTTTGAAATAAATTCTTCTGATTTTGATCTAAGTTTCAGTTTTCAAGAAAAATTTCAAAAGATGCTTTTGCAGCTACAATTTTTCTGTAAAATTAAATTTAACACTTTCTTAAGAAAAGTATTTTCGTTTTTGAAGTTGACATCATTATCCTTTCGATAAATTTAAAGTTTAAAAAACCGTTTGAAATTGAATGGTTACTATGTAGGATGTGTAAAACATTTATAATATTTACGCGTGCATGAATGAAAATATTTTATTATTTATTTTATAAAAAAAATACGTTGTAAATAATACATAATTAAAAAAATTAGCAGGAGCATATTATAATGTACCAATCAGTATAAAGGGTTGAATTCGTATTATCGTTACAACTTGCTGGAATGAAATCTGCTAACTGTAGTTTACGAATGCAAATAAGTGCGAGAAGTAAGTCAAAATTACGTCAATTTCTAATAATATCATAATATTAAAATATTTATTTACTATTTATTTATTATATAAAAAATAAAACTATTAATGAAGTTACTATGAAAAGGGTTGTAGCAAACTATTTCACGGGTTTCTTTGAACATATAAAAAATCATTTAAGAAATTTTGGCTTATGTTTGATCGCGAAGCCGCCTCCGAAATTAAAGATGCTTTTAAATACTAAAATTGACCCGATTAACAGAGATGACCTCTCAGGAGTTTATAAGATTCCATTTATTAGGGAGGGAGGAATCAAAAATTATTATATAGAGATAACCCAACGAAAATTCAATATCAGATGTAAAGAACATATAGCGGACATAAAATACAATAGAGGTAATACTGCTTTATCCCGGCTAAATCAAATAGAGAACATTAACATACTTTTTAACGAGAGTAAAATCATCTACGGGTCTAATTTTTATTTACAATTATTCATAAGAGAGTCCATTGAAATTTATTTAAGAGGTTCAGGAGTTTGTAACGATACATTATCTTTTCGTATCCCGAATTTATGGGTTGAATAGTTGGATAAATTACTGCATCGCGACATAGAGGGAACACAAGCAATCGCGAAAATATAGGGCGCGTTACATGATTACTTGTTTATTTTCGATGATTTTTTTTCATTTTTCATTATGCATTTGTAATTTTCTATTACACATTCGGACGACAACTCAGAAAATGAGTTGAAACATGTAAATAAAGAGTTTTTTATTTTAATGTGTTTTTATAACGTATTTTAAGCAAATAAATATTATTATGCAGTTTACGATTTAGATTTCAAACCAACATAAACCAATTACCTTGTTATTTTCGGTATCATGATTGCCATAAATAATAATAGTGGTCGCACTAGAAAAGACTATAAAAAAACCTCTAAGCAGGTTGAAAAGGAGTAAATAACACACACTTAAATTTCCAATAAATTTAATTAACACCCTTAAAAAATTTGTACAGATTTTTTAAGCATTCTATTTTAAGAGCGACATCTATCATAACCCGCAAGTAACGCGTTTTTAAACCTAACTGAGTAAAACACCATTAATTACACATTGTTAGTAATTTACCAAAAATATTAAAATAAGAGAAAAGTAAGTCTGATTTAACATAAGTTCATTTAAAACTACAACCATGGGCAAAAAAAAAAATTAAAGAAAAGCGATACCTTTTGTAACCTAATACTAGATCTCAATACTCATAATCTTTTTTTTATATTTTGTAAAATAATAATTAGCTGTGCATAATCAGATAAGGAAAGCAATATAAAAAATATACGATTTTTTTTGTGCAGCCCTATATAACTATAGATTTGTATGTATGTTATATAATATGTTAAAAGTTACTTTAGTTGAAATTTTAATTTCAGTAATTTCCGCGAAAAAAAACTAAATGTATTTGAGAGATTTTGTGCAGCCTTGCATATGATCTATTGAATTTCTTCGCATCAACTAATATTAAAAATGTAGTTCATTTTACAAACGCTTACCACAAGTGAATACACACTTCCAACAATTATTGTTCATAGGCTTCAGTAGTTCAATTATTGTTCAATTCTGTAGCCAAATTCTTCTGTTTCTCACTGTAAATTAACGATTAATTCTACGCGCTTCATATTCTACAGCAAGCGCCATGTAGTACACATCAGTAATATATGTATAAACAACAGTATATTTAAAATAGTGTAATATCATTACAGTATTCCGCAAACGATTTTTCCCCATATACAGTAATGTGACATAATTCTTTTGAGTGTCTACCGTAAATACTATACACGTTATTTTCAATATCGATTATTTTCAATTTCAAAAATATATGTGAAATTCATGGGAATCGAACTACATTTACGCGAGTCTGATCACGGAGAGACAGGTGGCAGACATATAGACAGTAAAACCCAAATCATAAACAATTTTCAACTTCGTTGGAAAGTCATGAACAGCGCACCATGATGTTTTTTAAAAACTATATCTACCCTATCTATATTATAAAGGACAAACATATCTGTGCGTAATGCATACGTCATTTTGCGAATGGCAACACTTTGAAATTTGAAAAAAAAATTTGGTTTTGCAATTTTCTTTGCTGCAAATTTTTAAACTTCTAAACATCGCACATTTTAAATTCTTACACCGTCGTGTACGGAAAAAAGTGCTCTTTTAAATGCAATTTGTTTGAAAGCTGTATCTCACTTCATTTTTGAGATATTAATTTTTTTTGTAGTTTTTAATGCTATTTTTCTTATCGTGGCAACAAAAGTGCCCCATTTCTATTGAAAGTCATTGAAATTAAACGGAAAATAGGAGATACTGTATCTTTTAGTTGTCATTTCTCATAAAACCTAAAAAAAAGTTGAAATTAAAATAGGGGCTATGTCAAGAACATCGTCTGTTATATTCCGTGATAATGACGACACATGCATACTTTTCTACAGACGAAGTTTAAGAGTGGATTGTAAAAGGAGATTGCGTTAGTGGATGCAAATGACGTCATTTTATAAAAAAAGCGTGTATTTTAATTCTTAAACCTGAATTATGCTTTGGTGAAGTGCGTCATTTTCAAAGCCCAGATGCTTTGAAATTCTTCACAGTTAAAAATGGTTCACTTTTGAAAATAATGTAATTGAAATCACACACTGATAAAACGCAATGTTTTACAAAAATTTAGAGTATCCTTATAGAAGAGAGGTGACATGTAAATAATAGCGATTTATATTACAGAAATTGATGATTCTCGCCTGGATGGATTTGCTTCGCCGAGTTAGACAAGCAAACAAATAATTCGTGGTTTAAAATAATATCATGTTCCTGAGGGTTTTGTCCAAAATTCTCTCGCATAATAAAATTTTAATGCTATTTTTCTGATAAAAATTCAAAATTGTTGATAAAAATTGTTGTATAGGGTTTAGTGTCGCAAAATCCCATTAGGAGCAGAATATTATGTTAGGGACATTATAACGGAAAATAACATACTGCTTTTTAAAACACGCATTTTTCTTCATAAATTTTCTATATTGTTTTTCTTTCTGCATGTGTTCCATACTAACTTTCAGACACTAGTCGAAATGCTTATTTAAGTGAAAATGAAGTCAAATTTAAAAGAAAACGATCATTTTCTTAGATAACACTAAACATTTTAACACAAATGCGTCTAAAAAACATAAAATACGGAATTTTTTACTCTCCGGAATTGAGATTAGAATCTCAAGTAAAGGGTGTGTCTGTACAAATAAAAGATGTTGCTAACAATCGTTACTTCAAGGTTTGAGTTAAAATGCTTTTTAAATGATCAAACAAAATAAAAATTAAAAAAAAATTATGAATATGGATATCAGAAGTGCGTACGCAAATTTTGACAAGGTGAAAATTGCTGTTTTTTTATTCCGGAATACCAAGCATAAGAGTCTCAATTGATAACCACATCCTAATAATTGATCTTTATTATAATTTACTGATTAAGTATCTATATTATGAAGAACAAACGTATCTATGCGTAACGCTGACGTCATTTTGCGAATGGCAGCACTCCAAGATCAAATTTTGGTCTTGAAATTTTCGCTACTGCAATGTTTTTAACCTTCTGACCATCGTACATTTTCAATTTTCGTCGCATAGGGAAAAAATTTACTTTCAAATGCAGTTTGTTTAAAAACTGTTTCTTAATTGACTGATGTATTATATTTACTAAAATAATTTGTAAGCATGATTTTTTTAAGTGTATCTTATCACGTACCGGTTTCAAAACATAATGATAACAAATATTTTGCACATAAAGCAACAAACATTTTTAAGCATTTGTTTCTGACTATTTTTACATAACGAAACTAATACTTCCTTTATAAACAAATAAAAGAATAATATTTAAAAAAAACACCAATCTGACATATTTGTGAAAGACAAATTAACGAAATTAATACTTCTTTTATAAACAAATATAAGAATAATATTGTAAAAACACCAATCTTACATATTTGTAATCGTGCAATTTAAATTTTTAGATCACCAAATAGGATTTTTTTTTTTCAAATGGAATTTGTTTGCAAAGTTCATCCCAGTTTACTGATTGTCTGTGGTTTTATAAACAATTTTAAAGCATGAAATATTTTTTAATTTATCTATATACGCGGAGCTCGATTACGAAAGATTAATCCGTTTGCCCTTAAAACAAAATAAAGAACTCATCATTTCTTTACGGCTAATATCCATTAAAAAAATTCCCTATGAATAAATAAATGAAATAATATAAATAAAACACAAATTTAACAGACATGTGTAAGCTCTGAAATCATCAGAATATAAAAGGATGCAATAAGTATCAAAATCTTGGTCAAATAACTCTTAGCATGCGGCTAATAAGAAAATGTCTCCTTTCATAAATTTCAAAAATTTATTTGATTGTATAATTCGTATTTTCCATATGAAAAATGCTTTTTTTATGTAAGTGGGCAATCTAAAATATTTATTGCATATAAAAAAATTATTAGCTTTCAAAAAAAAAAAAATGTTTTCACCTATATTCTTTAACCCTGGAAGCCCGGGCACGATCCTCTAGTATATATAAAATCCTAATGAAACGAATTTATGAAACGAATATATGAAACGGCTCAAATGTGTATCGATTCTTTGAATTGACTGATTAAACAACTGATTATGTTTCACGGCGATTTCTCCTAAAATATGGAATATATTTTGCGATGAAATTAACACCAAAAATCGATATTGATCCGCAGATTTCAAAACTGGTATTAGAATTTTTAAATTCGAATTATTTTTCGAAATATTATTTTTTTTCTAATTTTATATACATTTTTCTAATGATGGCAACTCAAATTTTAATCAAACAGATATTTTTTTTTCAGATTTTAGACAAGGTTACTATTTTAAACTAATTTGGCGAGAAGTTTGGCCTCCCTTAAATGTATGCTAAGAAATGTATCATGTTACTTTTATTCATACTTCAATTTGTATTTAATTATCATTTTATTTAATACAAACTGAAACATTTAAAATAAATAGCTTTCACTTCTTTCTTTTTTTAAACGAGACGAAAAGAAAAATATTAGGCACAGATGTCATATACGCACCGGTGTACCTAATTGGCGCCAAAATGGCATTATTTTGGTTGACATGGTAACCCGGCTGTTGATGTTTATTTAATAATAAGTGTTTATTTACTTTATTTTCTTTTTTTTAATTACATAAATTGTTTTGTTCTATAGTTAATTATTTTTTTGGTTATTTTCCTTTAAAAATAAAAAATAATAGAAAATAATTAAAAAATACGGTACTACTTAATTATTGCATCAACCTATTTCGCCAAATTATATAAATCGCCAAATCCACTCGCCAAATCATACAAATTGACGTAATTTTTATTTTAAATAACGAAAGAACAAGGAAGATAGTATAACATTAATAAATATACAAATAAAACGTTGAAATAAAAATCATTTGATGACGTAAAGACGTGTAACTTGCTTAAAGTCAAGTGAAAGTGACATTAATCAACCATTATTGGCATTTAATTTTATAGTTTGGTGATAGATTTTTGTTCGACGGGATAACTAAGTAGTACCAAAAATACATATGTAACTGGTATTCGAAAACGAGGATTTCGCCAAATTTTCGTAAAAAAAAAAATCACGCCAAACCAGGTGCGTATATGGCATCTGGCCAAATATTAAATGATGTAACAAACGATGACATTTAATTTCAACTTCAAAGCAATGTTTTAATTTTCCACTCGAAAAATATAAAAAAAATGCTAACTAGCGAGTTGAAAAATAGTTATTTGCGAGATTTGCACCCGGCTAGTGTAACAGTACCAAGAATTCTTTGCGACAATGCTTCTATGTAGTATTATTAAAAAAAAATGATTTTTTTTAAATCGAAATGGAAAATATTCGGCACAGATGCCACATACGGTCCAATATTGGCGCTATTTTTTCTGACGCCAATGTCATATACGCAACGGGTACATAACTGGCGCCATAGTATCGTTATTTTGCTTGATTTGATAAGCCGGATGTTGTTGTTTATGCTGTTGATCTTTTCCCCAAATTAGTGTCGGAAAAAAATCACGCCAATATGGGGCCGTATATGATATCTAGGCCAAACTTTCATATGAAAAGCGAAAGGATCAAAGCGTATTTATTATTGGCGGTTACATGACTTGGACTATTATAATATAGATGAAATGATGGCGATAGAATAATATTTGGCGACTTATCACCTGTGCCTGGCTAATATTAAAGTACCAAAATGGTACCAGGAATATAAAAAGCGAAGTGGTTCCCCGGAACTCTTGATAATAGTCACATGACTTAGGCTATTGTTATAGAAATTATTCTAAAATACCGGTAGACAAAGACTCTGTACAGTTAATTCCTTTTATTTTTAGCTTCTTTTCAATCGTTTAACTGATCCTCTTTAATCAAACACAAAAACAACCATTGGATGTCTTAACAGCAACTGATTCGGCCTTAATTTTTTTAAATCAAAGGAAATTGAATGGAATCCCGTTTACAGGGATATCTGCACAGCTTTTTTCAGTATAATTCAATCTTCTATTATATTTTTTAAACCGATCAGATTAGCGTGTTTTTATATTCTGCGGTGTCTGAACGGGAGTTGGCGAGCGTAGCTTGCAGGGGCAGAGCCCCCTAGTATATATATAAATCCTCTAAACTATATACTCTTCTATGCTGATTTGATCTACAGAACTGAAATATAATGTCGAATGTTGGTCTTAACATTTAATTTTTGAAAATAGATACGATGTTTAATATAAAAACGACACTGGAAACATCTTATGCTTATCTAATAAGTAATATTCATAGTCTACTGTTAACTATATTATTTGAATGCGATTTCGATGCAGCAGAGTAAAATTTGAGGATGACCATTTTTTCAAGTGATGTCCCATGGGGATATTTAAATCTCATATCATCATGGTAAAAATTATAGTGATGACAAATACTATTAAAATTTTCACATATAGACAATTGTTTTGTAGGTAATTCGAGATCTACTTCTTCTGTGACACAAATGTGTGTTATAGAAAAACGACTGACTGTAATTATTTTGTAAATAACTTTCGTATTTATTTTTCACCTCCCAGTATTCTTACTTATGAATTCCAAAATATGATCAAAAATCATAAATGGAAATACATATTTTACATCACATTATAAGTCGTTTGTACGGAAATTGGGAAAAAACATAGGAGGTAAATATTTCTGCATTTAACCAGCTTCTGAACTACTCCTCTAACCAGCGTAAATATTGTCGAAATGCCATGGAATTGAATATGTAATTGAAGTTTCCCAAGGCATGTCTGTCATTGGAACTGAAGTATGTATCATTAGAGATTCTCAAAAGCATTCCGTCACATTATGGCCTATGTCGAAAAATTATCGCGGTGTAATTCATCAGTGATTCTCAAAAGCATTCCGTCACATTATGGCCTATGTGGAAAAATTATCGCGGTGTAATTCATTAGTGATTCTCTAAAACATTCTGTCACATTATGGCCTATGTGGAAAAATTATCGCGGTGTAATTCATTAGTGCACTGTAAAAAAACCACTGTAGATTTGACAGAACAAACTCGATCACAGTGAATGTGCTGTATCTTTCTTTGTTTTCCTGACTATATTAACATGGAAAATACAGTAGTTGCGTAAAATTAACAGCATAATGTGCTGGCAATTTGGACGCATTTTTTTTACAGCACAAACCGCTGGCGTCCAAATTGCCAGCACATTGTGCCGTTAATTTTACGCAACTACTGTATTTTCCATGTTAATATAGCCAGGAAACCAAAGAAAGATACAGCACATTCACTGTGATCGAGTTTGTGCGCTAGATGAACAGTACTTTGTACTGTAAAAATGTCGTTTTTTTTTTATTTATTTTTTTTTTTTTTACACTGTGGTACACAATCTAAAACATTATTAAAATTATACACATTACTCAGGTGCACTAAAAGATGATTATTATCGAAGGTGCTATGTTTATCGTTAGAGTACGTGTACAGGGAATTTCAAAATTATTTCATTATATATTGAGAATGAGCGTGAATTGCTTAACACTTTATGTACTGAATTAAGAATTCGTGAAATTTTTATCTGCTAAAGCATTTTTCGTGAATTTTTGAAACTACATTAGAAGACTTACATAATCATTTAATAAATTTTAGATGGATTTTAGAAGGATTGAAGGATTTAACAGCATTAATTAAAATTGCATTTACAGGAATTTTGTGCAATATTTATAACCCTACTCAAACATTTTATTTTAAATACTACCAGACCCGCGCGGCGTTGCCCGAGGTTTGTAAATAATAACCTTAAATAAAACTTAAGTTTGTATGATTTTATATCTTTGGAAATTCTTTTAAATGAACCTAATTTCGGCGGCTCCATTGCCTTCCGCAGTGTCAAATGCGTTCCCATTAATCTTCTTTCCGAACGAACCTGTAATCTGGATCCCCACTACATATGGTAGAATTTACCGGAAGTGCCCGCACGTGCCGGAGACACTCGAAAACCAAGTTGATTGAGCCAAACCTCGTAGGGATCAAGCCCACAGAAACCAAAAAAAAAAAAAAAATTGCGCCATTAATGTTAGAAAATGTTGGTAACTAAAGTCTAAAATAAAATTTCATAATACAGAAAGTAGCTGAATTGTAATCTAGAAAGGAATCTAATGATGGAAGCAAATCCCGTTGAAATTGGGCCCTTAAATCCAAGGAAATAATGCGCCACCAAGCGGTGGAAGATGCCTCCTCACCTTGTAAATTTCATGAATTACTGTTAGCATTAACACAATATTTAATAAACGGATGGAATCCCTTATCTAAAGTTACCTATAAAGTAACCCGATTTTTAATTTACGACTGTAGTGAGTAGACATAAGTTAATGCTGAAAAAGGAGATTAATGTTCGAAAAAGGTGGTAGCTGAAGTATAAAGAAAGACCGGGCCCTGGGGGGCAGGGTCTTAACTGGAATGTAGTTGGGTATAAGAAAAATTTTTAGTGGTTTTAAAGTAGTTGGAATACGCTAAAACTACGTTAAAGAAAATTGCAATGGAATAGGATAGTTTTTAAAGAAGCTGCCACAAAGGTCCCATGAAGACGATTAATATTCAAAATTGGTAGTAGCTGAAGCCTGCAATTTTTTTTTTGTCGTTTATGTAGTAGCTGGAGAACCGAAGAAGTTGTCAGGAAAAAAAAAATGTTCGTGATTCGGATCACTTTTAACGGAGCTATAAAAATGGGCCGAAAAGGGCTCAACTGTCAGTTCAGAGCAGGGCCCTAACATGAAAACATGTTTAAATGTTTTAGTACTTAGCGTTTTAGAGCTTCAATTAGTCAAAATTAATAATAGGGTATGAAATAATCATTAAAATAATATTTTAAAGAAACGCGAAAGAATGGAGTAAATGCTTAAAAAGTGGCCCTAGAGTTCCGATAGAAATACGAGGGTGATGGTCTAGGGAGGAGAGTCCAAGACTCAATTTTAAAATCATGCAATGAGAAGGTGAGAAAATTAGGGTGTAAAAAATGCATAGCATACAAAAAGTTAAAGGGGCCCCGGATCGGGCCCTACAGGACCCTAAGGTGCCCAGGATTTTAACTGGAATATGGAAACTGGAGAATAACTAAATGGAAAAATGGTTCCAAAAATGAAGATCGGATTAAGAGAGGCAATTTATTAATAATTTATGGTGCAAAATCTTCAAGGGGCCTTGTACCGGGCCCCAAGGGAGAAGGTACTTAAGTAACATGTAGTTTGTAAAAATACACTTTTTAGTAGTTTTTCATGCAATCTGATTACGCTAGAACTATGGTAAAGAAAACTGCAAGGAATTCGAATAATTTTTAAAGAAGATGCACCAAGGGCCTAAAGAAGACGATTTATATTCAAAATTGTCGGTAGTTGAAGCCTGAAATATTTTTTTTTTTGTCTTTCATGTAATAGCTGGAGAACCTAAGATGTTGTTAGAAAAAAAAAAAGCTAGTGAATCGGACTATTTTTAAGGGAGTTATAATAGGGCGCCCAAAAGGGGCCAACTGATAGTTGAGAAAAGGCCCTAACAGGAAAACATGTTACAACGTTTTAGTACTTAGCGTTTGAGATCTTCGATTAGTTGAGATTAAGCATAGGGTATGAATTAATCATTAGAATATAATTTAAAAGAAATGTGCAAAAATTAGGGAAATACCTAAAAAAGGGTCCTAAGGCCCCAATAAATGTATGTGAGTGTTGGTCTAAGGAGAAGAGTCCAAGACTCAACTTTAAAGTTACGCATTGCGAAGGTAAGAAAATTAAGGAGAACCTAAGATATTGTTTGAAAAAAAGCTAGAGAATCGGACTATTTTTAAGGGAGTTATAATAGGGGGCTAACTGATAGTTGAGAAAAGGCCCTAACATGAAAACATGTTACAACGTTTTAGTACTTAACGTTTTAGGTCTTCGATTAGTTGAGATTAAGCATAAGGTACGAATAATTCATTAGAAAATAATTTAAAAGAAATGTACAAAAAATTGGGGAAATGCTTAAAAAAGGGCCCCAGCAACACAAACATAAATCCTGTATATCTTTCTTTAACTCCTCAAAGTTTATTTCAAACTTTTTTTCTTGTTAACTGTAATAGTCTATTGCTTCCTCCGCATCCAACATTGTCCATCTTTGATGTTCACAATCTATTTGAGACAAAAGTATGAGAATGTTAATTAAACGAAGTACTGGGCAGATACAAGATTTCGGTATACGGGAATTTTTTATATATATTCTCTAATCTTGCTCAACCTTTACAGTGAGGGGAATCGGGTACACCCGAAACAATATTACTGAAATTGTAGAGCATTTTTACCGCGGGAAATTTATATTATATTAAAGAGTTACATGAAATTGATGGTAAATGTTTGAATACATTTTAAATATACAATGAAACATAATGTAAATTAACCAAGAAACAATAGGTGCTACAACGTTTTAAGTATTATTTTGGAAATGCGTTCCCAAAAGCACATAAAAAATACTCTAAATGTTTGACGCAAATTTCTATTATAAGCTTTTGTTATATAAGTATTTAAAAAAAATGCTGTTTCTTTGAATCTTTTCAGTTTTTCTATTACATAAAAAATAAAATAAAATAAAAAAAGTGCACAGAACATGCAAATAAGTAATAACATTATATCCATCCCATTAAAAAGTGTAAAAATAAATTTATTTATTACGGAATAAACAAACATATTCAACGAACATAACTGAAGATAATACTAGAACGCTTTATCCATGAAACTATATATATATATACATATATGATTAGATTTCACTCGTATCATATAAATATGTGGATCTTAAGCACCAGTATACCCACATTATTCACTCAAATGAAGAAATCATGATTTTATGCAGTCGAACAATCGTGATAGAAGATGGAAGGTCGGGCTGTCGTCCAGTGGAATGTTTCCCGAAGAATAAATAATCGAAGCCGATAGATGCATCAAAATATTTATTAATCGATCATATAATGCACCAATTCCTCTAGTTATAGGTGATCCATGTTTGCTACGTAATAAAATATACCACTAGATGTTACGAATAGAACAAATGATGAAGATTCAGGAAAAAACACACACTCCAGTTGGCGTGGATTTATTAGGCAACTCATATATCGTCAAATTCTCTCTCTCCTAGCCCATGCAACTCGTTATGTACTCCGAAAAACAGCGCGCGGATGGATACAGAAAGGTTAAAGACCAATGAGAGCAGAGAGGTGGGGAAGGATGGGACATAAAACAGATAACGATTCGATGGAAAGAGGATGACGTCTATAATGAACTCTTTATACAGTGTCAGAATTAAAGCGAAAAATGTGTTGGCGGACGCATGGAATTGTGGGTATAGAACACGAAAGAACAAATGATATTAAAACATTCGAAAGAAAAGAATTTATTTTTAGAATAAAATGAAAAAAAGTAATTTAATGGGTTTTAAGAGATGAGGCGAATGGATTAAAGTTTTTAGAATAATAAAATAATACGCAGGTATAAATGCATGAAATAAAAGACAAAAAAATATTAAGATATTAAAGATGGGTAAAAAAGGAAAATGTTAAGAATTTGGAATAGTTTTACTAAGATAAAGGGGCGAAAATTTTTATTATTACATATATATATTGAATATTTTCCAAAAATGTTTTGCTGAAGCTCAATAGATATACCTAAAGCATATCGAAAAATACGCTGTTGAGGATAAATATGCATAATGTTCAAGAAAAGAATTCTCACGACCTTTAAATCTTATATAATATTCATTGTCTCGCAGTGCCAGGCATTGTTTGAAATTTACGTGAGCATCAACTTGACTCCGGGCAACATGAATTTTCTCGTAAAATATAAGAAAACATTTTACTGCGTTTGTTTCTTGTGAAAAATTGTCAATTTAATAAAAATACATTTAGAAACAAAGTGTAAAGTTACGGGGAAAATCCAAGACAAAAAATAAATATGCAGAAATCAGATTTTCTTCTGTAAAGAATAAGAAATAATGTTTTAAAAATGTACTGTAAAATGTCTTTAAATTTATATGTTTGAGAAAGCATTGGATAATTAATTTTAATTAAACATAATAGATAATTGGTAAATATATAAGAGCCTATAATATCATTGAATTCTTATGCAACAAATTATTAAACAAATATTTTAATTATGTTATAACATACACGCAAAAATATTTTCTGCATTCAGTTTTTTGTGAAAAATTTACAATTTAATAGGAAATATGTTTAGAAACAAAGTGAAAGTTTATGGGAATGCTTTCACGAAAAAAAGTTTTGTTTTAGAAATCAGATTTTTCCGTAATGAAGATTGTGCAATATCTTAAACTTTATGTCAGAATTATTTTAAGCAGGTATGTTTGAAAAATCACTGAATGATGAAATTGAATAAAAATAACATATGATTGGGAATGTTACGACAATCTTATAAATAATATGGTTTAATTCTTATGAACATTAATAATAAATAAATATTAAAATCTTATTACAACATATATCATTTCTTGACAACATTTCGGACCGCACACGATCTACTAAATTTATAATTTTAGATCCCGTGAACTGCTAATGTTATTTTTTTTTTCTTACTTTAAATAATTATCAGCTAAAGTCTATTTTATAGATATGAAATGCACTATTAATTATAATCAAATTATAAATTATTGTTTAAGTACGAAAACATGTCAAATTCGTAGTTAAATACAACAACAGTCTTTAAAGATTGATTATTTGTGTAAGAATTATTTAGGATAGTTTACTCATTTCAAAATAATTAAAGATTTTTTAAGTATACCAGAGTTTTGTGTGATATTAATGCTCGTATGAAATATCTTCATGGGTGGTCGCAAGAAATCAATTTTCGAATTTTTTCTGGGGGACGCCCCAAAAAGTTGCCAATAGACTAGAAAATGAGATTGGCAGAGTTTCACCTCATTTGCATAATACACTATGACGCAAAAGTTTAGACAATGACGTCATTCAGCTTTAAAATGTAGAATTATGACGTCAGAATTACAAAAACCTGTAAATATATTCAAAAACTGATTTAAAATGCTATGTACAAAAGACAGTCGTTTTATTTGCTATAATACTAATTTTTTTCATAAAAATTCAAATGTGCTTGTCGCAAAAGTTTAGACACTATTCTAAATTTCTTTGAATATTCGCTGGCATATGCAAATTTAGAATCGATGATGTCACAAATTTGGAGTACTTAAGTTCTGCAAACGATTACGCTTCATAGTCGACATGCCGAGAGCTAAAGAAATTCAAGTGAATGAGGTTTCAAGGATTTGGCAGTTGAAAGGTGAAGGGAAGAGCGTTTCTGAAATTTCTGCTATTATTAATAGGTCAAAAAAATCTATTTATCGAGTTTTATCGAGTGGTTCCGAATATAAAGCAAAATGTCGGTCTGGGAGGCCACGTGTGACAAATGTACGAGAGGATCGCCTGATACAAAGACTAGCGAGTACTCAACAAATGAGCGTACGTGGAGTTCAAAGCTCATCGGGACTCTCTGTATCAAAGGATACGATTCGTAGACGAATTTTGGAAAAGGGAACAATCGTTTATAGCAAAATGCAGAAGAAACCAGCTCTGAAACCATATCATAAGTTACAAAGACTTATGTGGGCTCGAAAGCATATGTCATATGGAGAGAAATGGCAGTCAGTCATATTTAGCGATGAAAAAAAGTGGAATCTGGATGGTCCAGATGGTTGTTTATCGTATTGGCATGACTTGCTGAAGGAACCTCGACGTTTTTTTAGTCGCAGACAAGGAGGGGGCTCGGTGATGGTTTGGGCAGCCTTTTGCTATAATGGACAAGTATCTCTGACCTTCACCAGTGGTCGTCAAACTTCACAGCATTATACACAGACATTAGAAGAAAGCCTACTGCCATTTGCTGAGCTTCTGGGGGGTCCTCAGTGGGAATTTCAGCAAGACAATGCTTCAATTCACACTGCAAAACATTCAAAATCTTGGTTTAATTCCCATAATATAAGAGTTCTCGACTGGCCAGCATGTAGCCCAGATCTTAACCCTATAGAAAACCTTTGGAGCATCATGTGTCGCAAAGTTTATAGCAACGCTAGACAATACTCTTCTGAAAAGGAACTTAAGACATCTATTGAGAATGCATGGTACGATATCGATCCACAAACTATGCAAGATTTAGTTTCTTCCATGCAATCTCGTGTATATGACGTAATACATAAGCATGGATGCGCAACCAGGTTTTAAAAATTGTTTATTTCGATTTTATTTAATTTGTGTCTAAACTTTTGAGACAGCAGTTTATTTTTGTTACCATTTAATTTATTGCAATATGCACAATTCCACTTTTCTTTGTTATAAATGTTGTTTATATGTACAGCACATTAATTTCAAGCAGTGATTTGAAAATTGAATAAATATTTTTCAAAGTATGTAAGAATTTCTTCATTGTCTAAACTTTTGCGTCATAGTGTACTAACCTCATTGACGTCCTACTCACGTCTCATTGACGTTAAGTTTGGAAAAACGTGATTTTTCGAAAAAAAATGCTGCTTTTCCTACATGAAATAAATACAATTGACCCTAGAAACATGATTAAAGTCTCATTTCATAAAAAACAAATTTTTGCTTTGGAGAACCACAAACCATTTTTTCCAAAAATATATAGATTTAAAAATATGCGCATTTTTTAGGACCAGATTTCAGCCGAATCCTAAAAATTTACTTCTTATGAAAATGCGAAAAAAATTTTTAACGTTCTATTTCATCTGCTTTCGACATTTTGTTTTTCTGTTGTTTTTTTTTTATTTTCTATATAATAAAGGGTTTAATTAAAAAAAAAAAATCCAAAGAAAATGAAAAAAATCGTATTTTAAACTGAAAGAATAAAAAAAAAGGGGGGCAAAGAAAGTATAAAAATGAGAACAAGTAATGCTCAAAAGCGTTTTATTATTAAAGTAGTGTTACAAGAAAGGAAGAATAATAAAGAAAATAAATTATTATCCGTTACAATTGTAACGTTAACCCTTTCCAGTACAGAAAAGTTCTGTTCGTAAAATAATGAAATGATTGACTACACCGACATTTAAAAACGACTTTTTTAGAAATTAAAAACATTACTTTCATTGTAAAATGAAAAAATTATTAAAATATTCTTCATGACGTTTTTAAGATTGGAATTAAAATTAGGTTTTCCCAACAGAGGACAAGTGCGCCGGAAAGGATTAAGGTGGTAATGGCTTAGATAACGGTGGCTTTTGAGGAATCTTGAAAAGCCTCGTAACAGACAAAAATAGAATATGGACAGAAAAATCGTGAATTTATAAGAAATTGGTCTCAAAATCAAATGAAAATCTTCTCACTCTCATTGACTTTTATTATGATGGATAACATAACAAAACATTAACATCGGAAACTCTCGAGAACAAGCAACTCCAAACAACAATTGTAGAAGCGCATTACTGAAATGTATAAGAGCGTGGGTCCACGTACATGAGACATGTTACACCTGAGTGTTGATCTAGTCTTGATATATGTAATAGCATTTACGAATACGCAAAACGTTCATTACTGGATGATTTTAGCAACCTTATTGTTCTCGAGTGTGTGACGGCACTGTAGTCAACTCAGGAGTGTCTAATAGTGTAATTCGCAGGCTTGAATTGAAGCTTCAGAGACCATTCCGATGGATTATCTGCTTACTTCATTTCAATGAGTTTCAATTACGACACCTATTTGATTCCATAGACATCAGTCATCTGGCCGCACATCTTTCACCAGAGACATTGGCCGAAACCTTAAAGGATGGTAAAAGCTTTCAGTTGTTGCTTTTAATAGTATTGAATGCGAGTTATCAGACATCGATCCTACCACACTCAATTAAGACTATAAATACTTGTTAGACATTTACATCGCGTTAGTTCTGGCGTTTCTTATTGATATCTACCTAACCAGGAACGTTGTATTTGGCACCAATCGAATACAGAGGTTATATATAGCTGCATCAGTCCATCAAATGAGTTGCTAACTTTGGTTCTAAGAGTCTACGCACCCTTATAGTTCCGAATTAAGATTTATAATTCATTAGACCACGGTACTAAGCACCTGTGGCATTTCATCAGCTCATCTCAGTACTTGCTTAAGAAAAATTGTGACGTAATCCAACCAGTTATTTCTTGCAACGCTTGCAATTCGGCTCCAGAAAGCGTGATTTTGCCCATGTTAAATAATAAGAGGCGCCATATTAGGACCCTTGCAGCTCAGTGGATTATCGAGGCAAGGGAAATTCCAGACTGTAGATTGTGTTTCCGGATACGGTATACCTGCTGTTAACTTTGGGACTACAGAATATGTAGATCTCATTGACTGGCAAGCGTGTTATGTGACATCGCCTCTTGTTCTCAGAGAGATCAGTTCTCAAGAGCTACTGAAGATGATACAGCGTGGTATGCCAATGGATTGTTGGAACTTTATTAATTTTCATTTACACACACAAGCAGTGGAGCGTATTGTGAAATTAGTCCAGAAAAACAATTAATCCGCAGAGCAGGAATATATTTATTAGAGCAACACTAGAATCCAGAAAACACATGTCAAAATTTTAGACCAAAAATGATAGCAATCTCTTATCATGTGTATATTTGAAGGGTAAAATAAATTTTCTGTTAGCATTAAAATGAGTTACGTGTGGCGTGTATTTATTTCAATTTTTGGCTTAATTTTTAAAAAATTGGTGTCGATTAGGCAACAGAAGATAGTAACCTATATTTCTAAACATTTTTATGGATATTGTTGCTGAAAATAGTAACTTGTTAGCACTACCCGAAAGCAATCAACAAAATCTGTGATTATTTAACCATTTTTGCATTTTAATCATTTTTAGTCGAATTTTCGGAAGTTTCGACCTGTTGAGGAGGCAGAAAATATCAACCTACAGTTTAAAGATTCCACACACTATTTAATTATGGTAGTACGTAACTTTTCCGCACTACCGCAAAAAGATCTAAGAAATTTCGATTTTTTCAATATGGCGTAATAAAAATGACTCGGATTTTTCAATGAAAACAAGATAAGATATTGCAAGAACTATTGACTAATATAACTAAAAACAGTGTTGACACGTCACCGAAAATTTCCGTTGCATTTTACCGATATCTTCAGTACCTATGCAGTTTGAAACAGGAGAGATTTTTAATAACACTCATCCTGTTTCTTGATTGTTTGTGATTATTATAATCGTTTATATAAAATCTCGTGTTTAAATTATGCTTATTTTACTTGTGTTAAATTTTTACAATTACATGGAGCATTATTTTTCAATTAAAGTTTTATAAGTGAACTATTTTGTAAAGTATATATGGAAAAAATATCTAAAACATGTATCTTTAAAAAATATTAAATATTGTGTTCTGAATAAATACAATGTTAGTTAAAAAATTATACCCCTAAAGGGAGTTTTAATAAAATATGGTAGAGAGAGAAATATTTATAATGCTCTTTCTTTAAATGTTCTATAATATTCATTGTCATGCATTTTACATAAATATACAGTGTGCAAAGGAAAGTCCCTTTAACCTGAAAATACTTGCGAACAGAGAGAGCTACAGCTATGCAAGTGAGGTAACGAAATAGTAAAGCGACTACGCTCGATCTAATACAAACGACAGCAGCACCCGAAGTTGCGGAATTTCGAAGATAGCTATAGGAAATCCTAAACGAAAAGAGATAGAGCAAAATTTCCAATTAGAAAATTTTAGAGCATCAATTAATTAGTACGAAACGATATTTGGTTCCCACATATAAAATAAATCGTCGCCTGTGTACCCAAAAATGTCCGAAATCGATGAGCGACGATTTCATATTCCGGAAAAGGAGCAGTGCACAATTGCAGATTGTGACGTTCTACTGTACTGTAATGTCTGTAAAAAAATTTTTTACATTGCATTTAAAATTTTAGTTTAACCCTTTCAGGGACAGAAGAATTGTGTTCGTAAACTGATGAAATAACTGACTGACACCAGAATATTAAAACGGATTTCTTAGAAAATAAAAAACCGTTAATTTGCACTTTCATTATAAAAGCAAAATTTTATTAAAATATTCTTGGTGCCATACGTATGTTTTGGAATTAAAATTAGGTGGCTAGACCGTCTAGACACAGCCGTTGAAATTGATAAATCTATGTCATAGTCTTGAAGGGGCTTGCAACAGACGCTCCATGCTGAGGAATGTGCATACAGAATTACTCTCACGAATACAAACGTGTATCGTGAGCAGTGGCGAACTTTTTGAACATACTGAATATTAATTTTTTATCACTGTGAGAGAGTTTGTCTTTTTTGTTTTTTGTGTGATGTTATGAAAATGTATTGAGATAAGTACGTATTTATGCTATAAATTGTGCCTATTTCTTCATACGTCTGGCTATTCCATTCAAACGTTTACACAAAATGGAGTGTATCGATTTCGGACATTTTTGGGTATACAGGAGAAGATTTATCTTATCCATGTAAACCAAGTGTCGTTTCGTACTAATTAATTTATGGTCTAAAACTTTATAATTGGAAAAATCAGTTAATCTCTTTTTCGTTTTCGACTTGCAATTGCTATCTTCTGAATTTCGCCACTAGGTATGCTGCTGTCGTTTGCATTAAATCGGGCGTAGACGCTTTTCTACACCGTTACCTCACTTGCATACCTGTGGCTCTCTCTGTTCGCATGTATTTGCAGGTTAAAGGTACTTTCCTTTGTACTCTGTATAATTGGTTGCAATCAACATTTAACCCTTTATCTACTGCATTATGATCTACTGCAAGTTTTTTTTTTTATGTAATTCTTTTTTCAGTTACTGCAATGGAAATTAAAGCACAAAAACACAAAACACATCGTCCGCGTCAAAGACAGTCTCCTTCCTCGCTAAAATAACTAACCTAGAACTACTGCTATCATGTATCCGGATAAAGTGAAGTAAAAAGAGTGTTTTTGAAAAGTACCATTAGAATATTAGTAATATTCTCTATGGGATGAAAGTTTAAAGTGAGTGGTATTTATAAGTCCCGTCAGTAGATAAAGGGTTAAAGTATTCACAAGAAAATATTATACTGCGTTCAGATTTATTTAAAATTTAAAATAACTATATATTAAAAATGTATTTAGAAACAAAGTGATTGCTTTTTTTTATGTTACATGAAAAAAATTAAATTTTAGAAATGTCACTTTTCTATACTAAATCATAGTTTTACAAATTTATGTTAAAAAATTGAGGCGTAATCTTTTTCATCATATATGTTTTCATAAAACGTTCATTATTAAATCGATACTAAATATTATAAAGAAGAAGCATTTGTGTGTGTGACGGGTGCAATACCCAGAACACCCGAACAGATTTCAAAAGTGATTGCGACTAACTCTGCTCCAACAAAGGCAGTTTTTAATTAGGTATCCCTACACACTTCGTGGTGCAGCCTCAAAACACGTTCTACAATTGAGAGTTTTGTGATGCAGCTGGGGTACACAATGGAAATTTAACATGGAAGGTTTTTAATTGTATAAATGGTTGCTAAAAACAATTTCTAAAACATTAGAAATTTAAAAGTCTCAAATGAGTGGCAAATGAGCTATTAACGATTTGTTAATAAAAATTACGATTTATTTTTAATTGATAAGTCAAGATACGTGAAAATTGGCTTGACACGGATGTCACTTTTGTAACATAAATGCTCGGAAAGATCCGCTTTTAACAAATTCGAAACTTCTGAAGGTTTCAAAGCAAACGATGTTCTAAAATTGCGCTTTCAGTTTTGGTGATGGAACAAGAAAATAGAAATTTTGCAGGGAGTTTAATTTTAAGAATAAGTGTTTTCTAAGAAATTTCATAAAAAAATTCTAGTTTTAAAATGAAAAATGAAGTTAACTTAATTAGTAATTTTTGAATTATTCGTAGTAATATAATTTCATCTAATGCGGATAGACGCAAAATTGCCGTGTAAAGCCGCATGTTTTGCTACAGTTGAATAAGTAGAAAGTTTACTTGGGAAAATTCTACCTGCGGTATGTGAAATATCATCAAATACTAACGACAGAAAACTAAAAAGAACACATTATATAGGAGTTGATAAGTCGTTTTTGAAATTTTTTGAAGGTGTATATATAGATCTTTTGTGGAATGTTGGTTTTATCTAATTAATTTTAGTGTTGACTGTCAATCTATACTTTAAATAAAAAGGAGGGGGAAAAGGAGGATTCACTCACTCTGTCGCAGAGTCAAAATGTACCCAACCTCTTTAGAGTGACTATTCACCCTGAGTAAAAATGAAATTTTTGACTCTCCGAAGTGGTGAATAGTTACCCCTGAGGAGTGAATATTCACTCTAAACAGGCGTGGACAATCACTCTTTCGGAGGAGTGACTATTCCCTCTTGCTAAAGGAGTGCGTTTTTCACCCCAGGTAGGAGTGAATAACAACTCTTTCATAGGAGTAAATGTTCATTTTTGGTGGAGTTAATTTTTGTTCAGTTTTTTTTTTTTTTTTTTTTTTGCTTTTATGGGCATTTAAAAAGAATCTCACCTTTGCAGCATGCAATGAAAATAGATACAGGTGTGGTAAAGATTGGAGTAAAATACTTTATTAGCAATATTTGTTTAATTCATAGTTTGTAACACTAATTGAACTTTAAAAGAAAAAGTCAGTTAAAGTTACATGCTAATCAAATTAAATTACTGACAGAAATACACTGAAATATTTTATTCCAAACTTAACCTTTGGGTTTGCTTTATTGGATGCTCTATAAAGATATGATAGTTTAAAATTCCAATAACGGCAAGTAATTAAACAAAATATTAATCAATTAATGTTATTTTTTATTTTCAGGTACCCATAAATTCGTATTAAGTGTGTTAATACTTGCTGTGATGAACGTTAATTATGTTCTTTTTTCCCCTTGTATAATTCAAATTTTAGATCTTTAGATCTCAGTAGTTGATGCTAATGAACTTAAAACTAATTAAACGATATTATTTACTGCATTTTAGTTACTCTTAAAGTTTTATTATTAGCTCTAATTAGGTGGATGTTATCTTAATCATGATTTCTAATTTTCGACCGCTGTTGCTGAAAAATGGAATTAATACAACATTTATTGATGATACTACACGATAAACGATATTAAATTTAAATTTTATATTCCAGTAGATATTATATTTTGTGAATATGAGCAAAATAGATTGTATACGTTTTATAGGAAAATAATGACCGAGGAAATATATAAAAAAAGAAGGAGATAGAAAAATAAAATAAATGATTGCGTACGAACTTTTCTTATCGTTTGAAAAACAGTTTAATGTAAAAAGTACTTATTAATCTCTTTAAAAATATTCAGCCCCATATTATGTAAGTAAATATGTACTTAAAATTATTTGTACTAAAGCAATTTAATCTATAAACATCCTATCAGGCATAAAAAAAACATTTTATTTCAATGCTTAAATATCATGTTTTATTTTTTAGTTCCAATAATTACGTGTATTAAAAACGTAAAAAATGTGTTTACAATGGAAGAATATTTAATAACTGAATCGAAATGTCTATAATTAAATGTTTTGTTTAAAATCATAAACAGCAGAAAAATGCTTACATACAATTAAAAATAATAATTTCCCAATTTAAAAAACACTAAAAATAATAATTAATATTTTATATTTGTACTATTAAACAACAACAATACTAACGATAAATACTGTAAGTGTTTATAATCAGACAACATTAAGAAACGGAACAAATCTAGCAGCACACTATATAAGCATATTTTAAACAAATCGGGAGAAAACTTTGCGATCAATCTTTTTCTATATAACATAAAACTATTTAACTCTTGCTCGCAACATACAAAACTACAGGAAAAAAAGCTTAAAATTAAACAAGACTTACCTTTACCTTCCATAAATAAACCCTTTAATAATACCCGCGTGTTTTAATCCTAAAATGACAGACGCCTTTCTGTTATCTTAAAAACAGTGTCGCAGACTTGTTGTTTTAATTACAGTTGATGATTAATACCGACAGCAAAATCGGTGTCCTTTTCGTCCCGAAATCTGAGTTGCGCAGAAAATTAGTTTTCGGCGAAAATGCGACCAAAAGTTCAGCCGGACCGAAACTCGTCCAAAACTACCTATATTCCAAAAATCTCATTTCTTCTTCTGAAAAATTTCAATATTACCCTTTAATTTGGAGCTGTATCGGCTCAAATGAGACACACTTTATTTAATACTATGAACTTCACTGTGTATAATTATCAGTCAAGACAGATCAGGCTGGAGACGGGAGTAAAAATAATAATGCAAGCAATGCATATATGATTCAACTTTAAGGATATTATTCTCGCGCTCGGAAAAAAACTATAGATTTAACAGTAATAGAAGTTTGAAACCGCAAAACTGTTTCGAATGCGCTTTGAGAAAGTTCTACATTCTCAAACTGAAAATTAAGAAGTGATATATTTTGGTGCGTTTCATTATTTTACTTAGTAGACTGTAAAAAAACCACTGTAAATTTGCCAGAACAAACTCGATCACAGTGAATGTGCTGTATCTTTCTTTTGTTTCCTGACTATATAAACATGGAAAATACAGTTGTTGCGTAAAATTAACAGCACAATGTGCTGGCAACTTGGACGCCAGCACAAACTGCTGGCGTCCGAATTGCTAACAGATTGTGCTGTTAATTTTACACAACTACTGTATTTTTCATTTTTATATAGTCAGGGAACCAATGAAAGATACAGCACATTCACTGTGATCGAATTTGTGCGCAATATGAAGAGTAAGTTGTACTGTAAAAATGTCGTTTTTTTTTTTTTTTTTTTTACAGTGTATATTGGTTCAATGTTGAACGGAATTTTTTAAAGTGTATAATGTCAGGCTTTCACTCTCGTCAGCGGAGGGACATATTTCATTCACGACAACAGAGTGACATATTTCACCGTCAACAATGGAGTGAAATATTTCACTCCTTTCTAGGGAGTTGAAAATTCCACTCTTTAAGGAGAGTATTTTCGTAAAATTCACTCCAAAAAGAGTGAAAATGCCTGTCACTCTTTCTGAGGGCGAATTTTTCATTCCTCCCAATTTTACGGTGTATACCTTTTTGAATACATCAAAATATATAAATTCAGAGAATGTCAAATATTGAATCCTGTCTTAAAAGGAAACAGTTCATGATGAAGAAAGAATGTATTCCTTATAATTACATCTACTAAAAGGAATGATTACTGTCCATAGATATTTTTTTATTTACACGCTTTACTGTATGTGTTTGATAATCGAAACTTTGAATGTGCAATATTATTAAAAAAATGCTGCAAAATCCTTATTTGATTTGAATTATTACAAACATAAAATTTCAAATTGTAACGGAATAAATTCGAAACAACGTTCTAAATGAAAACAAAATCATAAATTACAAGAATTTGTGTCTAATAAAGCTACAAATAATTATCATGGATTATTTTCCAAATATGTTTTACAAAAACTCCCTAACTATAAATAAAGATTTTGAAAATAAATAAATAAGTACACTCTTAGAGATAAATATTCATAATGTTTAAAATAAAAATTCTTCTTTTCTTTAAACTTTATATTATATTCATTGTTCCTCTACGAAATGTATTGTTTGAAATGTACGTGAGCTCCTACGGCTACAAGCAACATGTTTTCTTTATAAAATATTCACTGGAAAATATTTTACTGCGTCCAGTTTATTTGGAAATTTCACAATTTCATAAAAATGCACTCAGAGAAAAAAAAAATATATATGTCTATGATGAAAATTGCAAAACAGAAAAATGAATTTTTTATTTCTGATCATTCTGTATTAAGTGTGAGTGAACTATTTTGCAAAGCATGGAAAACATACCTAAATTATGTATCTTTAAGAAATATTATATAATGTATTTTAAATAAATATATTGTTACTTAAGTATTTATACTACTCTTATATATAATATTATAGAATTCTTTATATAAAAATAAAAAAATAAAATTTACTTTGGAAATTTATAGTACACTTTAAAAATCATTTGATTGAGTATATATCGTTTTGTATAACATGCTGATTTACAATTTTGTATTTAATATTTATAAAAGTTTTTTTTATTGTATTATAATATCCAAGTATACTAAATAATATTCCTTTAAAATAATTTGCATTTGTTACATATATGTCAGTATTGGCTATATGGTAACAATATCTTTATTATAATTCTAAAATATTAGCGTTTTGCTGTAAGAATTTTTAATCAAAATTCAAATGTTCTTTGTTAATGGTCTACAAAGGATAATCTTATTCATGTATATGTACCACATAACATAATATTCTTTCATTACATAATCAGAATTCTTAAGAAATAAAATCTTCTCTCCTTTAGATTTGATATAATATTCATTGTCTTGCTTAGATGTACATTGTTTGAAACTCATGTGAACTTTTTTTGGTTAACAAGCATTACATTATTTTTTACGAAATATGCATAAGAAAATAATTTACTGCGTTCAATTTTATTTCAAAATTTGATACTTTATATAAATCCATTTACAAACAATGTGAAATGTTATCGAGAAAATGTTATGATAAAATATTCTTAGAATTAAGTCTGGAATAAAGGATATGTTTGCAATTATATATTAAACATTTATGCAAATATTAATATGTGTTTTGAAGAAACATTTACTATTGTATTTTAAATAAATACAATATATAATTTGGAACGTTGTGGTAGTTCCACCTCCAATATTATACACTTGTTCATAGAAAAAATAAAACTATTACGTTGAGTAAAACGTTTTCCTCCAAGGGGAGATACTTTCACTCCAACAGCTGGCATTTGTGTGGTTGTTAGCCTTTCCATAAACCAATTATTGCATTCGAAAGCTGAACATAGCAACTACATAACTGTGTGATTTGCTTTCTGAAAATGCATTATCTTATGCTTCAAAAAAGCGTTGAAAATGGAGCTATCACTTTAGCAGATCAGAACGATTATGTACTATGAATATTGTAACAAACTCAGTGCGACTAAATGCCACAAAAAATGTGTGAAAGTTTAAGCATCAATACTGTTTCTTATGATACGGTCAAAGTATGGTTTCGTAAGTTTAAAGCTAAAAATTTCGATATTAAAGATGAACCACGTTCCGGCCGTCCTATTGAATTTGATTGTGAGCAGTTAAAGCAAATCATCGATCAAGACAGAAATGTTTTAACATGAACTATTGCGTTAGATCTTAACGTTTGTCAAAAGACAATAGTTAACGCTCTTCAACGCATAAATCGAACGATTAATTTCAACATATGGGTGCTTCTCCAATTGACTGCTGGCGATAAGCGCAAGAGAAAACGTTGTTTGACTCTGCTAGAGATCAATGGAAAATGAGCATTCTTGAGAGAATTGTGACCTGTGATGAAAAATTGGAGTATTAAAACTATACTAGCCGTAAAGGAGCGTAGTCAGCCCCTGGGGAATCAGCAGGCTCGGTTGAAGCCGTGCTCTAACTAACAAGAAGATGCTTCTCTGCATCTGGTTGCATTGTCGCGGAATTCTGTAGAAAGAGTACCTGAAAAGCGTACAGATTATCAACAGTGCAATATATAGCAATATACTAATCACAAGTTGTGATACCATTCGCGAAAAACGAAGAAACGAGTTCAGAAGGAAGGTGGTTTGCTCTCATCAAGATAAAGTTCGGTCACATGTTAGTACGATACGATAACCGGCTGGACGCTCTACAACTGGAGCGGGATTTGATGCAACATCTACCATACAACCCTGACATGGCCCCTTCGGATTTACATCTCTTTTCACATCTGCAGCCGCATCTTGATGACACAATCTTCAATTCAAATGACGATGTTATAAATGAGATCGATCTCTTGCTGGACCCACGGACGCCACAATTTTCCTCAGGAGGGATTGAAAAGTTTCCAAAACGTTGGCAGACGATTGTAGATTTGAACGGAGATTACTATCCTCATTAGCATCCTAACATTACCTTCTTCTATTACTGTTCAACGCCATGAAGAGATATCAATCAATGTACAAATAATGTTCTGCTTAATATTTTATTACGACTTTTAGAGCTGTCCAGAGTCCCCACACTAAATATCAGAAGGCTTTTTTTGGTAAAATGAAAGATTTTTATTTATTTATTGAGTTTTTTGATCGACTTCGCAAAACATTTTACTTTCTTTTTATATTGTTATCTGGTTCTATTTATCATGCCATTTTTTAAATACAGAACTTTTATTATAAGTAAAACAAAAAAAGGGTTTTTTTATGCTTCTGCATTAAGTTTTTTAATTCATTGAACACATAACGTGAAACCCCTAGTTATTGAAACCTAACCAGTAACTGATGCTTCAGATAAAACGAAACTAAAAATTATCATTTTCTTATAAAATTCTGCAAAGCAATGATATTTAACAGTAATATATTTGTCTTGCCTGTTATAAATTATGCATCAGATATTGATTTTGCAAAATAGGAATGGTGTCATTTACTAGATTTATTGACTATATATATGAGAAAAAAAATGGAAATTATAAAAAGTACAAGTTTTCAAAATTTTGCCAAAAGCAATTTTTTAATGTAGGGGAGACTCTGGCAAGATCAAGAGCGGGGCAAGATGACGAATGTCTTAATTTTTCCGTTTTCTAGTAGGTGGTAGCATTAATCGGAAACTACTGGCTATCCTATTGGCCGTTCGTTAAACAATAGTATACAGACGCTGAAATCGCCCTTTTTATGTTAGTTGTGAAGCTTTGGTTGTTTACCGCTGCCACGTTATAACTTTTAAGCACGTGTAAATAATCTCTGCTACAGATACAGGCACGATATACGTTTCTCTTTAATATTAATGAGTAACTTAGTTTAAATACTACCTATTACCATGAATAAATGTCAATTAATCGCTTTCCTTTATGGCAATGAAAGCCAATATTTTTAAACAAGCAGTCAGAGGCAAGATGACGAGCCCCGTGTTTCGGAATTTATTAAACTAACTGTGCTGTCCATTCTATTTAAATCCTGTAAACGCTTGTTTGTCTGCACGACCTTGCGCTTCAATCTCCTCTGGGGCTAAGGGGCGCATCGGATCGGGGGAGGTGTCTTTCGGAAGGGGTGACCAGAGGAAGTCATTTTTGCCATTCGCTAAGCCTCCCCCTCTAGCCCCCGAATGAAAAACCCTATCTGTGTCCGTATCTCCGCTTCCAAGCGTCCGATCTGTACGAGGGGGATATCGTTCGACGGGGTTCGATCCCGCGGTCAAGATCTCTCCCTCCCCGCTGGTCCCCTCCTCCCCCAAATAATTCAAATATTGTGACCCACTAGCAGAAGAATCGATCCAGTGCTGTAAATGCCAAGAGTGGTGGCATGAGGAAAGTTCCAGTTATGAAAATGTCATTTTTATTTGTGGCTATTGTTAGCTGCACAGCTAAATAGTTCAACATTACGTTACAATACATTATGCTTAGTCTGATACTTTTTAAGATGTAAAAACACAGTTATCATTTGTTAAAACATGTAACATATTCAAAAGATAAAATATGTTCAACCTGTTTCAGTGTTGTCATCTTGCCCCAGTACTGGGGCAAGATGACGAATTGTTAATGTTATGAATAAATAAAATTATCCTTTATTTTTTTTTATTTGAAAAGTTAAATGGTAATATATTTAATACTACAAGGAATACTCTAACAGTTCATGTAAAATTAATTTTTCTATACTTAAAAATGAATTAAAAAACAATAAAATTGTTAACATAGTAATCTTGCACCGGTCTCCCTTATTTTTACTATATTTTCAAAAACAAAGATAAGTAGAAAATAGCTAAAAAATTTTGTAATATTACATAGTTGTTCTTCTGCAAATGACTATTTAGCGATTTTCTCGAGAAAGAAATTTTAAAGTGTTAGTTACTCGGAGTTTTATACTAAACACCTTTATTTTATTTCAGATGATATTACTGCATAATCGTCCTTTACTCGTTTTGATAAATAATGTCATATTATTCCTAAAATATTTTCAAATATATCCGAGCCAAAACCAATTTTCTCACAAGTTAATACGTTAAGCTCACATAAAATATAAAGAAAATGACATTTACACACAAAGATACCATTTTCCAATAATACGATAAAAAAAAAGAAATACGATTGAATATACAAAGATGATATGTATTTTCTTTTAAATATTTGCTATATTTTCTTTGAAAAATGCATCCGTAATAATATAGACTGTCAAGAATACATGTTCTTCTACATTACATATAACTCAACAATGTCGGTTTTGCTTTATTCTTTGAAATATATTAGAATGGATAATATGAGTATGGTAAAATGCATTCGGTTTCGTATGCTATGTTTTATCAAACATCAAAATACATAAAACCATGTCGAAAAATTTAAAATCAAATATTTATAATATTAGTTTTTATAATAAGGATCTGAGCGGTAGTGCCCTAATTATGTTAATCAAGGACTTACATACGAGCGTTGTAATTAGATGTTAACTGTGTTCATCTATCACGATTCAGTCGGATATCCACAGATTATTTTACACAGTAATCTGTGGGGTTTTTTTTTTTTTTTTTTTTGGAGTATTAGTATATTCTCGGTTAAATTTGTTTGATATTCTCATATTACATATAAGAGATTTTTATTTAAAATATTTGAGATAATGAGATAATTTTATGAATTTTATTTAAACAGATTTTGATATTTATTTACTTTTCATTTCTTCATTTATCACTCATTTTTTTCAGCTTCATAGTTTTGTCGCTGTTTTTAAGCTACACATATCTACGATAATTGCTACTTTTAGATATTGATGACTTGATTAAATCATTTTTAATGTAACCGTGCAGTGCTGAATATGAAAAACGAGGTCTGTTTATAAATATCCAACCTTAATTTTTCCCACTAGCAGTAATGATTTTAAGGCGTATAAACAGGTGCACATTTGAAGGAGACAGTTTAATGATCATGTTTGAATTTTTCCACTGCGTTCCAGACAGCCAGTTGTTGTCTTCTAGCAGCCGAGTGAGGTGCTATTATGCTTATTCGTTGGATTTTTATTTCAGAAGCTGCATCAAATTTTGTCAAAGCTTGGTTATTCTGAAAGCAAATATTCTTAAGATTCACCAAGTGTCGTAAAATTAATCATTGATACACCTCATTCCCCGCACCTGTATCAAACATTCTTGGCAAAACTTCGATTCTAGTCGTTCACCAATCTTCAGACTCTCTGGACATGAGTCCTTGTGACTTTTGGTTGTTTCCGAAATTCAAGGCGCTATTGAAAGTATCCCATTTTGAGAGTAGAGATGAGATATACGAGTACAACACGCGACGGCGGAGACACCATTCGAAAAGAACCTTTCAGAAGTGTTTTTAGCAGTGGCATCAACGGTGGGCTAATTTACACGAATTAGGTACATATATTAGTGCAACTACCAATAATTCCGGCATATAACGCGCAATTTTTAAAAAAGAAAAATGATCAAAATTTATAGGGGCTCCTAAAAAGCCGATTATAAAAATGAAAAACTTAAAAGTAAGTCGAAAAAATATTATTATAAGAAAAATTATGAGTACTTTAATGACAGGATATTTATTTACAAAAAAAAAAAAAAAATCTTTTGATATCAGATTACATGAAAAGAAGTAGTTATGTGCTATACTAATCTTTATTTTATTTATTTTCTACGTACCTCATGAGAGTTGCTTTTTGAAGAAAAATGCACACGTTATACGGCGAATATACCTAAACATATAAAAATGAAGGCCGGAAATTTAGTTGCTTATTATACCCCTAAATATACAGAACTTCAAAAGAAATGCTGAAAAGTTTGAGATAGTTTAATTTTACTTTAAGGTATATGTTTCGTCTAAAATATGTAATGCAGTGGAAATGAAAAACTAGTCGGATGTGCCAGTCGCAAACTTTCTGTCATCAGATACATGCTATTAATACAAAATTCGCCATCACAGTGCCGAAATTAAATGACAAACTATGTCCATCATGAGGATAATAAAGGGTCTAATTATGGGAAAATGAAACAAAATACACATTAGTTATTGAGATAGAGCTATCGTAAAAATCGCGAAAAATGCTGACTAGCAGCGCCAGATTTTGGTTGATTTACACCAATACGTAACGAGCACTATATTATATCAAGGTAGAACTGAAGCTGAAGAAAATCTGTGCATTACTTCTTGAGATAATGCAATTTCAGAATTCATGCATAATATATCATAGAAGCGCCACCTATTAGGCAATTTAAAGAAAAAAGTAATCAGTACTAATTTATAAGAAGAACTAAGTGAATCTGAAGTTTGGTGAAAATCCGTGACCTAATTTTTTAGGTAGAACTATCGTAGAAATCGTGAAAAATACAGCATAATAGCGCCACCTGTTAAGGGATTCATACCAAGAACGAATCACGACCAAAATGTATAAAGGAATAATTAAATCTGAAGCATTATTCTGTTGTTTACCTCTTTAAATATAGCTATTGCAGAAATCATGAAAAATGCAGCGTAGCAGCACCACCTGTTGGGCAATTTACAAAAAAACCTTATAAGGACCAATTTATATTAGGTACTAACTGAATATAATGTTTTATTAATTTCCATGCATTTGTTCGTGAGATATAGCGCCAAACAAAATTTGTGTCACATAAGAGATTTGTGCCCTATCTGACCTTGATTTTTCCCGCGCATTGTAGGAACTCTAAGGCGGCTCCACTGTGCACATTGGAATGAGACAGCTTAATGCCTATACTTGAATTTTTTTCCCGAATTTCAGTGAACAAAACGTTGCCTGTTGTCCGGCAAGTGGGGTGATGTCATACGTGTTCGTCGGATTTTGATTTCTCTCAAGATGACTGAACGAGTTGAGCAAAGGTACTGAAACAAATTTCGTCAAAGATTCGTGATTCTCAAACGAAACAATTCGTAAGATTCATCAGTGTTCCAGCTAATTCATCCCACCTGATTCAAACTTTATTGGTAAAACATTGAATTCCAGCCATTCGCCAACCTCTCTACTCTCCAGACACGACTTCTTGCGACTTCTGGTTATTTCCGTTATTGAAGGCGCATTAAAAGGATCCATTTTAGACAGTAGAGATTAGATATGCAGAACGTGACGGCAGAGTTGAACACTATTCCGAAAGAATATGTTATCCGGAACAAAATTCAGAATTGAAATAATGAAGAAGTCGAAATGATAGAATATGGAATACTTAAATGTAAGATAGAAAATAGTAAAATATATTTTATAAATTAACTTTTATATTAAAAAAGTAGCTTTAATTTTCATACATAAATCAGCGTCAAAATCTTTTTCCGAAACACTTTCTTCTCTTATTCAGGCGTTTAGTATTGAAACGGGAATGTCAAAAGATGCCTTTCAGCTGTCTAACTTTCATTCCATGAAATTAACTTGAATAACTTCAAAGGAAAAGTTTGTTACTATTTCAGTGCGACAATCTGACGTTGAATTTAATTAGATGTATGAGACATATATAAAAGAATCTTTATTTTAAAGCAAAACTACGTCCTTGAGCAATGCTGATGCTGAAGTCAGATTGACAGTAGCAACGATTGACCAATAAAATTCCCTTTTACTGAATTTTGTTTTAGTTCTAAATATCGTGCAATTTAATTTTCACAATTTCGAACACAGGAAAAATGTATTTTGAGATAGAATTTTATTTCAAAACAGTAACTTAATTTCTTATTTTTTGTGGTTTTTAAAATATTTTTCAAATAGGACACCTTTTAGGTGCGTTCGTATTTATATAAATACACCTATTAATAAAAGTTTTCCTTATTCTGTCAAATACTATGATACGTGATGAATTCAGTGATATCCCATAATAAGTAGTGATTCTAGGCTGACATGTTGGTTACGACAGATTTAAGATTGAGTAATATTATTTCCTTATTACTGAATTTAACATGTATAATTGCAATAAATTCTGTATTAATTCATTTTTGAATAAAATTGCATCAAGATCTGAATATTTATAAAACTTTTTATAGTACGAATGCACCTTATATTCAACGTTTGATGTACAATTTCCGACATTTTCAAATTTATCTCTATCTTATTATAACGTTGGCGCGACAGATTAATCCGTTTGCAATCCAGAAAATGTAAATTGTTCGGCATTTGTTCCGATAAATATTCCGTAACGAAATTAAACTTTCATTAATAAAGAAGTAAAATAATATAAATAAAACACAAATTTAAGAGACATGAAATTGATGTTCGCGTTTAAAACTCTTAAAACATTATATTAGGGTAAATTGGGTGAATATGCCGTACTTTTTGACTTTATTGTCCTAAAAATCGCCTGTTGTTTTTATTTGTTATTCATTGATATCTTGTTAAAGTTTGCATCCTTATGTATAATTGTATTTTACAGATATTATATGAAGCATCAAAAATTTTGTTTTTGTAAACACTCGCATTTCGGCATCTTATCCATACCTATGGGCAAGATGGCCAACTATCTAGGGGTAAGATGCCTTGTGGAATTTCAAAGTAAACAATAATTTTTGTGAAGCAATTTAAAACAAATGGGACGAATAAAAGTAACTTTAATATTTTAGACATACTAAAGTTGTTTACTTACTTAATATTAGGAAATTACAAAATTATGAATGTAACAAACGTTGGCAATTTAATAAAACGGCAAACTAATATTTGAAAAAAATAAAGTTATGTTCTACTTAACATTTAAAAGAATTGTGGCCCGTAAGTATGCCTATTTTTAAACATTATAACAAGTTTACATGTGATAATGCCACTTTGATAAAGTGCTTTAGAGTACAGATTTTTTGTTTGTGTTTTCCATATGCTTCTTTGCTCTTTACAGCTATATATCAGATATGCCACAGACTGCACACCTGTATAGGAACTTTGAGAAACTTTTATATAGCCAATAGTTTCACTGAATGCATTTGATACAATCACATTTTTCAGAGGATTTATTGCATTCTGCTAGACACTCTGAACCTTGATTGTTATTCACATAAAAAAATCATAATCTTCTGAATCTTGGTAGGGAATTTAATCCATTATCTTTTCAAAGCAAATCCAATTAGCGTGTTTTTAGATTCTACGGTGTATTGATGGAGGTTGGGGAGCGTAGCTCGTAGGGGGCAGAAGACCCTAGTTATCGAAAACTATATTATATACTACCGATATTTAGATTTATTAAATTTATTTATAACTGCATTTAACATCAAATTTTTAACAATGATTAAAATTAATATTTATTAACCAATTATTTATAAAGCCCATAAAGTTTATTTATGAAGCAGAATACATATAGAAATCTTTCAAACTAGCATATGCCCACTTCAAAAATGACGGGAAAGTGTTATTTTAAGTGTATATAACATTAAGTCAGACTCAATTAAACAGGTGATTGATATGCATGGTTATTCCGATAGTGGCAAGTCATCAAAAGCATTCAAAAAATTGTGTTTGCAAAAGTCAACCTTCAAAAGAAGAAAATATGAACAACCTCATGCGCGAAAAAAAAAAGAAGCTTTTTCCAACAACCCTATGGCGAAATTCTCGTTTTTTCCGCGCACCTTTGATGAAATCCGTGTTTTTTTCGCAGCCTTTTGACGAAATGAGTGTTTTTTATCTAGATTTGTTAAAAAAATTTGCCTTTTTTCTGCGCCCTTTTGACAAATTACACCTCTCGCGTTTCTTTGACAAAATTCAGGGAAGAGTGCCACTTAGCAAAAAAAATTGTGCCAAAAACCTTTTCAAGATGGCGGAAAAACACCATTTTTAAATCTTTATGTTATTTAAAATCAATGATTTTGCCCCAAAAATAGAAAAAATGGATTTATAAGTAACATAAAGATTTAAAAACGAAGTTTTACGCCATCTTGACGAATGCAGGTAAAATGTCGCGCACAACTGCCAAAAAATTTATTAAATATAAAATAAAAGTAAAAGGATAAATATAAATAAATACCATTAAATGAGACGACCATTCAGAAAAAAGGGGTGTTTCGTACAAAAAAATATATAATTTTTTTTTTTTTAAATATATACACAAAAAACAAACAATCAGTTAAAATTTACAAAAAAAAAAAAAAAAAAAAAAAAAAAAAAAAAAAATCAATAATTTAATGTTTATGGTGAAATTCTTTTTTTGCTCACATCTTTGATGAAAGTCATGTTTTTTCACAGCCTTTTGACGAAATGACTGTTTTTTCTACAATCCTTTCACGAAATGAATTTTTATCGGGATTTACACCTCGGGGGGACGAATTACACCTCTCGCGTTTCTTTGACAAAATTCAAGGAAGAGTGCCACTTGGCAAAAAAAAAATGTGCCAAAAATCTTTTCAAGATGGAGGAAAAACATCATTTTTAAATCTTTATGTTATTTATAAACCAATGATTTTGCCCCAATAATAGAAAACATGGATTTATAAGTAACATAAAGATTAAAAACGAAGTTTTTCCGCCATCTTGAAAAATGTGTTACGAATGCAGATAAAATCTCGCTCACAACTGCCAAAAAATTCATTAAATATAAAATAAAAGTAAAGTTTCATACAAAAAAAAAAAAATAATAATAATAATAAATATTTACACAAAAATCAAAGAATCAGTGAAAAAAAAAAAAAAAAAAAAAAAAAAAAAAAAAAAAAAAAATCAATAATTTAATGTTTGGAAAAAGGGATCCTAGCCAGGGTCTAAAACATCGTCAAGGTATGGTACTTCTCTTCTAACGGAATTAAATTTAAATTTTGATTGACACCCTCGATATTTTCAGACTTGAATTTTTTCGGCAGTCGCTGGCTGAATCTTCAGTCTCTAAAATGGTAAACCATGTAAAAATCGATATATTAAACGATAAATGGTGCATTTTAAACAGCTAATGCAAAAATACTAATAAAAAACAAAAAGAAATAAATAGCAGAGCAAGAGAGACTTACCTTACAATCAAAATACATTGACAGAAGCACAGGTGCATCCGAATGTATGCGACAAATTAGTTATGTAACAGAGAGGTTAGCTGACTAATGTTTCACGTGATACTGATGAACCAATAAGCTTCAAGATCTCCCGATTTCATAATTTACATTTTTTTTTCAGGATCTTTATGTTGAAACTTGCACTTTTGCAACCTTTCGATGAAATTCTCGTTTTCTCTGTGATCCTTTAATGAAAATCATATTTTTCCGTGATTATTTGACGAAATTCACGTTTTTCGCAATACTTTGATGAAATAATGCGTTTTTTCTGCAATCATCTAATGAAATTCATGTTTTTTTCCACGTTTATTTGGCAAAATTCACATATTCCATGATCCTTAAACGAAATATGCTTTTTAAAGGACCCTTTGGGAAAAATTGTATTATTTTCTGCGATCCTTTGACGAAATTCACATTCGTTTGACGAAACCACCATTTTTCTACGATCTTTTGATGATTTTCGCAATCCTCAGGCAACGCAGACAGATTGTTGCAAGCTCCTGGCTATGTTTTTTTTTTTTTTTTTTTTTTTTTCATGCTGTTTGTTTCTATACATGGACTAAATGCACAGTAAGTCATGGGAAAGAGAAGGTCGAATGCGAAAGGAATAGAAATAAACTCAATTTGGCACTGTTCGTGCTCGCATTTTTGATGTATCCCCCCACCCCCTGCCGACCTAAAAATGTCAACTAATTTTAATACAGATTTGCATCAATCCCAGGGATGATAAATTGAGCCAAAAAAGTGGAATTTGATGTTTTTGCTGAAAAGTGGCATGTCTGTAAATGCTTTTAACTATAATTTGACTGTAAATATATGCATAGTTGAAATAAAAGTTTGAAATAAAACAAAAAAAAACTGTTGCATTTTTCAAACAGCAAAAAATAATTCACAGAAATATATTAAATTCAGCTTAAAATATGCATAGGTGAAATCAGAAACTTAAAAATAAAACAAAAAACATGTGGCATTTCTTTAAAAAATCAGGTGTTTATTTTTTTAATTTTAGATAAAACTTTAAAATTTGATTCTTATATTTGCCCAAAACTAAAACACCATTATGTGCATCATTCAAAGTAATACACATACATAAAGCTATGTTTTTTAACGGTACAAAAATTTAGTAAATTAAAAAAAAAAAAAAAATGTAATTTTCATTTTTAAATCTTTATTATAATGAAACATTCCTGTGAGTGATAAATCATTTTAAAAATCTGAATGAGCATGAACATAAAATATGCATAGTTTAGATAAAAAATAAACAAAAAATTGTGTGTTTAATTCTGCTCAGTGTAAACTCAGCTGAGTTTATCAGGCAAACTGAGAAATCCGTTGATTGCCGCGATCGCCAACGTGCAATTCTTTTCCTGGTCAATTGACGCCTTCTTTCCGAAAGCGATTCATTCAGAAATTCCATAATTAAAAAAAATTGTTTTAAAACATTCACAAATAACTGCAGATAGATAAAAGCGAATAGCGGTGAAATATCAGCACGTTTTTGCTAAAGAAACAAAGTTTCACTGTTGCCACTACAGAAGAGTTAAATATATGAATCATTGATATGAATCAATATTCATATGAATGATTCATATGAATAATGATGAATAATCATTAAATTGAATGAAGATAATCATTAAAACTATTAATATTTGTTGAAAACAATTCTTTTTAAAATATTTATTCAATAAATTATGTAATATTTCATATGTATGTCGTAAACTGACTGCTTCTAAATGTAAACAGTCGTAAATAAAATTACTGCTTATAAATGTAAACAATAATGAAAAACACATTTCAAAATAAGATGTTAGCCGTATTTTTTTTTTTTAATGAATCGTCAAATAGTCATTCATTTGTTACTTGATTTGAAACTTGTGTTTCTGAAAGGCAACTACTCATTTGTTTATATCGCTAATATATGGTGGTAGCTACTTATTTTTAATTTAGAATTTAAAACATTATAATTGTTTAGTTTTTGAAGGTTTTAGAGAAAATGAAGAAGAAAAGATGTGATGCAATGTAGATTATTTAAAGCAATTGTTCGATTTATAATACGGCATCAGAATGCTCAAGCCTAACATGGCCGCGATATGTTTTTTTTTTTTCCTTTCCGAGGATCGGCGCGTCCCGGAATCGTCACCAGAAAATCACTGCTGAATTATATAAATAGATTGTGTTCATATTAGATTTTAATATTAATTTATATCATTTTAAACATTTAGAAAATTTATGATTTTATTCAGTGATTTTTTTTTTTATCAGTTGATTAAAATCACGATTTAATCACTGATTTAAATTATCTAATTAAAATCCTTGACAAGTTAGTTAACAACTAAGAGTAATTTAAACAATGAAGAAGCAATCAGACATTTGATCGGAACGGAAAATAACCGGCATCTTACCCCAAGGGAAAACAACCGGCATCTTACCTCCAAAATTTTTCGTCACTCAACCCAAAGTAACGGACAAGACGCCGGTACACCCACTGACGTGAAGAAGTGGGAACTGACCTCCATTTATGATTTGCAGAAAGGTCAGCTACCAATGTTCTCTAAAAACATCAGCTTTATTTGTCTGGTGTTTAAACTAAGACTTAGATAGGCAAATAAAGAAGTCACGTAAAAGATTTTTGACACTTACCAGAAGTGTTAAGACGAAATACCAATAAAAAGTATCACATAATTTTTTTTTAAAAGACCGTAAACTGAAATTAAAGTATCGCCAGGGAACCCTCTTCCCTACAACTGAGCAGATTTTCCGTACAGCGCCTGCGCATCTGGAAAGAACGTGATTCGGCATCTTGTACAACACGGTATATCACCTCAAGTTACCGTAAATGCTTAAAATTTAATTTAAGAATTTATGCATGGTTTTTTATTTCAAGAGTTTTTAATGAACAAAAATGTTTTTCAAACATGCAATAGTGATACCAAATAAAATCTGCGAAATTAATGGTAATCGGATTATATTTACGTGAATTTGAGCATGGAGAGACAGATGGCAGACAGACAAACAGATTGAAAACCCAATTCATAAAACATTTTCAAATTTGTTGGAAAGTATTAAAATGTAATAATACGACAATTATAATAAAGGTAGCCTATGCATTTGCGGTATATTAAAGAACACACTTTCGATCACCGATTTATATATATTGTCGATATTTATGGACTGTATACACCTCTGAATGCTTTTTAACAGTTTTTGGGGGCGATCGTAATTATATAAATACGTAGTACCTATAGTCGTCGTATAGTCCATCCATCTATGCATCTGTCCGTCCTTCGGTGCATAATAACTCAAAAATTACCCAATAGTATGGTTTGAAATTTAATATATGTAATCGTTGAAGAATTGTCGAGTCATTTCAAATTTTATGATAATCGAATCAAAACTTAAAACGATATTAAGAAATGTTTTCTTCATTCTACTAAATCCTATCATACGTAATTACTTCAATGATATCCCATGATAGTTATTGATTCAAAGTTGGCATGTTGATTACGTCCGATTTAAGATGCAGTCATGTTATTTCTGTATTACTGAATTTAATATATATATTCGCACACTGTAAAAAAAAAAAAAAAAAAAAAAAAAAAAAAAAATCTGTAGTACTACAGATGTAAAGTTACATGCTTACTCTTTCATCTGTAAGTGTACAAAAAAGCTGTAAATCAGCAAAACTAGTTTTCGTAAAGCTGCAGGAATCTGTAACTTTACAAATGAATCTGCTAAAATTACATTAATCTTACTAAAATTTTATCTGTAACCTTGGTTATGAAAAGTTCTAGGCATCCCAGTTTCCTAAAAAAATATTAGTAATCTTACGGATTTTTTGATATTTGGCACAAAAGTGTGTCTATTACATGAATTTTCGTTGTTGCCGTTACATAAAATGTTCTAGGGATCCAAGTTTCCTAGAAAAACTTTAGTAACTTTACATTTTTTTTTTTTTTTTTTTTTTTTTACAGTATAATGAATTTTGTTTTCATGCATTTTTGCATACGTGTGCAACAGCTATTGCACCAATGTCTGAATACGGCACTTTCGTGTTAGCCTTATGCTAGTGATTAACAGCCAGAAAAATCGCCAAATTTTTCAATATAAAAAAGAACTCTTCTTATTTCTGACTATTCCCGTGTCTAACCAGGTATTTCGATTACATATCTGTTACATTTATGTTTTTTTATGTATATAATTATTTTATTTATATGTATGATTATGCAGGTTTAATTTATTTCGTTAAATTAATTAAAAGTTAATTTATTTTCTTATAAATTATTCTGTTATCAAATATTAGCAAAAAAAAAAAAAAAACTAAACTATTTTGTTTTAATACAAAAGTATCTTTTGTGTAAGCTGCACGTGATCGAGATTAAGTTTTAAAAAACCATGCTTAAAAAATATTTTACAACCAAAAGATTATCAGTCATTGAAAGAAGGTTTAGAAAAATTGTATTTGGCAGAAAATGTTTTCCATTTTCGACTATGCAAAAATTGAAATTATACGATATTGAAAATTTAGTAAATGTGAAAAAAAAATAATTATTTAGGTTGTTGCGATAGTTAATATCGCGTCAGCGTTAATCAGTGATATGTTTTAGTTTATAATATAGATTCTTTTCTGCTTACCCTCGGAGAAACACTGAAACGTATAAAAAACTGAAAACTATAAAATGTTTTGATAGAAAAAGCTATACAAAAAATCGCTAGTAATCTGTATTAAATGTTCTAAACTCACATTAATAGTGATGCATTGTTACAAAAACTGGCTTTTTCGTGACTTCTTAATACATACCTTAATGATACTTGTAATACTTCACCTACAATTGTAGAATTCATTATAAGATAAAATTTCTTGGGATATTTGACTAGTTTTGTAATTTTATGCATAAAACGACAGTGAAGTACAAAAGAAAATGGTCAAAATTTGCAGTTTTATTTTTCTGTACGCGGATATAACAATTTTGTATTTAATTTAATTTTTCACTTTGCACATGCTCTAGCAATTGAAAATGAAAATTCTATAATACCTTTTGAATATGCTGCTAGATAATATGCAGAAAAGACGCTAGGAATTTGTATGGAACGTCGTTCCACAGAATAATATTTATTGCATTGTTTTAACATTGTCTGCTTCTTTTCCTTTATTTTGTGAATATCTTATTCATTCTGTAACTTCACCGGTGGCAGCATATAACGCGATACATTATTTGATCTGCTTTACTTGTGATATTGGATTTATTTATTTTCCAGTTACATGCATACGACAGGAGCGAAGAAGAAAAAATAGTACAAAAATCATGGTTTTTCTTTCCTGTACGACTGATAACATAATTTTTGGATATTCTTTTCTATTTAATCATCCAGAAAGCCTAAAACGTAAATTTATAAAATATTTTAAAATATTTTCTTATATGCCAACAGTTATAGTAAAAATTTCTGGAAAGCTGCATCTGTCATTTTAAAGTCAGAATAATGGTAGTTCATTGTTACTAATGCTTGTTTTTTTTTTTTTTTTTTTTTTTTTTTTTTTTTTTGCTTTTGCTTTTGCTTTTGTGTAGATCTTAGTTATAATATTACTTAACTAATGATCGCACAGAATGTTATACATTATTTGATCTGTTTACTTGTGATATTAGATTCTTTTTAGTTAAATACATATGAGATTAATACAAGGAAGAGAAAAAAATCTTTTAAGCGTCATATTTTTCCTTTCATTTGTGGATTAAATTTATTTTCAATCTTTACACACACTCAGAGGAGAAATAGGTATATAGTTAGAAACAGAAATATGAGAAAAATTGCTACCAAACACTATTTAAAGTTCTAAAATTTAAATAATATTGGTGCATTTTCCTGAAAAGGTGCTAGCTTTCTTCCTCGTTGTATGTCAGTAGTCACTGACCAATAAAAATTACGAAAAAAAGCAGAAATAATTGTCTGCATCAATATTAAATTTTGGTTAAATACTGAACAATCTTTAGAATGATGATAAATGAATCGTAGTTGTTAATCAAGTAATTAGTGTGGAATTCACAGCTGATTTTTAACTGAACAGCTAATATCCCGTACGCCGTCTTGTGTTTTTAAAAGTTGCATATAGCTACGAGTTTCAGACTGAAAATGACGGCGATTTTAAATGACAGATAATTAAAATACTTTTTATAACCTTATTTACATAATATTAAAAAATGAACGTAAATATAAAAAAAAAACATATTTATTTTTCTTAATTGATTTTATTTTTGAAAACGCTCGGTTGGAATATTCACAATAGTTTTTCTTAGAACTAATGGTGAAAATTACACTTTATTAGAACATTCTATGGAACATACGAGAGAATGTAATTAAGGAACTAAGGGTGAACGTATAATTGAAAGACAAATAGTCCGTAGTCAGTTTGGAAATCAATTCATTGCTACTGTTAAACATTTATGTATATATGTTTTCTCTTCTAATCGCCGTCCAATAGTCAATTCTTAACAATTAACTTCGGAGTTATAGACAGAATTATACATATTTAAAAAAAAAATCTAATCTTATTTTTCTCGTGTAAAGATCTATTTACGACGTAAAAACAGCATTTTTCTGAAGAAATTACAATTTTTATACAGTTTGTGAGTACTGAAAGTTATACTATACAAGTTTAGCACAGTCTGTCTGAATATGCATATCTCTAGATTTTCTTAATAGTTGTTATACAATTAAAATAAATTCATTTAATTTTCCTAGAACCAAAACTTGCGAAGCTATAAGACTTTGAGTTGCATGAATTGCTAGTGTTTTCAGGCATTAAGAACGCGTTTTCTTTTTTTTTTATTTCCAAAAATTGCAAAAAATTCATAAGATTTTTTTTGTGCAAATTTATGTATACGTCTATCCTCAAGTATTAGTGTACAAAAATATATCTGACAATGAATTTTATTTAACGATTTGTAATTTTTATTTTTTTTTTGTAATCAGTCTTGTCAGGAATGAAGAAAAAACTTTTGATGTATTTATACCATTTAATCGAGTTTGGTGGTCAAAAATTTTATTTCTTTGTTTATAGGCATATTTTAGTAATTTTATTTTCCTGCAATGTACTTTTCTGTTAAGATTACTTTTCAAATAAGATACTTTTATGAACTTCGAAATATTGTTTTAAAATGAAAATTTTAAATTTTAAACTTATTTAATTTTTAATATAACTCTTGAACCATACGTCAGATTTTATTACTTTTTTTTAATTTACGATTTTATGATGTTTTACTCAGATTTTATTACGTTTTTCACTGTTGTGTGCAAAAAAGATTTCGTGTGATTTTATCTTAAGCATTTCTAAAAAAAATACTTATAAAATTTATAGTAAATTTAAAACTTAAAGAGAGGAGAAATCTGAGAGTGATTTTTACTTTGAGAAATATATTTTTAAAATTTCACGTTAAATTAGAAATGTTGAAGGTTTTTTTTATTATTATTATTATTATTTTTTTTTTTTTTAAGTAACACAAAAACTTGTTTTCAAAAATTCCAGGCGTATATCTTACGAAGAATTTTATATACACCCTTACATGACAAATTATGACAAAATCCATTCTGAACTTAAAATTCAGTTAAGGGCAGCGCAGAACTGTTAGTACATCACGAAAATTTTTATACATATCTGGTGATATAACCATCGTAGAAACACGCGGTTTCCTTTACTTAATTTATTTAACTTTGTGGTATTTTACTAGGGAAAAAATGCATTTTTTGCAAATTTCGATCCCAGGAAGATTTTTCACGTGTTATAATATTTATAACTGATAGATTGGCTTTCATTTTTTATTTATTTTGCTGTATTCATTTTCATGAGACTGATTATTATTGGCATAGCCTTTATTGCTATTTGTAGTAAGCATCTTTTAAAAGATAGCGCAATTTATTTTCGTAAAAAGCGGCCAAATTTTCACGAAATTTCTTTTTTCAGATAGTGTCATTTACTTAGTTGAATAATTAATTAGTTCGCTTTTCACGCAGTCGTGTTTTTTGATTTTTTAAAATAAATTTTTACTTGTTTCTCCTAGTATTAAAAATGAGTCATAAGTTACGAATACCAAGAAGATACGCAAGTAGCGTATATGGGGATGATATAGTCAGATACATGACAATATCGAATTCTTTCTCTTGTTAGTGTGTTTGAAGACAACTATTTTTACCCGACTGCCAAGAAGGGTTATGTGTTTCACGCGTATCTGGGTATGTGGATTTATTTATACCCTCGAAACATTCCAACGGCTGCGTGGATTTTAAACAATGAGGTCTCTATCAATTCGTCTTAACCGTCCGATGGTTATAGGCCAGATTTTGTTTTTATAAATTCAAAATAGCAGCCGTAAAATACAAAATGGAGGTAGGGACGAAATTTTTTTTTACGTACCCCATTCAGTGGCATATCATTGGATAGGTCTTTCAAAAAGAAGACGATGTTTGATTGACTATTTTACAGTCAGAAGCTCTGATTAAATATTACAGGACCTGGAAGTTGTGTTGGTAGGATTTCTAGCTTTTCTGCAGCTCTAACCTTCATAGACACCATTAGGCCTCATCAAAACTGTTTTTATAGATAGGAAATAACAATTAAACACAATTTAAAAGTCATCAATACATGTAAATAAAAAAATAGGTAAGTAATATAAAAAATAGTTTCACATTGATGAGAAATAATTAATTAGTTCGCTTTTCACGTAGTCGGATTTTTTGATTTTTTAAAAGAAATTTTTACTTGTTTCTCCTAGCATTAAAAATGAGTCATAAGTTACGAATACCAAGAAGATACGCAAGTAGCGTATATGGAGATGAAATAATGATAAATCCATATAATGCCCAATGCTGATTGCAATTAGCAGATAACTGGCGTAAAACAATGTTGAAGCTACATATAATTTTAAAGTAATGTAGATAGTGTTTAGTTTTTATAAATGCTTAAGTGACGCAATTGCTGCACATTTGGCCACTCGATTAAAAAATCCTTTGTACAAATCAGTTAGAAATATTAATATAATAGATGCTTCTTTAAGTGCATTTTTCACGGTGACGATGAAAGATGTCATGTACAAAAAATATCAAGAATTTCTGTGTATTCATATTATTTCGTAAATGTCTAGAACTAACAAAAAAACATGTAAAATGCTTGTTTTATGTATATATTTTTTTGTTCAGGCTGTAGAAAGGCCGTTGTGTTATTGGTTTGTACTTTTGAGTCTTGTAATGAAAAAAAAAATTCATTTTGTTCTTAAATTTCCAAAATAAATAGAATTTAATATCAGTGAGTTGAACACGATTAATATTTTTTTTAATGTGTTAGACTTTGAGAAAAATATAAGGAAAAAATAACCGCTAATACTTCTTGTTTAATGTTTATTTTTATAGGTGTATTCTTTGGTAAGAAATAGAAGATTAAAGAAAGTTTTCTTACTAAGAAAAAAAAATCTTCATTGAGAACGCACATCAATGTCAAAAACTGTTTTCGGAAATCTTTTTTCTACTGGTAATTTAAACATAATTCTGGATTTAATATGTCAAAATACTTCCTTGTGATTTATAATATAATATACAATATTGAAAATTTGTCTGTCTGTAATTCTATACAAATCATCTCTTTCGAAACCAGAATTGTGAAATGTTATATACATGTGTATTTAAACACTGCAGAGGCAATTAAATTAATACTGAATCGAAATAATTTATAGTTAATTTTTAATTAATAAAAAAACCACCAATTTAACAGCAATTTCCTATCAAATTAATTGAAACATTTTTCGTTATAGCAGTTGCCAACAATTAAAAATCGACGATAAATTTCTTACCTCAACAATTACTTTTCTATTGCAAAATTTCCGCGTGAAAAATAATTTAATTTTTCACGAATTTAAAAATAAATTTAAAAATAATTTAAAAACAAGTAATATAAAAATTTTATTTTTAAAGTCAATTCCTACGTAGGTCATCAAAGAAAAATTTAATATGATCCCTTAAGCTAATATTAGTTTTTGTTGCATTAAAATATCTCAATTTCTTGATTTTCTATAAACAAGTGGGTTTACAATGGAAGTCTATGGGAATTTGTCAAAATATTAGAGATATCGCCAAGTTGACGTCACTTTTGGCGACTCATTTTGACCGCCAAATTTGGCGATATATCGCCAAATTGGCGACAAAATTGGCGGTATTTGGCGACAGAACAGGGTTCCCCTTATGGTAACCCCTTATTGAAAATACTTTCATTGATCTTCAATAACCAATGGCCGCCATTTTGTTTCCCATGCAAAACTAAAATTAATTAATTAAAATTTTATTAATTAATTAATATTTGAAAAAACTGTATTAACATCAATTGTCATCCAGTACAAGTTTAAAAAATTTATTTCAACTTAATAGGATGAATAATGAGTATTTTATTAACGATTGAAAATTTGAACAAGATATATAAATATATACATAAATAAATATAAGGAGTGTGTGAACTAATTGTAGGAATTGAATAAAGTGAATATTAACTGATATTGGGAATATAAGGAAATCAGCAGGTGACTATATAACGTCATATGCGGTTGAAACATATATATATACGTGTGTGTATGCTTGTATATTAGAGTTTCCACAAATGTTTATGTCCCTAGAGCTCATTCTTTGTGAAGATCTAAAATAAAGATTTCAGATTTTTTTTAAAATAAAATTCATACAATTTTTGTACCTGTCAATTTTCTTTAATCGTGAAACAATTATTTAAATAACAAAATACTTGTAAACAACTTTTCATAAAAAAGTTTTAATCTCGGTCTTAATCCAGATCACAGATTATATTTACTAAGTAAGGAGGTAATCTGTGTAATCTTTTAAATGAAAAAAAAAAGAGTTATAATTACGCCGGGTAATGTAGCTAGTTGATAATATTTGAGAAAATCTTCATATTTTATTAAAATATTAATACAATTTACCATTTACATTTTTGTCTCTCTAAATGTTCAGACATTTGCATGAATTAATATTTCAATAATAAATGCAGAAATGCTTTGAATAACGCGGAAATCGACATTTAATTGATTTTTGAATGAATCGCATTCAATTAAAGTGAAATATTTGTCCATATCCCAATCAACCTTTTTATCAGTGTGATAAGTATTATTTTTCCTGTGCATAACAAAAACATATATTTCTAGACATATTCTAGCGCCAGATAGATTAAATTAAAACACAACTGCATAGCATTGCATATTTTGTTTCAAAGGAAAAGATTATGGAATAAAAATTGTGTTGCATGAACTATTTTAAAAACGTCCTTCCGGCCAGTGCCGGGAGGAAAAGGTAGCTTTCATATTCCTTATTTTAAAAAAAAGCCAACTTATATCATTCAAACACACGAAGCTAAATTTAGTGGAAACCGAATATAGGAGATTCAATACTAATTTTTATCAATATAATGAATGAGAATTTAGCGAAATTAGTCAGCTTTATCCAAGCTGCTTTTCTTTAAAGTAACTTATATTTGGCTGCTAAATTCGGCGATTTCTTAAAGTACATTCCATTTTAAGACAACATGGTGGATGAGGCTAACCAGTGAACTTGGTCGAGACCTTAGTAATTGCTGTGCACATGCTCACTCACATCGGAATCGGTTGATATATACGAGTGCTGTCGCATGAAAAAAATCAGATTTTTCAAAATGTCACCCACAATAGAAATTGAAACTGCTATATCTGAGCCATTTTTTAAGGTAAAGACAAACAAAAATTTCAGAAACAAAAACTGCTCCGGAATCTTTGTATCAAGGCCAAACACATAAAAAAAATCTTTTTCATTTTCCAATTTTTTTAATACCTCATTTTAAATTTTAAATTTTAAATTTAATTTATTTTTAAATGACAGCCCTTTTGAAACAAGATGGCGAATGAAGCTGGCCAACGAACTCGGTTGAGACATTGGTATGTACTATGTACAGACCAAGTTATATCCAAATCGGTTCATAAATACGCCTGTTATCGCGTGACAAAAATCAGGTCGTTTTAAAATCTCAGCCACAAGAGAAATTCAAAATGCTATTACTCAGCCATTTTTTTTAGATATAGACGAAACAAAAACTGTTCCGGAATCTTTGTATTAAGGTCAAACACATACGAAAAAAAAATTTTCATTAACCAATTTTTTGGTATCTCATTTTATTTTTTTAATTTTTAAAATTTTTTTAAATGGCCGCCATTTTGAAACAAGATGGCGGATGAAGCTGGCCAACGAACTCGGTCGAGATATTTGTATGTACTATGTACATACCAAGGTACATCCAAACCGGTTCATAAATAGGCCTGTTATTACGTGACAAAAATCAGGACGTTTCAAAATGTCAGCCACGCTAGAAATTCAAAATGCTATAACTCAGCCATTTCTTAAGATATAGACGAAACAAAAACTGCTCCCGAATCTTTTTATCAAGATCAAACACATAAGAAGAAAATATTTTTTTTAATTTTCAATTTTTTGGTACCACATTTCAAATTTAAATTTTTCTTAATAATTTAATTGGCCGCCATTTTGAAACAAGATGGCGGATGAAGCTGGCCAACGAACCCGGTCGAGACATTGGTATGTACTATGTATAAACGAAGTTACATCCAAATCGGTTCATAAATACGCCTTTTATCGCGTGACAAAATTCAGGACGTTTCAAAATGTCAGCCATGCTAGAAATTCAAAATGCTGCAACTCAGCCATTTTTTAAGATATAGACGAAACAAAAACTGCTCCGAAATCTCTGTATAAAGGTCAAATACATAAGAAAAAAATATTTTTCCATTTTCAATTTTTTGGTACCACATTTCAAATTTTAATTTTTTTTTAAATTTTAAATGGTTGCCATTTTGAAACAAAATGGCGGATAAAGCTGGCCAACGATCTCGGTCGAGACATTGGTATGTACTATGTACACACCGAATTACATCGAAATCGGTTCATAAATACGCCTTTTATCGCGTGACAAAATTCAGGACGTTTCAAAATGCCAGCCACGCTAGAAATTCAAAATGCTGCAACTCAGCCATTTTTTAAGATATAGACGAAACAAAAACTGCTCCAGAATCTTTGTATAAAGGTCAAATACATAAGGAAAAAATATTTTCCCATTTTTAATTTTTTGGTACCACATTTCAAATTTTAAATATTTAAAAAAATTTTAAATGGCCGCCATTTTGAAACAAAACGGCGGATGAAGCTGGCCTATGAACTCGGTCGAGACATTGGTATTTACTATGTACACACCGAATTACATCGAAATCGGTTGATAATTACGACAGTTAGAGTGTGACATAGGTCAGATATATATATATATATATATATATATCAATTTTGAACGGAGGGTGGTTTCGGGGTCTGGGGGTCATGATCGATGAAAATATACCAAATTTTTTTGAAATTGCTTTCCTCCGAACGGCTGCAATAGGTAGCTTTTTGTAATGAAAGCTACCTAATAAAAAGTTTTACGGAAAATAGGTGCGGTATAAATGTTTCTGTAAAAATTATTTTTATTGAAATACATTGAAAAATATTTCTTGCTCCAATAAACGAAGTTTTGTGTTGTCTTGTTGCTGCTAACACAAAACAGGAAATATTAAACTATAATATAACAGTAAATGAACACACTTAGACTACGAAAATATATTATAAACATTAACGAAAATATGGATTAACATTATCGGAGTTACCGACGTTTCCGAAAACCATTCATATTTTGAGAAAATACTTAAACCAATACATGATCAGATTTAAACAAGCATTTATAAAAACAAAGTTTATTTTACTCCCACTGTATTTCGCAAATATTTCCCAGTATATACAGAAACTAATAACTTTTTGGAAGTTTTAAAAATATAAGCTAAATTTTACAAAGTTAAAATGCACAAATTTCGCTAACTATACACTAAAAAAATCAAACGGATAAACTCATCCCCTTTACCAGTTTGATAATAAGGGAAAAAATTAAAAAAAATTAAAATAGAGAGATTAAAAATTAAAATGGGTTCAAGGAATCTCCTAGGCCCCGAGTACTGGCTAATGAATTGACCAAAGCGGCAAAAGCTCAAGGACAGTGCGTGGTTTAATGTAATATTAGTGAAATTTGTGCATTTTAACTTATGTTTCCGTATGGTTTTTAGAATGTATATCTTCTCAAACTGAGTATAAAAGATTTAGATGCTATCAATTCTTAATTAAAATTATCCTGCTCTAGAATTGAATTTATACATCCGAGGAATTGAATTTATGCACATAACTTCTAAAGTTATGCGTAAAAAGACGGTAATTATGTCAATAATGGTATGGTTTATTCATGAATAATATGCAGTAGGAGTTATGAAATATTTACGTAAGTTAAATACTATTAATTTTTATATTGAGAAGAAATATGTAAAAAAGAAAAGTACAATTTGGGATGAAAACATATGTGAATAGTTTAAACGTCGTTATTAATTGGAAGTATTTTTTTTTTCAAATCTATATAATTATTTTTAAAAATTGTGTTAATTTTGACTTTAGAATATTTAATCTGTAATGTAAAAAAAATGAGAATTTTTACTTTAAAATATTTTTAATAAAAAATTTATAATATTCACTTAAATTGTTTTGAAACGCTCTTGTTTGTACATGATTAAAAAACCATAATATTAATTGCCTTTTGAAAGTTTCTATAGTGTTTAAAATATGTCATTTTTGCATGGAAATGTACCTCACTGTTAAAAATTTGCAGCATTCTGTCCGGCCATTCAACCGTTTTTTTTTAAAAAATGGTTTCATAACCGTAATTTAACTATATTCTGATCATAAAATGGCCAATAACATGGTCAGAACAGGGTTAAATTACGGTTGTTTAACCGTTTTGGATAAAAACGGTCAAATGATTGGACAGAATGATGCAAATTTTTAACAGTGTGATATTACGAAATATAATACTGCATTTTTGTATTCTTCAGCTTTACGTTGTATTGAGAAAATTTATTTGTTCAAAATTTTTACCTTTTTTTTCTTCTTTTTTTTAGGCTATACCTATTAGGCTTTACATAATAAAAATAACAAAATCGAAAATAAATGCTCTATATTTTGAATTTATTTTGAATTAAAAAAGTTGCACCAAATAAAAAATCTTAATAACTTTACAAACAATACATGATGGAAGACGCAGTATCATTTTAATATGATGAATTTTGATTCTTATGAAAATGAAAGTTGAAAATTTATAAAAACAAGTTACAACTTTAAAAAGCAATAAATGATATTGCGTTTTTCCTTTTTTTTTCAATAGGCTTTTTTTTTTTCAATATACTAGGCACATTACGCTAAAAGTAACATTTATTCATTTTGCATTAAATCATAATTTTAAATTATTCCTCTGCATAAAGAAATTATAACATTTAAAATACATTTTAATTTTATCTCAAAGAAACATAACACAGCCGGAAAATGCAGTACACGAAAAGGGTTTTATGTAAAATATATATATATGACATAAATAATATATTTTCACAAAATATTCACAAATGCATTCCTTCATAACTTCCATATCCGAATTGGCATTGATGGTTTTCACTGTTATCACAATTTCATTTTCGTTTTTTTTCTCTTTTAGTGCAAACTATTTTCGTATTACAACTTCAATGATGACACTGCAAAGCGTGATATATTATTTGATATGCTTGCTTCAGATAAAGGACTTTTCTAGGGCATGCATAAAACATAAATAAAAAAGAAAGATAATTTATTTTCCTTATCTGACTTTGAAGATATTCGTGGTTTAATGTGCTTGAAGATATGTCGCATTTCAGTTTCTATCGTTTTCCTAAATATAGATAACAATAGACATATATTCAAAATTTAAAAGGCCTTTCTAAGGATAAATTAAATTACAAATTCAACTTAATGTATCTCTATCTTATAAATACATTAGAGAAAATAAATATATACATACACAACCATAACTTTAATCACATATATTAGTCAATTATAAAAAGTGCATTGTTTGATTTTATACAGTATTTATTTCTCTAAATAAAAAAAAAAAAAAAAAAAAAAAAGATAAGAAAAAAAAAATGATCAGCTAAGGACCTTTCTGTTCAAAGAAAGATATGTGGCTATTTTATGGCATGGACACAAGCATAAGCAAAAGATCAACAATCGGGGTTTCACTGTTATAATTACGCATACTGAAAAATTCATCTTTATACAATAAATGTTCCGTCACTTTTTAAAGAAATAATTTTCGTACTCCCAGAAAACATGCTTTCTCCGTTAATTCTTCCCGGAAGTCTGAAAAAGATAGAAAAACCCCGTTTATTCCTTGAATGCATGCGCATTTGGTGTATTAATGCGAAAATTTGAATTTATTTGTATAAAGAAAAACAGAAAATTCAATGAATTATAATTTCTAATATTATTATAAAGAAACAAAGAAAAATAATGCTTTCTAATTTTATAAAGTAGAAATTTCCTTATCCATTTAAACTTATTCGATATTTATTTTTTAGAGTATAAAAAGATATTATTCGCATGTAAAATATATTCATTTAAAAAATACACAGAACTTTAATCAAGTTTTAAAAAAATTATTTTATTCAAGAAAGCCAACATTTATTCTCGAATTCAATTCAAAGTATAGTATATATATTTTACATCTACAATCAAAATACGTATTATTAAAAAAAATGTGTCTTTATGTAATAAATCTTATCCTAAACTATTCTATAAGTGTTAAAACATCAGCCACTATTTCAATGTCCTATTATTTCAATATTGAAATGTCTCTTTACGTAAGTTTAAATTTACGAGCTTTCTGAACAAGAAATTTAACAACCCTAACAACCCTTATTTGGAGAAACCCGTATCTTAATTTTAAACTCACCTTCTACCAAGTGCTCACTAGTCGAGTGATTATGATGCTCGATTCGAAACGCGTAGTCCCAGTTTCAAAACAAAGTGGATACACGGAACAACAACAGACGCATTTTTTTTAAAAACTCCCTTTTTCCGATTACGGAAATTTTCTGTCCTAGAACGGAAAAAGGAAATTTCTTAAATTCTCGGATATATACCAGGATTAGAGCTGCCACGAATATTTGTGAATTGAAGAAAGTATTTCTGAGTGTGTACTACAGTAACAAAATTTCAAAACTTCTAATCCACAACTAATTTTTTTTCAGCGCGAAGACATCCTCAGGGTGAGACATGAATAGGGTTAAAAAACTCATTTTAACTGTAGAAACCAATTTTGGTGATAGACAACGCAAGCAAGATCCTCGCATACACTATGTATGCTCCAATAACAAAATGACGACATTGTCATCTAATACTGTTTCGCGTTTCAGTTGTCCTAAAGATCTCCTCATTACACCTAATCACTTTTGTCTCTTGGAGTAATTACACATAGCCTGATTACCCTAAAGTTACGTGGAGCAAGAGCTTCTAAATTTAACCTTTCACAGCGCCACGTCCATATCTGGCACATACCTAAAAACATTATAATTTCCATGTCTGCCATAATGTGGCATGAATTTGGGTAATATGATCGCTGATCAAGAAAAGTACAAAGAATGGAATAACACTTATTTTGTCCATGTCAAATGACTGCATAATACAAAAAAAAAAAAAAAAAAAAAAAAAAAAAAAAATGTTCTTCGGAAACAAAAAAAATCATCAAACTTTTAAGGTAAGATTTACTTACATTATTTTTACTGAATACTTAGAAATATTAACATAATAAAATTTGCAGAGAGTTAAGCAGATAAAATTAATACATTTAAGCTCATTTAGTTGCAAAATACAGCAATACAATATTTTAAAACCCCAAATGTGTATATGTGGTACACACCATAAAATATCAAATTTTAGCTGAATTTTAGAAATCATTTTTTTTTTACTATTTTTCCCATTGTTAGGCCGATATAAGACTTAAAAAAAAAGAAATTTCATAAACATAGAAAAAATCGTGCAGTGAAGGATTAAGAAGGTCTCCAAAATGACTAAAAAAGGGACTTTAATTTCCATTTTTATAATTTTACATCACATATTACTATTGTTATTTTAGGCGAAATATTCATTTAACACGTTAAGCGCCACGTCAGCCACCGGTGACTGACACTGAACTTTCCGTTTAGAGCGTGTCATTCACCGATAACTGACGATCTAAAATATGATATAAAACTAAATATATTTAATATATATATATATATATATATATATATATATATATACATATATATGTTTTAAGTGATTACTGAACATTTATTTAAAATTTACTTACCTTTTACTTATTACAGGATTATGCTTTCTTAAAAATTACTTAAAACATAGTAAATTTTTCAGCTTCAGTGTCAGTCACGTGGCACTCAACGTGTTAATGAAATAGAAAATCCGCGCTAATTATGGGAACTTACTTAAACGAGATCTCTTTATACAATGAATAGCTCTTAATCAATCATATAAAATCCTGATGTAATGTCTGGCAACCACCCGGGTATTTGAACATAAAGCAACTACATAAATATAATAAAAATGTTCTATCAATAACATGAGTTATAAACATCAATAAACTGTTTGTAAACTCTGCTAAGTCTCTCCAGTGAATAATATTTACAGCATGATCACTTCCCGTGGATGTAGAATATAAAAAGTTTTTTCTAATGAATGAAACCCAAAAATGATACACTGGTTCCCTTAAGAGTTGTAATTTTCTGACTAGGCAAAATATGTCCTGGTCATTATTCGAACCAGGGATCTCTTGACTAAGGCTGCAAAGCTCTGAAATTGAGCTATCTCGGACGATTCTGGAGGACCTAATTCATCCAGCTAACCTTATTGATAATACAATCTAGTCTGATGACGGATCTGGAGACCCAATTCATCCAGCTAACATTATTGATAATACAATCTAGTCTGATATATGCACTGCAAATAGAGGCGTCTTAAATTAAGACACATATGTGACTGAAAAAGTTATTCAGACACTTAAGTGTCTAAATTTGAAATTTCAGACATCACAGATGTCTAAATTTAAGATACATAAGTGTCTTACTATGATCATGGCATAAATGAGCTGATTAAAATGTCTGAATAATGGTGATATGTCTGAAATTAAGACATTTAGAAATTTAGACACTTAAGTGTCTAAATGCGATACAGTTGTATCATATGTGTGATAACTGTATGTATAAATGTATTGCAATTTGTATGCCAGCACTACCAGAAAATTGTTTTCGAATGGATAAAGGATGTTTAAAATATTTTTATCCATTAGATTTGGTATTATTTTATTTAAAAAAAGTAATTTGATTAGATCATGGGACATCTGGAAAATTAAAATAGATCGCTTACTAAAGTTTTGGGACTAAGTTACTTTTGACGCAATAAATAAATCAGTAATTGCTTTTCACAAAATATATTTATTTCCAAGGAAGGATCAACCCCCCTCCCCTCTAAATACTAAGAGATGTACCGGTAGAAAGAAATTTAGGGAGGGGCAAAATTTTGGAACAGGTGTGACTGGGGTCAACAGCGTAATCTGCTTTTCTAAAATGCAGAACATAAACATGAAATAGGCAAACTAAGAATATTTTGTCAGAACTCTTTGTGCAAGAAATTTTTAAAGATATCAACATAAAAATAAATATAACAAGTTGGAAATTGCACGTCAAACGTGGCAAATGAGGTGCGTTCGTACTATAACTAGTTTTATAAGTATTTTTTGCACTGCATATTGTACTGAATGTATATTTTACTGCACTTCATAAGCGCATATCAATTTCATTCTTTTTGAAAGCTGTAACATCATTAAAATGCACTTGAAATAATTTTTTTCCATTGGCCGTAATGTATCGGTAAACTTTTGACTGTACTAATTAAAGTATACATCCGATTTTCATAAAATTTGAAATGACTCGACAGAATTATGCAATAATTATATATTTTAAATTTCAAACAAATCGGTTGGGTAGTTTTTGCGCTGTTATAGACGGACAAACAGATGGACTGAACGACGACTATAGGTACTACGTATTTATATAATTAAGAACGCATCTAAAAATTTAACAATTAAGAGATAGTAATCGTTCAAAAATAAGTTTCAAACGACAGTTTTGAAAATAGAGAACTTTTTTTTCTCAATGGACTCTTCCCCCTCCCCCCCCCCCCCCCACACACACACACAAACACCGTTTGAGATAAATTTGAAATATATGAACATCAAAAGAAGAAAAGAATTAAAATTGTCTTCTACGAAATGTTCAAAGGAGGGTGGGTTTCTCTGAAGTAAAATTCTTAGTAACATTTTCCCTTAACGTAAAATTATTCGATAGCCATTTGTAAGAAAAGAAATATCATTCATTTTTAATTATCAGACATAAAGAAAACATAATTGATTCAATTTCATCATACTGGGAGGGAAAATATTTCTTCAGTTCTTCCTTATAACCACCAGAGGGACTCTTAGTTGCGCATGCGTCATGCGTTTTAGATGTGTTTCGTTCTAATGTACGTTGTAATTCAATTTCAAACTGAAAGTTTATTTTGACTTTATTCATATTTTGTGGATTGTGAAGTTCTGTGGATTAATTCGTATCGACTTAGTGTTTATTCGTAATCATTTTATGAATAATACAGTGTTATTAGTCTTCTGTTCGTCAAATCTGTTAAATAGAAACTTTTGTCTGGCAGATTCTATTTTAAGAGTGAAAATATTTCACCCTTTTAATATAGTTAGCCGGATGTATACAGGAATTTTCGTTTTAAAAGATCCAAGTATTTCTCCCTCACGGATCATTAACCTAGCCACCAGTTGAAATTGACGCCCCCTGTGCGGGTATAATTTTGGATACCTTACACCTTTTTCCAGGTAAGTGGGACCTAGACCATGTATTGCAAACTCTCCGTAAATGTTTTCTCTTTAAATGGAACCCTTACACAAGTCTCTAGCTTTATTAGTTTCTGAGTTATACCAACATTTGTTTAAAGCATTTTGTCTGTTGAATTTCCGTGTTAAAATTTTATCTTGCTAATAATTAAGTTTCTGTTCTTAAAAACATCTGCAATCATGTTTCTATATTATTTTCTAACCAATGTTATCCTTAAAATCAGTTTTAATGAGTCTACAGGATGTTTTTTGCAGTTATTGAATTTATTGACTTACGCAATACTAAGCCTTCTTCTCGAACAGCATTTGTTAATGTTTACTTTGGTTTCATTCGATTTCTATATTTTTCAAAGGTTTATTATGTGATATGTACTGGAATGCCCATGTCTTTATAGCAACCATCCCAATTTAATAACTGTTTTTAATTATTATATTATGTATGCTTAATTATAAGTATTTAAAATTATACAGTTTGAACATCCATTCAACGCCGTTATTCAACCATATCATTCAATTTTTCCTATAGTAAGCAAAACCCGCCGATGATTCATCTGGCATCGCTACACTGGAAGGAGAAAAAAAAATATATAATGTCAATAACACTCTAATGATTTAGAGAATGATTACACTTTATCGCTTTAGCTATTTTATTAAGCTTTACTGATTATGTGCAGATTTAAGACAAAGTTTCAAACTGGAAATAAATTTTTCTTTATCTTATTAAAATATAATATTTATTTATTGATAGTTAAATAGCTCTTGTGATTATCATCTGATCTATATTTTTAAAAAAATGCCCATGTGTAAATATAAATTTTAAAGAAGACTTAATTTTTAAGAGGGCACAGGACCTTTTAACCTTTCAAAAAATCAGTTTTCTGTTTCTGTTTTATTCCGAATGTTTTAAAATTTTTCAACAATATGCAAAAAACCCCATTCAAAATTGAGTTATAATCATTTATAGACGGAGAGTTGAAGATCCGTTAGATATCGAAACTTTAAAAAGCGTTTTCTCATATTAGCAAGTTTGAAGTTTGTGCTTTTGTTGTTTCTTTCAAACTATGTAAGCGCAGCTTTTAAAAAAATAAACAAATATGCGTTTCTTTATAGTCTACATGCTAAAAAACCCAAACATATTTTGTTTATTTATTTGTTTGAACGTGAAATATTTTACTTTTTTAAATTTATTTTGTGCTGAAATTGAATTTTAAACCAAATTTTTTGCGTATATTTTTTATTTAATGTGTATATTAGGTGTGTTATGATTCTATTTTGTTCAAAAATTGTTTTCTATATGCATAATTTAGAATTTTATCATGCGTGCAGCACTTAGATTTTAATTCACGCATTAGTGATATGACGGCTTACATTTAAAATTTAGATATTAATTTTGTATATACAATATTTATTTTTCTGGATAATATTATAGTTATGAATATATATTTGAGGCAGAAAGGGGGAAAAAAAGATCTTAATTGCATATTATTTGCGTTTTGGTACCTTGAAAAATGCTTTGTTTTTTATCGTTTCGAGATATTCAAAGATCGTGCATCCTATAATATGATTTTTTTTTTGTGTGTGTGTGTGTTGGGAGGGGGGGGGGGATATTTGTCATGCAATTTTCGTAAAGCAAATTTTTCGCAATTGTGATGCAATTTTCGTAATTTTTTTTAAAAAAATCTTTCGACATTGCACTGATTATAATGATATTTTGAACTTTTAGAGTAGGACATGATTAGAAACAATATATATATATATTTATCGAAATACTGTAAAAGTTCTCAACAGCGGACACCTGGGGCCTGCGGAATTTGTTCGATAATCAAAGGTGTCTGCTTTTGTGAAGTAAAAATAAACAAATGTCTGGGTTGTGGATTAAAAAAGGTTGTCGCTCAATAAAGGTGTCCGATATTAGGGAATGTTCATTAACCTTCATAACGGACACTCCCGAATACCGGACACCTCTATTTAGCGAACTTATAATGCAGGGTTGGACTTTTTGTAGATGAAGCACTTGATTAAATAATGGGAAAACTGGGCAGTATCCTCTCACTACGGTTTTAGGGGCCCCAAATTAAACATGCAATTTTTGTAAAGCTTTTATTTTAAATTTGTTTCGACATTGTATTGATTATAATCAATATTTTGAACTTTTAAAGTAGAATAAGATTATAAACTAAATAAATTTAAAAAAAAATCTAAATTCAGTAAAACCTCTCAATCAAGGGCACCTCGGCAACGAATGGCGGACAAATTCCGTAGTAGCCCCCTATTGAGAGGTTTTATTGTATTTAGATAAAAAAAAATTTTGTTTTTAATCTTATTCTACTATAGAAGTTCAAAATATTGATTATAATCAGTACAATGTCGATAAAAGATTTAAATTATCAGCTTTACGAAAATGGCATACCAATTTTGAGAGCCCATAAAATGAGGCTGTATGGGGGTGGAGGGGCAGGACCATGGTCAAATATTTTTCCAGGATTCATTGTGGTCAAACATGGCTGCGTATCATGCTTGCAAAATGAAACGGCTGCGATTCAGACGTTTGAAGTGTCTGAAATTCAGACGCAAGAAGTGACTGAAAAAATTCAGACATTTTAAAATGTCTGAAAATTGAACACTCCGTTTCAGTCACTTAAGTGTCTGAATTTCAGACATTTCAATTTAGAGTGTGGATCAACTCAACAGAATTAATCGCAGGTAATGGAAATCCAGCAAAGCCTAGATCTTATGCTTCCCCTAACTTTAAATGTTATTCGGGCTTTGGTTATGCACGTCACTTCCTTAGACTGAGAAGAAAAAGCCAGAAAATGTGAGATTCTTCATCGTCATTTTGTCGGGATTTATTGCTACCTGTAGTATCCGCATCTGATGTCTCATCGCCTGTAAACTTAAACATTAAAAAATTTATAAGTCGAGTTTTTTTGCATTGTATTTTGCGCTTGTATGAGCGCATTAGTTTTTCTAACTGGTTTTGTATTCAGTTGTTTTATATCGATATTTTTTCAGTTAAAATAAGTTTTTTAAAGCATTTTATAACATTTGACCGTGAAGATCGTTTTATGCTGACAAAAATTTGGTGTTAGTATTTGCAATTTTCAAAATCTTTTTACTGTAATCGTAACGGTGAAAGCTCGATTACTGATCTTTACATCTTTCTCGAGCCCATAACATAAAATAACAGTTCCCCACATAGTATAACGTTTATATAATTTTAATTATTTTTTCAATTAATTGTTGAAATTAAGTTCGAAATTATTAAATATTTAATAAGTGATTTAGCACATTGTTAACTAAGCGTAGAACCAACAGAGTGAAAAATGTCCAACCCGGGAATCGAACTCGGAAACCTGGAAATAGCTCTCCAAGTACTCTACCATTTCAGCCACGAGGACGATACCCAGCTTAGCATCTCTCACTCACATATGTTGGCAAGACTGCCAACTGCAGGATAATCACTTATTAAATATTCAATAATTTTGAGCGTAAATTCACTGCTGAAACTTAATTGAAAAATTAATTAAAATTATATATGTGGTCACCGATGCTGTGGTTATTTCCGTCTCAAGTTTCGCCACAGGATAGAGCGTTCATGAAGATTATTCCATCTTGTGCTACAGTTCCAGTCTTTCCAACATATGTGGTTGAGAGACGTTAAGCTGGATATCGTCCTCGTAGCTTAAATGGTAGAGAAGTTTGAGCGCTATTCAAGGGCTCCTGATTCGATTCCCGGCTTGGACATTTTTCACTCTATTTCTTCTGCGTTTAGTTAGCAATGCGTTAAATCGCTTATAAAATATTCAATATAACGTTTTATTGAACTTTATTAATTGTTAGATTTCTTTCATACTCAATCTGTATTTTTACATTATATTTATTTACTATGCATAAATTGGAGAAATTGCGAAAGAGGATATCTTATAATAATTTTAAAAGTAATAAAAAATATATTAATTCAGTACCACCATATTATAATTCGAATTAGTCCTTTGAATTATACTATTTGATCGCTTTTTACCAGACAGAGAAGAAGGGTTATGTGTTTCACGCGTATCTGTGTATGTGGATTTTTTTATACCCTCGAAACATCCCAACGGCTGGATTGATTTTAATGAATGAGTGCTCTATCAATTCGTCTTAACGACCCGATGGTTATAGGCTATGTTTTGTTTTTATAAATTCAAAATGGCGGTAGACACGAAAAAAAATTATGCACCCTATTGAGTGGCATATCATTGGATAGGTCTTTCAAAATGAAGACGATGTTTCATTGACTATTTTACAGTCAGAAGCTCCGTTAAAATATTATACAACCTGGAAGTTGTGTATGTATTGTGGATCTCTAGCTTTACTGCAACTCTAACCATCATAGACATCTGTAGACCTCGTCAAAACAGTGTTTATAGATAGGAACTAACAGTTAAACACAACTTAAAAGTCATCAATACAAGTAAAAAAAAAATAGATAAGTAATATAAACAAGTAATATAAAAAAAAATATTTTAAGTCCATTCCTACTTAGTTCAATAAAAGATTTTTTTTCTCCCATTCTTCTTTCCTTTTGAGTGGCGCTTAAAATGCCTTGATCAAGAAGAGGGCTCTCTCGGTCTTAAAATACTTTGATCAAGTTGGGGGTCTCTCGATTATTTAAAATTAATTAATTTCATTTAATTAATGAATTAATATTTGAAAAAACTGGATTAACACCAAGTGTCATCCACTACAAGTTTTAAAAAAATTATTTGAGCTTTGAATAATATGTATTTTATTACGATTGAAAATTTGAACAAGATATATATAGCGAGAGTGTGAGCGAATAGTAGGAATTGAAAAAAAAAATGTTTCACATTGATGAGAAATAATTAATTAGTTCGCTTTTTATGCAGTCGGGTTTTTTGATTTTTTAAATTTAATTGTTTATTTCATAACATTTCTTATTTCTATATCACTGATGGTAATGTAAAGATTGATATATTATTTTACAAATTTAGTATTGAAAAAGAGTATTTCTACATCACGCATGAAACCGAAATAAAAATGAAATATCGCAATTTAACTTTCTTATCTAGATTTGACATGACTGTTTTAAATATCCAAGGAGATTTTATTTCACTATCTGCCGTTTTTCTAAATGTAGAAAACAAAAGAATATATTCAAATCTCTAACATATTTTTTAAGGATAAATTATATTAGAATTTGTACATAATGCATATGATGGCTTTTTAAATATGTTTAAAAAAATTCTATATGTCAATGCCACAATATTTTATGTTGATTGTATTTTAGCAAATTAAAATATACATATGTAACATATTTTAATTATTTTAGATTTCTCCTCCCTTAAATTTACTGTTTTTCAGGTGAGAATATTTTTTTTCTCTCTTGTTTCCCTTTTCTAAATTTCGAGTGATCTAATATTCTAAATTCCAATCCTCGTTACTTCCTTTCCACACCTGATAATTCATTTGATTTCAGAATATTCCATTTGACCAATAAGCCTATGTTTTATTTCTCTGCGGGTCTCTTCTAATGTTTACTAGCGTAAAGGAAGCCCAGTTTGCAGTGATTTGACGCATATGCGAATAAAGTTCAGTGGCGTGCTTTCTCATTGGTTTAAATACTTTGCGCACGACACTCATTGAGCGCGTTCACGGACTGCAGTCTTGATTACTCAGGTTTACGCATGCGAAACCCGAAGCGTTTAGAGACTGGCATCACATGACTTTTGCCACGTACTCCGTAGCGTTCACAGCCGGATTAGCCGGAGCTCATAGCCGTCACATTGATTTTTTTCAACCCCGTGTACATGTCCTAGGACTGCAAAAATATATGACCACTATCCCTGGACTGTTGACTATCTTTATTAAAATTAGCGACCTTGTAATTATTCTGGTGCAATTTTAATGATAAAAAAAAAAAAATTCAAGTGTCCATATAAGGAACCACCTGTTCCTATTATGGGCATGCATGTCCATATTAGGGACAGGTGTACTACACAGGGTGTATGGAAGAGCCACTCTTCCAAGGGATTTTAGAGGAGAGTGGATAAAAAAATATATCTTAAAGTATTGTGGGGGAGGGGGGTGCAGTAAATATCTCCAGAACATGCACTTTAGAAGTGGGGGGTCATTTTCGGTTTTGGCTCTTCGAAGACCCATGCAAAGCACCTCAGTTACTACAAAATATTAAGAAATAATATAGTTGATTTGCTTAGCTTTATTGCATCTGTCTGCAGAATTTACATCTGTCTACAGTACTTTCTCAGTCCTCACAGGATGTAGAAATAAAAACTTCTTCCTCATGGGTGGCAAGTCCCACACAATCCTCATGGACATATCTGCTGTTTGTGATGCATAGCTGCGTGTCTGCAACAGCATCAATATTGCATAAGAAGCAGTACCAGCTATTCTTTGTTGAGGAAGTCATACCGCTGGTACCTGCGATCCCCTACTGATTGTAGGCTTCTTTTGATTTTTCTGCAAGGGCGTTTTGGAGGATTTTTTTTCTGGGAGGAGGTTTCTTGGAGGATTGTTCAGATGACATTAAACAGATATTTTACAAATTTGTGAATCTCAAGATTCACTTTCTGTATTTCCAAAGTGGACATATGGTGTTCATATTGGGAATAGGTCATAGTTTTACTAAATCTTGTAGTGAATAAACAAAGAAAACATTTTTAAGCAATATATGCAATAGCAATCCAAAATATGTTTTATCAGCTTTCTAAAACACTCCACTTTTCAATATTTAAAGTAATTTTACCATATCTAATAAGAATTTAAACTTACCTGTAATTACGATCAGCACACCACGAAACAACAAGTATCCTTCCAAATGGCGAAAAGTACGCTTTTTTGTACTTTCCAGGCTTAATTTTCTTTTCAACTGCTTTTCTTCACGGACATGTGGCGCTATCTCTTGATAAAAATTGTTACTTTTAAAGATATTAGGGGTGTCCATATTGGCTACAAGTACCTTAGATCTTATTGAGGTAGTGTATCCTAGGTTTTGTTGAATAGTGAAAAATCGTTATTCCTAACGTTTTGGGATCATTCGTTGAAAGAAAGATAATTTTTTTGTCTTATCTGAATTTGAAGACTTGCCTTGCCTAAACCTGCTGAAATTTCGAATGCATTTTGAGTAAATTTGAACTTCTAATTTTTTAAAGTCTTTTCCGTGAAATAATTATTTTTAACATTTGATTTAATGTATATTTATTCCTAAATAAGCATAAAATTAATTTATATGGGTTTACATTTCATTTTCGTAAAATAGCAAATTTTGAAAAATTCTTTATTTTTCATTTAGTTTTGTTTTTCTAAATTTTAAATTTTAATATGTATTTTATTTTTTTAAGTTAAACCAAGTAGGAAAATATATATACTACATTAATTGTACAAAATTTCATAAGTGCATTCTTAATACGTGCCATAGTACTGTCTGTATCGTAGACAAAGCTAATGTGTATATAAAATAACTTAATTGTAAACATTTACATTTTGCAATATTTATATACATATATATATATATATATAATACAAAACTATAATCCTATTAATGCCTAAACGCATAAATCATTAAAGATATTTTATTTTTAGAGATAACAAACCATATTAATGTATCACAGGATGGTGTATTATCCTTTGACGATAATGTACCGTTTTACAAAGTCATTTCTGTTAAAAATAAAATATAAATTTGAATATGCTATATATATATAAAAAAAAAATACAATGTTACAATTCTGATAAAATGTTACTTAAAAAGGTGCTAAAAATACATAAACGGTTTCTACAACATGAAAACCGTCAAAGATGTTAAAATCGCAAGCGCTTTAACATCTTTGACGGTTTTCATGTTGTAGAAACCTTTTATGTATTTTTTAGCAACTTTTTAAGTAAAATTTTATCATAATTGTAACATCGTATTTTTTATATGTTTTTCAAGGTGAATGTGACGCTCAACAATTATAGTTTGAACTATATTTTATATTGAATATGCTATTTGATACATTTGTCGTATGTAAAATATTTGAACAAACGTATCATAGAATTTCTTTAAAAATATTATGTATCTAATGTAAGAAATACAACTTGAGAATTCTCTCTTTCAGTTTATATCGAAAAAATTGTTCGTGTAATTGAATGCAAAGAGCTGAAACAATTATATCTTTGCTGTTCAGGTAGTTTAAGATAAACTTTATTCAATTTCAACAACTCTAAATCAGATAATGTATATAATTATATCTGAATGCTTCTCTTGACATATTTGTCAGTACTTCATTCATGTTCTTTCATCAGGTTTATTCAATGTAAAAGTGATGACTTTCTTTATAACGTTACATGCTCAACACCTAGTAGCAGCAAAGTAATAATTTGAATCAATTTATTACGCGTCACGTTTCCTCAGTACTATCATGTCATCTTGGCTTACAGAGAATTTGGTAGAATGACATACACCGCAATATCATTTCCTAACAAAATCTTTCATATGTCTCAGATTCTCTTTACATTACGGCGATGCTATATATGGATAATCACATACAGCATTATTTATCTCTACAATGAAACTTAATTTTATGAGCTTATTAGTAAGTACCGATATTTTTGTCTCACATTTCAATTGAATGTCTAAAACTGAGATCATATATAAATGCAAACAAGCATAATTAATTGCAATAAGATAATGCAAAGGGTTTTATATAAATTTATTCAAAGGGAAGTTTTTATATAACTAAAAGAAAATTAAATATGAATAAGTTTACTTTCACTTTTAAAATTTTAATAGCAAAAACATCGAATTATTTTTTAAACGATCATTTAATTATTATGTGCAAACGTTCATCACATATATACGTGTTTCCTGGAATTTAATATCTTCGATTAACTGTAACATAAAAATTAGGAGAGGCATTAATTTATTATTCATGACGTGTGCTAAATAATGATAGTGACATAGCAATATGATGCCTAGGAAATATTAAATAATAATATAGACAAAAACATTTTCGCTTGAAATCCTTTACATGTCCAAATTAGCTTCATGCGGTACACTGTAAAAAAAACGGACTAAAAAACGGAAATACTACTGGTAATCTAGACTCCAGTACTATTTCCGTTTTTTTACGGAATTTTTACCCATAAATTACAGAAATATTTCCGTTTTTCTGATTAAAAACGGAAAATTTTCTGTAATTTATGGGTAAAAATTCCGTAAAAAAACGGAATTAGTACTGGCGTGTAGATTGCCAGTAGTATTTCCGTTTTTTAGTCCGTTTTTTTTTTTTTTTTTTTTTTTTTTTTTTTACAGTGTAGATGCAGAACAGGATACATAGGAAGAACTGTTTCCCCATTATGTTTTTTCTAAGCTATTTTGTAGATCATATATACATTTATTTTTGCTGAGAGTGTAATGCTTAAACATATCAAAAAGACCCGTTGTATGATTCATTTAATTAAAAGTGTTACCTTATACTTAAATAGGCGGATTTACAAGCCTTTTAAAAATTATATTTGCAGCGTATTATTAAATATAATTCTACCACAGATATTATGGTATAATTAAAAATTGAAAAAATAGTCCTAAAAGTACTCTGTACCCTTAGTAAGTACGGAAAATCATGTACGCTGCACAATATACAGGGAGGTCATAAAAAAACTACCCCGATATATGTACCACTAGCGACCTAATCGCTCAACCAATCGAAAGGAAATTTCAGATTTAACTATTTGAAAGTATGCCCTCGAGATCGTGATGATTTAAAACAATATAGTTCTCACGGTTACGGTTACATTGAAAAAAAATTAAACTTTTGAATGGCAACACCCTTTTTATTCCTTCGAAAATTCATCAGCACATTGAAAAAACATAAATCGAATTAGAACGGTATACGTATGATTAAAATTGCCGGTTTAATATCATGGCACACAGTCCTAATCAGTTCCTATGTAATGTAATATTGAGCACTTTAAAACAAATGATTACATTTTATTTTGACTATGTTACCACAAACACAACTCAAAAACACATATTTTCATCGTACGTGTGTCATTCCAGCGCCATTTATTGTTTTTCAATGCGCTTATGAATTTCTGCATGAAAAAAAAAAATGGGTGTTGCCTTTCGAAAATTCCGAATTTTTTTTCACTGTAACCATAACCGTGAGAGTCCTATTATTTTATAGAATCACGATCCGGAGCGCATACTTTCCAATAAGTATATCTAAAATTTCTTTTCGATTGGTTGAGCGGTTAGGCCACTGGGGGTTCATATATCGGGGAAGTTTTTTTTTTTTTTTTTTTAACCACATTGTACTTAGTTAAAAATTTACTTACAACATAAATATTTCCATTCCAATAATAATAATAATAAAGTTATTATCAACTAAATATTTGTTTATGTTTTTTTTTCTTTGCAAACAGATGTTTCGTTGATAGAATAAAATAAATTCAATACTTTTCTTTTACATTCAATTTTGTTATCACGTATTTTCAACACACATCGATAATTCAACTCTGATGATGCTGCAGCTCACGAAGTATAAACTTCCTTTTTTTCTTTTGTTTCGATGGGAAAAAAAAATGGATGAGAAAAATATCTTACAAAACAGCGTCGCAGAATAAAAAATGTGCATCATCGGCAGAAGGATAAATTGTGTGGAGTCATTTTAAACTTATTTGAACACTATTACTTTTTTTTTTTTTTTTTTTTTTTGCAATTTTTTAGTTTTATTTTCTAGATATCATTATTTAAAAAAAAAATAGAGTTTATTCTATAATGTAGAGACGATATTGCTTAATGTATTATGTCACCAAACGTACGTTATAAAAAGCTCCATATATATATATATATATATATATTTTTTTTTTTTTTTTTTTTTTTTTTTTTTTTGAGCGGGAGATTCGAAAACTGGTCCTTTTTAAATCATATTTTTTTCATTCGCAATTTAAGCGAAAATGTTCAATCCCGTGTAACAAAAAAATTATCAATCGTGTTTTATGGTTTCAAATGATAGGAAGTTATTAAGAATAACAGTTACTTTCAGCCATTTTTAAAAATTTTAAATGAAATATATGGATTTTTCAAATTTAAAAATTATTATAACACGCTTTTGATTTTATCATTCAAATTATCTCTCAAAAATTAATCAAATAATGTGCATATATAATCCCTTAAGTAGACTTTGATTACTATGTAATTCATATATATTGAGGTTTTCAGTGGCAAGTTCGTTATCGAGAAGCAGTGTATATAATTTACAGTTCGTTTAGAAGGATACTCAAAAATATTGGGATACATTATAGTCTGTACAAGAAATTGTTTGAAATACATTTTAAGAATGCTACACCTCTTCATACATTACAATATTTCTATGCAGTTTTGATATACGAGTATCAAAATTTTTTGCCCTCAACATAGAAATAATTGAGTGAAATTTATGAAACTGATACATTTTATTAGTATTTTTCTATATAGTCACTGTGCACAGTAACACATTTCTGTAAACGGTATTTCAAAGAGAGGGGGAGAGTGTGTTCAGGAGGCGCGATAGTACACCCAAAGGGGTAGGGTAGACCGGGGCTAGTTGGCCCTCTTTTTCTTCTAATAATTTAAAAAAAAATACAATTCAACATTTTAAATTTCTTTTTATGTTACCACTATCAGTGTACTTTCAGGAAGAAGTAACAATAGTAAAGTTTAAAAATATTAACTATAAGTATTAGTTTAGAAGCTCAAATTGACACCAAGTCGCTTGGACCAACCTGCCCCGATTGCGGGGTAAGTTGGCCCACGTCACTTTTTAATGTTCTGACAGTGTAAAAGTTTAAGAAATGATCAAAATTTTACCAAATCTTAATTTTTATTTCTTTCGAACGAAAACACAATATAGCCTCCTAAATTAAAATAAAAAATTTCGTCAATTCACAAGATATCAAATTCACTTAAGTTTATCATAAATTCTCTTAATATTATCCACCATTTTTGTATTGACAAGCTTTTGATAGGAGCAATTCTTACAGCAAAAATAAATCAAAATCAAAAACAAAAAAAGTTTGTGTGTGTGGGGGGGGGGGGAGGGCAGGGAGGTTGCATAAGAAAAAAAAATCACATCTATCTTAATGCGGATCGGGCCAACATGCCCTGTGCCAAATGGGCCAACTAACCCCGTATCGCCATTTTTGTTTGTCCTGACTGTAACGAATTATTCTCAAAGTATTTCAATAAAAAAACATGCCCTACAATAACTACGAACAATTATTTTCCTGAATTATTATATATCAAAATCTAAAATGTAATTTACAAACAAATAAAAAAGGATTATTTATAAGAGAGGAAATTTACTCACCTTTGCAAAATTTTGAAAATTCTCAATAATTCTTTAACGGACGCTCCGACTTCAATGGTGCTTATGTTGGAGGAAGAAAGCGAAGAAACGCATACTTGGCTGGACTGACAACGTTATCTAATTCAAAGTTAAAAAAATATTGCGACTGGGCCAACATGCCCCTATGGCCAACTAGCCCCGGTCTACCCTACTTTTCTAAATTTTGCCGTCTCCCATATATGACATACTGTTGGAAAGGCCTATGACCACTTATTCATATTATGCACGTCCCAAGCCACGCCCACCAATTTGCCTCCCCGGGGGGGGTCCCAATTTTGTGGACACACCTCATGCACCCCCAGTGGGGAAATTGGGGAGAGAATCTCAGGAAGTGCATAATATAAATAAGTGGTCACAGAGCTTTCCAACAATACGTAACATGAGGGGTTGGAAAAAGTTTGAAAGTGCCCCCTTTGGCTCTACTACCGCGGCTCCTGGAATGCACCTGCCCTCCTCTCTTTGAAATACCGTTTGCAGAAATGTGTTACTGTGGACGGTGACTATATAGAAAAGGACTGACAAAATGTATCAATTTCATAAATTTCACTCAATTATTTCTATGTGGGGACAAAAAATCATTGACCATTCGAACACTACAACATGGTTTCTACATAACATGCAACATGTTGCGTTTAACGTTCATTTACATTGATACCCGAAATAACTCGATAGAATTTTCTCAGTAGACTGTGATTGCTTTAAAAACACTTTGTGAAATTTATATATGATATTCAGGTGCAAGATAACAAATTTTCAGATCGAAAACAGAAAAGTTAATATTTAATATTCTTTTACTAGGCCGCTTAAAACAAAATCCCATCCGCTATTTTCTATGATTAATAATTTCAAGAAGTGTGGTTTCAAGAGTACATTTTCAAACTTAACTAAATTTTAACATATTACATAATGTGTATAAAATATGCAAAATATATACATAGATATACAAACTAATTTCAAGTAATTAGCTTGTATATGCTGAAAATGAGTGTATAATTGTGGTAATCAGTTTTCTACTGAAATAAATTTTCCCATATTATGTAGTGTGAGTACATTATAAATTCAAAAACAGCATTGCATGAAATAATATGGATACATAAAAGGATGGTAATTTAAAAAATATTTACATTGACGTCCACTGCAGTGGGGGTTTCTTAGGATTCTATAGCAACTATGGCTGTTCGCATCGAATTATCCTTATTATTATACACAAAGACAAACCACAATTTTTATTTCCTTTTGTTCCATTACACACTAGGAGAAGATAGTCAAAAGAAAATTTACAACACCAGAAAAATGCAACCAGGAGCTCCACAAAGAGTGTGCAACGGGGCCAGCGGGAGTCGAACCCGCAGACTTCCAACGCTCTCAAGCGATTATCGGCGTGGCGCCTTAGCCACTCGGCCACGGAGGCCCGGTTACTTTTTCAAATCTCAAACACCCCTTTGATCACCTAGATAACTGGGGTATTTACCAAATCTCTTGCCAGTGTGGCCTATCATATATTGACCAGAATAAACGTGTTCTTAGATTTCGTTTAAAGGAGCATGAAGGTTATGTTAAAAATCAGGAGCTTAAACGTTCTTCTATTGCTCAACATACTTGGGCTTCTCAACATAGGTTCGATTTTTTCTCAGCCATCATTATCCAAAAATGTTCTTCTAAAATTTATCTTGATCTTTGGGAAGCTTACCACATCATTAAAAATTCTCACTCTATTGCAATGTCACTCTATTGCACTCTATAGTCAATGACTTATCTAGTACTCCTGATTTTCTAAGTATCTGAAAAGCATTAATTTAATTTCCCTCTTTTTTGGTTTCTTTATCTCTCCTTCTACGGTAGATGTCGCTACTTGTCCACCTAGTCGTTTTCACTGCTTCTCTCTCATTGGTTGTTTTTAGGGCCTTCGCTACCCGCATAGGGTATATAAGCCAGTGTGTCTATCATTTTGCTCAGCCTTGGTTTTTCTAGTACGCTGTTCCTTTTTCCCTGTCTTGCACTGAAGAAGAATCTCACTAGTAGATTCGAAACAACTATTTGCTGCTTTTCATGTATTATTTGTGCATTTTTAAACATTGTTTTTTCTGCTTTTTAATATCAGAAAGACTATCAGTGTGCTTACTTAAAAAGAAATGAATAAAGGATGTGGTCTATATAAGTTCTTGTTCTCCACATGAGGAGAATTGAAGAAAATGAAGTAATTTCTCTAATACATCGAAAAACGATTTAGAACCTGTCCGCACCACACACTACGGAGCCAAGCAAGGAGATGCACGATCGTACAAGAGTGATAAACATGGCCCATATGTTCATATGACACTCATAAGTTAGTCTCTGCCTTTAACGAGATTAATGGTATGTGCCCGCTCACTTGATGCCTAGCCAGCGACAAATTATCTGACCAGCAAATTGATGCATACGGGACCAATACGCATCTCCCTTCTATCTGAAGCAGAGGCCACAGAAGTGCACTATTTTCCCTCATTTGCCAGGATTACCCTTTCAGGGGACGCGGTTCTCCTGTCAAGGCAAACACTTGGATAGTTTATAATTCACCATAAGTCCATATAGACAGGATGATATCGACTCATGTAGAATTGCCCTCACATTCAAAGAAGAAATCAAAGTAAGAATGAACCAGGGAGAAATGAATAGTCGGAAGACAATAGTGGGAAAAAAGGACTAGGGTTGCGAAGCCAGTGCATACCTAATGAAAGTATCCTCCTTGGGGGATAAATAATATCGATTTCAATATGTTTGACATAGTGAAACGATTAAAATACATTGCGAGAGATTTTTCCGTGTAGACCATGATATAAATGATTTTGATTGTTTGTAAACAGACTTTAAAGGCTAAACACATCATATTCAATAGTGAATATGCCGTGCAAAATTTTAATATTATTATTTATATTATATTATATTTATTATTATATATTTATTAATATAAATTTTAATATATAAATTATGTATCAATCCGAGAATATGTAATTGATCTAGAGCATGGCCAAAAAGAAAAACTGACTCCCAGAATGATAGTGAGACAAAAGGTCAGACAAACTGAAGCGTAAACACATTCCACTTATGTAGCAAAGTGTAAAACAAGCATGGAACTTGTTTTAAAAAAAAGCATATTAAAATTTTGAATATTGCTTTGTACCTATACAAAACAAAGAAATGCAAAATATAGTGACATTTATTATATTAATCTAATGATTCATATAAAAAACAAAAAATAAAAATCATTCACTGAACTTATATTATGTTTGAAATATCACAATAGATAAAACAAAAAACAAAGTTGTTAATATCGTCTGTTATTCTTATGAGGAAACCATTTGACCATGCAGTCTTTTTTATATTTCACGAGGTCCTTGAGTGTCCAGTAGTTCAGCTCTTAAAACTGGTAGGCGGAAGGTGTTGGGATTAAACCCACGTTGCACTTCTCAGCCTCATCGCTGAGAGTTTTCCGTCATTCTCTTCCAAACTTGCCGTAAATACAGACTAGAGTCCCTTAGAGTTTTTCCGCACTCAGCCAAAATCCCTCTCATAAATAATCGGCTATACAATACATCACCACCACCATTTTACGATAAATAAAATTTTCATTGAAGAGTTGTACACTGTTAAAAATTTTGCAGCATTCTGGCAGGTCATTCGACGGTTTTTTGAAAAAAAAAACGGTTTCATAACCATAATTTAACTATATTCTACCATAAAATGGCCAATAATGTGGTCAGAATAGTGTTAAAATTACGGTTGTGTAACCGTTTTCGGAAAAACGGTCAAATGACCTGCCAGAATGCTGCAAATTTTTAACAGTGTAGAAAAAATAATTCAGCATCTCATAATATTTTACAGTATGCGCACTGTTGAAAATTTGCAGCATTCTGGCTGGTCATTTGACCGTTTTTTCCGAAAACGGTTAAAACAACCGTAATTTAACACTATTCTGACCATATTATTGGCCATTGTATGGTCAGAATATAATTAAATTATGGTTATAAAACCGTTTTTTACAAAAAAAAAAAAAAAAAAAAAAAAAAAAAAAAACGGTCGAATGACCTGCCAGAATGCTGCAAATTTTTTAACAGTGCAGGAGCATGTTCACTGAGTATAAAATATGCTTATATGCATGCATAAGAATCACATAGTTCCCAAATCCAATTACAATTAATTTCGAATGATAATCTTGACCTGATTTAAGTGCGAAATTTCTGCCAATAATCGAGGCGAAGATTATACTTTTTAAATAATTATGCTCAAATCCTTTCAATGCTTGTGTATTTTTTTCCACCTCGGTATAATAACTTTTGAATCAATATGTAAACTAATTTTCATTTATCTATATTCCGTGAGTATTTTGTAAGATAAATGAGATGTTGTATGTCATGTACTTTCTTGGATGATTCGCTCATATGAATAACGAGAGACTATATAAAATAAAAATACATTAATCAAAATAAAGATATTTTTTTACGAATTTAAAGTCCACAACTGAGTTCTTTATCGCACTTATACGCAGCAATTCAGGCCATAAATTTTGGAACGATCATAAACATGACATGAAATAACTCGCGAATTGTAAGTTCTTAAAAAGAATAAGTCATAATAAATTCATATATATCTGAAGAATTTTCTTTAACGTGATTAATAAAAGAACTTTTAACGTAAAACGTTTATTATCCATACGAAAGGATTTCTTTTGCGTGGTAAAGAGATAAAACTTCATTCACACAGCATGATGTATTTCTCTTGGTATTATGTTTGCATTGATAAATTGCTGATGTGTTTGCGAAATTCAAATTATGTCTTTTCCGATCTATCAAGTTCTCAAAAAATGAATTTTTTCTGTAAAGAATGACTTGTAAAATGCATATAAAATTTATATTCCTTTCAAATCACACACTGCAAATTCGTGAAACACTTTTGCAACAGTAACTGAACATAATAATTAACACTTCTAATTAAAATCATTTTCGATTGTATTGTGAATGTGTTGCGAATGTGTTGTGCCAAATAAAAAGATTGTACAAAGAGTATTTTTTAAAATTACAAGAAGAGAAAATGTGTTTTCAAAAAATTTCAAAACATTCAATTTTAAAATTGTGTTATAAATGTTTAATAAATAGTATGTTTTAAGTGTATGTGTGTTATTTTAAAGGCACCATGTAGAAAGTATTTTGAAAGTGTTTTAATGTGTTGTTTTATAGTGTTCTAAATTGTGTGGTGTTTACAATGTGTTGTTATTTTGGTTACAAAGTGTTGTGCAGCACAACACTATTGTAAGAAAATATTTTCAACAACACTATTTACAACACGATTTTAGAACACATTTTGAGATAAAAGCACTTTTGCAATATATTTAGACCACAATCACAGCACAAAAAATATTTTGTATATGAAGTTTTCTAATTCACAACACATTGATATGTTATTACTTTGGTGAAAAAAAGTGTTAAAAAATGTGTTTATTTCTGCGTTTGAGATATTGCAGCGTATGTCTACATGTATACTTTTTTCAAAATTACAGTACAACTGCGTATGATGAAATACTGCATTTTGAATAAAACCAAGGAGCAGAAGGTTTATCCGTTTTGATTTTTTTTTCGATAAAACACGGAAATTTCCGCTTCGTCAAATCACAGGGATGTTCCCATAACGGCATCGAGATACTTTTTACTTTTTCGTGATACTTATTAGAGGCAGGTGTTTTACGTATGTCCTTTTCCCTTAGAAACATATAAAATTGACTAACAAAGCTCTTGTTTTTCTGAAATTCTCGAACATAAAATCAAAAATTTCTTGAAATAACCGAAAAACTTTTCGGATCATCACGCGGAACTTCCAGCCATTTGCTGCCTGTACATTTGATGTTTTTTCATAAAAAAGGTTTTTAGAGTACAGTCAAAAAACAGTATTTTATAAACTCGAATTAATTCAATGAAGTTTCGATTTTTTCCATTACGGGTCTTTTGAAATGGACGATAAACTCAATCATGCTTCTTTTAGCTAAAATAACCCCCTTGAAAGCTGGTAAACTAATGAATATACTTTAGTAATGTAATAAGATCACTTTTGTTAATCTAAAGTACTGAAAATGGTAGATGGTTTTTAAATTATGAGAAGATATTGTTTAATATTGTCTTCTTTATTTCGCTTTATTTATTAATTTTTTTTTAATCTTGAAAATTACTACTGAAAATAAAATATACCAATAGCTATCTAAAGATATTAAAATGTTTTTAGATCATATTGCTTTGGTGATTAATAATCTTAAACCGTAGACGATAATTTCCGACATTTGCCCTTTTAAAGGAATGTACTGAACTATTTCTCTTTACATAATAAATTCTAAATTTGCTGCATCTTTCATAAATGCATAAAAATGAATTCACTGTTGAGGCGATACCGATGAAATAACGTATGGAAATATAGATTATTTTCTAATTGTGTATTTGTTTTTTTAGTTTTTAATTACAAATTTATTATTAAATCATACATTATTCACTAGTCTATCGTCCAGGTTTGTAATCTGTGTATATCTTTCTAAATATTTTATTTTTTTTTTAAATAAAAACCAATTAAAAACGCAATATATACAATTAAAGCAAATACGTATAAACGTATATTCATAAAATATGAATGAACTAAGGGTGTGAGCACTACATTCCACATTTCATCTACTTAGGTACCATGATTTTTTTTTTTTTTTTTTCTACATAAAGGGTACGCTTACGCTATGCGTACAATTTCTTTGTAAAACAGCGAATATAATTACACAAACGTAAAGTGTTGTCGTCATTCAAAACGTTTAATGTTATTTTTGTGGAAATTGTTTTTCATTGACTGAAGTGTTTCTTTCTAAATGATTCGTATTTTTTTATCTAAAAACTAAACATTTTTAAAAGAAGCAAAAATATGCTTAAACTCGATTTATTTAAAAAAAAAACAGTTTTGGTTATTACAAAAAAACCTCTGTAAAACAACTTTCTTTATTATAAAAACTGTTTTCATGGTATATTTTAAATATTACATTCTCCGACTGTCATGTACTCATGATAAATAGCTTATATTAAGCACAGAAACATGCATCTAGCATTTTTTTAATTCAAAAATTACAATTGTATTTTACCTGCTCTTCTAGTCTGGCATTTTATTATCTTGTTTGATACTTTGAAAGTTCTTCGACATTTTCAGTTTTTTAAAATTAAACATAAAATGAATAATTAATATTTGTAATTTAATATTCCATAGGAGAATTGAGAACTGATTTATTGCGAATAAAATATTTTATTAAATTATCATTAATGTGATAAATGGAAAGTTATGATAAGAAAAAAAGTAATGAAATTAAAAATTTACAATTGTTTTTAATTAACAAAAGGAAAATTCGGCAAAACCAAATAGTAGAAAACTAGAATATTTAAATCAGCATTTTTAAATTTACGCGTTAAATTATCAGAATATATGCTTGAGTATATGTTTATTATATGATATATTATTTAGTATTTATGATATATTAATTATTTTGTAATCAAAATATAGCAAATCCAAATGTATTTAATTTGATTCCGTGCATTAAAGATTTAAATGTAGCTTAAGAATTTTCATTTTTAACAGTGTAATATAGTAATGTAATTTTCAATATTTAAAGTCTGAAAATGTTTCTCATTTGTAGAGTTTAAATGTATAATTAGTACACCAGTATTTCTCCTGTGAGACAAAAAACCCTATAAAACGTACAAAAATGCACTGATATAAAAATACAAGTTTATATATATGGATATTTTAATTTTGGTTGATTTAACAGCCAAACTATTATATAACTACATTAAATTTTGTATTACACAGTTTTGAATCACGCAGGCTAAATAGTACCACGTTGTCAATTACTGGTGCAGTCAGTCTAATTTTATAATTTTTAAATGCTTCGTTTAAAATATGTTTCTTTTAAATGCTTTGTTACAATGTAAGGTTTAATAAAAAAGAAATTGTTTCCTAAAAACAATGAGTATATTATGCTTGCTTCTTTAAAATGATTTTTTTATCTTTAAAATATGAAAACATTACGCATAATGGATTTTAGAAAAAGAAAAATATTTGGTCTTGTAAGAAGGAAATTTTAAATGTGTAATTTTGTAGATATATATAAATCCAGGTTGAAAAACCGATTCATTTTAATTTGAAATGTCTGTGAAAAACTGCTACAATTTAAAATGAAATTCACATTTTTCATGTTCAAAAATGTTATTTAAATTAAATATTTTCGATTTAGTTATGTGTTTAATAATATTATAACTGTTTTACATCGAGACTTTTTTAGAATACATTAGGCTTTTTTTTGTTTCTATGTAAGATTTTTATCAATATCAGACAACTAATCACTCATATTCAACAATTACATCTCTCCTCATTCCAACTGTGTACACTTAAGAAGGTGTTAAATTTGCAAAATATGTAATTTTATCATAAAAAATATGAATAATAGCACAATGAATAAAATCAATTGTCTCTTTTCTCCCTTAACTTACTGTATTTTCTCTGAATTTGTTATATAGTTTTGAGTTATAATTATAATCGACGGTCTATTTACACTTTACAATAACTATACGATCGTGTTTATCGCTGTGGCTAAATATATCTACGGAACGAAGACAAAGCTGCCAATTTAAATAAGGATGGACGGATAAATATTTTAAGGTATCCGAAACTGATATTTTTGATTTTTGGCTTATTAACAGATTAATTATTGAGCTTCCTCGTACACTAGCTAAGACATTTGGTTGACTTCAGCCAGCGAGAATCAGGATTGCTTCAACGCCCCCTAGATATATGAGAAAGCCTTGACACGCGTCCCGAAAACATCAAGCAAAACAGAGAAAAAATCCGAACATCTTGTATGTTTCGATTTCGTTGAGCCGTGGAATCAATTCCTATTTTTAAAGATAATTAATTGTTCCACGAGCCAAAGAAAACGAAACATGCAAGTTGTTCGATTGTTTTTTCTTCGCTTTGCCTGCTTTATGTGACGTTTTCGTAACACATGTAAAGGCTTCCTCCCTTATTTTGATCGCTTCCGACTATGTTCGCTGGTACTGTGATTCTACATACAAAAGGAATTCGAAAATTACGATCGCTCAGCCCAGGATGAAATTTAACACTAGAAAGCCCGCGAGCAGTCATTTTGACGCTACCAAATGAATATATCTCGGTTCGAACCAGAAATTTTTTTATAAAACTAGTTTAAATGACACAAAGAAAAAAAAACTAGTTAAATGGATAATTTAATAATTTAAAATAAAAATTCTGGTGTGAAATATTTTTCTAAAATTTGATTAAAATTCTCGGTCTTTCTAGTGTTAAAAGAAAATAATGACTCCTACAAGTAAAGTGCATCTTTATCCTTCTGGTAGTGTATTTTATGAAAAAAAAAATCAATATATATAGATCTTTTTTTAAAGCTCTTTTAAGTCGATTACGCATGATCAAAATGAATCGTGAGCAAAAAGAAGAAAACTAATTTATCTTCTATAGTTATCTCATATGACCAAAATTCCATGCGTGTTGTTTTATTTCTTTTCATGGATCATATGATTTAAACATGATGAAGTAATAATCTGCGTTATTGCGGCTTTCAAAATTATATCCTAGTATTGTCTGTCGAAAACATTAGGTCACCCATTCCTAGGTTCGTTTAAAAGAGCCTCCTTTGGGAAAAGCTAGGGTAGCGCAATATATTTAAAATAATCTTGGTCGTGTCTACTAGTTTAAATAAAATATAAATCTCATATCATAAAATAAATATATTAAATATGATAATTTCGATATTTATAAAAAAAAAAAAAAAAAATATTTCAGGGTATCGATTTTCAAACCTTTTGCTATACAACCCAAAGAAATAGAATGATGAATACTTACATTCTACGAGGGACATCAGTTGTGTAATGACATGATAACACTATAAAATAAAACGTAATATCTCAGTTATAAGAAACTATATCATGCACACATTGAAAACGCATTATAATTCCACTTTGCTATTCTGGAACCAGACCTACTTTTTAAAGATGTTAATAAATGCTGGTATATCTTATTAATTAGAAATTCTGATACCTTTATGACTATTTACAGTTAACTAAACAGGTAGAAATTCATTATTTGTGTCGAAAAGTGTGTGAAAGACTATTTAATGTATTTTTCTGTAAATCAGCTGGGAGAGAGGGATACATAAGAAACAACTTTCACACACTGTAAAAGGTTTATGTAACGTTACTGCATAAAATTAATGGCAACATGTTGCCTCCAATTTTATGAGGTAATTTAACTTATATATTGCTGTAATCTAAACTGATATAACTGGTGTAATATAACACTGTCATATTGGTTCAATTGCTCAATAAAATAGAGGCAGCAAGCCTGCCATCAATTTTATGGAGCAACGTTACACTTTTTTTTTTTTTTTTTTTTTTTTTTTTTTTTTTTTTTTTTTTTTTTTTTTTACAGTTGTATTGAAGAAAAAAGTGCATTCCAGTCTTGCATTATAAATGGAAACTTTCATGGTACCATGCCATCTCTCCAAACAAAAGCTGGTGATTTTAGTCAACTCTGGCTCTCAAATTATTTAATAACAGATGCAAATTCACAAACTATGATTATTATTCAACCATCATTCATTTAAAATAATACGATAATAAATATTCATTCAAATCAGATGTGCTATAAATATTTACTTCTGATCTCATGCTCTGAGTGCATTAAACTATTTCGATCTTTTTTTAAGTTAAACCCATCATTAGTTTAAAACCGTTGTGAAATATACCATACATCCCAAAAATGTCAATAGTATACTTAAGAGTTTACGTAATACATAGAAATTAATATAATAGAAAATAAATTATCAAATTGTAATGCTGGTTTAGTTTCGAAACTTAATTTAGTCATGTCAAGCTATTTATCGTTTAATTGTTCACCGGAGACAGTGTTAAATATATCTGGGCGTCTAACAGGTTGTTTCTACTTTAGATAAAGAAAAATTCTTATTTTGATTTTTTAATGTAATTTTCATTAGTATTTTTATGCATTACGTAAGCATGGAAAATTGTCTAACTAATCAAACGTGTTACGTAACACTACCGTGTAATATTTCATCAGTAATATGAGTTTAAATTACACTATTATATAATGTAAAAAACTCCTTAAAATTGGAGGCAGCATGTGCCACAGTTTTATTGTGTAACGTTACATAAAATTTTTACAGTGCAGAGTAGAGACAAAATCTATGTACAATAATGATTACAAAGACGAAGATAATTACAAACATTGAATAAAATACTCAATACATAAAGAAATAAACAATAGTTAGTTTGATAGTGCGCAATTCAATATGGCCAAACACCGGTTTTTCAATAATATCATAACAGAGAAGCAATTTTGCTTCCTCTCATCAAACAAAACCAGCCAGATGTGCTAAGCCTCGAGTAAAAACAAAAATAATACCGTTCTTCTAATGACAACCTATACCGCCATCTTGGCTTGTGAATCCTATTCTCAATTGAGTTGAGACGTTCTATGATTTGGTGTTGCTGTTTTTTTAGATGCATATTAATTTTAACTCTCACTGGCGCATAAAAAATATCTGGAAACTAAGTACTTAAAGAATATTTATTTTTTAACATTGCCATCATTACATTTAGTTAATTGAAATTACCTGGTGTTTCTTTTAGCATTATATAACCTAGAAAAATAAAAGTTATTAATTATATATTTATGCGATGGAACTTCCAGTATCAAAAGAGTCAAATAATATAAGTATGACATAACGTTCCTTTTAAAATATCAGAAATATACTGTCGTTTAAATAAATAATGGAGATTTTTCGATAATGAACCATCAAATCAAAATATCGATGTGTAACTGAATGAATTATCTTGTCTTTAAATGTTTCATTATGCAGTAATTTTAAACTCGAAATGTCTTATTTCATGAATAAGATACTGATTATTTGTTATAAATTAACATCTTAATTATCTGTAATTATCTTCCATTGACATTATCGATTGTGTCTGAATATTTTCAGAATATCGTCAAATAAATACACTAACTTTGCAGAGTTACTTATGTATTCCAATTGCAATGTTTCAGAATCCCTGAATTTAGATTTCTGAGACAAATTTTGTAATCTGAAATATATTCAATAAATCAATGTTTATTATTTAATTAATTTTGCGTATCAGTGTAATTAAATGCTAATATTTTAACATACGTTAATGTGTTTCCGAGAATTAAATTTTATAAATTTAAAATATGTTCCATGCAATACTTCTTCTTTAGATTCAATGATGCACGAGGATAGAGTCAAAATATATGTTTCAAAATCAAAAATAATCTTTAACTGTTCTTAGCAGTCTCACAGAAAGTAGTTGTTTTCAGTTTTCACATTTCAACTAGTAATTTGTAATTCTCCGTTGAATTATACAGGATGTTGCCAAATTCAACCGATAAATTCAGAGGGGTGATTGTTAATAAAAAGTCATCCAGGGGATGAAAAAGTATCAGAGCACATAGGGTCGCAAACTACTCATTTAATCAAAAATACACGGTGTTCTAGCCTAACCCAGTAATAACTTTCAGAAAACTGAAGTATATTACAATGAAACTTTTAATAGACTTGCTAATCTTCAAAAAAAGGGGCAGAAGCGTCTATTATATGCGCTAGCAGAGTGCACATTTGGCGCTCCACATTTTAGACTGTGATTATCAGTTCATACTGTATCATCGATTGCTTGAGCATCCTCATTTTTTTAGAATTTTCCTACATAAAAAGATACATCTTGTTGCAATTGTATTGCATTACTTTTTTCACAGAATTGTTACCGTAAGACTTCGGTTAGGGTGAAAAACTCTGTATTTGTGGCTAAATAAGTAGTTTGCAATACAATGTTCTATGGAAATTTTTCATCCTCCTGTTGCCTAATATAATCCCTTTGAATTTGTTGGTGGAAATTGGAAATACCCTATATATACTTGTGACATTTCGTTTTGTCTGGAGCCCTGTTACTATTGCTAGAGACTTCTAAATAATGAATTTTAATTGTTCTGTAGATAAAGATTAGTACAGAAACAGTATTCAATGAGTTAGACAAGCGTTTTATTTATCTATCGACAAACAGTATCAAAGTTCGTTCACAGACGCTATTTGACAATTTCTGCCAAAGCAGTTTATATGTTAATTTTTTTTTTAAATAGTCTACTATGACGCATAAATAATATTTGCCAGAGAGGTTGATTTCTTCTATTTATGTTTTAAACATTGCCATTTTGAGGTATAAAAAAATGCGACGTCAGTTATTTTCTGTTTACAATATTTAATAAAGGAACATCTTTCTTTAATATTATAGATTCAGTTTGAAAATTTTCCAAAAGTTCATAACTTGTTCAGCATCATTTTAATATACTCATTTCGTAGTTTTGAGTTTGCTTACCTAAATCCGCTTCTTATTTTGCTCTGGTCATGAAAGTACCATTCTGAAACAAACTGTGTAACGTAAGATAAAAGTAATGACAGTAAATTGTTGAAATTTAATTCATAAATTTTCTAAATCTCTTTTTTTTTTTTTTCAAAAGATTTAACTGTTTTTAAAACTATGGAATCCAACTCGGACTTTCAGATTATTGAATAACGATTAAAACCATTTTCTTCATTGAAATCTGTAATAGATAAAATCATATGATGAAATGCAATGTTTCACCTTGTTCCGATCATAAATTTGTGTAATATGTATTTGTATCAAAAATAAATCAAAAGTAGAAATCATAACTTGATATAATCACTAAATAACCAGTAATTTTCCTTTACATAGATATAATCCGAAGCAACTGCTACTTTTTCAGCTTTCCAGTTACCCATTTAAAACGAAATGACGCATGTGTACAAAGTGACGTATTAAAATTCATGGTACGTTAGTAAAATAATTTCTGCACACAAATTTTATCCGAAGCACTACTAATTCTTTTTACACCTACCCTAAGAAAACTGGATTCACCCTTTTAAAATGAAGTGACGTATTTGAATGAATGGAACGACAATTAAACCATTGGGGACGAGCGACCGGTATACGTGCCTCGTAAGGTGCTCAGAATCCGTGAATATTCTCCCCGGTAAATTTATTTTGTAAATTTTGCTTTATTTAATCTGAACATTATCCCGATTAATTAGGCAAAAATTTCTGTTTTGAAAAACCGGTGACAAAAAATTAAAAATTCTGTAAAAGACACTCGTCCCGAAGAGGTTAATAAAAATATTCCCTGACGATGGTTACTGAATTACAAACCGAAAGTACTTAGAAATTTAAGTAAAATGTATATCTGTAAACTTCTAACATTTGTATTATTATTATTTGTCACCTTTTAAATCAACGGTGAACTTTTTTAAATTTTTATACTTCTTATTTTGCAGTTTTTCTGTAATACATTTTTTTTTTTTACATTTAATATAATTTTTCACATTGCCCACTAACAACATCGAAAATTATTTTTATATGAAACGTATAAATTATGTATTCAAATTAAGGCTTGGCATTAAAGAAAAGCTATAATTTCTTATTAGCCGCATTGAAGGTGTTAACAGCAAAACTTTTTATACTTCTTATTATGCAGTTTTTCTGTAATACATTTATTTTTACATTTAATATAATTTTTCACATTGCCCACTAACAACATCGAAAAGTATTTTTATATGAAACGTATGAATTATGTATTCAAATTAAGGCTTGGCATTAAAGAAAAGCTATAATTTCGTATTAGCCGCATTGAAGGTGTTAACAGCAAACAAATAACAAAGAAAAAATAATAATAACAAACTTCTTACAGCAGCCATTCTGATAATGTCAGTGATTTACGCGTACCGTTCGACTACAGGGTTCTTAAATTTATTTTATTTTATTTATCTATGAAATTAGAATTATTCTATCGAATATTATTAGGGAAAACTTTTTGAAATATTTACATTGTTTTAAGTCAAAATGCATTAACATTTCGTAATCAGGTTACTTGCAATAGAGATAAATTGTTTTGAAATAATGTTTGAAAAGTTTTAGAAAGATACAAAATCAGTAAACAAATTGTATTTTAAAACAAAGTACATTAAAATGAGATTCTTTTTTTATATTCACCTGTGAAAAAATTTAAAATTATGTAATATTTAAAAATTATAAAAACTGCAGTAAAAGCGAAAATTATTGGTCAAGTGTTGCCACCGTCAATTTGACGTTAACGTTACTCACGGACATGTTTTTACTTTATAATATAGTTGTTGCTCTATACAAGATTTTGTACATGGAATGATATTCATTAAATTATTTTATAAATTACTTTATTGTGACTTTTTAGATTGATACAATTTTTTCTTTAATCTAAGAACATATTTTCTCTATAATATTTCACACAAATATTAACATGCATTATTAAGAAATATTGTAGCTTGTTTTGACATATTAATAAACACAGACATGAATGTTAGTAATAAATTTAGATTTATGCAGAGAATCCCCTGGGTTCTACTATACCTAATAACAACGCAACCATAACATAACTTTGCTTTTAAAATGTGCGAGATAAACTGTCGATATACTAAATATTAGATAATTTCCATACCATAGTATACAAATTAAAATGTCGATATCTAACTGAATGAATTATCTTGTCTTTGAATTTTTCATTATACACTAATTAGATATTTGGATTGAATAATTTCACGAAAACGATTTCTTAGTTACATCTTAATTATGTGTAATTATCTTTCATCGACATCATTGATTAAGTAGAAATGTAATTCGGATATTGTTCACACTATACACAAATTTAAAAGGATTACATAATTTTTCTACTCTTAATGTTTCAGCAATCGAGAATTTGCAGTTCTAACACAAATTTTATAATTTCAAATGCATTTATTGTAAGTTTGTAATTGTAATTTATTTGATTACTTTTGCAAATTTATTATTTCTATTCTAATATTTTACCAAGCATGCATGTGTATCCAAAAGACAAATTAATTAAAGTAAATTGATGTTCCATATAAGCAAGTTGTTCGATTGTGATTTTCTTGATAGATTCCAGCTAATTTGCGATCTAAAAATATGATGTTTGAGCGTTATAGGACTGTAAAAATATGTTGTTTTCAAAGCAATATTATAATTTTTTGTGAAAAATATATATTTGGATATTTCAGCATCCATTTGCTGTTTCATCTTAGTAAGCTATATTAAATAAGAATTAAAAAGAGGTTCTTTAAATTCTCAGTATATTTATGAAACTGCGAAATTGTTGTATAAATCCTTTTATAGTTCCGCGGAGCGCATTTGACATCAGTTACATTTAAGCATCGCAAGTTTTAAAATTGTTATGTACATTCCATTATATTATATTATATTTCATTATATTATATTATATTATATTATATTATATTATATTATATTATATTATATTATATTATATTATATTATATTACTAGCTAACCCACCCTGCGTTGCCAGGTCCCGTGATAGTAATCTCAAATGAACTCCAAATTTGTATGATTTAAATCATTAAATCCGTTTTGTCTGACCTTATATTTTTAAATGAAAAAATGTTGATTTATAGGAATAAAAGATTTTTACTGATAAGAAGACATTTCCTTCCTTTTTCGGTCGTTTCATAATAAAAATATGTAATTCTTGTTGAAGGAATTCTGAAATTTTTTTCTGTTATAAATATAAAGTTTTTGCAGCCCCTTGTAAAAATTTCGTGAAAAAAGATTGATTTTCAGCAAAAGAGGTTTTTCTTATTGTTTTCTTCGAATTTTGGTTAACTTTCGTTATAAAATGTTTTTTTTTTAAATATATATAAAAAAAATCCCAAACTATAATTGTTCAAATGCTTAACGATTTCGATATGTTATATGAAATTCGTGTCCGCTGATTGTGTGAAAAATCGGGTAAAAAAAACCCTTATATTTAGCTGTAAAAGGGTTCCAAATAACTGCAATGGGAAAATGCGGGGTTTGGGGGGGCGTGGATTCAACGTTAAAAAATACATTTCTTGTTGTCTAAATCTTGTGTATAACTTTCGTGCTAAGATATTGATATTGAGTTGTAAAAAAACCGTGTTTCTTCTCAGTTAATTTTATTTTTCATTATTTTTCTCCTATGATGGATGGAATATATTTAAAAAATTTTGAAATTGAAATTCATTATCTCCCTCTAATATGTTATATTTTCTGAAACAAATTTCTGAGTTATGCTTCCGAAGACTGTGTATAATTTTGTGCTAAAATATTGATATTTAGTTGTAAAAATTGCTGTTTTACACATGATTATTTATTTTTATTTTTATTTTTTACATCCAAATCCTTAGTGATTTTTTTTTAAACTAATTTTTTCACCCTTAAATCCGATTGTACCTGAACCAAATTGGTTCTCGATCATTAGCTAAAAGGTTACTGTATTGTATTAAAATTTCAGAGCTACTGCATAAAAATTAAGTGTATTTTGTAATCAAAATCTCGTAATGTTAATCCTACGACAATATGCGTGGAAAAACCAAAAGTGACTTCGGTGAATGGTTTTGTTAAAGGGTTAATTTTCATTCATTCTTTCTTTCTTTTTGAAATATTTCAAATAGAATGGAATTTCTTGCAATGTTCAACATAGATTGGAAAGTATATTCTATTTGATAATTTCTTTTCTGCGTAATTTGATTTTTGGATTTTATGCGTAGTGGTGTTATAATTATTATATCGACTCATGTGTTTATTATTATATCGACTCATGTGTTTATTATTATATCCACTCATGGAACCGATATCATTGTAAAGGACAACAACAGTATAAGTTAGTGGAGTATGCAAAAACATAGCAGGAAGATTAACGAACGGAACCTGGATCTTTCCAGTTTGCTGGAAGCTTTGTGGTTTGTCCGTTTCCATTCAAGCACCCATAAGGCGTTTCAATGTTTGTTATAGCAAGTAATAGTTGATCGCAATCACGTATTTCTTGCGTCGTGCTTCTTTAGAAACTATGTCAAGAAAAACGTCGGTTGGTTGATTGTGTTTATGACGGCCAATTATCAGCACGAGGGATATGGGCCCTAATGAGGGGAGTGCCCTCCGTGGGGGTCTTTCTAAGGGAACCTAACCCGTATTAACGCTTGGAAAACAAAGGTTCGAAGAAAACCACGAAAATTCCGAAAGATTAGGCCGACGGGTGCGATTGGGATCGAACCCAGCACCCCCCGTCTACCAGCTTCTAGAGCAGAAACCTCTCGGCCAGTGGTGGGCGAAAAAAAAAAACAACGTCGGAATGCTTGGTATTTTGATAACTTGTGAATGAATAGTTGACAGATGTATGGATTTAAACATAGTAGTAACATTCTCATGCTTATTTACCTTTAAAATATAGAATCTGCAATTTAATCTGTAACATATTCGTAATAACACAGACTTAGTTCTTTTTTGGGAACAGATGTCATAAGTTCCCCCCGTCCGCCATCTTGGAATTCTTCTTGGCGTGAAAACTCCTTTTCCGCCAAGTAGTAAATGTCGCCAAGCTCCGGTTTATACGCATGTTTGGCTTAACGAAAATAAAATGCAAATAATAAACAAAATTCGCTAAACTGCCAATCAGTAATCCTTGTATGAGCGCTGCGCGCACATTTACCGAAAAAAAAACCCGCCATATTCAGCATTTCTCGCGGTATAGCATCCTCAAAATTCAGCAGTTCTCGTTTTGTAGCAATCTCAAAACGTAAAAAACTCTTAAAGTAGCAAAATATACATAAAAAACGAAACTCCCTAAAGTGACAATCAGCAATAGTTGTATAAGCGCTTCGCGCACATTTACCGAAAAAAAAAACATCGCCGAATTCAGCATTTTTCGCGGTATAGCATTCTCAAAATTCAGCATTTCTCGTTTTGTAGCAATCTCAAAATGTAAAAAACTCTTAAAGCAACAAAATATACATAAAATTATCAACATACCTTAGCAGACATCTGCTTTCTTGAAGCCTCCAGCAAAAAATATCTCTCATAACACCGCCGTCATTTTCCAAAATAGGCTTAATACGCATTGATACGCTATAAACAAACCTCCCTTTCTTGTCAAAATTTCCCCATATTTCTTAATTACTTCAGAAAGAGCGTTTAAACGGACTACAGAAACTATAGTCAATGAAATACATCCAATAAATTTAACATAAAAATAAACAGACAACGATAGAACACGATACACGATATCAAAATACATGCACAAAATTCTAAGCTTCCCAGGGGTTGCCAGAACACGACACGTCACACTGGTTTTCCATATCGAGTTTGTCATATCCGTAAACACCGCCAACACGCCAACAAAAAATCGCCAAACAATTCAAAACAACAACGGCTGAGGGAAGATACGGCATCTATGCCCTTTTTTGTTGCTAAAATCATTTCTTTCTGTAATATCAAAATGGCATTTACTAATTTCATTTATGAATAGCTATTTTTATTTATTTACCTTAAAATTCGGTTCTTATTTGCATCCTTAATGATACTGAGCTTGATGGATTCCTGATGAACATGTTTGATGATTCTAAAAGTTTTTTATTGACATTCGTAAACTAGCACAATGCACGACACAAATATAAAATTCTTCAAAATAAATTAATTGGTGTTTTGCATTTAATTTCAGTTACTACACTGTAAAAAAATCTGTGATTTTTACAGAAATGTTTTTTTTTTTATTTTTCACGGAAAAAATCTGTTTAAAAAATTATTGCAAAAAGTTGGTAGATTTTGTAATTTTTACAGAAAAAATTCTCTATTTTTTTACAGAAAAAAGTGTTTTAAAGGAAAATTAATAGTTTCTGTAAATTGAACAGTTTTCCATTTGCGCCAAAATTGCCATTTTTTTTCCTGTCAATTTGAAAGATTTTTTTACAGTGTAGAGGCGGTAGAGGAGGTATGATATTTTTTACTATTTTTTTACAACCCTTAGAAACCTTTTTTTAAACAAATTTTTCATGTTTTCTTATAAAGTGGCATTTTATTCATTTATTAAAAACATTGTAAATTTAAAAAATAATCATTCAAAATATATATCCCAATTATTGTGAATGGTTACTACTGTATGAAATCTCTCCATTGCTGAGGAGGATTGATACACTAGCAAGGGAGATTTGATACATTGTAATGTAAATAAAAAAAAATGCAGACAATTCAATTTAGGTGTCATACAATTTTTCATGATAAATCTTGAAATATTTAAGTTAAATTTTAAAAGAAATGACATTGACATATTTTTGCTTCAGAAATGTTTTTTACAAAAATTTTTTAAACAATTGCTATTATTTAAACAATTCTATTAACACACCTTTTAGAAAATAAATAATGAAGAAAAACCCTAGAGATTCTGCTGCAAGGAAAAACGATGTGAACATTGCTGATTTGTAAACAATTTAACATAAATTTAACATATTTAAGATCTCTTTAACCCTTTCAGGGCAAAGCATTTTCAGTGCTAAAGTGTTGAATAAATGAATGACACCGGAATTTGTCAACAATTTTAATTGGAAAAAAGAAAAGGGCTATATCTCACTTTTATATTAAATGGAAAACCTTTTACCAAAATTCTGGTGCCAATGTGGCGTTTTGGAATTAATGTTAAGTGGTTTCATAAACATACCACCTCCCCTGAAATGGTTCAAAGAAAAACTAATAACTCTATCATTTCGGTAAGTAAAAGCAGGTGAATTTAATGTTTTTTTTTAATTTGCCCTTCGTCAATTATAGAAACATCTTCCCTTTCAGGCCATTTAAACTTTTTTTCCTTCTACATGACGAGCGAAGCGAACTGACCATCTATCATCGCACTGCTTTTCTATGTAACCTACATAATGTCTATGAATAATCTCTTCGTTCTTCCTTACCAATTTCAGTAGCTCTTGCTGTAAAATAATAATGAATATTACAGTCCTATATTAGTTTACAACTTCAAAAAAACTATTAAATTCCAAATATACAAGTATATCATTTCTCTCCAGCACTAATGTATCAGTTCTCCCTATCATGCCTTATTGGACTTTCAATCACTTTGCATAGATGCAGTTGCAAAATGCCAATCTGCTTTCTGGTAAAACTCACCCTAACAATGTGCTTTACAAATTAAAAAAAAAAATACATGATATTATCATCACAATGTAAGGGTTATGAAAGAAAATCGGTATTTAAAAAATTTAGATTAACATTCCAAAAGACTTAAAAAAAAAAAAAAAAAAAAAAAAAAACAACGTTGTCAGATCTTCACTGCTAAGTTCAGCTAATGATGGCCTCTGCTAACAAAAGAAGACTTTGCATCTGTTACAATAGCTGTTAAGGCCATTTGTTGAGAAAAATTATCAATGTATCAATCCTCCCTATGTATCAAACCTCCCCTACCTCCCCAACTGCGCGAATCGCGTGGAATATAAGATGGCTTGGTGAGTATAACGTCCACAGCTTAAAGCTGTTTTACAGGTTGCTCTTTAGGTGGAGCCAAAACTTGTTTCCATTACAGAACAAATGATAATCATTAGAAGTTGAAAAGCTATGTAAGAAAACTATAGGCTAGATCTAAATTCGTAAAAAACATCGTCGATATACACGGTGTGCACTAGGGTGGGTCGAAAAAACCGAAATTTTTATATTCGAAATGTAATAGCGCGGAAAAGTTGCCTTTTGTAATACAGAATAAATTCCTAAAATATTACATCGATCGGTTAATATCTTTTACCGCCGCAAGGGGGGCAAAGTTTAAAAAAATCGCAAAAAACATGTTTTTTTTTTCATTTTTTTTTTTAATTATCCAAACATACCAATATAATTTCTAACAGAACGCAATAGCTACATGAGGATATGAGAAATGTCCCGGTAAATGTTTATTATGATGAAATCATATCTTTATTTGCCGCAAAAAGTCCACATTTTTTGTAAAAATTTCAAAATTTTCTATTTTTCATTTTTTTTCTAAATATTTATAATTTCTATAATATGTCTATAAATAAATAATTTTACTTTATATCTATTAATATATCATAATGTTTTATAACTATTTGTAATAGACTTGAAAATAAAGTTAATCATTCATTTTTCTTGACGATCGCTTCATCTACTGATGTTTTACTTCATAACAGCCAATTCATGCCACAAAAATTATATAAAATGAACAAAATGTTTTAGTATTGTATTAATTAAAATATAGAGATGTTTAACCGAAAAAGGTTAAATAAACTTAAAATGAAGCCGTATTTAATGTAAATGAATTTTATAATATAAGTTGCTTTCAGATGAAGCCATTATTCCTCGAGCGGCCAAAATTGATCAGATGTGATCCTCCCTCTATTCTAGTAAAAAAAACTTTATCAGCACTTCAATGACTAATTTCGCACATCTTTCTAGTGACTGAGTGGGACAAGGAAAGTTATAATAGCTGGTATCTTTAATCGAACGTTTTAAACTCACCAGCGTTGTTAGTCGATAGAGAAACCATAACAGGTTGTTCCGTTGGTTTTCAGTTTTGCCAGTAGACTAAAGCCATACAATTTTAAGATTCAATGTTGAAGTCTGCTATGATAAAGTGACGGGTGACACTATTCTAGTCCACAGAACTTCGTGCTTTTGCAATTTTCTTCATGGCTGGGGCCTCTTCATATTCTATCATCCCAAAGAGGCTATTTGTATGATTTGCGAAATAGTCATTTCGTGAAAATACAGGAATTATAATCTTTCGTAGATTATCTGTCAAGTAACGTAAGTTACTAACTATAGCGCACAGATTTTAAAAAACATGAGTGATTCATTTTAATTGTGAACCAACTGATGCAGTACACTTTCAGGATGTACTCAAAGAGTATGACAAGTTAAGAAGAGGGTTTCTTTGTTCCAACGTAGAGTCTCAAAATTCGAATAGCAGTAATGATCCACCTTGCGTGAAATATTTGTCCAGGGACTCAGCAAAAAAGGTCAATTGTATACATGCGTGTTGAAAGAGCTTGCAATATTTCAGACATATACTTCTGGTCAGTAGACAAATCATCTTTATCAACAGCTAGGTGATAAGATTAAACTGGCTTAAATTTTGCAATTGGCAATAATTCGCAAATCACAAGAGATCAAAGAGAAAGTTTGAAAAGATGTCTCAGTGGAAGTTCATTGAAGTGAGGTCAAAGAAGCCAATAAAGTGGGTTTTTTAAAAGTTGTTCTCAAGTAATCCTAATATAACACCATCTTTGCATCCTGTTTTGAAGACAGTTCCGTGAAATTCGACTGCAATTATTATTACAGTTTGGATTTCATTTTACTTCAAAAAATCTATAATGTCATTGCATATAGAAGTCGCCTTGCTAGACGATGGGGTCAAATGACGAAAATAATTCAGACCTGGTTCTAGTACAAAGAGATATGTTCCTCATTGACTTCGCAAAGATGGAACTTTGCCACCTCTTTAACCTGGTAGCTATTTCTATCTTTAGAGCCATCAAAGTATAGAGTAAAATGAGTACATTACAAAAAAAAAAAAAAAAACGAACAAAGTGTAAAGTGGCCCTCTAGCAGCGAGAAATTAATTTTACGTGCAGGCAGCTGCAGGTGTTTCTATCATTGAGCAATTTTTTTTAACAGAATTACTCTGATCATGGTTAACAATGTGCATGAAATTAACAACATAAAATGCCTTTCCCAGCCTATAAGAAATGTAAAAAATCGGAAAACATTACAAAAGTTATGAAAATTGAAAAAGATGAAAAACTTTAATTTTTAACATTTTTTAGAAATTTTGGCCCTGTTGCGGCGGTAAAAGCAACGATGTCACAAAAATTAAATGTTAATGTTACATTACTAATACCTTGGCGTGGCTATTACGTTCTATTTGAAATTGAATAGGTATGTTTGAACAATTTTTAAAAAAAAAATTGCAAAAAGTATGATTTTTGCGATTTTTTCGAAATTTGGACCCTTTGCGGCGGTAAAAGATATTAACCAATCGATGTAATATTTTACGTATTTTATTCTTTTTACAAAAGGCAACTTTTCCGCGCTATTACGTTTCGATTATAAATATTTCGGTTTTTTCGACCCACCCTAGTGTGCACATTTAAACAACCCTATTTTAAAGTTGTCTATAGACGAAACTATTGGTCAGAATGTTGTAAACTTTTGTGGAGGACATAATAAAGGTACGGAAATTTGTTTGAACGGAAAAAATATAGTTCAAAATTTTGCCACCAGAGCGCGTTTTTGATCGAATTACACATTTAGCATACATTTACAATAGTTTAAAAGTTTTATTGCATTCAAACATGTTCCACGTGACGGTCATCATTTACAGATACTATCTGGAATCGTAAGATATCATGTTCCACAATCTACCACTGTGTATTCTGGGAAATGCTAAGAACATGTCGTGAAATGCTCTCTTTAAGATCATGTAAAGTTAGCAAATGAAATTTCTAAACTACCGTAAATGTATGCTAAATGGGTTATTCATTAAAAGACGCACTTTGGTGGCAAAAGTTTTAAATATTTTTTTTTTAGCTTAAACAAATTCTCATTCCTTTATTATATCTCTCACAAAATTTCACAACTTTATGATGAATAGTTTTGTCTAAAGACAATTTTAAATTTTGGTCGTTTAATTATGGACACTCAATACATGTTACAGTTAAGGTTTGTTTACCGTCTTCAGACAAGAGGTGCACAAATTTGAACTTCAATTCTTTTCCTCTTAAAAACTGATCGATTTGATTTACTTTTTCAAAAAAAAAAAAAAAAAAAAAAAAACAATGGCAGCACTGATGTTTAGTGATAGATAAAATAAGTGTGATTTTGATCTGAGTTTGCAAAATACCTTTACTGTGTGGCCGACGAAGAAATTTTCATACTTATATAACGTAAACCGTTTACACTAAAAAAAAAATTCAAAGATTTGTAGTTCATTCACTTTTTTAAAGCCCTTCAATTAGGTATTCCGCAGAATTAGATTATTGTTAATTAAATTGATATTTTAAGGCGGTTGGTAATTGTAGATTCATATATGAGGCGTTCAGAATATAATCCGACTAACTCCATTTTAAGTGGCGTTTTTTTAAACAAAGGAGCATTGCAAATTTTCTATATATTTATACAGTGATAAAAAATTACCCGTGATTAAAAGAAAATTAATGAGTTCAATCAAAATATTTAAAAAAATTATGTAGATACAATATTTTTATAGTTATAATAACTTAAGGTGTTTATACTGAACATTTCATTTGATGGAGTTAATCGATTTGTGCCTTGAATGACTCATATGTGAATCTAATCTACCAGTTCCCTAAAGTATAAATTTCAGGAAAAAATGCTTTTTCTGTCAGATATATGGTGTCATCTTTGTTTATGCAGAACAGTGAATGTATATTTTAAGCGTTATTTTAATTTAGTTGTCAAGAGTACAATGTCTGTAAAAATATACCAATAAGTTTGCCAACACGAATTAACGAGCAAGTTTGCTGAAAAGTTTGGAGCTGGTCTCTTATCAGTCTTCTTCCCCGAATACACTAAGAAAATAAATATGGTTCTGGCACGTAGAATCTAAATTGTGGCTCTAGAAAAAATAGTTCCATATCATCCTTATAAATTCTAGTTATCTTTGCTAGAGAGTTAGAGTCTCCTACTAGAATTGAAGAGCGTTTTCTTATATTCTTGTGTGTCAAACTTATTTTAAAATATCTGTAAATAGATGCGAACGCAATAGGTTAGTTTTAGTGATTATAATTCAAGTTTATGAAACTATTCCAGAAATCAAGCGATAATTTCTCGCTACTGAAACGCTACACTATTGTTTCGTCACCTAGAAAACAAGAGATTAGAAATTCTAGATCATTTCGTTTATTCAGATTAGTTGTTTACTCTATTTGCATAGCTCGGAAATCTATATTTTTAGTTAGCAGATTCGGAAAATGACTCCCTATTCATTCTAGGTGAAGTCAGTATATGTTTTGTCGCTCTACTTCATATGGGCACAGTATGATATTTAGTGTTGAATATTTTCACTTATGAGAATATCTCGGGTGAGAATCCATTCAGTATGAGGTACCTGTCTGAAATCATAATGAATGTATACAGGGCGATTGAAAAAAAGTTTACAAAATGGCATGGCAAATCAGGCATACAACAAGAATAAAAAAATCACATGGGAAGTTAGGGTCGCAAACCACTTAATTACTCACAAATACGGGGTGTTTCATCCTAGTTCCGTTTTTGTTGACGGTAATAACTTTCAGAAAACTGAAGTATATTGTAATAAAGCATTTAACCGGCATTCTCACCCTTATTGTAAATGTGATAACACTAAACGAAAGTTGTAGAAGTTTGCATTATATGCACCAGCAGTGTGCACTTGACGCCCCACATTTTGAGCTGTGATTATCATTTCATAGAGCCTCATCGATTGCTTGAGCTACATCTTTTTCCAGATATTTTCGAGATGTTATCACATTTTACATAAAACAAGGTACATAGGTATTTTAATAACAAGGTTCTTATTTTTCTCGGAATTATTACCGTCAATCCGTGTTCAGATAGGATGAAACATCCGGATTTGTGACTAAATAAGTGGTTTGCGTCCCTATGCCCCTATGTGATCTCTTATCCTTGTTGAATGCCTGATTTGCCATGTCATTTTGTAAGCGAGTTTTTACTCACCCTGTATAGTGAAGTTGGGAACAAACATTTTTTGTGAGAATTATATGAAACAAGAATTTTTCAAGAAAATTATTTGAAGAAAAACTCCTCATGGTTACGCAGCGTGATTTTAAACAAACGGAGGTTAATCTCATATTCTCTCCATCTCTCCAAACACTTGTTAAAATTGTTGAATAAATAAAACAGCATTCATTAAACTAACTTTTGTTAAATGACTATTTATGATATAACAAAAAATGTATATTTAACACTAGAAAATCTATATATTTTATGTTGTTCAGTAGCGTTTAGTGAAAGAAATATACTTCAAAGAATTTAGTTTGAAATAGGAATAATTTTTCTAACACTATAAAGCAAACATTCCTCCTTGAAATATAGAACTATACGTAATAGTAATATGGCTCATAGTGATACAATTTATGGGCACCATTAAGGGGGTCTCAGGACTCTTAAAATTTGAAAAAATGATAAAAAGCAGTCCATTTTTAACATTTAATATAGCAAAATGTATATGATTTTAAAACACAATTTTTAGAAAAATGAAAGATATATGTTCTTTCCTTTAATATATGTAAAAAATTACAATATGCAGAATTAATATTTAAAGGGGGCTTCAAACTGTCAGATATTTGTAAAGCAGAAAATTGGTTTGACAGCTTAAGCACACGATTACGAAATAAATTTTGCAAGTAGAATGAAAATTTTGGTGCATAATTATACTTTAGATTCTAATAACTAACCTGAACCTAAATAAAGTTGCATTTAAAGCATTTTTATAAATTAAATACAAAGTTGTATTTAGCTAATACAAAATTTTGCAATTTTACAGAGTATTATCAAATAAAAAATATTTGTTTCAACAATAAAATGGAAATTTTAGGTTCTGTTTACTCAGACTTACATAAAACACCTATTTCGAAAATTTCATGAAAAAATATTTTGAAATTTTTGAGATATCCTGCGCGTTATGCCCAAAAATATCCTTTTCAGTAAAAGGACTATTTTCAGAAATTCCGCTTCAGCTATTGAGTGGGTATAAGAGTAATAACCTTGACTTCTGTTCTAATGGGAATTTCAAGAAACAATCATATCAAAATATTAAGAAAAAAATAAAAGTTTAACACAAAAAAAAAATGAAAATTTCGAAAATTTTGAAGCTTTAAGAGTCCTGAGACCCCTTAAGACTCAAAGAAAGTTATCAAAAAATACTCACTATCAAAATATAATTCTTAAAAACCTTTAGAATATATCAGGAAAAAATACATTTAATGTCTGATATTTTTTCATTCCCCCTTTTTCAAAGAAAGAAACTCTTTTTTTTTTGCTGCATCATCATTTTTTTCCAAGGTCCCGGAAAAGCTAACACTGTTACTTCCAGATATTCTTTATATAGCTTTCTGGAATCAAAGAAATAAATAAGTGGAAAAAGATGATATTTTTGATGTTGCAGTGTCATCAATTTCTGTCGGTCTAGCACTTAAGTTCATATATGTGAAATCTCAGACGATATTTTGCACTTTGAAGCAGATCGAAAAGAAAGAAAATCTTCTGAAGTCATTCATTCGAAAATTTCGAGTTATTTTATACTTTTCGAGATTTGCCATTTTTAAAATTTTTGCTTCATGAAAAGATTTTGCTTACAAATATTATTATACTTATTTTTATCTTCAAAGTATTAAGAACGCTTATATATATATTTTGCAGAGAATCCTATCAATTCGGTGTTTATTTGAATATAAATTCTGTATTTACAATTCAACAAAAATGTTGCAAGTTTGATATTTCAGCTTATAGCTGCACTTCTAGTTCAAATTTTTATACATTCTCTTTCGTTGCCTTTTGTTCTGTAATCTTATACATTTAATGTTATTTTTATTTTTATTTTCATTTTGCTTTATATTTCCGAACTTAGGACAGTAAAAAATAAAAAGAGAAAAAGCGTAAAGCGTAAAGCGTTAAAAAAATAATGTATACCATATAAATCATAAGAATGTAAATAGTATAACATTTTTTAATCAGAAACAGGAGTAATATAATATCAATTCAAAAAACCCTTAACCGGTTAAAAGTTTGTGACGCAGCATTTTATCTTATTCTATAAGAATTTTAAATATGAAACTTAAAAATAATGATATCAAATTTTAAGTGACGATATTTCATCTTTTTATTTTTGTCTTATTTATAATTTTATGTGTAAGAATTATGTTAAATTTAAAAGGATGTATAAAAATTTATTCCTTGGTGCTATAATTCACATCTTTCATAAATTCAAAATATGATTTTTAAAAGATATGATATCAAAATTTAAGTGACGCCTTGATGCAGCTTTAAGCAATTTGTTTTAAAATTCAATTTTAATTGTTTTCGGTTTGACTAAATATATTTACACATCTAACCAAAACTTTTAATTTTCCAACACACTGTAAAAAATATCACTCTCACTGAACCTATGCAATGCACTGTAATGTATTTATATGAATAAATTGATTTATCTTTTCTGCCACACTATCCAAAATCAAAAGTAAAATTTATGTAAATGATTTCTTTGCGTCATAATATCCATTTCCATACATTTCGCTTAGTTTGGCGTCACTAGAATACTATCGTCTTCCATGATTTAAATAAGAAAGAAAAAAACATGCGTTAAGCATAGATTATGAAACACTTTCCAACCCTCGCTGTTCATTTCTAAAAACTTCGTTATTTAGGGGAATAAGGTAAAAAAAAAATAACTAAGTAAGCAATTGTTCTTTGATTTCTTTTGGGTGGCCTTGTAAATAAATAGTAATTATTCTTTACACTTCATATTATATAAATTGAATATTTTAGTGCACTTCGTAAATGCGTATCAATTTCATTATGTTTGAAAAGGTGTAAAATCATTAAATTTCATTTGAAACGATTTTTTTCCCATTGGTCGTAATGTAACGGAATACCTTGACTGTCCCTGTAAATAAACTAAATATGCTAGAAACTTCATTTGAAATAGGGTTCGTGCTAGGGAAAATGTCAATAACATCCAACAATTTCAGGGCAACCCGAGTATATTTACAAGAGTCAGAGAGCGGCCAGACGGCCATACAAACCGAAGTCATAAACACTTTTCAACTTTGTCAGGCATGAAAAACACTTTATTTCAATGCTTAAATATTATATTTGTTAGAAACTAAACAAGACAGATATATTTCAATTAAAAAGACTGAGTTGGAATGATTTTGAAAGTTGTAAAAACTAACTGTTATTTTGATGTTTTAAGTGCATTTAGTGGTAGCGGAACCGTTAATTTGGAAAACTCTTACTTTAAATGTAGGATGTATTCTGATTGTTAAAGCTTTTTCAACATAAGAGTATATTTATATGGTTTTACTTGAATCAGTATCGTATTAATACAGTAATAAAATAAAATTATTATATATACTATGTATGAATTATTTTTCATTTAAAATGTATCAGAGTTTTATTCTAATCATGTCGTAATGCTTTTTAAATAGACTATTTTACATCTCAGTTAATTTGATAAAAATAGATACAATATTGTGAACATTTCATTTAAAGAAGATACAACAACTTTATTACTTACCATTTCTAAAACAATCTAGAAAAAACATTTAGTTTTTGTAATGCATTTTCTAAATTAAAGAATATCTTTACTTATAGGGTTTATTCATCATATTTCTCGTACGTCAGGAAAAACTAAAATTGGTAGCGTCAGATTATGCTTATGTAGCTTACTGAAATCAAAGAAATAAATAAATGAAAAAACATGATATTTTGAATGTTACCTTGTCATCATTTTTTTCTGTCTTTCACTTATGTTCATGCATGTACAATATTAGAAGTTATTATTCACTTTGAAGTAGATTCAAATGACATAATAATCAGATCTTGTTAATTCGTACAGTTGAAAATTTTCAGTTACTTTTTATTTATGATATATGAGGTTTTTAGATTTCGCTATTTGAAAATCTTGATCCCTTACTTACAGGTACTATTAAACATAATTTTATCTTCAAAATTTTAATGAACACGTATATATACTTTTAAAGAAAATAATATCACTTTTGTGCCAATTTTAAGGTAGATTACGTATATTCAATTCAAAACAAAAATATCGATATTTCTTCGATATATGGAAATAAAATATTTTCATCAGAAAAACACAAACTATAGCTTTTATTCGCTATATAAAATAATTAATTTTACTTTTTATTTCGAAATTTTATTTTATTTTTAAGAAGTTAGTTAAGTATTTTGAATTACATAAGGATATGTAAATATAACACAAATGTACTCAATAAATACATATTAATTATTCTACTCATAAAACAAAATCATCCAAAAAATCAGTTATCTTATATTTTTAACGTTCGAATGCTTTAAGAAAAATGCCTGTATTATACTTTAACAATATTCCGTCACTTTTACAATCTTCACTTAGACATTATTATATGCATATTTATAACTATGGGTAAAACAATGACGTACAATGCTTATCTATGTGACTAAATGATTTCTTTTTGTATTTTGTCAAAGTACTGTTTGTGGTCTTCGTATTTATGTAAGTTCATAAAGTTGTGAAATTTTGTCAAAGATATATAAAAGGGATGGGAATATGTTTCAGCAAAAAAAAGTTCAAAATGTTGATACCAAAGGGCGATTTATAATAACTTATACATTTAGTATTACGATAATTTAGAAATTTTATTTGTTAACTTAACCTGATTCTAAAGACAGAATTTCATGACACGGCGGTCAACTATCGAGCATGCTTTCTTGCGATTCCAGATGGTATCTGAAAATGATGACCGTTATGCGAAACGTGTTTGGTTATAACAAAATTTGTTAAACTATCGCAAATGTACGCTAAATGTGCAATTCGTTAAAAACCTCCTCCTTTTATTATTATTATTGTTATTATTATTTTTTTTTTTTAACCATTTGGAAAAATTGTTATTGTCCTCGTCAGGGTAGGAAACCAAAAGCATATCTGAAGCTTTTCATTTTTTTAATCCGCATTTTATTCGTCTTCTCATTGGTCTATATAGTAATCTGTATATCCCTTTACTTTCAACAGAGATGGATACTTGCGTTGCCATTATAACAGAAAAGTAATAAAAACTACAAAAAAAATGAATAACTTAGAAACAAATTCAGATACAGCTTCCAAACAAATTGCATTTAAAAGTACAATTTTTTTTCTACACGACGGTGTAAAAAGTAATATTGTGGGATGTTTAGAAGTTTATGAATGAAATTTCATTTAAAATGGGTCGTCAGATTTCTTGGAAATCTCACGATGGAAGAGCCTTTTCCCGTACAGCCAATGAAATGCTTGGATAATATGTAAGTTTCAGGTGGATAATACGTAAGTTTCAGGAAATCTTGCAATTTTTACGTGTAAAAACACTATTAATGTATAATTCATGGCGTACGTAATGTATGATCAACTCCGTGCTATTTTGTATGTCTTAAATTTTAGTCTTTGAAAAAATCATTTTCCAAATAGTGGTTGTAATTTGTTAAATTGCCTCTTTTTTTTTTTTTTTTTTTTTTTCTCAAGCAAATTTCCATACCTTTATTATGTCCTCCACAAAAATTTGACAACATTCCTTTCCTCATTATATCTTTCACAAAATTTCACAACTTTATGAACAATAGTTTTGGCAATAGACAACTTTAAAGTACACTGTTAAAAATTTGCAGCATTCTGGCCGGTCATTTGACCGTTTTTTTTCGAAAACGGTCACACAGCCGTAATTTTAACACTATTCTGAGCATATTATTGGCCATTGTATGGTCAGAATATAGTTAAATTATGGTTATGAAACCGTTTTTTCAAAAAAAACGGTCGAATGACCTGCCAGAATGCCGCAAAATTTGTAACAGTGTAGGGTCGTTTAATTATGGTCACCCTGTAGTTATATTTATGCAAAAATTTATATTTACGTAAGAGTGTATATTTTTTATAATATTTCTGTTGTTATTAATCCTTCACAGTTGCTAATCTTTTAACATGAGTGAAAGTATATAGATGTAGGAATACACGCGTATTTCGATGATTAACAACTTTCAATTGACCATTTTTACGTAAAGTTTAAAAAATGCATTTTATTTATTTACTAGCAGGCTATGCCCGCTGCGCTGGTCAATATTTCCAAATGAACCTTGGATTAAACTAAATGGTGAATTTGAACTTGTATTTTAAACAATATGGATCTTCAGCTTGACCTTGCACATTACTGAAAACGATGCGAACGCCATTGCGATATAATGTTATCTTAAGCGTTGGACAAAATTTAGCAATTAAGAAGTAATTGTTTTAGTTGATTATAAACAGCGCACTTATGGTCGGGTAATGAGACCGTTATGACAACAGGAATTAATACCTCTGTAACTAATCAACATATAATGAAATCGTATATACTAACACCATTCCTAAAAGTCATGCAACAGGGCCACTTGTAACAAAATATGTTCTGTAGATTTTTTTAAAAAGGCTAAACTTTCATAATCAGGTTCACTTAATTTTTCAACTTTTACTGTTGCTCTATAACTAAGTACCCTTGAACAATATGTATACACAAAAACCTTTCCAAAATTATTACCTAACTAATTGTGGTATATCCTACGAAAGTATTATAAACAATCGTAATGAAATACAAATTTCCGTTGTAAATATATAGTAGATGATGATGATGCGATTTTGTGTAATAGAATTCATAGTAAAGTTTTCGCTTCAAACAAAAACGATGCTTTCAACATTAAAGCTAATAGACCAATATGTGAAGTATCCGATTACGGAAGGTTAACTTGAATTCTCATGAGCAACTACTCAAAGAAAAGTGAATATGTGGCTTTTGCGATACTTTTATGTCAGCCGGGCGCAGGTAATAAATCAATAAAGATTGTTTTCATAGCATATTCTTATTTTATTATTTTCATTTAAAACACAAACCTTTCACTCATTTAATTTAAAATGCATGCCTTATACTAATTTCATTTAAAAAACTGAAAAGATAAACAATAACAGGAAATAATGCCATAATTAAAAGCAAAAAAATATTTTTAATTTACATACGCAAAATGTAACTACTGCTACTGGGAATTTTAAAAATGCTATCAGCGAGATGTGCGCACGGTTGTTATAAATGTACCCATTTTTCTTCTTATCGAGGAGCAATTTATAAATCGCACAATATTATTCCAATTCCAATTTCTTTCATTGAGGAACCTATGACCGGAAAAAATGGAAAAAGACTCTTGTAGATTCTTCGGATGACGGCATCTGATGCCATAAACCGAGTTTATATATATGAAAATAATTTTTAAGTCGTTACAAACATTGCTTTCATACTTAAATATTTTCATTGGTACTACTTGTTATCCCGTCGACCAATTTCGCCAAATTATATAAATCGCCAAACCATTCGCCAAATTATATAAATTGACATAATCTTTATTTTAAATAACGAAATAACAAATAAATTAGTATAACATTAATAAAAATACAAATAAAACGTCGAAATTAAAATCACTTGATGACGTAAACACGTGTAGTTTGTTTAAATTCAAGTGAATTTGATATTTACGATCAACCATTATTGGCATTTAATCTTATAGTTTGACGATAGATTTTTGGTCGACGGAATATCTAAGTAGTACCTTTTCCATTTTTGTTTTATAACGCTAAATTCTCAGTAATTTTTTCCCTTTTATTTTACATAAAATCACTATTTTTTTAAAAAAAAATTAAGATGCTTGCATTTTTATTTCAAACTCATAGAGCCGTTTTTATTTTTTAGCCAAAAGGGTTGATTTGAATTTTTTCCGTTGCTAGAGTAACGGATGTAATGATAGATATTTTGAGGTTTAGATGCCAAAGACACCGCCAAATTAGAAAAATATGAAATGTGTCATGAACTGTTGGACTTATAAAAATTTATTTGGTAGCATTCGATTCAGCATACAAAACTGCATTAAAATATGCTATCATTTGACGCATAATTTTGATATTCGATTTTTCCCCCCTCCCCGTGCAAAAACCATTAGGGGTGACACTTTAGAAAATCCTTTCTTAGCAGAAGTTTATGTCATAAGAAGTATTTTTACCACGATTTTCAAGATTTTAGGTTCAGTAGTTTGCGCTGTGCGTTAATTAGTCCCCTAATCCAGACTTTATTTTATATACTATATTAGATATGCGATTTTGCGGTGAATCGATGATCGAAAATTAGTCCAATATCATTTGAAATATTGCATAACAGAGGAGAAATTACGAAGAAAGACGAAGAAGAAATGACGAATTACAAAAGACTTGCAATTTTTTTTTTTCAAAATGTTGAATTTTTCCATAGTAATAACGTTTTAAAACATAAATTTCCTTAAAAATTATCTTTATTTCCTAGATTTCGAATCTGTGAATTTTCCTATAAATGAAATTGGCGATATGACTTGAGAAAATAGATAATATTTGTTTAAATAAAATGGGTAATATTCGTTGATCTGAGTTCGAGTTTATAAATATCACATGCTTTCGGAATTACGGAGAAAAACATTTTTAAAAGTATGAAATTATTTTACAATATGTATGTGTGGCAGAAATTCACACTGAAATTTAAGTATTCGATTCCATTTTTAAAATATTAACTGATATCTATATAAGTTACAATTGAATATGAAAATGTACTCAAAAAATGATCTCTTTCACCTAAAAAAACACCATTTGTGAGAACATCCTCAAGCTAATATCACGCTTATGCATTTTTGGCTTAAAATCACATTGTTTGGCGACAAAAGAAAAATAAAAAATTGTAAAGAAACAAATAGTAATTACACATGTGACTCACAATTACATCTGCTTGTTTCTTCTATAAGTCACGTGATGAGACAATTAGATATAAAAAAAAGAAAAGAACAGAACAGAAAGAAAATGTCGTTAAAATTTCATCTAATCAAATTTTCAGATTCGTTTCCATATCTAACGCAAGCGATAAAGAGCCAAATATTGCGTATCAAGTGTAATATTTCTCATTAAAATAATTTTTATGCATTATAAATATTTCTTTCAGGTTTTGATTAAATATATTCGTTTTTTAATATTATCACTCATTAAAACGGATTTTCTTCTTCTTTTTTTCTTTTTTTTTCATTTAAATAAAATTAGTAACAGTTTTTCTTTTATTTTTCGAGGTTTAATAGCCGTTTCAATTTTTTTTATCAACGATGAATTTCGCCAAGAAATAAAATGGTAACCTTATCGCCCAAAATAACAGAATTTTCCATCATAATTCTAAAACTAATATAGGTAGAATAATGAGTTATAGATTAAAACCTTCCCTGAAACAATACCTATCTAACGGTATAGGTTCCGTAAAAATCCATGCAGTAGAACTCGAAATCTAGGCGTTCGGAACGAAATTTCCGTTTGGATTTTAAATATATTTTACATATATATAATAGAATAGATAATAGATTATGTGTTATGAACTATCTCAAAGTTTAAAACAGATCGCATTGTTAGATTTCCTAATTTTAACAATATCGCGTTATGTTAGTTCCACATTCCACCACCAGGGAGCGCACTCTATTCTTAACGAAAGCGTATCTGAACGAAACTCCTTCATGCAACCTTTCCGTAGATACATGAATCGGGAGGGTGGCGGTCTTAACCAATAATTTAAGATAATTGCTGAAATTACTACGAAAAATATTTTAAAGGGGCTCTACGCGGGCCCCTAATAGAGTTAGAGGAAATCGGAAGACGGCAAAATAATCGCGGGGAAAAGTTTGCTTGGGTGCTTCGGAGCTACTTTTGGCGCGAGATCTAAGCTCTACGACCAATAGGAGCCCAGATATTTAAGGAAATATGAAGTAACAAAGTCCAAAATAATAGAATTTTCCGTAATAATTCTATAACTAATCTAGGTAGAATGATGTGTTATAGCTTAAAACCTTCCCTGGAACGATACCTATCTAACGGTTTAAGTTCCGTAAAAATCCATGCGGTAGAACTCGAAATCTCGGCGTTCGGAACGGAATTTCCGTTTGGATTTTATATATATAATAGATAGATTTTATTGAGCTGAAATTAGTGATTTAAAAAAACTTTTACTTTTATTATTACGTATATGAGTTACGAAGTTAAAGCTTAATTAATTTGTCGAAAATTTACCCTTCATAACCGGAAGTTTTAAATATTGAGAGAATTAAAAATTTGCATAATATGTGGTTTTCAGATTTTTATTTGTATCTAATATTAATTAGTATAAATTAAAATTAATTACAGTATATTTTGTATTTAAAAAAAACGAAAATGGCAATTTTTCTGGAAATAAATGAACTTATTTCTGTCAGTTTTCTTAAATATTTCAATTATTTTAGTGCATTTCTCAGATGAATGACTTAGTGCCCTTATGTTACATGGAAATTAAAATATACAAATATAATGTACAAAACGTAAATGCAAGGCAATTTTACAATATATAGCATTTTCAAAAAATAAAATAAAATAAAATAAAATAAATATATAAATAAAACATGCGACGAACATAGGCTTTCCCGTTAATGAATATTCGTTACCTTTATTTGGTCGTACTTTGTTGGTTGAATAGGAGCACTATATATATTTTTTACATATAATTTATAGGTCATGATTTTTCTCATAAGTGCTCTTTTTTATATATCTGTAGAAGAAGGTAAGACAACAACAACAACAAAAAATAGGTAGGATTACTTTATTAAAAATATTTAGTACTCTTATTCAATTATTTTTACTCTCCCTAACTGACTGATAAAGAAATCGCACGTTGACTTGTTTTCTAAACTAAGTATAACTGAGTCCACTTGAAAACAGAAGCTTGTACGTAGCTTTGAACAAAAGAAAATGAAAGAAGCAGACTTTCCGTTATATCCATACTGACATTTCTGCATTTTGTGTATTCGAATGTTTACTCAGGGTAAAATCAGAAATTCTACAATGGATAATAAAAACGATATTGAAAAACTGTAATTGAAGAGCTCGTGAGCACCATATGAAGAAAAGGTAATCAAAACTAAATAAACAAGAGTGATTAAGATTTTTATAAAACTTATAAAGTTCAAAGGTCAAATGTAGTTGCTTCTTCAGTACCTATGGGTTGCGTATTGACCCCGTTTTCCTGGAGCCTATGTAAGAACTATCTAAATGGATTTCACCAGATAGTGGGTGAACATATACAGTTCTCTCCTAGCAGGCTGCGGTGGTAGATGAGCTCAATTGACTTGAACTTCCTGAAGATCTTTGACGTTTGATAGAGTAGCATTTAGGAAAGGCGGGGGGAGAGGTCATAACAGTGTCACAATTTTTTTCTTTTTTTTCCTATTTTTCTAATATAGAATGTAAACAATTAATGTGTCCGGGACACTCCATGTCAAATAGAACGTGTTTGCTATTCCATGCGGTGCAGACCTGAAGCATGCATCACGGCTAATGGGACACATTTTGAGCATTTGTTATGAGTTGTAAAACTTTTATTTTGTATTTTGTACTTCGATTAAGTTTTATGTAAAATAAAGATTTTTTTACACCGTTTGTATATTTTCTTGCACTGTCACGATGCAATTGCACCGTCAAGATCACGTTTCGGGCCTCAAGTTCCTATGTAATTCTTGCTCCTCATGAACTGAAACACCCACACATGCGACTTGGACATGCCCATTTGAACCACCTGTATTTCAAAATGATTACTATTTTTCAATTATTGTATGATAATTTTAACCATTTTTTTCCGAATCCTTTTACATAACGCTGTAAAATAATTCTTAGTATTAAATAGGCTAATTCAATACAGATTTCACTGTTAAAATTTCCAGTAATATATGTTATTTTTTCTTGATTTTTGAGCTTCTCATGCGTTAGTGAAAACGTGAAAAGTCTATCAGATACAGAAACTGAAGTAAAAAATGTTTTTGGATTGTATTATAAAGACAGATTACATATAATGTCATTTCATTAAAATGTTATGTTAAAAATATTGCTTTTATGGAAATACAACGGAGATAGAAACAGTAATAAGAAGAAATATTTTCGATAGATCCCCAATTTATTCAAATTTATTATAAAAAATGACATATTTTAAGCAAAAACTTTTTTTAAATACCAAAAAGAAAAAGAAATGAAAAAACATGACAACAGCAGACGGTGTTAAAAATAATTCAGAACATCGAAGCAAAAGATGAATGAAAACATCGAAAAGTGACATATTTTGAAATGTATTTCGGATGTTTTGCTATATTTTCTATGAAAAATGCATCAAGTACAATATGAAAAGACGAACTTTACATTTTTACAAGCCTCTTACAATCGAATATCATGGGATTTTGATACTTTATTGCTGCCTTTGAAGTATTACATTTATGCGCTTCAACTTATTTTCTAGAACAATGTTCAAAATTTTCGAAATAAAAATACATCTGCTCACAATACTGAAACATAAATAAATTTTGAGGACTAAAATTTAAAGCCAGTTTTAGCTTTTAAGTCAGCACCAGAGTGTTTTATTTCGATATAAAGTTTTCAATTATTTTTATAGTTATTATGATTAGTAATAATTATTTCTGTGCACACTGAAAATTTTTGGACGATAATGTTAAAGAAATTTTGAAAAATTAACATCGTGAGATCGTAGTATAGAACTTTTATATTATAACTGATTTAATTTTAATTATTTTTGGTACTGGTGAATATAATTTTGATTATATGGTTTAATTAATATGCGATAATGAATATAAAATTTAGGAAAAGAAATCACCTCCTTTAATTCCGATCTCAACTAGGTGTAATCTAATATTTTCTCTTTGATTAGTACATATCCGCTTATTTCCGTTGTTAATGAAAACAACTTTAATTTCATATTAGCAATTAATCTTAGCCAATTAATATCTTAAAGCGTTATACTTCATCAGATAATTTATACAAAATTTTGGGAAGATGATTAGGCAAAACTGTCAGACAACGGTTTTCTATACATATTGTTTTGAAATAGAACTTTGGTGACACATATTTCATTCAGAGATCAATAAATTGTCAGTGACAATGATGAAGAGAAAGAAAAGATTCCAGTGGCAAAAACGTGAAAAATTCAAAAAATGTGGTCTCATGTTCGCGGGCACTACTAATAATAGTCTGACGCAACAGACAATATTCCCGCATGTGTCAAGCGACAAATAATATGATTAATTATTTGTTGAACTTATGCAAATAAAAGTGATAAATTATTTTAAATAAATTATGTAACTCTAGCAATTTTTGAATATGTTGTTTGTTTTGATTGAAAAAATGTTATTTTTCTAATATCAAAATTATAATTAATTAGGAATTTTCAAAAATACTTTGATTAAAGGAAGTTTTGTTTTTTCTAGGATAACATTGTGACGTAATTTATTTATATATATATACGAGTCTAATGCATTTACATTCTTGAAATCAGAACCATTTCGCTGGTATGTATGGCATAGTGAAAACGAAAATTGGATTATATATTTTATAAAAAGTGTTTTTTAAATATTTATATTTAAAAAGAGAACTTAACTTTTTCATTAACATATATACTTATAAAAACTTTGTTGTAGTTAAGTAAGGTGTTACACAAAACACATATCCAAACAAATAAACAACTTTACATATTTCGGTTTCATCAGAGATAAAACAATCATCATAAAAATCCGTCATTGATCAAGACGAATGACACCGGAAAATGAAATCTGTACAATACCATACTTGCCAACTTTCAACTAAACTTGCAAGTAATAAAAGTAAAACTTGTAAAATGCAAGTAAATGCAAGTAAACTTGTAAAATGCAAGTTAAATTGACCCAGGTTAAACACGTTTTTAACCGGAAAATTTATTTGATGTATTATTATACATTTAACATAATGTTTCTCTATGAAAACTATTTGAAATTATTTCTTAAAAAAATTTCTGATTCCAAACGTGTTTAATCTGGATCAATCTAACTCACATTTTACGGACGTTTAAGGGAAAGTTGGCAAGCATGCAATACACAAAACATATATCCGTCTCTTCATTGTCAATCATGGAAATAAATGAAGATACTGATTTAAAATTGTTTACTTACGTGTTTCCCCCAATACAAGTTTTCTTTCAATTATTTATTTATTTATTTTAACCATCAATTTGGAATAACAAATCAAAAGGTATTGTTGGAGACTAAATCTCTACATTTATAGATTTCTATGGATTCTCTAATACACTGTTAAAACACTATTCTTAAAAATAAGTAAATTGTACTAATTATTGAGCACTTCCCGATCTTAAAATAGCTCCGAGTACTTAACTCTTAAATTTGAAAAACGCATGTACTCATTTTTTGAGTACATACAGGGACTCGAAAATAAGTATGTATAGAAACACACATGCACTATAAGAAAAAAAAAGGGAAATTACAGAGAACCGCCAAATCACCATTTTTAATTACGGTAATTTTGAATTGCGAAGAACTACAATTTTTGGAGTAAAGAACAGCGAAATTACTATTTTAATTCTTAAAATTTTGTGTATGTGCCACCCCGTGATTTGAACCCGAATCCTCTAGGTGGGTAATCAGTATTGTACTGACCGTGCTACAAAAGCAGTTATCAGCCGCTTCCAAATGACACCTTTTATGAATCAGCGACAGAAGATCGCTAGTAGCAGAGATGAATTTTCCCTTTCTTAAATATTCCAATTTCTAATAAAACAATTTTTAAACAAAATTTTCTTCTTTAACATTTCTAATGAAATTGTAAATAAATCTGAAAAGTGTGTATTGCAAATTAAAAATTATAACATAAATAGACATGTCTTTAAATAAATGCTTGGAAATATCCCTACTGTCAATTCGAAACGGGTTTATCAGAAAAATCATATTTTTGAGCACATGGGATTTAAACATGAATATTAAAACTTTAAAATACAAAATATATGTATTCATTTCTGCATACATTTATAAATCAGGTATAAGTATACACAACTTCAAAATATCATGTACTCGTTTCTGAATTAATTGTATTTAAAAAAATCGAGTACAAAGAAATTTTCATTTTTAAGTAGATTAAAGTTCCCTTTTGAAGCAATTGTACTTAAAAAATATGAGTACATAGCAATGCTCATTTTTAAGTAGATTATTTTTAACAATATACTTATTTTTGAAACAAATGTACTTAAAAAAATACGAGTAAGTGGAAGTTCTCATTTTTAAGTAAATTATTTTTGAGAGTGTAATATACTTTTGATAATAATTTGAAAAACTTGTATAAGAAAATTCATAGAAATCCATACACGTACAGAGTTAGATTAAAAAAATAATAATACTAAATTACAATTTACTGAATCTTTCTTACAGTGCACAGTTTGTTATGAAGAAAGTAAATGAAGTGAATTCTTCGCATTTTAATATGCTCTTTGAAAAAAATTAAGTAATAAGGTGACCGAGACAGTAGTTGATCACATAAGGTCGGTGTTACGGGGTTTTTATTATTTTTGCGTTAATTTATATGGCTAATTATACAAATAATTTTACGATTTCAAAAAAAGCGGTGCCAATCAAGAAATCTGAATTAAAAAAAGGTAACCCACTTGACACCACTGCATAGTATAGTTACAACGAAGTACGACATATGTAGTATTTAAAACAATTTATGGGAAAAACCGATACTTATTTAAACATTGTAAGTTTATAAAGGACACTATTTTATGGTGATCGAGTCAGTAGTTGATGAAATAAGGTCGGTGTTACGGAGTTTTTATTATATTTCCTTCCTTTTAAATTTTAAGGTGCGTTTTCACTGGTCTTCCTAACGACCTAAAAAACCCTAGAGATCCAAAACCTAAGAGCGTTTTCACTGGTTACAGCTAAACCCTTACGCCAACCAATCAAAGGCAAGTTTTTACTGCGCAAGCGTCTACTTTACGGCTTCTATATCGAGCCTAAGCTCCGTTAATCAATCAATCGATCAGCTGTCAATTATAAACAAATAATTGTTGGCTGCGCTTGTGTCATGTTTAATAGTAAATATTTTGTATAAAAAATAATCGAAAGTTTTGATTGTTTTTCCCCACTAAAGGTTTATCACCTGTGGCTAAAAAAATGCCTTAAAATTCGTTTATTACTTTATAATTAAATTCCTAAAAATGTTAATATTTGTTGTCAACAGAAGCACACAAGTGTACATCACTTTTGAAAAAAAAAACAATTATAAAATCCCATCTTGACTTACTTAAAGCAAATTCAATAAAAGAGAGTAAAAAAAAAAAAAAAAACAGATTCATAGGTTTAATGAAAATGCAGCCTAAACTTATTTTGGTACTTCTCGGTTAGCTGGGCGCCAGTGTTATATATACATATAAATATACATACATACGTAATTTACTGCCTCATATATGTATGTATACACAACTATATATCTTCTATTTATATAAAATCCAAGTCTCTGTGTGTCCCTCACTATTCCGGTAGGACCGCCTCATTGAAATGAGTAATTGTTGAAAAATATTAATGCAGGGTTACCACGGTACGCCAAATGTTAGCCAACTTGGCGATAGCTCGCTAATTTGGCAAAATTCCCATTTAAAACCATTAATCTTTCATAATGGAGGTCACCGAAATTTAATTTAAACTCCACTCTTTTAAGATATTTTTTCGAAATCTATGGGTGAGAATTTAAAGTACATCTTTACATCTTCCTCCCGATGCTACTAATAAAATAACCGCCAATAGACAACGGTGTACTGTGTGAGCTCCTAACTGCGCGATTTTAATGTGCTTTAGGTACTTTTCCAGTATAGGTGCCTTGGCGAAAAAGGAAATTTGCTAACACATTTTCCGGGAACCTATTCACTGTTTCATTTTATATACAGACGCATTTTTTTCGATATTTATACGATTTATTTAACATAAAAAAGCCGTTTCTCTAATTTAATACAGAAACAGATGTAATTTGTACATAAAAACATCAATAATATACATATAAAACAAACAAAAACGCTCATCGAATTTGTTTTCATAGCTGTTTATATGGTTTGACAACAAATCTCGATATTTTTCCGTTATACGGACACCATGACAAAATGTATGCTAATGCGCCAATTATTTCAAAATGCTAAAAGATATTTGTAATTTATGCCAGCAGTTTAATATGAGTTTTATTTTATTGCTTTATTTTATAGCAGTTATTTGTTCACTTATTTTAAGTATATATTTGTGATTTGATGAAATAGTTCGTAAAAGTCTGGAATTTTCAAATGTTATATTTTTTAAATGCTCACTTTAGTATCGACAATGTTTTTTCTTTTCTTTTTCAAATGCTTCAATTCACGTGATTTTCATTTTGCACCATCTATTACGCTTGGCGACAATGGTGTCCGCATAACGGAAAAGTACCCAAATCTTACTTTCTGATGCCCAAATTACACCAAGCTTTTTTAAAAAAATGCCAAAGCCTCTAAAGTGGAAAAGTACCAAACTGTCTATTATTTTGCGCTATCCGTGTTATAGTTTGTACTATATGCAAGGGGAGTGGAGCGAAGAGTTTAAACATTAAATATTAAAGTTTCGGCACAGATGTCATATACGTCCCATATTGGCGCGATTTTTTTTCTGACGCCAATGTCATATACACAACGGGTACTTAACTGGCACCAAAGTGTCGTAATTTTGCTTGATATGGTAATCCGGATGTTGTTGTTTATGCTGTTGATGTTTTCGCCAAATTGGCGTCGGAAAAAAATCGCGCCAATATATGATAACGTATATGACAACTGTGCCAAAGTTTCTATAAAGCAGTATAAGACTACAAAATTAAGAATAAAATAAATGCAAAATAAGACTAAAGAAGAAAAAAAAATCATGCGTTAAGCATAGAATATGAAACACTTTCCAACGCATCCTGAATGCTTTAACAAAACTTCGTTATTTAGGGAAATAAGGTAAATAAGATAACGTTACTTCTTAGATATCCCGTCGACCAATTTCGCCAAATTATATAAATCGCCAAATCAATAGTATGCAAATAAATGCAAAATAAAACTAAAGAAGAAAGAAAAATCACGCGTTAAGCATAGAATATGAAACACTTTCCAACGCATCCTGAATGCTTTACCAAAACTTCGTTATTTAGGGAAATAAGGTAAATAAGATAACGTTACTTCTTAGATATCACGTCGACTAATTTCGCCAAATTATATAAATAGCCAAATCAATAGTAAAACATTAACAAAAATACAAATAAAACGTCGAATTAATGGTTTTATTGGCCATTATTGGCATTTAATCTTACAATTAATTAATTAATGCAACCATTATTGGCAATTAATCTTACAATTTGGCGACAGTAATTTGGTCGACGGGATAACTAAGAAGTACCAAGATAACTAAGTAAACATTTTAGAAAACGCATAAAAAAATTTAAAAATTGATTTCAGCAGTTACCATCCATAGCCAATAATACCGTTATTACATGCCACTACTTAGCTAAAATTTAATTTAAACTACTCTTAAAACTACTGAAATCACATTTCCAGATATTATCATCCATTGACGGTTATGTATCCAATTCTTTGCGTGACCATGTATATCATTTTATCTATATTCTACAAACATTTTTTAGGAAACTAAATGCAGTTCAGCGTAAAAATGGGAACAGATGTCATATTCGCCCCATATTGGCGCGAATTTTTTCTGTCGCCAATATCATATAGACAACAGGTACTTAACTTGCGCCAAAGTGTCGTTATTTTGCTTGATGTGGTAACCCGGATCATGTTGTTTACGCTGTTGATGTTTTCGCCAAATTGACAACCGAAAAAAAATCGCGCCAATATGGGGCGAATATGACATCTGTACCTAAAAATGCATAACTCCTTTAAAAACCACCTTTAAGCAATTTACTCTCATACTCAGTAACCCTTACGAATTGTTTTGTGTAGCCCTGCATATGAACTGTAGCATTTATACACACAGTATAGTATACATAAATGTAGTGAAACATAAAAGCGCATATCATAATTAAAAATGCATTTCTAGCAATCATTGCTTATGTACAATACTTCGGAGAAAAGTTTCTTGGCGAGAAAGAAGTTTGCCAACGTATTTTCTGGCAACCTATTTACTGCTTCATACTCACAAGCAATTTTTTCCATATGTATACAATTTGGCACAGATGCAATTTGGCCCCATATTGGCGCGATTTTTTTCCGACGCCAATTTGGTGAAAACATCAACAGCATAAACAGCATTCGGGTTACCATTACAAGCAAAATAACAACACTTTGTCGCCAGTTAAGTACCCGGTGCGTATATGACATCGGCGTCAAAAAAAAATCGCGCCAATATGGGCGTATATGACATCTGTGCCGATAATTTAATATAAAAAAAAGCCTATTTACCCATTTTCATAAAGAAACAGAAGTAATTTTTGCACAGATGTCATATACGCATGGGGGTTGACGTGATTTTTCTATGACGCCAATTTGTCAGAAATCTCGCTTTCGAATACCAGTTACTTATATATTTTTCAATTATTTGCTATCATTTAAAAGGAAATAACTATAAATAAATAAAAGTTTGAATAATAACTATAGAACAAAGCAGTTTATATAATTAAAAAACAGAAAATAAAAGTAAATAAACAATTTATTAATAAATAAAAAACAATAGCCGGGTTACCATAGCAGGCAAAATAACACCATTTTGGCGCCAGTTGGGTATCCCGGTTCATATCTGAAATCTGTGCCGTAATTTGTATATAAAAATTTATATATATTTAGAAACGATTTTTTTATGTATATAAGTGCATATATAAACATAGATTAAAGTTCATTAGATTTGTTTTCATAGCTGTTTATATATTTTCGCGACATATCTCACTTTCCGATGCCCGAATCGCGCCAAGCTTTTTTTAAAAATGCAGTATAATTGAAAAGTACTTAAAAAAATAATTAACAGAAATATCAAATTATGCGAACTAAAACTTTTTATTTCGAGATCAAAGCATTGTTTTTAATTTCGATAGAAAATACATATATCCTTGGATAACTTCAATTGAAATTACGTTCACAGCTTAATTTCTCATTCTGTAAACCTAAACAAACATAAGTGATCGAGATCAAAGCATTGTTTTTAATTTCGATTAAAAATACATATATCCTTGGATAACTTTAATTGAAATTAGGTTCACAGCTTAATATCTCATTCCATAAACCTAAACAAACACAAGTGATTCATTCATCGTGAAACGTCAAAAATATTAAATCATTGAGGTAATCATTCACAAAGTAAGTTCTCCAACAATCAATGGGCCATATTCTAATGACGTCATAGTAGGTAAAATGGTGGCGGTATCGTTTGTTTATGGTTTTGTAATCACAAAGATTTAATTTTGCAATGTCTCTTAGTTACATTATTTTATTGTCATATTTATGAGCTCAGAACAAAAGCCTATTTATTCATTATTTAGTTATTAAAGACGGAAAAAAACATAAATGCATGATTTAAAAGTTTTAAATAATTTTCTGTCTTAATACTAAAAAATAACATCGGGAAGTAACAGCGGGTTTAAGTTAAATAAGTTTAACTGTTTAATTCTGTTGTAATATTCAAAATAACTGTATTTATTAGATTTCAGTACTCAACATCAAGACCCGATTAAACTTTAAAGTTAGAGGAATTACAATGTCATTTCAGGACCTTTCTTTTGGAGAAGCTTTTCTAAATTCCATATATACATGGAAAATCTTCAGTGTTAGAAATATTATTCCTAGGACTGACTTAACACGAGAACGGCCTGCAATTTTACACAAGTTTTTGAAAGCTACTTTATATCAGAAATTTTACTAAAAACTGGTTACTTTTTTGTTATAGCGGCCCACACTATTAGGATTATGACAAGTTGCAGCCAATTTCGCCAACGTCGTAACCAAGATCGTGAAGCACACACATATAATACCATCTCATGAAATCGTATACGATAATTTAATAGTTTTTAACCTTACTTCAAGTGTGTTATTTATTTATTTTTAAGGCTCAACAATCTAAATTGTCCAATATATGAATTTAAAAAAAATGTAAACAAAGATTGAATAGACATGACCGCAAAAAGCCTCAAATCTGCATAACACTTGGAACCAAACTGTGCAGATTAGTGGTCTTCTACTGTACACAGTTTTTCATAAATGTGTTTCGTTCTTAAAATATGTTATTTTCATCTATCACTGAGGAACAAGCGAGAAAACTCATATTCTTGCACATGAGTTGTATATATCTTTATATCTAAATTTCCGTCATTTTTGACGGGCTACCTTTCTAGTATACATATATTGTATGTATACACACCCACATATATATATGTATATATATAATTATATGTATACATACATGTATATATAGCACTGGCGCCCTGTTAACCGAAAAATACCCTTTTTTTAAAAAAATACAAAGTGAGGGAGGGGGTCTCCTAAACATTTTGTGAATATGAAGGAAAATAAAAATAAAAGGTATTTCCTCATTATAGCGGTCCTCGCAATTACGCCAAGGTTGTAGTTACGAGTTTGCCAAGCTTATATTTACATTTACATTTAAAATTTAAATATCATAAAACATAAATAAGATTTTACAATTGTAAACCGGGTCGTAGTGGAGTGTATACACTGCATACCTTCTGGATTTTTTTAAGGAATACCGTATGTGAAAGTCGCCTATACTCCGTGGTCGAAAGACTTTAGGAAACTCGGAATGGCAACAGCCAGAAGAGACGAGGTACTTTTCTTGAATGGTTGTGTTCGAACTCTCTCTTGTGAAATATGTAATCCGAATATTATTATTATGTTATATTATGTGTGCGTGTGTTGTAACTGTGTAGTCTAATGTAAATATTAAACTAAGTTAATCATATCGCTGCTTAGACTTGTCTGCTTTGATTAGAGCTTGTGTTCTTTCTTCATCAATATCGTGGAATACCGAACCGGGCCATCATAATGGCGCAGACGACTAGGATGGTGATCCTACTTCTACTGGTAATCCTACAGCTTTTAAAAATCAACAGCGGTGTTACTGCAGCATAAAATGTTATCGTATAATAAATATTGTGGTTAAAGAAAGAAAGATGTGCCTCTAATCTAAGTGAATAATATTGCGTCGATAGTATTTGATTGACAGCAACGAGAGTTTGATGGCTGGCCTAGCTATCATACAGGTATTTTTTTTTCTTTCCTATCGAGAGCATATTTTAAATACATGTTAGTAAAATATAGTTATTTAATGTGTATATGTTTTATATTATGTTTAGAAACAACGGGTTAATATTTATTCAATTAATGGAATAAACATGGTATTTTATCAGTAATTAAGTTTGAAAAGTATACTTAAGAATTATATTTTTATGGTATATTTCATAATATGAATGCAAAATTATGTATCATGATTGTTAAATTGATCGAAGGTTCAGATAGAATGGTGTTTAAAAATAACAATGTTTAGCATGAAAGTTTAAATTCTGTTATTTAAATAAATATTCTCTAGTTATTGTGTTAAAAAAAAAGAAAAGAAAAAGAAACATAAAAATGAGTTAAAATTGTCATTTTAAAAGTTCATAACACGTCTGTCTATGAAGCTATTTATTCTCTAAGAATAAACTTTGCACAAGAATAACTAAAAGTGTTACCTAAGTAAATTATCGTTTGGAGAAAAAAAAAAAAAAGAAACAGATTTATTTCAAATGTTTTTTATTTATTCTTTTATCTTTGTGATTAAGATAAAAAGGTGCTATTTCAAAGTATGTAGAGGAAGTGTTTTTATTTATTATTTTTTTGTTGCGGATTATTCTGGAATCCTTTGAAACTTCTGATCGAAATATGAAATAAAAGTTTGGTAATCTTTGTTCAGTGAAACTGATAATGTATAAATTTGATTATTACGGATTGGGTTGTTTATTTATTTTTTTAATTGTGGCAGAATATTAAGCATTTGTTTGTTTTGTTTTTGTTGTTGCTTATTTTCGATTGACTAATTGAAAGGAAATATAGAGATTTAATTTGAGTTTTAAATCAAAATAAAAGAAAGATTTTCATATCTTGGATAGAATTTAATTTAATTAAAAGGTGTTAATTTAATATTGAGATTTATAAATATTTGGTTCGTTTTGAAATATAATTTAGTAAGAGATTGAAGTGTTAAAAAGAAAATTGTTAATGTATTATGTATTTTTGAAGGATGTATTTAAAAATTAATACGCAAAGCATTGACAAATTCTTATTTTGTGAGAACGCAAATATTTTATTTTTTTTTTAACTTGACATATTGGTAAAAGTATATTTTAATTATTGCAAAAATTGTTTTCTATATATATATATATTTATTATTATTGCGCAAATGTGTTTTAATTTAGTCAGTAATACTAATATAAGTATTTAAATAAAATAAATTTCATTCAATTTGAGGGGTTATTTACAAAAGAATGTTCAGGTTTAAATTAAATTTGGTTTAAGGCGTTCTTAGGGAAAGTTCCAATTAGGGTAGAAACACTGTTTGAATATTGCTGATTGCTTCCAATTTATTTTTCAAATATGGCGTTTTTAAGCAAAGGTAGTAAAAAAGAATATTTACAAAAAGTAGCGATTGAACTTGGTGTTCAGGATGTCGAAAATTTAAAAATTATAGATCTAAAAAAAGCTATACTAGAAGTCGAAGACTACGAAGAAGAATTTGTTAAGGGATTTTTGAGTTCTGTAATTGAAGAAAGGGAAAAGAAAGAAGAAATGGAGAGGGAAGAAGGAATGCGTCAAGAAGCGAGACGTCAAGAAGAAAGGGAAGAAAAAATACGACAAGAAGAGAGGGAGGAGCGAATTGCCAGGGAAGCAAAAGAACATGAATTGGAAATGAAAAAACTGGAACAATTGCAGAAATTTCCGGAACAAAGAAATGAGTCGAAAATTGAGATAGCGCCAAAAATTCAATTAGCACAGATTGTCCCGAAGTTTGATGAAAAACGTGATGAGATGGGATTATTTTTGATAAATTTTGAAAGAAGAGCGGAAATGGCACAAGTACCGAAGAAAGACTGGGTAGCTTACCTATTAGCAGTCTTACCGGTGGAAATTGCAAATATGCTAGCTAGAGAACCCCCGGAAGATGCAATTAATTACGATTTTGTAAAAACTCTTATCTTAAAACGATACAAGTTAAACAGTGAAAAATTAAAACAATGTTTTTACAAACATCACAAAACACATGAAAAATCATGGAGAAATTATACACAAGAGCTTTTGAGTTATTTTACCGAATGGATCACAGAATTAAATATTGACACTTTCCAGCAATTAAAAGACTTAATAGTAACCGAACAATTAAAATTTCGTGTGCCTGTAGAAATAAGAGAACATTTCTTAGAAAATTGGCTCACATTTACCACGCCGTTAGAATTGGCAGAAAAACTTGATGATTACGAGAGCATTACCGACAGTTTTAAAAGAAAAGAATTTCCAAAGAAAAATTTATCTAACTCTCGAAATCAAAGTTGGAATAATTACAGTTCGGAATCAAAAAAAGATATGAGAGATGGTAAACCGAAATTTGAACCCAAGACTGAAGCATCTTTCGGAGTGCAACGAGAAAAGAGAGAATTTCGCACAAAATATACCTGTTTCGCATGTGGTAAGGAAGGGCATGTAAAGAAGTATTGTTCCAAATTGAATACAATAAAACAAGATGGAGGAAAAACTTCCAAAAGCGATCTTGAGAAAAAGGGTCTAAATGCAATTTGTTTGAATGTGAATATTCCGGTGGAAGAAACAGATGGGAGACTCCTTAAGGTAGATCTAGGAATCGGTAACCAGAAGTTTCAGGGGATCATCGATAGTGGTGCGGAGATTACAGTGCTGCGGAAGTCGGTGGTGCCGGAAGAATGTTTACAGTCATGTGGAAAAGTATTCTTGAGACCCGCAATAGGGAGTCCTGTAGAAGCAAAGCTTGTTTCCATTCCGCTCACTCTTCGGACAGAAGATGAGGTTATTCCGTATGTACGAGTACAGGTTGCGGTAGTGGAAGGATTACACGAAGAAGCTTTGATCACTCCCAAGGTTTTCGCTCTGTTAAAAGAACAGCAGAAGTTGTATTTAGGGGATGAGGTAGATATCACCCCGGTTGAAGAAAATAAAGAAAAATCTGTATTCAATCTGGAGGGAAGGTGTCCAGAAGGAAACCTGGAAACAAATCTAAATAATGAAGATGAAGACAAAGAAGCTTCAGATTTGGAACTGATTCCTACTCGGTCGAGGCAACTGTTTTGCCCGAAAATGTTGGTAACGAGGACCAAAAGGAAAGTTGTTCCGTTTCACAAGCGCAATTGTTGAAAAAAGAGCAATTGTCTTGTTCTACATTAGAAAAATGCTTTGAAGATGCAAAACGGCAGAAAAATAATTATTGGGTAGAATCCGATTTGTTGTATCATAGAGGCAAAGTTGGAGGACAAAATTATGTTCAACTTGTTGTACCTGCCTGTAGAAGACAAGAAATTTTGAAATTAGCACACGAAACACCAACTGGTGGGCATTTAGCTGCTAAGAAAAAAAGAGATAGAATTGCTATATCGTTTTGGTGGGAAGGAATGCCAAAAGAAGTAAAACAGCTATGCGCAGCTTGTCATGATTGTCAAATGCGCAGAAAAACAAAAGTAACAGACAGAACACCTATTGAAGCGGTCGGAAGACCAGAACTCCCATTTCAAGTAGTAAATGCAGATATTTTAGGACCAATTGAGCCGAAGTCTTCTCGAGGTCATCGGTATGTTCTGGCTATTATGGATCAACATAGTCGTTGGCCTGAAGCAGTCCCTATTAAATCGTTGACAGCAAAAGCAGCTTGCGAAGCGTTTATTGAAGTTTTTGTTAGAACTGGAATTCCTAGAATGATTGCCATGGACAATGGAGGAAATTTTGCTTCAAAACTGACAAAAGAACTTTTGAAACGATTGGGGTGTGTCCCTAAGTTTTCTACTCCAGGTTACCCACAATCAAATGGATTGGTTGAACGATGGGTGGGAACAATGAAATCAATGCTACATCATGCCATAAACTCTCATGGTAGAGGTTGGGACAAACAACTATCATTTCTGTTATGGGCATACCGAGAAGTCCCCAATGCCACTACTGGTGTTGCACCATTCTTGTTGGTGTACGGTCGTCCACCTGTAGGACCATTAGCTATATTGAAATCAAGTTGGGAAGATGAAGTGATACTTCCCCAAGGAATTGGAGAGTCTGTAGCAGATTATATGCAGAAACTCCGGGAACGTTTAAAAGACGCAGCAGAATATTCAAAGACCGTGGCGGAAACCCAACAGCAGCGATACGTTCATCATCACAATTTAAGGTCGAAAGATACAACATTCTTCGTCGGAGATGAAGTAGTAGTACTAATTCCTGATTCCACTAATAAACTGTGTTCAAAATGGAAGGGACCAGGAGAGATAGTTCAACAGAAATCGGTGCATTCCTATGCAGTCAAACTACCTGACGGAAGTATTCGACATCTACATCAGAACAAATTAAGAAAGTATATTCATCCAATTAGAGCTATTGTTGTTATTTACGAAGTGGATGAAGAGTTCGGAGAAGTACAACATGCTCCGATAGAACAATACAGTGTCGTTGACGAAGAACTACATAAAAATATTAATTCAGGCAATTTATCACTAGAACAACAAAAGGAACTAATAGCACCTATCCAAGAATATAGAGTGGTTTTTGATGGAGAACTGAAGAGAGCCAAAGTTGGTTCACATAGCATAAATTTAAAACCTGATGTTGTAAGAAAACAACCACATCTTTATAAAGTACCAGAAACTTTGAAAGCTAATGTAGAAAACCAAATACAGGAATTACTAAAGAAAGATCTTATAGAACCTTCTTCTGCGGAAATAGTGTATCCACTGGTGTGCGTAGCTAAAAAGGACGGAACAATCAGACTGTGTGTAGATTATAGAGAGTTAAACGCCGCCACCAAGATCTCCCCTTTTCCTATGCAGAATTCCGACAACCTAAAATTTAAAGCTGGTTCGGCGAAATATTTGACCTCGCTAGATATTTTAAAGGGATATTGGGAAATCCCACTCGAAGAGAGTAGTCGAGAATTGACCAGTTTTGTGTCACCAAAAGGCCAGTACCAATGGAAAGTAATGCCTTTCGGATTGTCTGGAGCTCCGGCTACTTTTCAAAGAAGAATGAATCAGACCTTGAGACCGCATAGTGATTATGCAGAAAGTTTTCTTGATGATATTATAATTTTCTCTTCTAGCTGGGAAGAACATTTGCAACATATAAGAGAAATTTTGGAAACTTTAAAATCTCTGAATTTTTCAGCTAACTTGACAAAATGCTCCTTTGCAGCATCTGAAGTCAGATATTTAGGACATATCGTGGGTTCAGGCAAACATGGACCTATTCCCGAGAAGCTAGAAGTAATAAAACATCTCAAAGCTCCCAAAACGAAGAAAGGACTGAGATCCATATTAGGTCTATTTAACTATTACAGAGAATATGTCCCGCATTATGCTAACCTTGCAAAGCCTTTGACAGATCTGACCAGAAAAACTGTTCCAAATGATATTCCATGGTCGGAAGATGCTGAAAAGTCGTCCAATAAGTTAAAGGAAAGCTTATGTGAAGTTACAAACCTTTATACCCCAGACATGTCCAAACCGTTCGAAATAAACACCGATGCTTCCATATCGGGTATTGGTGCCTGTTTAATGCAAAGGGACAAAGACGGCATGTTAAAGCCCATAACCTTTGCCAGTCAAAAGCTTACTCCAACTCAATCAAAGTGGAGCACAATTGAAAGAGAAGCATATGCTGTAATTTGGGCGCTTGGGAGATTCGAAATGTGGACTTATGGAACCACCATAATATTGCATACGGATCATAATCCTCTAAAATACTTAACAGAGGGAACTCCTAAGAACGCTCGATTACAGAGATGGTCGTTGGCACTATCTCGCTATCAGGTTTCTATTGCTCATAAACCAGGAAGTTCTAGTGTAGTGGCAGATGCTTTATCTCGCATTTATGAGTAGGAAAAAAAAATCTGTATATATATATATTTTGTATTATTTCATTATTATATATTGTATAATGTGTATTTGTAATATGTGTATTTTTAGTATATAGTGTATAAGAATTTATATATCTTAAGTAGTTTAAGTAAATGCTCTCGATGGGACAGGTGAAGGACTTTTTAAATAGAACTTTTTAATTAGGACTTTTGATAGGACTTTTTAAGTAAGACTTGTGTTAAGACTTTAAAGAGTAGTTTCACAGTGTGGGACACCGTCCAACATGTAGAAACTGGAGGGAAGGTGTGAAAGTCGCCTATACTCCGTGGTCGAAAGACTTTAGGAAACTCGGAATGGCAACAGCCAGAAGAGAGAGAGAGACGAGGTACTTTTCTTGAATGGTTGTGTTCGAACTCTCTCTTGTGAAATATGTAATCCGAATATTATTATTATGTTATATTATGTGTGCGTGTGTTGTAACTGTGTAGTCTAATGTAAATATTAAACTAAGTTAATCATATCGCTGCTTAGACTTGTCTGCTTTGATTAGAGCTTGTGTTCTTTCTTCATCAATATCGTGGAATACCGAACCGGGCCATCATACCGTATAACCTTTATTTCTCAAAAAATACTATAGCGTATACTCTCTGTCTTGAACGTATACCCCCCCCCCGGTTTTCTTACGACTACATCACTGGTTGTATATATGAGATAACTTAGCAATTATCTTGGTTGCCGCTATAGAGTAAGATATTAAAAATTTTGATCATTTTTCTTTTTAATCTTTAAAATAGTACTCAAGACCAAAGCTATCTAAAAGGATGTTATTGTGTCAAACTGAATGTTTGCTAAACCTTTTTACAGAAATAAAGGCCCTGCTTTTATGTACAAGTTAATCTTTCAGTTGGCACACTAACTTTTAATTAAAGTAGTCACATGTCGTAATTTTTATGCACAGAATAGTTACTCATTATCTAAAAATAATATACACTGCTCAAAACAATTAAAGGATATTGCAGTTTTAGGTGGATTTTGTATCTGGTAAACTGTTTAGCTGATTGATACATGGTCGACAGACATAGTAGGTTATATGAGAATAAATTACACATGTTTGGCAGAAAAAATGCATTTTATTGCGCATTTGTGTACTAAAGGAAAAAAACACAATTTGTGCATATGAGAAAAAAAGAATAAGAAAAGGTGTTTTCTTCAAAGAAAATCATTTTCAGTAGGGGGTATGGTTTCCACGGGCGGCCAGCAACGTTGAACACCTTTGAGGCATGGACTCAACGAGGCTATTAATGACGAGTTGGGGTATTCTGCCCCACTCTTCCAGAAGAGCTCTTTCCAGTTCTTGGAGAGTTTGTGGTGGTTGTTGGCGGCCAGAAACTCGTCTTCCTAGAGCGTCCCAAACGTGCTCGATTGGATTCATGTCTGGAGAACACGCTGGCCATTCCATTCGAACGATTCCTTCCTCGAAAAGGAAATCCTCCACCAGGTTTGCACGATGTGGCCTGCAGTTATCGTCCATTAAAATGAAGTTATCTCCGATTGCTGCAGCGTAAGGGACTACAATAGGTCTGAGGATCTCATCCCTATATCGGCGACCAGTCAGAGCTCCATCTCGAATGATGTAGAGGTCAGTGCGCCCGTCAATGGAGATGCCACCATACACCAACACTCCTCCACCGCCAAATCTGACACTTTCGTGCACGAAAGCAGGATTATTCCTACTGCCACGGTCCCTCCAGATGAAAATACGCCTATTATCCGGATGCACAGAAAAACGGGACTCGTCAGAAAACAGAATATTGCTCCATTCATTTCTCCTCCAGTTGACATGCTCGGATGCCCACTCCTTGCGGTCGCGACGATGCCTTGATGTTAATCTAACACATACCATCGGTCGGCGAGCATACAGACCTACTGCATGGAGCCGGTTTCGGACAGTCTGAGTTGAAATCGTGGTGCCTGTAGCCGAGCGAAGGTGTTGTTGGAAAAGAGTAGCGTTCATGGTTCGGTGTCTCCGAGCTGTTAACGCTAAATACCGATCTTCATTGGGCGTTGTTGCCCGTCTACGACCTCGCCCTGGTCTTCGGCCTGCACATCCACTCTCCAAAAAACGGTTCCAGATCCTGGAAATGACACTTTGTGACACTCCAATGGCTTGCGCTACTTCGGCTTGAGTTTGGCCCCCTTCTAACCTACCAACAATTCTCAAAGCTTCTGAATCTGTCAAATGACTTCGCTGAGACATCGTACTCATCGAAACAAAGCAATCACTGATTGCCGATCATCCTCGTCTTCATTCTCTTTTATCCAGTTGAAAGTCAAATTTCATTCGCTGCCGCTGAAGCGACGTTTTTGACGTCGATCTCAAAATTTGCATACTCCACAGTTTGAAAACCAGAAAAATTTGCATTTGTGATTCTCTTCTTCTATTTTCGGCAAAAAAAAAATTCGTTTATATCTTTATTTTATATAAAACTTCAAATATCCTTTAATTGTTTTGAGCAGTGTATTTCCTCTTCGATGAAGAGGATATCCAATCTAAAGAAACCTTTTAACCTTTGCCTACAGTATTAAATAGCTTTTGATATTATATCCATTATAGGAAAATTAAAAAAAATATATTTATTGAACTTGTGCTTTGTCCTAAGGTGTCTCATCTGGTGGGACACCTTGGGACAGTTAAAAATAGATGTCAAAAGTTCAATAATTGAATTACAATATACATGGAGTGTTTATTCAGGAAAAGAAATTTATTTAAACCGACAAAGATAACTAATGTAAATTTCTAAATTTTAGGAATGCAAGGAATATGCGGCCTTTGCATTCCTTTCCAGTTTTTTTTTTTTTTTTTTTTTTTTTTTTTTTTTTTTTATGCTCCCAATTTGAAGGAATGTTCTTTTTATTTGATGAAGCATATTCTTAAGCAAGGGTAGGCGAATCATTAATTGTTGCCCATAGTGATATTTCGAAGCTTGTAAAATGTAGTCTACCAACTTTCTTTCCTCATCATCGGTGGATATTTTTATACACATTTAAACAAACTTCTTGTGCAAAAATATCACCAACTGTAGCAGCTAAAGCAACTAGCAAATTAGAAGAGAGAAAAGAATCTAATACATGCACACATATACAGAAATTAATTTTTGAAAATCAAATATTATTTACAAATGAGTAACCAGCCTAGTTAAGAAATTTAAGTATACTTGTTTGAAACCATTAGACAAAAACCGAAATAGTTATTCTACTGTACCATCTAGATCAGGGTCGACGAACCTATTAACTAAATTTGAAACCACTAGACAAAAACCGAAACAGTTATGCTACTGTACCATCTAGATCAGGGTCGGCGAACCTATGGCACGCGTGCCATAGTTGGCACACGGGACATTATTTTTGGCACGGCATAAACTCATGTTATAAATAAAAATATTTTAAGGACTCCTTTGTAAAACACAAAATTATTATGATTGCATCCTGCAAAACAGCTGATTTGTTAAATATACTACCTTATGTGCAACATTTTTTGCTTGATAGATTTGATTTTATTGGATTTTTGTACGAGTACTTTTCATTTTGTACATTCAGATGTAAAAATTATTGAGTAAATATAATGTATATTGAGTAAAATCTCTATACTTTCAAAAAGTTCTTAAACAATTTTACTCAAGAAATCAATCAGAAAAAGATTTAAAAATGTTAATGCCATGTTTTATAACCCTAGTCTTTCATACAGTGAAAATGCACAAGTTGCACTATTTTTAATTTAGACTTGGTGAGTTTTTCTAAATTAGGTTGGTTGTCTCTATCATCCAGATTTATTAAACTGAAAAGCAACTTTAGAAATCCCATTCTAGCATAATATTGGTTCAAAATGTTTTGTGATTAGCCGAAAATTAAGAGATTGTCTGAAAATAACGATCTTAAGCAAAATTGCCGATGGTGAAATTATAATAACTTGGAATTTCGAAAACAATTCCAAGAAAAACTTTTTTTAAAGAAGACATTTTCATATTTTTTCGGAAAAGAAAAGTATGAAAAACCCAAGTAGAAATCTGTTGTCAGATGGCTCCAATTCAACTGGCATTCTCTTAAAGAAAAACTGAAATACGAAGCTGACTTGAATTATTTGGCATCTAAGATGCAACAAAAGAAGTAGTATATATTTTTAAGTACTCAAGTATATTACAAAATGTTACCCATATAATTTAAAACATTATTTTAATTTTGCTACTTTGATTTGCTAAATTTGTTGGCACGCCATGATCATGTAAAGTATTTTTTGGAAAAAATTGGCACACGGATGTTGAAAGGTTCGCCGACCCTGATCTAGATATTTATTACAGAATGCTAATTATGAAAAAATGCTTATTGGAATAAGTTAATTGTATGGTATTTTAATAACAATACTGCAAAACAGTTCTTTTGTTTACATTAAATTTTTATCAAGTTTTAGGATAAAGTAGTAATATAGATTCACAAAAGGCAAGCCTCAACATTTTAGATCAAAATATCTTAAGCATAATTATATTTAAAAAAATTAAAGCACTCTAAACATATTATTTAAAAAAAATGAAAGGCAAAATATAATACAAAAATAAATATTTAATTAAAATGGTAAATGCTGATTTTTTACTAAAGTACTACTAAAAATCAAATATGGGAACTAAAAATAGCTGATTATATATATTTATTAAAATAGTATATAATTTGTAACGGCACAGATATGTCATATACACCTTATATTGGTGCGATTGTTTTCCGACGCCAATTTGACGAAAACATCAGCAGCATTATAAACAATAACACCCGGGTTACCATATTAAGCAAAATAATGACACCTTGGTGTCAATATGGTGTCACCCATTGCGTATATGACATTGGCGTTAGAAAAAAATCGCGCCAATATGGGGCATATATGACATCTGTGCCATTGTAACATTAAGAAAAATCTCATAAAAGAATTTAACCCCTAAGCAATGATTCATAAAATTACACATGCTTCTACTTAAATTAGGACTAAATTCCATCAACTGTCAGAAGACTTTAATAAAACTACATTTAAATACAAAAACAATTATATTAGTCCTTTAAAAGTTGCAGAAATTTGTCCTACCTGCACATACTTAAAATTGTTCTGGTGGACATTAAAATCATTCTATAAAAGATTAAGTTTATTATACACATAAAAGACCCATCTCTTATTATAAAAATGTTTATATCATAATTTTAATTTTTGAAAGATTATCTTATCATTAATTTTTTAAACATTGTTTGCAACGGGCGGTTTTGTTTATTTAGGTTAATACAATGTGACAGTTTATTTAAGTATGAGATGTTGTTTCAGTGTTGTTGTTGACAGTTTGTTTATTTAGGTTTTTTTTTTCTTTTGCAAGTTACATGCTTTAAAAATCACTGTTTTCAATCTAATTTTTAAATATTTCCTAAAGATACACAAGGACTTCTCATTTAAGTTTTTCTTTTCTTTTTTCTGCATTCATAATTATTAACAAAACAATAAGATAAAAAGCAATCGAAGAGTCAAAATTTAACAAGTTTCAGTTTTGGTCGATACTCAATTTTAAATCATACCAACTGTATCATGTAACTGCTCTGATGACAATAAATATAATTAGCATAAGGAAAAAAAAACGCACTTTGTCGTCTTAAAACAAAAAACTCTTTATCTTTTAAAAATGCTTTTTTTTTTTTTTTTCATTTTACTTTCAAAAACACTTAGTCTCATATGAATATAAACAACAAACCTTTTTTTGCATCTTTTAAGTACACTTTTTTACTTTAAAAAAGAAAACTCTAAAAATTTTTATTATCTAAAAACATATCTCCCTCCCCCCCCCCTTTTTTTTTTCTTCATCTTACAAAATAAAATCAAATAGAAAAGAAATAGAAAAAATTGCCCTGGTAACAAACAAGACGGGGAAACGTAAGCCTGGCCCACACTTTTTTTTTTACTTAGCGGCTGATTTTATTTATGCCCCAGACTGAAACATAAATGTTTATTTCAAATTATATTTACTATTTTACTTATGGGTATTTAAAAATATTTTCAGCTAAATAATTTTTGTACTTACTTTTCTTATTGTGTTCTCATAGTTTGTAGTGTAGCATGTTATTTTTGGAAAATGTAATTTAATGAGTAATGTAATTTTTTAAAAAAAGTCTGTAGGGAGCACAAATATTATTTTTGATGTTACTTTAATAAACTTACTTTATTGTCTCCTCTTTTGACATAGAAGTGGTAATCCTGCCATACTCACAGATTTTTTTAAATCTTCTGTTTTGAGATCTTCCGATGCAAAGATGAATCCACAATCCTTATAAAAGTAGCATACAGCTCCAAGGGCACAAAACAAATTCCAGTTGCTTGCAGACGATCACTAATGGTAGTCACTTATTATACAATAAAACTACACACCTGTGATTTTCTGAAAGCATTTAAATTTGAAGATTTATCTCTATCCCGGCACCAGCTGATCCGCCAGACGCTTACCTTCACTGGTATACTTCGTATTGATTGATATATACAATAGGGTGGGTCGAAAAAACCGAAATATTTATAATCGAAATGTAATAGAGTGGAAAAGTTGCCTTTTGTAATAAAGAATAAATTAGTAAAATGTTATACCGATCAGTTAATATCTTTTACCGCCGCAATGGGGCCAAAGTTTCCAAAAATCGCAAAAAACGTGTTTTTTTCAGTATTTTTTTTTAATTATCCAAACGTACGAATACAATTTCTAATAGGACGTAATAGCTACATGAAGATATAAGAAATGTCCCGGTAAATATTCATTATGATAAAGTAATATCTTTTACAGCCGCAAAGGGACCATATTTTAAAAAAAAGTTGTAAAATTTTCAAATTTTTATTTTTTCTAAATTTTTATAATTTTTATAATATGTCATGAAGTAAATAAATTTACTTCATATCTATTAATATGTCGTAAATTTTGTTAACTATTTGTTATAGACTGGGAAAAAACCCGGTAATCATTCATTTTTCTTCACGACCGCTTCATCTACTGCTGTTTTACCGCATATCAGCAGTTCATATACCAAAAATCACAAAAATGATATAAAATGAACAAAATATTTTAGTATTTAATTAATTACAATACAGAGATGATTAACCGAAACGGATTAAAAAAACTTAAAATGAAGAAGTATTTAAAGTAATTGAATTTTATAATATGACTTGCTTCCAATAAATCCATTGTTCCTCGAGAGGCCGAAATTGATCATATGTGATCTTCCCTCTGTTTTGTTAGTTTACAGTTTTGCCACTCAACTAAATCTATACAATTTTAAGCTTCAAAGTTCAAGTCTGGAATGACGAAGTGACGAATCGCACTGTTCGTGTCTTCAAAAAAATATCGTGATTTGGCAATTTTCTTTATGGCTGGGGTCCTGATGTCCTCTCTTTCATATTCTATCATTCCAATGAGGCCATTTTCATGATTTGCAAAACAGGCATTTCGTGAAATTACAGGAACTATAATCTTTCGTGGATGATATGGCAAGTAACGAGGGTTACTAATTATAGTCCAAAGAATCTGAAAACAAAACATGATGCATTCAATTTACATGTGAACCAACTGATGCAGCACACTTTCAGGATGAACTCATTGAGTACATCCTGATCAGCCGATTGCCAAAATTGAAAATTGCCAAAGCACGAAGTTCTGTGGAGACGAATAGTGCCATCCGTCATTTCGTCATTCCAGACTTGAACTGTGAAGCTTAAAATTGTATGGCTTTAGTCGAAAGGCAGAACTCTAAACTAACGAAACCACCTGTTACGGGTTGTCTATCGACTGACGATCTAACAACGCTAGTGAGTTTAGAATGTTCGATTAAAAATACCAGCTATTATAACTTTCATCGTCCCAATCAATCACTAGAAAGATGCGTGATATTAGTCACTGAAGTGCTTGTAAAGTTTGTGGACCAGGACAGAGTGAGGATCACATACGATCAATTTCGGCCTCTCGAGCAACAATGGCTTTATTTGAAAGCAAGTCATATCATAAATTCATTTACTTTAAATACTTCTTTATTTTTTTATTTAATCCGTTTCGGTTAAACATTTCTGTAATTTAATTAATCAAATACTAAAAGATTTTGTTCATTTTATATTATTTTGTGATTTGTGGTATATGAACTGCTTTTATGCAGTAAAGCAGCAGTAGATGAAACGATCTTAAAGAACAATGGATGATTACTTTTTTTATTTTCCTGTCTATTACAAATAGTTAACAAAATTTATGTCATACTATTAGATATAAAGTACATTTATTTACTTCTAGACATATTATAGAAATTATAAAAATATAGAGAAAATTAAAAATTGAAATTTTTACAATTTGTTATGGTCCCTTAAATGGTCCCTTTGCGGCAGTAAAAGATATTATTTTATCATAATGAACATTTACCGGGACATTTCTTATATCTTCATGTAGCTATTGCGTCCTATTAGAAATTCTATTCGTACGTTTGGAAAATTAAAAAAAAAAATATTGAAAAAAAGCTTGTTTTTTGCGATTTTTTGAAACTTTGTCCCCCTTGCGGCGGTAAAATATATTAACCGATCGGCATAATATTTTAAGAATTTATTCTTTATTACAAAAGGCAACTTTTTCCGCACTATTACATTTCGATTGTAAATATTTCGGTTTTTTCGACCCACCCTAATATACAATTTCTGGATGTAACGTCAAAAATAATATTGATGCTCTTTACAAACTAGTTTTTTTTATTACATTACTCGTAAAATAATATTTTGCAAAAAATAACATATTACACAACAAACAATGACAAAACTAGGGCCTACTACAGTTTCATTACTTCTAATATACTATTTTGACCACTGAATTTATATATATCATGAATTCATGATTTGTCTAAAACTTTAATATACACTCAAACATATAGACTCACATCAAAGAATCTTCCACAGAGAGCATTTTATTTTTTGATAATGAATTCCATTTTAAAAAATAGTAAGAATAATAAGTAAATGCTTTTTGGAAAAAAAAAAAAAAAAAAAAAAAAAAAATGAAGGCTGATTCGCAAAACAGCCGAGACACTTGGAATCGTTCAATTTGGCGAGGCGATAAATGGATCTTTGTTGTTGCCAGTTCGTTTCATAAATTCTTTCCACGCCTTCAGTTGTGTTATCTTGAATTTGGATTGGTTGAATAGGATTGGTTGATTTCGTGTGTACTGGATGGCTACGCCTACCTTTGACAACTCAACTCCGCATGGTTTGTAATTTGTGTACAACGAGTTGCGTGACGAAGTTTAGAAGAAAGACGTTTTGTAATTGTAAAATTAAATCACGGTAAGGCTAGAGTATGTTATCGTTAATATATTTTGCTGTTTTTAGTTGTAAAATTTGAAAGTTAAAGTACCTGTGTAATTTAGTTTGAAATTGTGAGTATTTGTGCATTTTTTTTTGCTGGAAAGTTAAATGAAGTTTATCGACGACTAGAAATTTACGAAATTATGACAATTCAACATTTTATAGAGTTGGTTTTCAAGAAAGGAGATGTTTGTTAAGGTATGTTAATAATTTTATGTATTTTTTAGTATAGTGGTTTATGTTAGCCGTTTATTGTATATTTCTCATGTATGCTGACCTTACGAGTTTTGTACATTTTGATATTGCTACGCAACGTGAACTGCTGAATTTTGAGATTGCTGGTAGCGAGAACTGCTGAATTTTGAGATTGCTACACACCGAGAAGTGCTGGTGATAGTGATTTTTTTTCGGTTAATGAACGCGAAGCGTTCATTCTTCTTTAAATTAGAAATGAATTGTTCAATGTTTACTATAATATAGGCACGTACTTACAATATTAAATGACCCCATGATTTTTTCTGAAAGTTGTTGAGAAATGAAAATTTTAATCATTATATCGTTACTCTGATTTGGAAAGGTACTTTAAAAATTTCACATTTTCAATAAACTTATGTTGAAATCGTTTGTTTTATTTTGAATCTCATAAAAATTAGCTTTCCTGTGTTTTCTAATACGTCGTTATTTATAAATGTTGTATTTCCCATGATTCCAGAGTGATGACGTAGTAAAAAACAGTCTGGAAGCATTCAGGGAAGTGGACCAATCACGTTAGTTTTCAGGTTGCCGCATTTTAGATTGGCGGATGTGGGGTAGTTGGCGCTTGTCAGAAAAGTCGCCAAATGGGGTGTCTCGGCTGTTTTGGGAATCTGCCAAAATGAATAAATAATTTTTTACTCTTATAAATAAATAGGTACATTTAAATTGCTGATCTATGCTGTAAGATAAATCTGTAGCTATACTTGTAAAAGAAATGCACTTAAATAACAATTTAAACAAAATTTTATAAATATATATTTCAACTAGAGAATCTCCTATTATTTTGTTATGATTTAATTTAAAATGCATTGAATAGGCGTTTATAACTGCCTATCGAATTGGAATGGTAATGTGTACAAATTCTTCGAAATGGGCACATAGGAAAGCTACACATAGTTTGAATATCTCTCAATTGATTTAAACTTCATACAAAGTTATAAATCTTCATAAAAGTTTCAGCATTAATTTTAACAAAAAGAAAGATAACACATCTGCAGGTAAAATGTATTAAAAATAAAATAAATAAGTAGATCAGCAGTGTTTTCTTTACATGACAAAGTTCACAAGTAAGTATCTGAAAAGGAGTAAAGAGCAAACTGTTTTGCAATCAGATCTTTCTTGCTTAAAGGGGAACAGGAAAGGACAATGGCTTGTTTATTTTATAGAAACTTTGTTTACATGCTCGCTTAAACATGCATAATCAAGTACTTACTAATAGCAAAACTGGATTGAATTTTGCCTGTAACTAATTTTCCATTTAAATAACAATGGGCTACAGTAAACAATATCCTTCTTAACACTTACAATTATTTTAAGTGAGCAAAGGGAAATTTAAATCTAAATTGATCAGAAATACCCTATCAAGTAACCTAATATAATCAATGAAGCAATTCATTTTAAGAAACAAATATTCTTAAAAAATGCTTTTATTATTTGTATACTATTAACGCTCAATAAAAATAAAATGATTTTAAGAACTGGACATATCTTCATCCTTATATCTGAAACAAAATCCTTAAACGAACTATATAATTAGTATTCTAATATTAATAAAATGCATCTGAAAATGATTACCAAAAATAGCGATCTACAATCGATATGGATTACCCATAATTTATTAAATTAAAAGACAATAATAAAAGAGGATATTTATCCAACATGTTAATAAAATTTACTATTTTGCTTCAATCACAAAAAATAGATTATTCTTTTACGTAAAAACAGAATAATTAAAAAAAGTATATCACTTAGAAAATTGACAACACAGCCATTATTATCAAAATACTCTATCTTAATTGGCTGCGCTTGGGTAAGCCGTGCTTAGGATTGATCACGAACCAAACCTACAAAATTGCGTTCTAACGACCTAAAATCTTGTGCTTAGGTAAAAAGTTAGGTAAGTTAGACCTTGGTTAGACCAGTGAAAACGCACCTTTAGAAGTAAGCTAATTGCTACAACTCTTAATGAATGCGCAAAAATGAAATCTGATGAAATTAAATAGCAACAAAATTATAAGTAAATAGTTTCTTTAATTGCCATTTTCCCAGTAGTTGATCAATCGAAGAAATCAGTCGAAAATTCAAAAAATATTCTTTAAAATACCATGCTTAAGCTGTGATTAACAATAATTCATATAAAACTATTATTTGAAATAAGCCAGATGGTAGTGGATTATTTTAACTTAGCGTAATTGTCTCCAACTAATAAAAAACTAATTTTTTACATTTTATATTTTAAAAAAGGTTAAATGGCTTCTGTTACAGCAGGCAGCTGACAATAATGAGACAACAGGTGCTCTAACATTCAAACAAAAATATTATGTCTAATATCACGTGTAAAACTCATTTCCGCCTGAAATGGCGCAAAATTTCATAAAATTGATCAACTACTGGCACGGTCACCCTATATATTTGAATTGTAACATAGTGTAAACGAGGCGATATATAATATGCGATATATAATATGCGATTTATATTTGCATTCTCAAAATAAAATAAAAAATGAATAATACTTTATGCTTTAATTTATTTTGATAAGATATTATTTAATCTAAGCATACGTTTTACAGAATTTACGAAATATTTTTATTTCCCACCACTATGTGCATATGCTGTAAAAGATAAATGCGTATATTTACACATTTAAACAGGTGTATGCGGATTATACAAAAACGATTTGTCTATATGTGCAAAGTGAAATGTAAATTGCCAAATACAAGCTCTGTTGTTTCAGTTTCAAAACACACATTTTCTTGTGTGTTTTAATAGCACAGTAAGAGGCTTAAGTGAGTAAAATGTTCTCAGATTACTCAGAAATAGCGTTTAACGTGTAAATAGTTCATGAGTACACATATGTCTGTTTAATATACAAAAAGGATGGAATTAGTGTACATAGTAGTTTCGGATACTAACTAAATATTTTTATGGTCTCAAAAGAAATTTGCACGAAGTACAAACACGTGTGATTGGTGTACTTGTTCTCTTTACAGCAGATTTCTTTTTAAACCACAAAATAGTGTAAACTTAATTTACAAAAAACAGGATAACAGCCTGAAATTATATTTACTGAATGTCAATCTCTGTTAAAGTTGTTTTTAAGTCCTAAATTAGTATAGTCATAATTAGTGGTTGGAATATGTATAATCTCATTAAATACACTATAAAATAGAAAATTTAAAAATACGTAAATAGTGATGGTTGTGTTATCTCCATATTTTTTCGGATTTGTTTCCTATCAATTTCAGTCAAAAGCTTTGAAAGATACATCTACATGAAGAGGAGAAATGATTCTTTTAATTTAATTTACAGTAAACAAGCAATACTTAACAAAAAGGGATTTGATTTCACGATATGCGACTTTCTGATTCATAAGCTTGACCATTCAGCTAATGTTATACATGCCATGTACTGAATGCATATCTATGTTAAAGTACTTTTCCAAAATTAGTACAATCCTAATTAGTGAATAGAATCTATATAATTTGAAGAAATATACTGTAAAACAAAAATTTTAAAAATACGAAAATCGTGAAGTTGGTATTATTTACATATTTTGTAAGATTTGTTTTCTATTAGTTTCAGTCAAAAGCTTTGAAAGATAGATCTACATGAAGAGGAAAAATTCTTTGTTTAATTCAATCTACAGTAAACAAGCAATATACTTACTGAAACTGGATTTGATCTCACGATCTGCGACTTTCTAAGGCATTGTTACATTGCAACTTGACCATTCAGCTATTGTTACACAAGCCAGGTTTTCAAGTATCGCTATTTATTGTCTTCACATAAGTACACATATTTCTGTGTAATATTCTGTTCATATTGTCGCGTAATATTGTTAGGCATAATCTTGTGTAATATTCTGTTCTTACACATATAGCTGTGTAAAATTCGTACACATACTCTGTGTAATATTCTATTCTTAGGCATATATATGTGTAATATTCTTGTACATATTTCGGTGTAATATGCAAATTATCCAGATATTTGTCTAATATGCAAAAATTGTAAATCACATTAAAACAATAATACGATGTAATATGTAAAACATACAGATATTTATGTAATATGCAAAATGTGTAAATTACATTAACACACTAATTCGGGCAAATTCGTAGCATTTTCCACCATTTAAATATTTATTCCAGTTTTTCAAGGGATAACATATTACACGCTTCAATTAAGTCAATAAACACACTTTAATACAGGTAAATTTTAATAACAAAAGCGTTAATTTTATGACAGACATGTAGTTTTACAAATGTACACATATCGGCATATAAAAGTGACTTATCATCACATTTTTTTTAATTTTTATTATTATTTTTTTTAATAGAGTGTATGAAAAAGATTTTACTACACTGTAAAAAAAAAAAAAAAAAAAATCTTTGAAATTGACAGAAAAAACTGTCAATTTTGGCGCAAGGGAAAAACCGTTTAATTTATAGAAAATATGTGTAATTTTTAATTAAAATAATTTATTTCTGTAAAAAAATACAGATTTTTTAAGTAAAATTAAGAAATTTAGTTTATTTTACAGAAAAAAGCAGTTTTTGTTTTTTTGAAACAGTTTCTTTCTGTAAAAAATACAATTCTTTACTGTAAAAATTACAGTTTTTTTTTTTTTTTTTTTTTTTTTTTTTACAGTGTATAGAACATCCTGATCTCTTACAAGAAAATATATCATTGTCAAAGAAAAAGTGAGTTTTTTTGTTGCCCGAAAATATAAATCCCGTGCTTTAAATATTTGAAATCTATACTCAAAGTTCCGGGCTTTAAATATTTGAAATCTATACTCAAAGTTTCATTATTCATTTTATAAAACAATATAATTACTACTTACTGAATATACGTTATAACTCTTTATTTATTATCGAGAAAATAAATAACTTTTCACACTAAAAATTGACTTATCATATGTATTCTCTTGGAAACATACGTTTTCATGAAGGTAAGATACCTTCATTTACCATTACTCTTTGCATTCAAATAAGATTTTTCTGTAAAGAGTATTTATATCATTCGGAGAAAATGCATTATATTGAAACAGTAAACAGGTTCCTTCGTTACACTAAAACATAATTTATACATTTGTATTAAATATATGAATTACAGAAAATTTCGCTTATTTCAGTTTATAAAATTAGATGAATTATGATAAAGTTCTCTGATAACATATTAATAATAATGATAAATAATTTGTTATACATCACTTTAGACTAATCTTTCATCTAATTTATACTTTCCTTATCTCATATTTTCATCACTATTAACATAAGAATAAAATTTTACTACAAATAATCCTTATGTTATGTATGGCAACAAAACATATTATACATTAAAGGAAAGCTAGTTTCTTTATAAAAGGAAACAAGCAAAACAAAAATTGTTCTTGTTTAAAAAATTGGAAAATTATTCAAAATTTCTCTTGGCAATAATTTAATGAAATTAGATAAATCACAATTTAATGAATTTCTCTTATAATTCTTTGTTTTTATTCGGTTTGTCTGTCTGTCTGCCGCCAGTCTCCTTGTTCTAACTCGAGTAAATAAGATCGGATTCACATGTAATTCATATGTGTTATTGAGGTATGCTATTGCATGTTTGGAATTGAAAATGAAATGGATAGCATTCGTGGCTCATTTACAAGGGAACTCAAAATTATTCTGTTACATTATGCCATACGGAAAAAATCATTTGCAGTGTATTTTAATAGTGTTACACAATCATAAACATAATGACATTTCGACAGATTATTGAGGTGCACTTGAAGATGGTTACTATCGAATTTGCTATGTTTATCACTTACAGTACGCCTACAGGTAAACTCAAAAGTAACCCGTTATATTATGGTCTATTTAAAAAAAAATCTTTTGCAGCATGTTTTCATGATATTAATCGGTTGCGAACATAATGAAACTGATATGACGTTTTCATTTATGGTATGCGTTTTAAGATTAACTAAATTTTTTCACACTACGGAGTGTGTATAATTTCTATAGACCATAAGCATGGCTACAAAAAAGAATTCGTAACCATCATTGAGAATGAGCGTACATTACTCAAAGGTGTTTTAACACTTTCCGGCATAGTTGAAATGTGTTTATGAATTCGGTTTGTCTGTCCACTTGTCTCTATGTCCTTTGGTTTGTCTGTCCACCTGTCTCTATGTCATTTGGTTTTTTCTGTCCACCTGTCTCTATGTCCTTTGGTTTGTCTGTCCATGCTCTAACTCGCGTAAATATAACCGGGTTGCCCTGAAATCGATATATGTTATTGGGGTTTACCATGGAAAGTTCGGTATTGAAAATGAAGTGTGTAGAAATTACAGTTCATTTACAGAGACAATCAAAATAATTCTATTACATTACGAACTATGTGGAATTATCGTTCGCGGTGTATTTTAATGATATTGCGCTATTTTGAATATATTGAAATTTATGTATATCACTGAAATATACTACAGAGCGCTCATTGTAGAATCTTGTCTGCATATGATATATCGTTCATTTACAGCGACAGGGAGAAATATTTTGCTACAGTACTGTCTATAAAGAATAATTGCTGGAAGTGAGTTTTCTGTTGTTTACGGCTTTTACTAAACTATTTTTCGAATATTACTTGCACTGTTAAAAATTTTGCAGCATTCTGGCAGGTCATTCGACCGTTTTTTGACAAAACGGTTTCATAACCATAATTTAACTATATTCTGACCATAAAATGGCCAATAATATGGTCAGAATAGTGTTAAAATTACGGTTGTGTAACCGTTTTCAGAAAACACGGTCAAATGACCTGCCAGAATGCTGCAAATTTTTAACAGTGTGGTGCGTATAAATTCTATGGATAATATACAAGGCTACACAAAGATATCAAGTACATTTCCATTTATTGACAGAGATTTGATGAATAGAAATTTTAAACTATGCTATGCGTTTCATTGTACTAACTTTTAGTATTCTACGTAAGTATACATATAAATCAATAGGTTATATATCGGTATGTACACAAAATCGTTTACGAATAACATTTTACTGTAAATTATCTTGATGTGTGGCAACAAAGTACCTCATGCACAAAAGCAATAGTAATTTCTATTTCACATGAGAGATTTTTTTTTTTTTTTGAAATATTTCAAATATGCACAAAGTACTCTGCTAAATTTTATAAAATTGTATAAATCGCACTTTATTGAATCTTTTTTTAACTGGTCTTTTCTCATTCGAAAAATAAGAATTTTTTGATCTTCACTTAAGACCAATGTTTCATCCAATTTATGTTTTCATTTAAAATCATTCTTAACACGTGAATTCGATTTTACTTCAAATAATTTTAATTTGTGGTAACAAATTATATTATTACAGAAAATGAAAACTAGTTTATTTATAGCATGAAAAAAATTAAAATCGTTCGTGTTTTAAATATTTCAAACATACTCGAAAGTTTTCTACACATCCCTTTTATAACATTAGATAAATAAAATTTTATTGAATCTGTCTCATAACTCACCTTTTCATATTAGAAAAATATAAAAAATGTACACTTTACTTTTGACTGATCTTTCACATTAATTTTATTTTCATTTACTATAACTTTAAGCACGTGAATAAGATTTTACTGCAAATATTCTATGTTCGGTAACAAAATATTTTATGTACAAGGAGAAAACAAGTTTCTTTTTGAAATAAAAATGCAAAATATTTTTTTTTTTTCAAATATATACTCATGCCATTTCTCATTCATTTTATAAAATTAGATAAATCACAGTTTATTAAATCTGTCTCATAACTCGTTTTTTTCAATATAAAAAATAAATGTTTTTTTGGACTTATCTTGCATTTATCATCACTATTAACATAATAATAAGATTTTGCTACAAATAATCTCAATGCCTGACAACAAACTATGCTATACACAAAAAGAAAACTAGTATCTTTATATCATGAAAAACAAAAATTGTTTTTGTTTTAGATATTTCAAAGCAATGGTGAAAATTTCTCTCCTCATTAATTTTATAAAATTAGATAAATCACATTTCATTAAATCTGTTTTCATAAATCGTAATTTCTCATTATAAAAATATAAAAATATATATACTTCACTTTTGACTGATGTTTCATAATAATTGTACTTTCATTTACATTTTTTTTTCTCTTTTAACACGGGAATAAGATTTCGTGCAAATATTCTTATTGTCTACTAACAAAATATTTTACACACAACAAAAATACTATTTTTTTTCTAAAAAAAAAAAAAAAAAAAAAAAAAATCATAAATATTTCAAACATGTACTCACTGTATTTGTTCATTCATTTTATAAAATTAGAGAAATCAGTGTTTATTGAATATGTCTCATAACTCGTATTTTAAATATTGGAAAAAAATATATATTTTTATATTTTACTGTAGCCTGATCTTTTATTTATCATCAATAATGAAATACGAATGAGATTTTGCTGCAAATAATCTTAATGTCTGACAACAAAACATGCTATTTTTATTTTAGGTATTCAAAACGAATGTTCCAAATATATCTTCTCCTTCATTTTATATTCTCTCGAAGCTGGTAGACGGGAGGTGCTGGGTTCGAACCCAATCGCGCCCGTCGGCCTAATCGTTCGGAGTTTTCGTGGTTTTCTTCGAACCGTGGATTTCCAGACGTTAATACGGATTAGGTTCCCTTAGAAAGACCTCCACGGAAGGCACTCCCCCTAGGGCCTATATCCCTCGTGTAGATAATTGGCCGTCAAAAATCAACCCAACCCTTCATTTTATAAAATTTGATAAATTACAGTTTATTGAAATGTCTCGCAAATCTCGTTATTTCAATGGGAAAATATTTTTTTTTCTTTTAAACTTTTGACCGATGTTTTATCTAACTTATACTTCCATTTACCATCATTCTTAATATGCGGGTACGATTTTACTGCAAATTATCTTAATGTTTCGTAACAAAATATGTTATACACAAAAAGAAACTAGTTTCTTTATACCATAGAAAACAGAAATTATTCGTGTTTCAAATATTTCAAATATATGCTAACAATATTACTAATCATCCATTTTACAAAATTAGATAAATTACAATTTATAGAATCTGTCTCCTAACTCTTCATTTCTCTAAAATATGCTATTTTGTTTTAGGTATTTCAAACCTATGTTTCAAATATCTCTTCTCATTCTTTTTATAAAATTCGATAAATCACAATTTACAAAATATGTCTCATATCTCTTCATTTCTCTAAAATATGCTATTTTTGTTTTAGGTATTTCAAACCAATTTTCCAAATATCTGTTCTCATTCATTTTATGAAATTAGATAAATCACAATTTACAAAATCTGTCTCATATCTCTCCATTTCTCTAAAATATGCTATTTTTGTTTTGGGTATTTCAAACCAATGTTCCAAATACCTCTTCTCATTCATTTTATAAAATTTGATAAATCATAGTTTATTGAATCTCTCTCAAATCTAATTATTTCAATGGAAATATATATATATATATATAGTTTCTCTTATATATTTTACTTTTGACCGATCTTTCATCTTATACTTCCATTTGTCATAATTCTTAACACATGGATAAGATTTTACTGCAAATTATCTTAAGGTTTCGTAACAAAATATGTTATACAAAAAAAAAAAAAAAAAAAAAAAAAACTGGTTTCTTCATACCATAAAAAAAACAGAAATCATTCGTGCTTCAAATATTCCAAACATATACTCACAATTTTACTAACCATTCATTGTATAAAATTAGATAAATCACAATTAACAGAATCTGTCTCATAACTCTTCCTTTCTCATTGATAAAATAATATATATATATATATATATATATGTATATATATATACTTTACTTTTGAATTATCTATCATATAAATTACACTTTTATTTTCTATCAATTTTAACAGCTAATAAGATTTTACTGGAAATATTCTTAATGTCTGGTAACAAAATATTTCAAACACAAGAGGGAACCTAGTTTCTTTATAAAATGAAAAGAAAAAAAAAACATTTAAAACATATACTCAAATTATTTTTCTCATTCATTTTATAAAATTAGATAAATCACAATTTGTTAAATATGTCTCATAACTCGTTATTTCAATACGGAGAAATAAGTATACATTTTTTTTTATATTTTATTGCAGATCAATCTTTCATCTAATTTATATTCTTACGCTGGTAAGATTTTACGGCAATCTTAATGTCTGGCAACAAAGTACATATATTGAAAACTAGATTTTTTCTATAACATGTAAAAAATATTTTTCGTTTAAATAATTCAAACATATACTGAAATACTTTCATTTACCATCCCTCTTTATATGCGGATAAGCTTTTTCTGAAATCTTAATGTCTGGAAACAAAGAACACAAAAAACCTAGATTTTTTATATAATGAAAAAACAAAAACAAATTCTTTTTTTGAAATATTTCAGCCGTATACTTAATTTATTTTTATTCATTGATTTTATAAAATTAGATAAATCACAGTTCATTGAATCTGTCGTATAATTCATTATTTCAATATGGAAAAATAATGCAGTTGACTATATATAGATCTTTCATCTAATTTTTGCTTTCATTTACCGTCACTCTTTACACACGGAAAAGACTTTACTGTATTATTCATGTCCTGTAACAAAATATGTTGTACATAAAAGGAAAAACTAATTTCTTTATAAAATGAAAAATAAAATTACTTCTTGTTTTAAATATTGAAAACATATATTAAAATTTTTTTCAGCTCATTCATTTTATAATATTAGATAAAGCACAGATTATTGAATCAGTCTCATAACCCGTTATTTCTTATTTGAAAAATATATATCTTGCAATAAATTATGTAATACACAGAAGGAAAAGTAGTTTATTTATAACATTAAAAACAGAAATTGTGCTTGTTTTAAATATTTCAAACACACACTCAAAACTTTTCTGCTCCTTCATTTTATAGAATTAGATATATCGTTTACTAAATCAATCTCATAGTCATTATTTTTCGTTGGAAAAATAAATGTCTGACAACAAAATGTGTAATACACAAAAGAAAAACTGGTTTATTTATAAAATGAAAAAAAAGTCCTTCCGGCTAGTGCCGGGAGGAAGAGGTAGCTTTCATATTCCTTATTTTAAAAAAGCCAACTTATATTATTCAAACACACGAAGCTCAATTAAGTGGAAACCAAATGTAGGAGATTCAATACTAATTTTTATCAATACTAAATCATTATGAATGAGAATTTCGCGAAATTAGCCAGCTGTATCCAAGCTGCTTTTATTTAAAGTAACTTATATTTGGCTGCCAAATTCGGTGATTTCTTAAAGTGCCTGCCATTTTAAGACAACATGGTGGATGAGGCTAACCAGTGAACTTGGTCGAGACCTTAGTAATTGCTGTGCACATTCTCACTCACATCGGAATCGGTTGATATATACCAGTGCTGTCGCAGGCAAAAAATCAGATTTTTCAAAATGTCACCCACGTTAGAAATTGAAACTGCTATATCTGAGCCATTTTTTAAGATAAAGACAAACAAAAAATGCTCCTGAATCCTTATATCAAGGTCAAATACTTAAAAAAGAAACATTTTCAATTTCTAATTTTTTTGCATCTCACTTTAAATATATATTTTTTTATTTAATGGCCGCCATTTTGAAACAAGATGGCTGATGAAGCTGGCCAGGGAACTTGGTCGAGATATTGATGTATACTATCCACATGCCTTCATCCATCGAAATAGGCGAATACGTGTGGCATCGCGTGACAAATACAAGATCGTTTCAAAGTGTTAGCCATGATAGAAATTCAAAGTGCTATAATTCAACCACTTTTTAAGATATAAACAAAAGAACAAATTTTCAGAAACAAAAACTGCTCCAGAATCTTTGTATCGAGGCCAAACACATAAAAAAAATCTTTTTCATTTTCCAATTTTTTAATACCTCATTTTAAATTTTAAATTACATTTTTTTTTAAATGGCAACCCTTTTGAAACAAGATGGCGAATGAAGCTGGCCAACGAACTCGGTAGAGACATTGGTATGTACTATGTACAGACCAAGTTACATTCAAGTCGGTTCATAAATACGTCTGTTATCGCGTGACAAATATCAGGTCGTTTTAAAATGTCAGCCACAATAGAAATTCAAAATGTCATAACTCAGCCATTTATTTAGATATAGACGAAACAAAACCTGTTCCGGAATCTTTGTATTAAGGTCAAACACATACAAAAAAAATCTTTTTCATTTTCCAATTTTTTAGTATCTCATTTTAAATTTAAATTTTTAAAAATGTTTTTTCAATGGCCGCCATTTTGAAACAAGATGGCGGATGAAGCTGGCCAACGAATTCGGTTGAGTTATTTGTATGTACTATGTACACACCACGGTACATCCAAATCGGTTCATAAATACGTCTGTTATCACGTGGCAAAAATCAGGACGTTTCAAAATGTCAGCCACGCTAGAAATTCAAAATGCTATAACTCAGCCATTTTTTAAAATATAGACGAAACAAAAACTGCTCCCGAATCTTTTTATCAAGGTCAAACACATAAGAAAAAAATATTTTTCCATTTTCAATTTTTTGGTATCACATTTCAAATTTTAAATTTTTTAAAAATTTTTAAATGGCCGCCATTTTGAAACAAAATGGCGGATGAAGCTGGCCAACGAACTCGGTCGAGACATTGGTCTGTACTATGTATAAACGAAGTTACATCCAAATCGATTCATAAATACGCCTTTTATCGCGTGACAAAATTCAGGACGTTTCAAATGTCAGCTTCACTAGAAATTCAAAATGCTATAACTCAGCCATGTTTTAAGATATAGACGAAAGAAAAACTGCTACGGAGTCTTTGTATAAAGGTCAAATACATAAGAAAAAAATATTTTTCCATTTTCAATTTTTTGATATCACATTTCAAATTTTAAATTTTTAAAAAAATTTTAAATGGCCGCCATTTTGAAACAAAATGGCGGATGAAGCTGGCCAACGAACTCGGTCGAGACATTGGTATGTACTATGTACACACCGAATTACATCCAAATCGGTTCAAAAATACGAGAGTTACAGTGTGACATAGGTCAGATATATATGTATATCAATTTTGAACGGAGGATGGTTTCGGGGTCTGGGGGTCATGATCGATGAAAATATACCAAAATTTTTTGAAATCGCTTTCCTCCGAACGGCTGCAATAGGTAGCTTTTTGTAAAGAAAGCTGCCTAAAAAACGTTCTTGTTTTAAATATTTCAAATATACACACAAACGTTTTTGCCCATTTAATTTATAATATTAGATTAGTCACCGTTTACTAAATAGATCTCATAAATCATTATTTCTGATGTGGAAAAATAAATGTCTGACAGCAAAGTGTAATACACAAAAGGAAAATTTGTTTATTTATAAATGAAAAAAAAAATAGTTCTTGTTTTAAATATTTCGAACATATACCCAAAATTTTTCTGTCCATTTAATTTATAAAATTAGAGAAATCACCGTTTACTAAATATATCTCATAAATCATTATTTCTGATGTGGAAAAATAAATGTCTGGTAGCAAAGTGTAATACACAAACGGAAAATTTGTTTATTTATAAATGAAAAAAAAAACGTTCTTGTTTTAAATATTCCAAACATACACTCAATTTTTTTCTGCCTATTTAATTTACAAAATTAGATAAGTCACCATTTACTAAATCGATCACATATATCATTATTTCTCATGTGGAAAAATAAATGTCCGGCAACAAAATGTGTAGTACACAAAAGGGAAGTTGGTTTATTTATAAAATGAAAAAGAAAATCGTTCTGGTTTTAAATATTTCGAACATTTACCCAAACTTTTTCAGCTCATTCATTTTATAAAATTAGATAAATCAGAATTTACTGAATTTGTCTCATAACCCGTTATTTCTTATTGGAAAAATGAATGTCTTGTAACAAATTATGTAATAAACAAAAGAAAAGCTAGTTTCTTTATAACATAAAAAACAGAAATTGTGCTTGTTTTAAATATTTCAAACATATACTCAATTTGTTTCTGCTCATTCATTTTATAGAATTAGATAAATCATCATTTACTAAATAAATCTCATATTGATTATTTTTCACTAGAAAAAGAAATGTCTGGCAGCAAAATGTGTAATACGCAAAAAGAAAGTTGGTTTATTTATAAAATGAAAAAAAAACAATCGTTCTTGTTTTAAATATTTCAAACATACACTCAAAATTTTTTCTGCCCATTTAATTTATAAAATTAGATAAGTCACCGTTTACTAAATGAATCTCATAAATCATTATTTCTCTTGTGGAAAAATAAATGTCTGGCAACAGAATGTGTAATACACAGAATGAAAATTGGTTTATTTATAAAAAGAAAAAAACACAAACTTCTCTTGTTTTAAATATTTCAAACATATACACAAATTTTTTCTGCTCATTCATTTTATAAAACTAGGGGGCTCGGCCCCCTACGAGCTACGCTCGCCAACCCCCGTCCAGACACCGCAGACTCTAAATGCACGCTAATTTGATCTGTTTTAAAGATATTTCGAAAGATTGAATTATAATTTAAAAAACAGTGGCGATCTCCCTATAAACGAATTTCTATTCATTTCTCTTTGATTGGGGAATTTTTTAACGCCAAATCCGCTGCGGTACTACTTGATTATCCTGTCGACCAATTTCGCCAAATTTATAAATCGCCAAACCACTCGCCAAATTATACAAATTGATATAATTTTTATTTTAAATAACGAAAGAACAAATAAATTCGTACAACATTAATAAAAACACAAATAAAACGTCGAAATAAAAATAACTCGATGACGTATACACCTGTAACAACATTTCAAAATAAGCTAATATAAAAGGAATTAAGTAAAGAGAGTCTTTGTCTCCTGGTATTTTTTAACAAAGCGAAAAGAAAGTTCTTTTAAATGAGACATTTTAAATTAATTTTCAAAATATCAAATAAATGTCTAGCGCAATTTCTAAATTTAAATTTTTTTGCAATATTATTTTGTGTTCATTTTATGTAATAACTATAATGTGACGTAAATATGACGTAATTTCTCCTAAGACTTCTAACGCATGTTAATGAATTTATTATTTTACAATATCCTTTCTCCTATAAAATTCACGTGTATACTTTTTATGACGTAATTTTTAATAAGTTCCTGCTTTTTATATGTAATTATTTAATACTAATTTGAAAGTTTTGTTACTGTTTATAATAGTCACGTGTAAATAAATTTTTATTTTGAAGCAAACATTATTGCTTGCGCTTTTTATACAGATGGCAACATTTTAAATTAGTACAATTTTCTGAAATCTGTAAAAAATATCTCTAGAAATGCTGAAAATATGAATTTAAAATAGAAATAAAACCTGAAAAAATGAGTCAAAATAAAAAAATTAATGCAATCTGCACTCCGGCAAATTCTAACGCATAAAATGATCTAAAAATGATTACACTGCCCTGTATAGTTTTTGCTGCTATAAAACTTTTTTAGTGGAACGATTTTGTCCAACTTTAGCATTAAATAACTCTTAAAATAATTCTTCGATTTGCAAACTGTCTGCATCAGCGTGTTTATCAAACATTTCTGTATAAAACCACCGATTTTCATGTTTTTGTATGCATTATTTTTGTTAATATTAACGAAGAAAGGCCTCCGGTCACAAAAAAATCAAAACCGGCGGCGGCGGCGGCGGCGGCGGCGGCGGTGACAGCGGGAGTTACTTTTTTTTAGAATAGAGAGATTAGATAAATCACAATTTACTGAATCTGTCTCATAACTCTCCATTTCTTATCGAGGAAATAAATAAAGCGCATTCTCCGCATTCTTATGGGAGATAGAAATGTCACCCTGAATGGTTGTCTTTATTTTCTCCGAAAATATTTGGAGGTAGTCCGACACTGTAGTGGTCAGAAAGCAGAAGGAAATCTTTTGACGTCCTAATTCAAGATTCATGACAGGATTCCTGGGACAAAATATTTCACTAAATTATGTTGACGTTGATATATTTCTTGGAATAAAGATTACTTCAGCTTCAAATATATATAGTTTTTTTTCAGACAAAGAAACTTGCTTTTCAGAAAATATATACAGTTTGTTTTGAAGTCTGGAATAACGATTATTTATACACTAAAATATTTGCGATAAATAAATATGTATGGAGATATAAGCCCGCACATACTTCATTTATGCATTATTGGTACGTAAGTATTATAAATATGTATGTGTAATAATATATTTGTATTTATATGTTTATATAAAAACAAATGAAAGGACCATTTGTTACTGTTAACTTGCCCAATTAGTTATGGAAAGTAATGTAATACGTTTACTTTACATCGATAATAAACTTATTAGTATCAGCATTTTCAGAATCACAATATTCGGATATCGTTGAGAGGAATAAATTAAGGCTGATCTCAAATCGAAACTGGCGACATCCTGGCACAATTTTTATTCATTTTTTTTCAAACGTATCAAATTGACGGATACTTTTATAAAAAACTATTTCTTTTTGTTTTTCGGTAATGGTACATATTCCAGAAAATGTTGTCAAAGTTGGCGATTCAAACCAAATTTAGACGCGACAGAGCCAAAAAGTAAACGAAACTGTCGTGCTAATACAACAATCACATTTTAACTCAAAATGTAACTCATTTATCAAAAAAAAAAAAAAAAAAAAAAAAAACTGTTCGATTTTATATCTCTTGAATAATCATACCTGCAATTGTCATGCATTTTTATTTTAAAAATGAGCCTGTAAACATGTCAGAAACTTTCGCGTTGTTGAGAGTGGAAAATGAATTATCTGAGAACCACATTACGATTCCGCATGTTGAGAAATGTACCCATTATTTGCGTAGCTAGATTCCGACACTGTGATGAATAAAATCTCTACCATATTTTTAGGATTATTGATTAAGAGTGAAACTGTACAAAAGTTGCAAATTTTGCAATAGCACATAATGAGCAAACATACATGTTTAGTTGATTTGAATTTAGTTCTCTAGATTTTCTAGATTTGCCGATATCATCAAGGAAAAAAAAAGACATATATTTTGTGTGTGTAATAAGTGTTTAACGTGCGTCAGTGAAGATGCGCATGGTGGGTGTAATGTAAAACAGTTGTCTCCAAAATATCCTTCTCTGAACTAACATTTTTCCTGTCTATTTCAGAGCCAGGATATTAGTCTCTTTTTTTTTCATATTTGCTTACCATTAATCTCTACTTCAAATACCCGATAACTGATTTTATGTTTATTCTCTTCTATCTCTCTTTCGCACTTTCTCTAATATTTGTTAATACTCATCTTATTGTTAATGTCCTTTATTCTATTCCTCACCTTTTTTTTGACAGAATGTCCTCAAAAATTTTACTTTTTACTTTTTCAATTTGCAATCGCTATAGTAATGGGAATTGGAGATATTTACGACAATGTTTTAACACTGTAACGAAAAAAAAAAAAAAGCATTGTCCATTTTAACTTTTCATGAACGATGTTTTTTATAATGAGGGAAAAAAAAGACTTATTATCTATTTTGTTTTATTATGTTACGATTTATTCATTTTATATTGCTATGAATCTAAAATGCAAAAAAATTAAATAAAAAATAAAAAATAAAAAAATTAAATTAAAAAAGTAAAAAGTAATTAAAAATATGGGAAGTACTAAAAAAATTCACAAGAAAAAAAAGGTCCACATTTGCGGCCGCCGAGTGTTAATTGTAATTTATGAGTGAAATGATTTAATAAAAAATAAAGAACTAACAATAAATTCTTTCTCACATTTGTACAAGTTATTAAAACTTAATCTCTTTAATATTATTTTTATCAAATATTAACGATTTGTTCAAATAATTCAACAACACTGACTGCCGAAAAATTAAATGGAAAATAATATCGGTAATAATATTATCAATGCAGTCAAACCACAAAATGTTTATTTCTCTTGTTGAGGGAATCTCTACTGAATTGGTTATTACCAAATTTTTGTTCTTTTTATTACTGACAGTAATTATAATTGTAAAACACTAAACATCTACAGAAGTGGCCAAGGGCGAGAAGTTAAACACATTTGCTCTCAATTCTTCATTTGTTTCCAATTACACTAATTTTTTTATATTTCAAAGAAAAAAAAAATATTGAGCGAACATTTACTTCGTATAATTTCCATATTTTTCTCATCTTTAGATTTTATTATGGCTGTTTTTTTTTCATTAAAAATAAAATATTAACTTCTAATACTTTTATATGCATAATAAAAGAAAAAACATTCTATAAACTGCGTAGAAAAAGATTTTGTATAACTTTTGAGTTTCAAACTTATATTCTTTATAGCTTTTTACTGAAATATACGGCCCATAAATTTCTGAAACCATAAATATGACATAAAGCGAACAGCTGAATTGTAAGTTCTTGAAATGAAAACGCCGTTACAAATTTATAGCCAAAAAAATTGATTCATGGTGAGAATATAAGAAAAACAAAAAACTTATCAAGTTTATTGCATATACTTCACAACTGTGTACGGAAGTCTAGACTTATTATGATAGATTTATTTTTCATCATTCAGTCTGCCGTATATTACATTGCGACGAGATTTAGTTATTCAAAGAACGAAAAGTAATTTATATTTTATTAAATAACTTATTAAAAATATTTCATTAAAGTTTAATTTGTGATTTCTCTAAACCACACTGTTTCAAATTTGCAGAAAACTCTCCAGTCATTCAAAGGGTTGCATACATAACCTTACATTATCCCTAATCAAGCGAATGAGAAGGCTTCAAATGACGGTTAAATAACCGTTTTCTGTATATACAGTCGAATGACAGGACAGCGGGCTTCAGATTTTAAACAGCAGAAGATGCTTACCGCTCTATTACCGTTCATGCGCTTTTAATGGAATTTTTGGTTTTATTTAAACGAAAAAATGTAGGGTTAAGTAAGATGATTTAAAACTCTGCGATTTAGCTATCAAATATAAGTTTACCAATTTGAAATAGCTGTGATAGACTCCTTCAAAGTTCCAAGGGAAGTGCTTATCTTCCTAACTATAGATCTTTCTCAAAATTTTATTTGTAGGAACCAAGTCTTGTCATCTCTTGAGAATTTGATTGAAGATCTTAGCCCTGCTGGCTCATAGAAATATACTTTAAAATCACTATGTGCAAGTCTCAATTCAAATTCCTAGCTTACTTCTTATGAAAAAATGTGATTTTTCTGCAGTATACATTTTGAAAAGGCTTTGGGTATCTTTACTTTCTGAAAATTACTTGAGGCTGATGCATGGTAACATCACATAATGTTTCATTGACAGGAACATACTTATGATAGGAACAAGTTTCAGGGACTGTCAAGCAGCATTAAAATTGTGGTTTTTAAACCAACAAGCAGGAATGTGTTTTGACACGTTTGATCATGTCTCAACAAGTATGCCAAAATTAACAGCTTTTCTCTTTTCCTATTCTGTTTTTATTTCACGTCTTGTATATATATATATATACAAGACAATGTAAAATTGCTGAGGTTTCTTTTAGTTACTAAAATTACAACAAAAATTACTGACACCATACAAAATGTAAGCCTTAGACATAATTATTTTTTAAATTAATTGCAAAAGATTTATTTTCTGTTACTATTATTTAAAGATAATCTAAAAAATCAATTTAAATGATACTCTGAGATAAATACTTAACTGTGACTACAACAAAACAATAGTTTTTCAGTATTGTTTTGACATGTTGCCCTTGCCATATCTCAGCTCGTAGTCAAATCTCCCTCTTGAAATTTCTTGTGCATAACACTACCATACAATACTCTTATAAAAAAAAAAATCAGATTTTTATCTCGTGCTCCACCAGAGATATCAAAGCCTGAAAAGTGCGATTTTTGTCATTTTTGAAAAATTTGGGATTTTTTTTTTTAGCAAAGAGAAAGCAAGTCCCAGATCTGGAACTCAGCGTGTGAGTACAAGTACTTTCGGCCTATTTGTAAAAAAAATTATGTCATGTTGACAGTTTTCCTTGCTAGAAAAATTTCCTCTTGTAAATGGACAAATTTTGGAAAAAAACTGAAAGTTTATGCTTAAATTTTACCAATAAGCAATTAGTTTCGGAAACTACTCCATTACCAAACTTTTAGCCCAATGTATTCTGTACAAATTGCTATAATCCGCAGTTAAATTGGATAAATAAACGATGAATTATTTACAATTCCGTAAACCCTTCTTGTGAGAAAATTGCTGCAGACGATGAAACAAAGATGGCCGCCATGCACAAACAAAAATTAATAAAATTAAAATAATAGTCATTTTGAACTTCCATCATGTTATGGTTGTTGTACAAAAAATTTCAGATTTTTTAAAAATGGTCGAGCAACGAATATGACATTTTCTGGACCACTTGAAATGGATTGACCCTATAACTAAATATAGATATAGATAACTTATAGAATTATTTAAACCAGAAAAAGGTTACCTATTTATCTGTAGGGTGACTGGTAAATATTGTGCCCGATTTCCAATGCATCGTGTTTCGAAATGTACCCAAGTTGTTTTAAATGGCGAAATGCAGTTGGATTGTCACCATTTAGTCTTGAAGCTATCTCTTCAGTAGTAATCCTGAGATTAACATTCTCAAAATGGCGGATTAAGTCATTAATTATGCCAGAAAGTCACCCAGATCTATTTTTATTGTTTAGATTGCAATCACTATTTCGAAATCGACAAAACCACTTTCAACTGTCCAAAGTGCAAGAGCACGATCTAAGTAAACACCTTGAATATTTTTTTGTAGCACATCCAACATTCAATTGTTTTTTAAACTCATATAACATAACATGACGGAATAGAAACTTTTAATTTCCATTTTGAATATTAACCTTGCACACAAATTAAATTGAAAAACTTTTTTAATCGATATGTTTACTCACGACGCATGTAGATAACCGTCAGCTAATAATATGGTTATAAAAGAAACATTAGCACAGTCAAAATTGCAAAATTTCTGCGATCTTTAAAATAGGGCACTGACTTTTGCAATCAACCATATGTATAGGTTGTAGGGCTCTTTGTCAGGCTCTTTGTAAATGAGCCAAACTGCTTGCGAAGAGCCCGGCCAATTGGGGAATCATCTCCCTTTTCCCAATTCGCTTGATATATTTCAGCTTTATTGCAAAGAGCCTAGAGAGCATTAGTCTTTTTGGAATGGGTGGCCATTTATTTCTCAATCAGTTTGATATTTATTAGGCTTATTACAAAGAGCCTATATAGTATTAGGCTATTTGAAAAATTGCCATTTGTTTCACAATAAGCCTGTTTTTTTTCAGTCTTTCTGTAATGAGTCAATGCACTTTTAGGTTAATTAGAAAATGTCTAACTTGTTGTCCAAATATCGTATGGTACCCGTCCTGAAACTGAAAATTCCATTTGAAGTAAACCCGCAACCCGGTCCGAACACAGCAAAAGAAAAATATGCATTTAATCATAACCCGATCCGAACAGGACAACATAATTTCCGTCGACGCAAATCCCAACCCGAACTTGAAAATTCCATTTAATGTCAACCCGAAACCTTATCCGAACATTAAAAAAAAAATATTTCATCAAACCTCAACCCAATCCGAAATAGAAAATTTCATTTGAAGTCAACCCGAAACCAGATCCAAACGTAACAAGAAATATTCCATCAAACCGCAACCGGACCCGAACTTAAAAATTCCATTTCAAGCCAACACGAAACTTCATCCACATTTAACAAAAAAATATTCCTTCAAACCACAGCGATCAGAACTTGAAATTCCATTTGAAGTCAAACGTAAACACAACAACAACAAAAATCCATTGAACCCCAAACTGATAAGAACAAAGCATAATAATTTCATTCGACACGCAATCCGACCCGAAAAATAATTACATTTGCAGTCAGCCCGAACATCACGAAAAAATTCATTGAACCGCAATCCTATCCGAAAAACGACAAAATTATTTCTGTCGACATTCAAGCAGACCCGAACATGAGAATTTCATTTGACGTCTACCCGAAACGCGACCCACAGGGGAAATTTTATTGAACTGCAACCCGATCTGAATAAAACAAAATAATATCCATCGACATGCAACACGACTAGATCCCGACACATTTCAACCTGAACCCGAAATGCTTCAGCCCGAACATAAATGAAAAATGGACTTATCTATTTTCGAATTATACAAATATACCAAAATCTGTGAGTCTCGGACACCTATGTATCGCGTCGGAATGGATCCTTAATTTCCACTTTTTGTGGTCAGGGTAACTGTAATTATTTTTATCTACATCGAGTTAAACCTAAAATGTTTCTGGTGGGTCAGATTTAAATCGGGATGTTGAAATTTTCAGAAATAAATTGATGAAAATAAGTAAAACCAGGATTCAGATGATTTTACACTTGTAAAATTTTAAAGCTTTTATTCACGTTTTAATTTTATTCGAAGTATTAATAAAAATCTGCAGATAAGATCGATGTTTAATTTTTTCCGAGAATTACGTAGGAAATATGGGTTGCTAAAGGAAACAATTATAAAAATAATGTACTTTAAAGTACTATATTAATGAAATATGCACATGAGAAGATTTTTGATATTTTTCCAGCGTTATAAAGAGAATATGGGTTACACAGTAAAAATAATTACAAAGCATATATAACTCATCAGTAGATTTCATTTGCACAGTAATCTTTTATATATACTTTACAATTATTTTCATTAGCAATCTATCTGCTCGTACGATAGGAAATATGCTTTCATTTTTTTTAAAACAATAAGAAAAAAATACTAAATTCTTATTTATTGTTATTTTATGAACCTGAAAAAAAAATACCGATTCATCTGCAGATTTTTTTGTTGCTGAAATGAACATATAACTTTTACAATAATTTTCGTTTAATGACCCATCTCTTTACATAAAGCTGGAAAAACACTTAAAAATCATTTTATCTGCAGATACCATTAATAGAGATTTTCATATACTATATTTATATGTTTATTTTCAGTCTGCAATTCTAATATTCTACGTATTGCTAGATAAACATGAAAAACTTGCATTATCTGCAGATTTTTAATATACCGGGTGTCCCAAAAAGGACTGACTGATTTTAGAATTCAATAACTTGCAAACGGTGACAGATATTTAAAAATTTCTTGCAGGAGGTTTATGCATAAGGTCAAAAGTTTTATTACAGTGATTTTTGATTTTAGTTCGAATTACAAACAATAGATGGCGCTGTAAGCAATAGTCGCTAAATACAGGTTCGATTTTTGGTCCTTTCTCTTGTTTCATGCGGAAAAAGGAGATGGAAATGTATTATCCGGGCCACGAAGTACCAAAAATCGAGCCTGAATTTAGCGTCTATTGATCGCAGCGCCATCTATTGTTTGTAATTCGAACTAAAATTGAAAATCACTGTAAAAAAAACTTTTGACCTTATGCACAAACCTCCTGCAAGAATTTTTTAAATATCTGTCACCGTTTACAAATTATTGAATTTTAAAATCAGTCAGTCCTTTTTAGGACACCCGGTATATTCATGAATACAAAATATATTCATCGATGCTGGATTAAAGTCGAATCATGTTTGCCGCAGGGTTGGGGTTCATAAAGTTATATCATATTGTGCTGTGGTTGCAGCCTTACCAACATATACGAGTGATCGATTCTACGCTCGGTGTGTCATTCCGGGTGGTAAAGTTGTAAGAGCGTTGGTGCGTTGAACCAAACACACAGGTTCGATCCTGGCCTGAATACGCCGGATTTTTACTTCTTGAAAAAAAGAATTAATATTTCGGCTAATAACCGATATGATTTTTCGAAAATCATTATCAACCGTCCTTGGATGATTCCGCTCATTATGGACCTTTAGCGTCAATCAACTACCCCGCTGTTCTCCCACAAAGTGGATTTTGTGTGAAACGCAAAAATGCGATTTTCTCAAAAGCCGAGGCTAACGAAAAAGACAGGCTACCGCGATGAATTCACGTATTTCTTTTTACAGTCCACTGCAGTCACGTGATGCTCGAATGCACTAATGAAGGAGTACGAAAAGAGAATCACGTCACTCTAGCGGTCAGTAAAAAAAGACACGTGAGATGCACCACGGTAGGCTATCTTTTTCGATAGCCTCGTCAAAAACTATGTGACGTATGATAATCGTAGTTTACTTGCAAGGTTAAAATAAATTTCTACTATCCCTAATTTTTTTTTCCATGATTTCAGTTTCAGCACATTCGGAAATATGTGTGTGGGATGAGGGGATACCCTATTTTTTGCTGCCCATTTATGAATATATCTCTGACAAACAAAACTGAAAATTGAAGCAAATACTTTTTGATATCTGTGTTATCAAATTTTTCGAATGATATCCTACATGAAATAAAGAATTTAAAAAAAAATATTGCAAGTAATTTAATTAGCCTCTTTTTAAAAAAAATATTTATGAATGACTAATAAATATGCGGGTCAATAGATTTTATAACTCTTCCAATTTTCCGCTTATATGGGTTTCGAGAAAAACGGCTGCGACCGGCGGGCAGACAGAGACACGATCTTATAATAAATCCGTTTTTATTTTTTAAGGATGGAACCCTAAAAATACATGACAATCTGACTATATTAACTATTTGCAGAACGAAAAGACCGATAGACATATAGATAAGCAGCCAACTTGACAGACAGACATACAGACATAACTGAATTCATAAACATTTTTTTTTTAAATATTTCTCAAACTTTTAAATTTGATTACTTAGTTTCAATATTTATTTCGAAAATACACTTCTCATGTGAGAAATAAAACATTGTTGACAGAATTAATTTAAATGATTAATTTCATAAACTAAAATTCTCATATACTAATTAAGAAAACGATCGATTTATTTAAATAAACGTATTAAATTATAGCCATCGAATTAGTGGAAAAATCTCAACCGAGATATCATTAATTTTCAAATATCTTCAGCATGTTCATTACAATAATATCAGTAATTAGAAAACGCATATTTCTAAAACAAATGCATTTTACGATTTGCAGTTCGTTACCTCCAACATTGTCGATTTGAGCATGAATTAAATGTTCGTAATATATTTGAAACGGTTGAGAAATATGTATTTTCGCATTTCAAAAGAAAAATACTCATCTTCATGTGATTAAGTGCGTCATTATAATTTATAAATATTAAAACAATGTAAATGAGCTTGCTTCATTAATAAAATGTATCAGTATAGTTCACCTCATTAGACAACTTTTTTATGATTTCATATTATTGCCATCAGTTTACTTATTTTATCCATGCTAAGAATGTTTTTTTAACCTTTAAATTTAAAAAGAGAACATCACCTTTTCATGAGCATATAACCTCATACAAACTATCTTTTACTTAAGTAAGGTGTCACACAAATACATATATACACAAATAAACATCTTGAAATGTGTCGGTTTCATGAGAGATAAAAAAAAAAAAAATCATAAATATTCATCATCGATCAAGACGAGCGACACCGGGCAATGAAAAATAAATACAATATACAAAACACATAACCGCCCTCTATTGTCAATCAGGAAAAGAAATAAAGATAATGGTTTATTAATGTTTATTTAAGTGGTAGTGTAAATATTTTAAAGAAAACTTGAATGGGGGTGGGAGGGGAGCCACGTAAATAAACAAAATTAAATCATTATCTTTATTTCCTTTCATGATTGCCAATAGAGAGTAGGTACGTGTTTTGTATATTCTACAAAGGGTACCGAGCCAGTAGTTGATCAAATAAGATCGGTGCTACGGTGTTTTTCTTATATTTGCTTCCTTTAAGTTTTAGAAGTAAACTGACTTGATTGCTTAAACCCTTAATGAATGTCCTATAATTCACAAAAATTAAATCTGCTGAAATTAAATAGCAACTTAATCATAAGTAAATAGTTTCTTTAATAGCTAGTTTCTCAGTAGTTGATCAATCGAAAATGCAAAAATTAATCTTTAAAATATCATGCTTAAGCTGTGATTAACACTAATTCATATAAAGCTAATTATTTAAAATAAGCAAGATGGAAGTGGATTATCTTATCTTACCGCAATTGTCTACAACTAATCAAAAACTATATTTTTACATTTTCTAATAGAAAAAAATTATAAAACGGTAAATTTACCGTTGAGACCTATCGTTTCCCGCTGTGTCACACCCACACACTTTTCAGAAAAGGCTTTCGTGATCTTCTTGAAGTCAATACTTCCTGATTAGGTTTTTTCTATTGAATCTACAAAAGATTTTATTGATAAAGTTAAACAATTGCCAATTAATACAAACGCCATTATGGCAAGTTTGGACGTAGTATCCCATATCCTTCCATCAATATGCATGAAATCGTTCGATACATTAATATGATAATAGATAACAATTCAAATATATCTCAAGATATAAAAACCTCACTAAAATCTGGACTTAACCTCATAGTTTACAGTAAGATTTTAATAAGAATATTTATAGACAACTACAGGGTGCACCGATGGAATCACCAGTTTCCGGTTTATTTGCAGAGTTTGCTTTAAGGCCTCTCGAACATAAGATCTTTGATACGTTTAATTTGAGACCCGAATGTTGGTTAAGATATGTTGATGATGTTCTCATCTTATGGAACAACAGTTTATCGGATCTAACTGATTTTCTTCAAGATATTAATAAATTAAGTAACTGTATAAAATTCTCCCTTGAAATTGAAGAAACTGCTTCACTTCCATTTTATAAATATTCAAATTAATTGATGCAGCTCTGGATTAAACTTTTCAGTTTATTGAAAAACTATTAAAGAAAACACTGTTATCCCTGTTTCAGCAATTGCACCCTTACAATATAAAATACCTGCATTTCAGTCATTCATTAAAAGAGCATTTATGATTTGCTCAGATGAACAATTAAATGAAGAAATCGGGTTTATACAGAAAATAGCATTTGATGATGGTTTTCTCGCAAAATATATAGATAAGATAATTCAGAAGTACAACGCTCCCCCTCCTTCAGGTCAACGACAGGATAATAATCAACTTATGGGTGTACAGAAAATTTCCCACTATATTCGAAAAGATAAAAAAGATCATACAAAAATATAATATAAAGTTGGTCGCTATTCCACCTCTTTACCCCATTGATATCGTCAGTAATAAAATTGGTGGGATCCCAATGGATCAAAAGTCTGGTATATATGAAATCCCTATCACTTTATCTAATAATGTTGAAAAAGTCTACATCGGCATGACAAAACGCAAGTTATCAGTAAGAATTATGGAGTATCTCAGAGACATTAAGCATCGTAAACAAAATACAGCTCTTTCTAGGTTCTACTTGGCTAATGAAGTTTGCCATATTAACTTTGCTGAAGCAAAAATTATAGTTCCGTGCAATAACCCCTTTGAAAGTAAAATTAGAGAATCGGTAGAAATCATTGTACGTGAAGATAAACCTTGTAACTATAATTTATCCTATAATATCCCCAAAATCTGGCATAATATCATAAAGTCATAATTCTACATCTAATTACAGTATTTCATCTTAAACTTGTATTATGTTACCAAAAATTGAATGAAAACTCATTTGAACGTGGTTTTGTCCCTCATGTGTAGATAGCGGCGCTCGTGGTTTCTTAAATCGACCTTTTTGATTCATCTGATCTCAGTTCATTAATAATTATTTATTTTCACTAGATGGCAACACCACATTTTTGTATTCAAATCATCGATCAAGTTTCGACTAATTTTCTCTTGAAGAAGAAGCTTTTGTCTCTCAACTTTGAGCCATTTTACCATCATATTTTCCTGAAGACGGCTGTAGAAACAGCTCGAAACGTACAAATTAACTTTTAACTTATTAAAGTTCCTCTTTTGTGTACCATTAAGCAATATTGTATCTTTATTTATTATGCTTTATGGTGCAATTGTCCAGTATGTGTTATTAATTTAAAAGAAGTTGGCCACTTCACGAATTGGCTAATTTTGGACTTTAGCCGTAACATATATACACTGGTCATCAAAGTTAAAGTATAATAACAGAAATAAAAATTTAACTGATACGTAATGAAAAATTATTAATAGAAATCTGCACAAAAACTTTAGTTATTATAAGTTACAATGCTTGGTAATTGATTACACTCAAAATGTTGAAATTAAAATAAAATTTACGGAAATTAGAAAATATGGAAAAATTATGTCACCTCTTGAGTTATTTTCCTTTGTTGATATGGTGTATGGTCATCTCAGACAGATATGCATACGTCATATCTTGATTTCATAGACTTTATCAAAGTCTTGATCAAGTCTTGTGTAATTGCACGCCACTCTTCTAAAAGTGCACTTTTCCTGGTGGGTCCGTGGAAGAATTTGGCGCGCTGAATGTCGGCGCCCTGAGGAATCCCACTCATGATCAATCGCGTACAAGCCGGGTGAGTAAGATGGCGGTTCGAAGCGGGTGAGTAAGGTGGCAAGATATTCGAATGATATCTTGTGTTTGCAAGTATTCGCACACCTCATACGCTCGATGTGGCTGATCATTTTAATGCATAAAAAAACTCTAGGCCAACAGCACTCCCAAACAATCTAACTTACGGTTCCAATATCTCCTTCATATATCTCTGAGCGGCTACGGAAACTCCTTGAAAGCTATGCAGATCGGTGCGGCCATTTATCACCATCCCCCTCCAAACAAACGGCATATTACACGATCAAGGGAATGCAAGTTACGTGTTCCTTTTTCTCTTCAGATCAAAACACGTCTAGAATCAGTGTTCATACTACATCTGGATTCGTCAGTAAACAATACTCGGTCAAAGTCGTCTTAGCTCCATTGAACATGAAGACGGCATCAGTTTAAACGAGCTTCTTTGGAAGCTCGATTGAGTGAGGCACAAATTATTGGTTTTCTCACATACAGTCCACACGCCTTAAGCCTTCGTACACGGATAATTAGAGTACGGATAATAATACGGATAATTAGAGTTTCTGTAGCTTCCTGAAGGTCTAAAACCAAATCTCTTGTAGTCGCTTCGATTCTTCTTCGAGCCGACAATGACAGAAAACTGTCTTCGGATGCAGGTCTACCTTGACCAGATTGTCTATAAACGGAACCAGTGCTTAAAAAGGCGCCTCCAAGCTCTTGATATGACGCTTTGAAGGTTATTCAAATCTCGGGCAATTTCGATTTGTGTTTGATCTTCCTCGATTCTACCAATAATTCTCCACATTTCACTTTCACTTAAGTGATGCCTTTGAGCCTTAACCAATGAATACTAATCCCTTTCAGACACAACATTCACATTAAATGAAACTACAGACCAGAATTCCAACATGATACCATTTCGCACAGCATTGTCAATCACCGAAATTAAATATTTCCGGCGCTAAAGTATACGCGGAAGTGCAATTTCGTGTTCAATTGTATTTAATTAACATAAATAATTGCAGCGTTGGACATTGGTTGCAACATAAACTTGGTGAGCATTTTTTTTTTCTCATTATCCTTTAATTTTGATGACCAGTGTATTTCATTGCCGGATTTCATTCGTATTGATAGATTATGAATTTTTATGATAATGATTTTTATCTCTAATGAAACCAAAACATGTCAAGTTGTTTATTTGTATATATATGTGTGTGTATTTTGTGTGACACCTCACTTAAAAACAAGGATTTTATATTTTATCAGTTCCAGAAATTTTACAATATTTGCATTCAAACAAAACACGTTAATATTTAAAATAATGCAAATGAAAAAAAACGCAGAAATCTCATATTTCATTTTGTCAGACTATAAATACTTTTTTATTTTACAAACATTATTAATATTATTATTATGAAATAATGATCTTGGTTTTGTTTTATACTAAATAAGCACTTTAAAATAGTAAAGACAAGGAAAAAGTAATTGAAATTACAGAATTCCTTATCTACATCTGTGTGACGAGCGAATAATTTTGAGAAGAAAAGTAGAGTTTGTTCAACAACTTTACATGATCGTTTGTTGTATAATTTATGTCATATTTGTGAGATATGATGTAATAAGTATATATAACATACAGATCAAGCGAAAGTGACAGACATATTATCACACAACTGCAATCAGTAATCTTAAAAAAATAGAGACTTTAAGTATTTTTTTGTAATGTATGTACCTATAGAGAAACAAATTCGAAAACTGAAAAATATAATTGATAAATTAAAAATATACTATATATATTAGGCATCCCGATATGTAACTAAAATCTCAATAATGCAGGATTTCTTCGATTTTTAATTTTTTCACATACATTATCTATACTAATAAAATAACAAATCACTCTGTGTGTGTGTCTGTGTGTCCGTGTGTCTGTGTGCGATGGCTAGTGAAATCTTCGTAGAAGTCTAAAAATTCAGGAGTAATTAGTCCAAAAGAAGTCCTGATGCACCTGAGGCTCAGATTTGTAATTTTTTAAAGGCCAAAGCCCCTGGGTCCCTTTAAGTTTACATGCACTAAATTGTTAATAACGTTCCTCTTTTCTATCCGATCTTCGTCGTTTTGGGGGTGCATTCTCCTTTCAGTTTCTGCCATATTTCTGCATTTCAGTTAAGACCCTTGCACCCTTACAAGGACCCCAGTACAGGGCCCCTTGAAGTTTTTGTGCACTAAATTGTTAATAACATGACTCTTTTGTATCCGATCTTCTTCGTTTTTGGGGTGAATTCTCCTTTCAGTATCTACCCCATTTCTACATTTCAGGTAAGATCCTGGCACCATTGCAAAGGACCCGGTACATGGCCTCTTGAAGTTTTACTGCACTAAATTGATAATAACCTGCCTCTTTTCTATCCAATCATTTTCGTATTGGGGTGAAATCTCCTTTCAGTTTCTGCCCCATTTCTACATTTCAGTTAAGACCCTGTCATCCTTGCAAGGCCCCGTACAGGGTTTCGTGAAGTTTTAGTGACTAAATTGTTAATAACATGCCTCTTTTGTATCCGATCGCCTACTTTTTTGGGGTGAATTCCCCTTTCAGTTACTACCCCATTTCTACATTTTAGTTGAGCTCTTGGCAACATTGCAAGGGGCCCGGTACAGGGCCACTTGAAGTTTTAGTGCACTAAATTGTTAATAACATTCCTCTTTTCTATCCGATCTTCTTCGTTTTTGGGAAGTCTCCCTTTTTTTTAGTCTCCTTTCGGTTTTAGAGTTCATTTTAGAGTTCGTTTAGAGTTCGGTTTTAGAGTTCGGTTTCGAAGTTTTAGTCTCCTTTCAGTTTATGTCCCATCTCTACATTTCAGTCAAGACCCTGGCACCCTTGAAAGGGGCCCACTACAGGGCTCCTTGAAGTTTTAGTGCACTAAATTGTTAATAATATGCCTCTTTTCTATCCCATGTTCTTCATTTTTGTAGTGAATTCTCCTTTTAGTTTCTACCCCATTTCTCCATTTCAGTTAAGACCCTGTTATCCTTGCAATGGGCTCGGTATAGGGCCCCTTGAAGTTTTAGTGCACTAAATTGTTAATAAATTGCTTTTTTTATCCGATCTTCATTTTTGGGATACTTTCTACATTTAGTTATTCTCCAGTTTCTACATTCCAGTTAAGGCCGTGGGCCCGTCTAGGGACACGTTGGGCCCGGTCCAGGGACCCTTAAATTTTTTGTGTGCCATGCGTTTTTCACACCCTAATTTTCTCACCTTCACAGTGCGTAATTTTAATGTTGAGTCTTGAACTCTTCTCTTTAGACCAACACTCACATATGTTTATTGGGGCCCTAGAGTTCTTTTTTAAGCATTTTCCCAATTTTTTGCACATTTTTTTTTTCAAATTATATTCTAATATTCATACCCTATGCTTAATCTTGACTAATAAAAGATTTAAAACGCTATGTACTAAAACGTTTTAACATGTTTCCATGTTAGGGACCTGTTCTCAACTATCAGTTGGCCCCTTTTGGCCCCCCTATTATTACTCACTTAACCTTCTCACCGCCGTGAACTGATATATCCGTTCACTAAGCTGTAGGTTTCACTGCATGAGAGGCACTTCTTAAATTAATATAACTCTACAGATATATTCCAGTTTTGAAAGATTATGTTATGATTAATACTCTCAAGGGTTATATTCTGATACATAATAAAATTTTTTATATCATGTTTAAAAAAATACATTTTTTTTTTTTTTGCATTTAAAAAAAATTACAGAAAACAACATTCCAAATTTGCCCTTTTGCTCGGCGGTCAGGGGGTTAAAATAGTCCGGTTTAGTAGCTTTTTTTTCTAACAACATCTTAGGTTCTGCAGCTATTACATGAACGACAAAAAAATATTTCAGACTTCAACTACGACCAATTTTGAATATAAATCATCTTCTAGGGCCTATTGGCGTATCTTCTTTAAAAAGGATCAGAATTCCTTGCAATTTTCCTTACTATAGTTCTAGCGTCCTCTGATTACATTAAAAACTACTAAAAAGTGTATTTATACCAAACTACATGCCAGTTAAGCCCCTTCCCCTTGGGGCCCGGTACAAGGCCCCTTGTAGCTATTGCACTATAAATTATTAATAAATTGCCCTTCTTAATCCGATCTTAATTTTTTGACCTATTTTTCCATTTAGTTATTCTCCAATTTTTATATTCCATTTAAAATCCTGGGGCACCTTAGGGTCCTCTAGGGCCCGATACGGGACCTCTTGAACTTTTCGTGTGCTATGCGTTTTTTACACCCTAATTTTCTCACCTTCTAATTGCATAATTTAAAAATTGAGTCCTGGACTTTTCCCCCTAGACCAACAACCTTTACCCCATTTTTGCGCATTTCTTTAAAATATTATTCTAATGATTATTTTATATCCTATGATTAAATTTGACTAATTGAAGATCTAAAACGGTAAGTACTAAAACATTTAAACAAGTTTTCATGTTAGGGCCCAGCTCTCAACTATCAGTTTGGCCCTTTTGGCCCCCCTGTTATAGCTCCCTTAAAAATGGTCCGAGTCACGATTTTTTTTAAACAACTTCTTAGGTTCTCCTGCTACTACATAAACGACAAAAAAAAAAAAAAAAAAAAAAAAAAAAAATGCAGAATTTAGTTAGGACCAATTTTGAATATTCATCGTCTTCTTGGGTCTTTGTTGCAGGTCCGTTAAAAACTATCCTATTCTATTGCAATTTTCTTTAACATAGTTTTAGCGTCTTCCAGGTACTTTAAAACCCCTAAACATTTTCCTTATACACAATTACATTCCAGTTAAGACCACTGGCCCCCAGTGCCCGGTCTTTCTTTATACCTCAGCTACCACCTTTTTCGAACATTAATCTCCTTTTTCAGCATCAACTTACGTCTACTCACTGCATCCGTAAATTAAAAATTTTACTTAACTTACGTTACTTTAAAGGTAACTTTAGGTAAGGGATTTCATCCGTTTATTAAATATCGTGTTAATGCTAACGGTAATTCATGAAATTTACAAGGTGAGAGGGCATCTTCGTTATTTCCTCGGGTTTAAGGGCCCGATTTATGCGGGATTTACTTCCTTCAACTTAGATAACAATTCAGCTACTTTCTGTATTATGAAATTTTATCTTTGACTTTATTTACCAACCTTTTCTATCATTAATGGTGCTTTTTTTTAATTCTATGGGTTTGAATCCTACAAAGTTTGGCTAACTCAGCTTGGTTTTCGTTTGTCTCCGGTACGTGCGGCATCTCCGGTAAATGCTGCCATATCTAGAGAGGATCTAGATTACAGGTTCGTTCGGAAAGAAGTTTGATGGGAACACACTAGACACTGAGGAAGGCAATGGGGCCTCCAAAATTAGGTTCATTTAAAATAATTTCCAAAGATATAAAATCATAAAAACTTAAGTTTTGTTTAAGGTTACTATTTACAAACCCTGTGCAACGCCGGGCGGGTCTGCTAGTTATATATATTTTTTCTAAACTTCGCAAGTTTGTTTCTACTGTCATGAAGTAGTGTTTAGATTAAATAAACGTGCTCTCTTTTTAATATTTGATTAATCCTTTATAGGTCTAATGGAAAATTAAAAGATTAGCAAACATTTACTTCATGCTTTATTTTTGACACCTCTTTATAGATGGTTGGGTTTTTATGAAAGATTAAATATAAAATTTATTTTTATAAAATGTACATTTGAAGAAAAATATATTCAAAGTATAGTGCAGAATTTTACTTTCATTTTATTGCTTTTGAATTTCATACTTAAATTTTTACTGCCTTATTACTGAAATATATGGGTTATAAATTTATGCAGTTATATATGTGACATAAAATAAGCAGCTGAATTATAAGTTCTTGAAATGAAAATGCAGTTACAAATTTATAGCCATAAAAATTTGAATTACACTCGAAATCTTATTGTAAAAAGACATCATATTAGATTTATTGCCTATATTTCACAGCTATTCACGGAAATCCATGCGTATTTCTAAGCGATATGGTATATATACATATATATGTATATATGTTTTTTTTATTTTTATGTAACAGTGAATTTTTCTAATTAAATTAAGAACAATAATTTTCGCTTTAAAATAACTTGTTATTTTGAATTATAGCTCCTCTAAGTAAATAAAGTGAATTATAATCTTTTTTGAGATAAGCATTTATATGATCCTTAACTGATTTATTCGTACATCCAATTTTATTTAATTCATTTCGCTTACCAATCTGTATAATCTAATTTCTGTGTAATATATATGATTTTTAACAATTAATTAACAGTTTATATACTACCTATGTATAAATCTACAATATATATAGAATAGAAATGGAAATTTTATTTTGGCTGCTAAAACTCGAGTTCTGCTGAAATGATGTTGATGACTGTTAGAGCATTTTTCTGGGAAGGTTGCATTATAAAAAAAATCATAACAAGTTTCCTGTAGGATAAGGAAAAATAGTTGCCCTTCTCGGGACGGAGAATTTTCTAACCCAGTTCGGAATAAAATCCGACAAATACCATTTTAGTTATTATTCAGGTTTTTTTTTTTTTTTCGGATTTTATTCCCAGCTGGTTCGGAAATTTTTCCATCCGGAGAAGGGCAAATATTTTTCCGTCTTCTACAAGAAACTTGTTTGGATTCTTTTACAGTGTGTAGCATACTGCATATAGTACTACTGTACTCATATATAGCATTATATGGGAAAATTTTATAATCATATAAACCCGATTATGGAAGTTTATGCATACCGTAAAAAAACTACGACCATTTTCACTGTAGGAATCGGGAAAAAATTGCCCTTATCATACAGGAAAAATTTCCGATCCAGCTCGGAATAAAATCCGCAAAATACCGTTTTTTGACTATTTCCTTTTCTTTACGGATTTTATTCCGAGCTGTGCCGGAAATTTTTTTCGGTACGATAAGGGCAACTATTTTTCCGATTCCTACAAGAAAACTGGTCGGATTTTTTTTTTCACAGTGCAGGAGCAATGCAGAAGATCAATTTCAGGTGAAGTTCCATATTGCATTAACGCACAAGGTCAAATTCACTGATATAGTATTTTATTTGACTCAAGGTTCTTTTGGAGAACCGACTAGCGTAGTGGGCGTAGCCTGCTAGTTATTTAAATAAAACATCATATATATGAGTTTACTTGTATATTTTTTAGCTTATATTTTAGATAATATCAGCGGATCAATGACGATGTAATATAGTCGGTACCATGTCAAACTATCCAATATGAAAACAGTGTTGCGAATGGGCTATTTTTTTTTAAGTTCAGATTTCTTGATTGGCACTACTTTTCTGAAAAGTTAAAATTCCCATTGTTTTCGCCTTAATTAATATGTCATTAAATAAGGTTAAATAAACGAATTTTCTAATGAATTTTACACTGAATTTAAAAAATGTAGCTCACTGGCATTTTCAAATTAGACATGGTACCGACGATATGTCTGTGTGCATCCAAAAAACATCTTTCTGAGATGTTCTAACTACTGTAAGATAAAGGTCTCTCAAATTTAGGGAAATCCATGGTATAATTTTAAGGCAGTTTAAATTTGAAAAGTATATAATTATGTATTTTAATCTTGACATATTATATTTCAGTGAAATTTGCATGAAAAAAAATGCTCTTCTTCATTTTACATTTTTTTCTAAGAAATACATGTTCGTAGAGTAGTAAATGTTATAGCTAATTACAAAAATGTTACGTTCTTAGCAACAAATAAGAAAATTCTTTTATATTGAATTTCTTTAGTTAATTAAAGGTATTCTACATAAGGGAATTAAAAACAACTTTAATCAAATTCTATGCTCGAATTATATATTTAAAAATGTTACGATTAGGACTACAATTTTTGTTAATTGCACTAACCTAACTGCAGCAATACCTTAATTACAATTTTTCAAATTAAAAAAAATTATAATGAATATTTTTTATTCATCTATTAAAAGTATATTTATTTTCTCATTTCAATGAAAATTTATAAATTTTCATAATACAATTTTTCCAAATTGCACAAATATAAATCTTTCAAAACTCATTTGCTTAAAGTTACAATCGAAGTTCAAATTCGAAAAGAATCTTTCAAAATTGTAACATTTCTTTTTTTTTTCCTTTTTTTTTTTCTTTTTTTTTTCATAACATTGAAATTTATAATCACAGAGGCTGATACCTAAAAAAAATAATAATCGATTTTGAATATTTTTTATAAGATCTGCCCATTTTTTAGTATTTGCAGGCAATAGCTGTTTCAGCCATGCACATTTAAATTAAACTACCAATTTTTATGCTTACTTCTGAACACTAAAATTAAACAGTAGATTTCGCCTTGTATAATAAGTTAAATATGAGATGAAATAAGGCAGAAATTCCTGTTAAATTCTAGTTATAACAAAATTTATAAAATATGGCAGCTACAACTTTAACAGAACTGTCCTGATTTATTATCCTCTGTGAAGGGCTATTTTTACCAACTCAATTTTTTTATAACAGAATATTTATCAGGTCATGAAACATATTACTATTCAAAAATATACAAAATTTTTTGTTAGTACTATTCCTGCTAATTCGTAAAACATCTATTTATCTAGCGCATGCAACCTCTGAACTTTCTTGTTCTGCACTGAAAAAAAACAATATGTTGTTGACGTATGGATTCTGAGATGCGTTGTGTCATCCCATGAATCCAATATATTTTTATATTTTTATATTAGTCATTGTTAGTGTGAATGAAATTGGTTATTTATAGATTAGTACACTGAACCACCTTTATAGAAACTAAACTAGATTTCTCCAAAAAATTACATATAAAAATAATTTTAAATCATCAAACTAAGTTAAGGATCTAATGATTCCAACAATGCTAAAAAACTAGGAAAAAAGAACATGTAGCAGACATCAAATACAACACGAAAACTGTAGCTTTCGCCAAACTATATAATACAGAACCTTTACAGATTGATTTTAAAATTACTAGAATTATTTATCCATCGAGATTTTATTTGACATCAATTATCCGAGAATTAATAGAGATCCTTTTACGGAGTCGGAATATACGCAATGATTCAGCCTCCATGATGTACCTAAAATTGGGAAAGAGATGTTCTGCAGAATAAGAGAAAATAGTATAAAATAATTCGCGTTCATCAATATGCATTTTCGGTATTGCACTTGTTTTCATTATACATGAGATCTCGTATGTTTTGTTACAATAATAACATAAAAATATTTAATCGTAGTTAAAATGATTTAAAGAAAGATTTTTATTTATATTCCATTTAATCATTTATTTATTTATTTATTTTACAGATTGAAAATTTTTTTCATCTCCGTGATTTAAAAACATTAAAAATTTTGTCATATATTATCTCTATATACGTATTATCAAAAGAAAAAATAAGTTACTAAAAATAATATAATTTAAAAGAATTAAATTAAAAAAAATTAACAAAAGATAAATTTCGATAATATTTTTATTCAAATCTTTGGAATTCGAATTAAGTTCATTTTTAAAAGCTTCATTTATAAACTAAAGAAAAAAATTCTAATTTCAATTTTTATGTTTAAAATCGTTTTTATCGGATAATTTTAAAGCTGTCCCTAAAAATGGAATGTGCATGGAGCTTTTTGATTTGTGCTTATAATTCGGGATTTTAAAAAGTTAAAGTTTCATCATATCAAGAACCATTAAAGATGTTTGAACTTCTAGTTATATATTGATGTGCAATAACACTATAAAAATTTTCTATAATTAAACAAATGTTAAAGTTGATATTGTTGGTCACTATATCATGAAACATGAGATTGTTTTGTTAACAGGAAAAACGTCACATCGTTTCCGACATAGCAGCGATCTTCCCTCATGCATGTGTAAATTAAATTAGATAAATTAAGCGTTTACCTGCTTCTCTTATTTATTTCCAAGGTGCAATTTCCTAGTAAGCACTCAAATACAAATAACAAAAATCAATGATTAATTTATAGAATGAAAATTCAGATTTAAAAATTAGCAAACGACTGATTTATTTTCGTAGTCTTATTAAAATATCGCCATCAGACTGGTGGAAAAATCTCAATCCGACCATCATAAATTATTCAGTAATCTTCAGAAGTAAATTTAAATAACATCCCTAATTAGAAAACACATATTTATAAAAGGAATGCATTTAACGATTTTTACTTCATTACCTCTAATATCTTCGATTGAGAACATGTCTTAAAATATGGGAATATAATTTGAAGCATTTGAAAAATGTGTAGCTCTAAATTGCTGTGAAATTTATTATTATTTGCATCAAATTAACCGTTCAATTATAATTCTGAAACTTTAATGAATTGATTTTACTAATAAAATACATTAGAATAATTCATAGATGTCATTAAATTATTTATCGTAATAATTTTCTCAATTTCAGAAATTTTGACAACTAATCAAAGAAAAGTAAATAGCAATTAAAGTTGAATAAATTAGAACCTTGCGATTTCATTTGTTTCTAATAAAGTTCCTTTTTATCACTTATGGAACACGCCCAGTATATCATGCTGAATAAGTGTTTTATTAGCTAAAAAACATTACATAAGACAAGTAACCCCTTACAAGACTTAAGACATGCCACTGACGTTTTTTATTTACACCCGAGCAAGTTTTTGTACTAAATATCGCTATTATAAAAAATGCAATGTTAAGTTCAGAAATAATATAAAATTAATTAGAAACTTTTTTGAAACCTAAGTAGTTGCTTTAGAAATAAGAAAAAATAACCATCTTGCAAATGTAAGTATAAGTAAGGGCAATAAATCTTAATTACGTCCTTTAATAACCATATTGAAATATACTATAATCCAAACGGAAATGTCCAAACATATATTAATATATTTATTTTCTTAAAAGACACTTACTAAAAACACATTAAAAATATATTAAAATCCGCGAGGCCTCCTCCGAAGTTAAAGACGCTCTTAAACACTAAAATTGATCCTATTAGTAGGAATGATATATCTGGAGTTTATATGATTCCATTTACTAGGGAGGGGTGAATCAGAAATCATGATATAGGTATGACCCAACGAAAATTCATTATGAGATGTAAAGAACATATGGCGGACATAAAATATAATAGAGGTAATACTGCTTTATCCCAGGTGAATCAAATATAGATCATTAACATACTTTTAACGAGAGTAGATTAACCTACAGATGTAATTTTTATTTACAATTATTTAAAATATATTATAGCCCATTGAAATTTATTTAAATGGTTCAGGAGTTTGTAACGATGCATTATTTTTCGCATCTCGAATATATGGATTTAGTGGTTGGACAACTTGCGAAATCGCGACATAGAGGGGACACGAGCGATATCGAAAAGGTAAGGGGTGTTATATGTTTAGCCTTTTGGTAAACATGTAACATCCCAAAATTTGTATTGTTTGTATACTTGTTTATATTCGATGGTTTGTTTTGCCAGTTTTTATATGCATTGTATTTGTAATTCCTGTTATGAATTCTGATGAAGACTCAGTGAAGGAGTTGAAACAGATTAATATAGGTTTTTAATATACTTTTAATGTGTTTTTAGCAACGTCTTTTAAGCAAATATTTTAATATATGGCTTGACTTTTCCGTTTGGAATATATATTATGATAACAATCTTGCATCAAAAATATATTATGAAACATTTTCCATAACTTCCATGCTACTTTAACAAAACTTCACTGTTCAATAGCGTAAATAAGATACCTAAGTAAACATTTTAGAAAGCGCATAACGCATGTGAAAACCAGATTTCATCCATTATCGTCCATACCATGAAAATTAATCAATTTATATTATGGAGCCCTGTATTTGATGTACGAATTCACCTATATATGCAGCAAAGTATGCCGGAATATAGCATAATAGATTGAAAATTCACCTTCAGCAATCTTCACCAATAGACGGAAACATACTTGAATACTTTCATACAGATCTGTATTGTCCATGTTACCTTTTAATACATGCCACAAATTAAACTAAAATTTTATTCAATCTGAAACACACTTAAAGCTACTAAAATCAAATTTCAGAAATTATTATCGATAGGCGGCCATGTATTCAGTCTTTTGTGCGACACTGTACATGATTTGATTTATATTCTACAAACATATCGTATCCATTTGAAAATGAATAACTAAATTAAAAACCTCGTTTAAACAATTTACGCTCATACTCAGTAATCCATTGAATTATTTTGTGTAGTCCTCTGCAGTATTTATGCACACCACGCAGTATGCACAAATTTAGATACACTTAAAAAGACATACCAAAACTGAAAATGCTCTTCAAGAATCTATCACAAAATACTTTGGATACAATATTGTATTCGAAGTATTTTGTGAGTCCCTGTAAATGAATATTAAACTTCATATTTTACAGCAAGTAACCTGTAGTAAAGTCGAGTTACGTACGCCAATTGCATTATATTCGAAACAGAGTAACATAACTAAAATACGCTGCAAAAAATCCCCCCGCTTTTCAATACAGTTTGATTTAAAACAATTAGTACTCTTTTTTGAGATATTTGATTTCATTATATTTCATTGCTGTTATTTTGTTTGATTGTCGCATTAATCACAAACTTTACTTTGCTTTTAATAAAATTAGTTATATTCCCTAGTCATTGAAACAACCTGATATTATTTGGTCAAATTTAGGAGACTAGGGGTCCAACTTAGGCGACCAGTTGCTGAATTTGGACTACTTTTGACAATTTTTTCAAATTAAAATAAAATTTAAGATTTTCAAAAAGAAATTGATCTAAATATTTATTTAGTTAGTAGATGAATAGATTGACCCTGTGTAATGATCTTTTGCAGATATTCCAAAAATTAAGTGAGTTACACCTTAAAATATGTGAAGTGGTCCAAATTCGGCTACTCTCACCTGTGGTAGGATATCAGCAATTTTAAAGTGGCATTTTTTGCCTTATCTAAAACCAGACTTTTGTATAACTATGACTATTTATATAATGCGTATGATTGAATTTAAATATAGTTGTTTCTTGGAAATGAATTTATTTATTGAATGTTAAAATTTAATTGATTCATATATTACCGCATAATGTAGGGTTAAACAGTACGCTATTTATGAACTTATTTACTCCTACTTGATTAGAGTGTTTGCAGCAATGATTATAACAATATAAAAATGAAATAATTTAAAAAAAAATGACTGAAAAATCATCATAATTTATTTTGCAAAGTTCTTGCTGTCACACCTGTTTTGTGATATTTCCTTATTTCCGAAAGAAGTTTAGATAGCAAGGTTTTCTTAAAAATATGAATATATTTAACTGAAAATCCTTTATTAAAATAGAATAAAAACATTTTATTTAAGACTATATTATTTATTTAGTATTTGTACTACATTATTTAATATTTTATTTAAAACTATTATAATATTTAAAGTTTTAAACTAAATCAGCGTTATCCTAAGCATAATAAAACACATCTCAATTTTAGTCTGTGTTAATATAGCTCGTATAGCTCATTTTCTATTTCTATATCGATTACACTATATTTAATTAATTCTTTAATTTAATATAATTATTTACATATTACCATATATGTACTGACATAGATATAAATATAGATATGTACAATGTTAAGGAACAGGGTGTAAATGTACTACTACTACCGTAAATTAGCTACATATAACTGTAAATTAACTAATAAAACTACCGTAAATTTTGTTCTTTGAACCCAAAATTGGATAAGTGTTTTACATTTCTTGTAAAATATAGCCTAAAGAAAATAATTATGCTGATAATCAAGTTTTTATTAATTTTGTGAATTATGCTGCAATATTCGATATATTTCATACACGATTTTTTTATAGTATGTGTAACTTATATGTATATGTGTTAATAATATTTAGCAAGTATGTGCAGCGTTATAAGTAATGTAATATTTATTATATGCATGTACCTATATATCTTACTTACAAATGTTCATACATTTTTGGAACTATTTTAATTTTCTGTATGAATAAAAAATTAATGAAAAAATAAAAATAAAACCAATAATGCTTCAGATAAGATCAAAAAGGACTTCTTACAAACACTATAAAATTTTGGAAAGGTTAAAATCCTTTTCAAAAGAACAAGTCATTCTTCATCAGGCGGAAAGAGCACGTGCTTCTACTGTGAAAGCAGGAGCAAGACTCAAGGAGAATTTTATGGTGTTTCAAATAAGGTATTTTTGATCCTGTCGTATCACTTATACCACCTTATATAAACATTAATTACAATATGGTATCAAGTGGTAATAGAGTTTAATTATCAAGGAAGACAAGGGAGTTTAAAATCCTTAAATATATATATATATATATATATATATATATATATATTATTTTATTTATTTATTTATTTTTTTTTTTTTTGTAAATTTCACCTTAAATATTATTCAAGGGTACATTATATGCATTATGGCATGAATTTATCATTAAAAAAAAAAAAAAAAAAAAAAAAAAAGAAAAAAAAATTGAGAAAAAAATGGAGTTTAACGCGCCCGTCTTAGAAATCTTCGAAATGCCCCTTGCGTATTTCGTATCAATAAAAATTAGCAAGTAAAACATCGTAAATAAAAATTACGTAAAAAAACGTAAAACATCGAAATTACAGTTCAAATAGTTTTCTTGTTTGGATAACTTAAATACAAGCTTTTATTTTTTCATGAAGTTTATCGTTATTTAAAACATTTTTGTAATTGGATTTGTATGTCTATTCCTAATGGTTTAGGATTTAGCCATTGGACACCGTTGAGAGTGGTCCACCTGTATATTTATAATAGAAGCAATCTTTTTTAAAGATAAAATATTCATATATTCATTTAAACTTTAAATTTAAAGATAAATATAATACAATCATGCTGAGCTTAATAAAAGTCAATAACAGTATTTAACATTTTAAAATGACTTCTGATGAAGTCTAATTTCCAAAAGATTATATATTCCAAATATCATAAATTTAACTACTGCCGCTCAATTCCGTCAATTAACCGCTATTAACAAAAGTAATAATGTTCAAGACAAACACGATAATGAAAAATAAGGAAAATTACAAAAAATAACATTTCTATGAATAGATTAATTTTTATAAGATTTTTTTTCCAGTGTAATTGATTAATGTAGAAAGAACAATCTAATATTTTTTATAATGTAAAGCTTTTATTTTTTTTTTTTATTTTTTTTTTTTTATTTTTTTTTTTTTTATTATTTACGAGAAACTTGGAAAATCGATCTCCGCTCCTTTTTTTTCAGAAACAGCAGTGCTTAATGTCAAGCAAAAGAAAAAAAATATATATTAAAAACCCTAATTACATATGCCTTTGTTGCTCAAGGACATCCTTGTGGTTCTAGAGGCTATAATTTTGTTTTCTTTCCCTCTTTTCGGATAATTTGAAATTATTGAGCTAGAAAACGAAAAGAATGAATTATGTAAAATGCGGCTCATTTCTCAAGCAAAAATTTATTAGAGTTTTGTGCACATTCTAATCTTGCCATTTTTTTATTTTATTAATTTGTTAAGTTATTATTATTTTTTTGTAAACGTCGTAATTTAGTATTTAAACGTGAAAATAGGGGAAAGTTTATTTTCTCATTGAAATATATGCAGATACATTTAATTCGTAAATCTTTATAAATTCATTTTTGTTTTCTTTCCTTTGTGGATGTTTTATACATGATGTCTGTTGTATTAATTTGCAAATAATCTATTTATTTTCCATAATTATAAAATTATATAATAAATATACAATTGTATACTTCATTACAAATTTATCCGCCACACTAGAAAATCACATTCCACACTTTATGTGTCATTACATAAACAAAAACAAATCTACGTATTAGACACATTTTAAAAAATGTGCATTGTGTTTAGACATGGATCTACAATTATATATTACACTACAATGCACACGTATATAAGTTTAAATGCCATTTCAAAATTAAATTAAAAAAAATTAACCTGCAATTTCATATGTCAACTTAATTACACATTTCTTAGTTACTCGATTGATTCCTTTAGCTCGAAAAGCTGCAATTTTATTTTTATTTATTTAATTTTTCTTTTTGCATATTTTGAAAGTAATTGCCATTTGAAACGAAAATAATGCATTAAGTAAAATGCGCATCGATTTTCAGTCATTTATTAATCTAAAATTGGATTTTAACATTACGACTTTATAAATATTTCATAAAATAGGTTGGAATACATTATATCAAAAATCAAAAACAACAAAGGTAACCTTTTTTCTAAAATTGTAGAAATATTACATTTGCTAATCACTGAAAAAAAATTGGCTAGTATGTTACATAACTTAAAAATAATTCTATACATAAAAGACATACTTATAAAATTATACACAAAAAATTTAAAGATAAATTTAAAATTTAAAATATGCAATTTATTTTGAAATAAATTAAAATATTATATATTCTTACAAAATTTTTGTTATCGCAAAATTTCACATCAGTGTGTACTTATACATGTTAGATGGATAACATTTGCCTTTATTGATCAAGGACACACTTGAAGTTCAAGAAACTGTAATTTAGATTTATGTTTCACCCATTTCAAATAGTTTCAAAAGTTTGATCTAGAAAAATAATCAAATATGTAATATGCGCCGAAATGATAAATTATCAGTGTTTTGCACGGTGGGTTTTTTTTTTTTTTTTTTTTTTTTTTTTTTTTTTTTTTTTTAATAAATAACTGACTTAAAAGTGTTGAAATTGAATAATTACGCATAAAAATGAGGTAGATTTGATTTATTTAGTGGAATGTGTTGAAATATTGTATCTTTCAATCTTTGGAAATTATTGTTTTGCACTTATGCATCCTTTGAAACTTTTTGCTTTTCTCATATTGGTGTTAAGTATTATTGTTAGAATTGATCTTTATAACAATAATAAAAACCCAACAATAAGCAACACTATCATTTATTTACGAACTATAACTACACAATTAATTATGCATTACATTTAATGGAAAATAAATTAATCAACTTGAAAATTAAAGAAAAAACATTTAAAATTAATGATATGTTTAGTCGAAATCAGTAATATTTTTTTAATGTTCAACATAACTTCTTATGGAAATATAGGCAAATCACAAAATAGTAGACTTTTCTACAAATCTTGCATTTAATTAATACCACTTTATACGGTGATCATAAAAAAATTGATATCCTACAAAAACACGATAATGCAATACGATAAAGAAAAAAAAATACAGGAACAAAATTTGTATGAATAAATTATTTTCTTCCAGTTCTTTTCATGACGTCATTAATTAATATAAAAAAACTTATATTTTTTAATGTAAAGCAGTTTTGATTATTTTGTTTATGTTAAGTTGGTAAATTAATCTCTACTTTTTTTTTTAGTCAAAGCCGTGTTTAATGTCAAACAAGGATGGCTAAAAAAACTTATTTACGGATGTCTTTGTTGATTAGGGACTCGTATTTGATGTTCTAAATGCTGTGATTTAGTTTTCTTCCCCTTTTTGAACTGTTTGATAAAAATAAATTAAAAAATGAAATATGTAAAATGTGTTTCGTTTCTCCGATGGAAATTTATTAGCCTTTTCAGTATTTGATGTTGCATTTTTCAAATTGTTGTTTTAAGAAAACGTGAAATTTTTGATTTAAATACAAAATAGCCTACAATTAATTTTTCATAGGAACTGTTGTAAATTATTTAATAAAAAAAACTCTGAAAATTATTTTTTGTTTTAATTGCTTCCGTTCTTTCATGTGCCTTATCTTTCCGTGCTGTATGTAACATTACTTAACACATAATCTACACACTGATCATAACAAATTAAAATTTAATTATGTACAACGTTTCAAAGAAAAAATACTCATTTATTAAATAAATTGAAAACAAAAAATAGATATTTTACGTAAATATGATTTATTATGCAAATTTATGTAAATCACAAAACAATATTACTTTTTATACACCTAGCATTAAACTACTACGATGTAATCTCGCGATCTGCAAAAATAACAATTTTAAAGAAAAATAGGATAATGATTTTGAAAGAAATCAAGTGCAATAAAATTTCTATGAATAAATTAATTATTACGAGTTTTGTTCAGGGTGTCATTAATTAATGTAGAAAGAAGAATCTAATATTTTTTACTTTGTAAAACATGTTTGATTCCTTTTTAATTTAGCTTCGACCTCCGCTTTTTTTAAGCAATATCAGCGTTTAATGCCAAACAAGAGAATAAATATATTTATCAAAATTCATAAAAAGTCTAATTACATCTGCTTTATAACGAAAAATATTCTTGTTGTTAAAAAAATATATATATATATATATATATATATATATACTTTGTTTTCTTTTTTTCCTTTTCAGTTATTTCGAAATAATGTAGGTAGAAGATTCAAAAGAAAGAAGAAAAATTACATAAAATACGATTCACTCTTACATTTATTACAGATTTGTCGAGAATATAATCATACATTTTGTTATTACTGTCAAAAGCTCCTTGTAATTTGGTATTTCTAAAATAAAAATAAAGTATCTTTTTAGTTTGAAATTGAATAATCATTTAACCTTCCAATGTTTTAAAATACATTTTCTATTAAATTTCGTTTTTGTACATTCAACAGTTTGCTTTAAATTTTGTGATACTGTTGTTCTATGTTATTAATAGTATTAAAATCGCTGCATTTTCATTTAGTGTAAGTGTGCAACTTACATTGATTTTAATCATTGCTTCAAGAAAGCGTTGTAAATTTGCATTTGACGTAAAATTTTCGTTCTTTCATTAAATTTTACTATCATTGACGTAATTTGCTATCATTCGATCTGGAATTGGGAGGTGTAGACTTTTTTGCTTCCAAATCCAAAAATTGCAGGGCGGCCACAAGCGACTATTTCACATTCTATTTGCACCACTATTTAAAAAACAGATTTCGTAGTATATTTATTTGCAAATGTTCTCAATATATGTCAATAATTTTTGTCTTGAGAAAGTGGTGTCAAGTAGAATTTAAAAAAAAAAGTCGCCTGTGGCAGCCATTCTTAAAAGAGAATTCTTCAAAGAATTCTTAGAATTTAATTCTTAGAATATTCTAAGAATTCTTAGACAATAAGAGTTCAAAATAATTTTTGCCCCTACCAATAAACTCACCCTCTCCAAACTCAAAGACCCTATTGAATTATCCAATTCATGGGGTATCTACCGTATTAATTGCCAGTATGGCCTTTCCTATATTGGACAAACCAAACACTGCTGAAAATTCCGTATCAAATAACATCAACAATATATTAAAAAACAAGAAATCAATAAATCCTCTTTTACAAAACATTGCAGGGAGATGAATCATACTTTTGACTTCAATTCGGTTAAAATAATTTTTAAACCTACTTCTATACATGAACTTATCTTTCTTGAAGCATTTCATATTTATAAAAATTTAAATAATATTGTTAATTGTGAATTCGCTATTCCTCCATTATCAGATTGCTGGAAATATTACATAAATACTTCTTTCTCTTAATTTTTCTCACTATTTCGGTTCCATTTCCCATCTATTTTCCTATTGGCTGTTACCTGCAATCCTCTGTTTTCCTATTGGCCAATAAACCTTTAACTTGAAACCCCATCTCTCCTATATATGTGAGCAAATTTCCGCCATCCTTAGCACTCAGGAAGGTATGCTACATGCTACCGAAACCGGTATGCTTTAAATAAAAAAAAATTGGTGCTTTTAACGTTGTTTATTTGTCACGCTTCTGTTATATCGCACCAAGATCCTTATTGCTTATTAAAGAGTAGCAATAGTACACTGCAATTAGAACAAGAATATTTGATGAGATAAGGGTATTTGTGTGAAATACTTTTTAACTGCGGATACATGGAAGATACAATTTTTTTTTCATAATTTGGTAGTCAGTTATTATTGATAATATATATAAAAAGTCCAACCTAATATTGTGAAAAGTCAGAAAGGTACAGTGAGCTTGATTTACAAATCGTGCTACTTTTAGAAAACAACTGACTACATCCCACCTTATCTTTGTGAAATTTCGTGATATTTCTCTAGACTTTTTATATAAGTTGACCAAAACAGTTGAGTACCAAATTTTAGAATAAAACTTTTGGAATATTTCATACATGTACTGTTCCAAATTATTTCATGTAAATGCCCATCATCAATTATTCTATATAATTATGTTTTAATTGCAGTATACTGTTTCTACTGTTCTTTTTCGAGTTTTAGGAAAGTGGTGTTAAATTTAGTTGAAATATCTGTATCCTATATACAAAAAAAAAAAATAAATAAATAAATTAAAAAAATAAATAAATAAATTCCTTTCAGAAACGATAACACTTTCAACAAAAGTCGTGCTATGCACACAAATGTTAAAATAGACCCACATAGTCATTTGCTATAGTGATAGATCTTTTACAGCATTTTCTGTTATATGGATGATCTCAAATATTACTTTATTTTTAAATTATTTGTTTGCACCCCTAATTGTCCCCGCGACAAATCTGCACTGAATCTTTATAAAAAGATGCAGTCAAACATGTTATTTACATCCTCGGAGTTCAAAAACAATTCGACAAGAATTTTAGTAGATATTCAACAAACCCTGTACAATCGAAAGCATCCGGTCACTGACTGTCCCTTAACTTTTGGAGGTCTGTGTAGTTCACGTACGTGTTTTGCAGGGAAGCAAAATCTTTTTTTTTTTTTTCAGATTAGTGCAATCAATGAGGGTATTAGCAAAGCATGATACATGTTTAAGGCAAGCCCATTTGCGTTCATATGAAGTCAATCGCCAGAAGACGTCGATTCCTTGCCAAAGTAAATTCTGACGAAGAGTGGAAACTCTTAACCAAAACTCTAACCACGTGGACAGAATAGGAATCAGCTTATTCAATGCTAGTTTGAGCAGAGCTTGTGCTAAACCACGTGGTTAAATCCAGCTACAATTTTTCAGCAGTTTTTTTTGCGAAATGAAATGCGGTTATATTAAGCAGGCAATGGTATTTGAATCTCTAACAAACTGTTTGTTTCTGTATTTAAAGATATTTAAAAAAATCATTAAAATTTTACAGCTAGATTTATTAGTAATTAACATAATGAGTTAATGTTTTTTCACTTTAATAGAATTTAAATTTAACACAAATATGTTTATATGTTTTTCTCTATCTCAACAATATTGTATCAAAGTTATAATCTGTATATATATATATATTACACTATCGTACGTGTCATAGAAATCGCAATTATTTGTTAATTGATAAATAGCAACGCCCCAATGAAACGCATCTCATTGGTTATTGAACAGCATTTAATGCACCGCCATACCTATAAGAGGGTTTAACATAGGGAGGACCCTGTACTGTCGCTAAATGCCGCCAAGTTTGTCGCCAATCGGATGATATAGCGCCACATTTGGCGACCAAAATTAGTCGTCAAATGTGACGGCAACTTGGCGATATCTCTAATATTTCGCCAAATTCCCATAGACTTCCATTGTAAGCCAATAGGATTTACTTATTTACAGAAAATCAACAAACTGAGATATTTTAATGCAACAAAACCTAATGTTAGCTTAAGTGAATATATTAATTATATTTAACCCTTAAATGCCGGGTGTTGCTTTTCGGTAACATACCCAATTTAGGCTTCAAAAACTATTAGAATAATATTGAATCTGTAATGCCTAATGTTGCCAATAAAATACATTCTTAAAATACTATTAAATCGATTTTCAACATGTAGATGGCAACACTTGCGCTGTTTAAGAATGAAGATAGATTTTCTTTTTTCAATTGTTGCTAGTTTTAGGTAGATTTCGTATGAAATACTACCTATTGGGATCGTTCCTATGTTGGAATTTCTGAAATTTTTTTGCAGATCTACACCGATCATGACCCCTAGAACACAAAACGACCCTCAGTAAAAAACTTTATCTATCTATCTATCTATCTATCTATCTATACACATCACTTTCTTCTGGACACGATAACTTTCGAAATTCTGCACCATTCTCTTCCAAACTGATACATAAAATCAATGGGCATAAAATCTCGTTCAAGTTCGTTCATGGACAAAATCGCACCAAGGGGATGGAAATAGGGAGGGGTTTTGTGAAAACAGAACCCCCCCCCCCCCGTAACTTTTTAATTTTTGTACATATCAAATCAGTTTAAAGTTTTTATTACTTCTAAAAATAGTGCAAAAATTTTATGTATCAAAGATTTTTGATAAAGTTAAAAATGGGCTCAAAGGGCGCAAAAATAGTGTTTTGGGGAGAAACAAATTCATAACTTCGTCAATTCTAAAGATATCAAATCCAATTAATTTTATTATAAATCTCCTTAACATTATCTACAACTTTTATATTCACAAGTTTTTGATAGGACCAATTCGTACCGCAAAAAAAAAAAATTAAAAAGAAAATAAAAAGGGGTTTTGAAGAAGAAAAAAATCCATAACTCCGTCAATTCAAAAGATATACAATCCCCATGAATTTATCATATATCTTCTTAATATTGTCTACAACATCTATATAGACAAGTTTTGGATAGGACCAATTCTTACAGCAAAAACAAATTAAAAATGCATAGCGGTTGAAGAAAAAAATCATCTTAGTAAGGGTGTATTCAAATCCAAACTGCTTACTTTCTGACTCATTTTAAAATTCATTTTTGCTCTGAAAGGCTTCCAATTGGTACGTTTTCTTACTCAGAAACTATTTAATGTACCGCAATGATCGATTTTTTGATAGAGGCAGAATATACTTTTTAAAATGCTGTTAAAAAGGGCATTTTGAACCGAATTTACCGAAGCCGATTGTGTTGGAAAAATCATTGTATTAAGGATGCACTCAAATCCAAACTGCTTATTTTCTGACTCATTTTTGAAATCATTTTTGCATTCAAACGCATTTAATTGGTAGATTCGCTGATTCAGAAACTATATAATGTACCGTAATGATTGATTTTTTGATAGAGGCAGAATATATTTCAAAAAATGATGTCAAAGTGGGCATTTTGAACGGAATTTCTCGAAGCGATGGTGTTAGAAACGAAAAATATTGTCCTTCTGAGAAAATAATTGTTTTTATATCAAGTTTTAATTAAATGAACGAAAAATAAAAACACAAGTCGCTTATAAAACTCTTCAAAAATCACGTCAGCAAGTTTCATATTTTTTTAAATTAAAAATGAATCTGGAATTATGCCAGAAAATTTCGAGTTGTTGAGGATGGAAAAGTTTTTTTTTTTTTTTAATACCGCCTTAAAACATGATTCTGATAAAACCAGCTATTATATAAAAATGAAATAAAAACTCGTCAAAAGCGGCCAGATAAAATTGTTAAAGTGGATTTATCTCTAATCATGATTTAGTTTTTGTTTGTGAAATTAATATATTTAACTTCGAAATCTACCTCTGCTTGTAGGCCAGGCCGGCAGGGATTTTTTTTTTCTTTTTTTTGATTTGTTTGGAAGCTTGCGAAATACTCTATTTTGTTCTGCAGTGAGCAAGTAAAATTTATTTCTTATTATAGTTCCTAAAATTCTTGTGTGTTTAATATTATAATATTTTATCAAGGAAAAATATTTTTTCAATTAAAGACCAGTATTGCCGATTAGTAACAAAATGTTTTTTAGCCGTAAACCATACTTAAAACAAAATATGATTTTTTAAAGTATTTTTCCCATGATTTATTTAAAAAATAAAAGCCGCAAAAACATTATTAAGTGATTTTTGAAAAATTGGGCATTTAAGGGTTAAGGGAGTCCAAGCAAATTAAATTATGAATAAAAGTAACACATGGTACAAGTCTTAGAATGCTTTCCCAAACTTAAATTTTAATGGAGACCAAAGTGGTTACCAAGGGCGGCTAGTACATTTATATTGTTCTTCCTTAATATATATATATATATATATATATATATATATATAACGAAACAAATTAATAGGCTAAGTTGAACAATCACGTCGTGCTTTTTACGGCATATTACTGGATTAGTACCACATTTGAATAAGCCATTGGTGAGGTTGTATAGCAGTCGTACCTCTTAGTGCAAGCATCGCTATTGAAGGTGTCAACTCTTTGGAAATTTAGCAGATTTGAACCGTTGATACATTTGTAAAGTCCAATTAAACATTCATTTATTCATGATGAAGACAAGGTAGATTAGACCGCATGAGTGGTGGAAAAAGGCTTATGAAGAAATCTGGGGTTTTCCCAATAAGAACATAGAAACGTAGTCATCGGAAACTATTTATTCAATCAGAACATAACAACATAAAACAATTCCCACACGATGAGAAATCAGAGCCATTCCGCTTGAGCGAGAACTAGTTATTCATGCGAAAGAGATGTTAAATAACGAAATAATATTCTACGTGTCTTAGGGCACCAAGTAACAGATTAAGGAAACAATCAAACAGCACAAAAAATCTACTTCTGAACTTATGTTCGGGCTATTTATTAGAATGCGCGGAAGAAAATCCGATTGAAATGGGAACTTCAGGCTAACCAAACGAATTCACGAACGAGACTCGAAATGAAATTGCGATCCGTCACACGGCCAATGGAGAGCTCTCGAGAAACGTCACAGAAAAGAATCCCGGCGCTGCTAATGGAAGGATTTCAATGTGAATAAGCTGTCACACAGCTGGCGGGAAAATGAGATGAAATAAAATTAAAATATACAAATGGCTTTTATAAACATTCGAAAAATAAAGTAACGGCGTTCAGTTTGGGAGACGATAAAAATAAATGAAGGGATTAAAAGTTTAGATTACGTTTTTGAATAAAACTATTATTAAGATACGCGTTTTAAACTTATAGGAATTTAACTCGAAATAAATAATAGAACGTATTAAAAAAGGAAATAATGAATATGCCGGCAATTTAGAATAATTTAAATGAATAGTAAAAGTAATTTTTTTTTCATAAAATATATATATGATATTTTAAAAAATCTTCATTGTGTATATAATATAACGCCATATGACTTCAAAGATCTTGTTAATAACATAGACTTATTAGATTTACATAATATCATAAATGCATTATTTAAAAAGTATTATAAAAAACTGGAATTACCATCTAATATAGAAATCGCTTATCTTAAATGTTTAACAAACTTCATTATCTATAATAATTATATATTGCACGAAAACACATTATATGTACAGCACGTCGGTATACCACAAGGTGGTTGTACATCCAGTTTATTATCAGACTTATTCTTATATCACTATGAACGTACTTTTACTATTAATAATCTCCATTTATATCGTTATATTGATGACATAATTTTAATTGCCACTGATCATTCTAAAATTCCTCAATTTCCAGTTGATTATCCCACTAATTTGGAATTAACGGAAAACCTCTTATCTAACAATACAATTAACTTCTTACATCTTAAAATTACAATAAAAGACAACAAAACAATAACAGATTTATATGATAAACGTAAAGAATTTAAATTCAAAGTTAATATATTTACAAATTTTAAATCTTGTCTTCATCATTCTGTATATCGAAATATAATACTTAATCATTTATATAGAATAAAATGTTTATGTTCTTCTCATCAAATTAACTATAATATTAAAAAACTAATTTATGATGCATTAAATCATGGTTTTCCAAAAAAATTCATATATTCATTAATATACAATTAGTAATTACATGATCTTTAAAAAAACAAATTAACACATGCGCATACAAAATTACAAAAAAAATTATAAAATAAAAAAAATATTTATATAAAAAATTAAAAACTGTAAAATAATAATAAACAATTACTGTAGGATGGTTGGGTGGATAGATGTTAGAGTACGGAGGAGGGTGGAGTTGTCTGGATAATACGCAATGGTTAATTAAAAAAAATGTTGGTGCTTTTGTATTATAACTACATTTCTAATACGTATTTTATATGGATGTTGATGTTGATTTGATGTTTTATATATACTTGGTGACATTTCTCTTTTTTTTCAATTCATATTCAATTTAGCTTATTTAATCAAATTCAAAATTAACATGTTTTTAAACTTTAGTCTACTCAGGACAATATCATATTAATTAATAATAGTATACCATCTTTATAATGATTAATATGCATGTAAGTTTATTTGATATAACTAATGTTATACTGTATGTAATTGGGTAATTAGTTTTTATTATTATTCCTCTATACTTTTTAATATTGTTTTATTTTCTTCTTTGTATTCCATGATTAATTATCAGTTTATTGTGTTTGACTGTCACAATCATATTTTTTAGCTTATTTATGGATAATATGAAGATAATCCACACACTATATTTCTGATCTTTAGGCTATTGGGAATTTTAGAATCTGACAATCTTCTATAGACATCATTTTTTTACCTGTTCATTTTATTAATTTATTATTTTTTATATTTAATAGTAATTATTAAATTTTTTTATATTTTTATTATATATAATTTATTTTATGTTATAGCATATAGCTATATTCTATTTATTATGAATGTTATAAAAATATCTAATTTCTCAGTGTAGATTAAATGGGTTAGGTAATAGAATATATTGAAAGCATTTTATTAACATTTAATTTATTTAATTTTCTTGAATAATGATACATAGTATGGTATTATTTATATATTAGGATTAGTGTGGTAATGCAGTTGGTATCTTTTAAATTCATTAGCTTTTATTAGGGTCTTCTTGTGACATTTGAATAATAATAATTGTTTTAAAATAACATAATAGTTGGCAGCACCAAAAAATTTTTAATGCTTCTATTGAATAATAATTTAAATTTTTTACACCAGGTGGTATTGAACGGTGAATGTTGGCAATATTGTAAAATAGAAATTAAACAATTTAAAAGTGTTTTTAGGTATTTTTAATAATGTAATTATTTTCTATTTATATTCTATTAATTGAATTTATCACGGTATTTCAAAATGAATTAACTGAATCCATAGGTTTTAATTTCTGTATTAACTTAACTGTATCATTCACCTTAATCTATTCATGCTTTTGGATACCATGTGCGGGAGGATATTTTGAAAATCAACTGGGATTTTATTCGATATGTTGTGTAATGTTTCTATTTTTTATGCTAAAAATTAAATATTTAAAGGGTTGTATTGTTTTTTTTTTCATTTCATGCCATTTGATAATGTTCTGTTTTCACTTTGAAACTATTCTCTTGGTCATATTGGTTGTTTGAGTACAGGAGAAAAAAAAAATTCAGCTTTTAGCATTTTTTCTCACGGAAAACAACCGATTTGCTGATATCATTGAATTCTGTACTCTTGAAAACGTAATTCAATATATAAGATTTTCAATTTTCTTCGGTATCCATATTCTTCTTTTATTCTTCCATATTAATTCTTGTAATTAAATATAAGGCACTTTATTTTATACATACAGTTCTATATTATAGGTTTGTGGTATCCATTTTTATTGTCATTTCATTCACAATATTAAGGTTTTTGATGACGGTCGGTAATGTTTAATTAATGGTTATATATATATATATATTACATGAATTATAACTATTAAAATATTCTGTGTGAAGATTTTAATGCATCAGTATAAAAGAAAAAGTAGAGCATAAATATTTAGTTACATTTTTAAAAACCACTCTTTTAAAATATAAAAGAAAAAAAAATATTTGAAGGTTTTAAAAAAAAAATATTCTTTACTTTCACACTCTTAAAAAAATTCTTCTTTGAGCTCGATTGAACAAAATTTCTCTAGGTCTGAAATATTAAACGCTCTAAATTCCAATGCAAAGAATGTACCCAAAATTACAAAATCAATAGTAAAAATATCTGGAATCACTTTCATTGCGTTTCATTTTTCAAGTTAATTTAATCCGCTTCAAACCTTGGACAAAAAAAACGAGTTTTATGGAGTGAGAAAAGTTTCATAAATCAAGTCACGAGTTCTAAAATCCATCTTTTGAACTCTTTTATACATAATGGGATATATTTGTATGGGAAAGAGAAAGTTTAGGAAATGAAAAATTTTTTAAATCCTTTGCTGAGAAATATTGGTAAATCCTATAGCATTCTGCGGAATTTTTTTATAAAGAAGAAATTACTTGTGTATAGTTTAAAGTTTATTTGTGTAAGAATAAATAAATAAAAGAATAAATAATAAAAAAAAAAACTTTAAAAACAAATGTATAATGAAAGGGGTTTACTAAACGTAAAATCTTGTTAATGATTCTTAACTACTTGTTTATTATGGTATCTTATATAAAAGTATTTTTGAGCATATATAAACGAAGAAGTATTTTGTTCATGTTTTGTCTGTGACAAGAGACATTAATTTTAATTTCTAAACTTTAAAGAAGACAATTTCCAAAATTAAACAAACAAAATTAAAACGTTCATCTCAGGATATCATAATTGCCAAAATTACATATATGATAAATTTAGCATTTAGAAAGAATGTTTGCGGCAAACATTCGTATTGAATACAGAATGTATTTTTTTTCTGGAATTTAATCTCTTTAGACCCGAAGATAAAATAACACTACAAATACACAACTTAAAAAGTATGGGGGGGAGGGGTGGGTCAAATAGTTTCTAATTGCTCAAAATAACTGCGAAAGTGAGAAAACCATTAATGATATAGCCTCTCATTAATAAGTAATTCAGTAGATTAATTTGTAATTACGTTTATTGATAATTAATTGTCAATAATTCACAAACATACATATATATATATACAGTAAGACCCGCATTTAACGTGAAACTCGGGACATAGAAAAATGTTCGTTACATCCGGTAACTCACTAAATCCGAATCTAAATTAGTAACTAGTATGTACATAAAAAAATCAGCTTACGTGAATTGCTGTTTGATGTTCATTACTGAGAAGTTGAAAAATATTCATCTAAAGTGGATTGTTTAACTTTACAAAATTTCGCTCTATTTAATTCTCGTCGTAAAACAGTTAATGCATTAAATTTTGCCGCATTAATATTTTTCATCGATTCAAAAAAAAAAAAAAAAAAAAATGCTCAAGATTTTGTGACGACTTTACAGTACAATCACGTGTTGGCATTTTGAGTATAGTTTCTTCTTCCGTGTCACTATCAATTGAATTTTCCGATTCCTGAGTTTTTATCATTCCTAAGATAATATTCTCAATGCAAAATATGCCCGACGTCAAGACATCGTCATCAACTTTATTATACTCATCGATTTTTAAAACATCGTTAAACTGCTGAATGTTATTTTGTTGTAACCAGACTGAGAGTGGCTAGTCATCTTCATCTTTAAATTCACCATCACTTATATCAATCCACCCGGCTTTCCTGTAACAGCTTTGGATGCAGGATTAATTCACACTTCACCATGCATCCGTCATCAGGTGTACATTTAGCGTCAACAGAAATTTTAAGATCCCGATCTTTTTCATTTATTTCTAACATCATGAGAATCAATTGCTTTCTATAACAACATTTGAAGCTGCGAATAAAACCCTGGTCAAGTAGCTGTAACACTGGGGTTGAGGTAGGTTGTTAAGTTGTTAGGCTATGGATTTATGATTTTTTTAATTGCTGACCTGCGGGTGAACAGGACAATTATAAATGATAACTGCAATCTTTCTTTTCTGTCTTTGAAGCACCTTATCCCACTTATTCAAATAGGATAAAAATAATTCAGAAGTCATCGAGGATTTTTTTTTTCTATCTGTAAATCATTGGTCGGCTTTTTACTCTTTTAAAACGTCTTGGATTTGCAGATTTACCGACTATAAAAAGTTTTTTCTTGACTGTGTCTGACATGTTGCTACACATTAACACAATTAAACGGTTTTTCATCAACTTACCGCCCACACATTTTTTAGCTTTATATTTCATCGTTTGATAAGAGGTTAGATTGTAAAGATTGTAAAAGACGCCGGTGTCATCGGCTGTGTAGATGTTAACTTCAGCAAAATTTTCATGAATATCTTGTCAAGTGAGATCCGACCAGTCTTGAATATCCTCGTCATTCACACGGTGGCCTCTCTGATAATTTTTCATGCACAAATCTTGTGACTTTGCTTGAAACGATGTAACCATCCATTAAAGCATGAAAAATCCGTGTAGCCTAGCTGAGCTGCAAATTTTAATGATAAGCCTAGTTATAGGCAAACAAGATTCCCGTTGCTGAACAAACCATTTTAAGAGTGTGAAATTTCGCAAACCCCTTCTTTTCTCAGCCAGACTGATTAGGCGCCAGTGATCCCAGGTCACGTGGTCTGACTAGAGAATTGATATTAAAAACATTTTTTCTTTCTTGTTCCTTTTTTTAGTTTAGTTGGTTTTGTGAATGTGAATCTTGAACGTAGCAGGTAATAAGCTGCGTATAGTTTTTTTTTATCGTGGTCTTCTATTAGAAGAAATGAGGTTTAATTTAAAAAAAGGGGAAATTTATTTCCGAATATGAAATCATGCTTGACTTCTTTTTAGAAGAAATAGTTGCTGAAGTATTAATTGTTTTAAAAGCATTTCTCTTGTTTATAGTTCAGTTTAAATGTGAATCTCGAAAGTAGCACGCTGGCTGTGTATTTCTTCATCTTCCGAAAAGGGAGAAATAAATATTCTTGAACATATAAAAGAAATTATCCAGAATTCCTAGTGAGGTATTATCCAAATGTTTTCGTTGTATATACTGTATATATTTAAAAGTGTAAATATAGAATTTTCAAGTTTTTTATCATTATGTGCTCTTTTATTGAACAACACCAGCGCCATTTTCAGTTGTGAAATATGTTTTAATATTTTAATGTGATTTTACATGAATCGTGAAGTCTATAACTAAGCTCTCCCAACTTTGGATTTAAATTGTGATAACGCGAAATTTCGTGGAATATATGAAGATTATTCTTCAAAGAGAGCTTCATCCAAGTCCTATTTTCAATGTTTACAATCTGTTACATTCATTTAATATGATTTCAATAAGGACTCCTTGTTTTTCAAAAGAGTGGACACAGTAGATGAAGAATCAACATACTGCTTACATGTTGAAACATTTTTTTTTACCTTTATATAAGTGTAATTACTATGCTTTCATTCTTTCCCGTACACTTCCTGAAAAAGATATAATAGGACTGGAATCTAATTCATACTGCTCCCTTCCAACAGTCGATACCTGGTACTGATGCTTCCACCTGTTGTTGGCTAACTTTAAAGAATATTTTTTACCTGAGAAGAATATTGGAATTGTAGGAAAACTGTGGGGTTTTTATAATTTATTTTTTATTATGATTCTGTAATTATTTCATACAACCATAATTATTTTCCTCGTTAAATCAGACGAAACCACAAAAATGTGCTCGCTTAAAGCATATACTTCAATACAATTATAAGCTTTATACCAAACAAAAGACTACGATTTCCTCGTGAAATGCTGGCTCGCTATAAACGGGCTCGTCTGTATATATATATATATATACGTATAAGACATGTATGACTCCGAAGAATTTCCCCCCCCCCCCAAGTACCACAAATATTTACCGATTCCAATGTTACGGATTTTGAAAGAAAATCCATTTTCACTGAACTTTTCTACGCATTAAGATGGAAGCTGGGCAGAGACAGAATGTTCCCTGTATAAACATCACAATTTCTTGCATTGGTTACCACTACAAATTCCTCCACTAGTCTATTCTAAATTTCTGATAACATAACAAGAGTTCTCAAAGCGATCAGGTATATTACTTTTCTTGCATGTGAAAAAGTAAGACAATGAGACGGATTTCAAGAAGATAGCAACTTCTTCACGGAATAAAAAATGATCTAAATGATTTATCTCATGGTGTTTAAATATTCTTTAATTGTTAGACCTTGAAGTACATTTTGATGGAGACAGTATAATGCAACGAAAAAAAAATACTTGAGCTCCTGAGTTCCCTCTTCCTTACGCCCCTGACATAAATGACAGACAGTCATTGACAGGAAGAGTCCTTTTTATGAAATTTATGCGTTAGGGAACTGGTAATTTATTTTCGCAAATAACACCAGTTAAAGATTACTGTAGCTATGAATAACTTAAATTCGCGCAATAACAAATTTAAGAGCTTTAAACGAGGGAATATTTCAAATCCTCATTTTTTATTATAAAGCGTTTAACTTAAATAATTGATAAAATTATTTACTTTATTGCTCACACTGTCTTGAAGGCATTTTGCAAACTCAGATGAATATAACATTTATTTTATGACGAAATAAGCATCAATGCTGCTGGTTACTGCTTTTGTCCCAAAGCAAAAAACATTTAGCTAAATACAAATAAAGTAAAAACGAAAAAAAAATTAAGCAGTTTAGTTTTTATGAGAAAAAGATTAGAGATACACATTTGTGTACCTCAGGTCTGAAGACGTTAATTTCTTTAAAGTTTGTGTACGTACATACGTTAGAAAGTCTTTAAACTTTAGAGCCCTGTGAAATGTTTTTAATTGACAAAACTTGAAAAGTTACGAATATTCTAATGCAAAAAAAAACTTTCTAAAAATTACAAAATCAACAGCAGAATTACCTACAATCACATTCATTACATTTCACTTTTAATGTTAATTTAAACCGCTTCAACTATTGGACAGAAAATAACGAGTTTTATGGGGTAAAAAAAGTTTTTATAAAAGTCTCGGGTTTTAAATCCTTTTTTTGAGCTCTTTTATCCATTATGGTATCTATACGAATGAATGAAGAAAGATAAGGAAATTAATTTTTTTAGATCGTTTCTTTACAACCATTGGTAAATTCAGCAATTATTGAGTTTCTTTAAAGGTTGAAATTACCTATTCCAAGTTTATAGATATTTTGTGTAAATAATAAAAAAAAAAAACTTTAGCATTTAATGCATTATAGGAAGGGATTTACTAAACATAAAGTCATTCTCTCAATTATTAACATTTAAATTGATACTGTATATCCTGTGTTAACCTCCTTACCGCCGTGAACTGATATATACGTTCACTAAGCTGTAGATTTCACTGCATGAAGAGCACTTTTTCAATTAATATAACTCTACAGATATAATCCAGTTTTGAAAGATTAAGTTATGATTAATACTCTCAAGGAATATATTCTGATACATAATTAAATTTTTTATATCACGTTTAAAAAAATATCTTTTTCTAGCATTTTAAAACAATTACAGAGAAAACAACATTACAAATTTGCCCTTTTGCTCGGCAGTCAGGGGGGTATGGAGAATTAAAAAGATGTGCATTTTATTCATATTTTGTTTATGATAAAAGATAATAATTGTATATATTTTTTTCATTTTAAAGAGCATGATTCGTTTAAAAAAACAAAGAACTGTGTTGCTCCGTGGGAGTTCAAAAAGCCCCCCCCCTCCTGTTTCTCCACTCTGTTTGAACTCTCCCGGAACAACTGGGTAACTTTGATTTGACTCTTTGTGTACGCGTGAGACAGCGAACAGCGAGAAGCCAGGGACGGAGGTATGAACTGAAACCCGGCCTGCTGCCCCAGGGAGCAGGGTCCGCGGCTGAATACTTTTACCCTCATTTCAATAGTCGTCATCTGGCAACTATGGGTAACGCTGGCCTAATTCGGTGCCCTTAATTTTTTTTTAACTCTTTCTTTCTAGTGCCACGGTGGTCGCACACCATTTTTAAGTTTCTCATCAGCGTAGGCAATGTGCTAAAACTCCAAGTTGGAAGTGTAGCTTTAATTTTCAATAATAGTATTAATGTGGATATGAGTCATCGTATAGTTTAGGTAACCTTAAATGTAGTAACTAATTAGTATTCTAAAAGCCACAATATTAGGGTTGAGAGCAGTAATCTTAATTAATTGTTAGATTGGCGCAGACCATTCTAATTATAGGCCACGCGAACCAGGGGTCATATATCCCAACGTGGGAGGCTGGGCATATGCCACAGTGTGAAAGGCTAGTGGGTCCTGGCCTAGGTTCAGTAATGGACGGCAGAAATTGGAACTCTTCACCTTAATCTCATAAGTAGCAATTAGCACCCAGAGCCATAGCTTAGTTTTTCGAGGGTATCAACAGGCTTTCGATTTCTATTAACCAGTTTATCCAAGGAGATTATTAGGGACAGTGTTTCTCCATACAATAGATAAGATATGCCTTTAGCTAAGTTTATTCTAAGTATAAGTTATCCCATCAGTAGTATCCCAGTCTCAGTTAGGTAATGGAGTCACTATGAGACTAAAATTATCTCGGTTAATTCAATGATTAAGACCCAAAGTGCAGTTTATTTCAGTAATACGTAACTAAATATGTCATGTCTAACAATTGTTTATTTCAGATTACCCCCTGCCCCATGAGGGGCCACTTGGGGGAGCTCTCTTCCCCCACCTCCTTTTTTTATATATTTATTTTTGTTTTCTTTTTGACAGTTCGCATCTTTATTAGGTGCAATAGGACATTGTCCGCACGAGCTACCGGACCCGCTCCAATGGGATAGCCCACGGAGCCAGTTTTTAGGCGAACTCCCGTCTTCCTCTGCAGCGAATCGTCTGCCTTGCATCTCGGCCCAAAATTATCCCTTCTGTGGCAAATCTTAGCTTCTCGGCTATTTTAATTTTTAAATATTGTTCATCTACATATAGTTCATTCGACTCAGTTTTAAAGTATTTGCCTTTTTTTTTAATTTTTCCCTCAAAATTGCCCCCTCCCCCTTTCAGCTAAGATGTTGCCACCTCCTAAGCACAAAATTATCCTGCCCTATTCCATCTGGCACGGCAAGTATGTGGTGTGCAGCGCATAACAAAGTTTAACAAAGAGCACTCACTAAATCAGACACATCGGCTTAACTCAATTAGTCGGCCCGTGTACTTGTCGGGATCACCGCCTGTGGGTGACCGCCTGCGGCGATCTGGCGTTGTACAACATTACAATGTCCCGCTGCACCAGAAAAAAAACCCGTTAACCTGGGCAATATGTCCGGGAGGTAGGGTCTGGTCAGTGGTCTCTGAGACCGACTGCGCGGTTGTTTCGGAACCGTCAGTCGCATTTTGCTGTTGACAGTCCAGTTGTATGGTACGCCTTTCTGGCACTCTGTCACCCTCCCCCAACCTTTATGCTGATTTTTAAATTTATCTTTAATTTTATGTATTGATGATGAAACCTTATAGGTATCGAAACAGCTGTATGCGTTTTATACATTTATATTATATATTTCTACTTTGTTTCTCTTTCTTCTTTTGTACTGAATACTGAATGTTTGAGGGGTTTTTCAGACGCTTAACTTTTAAGTTTGTATGCAATTATATAAAAAAAAATCTCTTCTTTAGTCCACGGTGGAACTGTTTCAACTGACATAAACGGATAGTGATGTGCATTCTAATGCAAAGATCATGCCCACAAATTTCAATCTCAAAAGGAAAAATATCTAGAATCACATATATTACACTACTTTTTAAAGTTAATTTAATCCGCTTCAACTACTGGACAAAAAATGAGTTTTATGGCCTGAGAAAAATTTTATAAATTAAATCAAAATTTCTAAAGTCCTTTAATATTTTACACACAATAGAGATATATTTGCATGGAAAGAATAAAGTTTAGCAAATGGAAAAAAATTAAAAATTTGCTGGCAAATGTTGGTAAATTCTGTAGTATGTAATTCCGTGGCTCTTTTTTAGTGGGAAATTATGTATGGCTAGTTTATACATATTTTATGTAAATAAAAAAAATAATCTTAATCTATATATATAAAAGCCGTTCTCTGTGTGTATGTCCTTTATACAAATCTCTAATTTTTGACCGATTTGCACGAAACTCGATGTACATACGTTTTAGAACGTGGAAAAGATCGCTGTCTACTTTTAAAAATTATCAGAACACTATTTATCCCTTTTTTCTACCACTTCCATAATTTAACATTATAGAAATATCTCTTTTTAAATCTTTTTTTAATTCAAACGTTTCTTTCCTGTTGCCAAACCCTAAAAAATGACACAATAATGTGAAAAAAATAAGGATAACGCGTGTATTTTGTTTCTATTTGCCAATAAAAATTCAGATTTTCTTGCTATATTTTTGCGTGTTTGATATTGACGTCATTCTAAACAGAAAATTTATATTTTTTTTATATAAAATAAAAACTTTAACTATAAGAGCGGGAAAATAAGGTAGCACCTCAATTTGAATGTTTTTTTTTTTAATTAAAACATCTATTTTAATACAAACAGTCAAATTTCATGAAAACAATTTAAGAAAAAGAAAAAAAAGGCTTGATATGACGTCACATTCTATCAAATCTTTCCAACGCGTAATCAAACTCATTGTAAACATATGGCTCTTATATTTTCCTTACTACTTCGATTGTATTCTACAGCCATATCTTATAGCTATACGTTATCGCTAAGTGTTGCATTGGTTTAGATTCAGTGCTAACATTTTTTGTGATTTATAGCAAAAAGAGAGCGGTTATTTACATTTTCAAAAAAAATCTTGACAGATGTCTTGATTTAAAATTTATGGAAAATGACATCATTTCATCTAATCATTGTAGATTTAATTTCAATAAAATTTCAAATTTTCCAAATAAAATTTTAGTAACTACTACCTCATTTGGATGTATTTTTTTGCATTTTCCCCCGTATTGTGAAGATATTGTATACTTCTGTTACGCCCGCCAAAGAAAACATGTATTTTAATTTTAAAAGTTAAAAAATTTACCACAATGCGTCAAAAGAACATCCTTTTTCTGAATTTAAAATTCGCGAGTTCCAAAATTAAAACTAAAAATGTGAGTTTTTTCATAAACTTCAAGTTGAGGCTGTTCATAAAGTTAAGGCTGTTCTCAAATCCAAAGGAGCTATTTTCTGACATATTTTTTAATTAATTTTTGTTCGGAAACGCATGAAATGACAGGAGTTATTATTTAGAAACGTAATCGGAAGATAGTTTCCATTTGTTGGTAAAGGTATAAGATCTTTCAGTTGGTGTTTTGAATTGAATTTCGGACGCAACAGTGCAATGAAGGATAAAAACCGGCTGTCACGCAACCACAATTTCTCATAACTCGATAAGTAATTTATATATGAAAAAAGGAAAAACTCATTTCAATTCCAAATCGCTTTAATAGTCAAGCCTACAAATTTTAAGCCTTTACGTTTAATGAGTCAGAAAATGTGTCAAAAAGTTTCGCGTTGTTGAGCAGGGAACTGGAGCATTTGCAGGTTAGTATTTTGTAATCAAGGTGCATGCCAGATAGTCGCTTAAAACATAAGTCATTCTATATTGTTTTAAACAAAGGTGCATGCCATAATAGGTGTCAGACACACTCATTAAAATAAGAATACCCTAGCTCACAGCCCCATTACCGAAGATAAACCCGTCAATATACTTAGAGATAAAAATAGTTCTACATTTTTTATTCAGCTAATAAGACTAATCCTTCATAATTGGGTTCACATGATTATATAACTTTCCCCTAAGCAAAGGAAAACAATATGTTACACACTAATATCTTCCCTAAAAAACTAATAGTGCAAGTCGCATGGAAATCCGTTCTGAAGAATTCAAGTTATATGCACCCGGAACGAAATTCCCATTTAAATTTTATATACTTATCTGGTTATTTTGAGTAGTTTGATTTGATATCTGTTAAATTCGTGTTTTATTTTATTTTATTTTTGGCGTTTTAATTTCGTTTGCCAATTTAGTTATTGAATATTACGCGAAAGCAAACAAATTCTGAATTATTTACAATGTTTTTGAACAATTGGGTTAATCTTTTGTATTTGGGTTGCAAGCATATTTAAAAAATATGCATGCTGAAAAATTATTTTAAAACCCATAAAAAATTCTTAAATTGAGATAAACATTACAAACAAATATCACTGAATGTACTTTTGTTTTCTATAATACGTTGGAACAATCGAATGTACAATGTTTAGACGTTAAACTGCAATGAAAGGGAAATTTGTTGTGTTAGGTAGTTGCCACCGAAAATATGATACTAGCGTTACTCATAGACATGTCTTTTCTTTATACTATTGCATTAAGTGTAAACAGGTTCGTCTTTCGTAATCGGGTTGCAGTCAACTTTAAAAATATCCATGCTTAAAAATTACTTTAATATCCGTTAAAATCAGAAAATTGAGGTACAATTTTCAAACAAATTTCATTTGAGAGAACTTTTTTCTATTCGACAGTGTAAAAAATGAAATTGTGTGATGTTTAAAAGTTAGAAAAATTGTAGTAAAGGCACATTTTATGGGTTACAATTTATGGGGCACAATTTATGGGCACTGACATAGTGTTTTTACTTTATAATGTAGATAATACCATACAAAGAGAATTTCACTAAGTGCTGCGCGATTTGGAGGAATTTCTTTTTTTCGTATTGTCAGGAAAATCACATATTTTTCTCTTATACCTGCCAACGAAAACGTGCATTCTGTTATTAAAGCTCAGGGATTTTACTAAAGTTGCAAGACAATAACGCCATGTTTTTTGGTTGTCTTTATAACGATTTGTGGATGGGAATGCACACATTTCAGTTATTGTGATTGCCGTATTATTTCGTTTTAATTTATTTTACCTGGAAGGCTTCTTATAATTGACACGGGCGAAGCCGGGTAGTTCTGCTAGTACATAATAAAAAGGATTTACTCAACATCAGTCATGCAATCAAGTATTAGCCAATAAATTAGTTTTGTATACCTTGTATTAAATCAGTTTGAAGTATAAAGAAGTAAGATGAATTTACTCCATGTTGTTGTTTGTGAGAAAAGAAAATGATTAATTTTTTTCACTTTAGAGAAGACAATTTCTAAAATTTAAAAAGAAATAAAATTTGCAATCCTGTCCCTAAATATGTAGTACCAAAATTACATATTTGATAAATTTTACATGTGGAAAGCTTTCCTTAATTTCAAGATTTTATATTGAATACAAAATGATTGGGATTTTTTCTGGTCTTTAAATTTTTTAATGTTTGTGTGCAGATATATATAATAAATTTTCATTCCTTTAGAGCGCTTTGAAACTATTTTCATTTACAAAAATGAAAAGTTATGTATTCATGTTTTATTTTTAAATCCATCTTTTGAATAATTTTATACACAGTGAGATACATTTCTATGAAAATGCAAAAGGTCAGGAAATGAAAAAAATCTCAATCGCCTGTTAAGGGGTCTTGTACCTTTTAAACGCTTCGAAAATTAACGAAAAAACTTAAAATTTTGAATTAGTCTATCTTCAAAACCTTTTCATGTGTGAACATGAAATTTTGGATATTGATTAAACAGATTATGCTTTGTAATATGCTACCATTAGAAATTTATTAGCCTTTTACAGAATTTGTGTATTGTTGAATTCAAAATAGATTTTTTTTTTTTACTCCAGAAGTCATTGCGCGCATGATATCTTAAGAAAGTATGTATGGATCTCATGAAATTTGGTAAAGATACTAAACAAACATGTGTGTTTAAAATGAACTAATATTAAGCATTTACAATGGTAATATTTTTAGTTATGAATATTTTTATTCATTAAAAAAAATATTTTTCTTTACAAAAATATATTATTTATATAGTTAATGAAATAATTTTGGCCTAAAAGTAGTTCATTTTAAACACACATATATGTTTAGTATCTTTAAAATTAGTAATTAGTAATAATTTATTATAAAAAGCTAATTACGTAAGTACAAATAGTATGTCTAATATTCTTCTGAAGCAGTTTAATTGGAAGCAATGTGGGTATTTTGATCATATATTTCTAGTGAGGAAAAACTATACATTTTATGTTAATGAATGTATATTTAAAATTAAAGAAATGTATTTTATATCCTCATATACAAATGTTTTACTACAAACATTTCTTTTTCAAAGAACTTACATTTTTTTTAATATTTTGATTCTTACGTAGTATCCGGAACAAGTGTAACATTGCCAAAAATGGTTGTCAATTTACAGTCTTGTTTATAGTTACCAATCACCTTGTTCGTATGATGGACTGTAAACGTTTAATTTCTTTTTAATTGATTTTATTGACATGCAAACACTACACAACACACTTACACAAACATAAAACTCGACTAATTTGAATTGACTGTAAAGTATAATTAATATCCATCGCGTAGTTTGGATGGAGTGTTTTGATACGTGTTCATGCTTTGACGATCAACAGCTTAATAACAACCTTTTTCACAGACTGCTCGGTAATGGAGCTGGTTATACTTCCGGAACGAACACACCTTATAACACTAATTTAACATTATTAAACACACGGCAAAGTGAATGGTGAATAATAAAAATAATAATTAATTAAACATAATCAATGAATAATAAATAAATTACTTAAATCTATGAGCTATAATAAAAAAGTAAAATACAAACTATAATAAATAAATAGTCTGCATTATAGAGCGTACATTATAGTCAGCAAAAAATAAGGGTTACTGTAATTAGTATAAATATTGCCATGCTTGGCGCAGGCCCGGATAATACTTGAGTACCGAAATTTCGTTATTTGGAAACTTTTATACTAAAAAAAAATATTTTCTATTAATTATAAATAATTATTCGTTCCATTAAAACTCGAACAAAACGTTTCCTTTCAGCTCTATTGAGCAAAATTTATGTAGGTCTAAAATAGTAAACGCTTTAAATTCTAGTATAATCTCTTTCAAAACTTACAAAATCAAGAGTAAAAATATTTAAATGCATTTAAAAGCACATTCATTACATTTCATTGTTCAAGTTAATATAATCAGCTTAAACTACTGAAAAAAAAACGAGTTTTATGGTGTGCGAAATGTTTTATTAATCAAGTCACGCGTTTTAGATCTGTCTTTTGAATTTTTTGATATAAGTAATGGTATACATTTGCATTTAAAGAAGAATGTTTAGGAAATGAAAGTTCTTAAATTGTCTGCTGCTAAACATTTGTAAATTCTGAACATATGAAGGAGTTAAGTCTATTTTGTTTATTTCTTTTAATTTTAATTCTGAAAAACGGAAATTGCATGTGCTTTATTACTTTGTGTGTGTGTGTGTGTGTGTAAGGAATCTACATTTAAACTTAATACATCATAAAAAGAATTTTACTAAAACTAAAACCATGATTCATTTGCCACATTATACTTAAAAGGATATAAATTGTATCACAGCACTGAAAGCATTTGAAGCATTTTAAGAAATTTAAATATTTTTAGTGGTTTTTTTTAATTTAAAATATGTTTATTTTGTTCCTTTTGTCTTTTAGGATAGACAATGAGTTGAAATTTCTTTGCATAAAAGTAAAGGTTTTCCAAAATTGAACTCATCATATATACAATCTATATTATCCTCATATAGAAACACTTTATTACAAAAGTATATTCATTCAAAAAATTACATTTGTGAAATTATTCATTAGTGGGAAAATTTTCTAAAAAACTTTTTTGTATTAAATAGTTCTTCTTTATATTAAATCGCAAACGAAATATATATTTGCATTTCGACTGAGCCAAATTTCTTTAGGTTTAACATAGTAAGCGGTTTAAATTTTAATGCAAACAACACGCCCAAAAATTGCAAAATTAAAAAAAAAAAAGTGTTAGAATTACTTTTATTACATTTCATTTTTCAAGTTAATATAATCAGCCTCATCTACTGGATTAAAATGGAAGAGTTTTACTGTGTGAGGAAAGTTTTATATATCAAGTCACGAGTTTTAGATTTGTCTCTTGGAATTTTTTTACACATATAATTGGACACATTTGTATGGAAAAGATATAATCTTTAGAAAATGAAAATTCTCAAATCGTCTGCTACCAAATATCAGTAAATCCTGAACATTCAGAGTAGTTTCTCTTTTTATTATTATTTGCTTAAATTTTGCTTTTCAGAAATAGAAAGTTACATGTGTTTTATTTTTAGTCCATTTATGTTGGAAAAAAACATTTAAAATTAATACTTTACAGAAAATGTATACTAAACAAAAAAACCCTGCTACAAAAATACTTGCTAGTTAAAATGCTATAAATTATTTTATTAGAACGTTTAAAGAATTTTAAACGTTATAAGCAACTTTAATGTTTTTGTATTTATAAAAAAGATTTTTTTAATTCATGTATTTTGTTCACATCATGTATTTCGTTCATATTTCGTCTTTGAAGAAAGACAATGATTTGAATTTCTTTGCCTGAAAGTAGAGAATTTCCACAATTAAACAAAATAAATAATTGTAATCTCATTTCTAATTATGTAGTATGAGAATTACACATTCCTTAAATTATAAATTTGAATGTTTTTGTACTGAATATGTAATGTTTAGGGATTTTTATAATTTGTAGTTTTTTATAATGTTTGTGTGGAGACATATATCAGAAATTATTTTTCATTTTGGGCGCTGTGAAAATGTTTCACAAGTCTGGAAAGTAATGGATACTTGTTCTATTTTTTAGATCCATCTTCTGAATTGTTTTACACGCAGTCGGATAAATTTCTGTATGGATGCGAAAGATTAGGAAATGAAAAATTTTAAATCATCTTTTAGGTAAATAATAATAAATGCTGCAAAGTTCTGTGGAGTTTCGTTTTTATCTTTAAGGGGAAGAGGGACCTTAAAAATATTTTTTTTATTTTTTGTAAATTTCACCTTAAATATTATTCAAATATACATTATATGCATTATGGCATGCATTTATTACAAAAAAAAATTTTTTTTAGTGTCATTTTTGAGAAAAAAGTGGAATTTTACGCGTCGTTTTAGAAATCTCCGAAATGCCCCATGCGCGTTCCATATCAATGAAAATCACCAATATTTTTTATAAAAGTTTGGTTTATATATATAAATAAAACTGTGCATCGAATTTTATATATTTGAATATAAAGGTTGAAAAAAAAAAATGAAAAATTTTGAAATTTTTCGAAAAAATTTTCTTTTTTTCTTTTTTTTTTGTAAATTTCACTTTAAATATTACTCAAGGGTACATTATATGCATTATAGCATACATTTCTCACATTTTTTTTTTTTTTTTTTTTTTTTTTTTTTTTGAGAAAAAAATAGCATTTTACGCGTCGTCGTAGAAATCTTCGAAATGTCCCCTGCGCATTCCATATCAATGAAAATCCCCAATATTTTTTTATAAAAGTTTGATTTATATATATAAATAACACTGTGCATCGAATTTGATATATTTGAATATAAAGGTTAAAAAAAAAAAAAAAAAAAAATTGAAAATTTTCGAAAAAATTTCTAAATTTCAAAATTTTTCAATTTTTTTTTTTTTTTTTTTTTGTAAATTTCAATTTACATATTACTCAAGGGTACATTATATGCATTACGGCATGCATTTATCACAAAAAAAATTATTTTTGAAAAAAAAATGGCAATTTACGCGTTGTCGCAGAAATCTTCGAAAAGCCCCCTGCGCATTCCATATCAATGAAAATCCCTAATATTTTTTATAAAAGTTTGGTTTATATATATAAATAATTCTGTGCATCGAATTTTATATATTTGGATATAAAAGTGTTAAAAAAATTGAAAATTTTTCGAATTTTTTTTTAATTTTAAATTTTTTTTAAACCTTTATATTCAAATATATAAAATTCGATGCACAGAATTATTTATACATGTAAGCCAAACTTTTATAAAAAATATTCGGGATTTTCATTGATATGGAATGCGCATGGTGCATTTCGAAGATTTCTAAGACGACACGTAAAACTCCATTTTTTTCTCAAAAAAAAAAAAAAAAAAAAAATTTAATTTTTTTTTGATAAATGCATGCCATAATGCATATAATGTACCCCTGAATATTATTTAAAGTGAAATTTTCAAAAAATAAAGAATTGATTTTTAAGGTCCCCCGTCCCCTTAAAAAAAATAATTTGTACATCTTTTATATCTTACTGTGGAGTAACGTACAAAACCTATAAACTTAATGACATATAGAGAAAACATTCCAGATTAGAGAATCAGTTGTGCGTATTTGGTCATATTTTGTCTCCGAGAAAGAACTATGCATTTTATTCTAACAAATGTGCTTTTAAAAATAAAGAAAAATATTTTATTCCCTCAAAACAAAATATTTTATTACAAAAATAAATGTTTTTAAAAGGAATTACATTTATTAACTTTGCTTAAATGGAAAATTTTGTACTAAAGAAATATATTTTGCATTAAAGGATATTTATTTACATTAAAATTGAAGCAAAAATTTTTCATTCAGCTGGATTGAACTAATATTCATTATGTCAAAAACATTAAATACTGTAAATTCTAATGTCAAGTTTGTACCGAAAATTACAAAATAAAAGCTAAAATATCATGATTAACTTGCATTAAATGATATTTTTCGAACTAATTAAAGGCGTTTCAACTACCAGACATTAAAGAAATAGTTTTATGATGTGTGAAAAGTTGCATGAATCCAGTCACGAGTTTTAAATATTTATCTTGAATTTTTTAAAGATATGTAATGCGATACATTTGTATGCAAAAGGAAATTTTTAAGGATTGAAAATGCTCAATTCGTCTGATGCGAAATATTGGTAAATTCTGAACATTCGGAGGAGTTTTTCTCTCCCTCACTTTTTTTTTTTTTTTTTTTTTTTTTTTGGGGGGGGGGGGGAATTTTGCTCTTTCAAAAACGGAAAAATACATGCGTTTATTTTTACTTTATTTGTGTATGGTGAAAACATTTAAACTTAATACATTATAACAATAATAAGTAATACTAAACATAAAACCACTCTATAATTACCATTTCTAACCACTCTACAATTAACACTTCGAACCACGCTACAATTACCACTTCTATTTTAAAATGGTATACTTTTTATCAGGGCATTTGAAGAATTTTAAACATTGTAAGAGATTTAAGTACAATAGAACCTCTTTTATCCGAAACTTTTTTAACCGAAATCCATTTTTAAAGCTTTTTTTTTCTTCTTTTTTTTTTTTTATCACATTACTTGTGTGCAAAATCTATTTTGAAAGATTTTTTGTTTTAACTATCATATTCATTCTGTGCATGTGGTTCTTTTGGAACTACGAGTACATATAAATATTTCCAATCCCTTTTCTTAGAGTTTCTTTAAATTTAACTTGAGCTCTCGTAGGCTGCGGAGTGGAACAAAGAAAACGAAAAAATTAGCAGTTATGTAGCTTTGAATGTTTTGCAAAAGGTTTGGCATGACTGGAGCAGCAGAAAGACTGTGATACTGGTGAACTAATAATATTAAAAAAACCTTCCGTGATAGAGCTTCAAAGCAAAGGCAATCGAAACTGCGACAAACAAAACTTTTTTTCAAACCCTTGTGATCAAATTAAAAGGTAACTTAATTTCCAAATTATAATTCAGGTAATTTATTCTTGTTTCTATCTTGCTATTGCTTTATTTTTATTAAGCACTTGTTACCATAATAAGAAATATTGCATATATTTCTCCTTACTCTTAAAATTGAAGCATTCTCGACTATCCGAAAATTTCAATTTTCCAAAAGATGGTCGGTCCCAATTACTTCGATAATCGCGGCTCTACTGTATTTTTATTTCATTTAATTAATTTCGATTTTTTGTATTAAAAAATACGTTTTGTTCGTATTTTGTGTTTGAGGAAAGTCAATGAGTTGAAATTATTTGCCTTAAAGTAAAGGATTTCAAAAATTAAATAAAAAAATATATAATGTCATTCCTAACAACGTGGTATAGAAATTATATATTCTGTAATTTCTTTATTTGGAAAGTTTTATTAAATTGAAACATTTGTACTAAATATGGAATCTTTGAGAATTTTTTTTATTTCCCTTTATTTTTGTTATTTGTCTGTTTGCAGGCGTATATCCGAAATTATATCTTATTTGGAACATGGTGAATTTGTTTTAATTGACAAGCATTAAACGCTATGTGTATCTATTTTGCTTTTATATAAATCTTTTGAATTATTTCACACGTAATCGGATACATTTCGATGTAAATACAAAAGACGAGGAAATGAATATTTCTCGAGTCGTTTTTCGTCAAATATTATTTAAAGTGAAATTTTCAAAAAATAAAGAATTGATTTTTAAGGATTTTTAAGGTCCCTCGTCCCCTTAAAAAAATAATGGGTACTTCTTTTATATATTTCTGTGGAGTAACGTACAAAACCTATAAACTTAATGACATATAGAGAAAACATTCCAGATTAGAGAATCAGTTGTGCGTATTTGGTCAGATTTTACAGATTTTACAGATTTTACAGATTACAGATTTATAGAAAATAAATTGCAGAATATCGATAAAAATTTATTATAAAAACTACTTTTATAGAAATCGTATACAGTAGAACCTCGAATATCCGAAGTAATTGGGACCGACCCTACTTCGGATAATCGAAATTTTCGAATAATCTAGAATTCATCAATAATCATGTAGTTTAATACGTAGTATCATCATCGAACTGTTATTATGACTTATTTTAATTCCAAATTTTGAAATGGGGTGTGTTTTTGTTTAGAACAGGGGCGTTTGAAAGTGGGGAAGTTTACACTCATACCGAGAATTGAGCTTGCGAGAAGGAATTGTAAAAAAGGAAATTCCAAAATATTTATCTACTCTCGTAGATTGGAAAGAACGGTTTGCATACAAAAAGAAATATGGAAAAAAACAACTTAAAAATGCATATTTGTTAAGAGAAAATTTTGGATGATAGTAGAAAGTGAAAAAAAAAAGTGCAGAAGACACCGACTACGGTTAACGGAGAGTTTCGGTTAATCGAGGTTCTACTGTATTTATATTCGTCGACAGCAAAGGAACCAACTTTAAAGATACATTTACGTGTATACTTTGGTCATATTTCGTCTTTGAGGAAAAACAATGTATATTATTCTAATAACTATTTTTAAAAGCGAAGAGTTTTATATGAGGCCTGATTTTTAAATATTTACCTATAAATATACATTGCTTAGAAAAATTATATTTCTTTAACTTTTCCTTTATAAGATCTTTTGCACTAAAAGTGTTTTGTATTAAAAAATTCTTAATGGTAATAAATCGCGATTGTATTAAAAAATTCTTCTTGATAATAAGTCTTTTCCTTGTAGTTCGACTGAGTAAAATTACCTTAGTTCTGAAATATTAAACGCTTTAAATTCCAATGCAAAGGATGCGCCCAAAATCACAAAATCGATAGCAAAAATATCTAGAATCACTTTCATTACGTTTCATTTTTCAAGTTAATTTAATCTGCTTCAACTACTGGCAAAAAAGAACGAGTTTTACGATGTGAGAAAAGTTTCATATATCAAGTCACGAGTTTTAAATCTGTCTCTTGAATGCTTTTATATATAGCATTTGTATGGAATGGAAAAGTTTAGTAAATGAAAATTCTCAAATCGTCTGCTGAAAAATATTGGTAAAACCTAAGCATTCGGAGAAGTTTATCTGGTTTTTTTTCTAAAAACAGAAAATCACGTGTACCTAATTTATAGATTATTTTTGTAGGAAAAAACTTTTAAATTTAATTCATACAGAAATAAATTTACTAAATATAACACAAGCTACATTTAAGACTTCTGAACTGAAATGATAGAAAATGTATTGAACAATTTAAAGCATTTAAACTAAGTAAGCAATTTAAACACTTTTAAATTATGTGTGTTTAAAAACGTATATGTTTGTTTTGATCATATTTTGTTACTGGGGAAAGAGATCGATGTTTTTCTTTTGTCTCAAAGACAAGAATCGTCTAAAAAAAAATAACAGACGTTATAATCTCATCTCTAAATATTTATTTCGAAAAATACATTTTTGATAATTTTTACTTTCTTCTATCTTTACAAGAAGAAAGTATTGGATTCATGAAAATTTTCGAATTCCGGTTTTCGACGGATTTACACGTTTTAGGGGTCAGAGATTCCAAAAAACATGTTTTTACAAAATGTCTGTCTGTGACTCTGTGAGTCTGTCTGTATGTCTGTCTGTGTGTATGTGACACAAATTTTGTGGGCGCTCTATCTCAAGAACTAATGCACGGAATTTAATAAAAATTCATATTCAGTGAGTCCCTAATACAAATTGATGCTGATTAGTTTTTGGTGTAAATCGCTCAACAGATGGCGCTGCTATGCTGCATTTTTCACGATTTTCGCAATACCTCTATCTCAAGAACTAATGCACGGATTTTGATCAAACTTCAGATTTAGTTAGTCCTTGATATGAATTGATGCTGATTACGTTTTGGTGTAAATCGCCCAACAGGTGGCACTGTTATGATGCATTTTGTAGGATTTACACGATTTCCCCAATACCTCTATCTTAAGAACTAACGCACGGATTTTCATCAAACTTCCGATTCACTTAGTCCTTGATATGACTTGCTACTGATTATGTGTTGGTGTAAATCGCCCAGCAGGTGGCGCTTCTGTGCTGCCTTTTTCACGATTGCCTAAATAGCTCATCTATAGAACTAATGGACGAATTTTCATCTAACTTCAGATTTAGTTGTATGTTGACACAAGTTGTTGTTAATTAGGTTTTGGTGTTAATCACCCAATAGGTGGCGCTGCTATGCAGGAATTTTCACGATTTTTCGCTATAGCTCTATCTCAAAAACTAATGCACGGATTTTCTCCAAACTTCAGATTCAGTCAGACGCTGACATAAATTGTTGCTGATTAGGATTTGGTATAAATCATCTAATAGATGGCGCTGCTAGGCAGCATTTTGCTAAATTTAGACGATTTCAGCGATAGTCATATCTCAAGAACTAATGCACGGAATTTCATATCTTTAGAATCCTCATGAGATGCATAGATTGCCATTTAATTTTGGCAGTGTGATAGCAAATTTTGAAGTATTAACATGTATGAGATAGAAGAAAGTTTTGGGATTGGTACATCCGACTAGTTTTGTTTGGTAAGATTATAATAATGGAAACTTTACTGAATTGGAGTGTGTTTGGAAAAAATGATTTTTTAATGGCCTTTTATTTTCTGTATGATTCTTTGCTCATATATATAATTCAGAATCTTTCTCATTTAAGGAAATTCAAACAGTTATTTTAATTATTAAAACATGAAAGAATATCTACCTACTGCAGGTTTAAATCCATCTTTTAAACTTTTGAATCAATAATTGGATATATTTGTATCGAAGGATGAAAGTTTATGAAATAACAAAATCGGATATTAACTGCTAAGAAATAGTGGTAATTAGTGTAAGATTGTTAGGAGTGTTTTTTTTTTCTTTCTTTAATGAAAATTGCGTGTAGTTAGATTACAGTTTGTCTGTGGAGAGAAAAAAATTAATCTTAATGCATTTTAGAAGAGAATTTCTAAAACATATTATAAGCTAGTAACTATTTAGATAAAAAGTGTGTATATCTCGTATAGTTATGAAGCATTTTTCAGCTATATATATTGCGTGTTATGTCTTCAGGCAAGTGTTAAAAATTCTCTATTATTTTGGCAATTTAAAACTGCTTCTATTTATTGAAATTTACAAATTCCATGCACTATCTATCAGAACAAAGATCTGTCTCTGACAAATCATCTATATAAAAGGAAATGTTTTTGATGTATTTATTCATAGAGTAAATTTTCACAGAAAAGATTTTAAATGAAATTATTTATAGAATGTATTTACGAAAAATATCGAAATGGTCGTCGATTTAATAAAACAATATTTTAATACCCTAATTAAGGGGTATTTTGCAGTAGCTTTATATGTCAAATTTTAAAAATTTTGAAAAAAATGTAAAATGAGTAAAATATATATTACGAAACAGTAGTATTTTTCAAGTGATTTTAATGCGCTTGAAATCCCCCCCCCACACACACACACAAAAAAAAGGGCCTCATATGAAAAAAAAATACTCAAGAAACTTTCTTTAAATATGTTTAAATCGAATCAAATTATAATATATATACAGGTGGTTATAATTAAACTTCCCCTATAAACAGCATCCTACTGCGCAAACGGGTGAGCGGAATGCAATGAAATTTGGTATATAGACTATACACGAGATGCGCTCACGGAATTTCGAAAAAAAAAAGTTAGTTCCAAAATGTCCACCAGATGGCGCTTTTTTCCGGAAAAAAATTAAATTTAACACAATAAATGACCAAAACGGAATACAAAAACAATATTAACAATCCAGAACAAGAATTATGAGTAAGAAAATGAAAAACCGGCTGTTTTGGCCGTTTATTTTGTTAAATTTAATGTTTTTTCCGGTAAAAGCGCCATCTGGTGGAGATTTTGGAACTTTTTTTTTTTCGAAATTCCGTGAGCGCATCTCGTGTATAGTCTATATACGAAATTTCATTGCATTCCGTTCACCCGTTTGCGCTGTAGGATGCTGTTTATAGGATAATGTTAATTAGAACCACCCTGTATATAATATTTATATTTAAGTGTTTAGTATTTCATAATAAATATCTAAATATTTTCTGGTAGTTTTAGCACAAAAATAAAAATCAGCAATTGTTACACAGGTTTACTATAAATTTCTGCCTCGGAACTTTAATACTTAGAAACACGATTTTTTTTTTTCAAAATAACATAAATATGCAAACTTATAGTATATTTAATTTATGCTAGACAGTATCCTGAAGGATAAATACGACTTAGAAGAAAAACATTTTTCGTCTCTCAACAAATAAAGATTAAAAAAAATTTCAGGAACCCCTAAAACCACAATTTGATCAATATAAATATACTTAATTTATGATGCAAACTTTATCTTGAAATAATATATTTTAAACAGTATCTGAATTCCAAGCACATGCACAGCTTTCTTTACAGAAATGAAAAGAGCCAAATAATCAAGTCAATAAATAAAGAACAAAAGCAGCCAAAATTTATGTTATTTTCATTTATTATCAAAGTTTATTCAATCTGTCTCCAGTTTCCGCTAAAATGCGAAAGTTTTATGGAGTGAAAAATCCCATAAATCACAATTTACTCAATAAACGTTCAATAGGGCCTAGGTTTTAAATTTTCCCCAGTGGCATAATGCACACTGATAAGCTTCCCGAATGCAGAGCATTAAGTTTGAATAAATAATAAACAATAAAAAGCGTGGTCACTTTCTTCTTGACTTTATCCATGTCGGTATTTTGAATTTTCGTTTTGCTATTATAAAATGATTTGTGTGACATTTTGAATATAAAAATAAGTCAATTAAGATATTTTAACTGTAAATTTAACACAAACATTTAACCTTCAGACTACCAAAAAAAGTATATGCAAGAACTACCATTCGGGTCCATTGGACCCATATGTAAAATATATAGGATTTCAAAATATACAAAACACCCATTTATCTACAATGAATATATTTGTTATTAATGCACCTTATACAATATATAAAAGTGATATATATAGTAATAGAGTAAGAAAGTAACACATACAGTAAGAAAGTAATATATATAGTATATTATAATGACTACAAAACGTTTTTCATCATAATAAAATTATTCTGTACATGAAGTACAAATAACGACGGAATGTTCTCCGCAAACATTTTTCGTACACTTCTTGCATAATGTTCGTGTTTTTCGATCTTTTTTAGAGGGACAAATATGACATCTTGATTTTTTTCGTGGCGGTTCAAAACTATTTGCGTAAAGTTGTTCTGAAGTAGATGTTGAGACGGCGATACCTCCTTCACCTACTAATTCTTCTGCAAGTTGAATAATGAAATTCCGCCTTTTTTTCATTTTCGGATCACATTCAGCATTCAGTGACAACCATATTATGTATGCATTCATCGCACTTATATCGATCATATTATAAAATACAATCAAAGGCCACCGACGTGTCATGCGTTTCACACTATATGCTCTTACCATTTTGTCCATCGTATCTACTCCGCCTTTGGTTTTATTATAATCTAGGATTATAAGTGGCTTTTTTTCTAAGCTGTTGTCAATATCATAAGTGTTATGCATTGTGCTTAGCAAAGTAACAATTCTACCTTTTCTGGGACAGTAAGAGATGATGGTCGCCTTCTCTTGAAACCCAAATAAAGTAGAATATACAGAACGATGTTTTGGATTTGTGAACACAGCGGGTAATTCAGGTTTATTTTTTCGAATTGTTCCAATAAGAGATAATTTTTTTGAAGTAAGATGTGTTGCTAATGCATATGACGTAAAAAAGTTATCACATGTAATATTACGACCAGAATTTTCAATTTCCTTCGTCAATCTTTTAACTACATTTTCTCCCTGATGAGATTCTCTTACTTCATTTTTGCCTGTATATAGTTCCAGTTTCCAAGCATACGATGTTACGCTGTCACAAATAACCCAGAACTTCAATCCATACTTTCCAGGTTTAGATGGCATATACTGACGGAAAGGACATTTTCCACGAAAAGAAACTAATTGCTCATCGACAGTCATAGACCAATTAGGAATATAAGGGTCTTGTAAATAGCTATTCCACAATTCAAAGCATTCTTTTATTGGCTCTAATTTATCAGTTGATCTTCTTTTACGCATCTCAGCAGCATCATCAAATCTTATGACACGTAATATACTTGTGAATCTATTGCGACTCATAATGTCCCGAAATATTTGTCTTCCATTTTTTATGCTCCAAAGTTCGCTTACTGTTTCATTTTTCGATTTATATACTCCAATAAGTAATAAAAGTCCGATGAATTTTTTAAGTTCTATAATATCTATAGGTTTCCACTCTTTATCGAATACTCTATTGCCTTCCGCGTTTGTCCATTTTACTATAATTTCCAAAAGTCTTTTTCGGAAATAGATAAGAAATGAGGATGATATGGAATCCACTTCACGATTTGCAAATCTTGAAGGTCCAGATTTTTCACGTAAAATATTGATTTCAGTACGTCTTCCTTGTGGTCTGGCAACTTCATTCTTATACCAGATCTGTGAATTATTTTTGGAAACAAAAGTAGAATTTGAAGTACTTGTGGTTGCTACATTTACTTCATTGGAATCATTATCAGATTCTGAGTAGGAATCAGAAATTTCATTATGTATTTCAACATAATCTACTTCACCTTCATCAGACGACAGATTTTCATCATCGGTGTCGAATTCTATATCGTCCGGATTTTCCATAATTTTTTGAATTTCCTCTTGAGTCAATACTTTTTTTCTGTTCATCTTCAATTCAGTTTTTAACAAAAAATAAGTTAGGAAATAAGAAAATGATGAATATTTGTAAAATAACAAAGCACGTACAAACTACACTTATTACTTGTCTTCAAATATCAAGTCCTATTTTCAATGAAAAGACTCAAAAACATCAATAGACACCATTCGCTCACTAACTGTGTCTGTTGATAAATGACTCTCTGAACCAGAAGTAACCTTTTATATATAGAGCACGAAGTTTACTAGATCAGTCTAGAATGTTCTCAAAACTTCATTATAAAGTCGCCAAATTTGGCGAGATTGGCGCTAAAAATCCATCGCCAAATGGTAACCCTGTTCCTCCTCATGATTTATGGCAACCCTAGAAAAAGAAAGCAACAGTATATTACGTTTGTTTTAATGTTGGGTCCAATGGACCCGCGTGGTAAACAATGAAACAAATTAAAAATAGGTAAAAAATTTCGAACAAAATTTTAATCGCAATTGCATATACATAGAGGAGACAATTGCAGGAAAAGTCATGTAATCGCGAAACTTTGAATGCTATTTTTCATGAGAAAAATTTACATTAAATATTGCTGTCGGGTCCAATGGACCCGTCTGGTAGACGGAAGGTTAAACATAGAGCTTCATATCAAAATGTATTATTTTTACTACTTTGTTTGTGTTATTTGAGGATCGTTGAATAAATTTGCAGTAAATAACAGTTATCGAACAAATAAATTATTAAAAACATTTAAAAAATTATTTACTAATTGTATTACCTAATAAACCCAAGACACAATTGTTTTTAATTGCTATAAAAAGTGCTACAGCAGAACAACCAGAAAGTTATTATCTTAGGGAATATTTCAAATTGTCTGTTAAAAATAAATATTCTGCTAATAAAATATGTATAATCCCATAGAAGATTCTATCAATAAATGTGTCTGTATACTTTTTTTAAACTGTATATATGTTTTTAATATATTTTCATACAATAAAAAATAAATTACAAAATGAGAAACTTTATCAGAAATTTTTAAATAGGTTTATTATAATTTCCTTTCTAGCTAACGAAAGATTTAAAATTCTTTTTTTCTTATCTGTTGGTACATTGTAATTTGTCTCATACGAAGATCGTTTCTGTTTTTAAAATATCTAGGATTTCATTAAAAAAGAATGCAACAATTGTTTAAATTAACGGGAACAAGCGCTTTACTTACTTGCGATGTACTTTTTACTTTCTTCTATCTTTACAAGAAGAAAGTATTGGTTTCATGAAAATTTTCGAATTGCAGTTTTCGACGGATTTACACGTTTTATGGCTCAGAGATTCCAAAAAACATGTTTTTAAAAAATGTCTGTCTGTCTGTCCGTCTATCTGTCTGTCTGTATGTGACACAAATTTTGTGGGTGCTCTATCTCAAGAACTAATGCACGGAATTTAATAAAAAATTATATTCCTGTAGATATAGATTGGTGCTGATTAGTTTTTGGTGTAAATCGTCCTGCAGGTGGCGCTGCTATGTAGCATTTTGCAGGATCTCCGCAAAAGCTCTATCTCAAGAACTAATGGACGGATTTTCATAAAACTTCAGATTCCGTTAGTCCTGGACATGAATGGTTGCTGTTTACGTTTTGGTGTAAATCGCCCAACAGGTGGCGCTGCTATGCTGCATTTTGCAGGATTTACACTATTTTCGCAGTAGCTCTATCTCAAGAACTAATGCACACATTTTCATCAAACTTCGGATTTAGTTAGTCCTTCATATGAAATGATGCTGACTACGTGTTGGTGTAAATCGCCCAATAGGTGGCGCTGCTGTGCTGCATTTTGAACTATTTCCTCAATAGCTCTATCTCAAGAACTAATGCACGAATTTTCATCTAACTTCAGATTTAAGTATAACTTGATTAATATTGCTGCTGATTATATGTTTTTGCAAATCGCTCAACAAGTGGCGCTTCTATGCTGCATTTGTCATGATTTGCGCAATACCTCTATCTCAAGAACTAATGCACGAATTTTCATCAAACTTCAGATTCAGTTAGACGTTGACATAAGTTGGTGATAATTAGGTTCTGGTGTAAATAACCCAATAGGTAGCGCTGTTATGCTGCATTTTGCTGGTTTTACACGATTTCAGTGACAGTCATACCTTGCGAACTAATGTACGGAATTTCATATTTTTAGAATTCTCATGATGAACACATATTGCCATTTAATTTGACACTGAGATAATGAATTTTGAAGTATTGACATGTATGAGATAGAAGAAAGTTTTGTGATGGCCACAACATACTAGTTTTTCTTACATCCATTTTTTTAATACTGCGTCGCTCAATAAAAAAATACAGTTATGGGTCAATATCACAAAATATGGAAATTGCAGTCCGCACAATAAAATTTCTATTTAATGTTATATAATGCAATTTTCTTTTTTTCATTCTAATAAAAATGTTCTTGAAGTATTTTCAAGAGATATTATATTCATAATAACACAAAAATAAAGCAATTAAATGACTTAAAATTTCAGATAGCCATTTTCCAATGATTGCCATATTCAGATTGCATGTCACACTGTGATATGTGCAAAGTAAAATGCTTTCTGCTGTCATGTACAAATGGATTTTTATAGTTTTATAAATTTCCAATTAATAATTATACATTATATAACACATATATGTGGTAGGTAACAAGTTCTGTACTTTACAAATAATTTTCCATAATTAGAATATGATTGTTACTGAAAATGAATGCCATTTCCTGGCCTGCTCTTTTTCGTTCTTTATGAGATATAAAGATGGCGCTGCAGAGTAAATATTCTTGTTCTTCACATACTTTAAGTCAAAAGTAGTAAAATCATTGCTACCAGCAAGATCTTTTAGATTTTCTTTGAAAATAATGTGTTTAAAGGCTTTCTGAAAATTGAGTAGACTTTTATTATATCATTATCCTGGCTCCCATAAATTACAAATAAAACTCAACATTACACTGAATTTGAGATACTATAAAGGAAACATGTTCCTTAAACAAAATTAAAATGTTAGATCTAAAAAAAAAAAAAAAACCAAGAATGTGAAAAATGTTTTAGAATGAAATTGTCATTATCCTGGCATACATATGCGATAAAAATGACACATAATTATAATTACATAAAAAATAACTGAAACTCTTCAAACTTTAACAGTTTTACATATAAATTCCTTTATTCAGATGTTCAACCAACATTTAAAGAAATCAGAAGTTTTGAAAAGATTTAAATTTTCAAAATTTTTGTTTTTAAAATCTTACATTTTGTGATCTTCTTTACCCTTATATATGCAAACAAAAATCAGCAATTTTTACACAAGTTTATTATATATTTTTCTCTAAGAAATAACACGATCAGAAACAACGTTTCGAAAAAAAAAAGTATAAAAATTTAACTCATGAGATATTAATTTAATGATAGACGATATGATAAACGATAAATACGACTTAGAAGTAAAGGATTTTTCGTCTCTCAAGAAATAAAACAATTTTAAAAAATCATGGAATTCCATACACTTCATCAATAAAAATATACTTAGAATATTTATGACACAAATATTATCGTGAAATAATATATTTAAAAAAAGAGTAGGAATTCCAAGCACGTGCACAGATTTATTTACACCAAGTAAAAATGCCAAAGAAGTTTAAATGAATCAATAAAGAGCAAAATTAGCCAAAATCTATGTTATTTTCATTTATTATCAAAGTGTAAATCTGTCTCCAGTTTCCGTTAAAATGCGAAAGTTTTATGGAGTGCAGAATTCCTTTTTAAAAAGTTCAGTAGGGCATGGGTTTTAAATTTTCCCTGGGGACATAATGCACACTCACACGCTTCCCAAATGCAGAGCATTAAGTTTGAATAAATATCAAACTGCAAAAAATGTGATCACTTTCTTAACTTTATCTATGTCGACATTTTGAAATATTTTTTAGCTATTACAATGATTTGTGTGACCTTTTGAAATAACATTTAGAAAATTAAGACATTTAAGCTGAAAATTTATGACACAAACATTATGTTGAAATAATATATTTAAAAAATAATCTGAATTCCAATAACATGCACAGATTTCTTTACATTAAAGAAAAATGCCAAAGAACTTTAAATGAATCAATAAAAAACAGAACTAGCCAAAATCTATGTTATTTTCATTCATTATCGAAGTGTATTCAATCTGTCTCCAATTTTCGTTAAAATGCGAAAGTTTTATGGAGTGAAAAATTCCCATTGATGGGGAGAAATTTACATTTCAAAATAAATTTTACAAATATCTGATTAGATCTCATCACCTCTTCGTCTAACACCTCTCCAATATCCTTTTAAGCATCATCTTTTAATTAGCTAAATGAAATTATTATAATCTTAGTGATCGCTTTTTTGCTTCTGGGAATCTTGTATACTTAAATGAACTATCCCCCCCTATGAATATATATTTAAATTAATCCTTTATTTATATCAAATTCCTTTTACTCTCTTAGATATTTCAATTAATAGTTTTCTTTAATACAAAATCTTAATTACCTTGCTCTGTGTAATTTCGAAACACAAAGTTCCTTTTGAAGCCACTAACTAAGATGCTCACTAGTATTAAAATTAAGCAGACACATGAATCAATTAATTTGACACTTATGTGTATTTTAGTGGAGCCTTGGAAAGATATTTGCTATCCACTATCTGTGAGCTGTACCATTGGGTCCGGCCTCAATTTCACGCCCCTACCTTATTATCATCCAGCCATGTGTCCTAGAGGGAAAGCATCATTTCTCCTTCTAGCATCATAAATTTGAAATTGTCCGAATGTTGATATTAAGGTGTCCATTCGTAAGATTTATTTGTAAGAGTTCTGCTTAGTTGTAAAAAATCCTGATTGCCGTTGTAAAATGTGTCCAATTATAAACTTTACTTCTGAGAGGTCCAGTGAAAGTTGTGATTTTCTTTTTTTTTTTTTTTTTTTCTTTTAATTCAAATAGTTCAGTCTCGTGTTTTTGATGATGTGTATCTTAATCACATCACCCATAAATCACAATTTACTCTAAAATTGTTCAGTAGGGTATGGGTTTTTACTTTTTCTCTGGAGACGTAATGCACTCACACGCTTCCCGAATGTAGAGCATTAAGTTTGAATAAATAATAAACTATAAAAAATGTGATTAGTATAAATGACAGTTATAATATAAATACGTGTTTAATAGCATTTTGTTGCAATTATTTCCTAATTGTATTATCTAATAAACTAAAGCCATCAATGTTTTCAATTGCTATAAAAAGTACTACAGCAGAATAACATGAAAGCAGAATAGCCTTAAAAATAATCATCCTACCAATAAAATATGTATAATCCTGTGGAGCATTATATCCATAAACGCATCTGTATACATTTTTTAAAACTGTATAGAATATTTATGACACAAATATTATAATATGTTTTTAATATATTTTCATACAATAAAAAATTAATTACAAAATGAGAAAATTTATCAGAAAGTTTTACATAGATTTATTATAATTTCTGTTCTAACAAAGGAAAGATTAAAAAAAAAAACAAAAAAAAAAAATGTTACATTGTAATTTGTCTCATAATAAGATCCCTTTCTGTTAATAAAGTATCTAGTATTCTATTAAAGAAGAATACAGCATTTGTTTAAATTAACGGGAACAAGCGATTTACTTACATGCTATGTATCTATTTTTTATTACATCCATTTTTTTAACGAAATCAGCAATTTCTACACACAAGTTTATTATACATTTCCGTCTAAGAAATAAAGCGATCAGAAACAATGTTTCTGAAAAAAATGTAAACATATGATATACATAATTTATGATATAATATATGATGAACAATAAATACGACTTAGAAGAAAAACATTTTTCGTCTCCCAGCAAATAAAACTATTTAAAAAAAAAGTCCAGAACCCCTAAGACCCCAATTCTATAAATATAAATATACTTAGAAAATTTATGACAAAACATTATCCTTAATTAATATATTTCACCAAGTAAAAATTAAATAAAAAAACCGACTGCGTAAAAAGCGAACTAATTAATTATTTCTCATCAATGTGAAACTATTTTTTTATATTATTTACCTATTTTTTTATTTACTTGTATTGATGACTTTTAAGTAGTTAGTTCCTATTAACACTATTTTGATGGGGCCTATAGATGTCTATGATGGTCAGAGTTGCAGTAAAGCTAGAGATACTACCTACACAACTTCCAGGTTGTGTAATATTTAAACAGAGCTTCTGATTGTAAAAAAAATCAATGAAACATTGTCTTCATTTTGAAAGACCTATCCAATGATTTGCCACTCAATATGGGGCGTAATTTTTTTTTCGTCATTACCGCCATTTTGTATTTTACGGCCGCTATTTTGAATTTATAAAAACAAAAACTAGCCCATAACTATCGGACAGTTAAGACGATTCGATAGAGACCTCATTCATTAAAATCCATCCAGCCATTGGGATGTTTCGAGGGTATAAAGAAATCTACATACCCAGATACGCGTGAAACACATTACCCTTCTTGGCAGTTGGGTAAAAAGAATCTGAATTCCAAGCACATGCACAGATTTCTTTACACCAAAGAAAAATGAAAAAGAAGTTTAAATAAATTAATAAAAAACAAAAGTAGCCAAAATCCATGTTATTTTCATTTATTATCAAAGTGTATTCAATCTGTGTCCAGTTTCCGTTAAAATGCGAAAGTTTTATGGAGTGCAGAATTCCCATAAATCGCAATTTACTTTTTTAAAGTTCAATAGGGTATGGGTTTTAAATTTTCTCTGGAGACATAATGCACACTCACACGCTTCCCGAATGTAGAGTATTAAGTTTGAATAAATAATAAACTGTAAAAAAAAATGGTGATCACTTTCTTCTTAACTTTATCCATGTCGGCATTTTGATTTTTTTTTCATTTATTTTTTGCTAATATAATGATTTGCGTGACCTTTTCCAATAACATTAAGTAAATTAAGATATTTAAACTGAAAATTTAACGCATACTTTTAAAAATAGAGCTTATTATTTAAAAAAAAATGTGCGCGTGTGTTACTTGAGGAGTATTGGAATAAATTGGAAGTAAATAACAGTTATCATATAAATAAATAAGTGTTTAACAGCATTTTTAGTAATTATGTTCCAATTGTATTATCTAATAAACCAAAGCCACAAATGATTTTAATTGTTATAAAAAGTACTACAGCAGAACAAGCTGAAAGCCATTACCTAATGGAATATTTCAAATTGTCTAATAAAAATAAAAATTCTACCAAATGAATATGTATAATCCCATGGAAGATTCTATCAAGAAATGTATCTGTATATATATATTTAATTGTATACATGTTTTTAATATTTTTTCATACAATAACAAATAAATAACAAGAAAACAAAAATATAAAACATTAAATTAATTAATTATATTTCCTTTCTATCACAAGGGGGCAATGGCCATTATGAGCTACGTTCTCCAAGCCTATTCAAATTAAAAATATCCGTTAATTTCACTGGCTTTAAAAAGATTACGGAAGATTTAATTTAAACTAAAAAAACCTGTGCTGATCTCTCTGTAAACGTGTTTCCATTCACTTCTTTTTTACTGTGGAATTTTAAGGCCAAATGAGCTTCTGTTAATGGCTGTTTTCGTGTTTCATTAAAAAAGATTAATTAAACATTTAAATATCAACTAATATAAAATGAACTAAGTCAACAGAGTGTTTGCTTCCCAGTATTTTTAAACAAGCTATAAGGAAATGTTTTGAAAAACGAGATTTTAAATGCAAAGGTTTAAATCTGACGCAATTTGCACAAATATTTCTTTCTCTTTCTAATAATCATGTAAAAATATTTTTATTGTTCAAAGGAAATATTATTATTTGCGCTGTCTTAGAATTGGCAACAATAGTTATAAAGAACATCTCGAAATATAAAATAAATCTCTCGAGTACGTGTAAATATACTTTTTAATTTAAATTGTTTGGCAATTTTATTATTTGGCCATTTAAAATAGGAAGCAAATTTTCCCATTTACTGCTTTTAACACATATTGAATAATTGGTTATGTTATAGTTTTCTTTCTTTTTTCATATTCATGTGCAAAAACAAATTTTATCACGTAATTTTAAATATTTTCCTGCTTTTAACATGCAATCATTTAATTGTAATTTGAATGTGTTTTTTCTCTTTTTAATAGTCATGTGTATATAAATTTTTAATTTGCAGGGAATACTATTCCTTGCGCTGTGTTTAAAATTGGCAACAATTTAAAATAACAACCTTTAAAAGATATTTAATAAACATCTCTGGAAATACTGAAAACTTGAACTTAAATAAACCCTCAAAAATTAGTTATATTAAAAAAAATAAATACAGTCTGCACACAGCGAGTTTCAAATGAAAACACAGAAAAAATTATTAAATTCCTATGCATAGTTTTTTTCTCCTATAAAAATTTTTCAATTTAACGATTTTGAGGAACTTTAACATTAAATATCTCATTAAAAAGTCTCTTTCAGCGTGTTTATAAAACATTTCTCTATAATACTAAACATTTTCATATCTTTGTATTCAGTAGTTTTGTTAACATTAGCGAAGAAAGACCTCATGTCAAAAAAAAAAAAAAAAAAAAAAATCATTTACAGTGGCGGTGAGAGCATTAGTTACTTTTTTTTAGAAAAGAGAGAAAAGCAAAATTAAACTAGAAAACAGTAATTCTGCTTTTTCAGAATTTAGTGTCGCCTTCTATGAAAAAAAAGATATATATATATATATATAGATAGATAGATAGATAGATAGATGTTTGAAAAGAAAGGTTTTAACCAATGTGTTTTGCCTGTGCTAACTTATGGAGCAGAAACATGGGCGCAAACAAAACGAATGGTACAAAGACTAAAAACAATACAGAGAAGTATGGAAAGGTGTATGCTAGGTATAACTAGAAGAGGGAGAAAAAGAATAACCTGGATAAGAAGTCAGACGAAAGTTTTTGACATCATTGAAAGAATTAATCGGCTAAAATGGAAATGGTCTGGGAGACAAGATAATAGATGGAGCACAAACACCTTACAGTGGTATCCCAGAGATGTAAAACGGCCAAGACGCCCACCTGAAGTAAGTTGGAGTGATGAAATCAGAAAAGTAGCCGGTGTAAATTGGATGACCAAATCACTAGACAGGAAACATTGGAAAAATCTGGGGGAGACCTACACCCAGTAGTGGATCGAAAACGGTTGATGATGATGAGTACACTGTTAAAAATTTTGCAGCATTCTGGCAGGTCTTTTGACCGTTTTTTGAAAAAACGGTTTCATAACCAGAATTTAACTATATTCTGACCATAAAATGGCCAATAATATGGTCAGAATAGTGTTAAATTCACATTTGTGTAACGGGTTGGGTTGGGGGTTGATTGTTGACGGCCAATTATCTACACGAGGGATATAGGCCCTAGGGGGAGTGCCTTCCGTGGAAGTCTTTCTAAGGGAACCTAATCCGTATTAACGCATGGAAATCCACGGCTCGAAGAAAACCACGAAAACTCCGAACGATTAGGCCGACGGGCGCGATTGGGTTCGAACCCAGCACCTCCCGTCTACCAGCTTCGAGAGCAGAACCTCTCAGCCACTGGTGGGGCTTTGTGTAACGGTTTTCGGAAAAAAACGGTCAAATGATCTGCCAGAATGCTGCAAATTTTTAACAGTGTAAAAAAAAAAAAAAATTAGTTTTAAGACTTAAAATACGCACTTTCATTTTATATAAAATGACGTCATCCGTATCCGCTAAAAAATTCTTCATTTACGATACAGTCTTAAACAACATCTACAGTAAAGTACGCATAGGGCGTCACTATCGCTGAATAATACACAAATCCCCCCCAAAATAGATGTCGCCATTCAAGAAACTGTACAAAAAAATTGGCTATCTAATGATTCATATGCCTTCATTTGTTTGTAATATTAATAGAGATACTTAAAATTTAATTTGCTTTATAATAGCTCCAAGTTTTATCAGAAATCATTCATTTATCTTTTTTTCAAAATAGCACGTTCTTTAATTACATTTTTTTAATGTTGTTATATGGAACTCATCCCTGAGTAAATGACAACAAAAGATATAATTACTATTTTCCAACTATTTTTCCTTTACTTTCTACATAAATGGATTGCTTGAGTTTCCAAAGTTAAACAACTGGTGGAAAAAAAAACAAAAAATTCAAGAACAAATTGAGATTTTCAAACAGATTGCATGTAAAAGTACTGTTTCCCAATACGACAGTGTAAAAATTGAAAATGCGCGATGCTCAAAAGTTTAAAAAATCACAGTACAGTGTTTAACCGTACATCTGCTTTATTTTACGGCTGGCTAATATAACGGAACGTTATTTTTTATCGACGACAATTTAATACTTGGAGAAAGAAATAGCATATCGGGGATAAAAAATAGTTTTGTAAACGCTAAATAAATCTTTTTTTTTATTTGTTGGTACATTTTAATTTGTCTCATAAGAAGATCCTTTCTGCTAATAAAATATCTAGGATTTCGTGAAAGAAGAATGCAAGATTTGTTTAAATTAACATGAACAACCAATTCACTTATATGCAATGTATCAATTTTTTTATTACATCCATTTTTTGACGCTGCGTTATTCAATAAAAAAAATATATTTAACTAACCTCGGAAACAACGTTTCAGAAAAAAAAGACAAAATATTTGGGATAGTTAATGGAATATTTAATTTATAATAGACGACATGGTGAACGATAAATAAGTCTTACAAGGAAGATCTCTATACGGGCATACACGAAAAATCTGAAAAAAAAATTTAGAATGTTCTTCTCATGAGGATAGATATGTTTATAAAAAAAATTTCGGTGGAAACTCGATAGAGTTTCCGTAAAAAAGTAATGAAAATTTCGTTACTTGGCGATTTATCACTGGTTGGCGATGGAATAAAAGTAAAAAAAAAAATACTTTTTTATGCTCTTTAAGATAAAAATGTTTTTTGTTTGTTGAACTTGTTTAAATAAATTTAATTTAAATAACATTTTGCCATACATACACTTTTATGAAAGTTAATTATAAAATTTTATGAATAGAAACAAAATCTAAATTAACTAAAATTGTTTCAATCCCAAAATTAAGTCAAATTGAGCACTGTTGATTCAATTTTGTTGCTATGGAAAAGAAAACTTCTCCGATATTGAAATGTATAATTGCCGCATTCTTCATCTAACCTTTATTTTGAAATATGCTTAAATATATGAAAATATATTTTTCAATATGAAAATATTTTTTATATATGAAATTATTTTAACAGCGATAAATTGAAATAACTGCAGCAACAAGCAACATAAATATGTAATACAAAAAAATATATGCATTAAACTCTCTTATTGTTTAAGTTAAAAATCATTAAATACTATTTACACGCATTCTAAAAATCAATTTAGAACCAATTTTCAGATGCATTAGAATCGTTTGCGTTTGGCGAGGAAAACTGCTGCTTGCCAAATCGCGTGACGTTTTTGTCTTTTCATGTAATATACTCGAAAATATTTCATTTTTTACAGACTTTCTATTGTAATTCCGCCGCTAAATTTAACTGGTCCTTTATTGCATACATAAGTAGTTTAATTTGTATTTTTTTTTTTCAAAATATTCTGAGTATGCCCAGTAAGAAGACCTTCCTTGTTAGAAGAACAACATTTTTCGTCTCTCAACAAGCAAAACATTTTAAAAAAATCAGGAAACCATAAGACTCCAATTTTATCGATATAAATATACTCTGAAAATTTATGACATAAATTTTATCATGAAATAATACATTTAAAAAGAAATCTGAATTCCAATCGCATGCACGCACAGGTTTATTTACGCCAAAGAAAAGAGCCAAATAAGTTGAATTCAATAAAAAAAGAACCGAAGTAGCCATAATTTGTGTTATTTTTACTTATTACCGAAGTGTAATCAATCTGTCTCTAATTTCCGTTAAAATGCGAAAGTTTTATGGAGTGAAAAATACCCATAAACCACAATTTATTCAATAAAAGTTCAGTAGGGCATGAGTTTTTAATTTTCTCTGGAGGTATAATGCACACTCACACACATCACAAATGTAGAGCATTAATTTTGAATAAATAATAAACAATAAAAAAATATCACTTTCTTCTTAACTTTATCGATGTCGGCAGTTTGAATTTTCTTTTTGTTATTATAATGATTTATGTGACTTTTTTTAAATTACATTAAGTAAATTAAGAGATTTTAAATGAAAATTTAATGCATACTTTTAAACGTAGAGTTTCTTATTAAAATATTTTTTCTTTCTCTGTTTACTTGTTATTTCATGAGAGTTGTAATAAATTAGTATTAAATAAAGTTTCACATGAATAAATGAGTATTTAATAGCATTTTGTTTTAATTATTACCTATTTGTACCATCTAATAAACTGAAGCCACCATTGGTTTTAGTTGCTATAATAAAGTACTATAGCAGAACAACCCGAAATCTATTTGATAATGCAATATTTCACATTGTATAATACAAATAAACATTCTACCAATAAAATGTATATAATCCTGTGGAAGATTCAATCAGTAAATGTATCAGTATATGTTTTTAAAAATCTTATAATAAAAAATAGTTTCCGTTAAACCATTAACCGAATAAACCGTTATTGAGAAATAAACCGTTTTTATTTATTTTTTTTTTTTGTCATTCAGTAGAATATAAATAACAGGAAAAGAAAAATAATGAGAAAAATTTACACAGATTTATTATATTTTCGCATCTAGCAAACGAAACCTAAAAAAAAAAAAAAATGTATTATAAACGTGAAAATAATCTTTATTTATATGTTGGCACATTGTAAATTGCCTCATAACAAAATCCATTTCTGTTAACAAAATATCTAGGATTTCATAAAAAAAGAATATAACATTAGTTTAAATTAACATGAAAAAGCGGTTCACGTATATGCAATGTATTTATTTTTTTATTACACCCATTTTTTTTTTAATGCTGCGCTATTCAATAAAAAAAAAAAAAAAAAATACTAGACAAACCTAATAAATATCAGTAATTTTTTCATACGTTTTTTATACATTTCTGTCTACGAATTGAAATATTTAGAAACAGTTTCTGAAAAAAAAATTAAGGTATGTTTAATTTATAATAGTCGATAATATTACAAGAAATGCGACTTAGGAGAAAACCATTTTTCGTCTCTCAACAAATAAACATTTAAAAAAATTTTCAGGATCCTCTAAAACCACAATTTTATCAATATAAATATACTTCGAAAATTTATGACACAAACTTTATCTTGAAATAATACATTTTAAAAGACATCTGAATTCCAAGCAAACACATTTTTTTAAGTACCTGAATTCGAAGCACGTTCACGTGTTTCTTTACGCCAAAGAAGTTAAAATCAATAAATAAAGAACTAATGTAGCCAACAATTTATGTTATTTTCATTTATTATCAAAGTGTATCCATTTTGTCTTCAGTTTCCTTTAAAATGCGACAGTTTTATGGCGTGAAAAAATCCACGTTAATTACAATTTAGTCATTGAAAGTTAAGTAGTGCATGGGTTTTAAAATTTTCTTTGAGGCATAAGGCATATACGCTTCCTAAATGCAGAGCATTAACTTTGAATAAATAATAAACAATAAAATATATCACTTTTATCTTAACTATAGCCATGGCGGTATTTTGAAATTTATTGATTTAATTTTTTATTGATTTAATTATTTGTGTGCCCCTTTGATAAAACTTTAAGTAAATTAAGCAATTTCAACGTAATATTTACTGTGTACATTAGATATAGTGCTTCTTATACAAATGGTTTTTTGTTGAATTTTTTATTAGCATCAGAATAAAATTAGTAGTAAATAAAAATTACGAAATAAATATTTAAAATCATTTTGTGTTAATATTTTCCTAATTGTATTATCTACTAAACCGAAGATACCACTGTTTTTAAATGCTATAAAAGTTACTACAGCAGAACAACCTGAAAGCTGTTATTTAATGGATTAATGCAAATTGTCCATTAAAAATAAAAATTCTATCAATAAAATATTTTTAATCCAATAGAAAATCAAAAAGCTGTTAAATTTACTAACTATCGAAAATTGTTTCAAATATTTAAATACATGCATTGTGTAACACATACAACACTGGTTAGATTGTGTTTAATACTGGTTATTTAAATAAAAAGAATATCAATTAAGACAAACCATAATCATTTTTTCGATATATTTTTTTTTTTACTTTGTATATCGTAGAAAAGAAAATATTCAAAAGTATTGTTATCTAAAAAAATGTATTTTATAATGATTCTCAATTCCAAGCACGTGCAAGTGTTTCTTTATTCCAAAGGAATGAGCAAAAAAAAAAAAAAAAAAATAATGAAAAAACGGAAAAGCTGAATGAGTTTAAATTTATGCTACTTTTTTTCTATCAAAGTACATTCAATCTTTCTGAGTTTTTCAGCAAAATGTGAAAAATTTATGGAATGAAAAATACCCATAAATCACAATTGCATCAGTAAAAGTGCAATATTGTATGTGTTTAAAAATTTCCCTACTAACGTAATGAATGCACTCTCAGATGCTGCCAGAATGCAAGCCATTAAGTTTAAATGAAAAATAACCTGGAAAAAATCTACTGAATTTTCCTTAACTGAATACATTTTTGGCATTTTTAATTTATATTTTTGTTGTTTTAATGTTTTTTGCAACCTCTTGGAATTTCTTTAAGTCCATTTTAAAATTTTTAACTTAAAAATTACTTCATAGGCTCACATATAATTTTTTTTAATAAATGACATTTTCAACTTATTTGACCAGTGTTTAAATAAATTCAATAAATAAGAATTATCATAGAAATAAATATTTGATATCATTTACATTTTTAGATTCTTCTTAAACAGGTTATCTTCATTACAAACAAATATTACGAAATAACCATTGAATGTGATACTCTAAAATTTTTATTATGGAAAAGTCATGGTCTCATTTTTTAATTTAATCCATCAGAACCACCTCACTAGGGTAGAATCGTTCGTGAGTTCCTTGATGAGAAATTTTGTAAAAGATGGATAGGTTGGATGGAGCAACAAAATGACCTCTAATCTCTATATTTTTTTTATTTTGGAGGTGCATAAAAGACATAGTATTTGCAACACTAGAAAAAGTTATTGAAACCGTCAAGATCAGGATCACAGATGCTGTGTCTAGTGTGACACCCCATACGTAATACGTGGCGAGAAATGGAATACCGCCTTGACATTCTTCGAGCTACATCGAAAAAATCGGTGCCCAAATCTAAGTTTACTAACATAAGTACTTAGATTAAAAACTTCATAAATATCCTATCAACATATTGAAACAAGCATATGTCTAATTACACTCATGTTTGTGAAAATTGGAACAGAATGAGGAAATCATCTATTTTAAATTTATTCCACAAACGACTGGTACAAACAAATGATTATATTTTCAAAGCAAAAAAAAAAAAAGACATTAAGTTTCCAAAATCTGTATTTGGTATAGCCACCACGCGCTTCAATATCTTCTGTTATATGACGCGGCATGGACTCGGAGAGATGTTGAATGTCTGCCTGGGAAAAAGAATTCCTTATAGTTTCTATGCATACCCAAAATTCATTTGTAGAAGCTGTTGGACGAGGATCATGAGCGAGAAGCCGAAAAAAGAAATCCCAGACATTTTCAATAAGCGACATGTCCGACGAACATGCAGGCCACAGAAGAAGCTGTATGTTTTCTGCTGACAAGAAGTTTTGAACTTCCGTTGCAATCTGTGGGCGTGCATTATTCCAGTGTTGCCAGATGGGCTACTTTTTTCAAAATCAGATTCTTGATTGGCACCACTTTTTTGAAATGTTTAAATTTGCCTTATTTAATGACATATTAATTAAGGCCAAAAATAAAGTAAATTTTACCATTTCAAAAAAGTGGTGCAAGTCAAGAAATCTGAATTTTAAAAAAGTAGCCCACTGGCAACACTGCATTATTCTGTTGAAAAGATAGCTCCAGAAATGCCTTGAAGGGAACGGACGAATTCCGAATCCAGCATTTCACTGATGCACATGTTGCTGTTCAGAATATCCAAAGTTGGTAGCAGCTGGGATCGTCCATGATATACAATCGCACCCCAGAACACAACTATGGGTGTTCGTTCTCTATGACGTTCGATAATGCACTCCGAAAAGTGGCGTTCACCGGCTTAGAGTCTAACACGAATTCGACCATCATGGTATCAAAAATTACAGCGAGATTCGTCGGAAAAGACCACCTGTTGCCAATCTGCACGCCAGTCTCTATTTTCCTGACCCATTGCAGCCGCAGGTGTTGTTGGTTTTGAGTGAGGGGGATCTTGTATAAAGGAGTTCTTGCACGCAGTACACAGTGCAGCAGATGTTGATGAATTGACGAAGAAAGCACAGATACAACTGTAGTAGCAGTAGACCAATGTACTGCCAACTGTTTAGATGAAGCTGTACATTTTATAAGTGCCATGCGAAGCATGTGTCTATCATCGTGCTTTTACGTCACCTGTTCGGGGTCCACTCCCATATTTTCGATCCTCGTCGATCATCTGCTTTCAAACTAAGATTACTCTGCTGCTGTTACACTGCACACGAGCTGCGATTGCACGACAGGAAAATCTTTCTTCAGGAACGCCGATAATTCTCCCCATTCAAATCCGTCAGTTGTTGAAATGTCGCCCTTTTTCGTCGAAGAGGCATAGTTAAGTCTCACCTAACAATTACCACCACCATATAACCATAGATAAATTTCAACATCCGGCTACAGCACTCACTTTATACGGTTTCAGAAGCAGTCCAGAGGGTGCTGCTCGGCCCACTCATTACGTGTTGACTCTGAAATCAAATCACTTGAATAACGTCCACACTATACTTTACATTCTTTAAAATCTTCATCTCAATCGGGTCATTGTTTCATGGTGTTGCAATTTTCACAAACTTGAGTGTATAATAGTTTTTCTGCAATAAATTATTGTAATCAGGGCAAGACTTTGTAACCACCCTGTTTTAAAGCGAAGGCACCAATTTTTTAAAACCGATGCACATAGATACAGTCTAAAAACAGTTAACGCAGGCATTGCAAATTCTCTTATCAGAACAAACATTGTTCACAATAAAACATTGCAGCTTCAAATATATGAAATTTAATATGTTTTGTGGAATATTACGACTATCTTCCTATGTGCAAAGCATGTATTTTTAATCGATATTCATATTGTGTCACAGAGCTGTTTAACAAAAAGTGATACTTTAACCCTTAAAGGTTCAATGCCGAAATATAAGTGGCATCGGCAAACTTAAACACATTTATTCGATTGACACCCCTCTTTTATGAAACACTGTTACTCGTACTTTGTGCAAGAGAAATTTACTAAACAATTTATTTTTTAAATATTATGGTGCGTAGAGTATAAAAATAAAATCATGTATTTAAAGCTACCGTCAGTTAACGGCTAATAAGCGAAGCTATCTTAAAATATTACACAAATTTATGAAATTGTCTACGTAGCAAATACTCATATATTTTTTAAAATACTTAAAACTTAATGCTCCTAAAAATTTACATTTTTAAATATCTTTGAACAATATTTTTCTCGCAGCAAACACAATATTTTAACAATATTTTAAAGAAAATTCTAGACCCGTAATGTACAAATTTTATCAATGTACACGCACGACGGAAACTTTATACATAAATTATTCACTTTATAATAAAGATTATTTCAATCACGTGCATTTTTTTACACCGCGGATAATTGCGAAAGGAGTAGGAATCATTTAATAATGAAGGAAAGTGGTCAAAATATATATTATTTCATTTTTATCAAACTACATTCAATATGTCTCTGGTTTGTGTTAAAATACAAAATTTTCAAGGAATTTAAAAACGCCATAAATAGAAATTTATTCAATAAATGTTTAATATCTTTAAATGAAAAATAATTAATAAAAAAAATTATTTCATACCTCACAATTGCATTTGTGTTGGGATTTAGAATTTATCTTTTTATTGTTTAAATGATTTTTATGATGTAAAATTATGTGTCGTAATGTTAACTGGTTTTAACTTTAAACTTAATTAAATGTGAAGCTTTTCATAAAAAAGTAATTTTCCATGGTTCGTACGCCTCCTTGAAGTTTGCAGACCAGAAAATCTTTCGGCACCAGTATTATCTTATAGAAAATCTCTTCTTAAAAGAAGGCTACATTTTGCGCGCTTAACCTAGATTTTTTTTTTTTCTATGAAAATATACTGGTAGTTGTCATGGAGAAATAACAGTATCCGTACGAACCATGTTTTCCTATCTGATTACTTGCAGAAAATAACTAACAGTAAAAATGATTTATCCTATAAAATGAAATATGCTATCATTTATAGCTTTAAATATTTCCTAAATCTATCTATTAAACGGAGGTCGCGATACTTTTTTTATTATTAATATCTGTCAACTATCCGATGTTTGACAATCCAAATTAACCAGAATTTTTGATTACGGAATTTATTGAAACAAATACTACTGGGAAAGATATCATATTTCATGAAACGCACTATCTGGCTTAATCTATGTTTGTTTTACTTCACAACTATTAAAATATGATAGTTGAACAACTGAAGGGCTGAGATTGAACAATAGACTGATATGATAACTTTATACACAGAATAATTGCTGAGATATAGCAGTTTGAAATTCTAGGGTGGCTAATTTTTCCATAATCATGTTTCATTTATTCAGCTTAGTTTATCGCAAGTCTACTTTAATTACTATAACCATTGTTGCTACTCTCATATGCTTGTAAAATCCTAGTTATTTCCACGTCAAATTCTCATAAACGGTAATTCGACAAAAATCTCTCAATTTGGCGATCAAAAGTAAATTCCTCATAAATGAAGCCTACATGGATTTTGCTGACTATTTTGGTGAAAAATCTCATTCAAATTCAGTAGAGACAAAAACTGAAACTGAATCTTCTCAAATTGCGTTCTACGTTTTTAGGTTCGTGTGTTTAAGTAAAATTATCTGATTTTTTAAAAACAATAATTTCCAAAATTAACTTATACTACTCGAATGGGCTTGTTCTTATCGTTGGCTAATTGATAATTTCCAATTGTTTTAGAAGTATAGTTCCAGTTTGAAAAATGTTTCAAATATTTTTCAACAAATAAAAACTCGTTGACGTCAAAATAATATATACATATATATATTTAGAGATTTACTAATATTTTCCAGAAGACGACCAGAGAAAAAGAGCCTTTCCTCTATCATTTCTACTGTTTCTGTCATTTCAACTTAATTGTCTGCTTTCCTCATTCCTGATTGGTCAAAAAAGAGGGCGGGTCAAATCTGATGCCCACTTTTTGCTCTTCTATCGACGTTTTCGCTGTTACTGAGTTTCTCTCACCTAATTTTTAATTTTTTGCTATTATTACTTAAATTCTTTCATCAAACCCTGTTATTGTTACTTTCTCATCTCTTTCATGCACCTTTCTGCTTTATTTTGATATTCTTAATGATTTTTTCCTATTTTTCAATTTCCCCAGACATCTGAAGTTTGATTGGTCGCCTTATCGATCCTGATTCGACAAGAAATTGATGAGTTAAATCCGACACCTATTTTTGCTCTTCTGACTATTTTATACCTGTATATTTACTCATTTTATAATTTTTATTCTTAACTTCTACTTAAATTTAAAATTTTTATTACTATATGACCCTGCATCATAATCCCAGAGAGTAGAAAATTCCATTTCCTAATCTGGATCCTTTCGATACAAATATATCCCGTTATCTATAAAACGATTTAAGTTCTAGTCTTAAAATTTGTGATTGGATTTCTACATTTGCTTGAGGGCATAAAACTCTTTTTTTAGGAGTTGGAAAGAATTCATTTAAATTAATTTTAAACAAAATATCAGTAAATATATACGTTTCTTCTTTACATAGAAATATTTCAGTTATTCAGAAAATTTTATATTAGAACAATAAATTAACAATTGTAACAGAAAAAAATGTATTAAGAAATATAAATTTAATTACGTGATTTTTTTTCACATTGCTAATAATTAGGTGCGTCATCCAAGATGGCTCAGTTAGCAGAGCGTTTGCATACTGATGCAAAGAGACAGGTTCGAAACCTGACCTGGATACTTTTTATATATGTTGGTTTTACTCCTTGTTAGCAATGTGGATAAATATTCACTTAATTCAAAATTCAGATTCACGTAATTCAGATTTCTCTGGCGCATCTGTTAAAGTCATTATATATTACGAAACATATGTTTGACAACTGCTTCATATTAAAGATCTTTGATGTTTTAAAAATCTTGCTCTACAATTTATTAAGGTTTTAATTAAATCATTTTATATTTAAAAAATCACAAATACTTCTGCATCATGTGATTATAAATTCTAAATACATTTTGTTAAATATGCTCAAAGTCCAATTTCTTTTGAGGCGTTCTAATAGATTGCTCTCAATCAGGGCTGCCAGTTTGGGCCCCGGTTGTATTCAAAAATTTTAAATTCAAAATTGAATTTCTAGAAGAAGAACTTTTACCATAGGTAAGGTTAGTTGGGGCAACTGGGACATGATTTTACAATATGACTCTGGAGCTTCTGACAATTCAGCTTCAAAAAGCTAATGTACATTTCAATTAAAGGCTGAACTTCTGTAAATGTGTTCAGTTAGGTTCCCTCTATCAGACAGAATTGGTCAAAATTACATTTTAATATTTAAAAATATAAAAATATGCATATTTCATCTTTCTTTCCTCATGGGTCCAGTTGCATTAAAAAATGGGGCAACTGGACCAGGGGGAGGGGTCTATGTTCCCCACGTGTTTATATTTTTTCAGATCGGATATAAGGTCCTGTTTGAAAAAGTGTAAATAACTTTAAAAAATTTAAACCAGGCAGATCATGTAAATTATATGTCAATAAACAGCGTTGTAAGGGAAACCTTTGCTGTCAGTGTGCCTAAAAAAAGCACTAAAAGTAAAAATATTAGATTTATTTATACCAAAAATATAAAACTTAAGTAAGTACTTATGTACTTTAGTATAGATTATAAGTATAAACGTCACATGGGTATTTTAAGGAAAAAATAGCAAGATAAATCTCTGAACAAAAGGCTACGTAAGTACTTAAGTACTTTATCTTTATCCAGGGGTCGCATTATATAGGAAAAATTTTATTGTTCTTTAAAGAAAGGTGTTATGAAGATATTATTTTCAAAATAGTGGTAGGGACGATAAAAGATTCCCTATAGCATAGCTGCCAACTATTACGCTTTCCTATTACCATTAAAATATTATAGTAAATGTTGTCTTATTTAATCGTCGAAATCTTATGATTAAACAAAACGAAAATCTCTATTAAATTTTAGTGGTAGCAAGAAAGCGTAAAAATTGGCAGCTATGCCTATAGAATGCGACCACTGTGTATAGTACAATTTCAAGGTCTGGCTATCTGGCTTTCAGGGACAAGGTACTTGCATTCGTAAAATGTTGAAATAATTTAATGACACCAATATTTACAAGAGAATCTATCTGAAAACATGTAAAAGTATATTTTCGCGTACTTAATAAATGTTAAATTTTAATTATAACATTCAGGTGCCAATGTGGCAATTAGGAATTACAATTAAGTGATGCCATAACGGCATCACCGCCTCTCAAGGGGTCAAGAAATTTGGTTTGATACCACTTAATATGCTTTTTTAAAAATTTCATTATGTTATTTTAATAAGGTATTCTATCATTTTCTTTATTGTGAGCAAAAACCAATGGAGAAATTTACTTCCCGTAGTAAGAGAAACACAAAATAATTATTTATAACTATTGGGGTAACTGGATTCAGCATGGCCCAGTTACCCCGGATACATGTACCAGTTACCCCATTCTTGAAACATTTATGGGGTAACTGGGACACCGGGCTTAGATTTAAAACATGAAGTAAATATGTATAGATACCTAATAATATTAATGTATAGTTATATGTCTAAGCTTTAAAAAAAAAAAAAAAAGATTGTTTAATAAAAGTACTTACAATATTTTAATAAAAATGCGAGGTAGTTCAACCATATTGACGTTGTTTAAAAAAAAAAAAAAAAAGAAACGTAAATTTTTGACAACCGATCACAGCAAAGTGAGAGTTATGATTGAGTTGATACACGTTGTTTTATGAATTAGATATAAAGGGACATTGCTCACAAAAGCTAAAACTTAAAAAAACACCAACATGTTTTTATAAAATAGCCTATGGCCCAGTTGCCTCGTGGTTCCAGTTACCCCAACAAACCTTAATTGCCAAATCTGTCATTAAAAAATAGCAAAGAATACTTCTCTTTAATTCTGGTAGGAAATCTGAATTTCTCATCAAAAATGTAGGCCAAACTGGCATCCCTGCTCTAAACAGAAGACATATTATTCATTGCTCGTAAACATCAAAGTGAATTAATGTATGAATAATTATAGAAGGACTTAACCTACAAATTTAGAAATCATCGCGTAGAAGAGGACATTTTAGAAACTTGATAAGCAAATTCATGTGAATTCATTCATGTTAAAGATTCAGGTTGTTCAGTCGTACCTCCTATCTTGCGAAGTTAAGCAAAGAATATACGAAGCAGTTAGTGCAGCCTTACGTCATCCACCGAAGATTACAGTCCCCTGAATACTAAGCTCTGAATACTAGGACACAAAGTATGACGGTTTCCGATGATAGATGTTTTTCAGAGTTTGTACAGTCCCTTGAATTTGAATATGAATATTTTATTATGTTTTTTCGCTTTATTTTTCTCAGATTAAATAAGTCAAAGGAAATTAAAGTAATTAAACATTATTTAACGTTCCATAGTTAGTAGATAGCTGTTAGTAATTATTTACTGTAAACATGATACATATTTTTCTGGTAATGTGAATGTTATTGCCCTGATGAATCGCTAAAATTGAGCCCAAAACGTTTGCTTTTCTTTATTGTATATTTATTTATGTAATTTTAAATGTATATCTCATGAATTGTAATATATTTCTACATTTTAAGCCAAAGGAAACTTTGGAAAAATGATGGTGTCTAAATTTTGGGCGCCTTACAAACACTTAAAAATTTCCGCCTGCAACAGCCGACATTTTTGTGTAAGTAATGAGGCCTGTTATTTAGGAGGCGGTAAGAAGACCCAGTGGCATCTCACCATTCAACATTATACAGTTTGAAAAACATTACGTTATGATTTAAACAAATATGGATAACACATTAAAATTAGACAAAAGACAGGATTATGCAGTTCTGCAAGTTATTTATTATCATTCGACAGAAGGAGTAGACAGTGATGAACTTAAGAGTAGTCTGTACCTTTTGAGTCATTTTTTGTATTGGAATATTTTATAATCTTACATATATCTTGTGAAATAATTTTATGAGGAAAATGATTAATTACAATTTTTATAAAGAAATTTAAAAAAAAAATCTACAGAGATAAAAGTTATGACATTTTGTTATATATTTCCGAAGTCATCATAATGACGCAATGTGTTGATTGCTTAGCTGTTAAACACTACTTTCCATAAAACATTATTGGTGAGTCGTAGAGTTTTTATAGGTTGAAGTACTTTTTGACTCTTTCGCCTGTTAACAGTGGAATAAAAAACACTGAACATGATAAGAGACATATAAGGCAAATAACACTAAACAACGCAAATGAATTCAAAAGGGGAAAAAATACGGTCAGATCATCATCTAATTTCAACGATTACTGTTAACAACAGACTTGAACATTTTCAGAATCAGGGAATTAGACTTTAATTAAATGTAATTTCTAAAGCATATTATTAGGTGGCGAAATAATTAAATACAAACATTTATTGTGATGCAAGAAGTTGAAAAACTGAATCGGAGTGTAAAGCAGAAAGTGTATAGCATTGTTAAATTCTCTTTACAATGCAAGAAAGTGTTAGTTACAGAACAGTATGTCCTTGTGAGGAACAAATTATGCCGTGTCCATGCACCCAAATATAGGCAAATATTTCTGTATAACGAATGATGGTGCTCCAACGTAACGAAATTCACAATACTAATAGAACATTTTACATTTCACATTTTACGTCTTTTTTTACCGCATAATGTATATATTCGATTCATAATACAAAAGCGTTCATTCGAGTACATATTTTTTTTAAGCTTTAAAGAGCTAAAAAACACATTATATATTTATACATACTATAGAATTGCATTGTCAATCATAAAAATGAAACATTTTTTATTTGAATGCAATATAAAAAATAACCAATTTAGTCGTGAGATATACCACTAGAAGGCACTTAGAAATTTGTCTCTTTTATATAGTCAGCAAATGTTGCAGACAAGATGCAGACAAATGTTAAGAAAAAGATTTGATCACCAAAAAGTAAATTTTTTAAAGCTGCAACATTTCATTATATCTCGCTGTCAACAGTTATTTGATTTAAATTCAAAGTCATATATAAATGAGTATTTATAATGTATTATGAACTTGAGTTTCAAATCATTTCAAGCCTAACTAGCAAATGGTAAGAAATCATTATTTTTCAAGCCACCAGGTTTTGTACCATGAACGTTGTAATAGCGTTGTACCTTTGAACAGGTTCAGAGTAGAACACAATTACACATTGTTCTGTTAAAAAGCCAATAAATGAAAATGTTATTTCAGGAAAGTTTGTCCTCGTATCATTTATGCAAGGAATTCAAAACTCAACTCTAAGTTTACACCACTTGTGTGCAGAAAACATGCATGAATGATAACAATGGTGGAGAGTAGATTATTGTTGTGTCATTGAAAAGTTAATAGCATTAGGATAGAATTCATACTTGAGGAAAACATGTTTTTCAATCAGTTGCGAACAAAATCATTAGCATTTTTAGAAAACCTTCTCTTATGGAAAGTGGCTTCTTTATGTATTTATTGATATGGTATTAGTTTTTGAAAACAATCTTAGTTTATTTTATTATTATTATTTTTTTTTTTTCTACTGTTTTTTGGTGTTTTTGCACAGTGATAAAACAAAAATAAAACAAACAAAATACCATATAAAAATGTAATAAAACAGTTAAAATGGAACTGATAATTATTGTGGTTGGAATTATTCTTCCCTGCCTCCTAATTATACTTTCTCTTGTATATTACATTAAAACAAGTTTAAATAGGTTGGTATGACAAATCTGTCATTAAATATACTTTTAAAATTTATTTTAAATACATCATAAAAATGTTTCCTCAATTTTACTTATATTTTCATCAAAAAAAATGATGCATTTACATGGTACAATATGGTACAATATGCCCAGGGCTGAACTGATAATTATTGTGGTTGGAATTATTCTTCCCTGCCTCCTAATTATACTTTCTCTTGTATATTACATTAAAACAAGTTTAAATAGGTTGGTATGACAAATCTATCATTGTACATAAGTGTTGCATCTTGGTTCTAAAATAACTATTTTTTTAATTAAAAGAAAAACTATGATAAACCTAAATCTAGAGTTCAAGAAAATTATGAGGGAAGCAAAATATGATATATAATTAGCAAATGTTTTTAGATTTCATTATTTACATATTTTAATTATAATAAATATTAAAATGTCAAAGTAGGGCAGAGGTCCACAACTTTCCCCTACTTTGTTACAAATTAACTATTTAAAAAATGTAGCATACAATTAAAAGGGACTTTTTTAATTTACACACAAAAAAAAAAGAAATGCGAGTCCATAACAGATTGTTTTTTATAATATATAAGGATACTTCGGAAACATACAACGAATTCTTTATCTGGAAATTATATATTTTAAAAAGTATCTGCCCTCCAAGCAAGAGCACGTGCTTCTTTAACCAAACGCGAGCACCTGCTTCTTTAAAGTAGGGAAAGGCAAAAAAAAATAATGATAATAATAGTTCCAATCAATAAATATGATAAATAACATTGGCTCAAATATATGTTATTTTCATTTATTATTGCAGTATATTCAATCTGCGTCTACTTTCAGTTAAAATGCAAAAGTTTTATGGTGTGAGAAAGCCTCATAAATCACAATTTAGTCAGTAAAAGTTCAGTAGTGCATGAGTTTTAAATTTTTTCCTCACACTGAGATGCTTCTTGAATACAGAGCATTAAGTTAAAAAAAAAATACAATAGAAATTTGATCGAATTTCTCTAAACTTAATCCAATATAAAAAAAAGTATCATATAACACTTGCTACTGTGCGTATTTGGATTTGAAATTTTCAGTGTTTTAATAATTTTTTGTAGTTTTATAAAATTAAGTATTGGAAAATTCAATATAGTCCCTTTCTCATCAAATAAATATCACATATAATGAAACAAAAACCAATTACTATTATAAAAAATTAATATTTTTCTGTGTGATAAAAATAATATTTTAAAATATTTCTCTTTAAGATTTAAGGAAAAGTAAATATTCTTAACTTATGAATTACTGTTAATTGTCTTATAAGATCTATCCCACCAATGAAAAATCATTACTTTACGCAAAGTGATAAAAAAAAACTTAAATGTATCTAAAAAATGTCTAAGATATGTCTAAAAATGTTTAAATATGTCTAAGAATATTTTGAACACTTACATGTATGTAAATAATATGGTTTTTCTTGGTACGATTTTACATTTTAACATTCGTTCTTTCAAGAAATAAAATAGCTAAAATTTAAAAGTGTACTCGATTGTGAATTGTGGAAATTTTCGATTGTTTTAAGAAAAAATAAATAAAATAAAGAAATCTGCTTTAACTTACAAAAATTGACAGTATATACATTAGAAAATATTTTCTTAAATGATATAAGAAGTTCGTACAAATGGCAAAGCTACAGGGAGTCTGCCTTTGGTGCACAATTTTAAATTAATTTTTGTTTTTTAAAACAGGTACGCTTAGCTAAAAACATAAAATTTTTCATTTAATCGTCGTTGAAATACACAAAAGTTATCTTTTTCGTGTCTGCCTCTGTGTGTGTGTGCGATGGCAAGCAAAGTCTATGGCGCGTACGAGGCTCCAAATTTTTGTGAAGAAAGTCCAAGGCCTTTCCTAATGTAAATGAGCATCAGAATTTTAAAATTGTGATTTGAGTTATTAAGTAACAACTGTAACTCCCTCTCATTAAAAAGCCATCAAACGGCAAAATTAAAAACTAGATTTGGACCCAGATTTCGTGATTCGAGACTAGCGTAAGACTGTCCTATCAATCGTCGAAATACACAAAAGTTATCTTTTTCGTGAAGCGACACACACTCTCAGAAATACAACTCTCAATTTTGATGATTCAGCAATCCTGAAGCTACATTTCGTTGTTTTTGACGATCATTTCGTATCAAAATCACGTGACTTTTAACGACACGTAAACTCTCAAATATTGGACGAAGGTGTTTCTTCACTCACGGCCAGACTCAATGCATTTTAAGGAAACCGTACCACCTCAAATCCTGCGACTTTAGCAAGCAGATGTTTGCTTGTTTATGTTATTCCTGTCATAATTTATTTAAAAAATTACACTTTTTAGCGCTTTTCAGAAAATGCTGAAATACAAGTAGTTATTGTTTCTGCATTATTTATTTTTTTAGCTGTTAAAGTTTTTAAGAAAGTTTATTATTATTATTATTTTACTTTGCTCGCTATAGTTTAATTCGAAAAGAATAAATTTCCTGTGTTTTACAAAATCGTTCAAAAAGAAAATATGGTCAATAAAGTTTCAAAATTCTAAGATCTATTTTTCATTTAAGAAATATATTCATATAACTATCAAATTAAACATGCATAATTGATCCCTCTCCCTTCTCTTCTATAAACAGTAAATTGTTAAAATCTTAACCACCTACTCAAATTGATAAAATCTCCCCCATAGGCACTTTAAAATTCGTTATTTCTGAGCAACAAATTAACCAGAGCATATTTTAATTATTCATCGAGCAAAGAAAATTTCCTTAATAAATTATATTAATCAAGCCCTATTATAATTATTCATATTAACCATAGGAAATAATAATAATAAATTAGCCTTACTAATTAAAATTTGCAAGAATTATAAGTATAACAGCATCGATAAAATTACAACCAACCTTATAAAAATATAAACATACAGTAGAATTCCATTACATGCATCTAAAATCACATCCATTCGAAGATTCAATAGCGTAATAGTTAGAGCGACCGTCTCCCACACCGGAGGTCGTGAGTTCGAATCACCCCGAAGCTATTACTTTTTCTCCTGTCAATACAAGAGCTTCTAAACTGTTCAATAGGTGGCACCACCAGCCTTCTGATTGCACTTTTGGCGAAATTGTTATCCTCAAACAAGCGAAGAAAGTAATTTTCTCAATTTGACGAAATATTCGCTCGGAGCATATCCCAGGAAATGGTTTCGTCAAAAACGAAGAAAATTTTGTGAAATCTGAGTATCCATTTCTGAGAGTGCATCATTACTAATAAAAGAACAAATCGCTCTGTGTGTCTGCCTCTGTGTGTGTGTGCGATGGCAAAATCTATGCAAAATCTAGCAAAATCTATGGCACGTACGAGGCTCAAAATTTTTATGAAGAAAGTCCAAGGCCTTTCCTAATTCACATGAGCCTCAGAATTTTAAAATTGTTATTTGAGTTATTAAGTAAGAACTGTAAAATTCTCACTACTTGTGAGATGAGGCTTGCGTATTGCAGAAGTTAAAGACATTATGTCTGCTTTGAAAAACATATGTTTTCATTTTGGAGAGTAGATAAAAACCACAGTTTAAAATTTTAATGGAAGGTCAAACAAAAATCAAAAAATTTAAAAATACAGCATTTAAACATTTGAAACTTATGCATCTAGGCCAATATTTGGACACTAATTAAGAATGTGTAAATTAAAAAAAATGATTCAGAATTTTTTGCTTTATAAAAATTAAAAATACAGCATTTAAAGATTTGAAACTTATGCACTAGACCTACATTTGGACACCAATTAAGAATGGGTAAATATTAAAAAAATGATTCAGAATTTTTTGCTTTATAAAAAAATCGATTTTCAAAAAGAAAAATAAATGCTTTTTTTAATAGAGAATGAACGCAAATTTGTTAAAATTTGGAAAACTATAAAATCGATTGAATTAAAACTTTCAGATAAGTTGTAACAGCCCTTTGACCACTGTATCATAGAGTAATGTTTTTTATCTACCTACCGCGCTCACTGCGTCGGTAGAAAATTTAACTAACCACTATTTTCGAATATTAATTAAAGAAAATTTCTTGGTTTCTTATTTTAGTCAACATCCTTATTTTAACACAATCTTTTCGAGGCATCTACATAGACCAGATTTACATTTCCTACAAAAATTTTGAAACGTTCGCAAGGGTAGAAGTATTTTTTACAAAATAAAATGTGTTAAAATGTCCACGAAATCAGAAAAATCTGAGTGTTTTGTCTCGGTTTCGGTACTCGTAGACTCCAAAAATCAAATTACGCAAAATAGCACGTACCTTCAATTCAATATTTTACTTGCGATATTTTTCATTTAAAAATATAAATTTAGACAAAAGGGAATTAAATATATAAAATCATACAAATTTGAGGTTAATTTAAGATTTATTTATCACGGGCCCGGGCAACGCTGGGCGAGTCAGCTAGTATATAAAGATAACAAACAGTCTTCTCCTGCTACTCTGGTCAATTTTTCCAAACGAATCTTGAATCAAACGATATCGGGGACATTGACCTCGTGTTTTAAAGCAATACGGTCCTCTATGTGCAATATCCTTAGGGTGATTAATTTTTACTGAATACGATACCAACGCCTTGCGGTATTATATTTTCTAATGTGTCAGTCAGAATGTGGAAGTTAAGGACAAACCCTTTTTCTTAATCAGTTACAGCAGGATTTAGTAATAAACGATATAAATATACGAAATATACAAGAACCATCACTAAAATGATCTAATTAACTGCGCTAGTGTCATCAAAATCCGTGCTGTAGATGTTTTTAAAAAAGCTAATATTTCATAATCATGTAGACCTGATTATCCAACTTTCCGCTACAAATAACGGTAGAACGATATTTAATATACTTAACCCTTCATTGCATCATATGCCACATCTGGCACTTACCTAAAAACACTGTAATTCTTATTATGTGCTATGAATTTGGCCAATATGATCTCTATCCCTGTTCGAGAAGAGTCCAAAGAATGTAATAACACTTATTTTGTACATGTCAGATGGCTGCATTTGACAAATATTAGAATTTCTTCTTCGGAAACAAAAAAAAATTCGTTCAAAATATTAAGGTAAAATTTACTTTCACTATTTTTACTGAATACTTAAATATATTAAAATAAAAAAAGTTGCAGTGTGTTAAACAGATAAAATTAATTTAAGCTCACTTAGTTATAAAATATAGCAATGCAATATTTAAAAACCCTAATTGTGTACATAGTGTACATGTCATAAAATATCAAATTTTAGCTGAAAATTTTAATTTCTTTTTTACTATTTTTCCCATTATTCGACTGATATATAGACTTCAAATATTTTTTTCATACAAATAGAAAAAATCGTGCAGTGAAGGGTTAAACCATCCTTGAAAAATTATTTAACTAGCAATGCAAGTCTTATTAGCAATCCACCCATTAGAGGTTTTTTTTTTTTTTTTTTTTTTTTGTTAGTCTAACATTTGGTAACCGGGTTAGCCTGATTATAGAACTCTCCTCATAATTCTATAACTTAAGCAATGTAAACTAACTAGAAAGATAGCCCGTCAAAAATCTGAACCATATTCATTCAATACAACACAAGTTATATGCAGTCAGAACGAAAATCCCATTTATATCAGTGTTTACTAGTAAAATAATTTTGTTTACTTAATATCATTTATATTAAAGTTTCCATCTTTAAGCAAAAATGTTTGGCCCTGGAAAAAAAAATCATTAATCGAACAGGTTATGCTAATGTATTTACGGTGTCAAAATTGATATTAGCTTGGTTATTAAAAAAGGATTATTGAAAATGATACTTAACCCTTTCGGGACGGGTGATGCATATATGTAGCGTCAAAACGTGTATGTGGAATTTGTGTTTGGCACACTAATAAATAAATAATTGTTATATTTGTCTTATAATTAAACTATTTTTTGGTTTTCTATAAGTACAGGGAACTGTTTGAAAAAAGCTGTACCAAACAAATAAAATTTATGTAGGGGATGCCGTCTCGAAAGGGTTAATTAATTTTCTATTTGGGGTGAGGCAATAATTATTTAAAATGTCATTATATCAATTCTTGTTTTTCCTAGGTCTCGCCAACGATTGCGCCACTTTTTACCGTGTTGGAGAATTTTAGATATTTTCATGCCAACATAATAAAACTGTCATGTTTATATATTTTCGTCCTCTGCTGTCTTTTCCGACTGTGTAAATGTTCGATTTTTATGGTGTCTGCCTGCTGTAATGGCAATTTATCTTCATTAACGATTTAACTTGGAATATTGTGACCCTCTTTTATTTTAAGCGCCTGCAGACTTCAATTGTCTTTTATACAATACAAAAAGGAATAAATCTTTCATCTCGATTTCAATTAGACTGTTTAGTGGACAATTACAGAAAATTTGCAATTAAATCAAAAGATTTTCCAATAAAAATGCACATATTCAATCAGTTTGTTTGCCAAAAGTATTTCGTTCACCAAAGTTAAGCTTCTAATTTCGAGCTGCTAGAAATGACGTGATTTGAGTAAACCAAAATTCCTTTGTTTTGGCGAATTTATTCAAGAGTATTATAAATTTATGAATTAAACTAAATGTTTAGAGAAATAATACTTTTCTCGCTAAAACATTTTTTTAACGAAAAGTTTTAATCGCTATCTTAAGAAAACAGTTGAAGATCTGCTTTCCTACGCTAAATCAAATTAAAAAAGCTACGATGATTTTTTTTCTTTTTACGTCTGTGGAATTTGCCTCAATGTTCCAGTAGGCCGAGGATTATTTCCTCACTAAAATAAAGTGATTCCTGATTCCTGTATATGTGAAAATAAGTATTCAATTCTTGAAATTTTCTTGAATTATTTAAAAAGCCGTGGTAAATCAGTCATTTAAGATACAGTTTTCAAACAAACTGCATTTGAAAGTAGATTTAGTTCCATATATGACGATGTAAAAATTGAAGATGTGCTGTGTTTAGGAAATTAAAAAAACAGCAGTAACAAAAATTTTGAAACCGAAATTTCATCATCAAGTGTTGCCATTCGCAAAATGACGTCAGCGTTAGGCACGGACACGGTGGAAATTTATAATATTGATAGTATATAATCATATTTAGTTAACATTTTATGCTGGTTATTTTTTTTTGTGAAAGACGAATCTGTGCCCTTTTCAAAAATCTGACATATACAAAATTATAATGCATGTGCGTTTGTAAAAAAAAAAAAAAAATGAGTGGTCATTATGCTGTTTCCACTTTAAGTTTGTTTTATTCAAAGCAAGAGTTCACAACTTCACAGTACTAATTCACATCTGCAAAGGAATATTTTTCGCAAACCTACACTGTTGTGCTTTTCAGAAAAGTAAATATTTTTAATTTATTACAAATTATATTTAAATAAAATGAGTTAACATCGAAGCAAACTTGTTTCCTTTGAATAAATGATATGTTAAAATTAAACATTTTATAAAAAATCAGAAATTGGGCAACATTTTAAAAACTGAAATATGTATCCTTCTATATATAAAAAAAAGTTTTGATTTGGAAATGGACCAATGAAAATCTGCGTAGATATTCCGGGTAGAACTCATCCCATTTAAATGCTTAAGCCGCCTTGGCTTAAAATACTAATTCACATAAGTGTATTATGTGAAGGTATGGGGGGGCCTGTTATTTCGATAAGGAGGCCTTCTCCTTATCGAAATAACAGGCCTCGCAATCGCTAAGTTTCCTTTATCCGCTGTTCACGTGGTTAGAAACCACATAGTTTTCCGTGACTAGCGCCATCTAACGTGAGAAACAAAAATTTTTTTTAATTTGTTTTCCATTTGTCTTTTACCATTTTCTTTACGATGTGCTTTGTAGTTTGCAAATGATAGTTGTTACTCTTAAAATTTTCATATGTTCTAGACATTTTATTTAAAAAATGAACTTATTTTACTGTTAAACAAAAAATGTTTACTGCTGTATTCCGTTATGTAAATAAATGATGATAATAATAGTAATAATAATCAGGAAAGAAAAATATTTTGCCATGAATTTCTCAGTGATATTAGTTATTGAAATAAATGGATAGCATCAAGATCCGGAAAATGTAAAATATTTCATTTTATATTTTATATTTTCAAATATGTGATTTATTTTATTTCTGCTATTTCTTTTCTTTTCACAATTAATTTCCCCTTACTGTATTAATTTAACATCGCTCCTTCAATTTGTTTCAATGCACAGTCTCATTTATTTATTTATTGGCCTATCATTTGTTTTATTTTTGAAGGTATGGGGGATCATTTCAGTTTAACATACTTTAAATGAAAGCTTCACTGTTTTTTCATATAAAATTTGTATGTATTAATCTATGGAAAGTTTCATAATTGGCTCCACAGCTCCACAATTGGCATACCTTGGCGGGCATAGTTTGGTGCGTAATTAATTTCCTTGTTTTAACTCACATATGTTATGTAAGTTTTCCTAAAATGTATCAAAGTATTTTAGGAAAGTTAAAACACGCATAGATATCTTATATAGACGTGATTTTCTAAACAAATTTAACTTGTTAATTGATTTACGTAAAAAGAAACTAATTGATGGAGTAACTCAACTAAGTATTAATGGCGAAGTTGCTTCCATCAATGAAGATAGTAATATCGGCACAGTAAGTAATTCCACTAAATTTTATACTCTGTTAAGGCAATATCCTGAAATAACCAAACCAAATTTATTCTTATCAAGTGTAAAACATAATGTTCAACACCATATTATTACAAAAGGTCAACCTGTCCATTCTAAAGCAAGACAGTTAGATCATCAACGACTTGCAATAGCGAAACAAGAATTCCAATTTATGCTCAATAATAATATAATCAGGCCTTCTAGTATATTAAAAATAATTAAAAACCACAAACAATATAAGAGTTATATAATTAAATTAAATTTTATATATTTTTTCCGGGACTAATAAATTAAATAACGTAAAGGTAACATACATTTACCTGGCCGTTACTAAAGTGAAAAAACAAAAATATTTTTATCAAAGAATAAGGTCTTTATTTATATACGAAGGAATTAAATTAGAAACAACTAAAAGTTATTATGCAGTATAAAATTTCATTGTACGTATTTAGTTTTAATTATATAAATTCATTTACTGCTGTTTGTTGTAAATGATTTATTTGTAGTAAAAAAACCCCAGAAATACAATCTTTTACAAAAGTAAAAAAAAAAAAGAAATCATTTCCTAGGAACTAAGTGTTAATTTTGTTGCTGGTTCTTTGCCTATCATTAAGAAATACATTAAATAATATCGCGAAACGCTTAAGAACCCACATCTTAAGAATAAAAATACAGTTCAAAAATTTACGCCAGAACATTACCTGACAATGATATATTTTATAAAGTAACTTAATTCCAACCACGTGCACTACTCTCTTTACCCTAAGGGAAAGTGCCAAATGAGTTGCAATCAATAAATGAACGACATAAGCGGCCAAAATTTATGTTATTTCCATTCATTATCGAGGTATATTGAGTCTGTCTTCAGTTTCCGTTAAAATGCGAAAGTTTTATGGGGTGAAAAATCCCCATAAATCACAATTTAGTCAGTAAAAGTTCAATAGCGCATGTATTTTAAATTTTTCCTGGCAGCGTAGTACACACTCATATACTTCCAGGATGTGAGGGCATTAACTTGAAAGAAAACAAAAATCAATAATATTGCTATGGTTTTTCCTTGAACTGTAAATATTTTTAGAAAAACGACCAACTCGGCTTCCAATTTTTTTTATTTTAATGATTTGTTCTGTGTTAAAATTAGATTAAGTAAATTTCATATATTTTTATCTATCAATTAAATTAAACTATGTATTCATATGTAAAAGTAAAATGTTTTAATTGATTTATATTTTTAATAGGTTTAATGATAGATATGTTCTGAATAAATAAGCAATAAAAGTACAATAGTTTTACCTTTAATTAGTTCCTTCTTCAGAAAATAATAAATGGACTACATGTGGTATTATAAATATTCTAAATTAAATATTTTGTTTTGTTTTCATGATTGTTTTAGGCCTTTCAAAATAAATAACATAACTTTTATAGTTTTTCTTTTTCAAAATTACTCGGCTATTTTAAATTATTATTTACTGAATTATGGAATTTTTTATAATAGACAGATAAAAATGAATAAAATTGTGATCGTCTTTGTAACGGCTGTATCAAAATCGAGTAAATAAAAAATAGGTCACGTCTACTTTTAATAATAAATCCCGAAGCTATTTTATTGTGTTAATGGTTTTATTAACCTTAAAAAAATATGTTTACAAACTTAAAGATACTTTTAAAAAATTAATTTATCAATTTCAATTTATGCTTCTTATCATATATCATATCTTGTTTGATATATTTGGAATAAAATTACCCTTTTTTAATCAAATAAAATAATTTTTCAACATTTTTAACCCATGGCAAATGTGTATTCTGTTTTTGATCAGATAATTGAAAATAAAATAGGTGTCGTGTACTGTTACATAAAAGGCAAAAAAATTCAGAAATTTTAATTAAATTCTGAAAAATGTCCTCTCACAAAAAACACAAAAATATTAATATATATATATATTTTTTTACTCTTGTATACCATATACATTTATTTCTATGCTTCAATATCATATTCATTACCAACCGACTTTCCACTAAATCTTTTGTAAAATTTTCATTAATTTGACCCAGGTTAAACACGTTTCGAAGCAGAAAACTTTACCAGAAATGAAATGTAATAAATGTCATGTAGAAAAACGAACTTATTTAAATATTTCAGCATCGTATCATTTTTCTGCATGTAATATTTTCTAACATCAACTCAGTTCAGATGAACTACCATTTTAAGGAAAAATATTTAAAAGATGGCAAGTCTGCATATTGATAATTGTGTGTATACAAGAACAAAACGTCATGAAATATCATAAAATTAAGGTTCCACAATGTGTATTTAACAACGGCGAAAAATTAACAAATTACAATAAGTTAAATTATGTATTCCTGCAGGCAGCTGTTGAGTTTGTTACTGTAAATTCAGTTGTCTGGAACGACATGTTGCATTCCACGATTGATAATAGCTACCTGTTAAAGTTAATGAAAAATATAGGTAAAAACTTCAATGAAGCAATGTAATAAGGTGTTTGTAATATATATTCTGTGAAACACAATTTTGTAAATAATATATATGGTAAATTATTACGGAAATTTCCTGAAATCAGAAAATTACCGGATCCTAACCAACCTGTTAAACATAACACTGTGCATTATATAAACATTAAGGGGCCTCCAGTCGCTGCTGATCCTAGACGGCTGGCTCCAGATACGTTAAAAAGTACCAATGCTGAATTTCAGCACATGCTGCAGCTCGGTCGTATGAGACTTTCTAAAAGTAATTACTCTTCGCCTTTGCACCTAGTGCGTAGAAAGGATATGTGAATTGGAGACCTGTTGGTGATTATTGCATTTTAAATTCACAAACTGTTAAAGAGAAATATCCTATATCTTGTATCGCAGATATTATCGTCATCTCAAGAGCTCTCTTAAAGTTCACAATCAAACACAATGGGCTGAAATCCTCCCCATTGTCCTACTTGGTTTGCGCAATGCTCTTAAAAATTACATCCAAGAGACCTGTGCTCAACTTGTTTATGGCGCAAATATCAGACTAACCTCTGATCTCATTAACAGGAATCTATAAATCAACCATTTACTATTACCTACGTGTTGAGTTAATTGAACGAATGTGAACATTAAATCCTATTGTCACTGCAATGCACGGCAATCCCAAAATCTACGTCAATCCCGCATTGAAAACCTGTTCAGATGTATTTTTAATATCAGATAAAGTCAATCTTCCATTTTCTCCCTCGTATACAGGACCCCCATGGAGTGATTCGCAGGTCTAATAAATACATTTGACTTGGATTTAAACGGAAAACGCTGTATTTTATCTATTGACCGCATCAAACTTTCACATCAATTATCAGATTCTATTGAACCTTCCCAACCTCAAAAACAACATGAGTCCATAAATGTTCAAACAACTCCTGTCGAACTCCCCACCACCAAATCTGCTCGTAAAGTTCGTTTTCCAAAACATCTCGTTACGGACTGCATTGTGTAAAATATTTGATGTGTATAGTGTACATATTATTTCCTTATCAAAAATATCGTTTTCCATGTGTTGCATAATATATTTTCTATTACTTTTTTTTTTTTTTTTTTTTTTTTTTTTTTTTTTTTTTTTTGCAGCATACATAATTCAATTTTATTCTAGATCTTTCTTATGTATCTGTATTAATTGCTATTTATTTTTAAATCGTGACTACGTCACTGGGGTTATACTCTGTTGCGCTCGGCTATTTCTCTCTCGTTCGAGCAGAGGTTTTTCATTTTGGCTAATAGCCTGCCGCCCCGAGTTTTCTTCGGAGGGCTTTTTGGTCACGCGGTTCACAGTAACATTTGAGCTCTATAGATCCCAAAGATTTATTCTCCCAGTAGCATACGCGAAATATTTGGCTATGTGTTGTTTTAATTTAATAAAGTTTATTTTTTCTAAAAATACCTTCTGATCATTCGAGTTACCGAGATATTTCATGATCTCCCAAATATCATCTAAAGATTCATAAAATAATAGCTGTGAAAAGTATGCGTATGGGGTTTTGTTTATGATTATCTTACCTATTTATCTTATGCTCTGCAAAAAATAACATTAATATCAATTTTGAGTTAAATCAGCCCTTGAATAAAAAAAAAAAAAAAAAAAAAAAAAAAAAAAAAAAAAAAAAAACATACGTGACGGAAAAACACGTTTAGGAAGCTTAAAAGGTAATATTTTAGAATGTTTTTTTTTTTTTGGTCTGATTGAATCGCAAAAATTGTAGCAATTTTCTGGAATTAAAGGAGGTTAAAAAAAACTATTTCGAAATACTGGTATTTCTTCTAATACGCCTCTACAGTATAACTTATACGCAAAAATAAACTATACATTTTAAATTTCTAACTTAGAATATGTATAATTATTTCTGTGGGAGATTTTATTAAAATTATTTTTAACTAAGCTCTTTTTTACGTAAGATATAATATAAAATTGTATTCATTTTTTAAATGTAGCTATAAATCTTTAAAATGCGGTGCCAAATTGCATGTAAGGTTCAATATATAATATATAAAGAGGATATTTCTTAAAGTAATTTAAAGACGAAGTGTTTAAAAACGCATAACATATAGCAGTTTCCTTTTTCAAATTTATTTATATGTTAAATGTTTCGTCGTTACATCTATTTCAAATAAACTGCGAAAGCGGAGGAAATCCAGAACGCTTTTTTACTCTAAAAGCAAACATCAATTTCCCATTAAAGTTTCTTCGAAACTGTTTTCCTTCTTTAAATTTACACTTATGGAGTAAGCTTATGTCGAAACTTGTTCAAAAAAATATTTTTCAGTGTACTGAAATGTCTTAAAAATACTCAAAGTTTTTTGGTATCCATCATACATGTTATTAATTTTTTTAAAATATTATACACGCTGTTCTACGCGTTAAAATATTTTAGTAGGTGATCGCCTTTATTCACGTTGCTATGAAATAAATCTAGGTATGTATAAGTAAATACAATTAACATTGAAAAGTTTAATAAAACGACATGAAAGTTCCAATAAATATATATTCACTTTTACATTTTTCATATACATGTTTTAATTTCTAAAATGACGACACAGGAAACCTATAAAAACAGCAAAAACAAATTAGATCGTTTACATTTTTCGGCTGTACCTGATTATATTTTCCCCCAAAATTAAATAAGAATTCAATAAAATCGAACGATCTGTGATGTAATGACTTGAAACACCATCATCCTTATTTTTCCGTATTCTTTCACATTGTGCACGACACTTTTTACTTTTGCTTGGATGTTTATTTCGTAAAAATGGTCTTACTCGAGCTATAATTTTGGTAAGTTAAATGATGTTGCATCGTTACTATTGATTTTTTGCTTGTTACAATCGCTATGGTTATTGTATAAATGCACAAATTTCTTTTGCGAGATTTCTTTTTGGCGATAAATGTTTTGATGGAATTGTTGCCATCCCCAGTAATTGGAGTTCTTTCTTTAAGTATTTGAACGCTACTGGTGATAAGTAATAATTTTAGCCATAATTTTGGTAAGTTAAATTATGTTCCATCGTTACTATTGATTTTTTGCTTGTTACAATCTCTATGGTATTTTCTAATAATAGATGGACAGTTTACATTGGAGGTAAAAATTGCCATACCTTCATTGAAAAACTCCAGTCGAGCAGATTGCAAACAGTAACAAAGATGTTATAACCCCCACGTGATAATAAATCAGGGAAAGAGTTCCATACCTGTTCGGATTTTTCTTGACGAGATTTCTTTTTGGCGATAAATGTTTTCATGGAATTGTTGCCATCCCCAGTAACTGGAGTTCTTTTTTTTTAAATTATTTGAACGCTACTGGTGATAAGTAATAATTTTAAATGCTTTTTCATAATTAATTATTTTGGTAATTTTTTTAATAATAATTTTTCGCCTTTTTTTTCTAAACTGTATTTTCCTGTAGATGTAATATTATGTAAATATATTTTTGTGCATTTATATAAGTTTTAAGATGTATTTAAAATTAAGTTTTAAAATATAATGCTCAGTTTTCATTTCACATTTTAAATAAATATATAAAATATGAAACATAAAATTATAAAAAAAAATACATAAGTATACAGTATTTATTTCTATGTGTATATAATATGTATTTATGTATGCATTACTATATATAATTACATATATACTGGAAATAAAAGTAATACATATATAGAACGTTTATAAGTTAAAAATATATGTTTATAAATATTTAAAACCCATGTATTTCCTACATCTTAAAAAAAACTGATAATTTGCTAAAACGGTCAAATGGCACCATATTTGGATATCTTCGCCAATCGCGCGAACCAGAACAGGATACGGAACTCTTCCCCAAATCAGAATAAAAACAGTCTTCAAGACCTTATTTGTATGTTATCGCTCATAAGTAATACATAATCGTTCACCGAAATACCAATAGAAGGCACCAAATAGCATATATATATATATATATATATATATATATATATATCATGTAACGCCTGAGTTACACTTTGAATTTAACGGTTCTGTATTATAATCAAAATCAACTCGTTTTTAATACGAAAATGAAGCAGACATTTAAGATGAAATAAAAGTTGGTGTAGTATTGATGTTATATATTTATGTATTAATACGTGCAACAACTTTTTAAAATATTAACATGTATGAGAAATAAGAAATTTTTCTGCTGGCATATCGGAACAGTTTCAAATTCACGAAGAAAATATAGGCTTCTAAAATTATCATAGTTTTGCTAAAGGTTTCTGATAAAAAATGTATTGGATTATTCACAATGAATTATATCCATCACTAGCGGTGAGATTTTAAAAGAAAAATGTTTTTTTTAAATAGTTTCCTATTTTCATATAATTCTGGCGGTAACTGTTTTATTAATATTATTATTAATATAACGGAATATATGAATTAATAAGAGTAATAATAATTATATAAATAATATAATTGCTATTGCATGGTACTGCCTCCTGGAATAACCATTTTTTTTTACTGTAGACATTAGCAATTGAATACGCGTTGTTCTAAATATATCTTTTCAAGTTGTGAATAAATAAATTTTGCGCATTTTATGGTTTTATTCTGTACCTAATTATGATACATATATTATTTACTATTATAATATTTGTTAAAGTAAAAAAGTCCATATATTGTGTACTGTTCGCAATTGTTATATAGGTACATTATTTATTAAACATAAACCGTCCAAACATTTTTGTATCAGTATGTGTTTAGAAATTGTGTTACAGATAAAAGTGTAAAACAATGCGTTTGGTGTGTAGACTTATTTTAATAACGTAAATGATAACGTGTGATAAAAAATATATCAGTAAATAAGTATAAAAAGTATTTTTCTCTATTACTAATAGTTCGTTTAAGATAAAACGTTTTATATATTTTTTTCTTAATATTTTTTATGACATTCTTCTGTTATCACACTAGAAAAGTCTTGCAAACAGATTTTTAAAAGATAGAATTTTTCAAAATGAAAATACTTTAAGATTTAGTACTTTGTGAAATATTAAATAGAGATCTCAAACGGAACGTAATTCAAATGAAAATGGCCTGACAACTCATAAAAGAATAAAATATACCAAAAACTCGATTCTCAAAGAATGCCTAAAATCAAAGCTTTAATACATTGATGTCAACACAATCTTTTTGAAAAAAAAATGATGTTTGATAATGTTAAAAAATTCCGATAGAATATGTATTACTTTTCTTCTATATAAGAATATTAATAAAAACATGGCATTTATTTTTTTACTTATTTTATATAAAAAAATCATGCTTGCATGTATTAAGATCTGTCAATCTAAAAAATGGAGATTTTAAGAATTAGAATATGTTATAGTGTTCGATACATAATTTCTATTTCAATGTAACACAACTATGATAATGTGTCTTTAACAAATTAAAATGATTATGCCCTAAATTCTTTGAGAAAAGCGAATACGCGCATAAGTTTCAAAATTAACAATTTATCACATGCATAATACGTATATATATATATATATACAAACCAGTAAAAGATTATATTTAGCCTGAACTAGCTTAACCCCCTCACAGAGCAAGGAATATATATATATATATATATATATATATATATAACTGTTTTTAAAATGTTAAAATTTCAGCAAGAAAATGCGAAAAGAAAAAGAAAAACAGGCTGCGGCATCCTCCGTAGTGTTTGTTTTTTTTAAATAGCCGAGAATTAAAAAAAAAATATATATAAAAAATATGTATTAGTGGCAGTGTGTTTTGCCCAGAACAGTGAGTAGTAAAATCAAATGTTAAACATCGAAGGCTACATATCACATGTTCCCCAACCGGGCCCTACGCCCCATTATTAAATGAATGCCTCACCTGGAACATAGTAAAAGATGCAAAATTATGTTCGTTGAAAAAAATCACACTTCTCCAACTAATCTACGTTGCCACATAAAAAATATAAAACATAAAACAAATAAAACAAGGCAAAACCTATCTTCCAAACCACCAATCAAAATTCGATCCAGGTCTGTTGCCAATCGGCACAGCACATCATCATAAAACTGTCCTTAAACAGGCTTTAGGCAATGTGAGTCATTCACTGACGTCGAAAAGCAAATGTAATTAGTTTTTTGTAGGTGATTATTATACTTAGCGCTTATATATATGTGTGTGGATTTTTGCCATTTAATTCAATATGCTACTTTAAAATACTCTTTTCTGATACTCCTCAGCTGAAAATCCGTTCTTTTACATCTGATTACGTATCTTTACCGTATTAAAACCATGCCATTTCGAATATTCTTTTTCTTTCAAAACCCTAGAATTTGTATGTTCTCAGTGAAGCGTTGTAAAACGTGACCACCTTATCCGTAATCCATTGCATTTTTTATAATATAGGCTATCAAATGTCTTTGTGTTAGCTGACTTGCCCGAAATCCATTTCAATATGGTATTTAGATTTTTCAATGTATTCAGGAAATCAACATGCATAAAACTCTCTTAAGCATCTCGAATAATGAAACTTCGTGTTTCCAGATGCTTTGAAAATCTGTGTCTGTCAAGATGCGGATTTCTCCGAGGAACTTTTGCATTTTATCAGGAATATTCCAAATTACAACCTGTATTATGTATATGTAATACGGATTAAAACTTGGTGGATTCTTATCAAAAGTTGTCTTAAGATTGAAAATCGTGGATTTTAGACTTCTAGTACTCGTCTGCATGGTATGAAAAATTTGCAACTGGTATCTCAGATTTATCTTATTACAACCATTCCATTAAAATATTTCGAAAGTTATATTGCCAAGCATTATTAGGATTCCGGCCACAGTTATAATTTACCGTAAATGTCAATACCACCTAATAATTGGACATTCTCAACTATTTATCTTAATCGTCACTTAAAGACAAATCTGATTCCAGTGTGCTCTCTGCATCTTTAAAATACGCTCAATTCAACCATATATATGTTTTTCTTATTAAAATTATTATTAATATTTTGTCTTTTTACTTTCTTCTATCTTTACAAGAAGAAAGTATTGGTTTCATGAAAATTTTCGAATTCCAGTTTTCGACGGATTTACACGTTTTATGAGTCAGAGATTCCAAAAAACATGTTTTTACAAAATGTCTGTCTGTGAGTCTGTCTGTCTGTCTGTCTGTCTGTCTGTCTGTCTGTCCGTCCGTCTGTCTGTCTGTATGTGACACAAATTTTGTGGGCGCTCTATCTCAAGAACTAATGGACGAAATTTCACAAAACTTCATATTTAGTTAGACCTTGATATAAACTGGAACTGATTAGTTTTTGGTGAAAATCGCCCAACAGGTGGCGCTGCTATGCGACATTTTTAACGATTTCTGCAATAGCTGTATCTCAAGAACTACTGCACGAATTTTCATAAAACTTCAGATTCAGTTAGTCCAGGATATAGTTTGGTGCTGATTACTTTTTTGTGAAAATCGCCCAACAGGTGGCGCTGGTATGCTGCATTGTTCATGATTATCGCAATAGCTCTAACTGAAGAAAAAATGCACGGATTTTCATCAAACTTCAGATTCAGTTAGTCCCTGATATAAATTAGTGCTGCTTAATTTTTGGTGCAAATCGCCCAACAGGTGGCGCTGCTGTGTTGCATTTTTCACGATTTCCACAAGAGGTGTATCTCAAGAACTATTGCACGAATTTTCATCAAACTTCAGATTTAGTTAGTCCTTGACAAGAATTGATGTATAAATTAGTGCTGTTTAATTTTTAGTGTAAATCGCTCAACAGGTGGCGCTTCTGTGCTGCATTTTTCACGATTTCCACAAGAGCTGTATCTCAAGAACTATTGCACAGATTTTCATCAAACTTCATATTTAGTTAGTCCTTGACATGAATTGATGTATTAATTAGTGCTGTTTAATTTTTGGTGTAAATCGCTCAACAGGTGGCGCTGCTATACTGTATTTTTTGCGATTTCCACAATAGCTTTATCTCAAGAACTAATGCTTGGATTTTCAACAAACTTCAGATTCAGGTATACCTTGATATCGTTTAGTGCTGTTTACTTTTGGTGTAAATCGCTCAACAGGTGGCGCTGCTATGCTACATTTTTTCAGAATTTCCGCTATAGCTCTATCTCAAGAACTAATGCGCGAATTTTCATCCAACTTCAAATTCAGATATACTTTGATATGAATTGGTGCTAAATCGTTATTTCTTGTTCTATTTAAATGATTTAATTGACGTGATTTATATAGAAGAAAGTTTTGTGATGGCCACAACATACTAGTTTTATTTGTATTTATTTTTTTATATTTATATTTATTTTTTATGTTTGTATTTATTATTAATTTTTAATCTATTTGCAGCTCTTATTATCATTTCAACATTTCTTTTTAATCCTTTAATTTATATATTTCTTTTTTGTTGTTGTTGTTTATTAAATATAGCATTTTTTTTTACCTTTTAACTTTTCTGGATCTGTTTCTATTAAAGTAGTTTCACAGATCTCTTACTGTTCAGTGTTCTGATTCTTATTTGCTGATTGATGCTTATTTCCTGTTTTCTTTTCCCTTTTTTCTTCCATTTCTTTTCAGACTTGCTCCTATCTTCCAAGTGATCGCACGTCCTCTTTGCATCTTTGAAAGTACTTTCGAAAGGACATGCTATGGTAATTTTATAGTATTTATATTAAGTTTTTTGCACTTATTTTTCCTATCAGCTTGTTTAATATTTTAATAATGCTGTGTGTTCATTTTTTATTATTCTAATGACCTCAATGTCATGTCTGAAGTGACCTGCAAATTTAAAAATTTCTCAAAGAATATTTACGCACATAAAGCACTTCTAATAACGTTCTTTCACATAAAAACATAACTTATATCTTTATCCATAATCGTAATTAATGCGAAATAGAGTATTACATAATTAAATTTATTCATGGCACTTAATCTTAGAGAAAGCATTTGAAATTTGAAGCACATAAAAAAAAATTACTGTTTACATTTATAAAAGCATAATTATATGAAGAAACCAGGAAAATATTGTAAAGTGGATAACATGGAATTTTGTGGATTTCCCTGGTTTCTTCGAACGGTTGAAATATGAACTCAATAAATTCAATATCTCCCTTGTCGCAACAACTTCTATGAAATTAAAAAATATAGTATGCAAGAAAATAGATCCAATTGAGTCAAACCAGTTATCAGGAGTTTACGAAATACCTTTCACCAAAGAAGTGGAACAAAGCAGTTTTATATAGGTATGATAAGTAGAAAATTTAAAAATAGAATCAAAGAACATATAACAGACATCTAATACAACAGAATAACCACAGATTTGGCCAGATTATGCAGCGAAGAACCTTTACAGATCGATTTTAAAAATAGCAAGTTAATTTATGCATCAAGATTTTATTTACCATCCATAATCCAAGAATCAATAGAGATATTTTTTCGCAACAAGAATATTTGCAATGATTCAGTGTCCCTTCATTTACCTAAAATTTGGAAAGACATGCTATGTAATTTTAGTAACAATAGTATTATTTAGTTTATTAAAATTAAAAAGACCTCTAAATTATTTTGTTTTCATAAAATAAGCATTTATGATTTTGTTATGAATAAGTAATTTATAAAAACATGTATAATAATAATTTATAAACAGATTAAGTAAAATAGTGCTATAAAATTGATAAAATATCTTTATTAAGATTCCACATTCTTTATTACTTATTTACTATTATTATTTTTCTTTGTTACTTTTCACTTTTCACTTTATTCTTTATTTTTATTATCTTTTTACAGATCGATTTTAAATATAGCAGGTTAATTTATGCGCCAAAATTTTATTTACCATTCATAATCCGAGAATCAATAGAGATATTTTTACGCAACAAGAATATTTGCAATGATTCAGTGTCCCTTGATTTACCTAAAATTTGGAAAGAGATGCTATGTAATTTTAGTAACAATAGTACAAATTAATCCACGCTCGCAAATATGCATAATAATTTTATTTTTATTTTATGTTTTGCAATGTTTTTCATTATGCATATGTTTCGTGACATTGTTTGCCATGTTATTTTTTTTAAATTCTATGAAAATTAATCCACACTCGCAAATAGCTAATTTAATTTTAATTTAATTTTATGTTTGCAATGTTTTTCATTATGCACCATGTCTCGTGACATTGTTTACTATGTTTATTGTTTTTAAATTATGTGAAAATATTTTCTATCGTGAATGATTTTGAAAATATCGCCGTTTGTGCGACGAATTGATCGTCAATCTTAATAAAGATATATTTTTTATAGCATTATTTAACTTAATCTGTTTTCAGTGATTATTATACATGTTTTTATAATTATATGCTCTAATCTCTTTATTATGTTAATACTAAATCTCTAAATACTCATTAATTTTTTAAGTATAATAATTCATCGTAGATATTATAATTTTTGCATATTTGAAATATATTTTTGTATAATACCGTTTATTTTAACATCGGTCGTTTTAATTTGATGCCCCTAATATGTCCCTCCCCAACCTTCCTTTAAGCCTGTGAATAGTCATGGCTATGTAGGTTAAATCTTTTTTATTTTCTGTACTAAACGGGATACAAAAGTCTCCTGCAATTTAATTTTTGGCTTTAGTTTTTTTTTCTTATTAAGTAAAGTTATACTTATTCTTAAAAATATATGCTTTTAGATTTATTTTCAGAATACATAAAATAAATTTCTCCTAAAGTTATAAAGTAAGTCTCATCTAGAGATATGAAAGAAATCTCTTCCTCTAAATGTTAGATCTAAACTAGTTTAGAGTTAGTTATCGGAAGTAATAAAATATATGTGGATGAAGACTGTATAAAAACTCATTATAAATCTATATTATTTTTACATCTCATCGTCTATACAACGTCAGAAATAATAGTCAGAAACATTGACTACTTGTCAATACAGACATGGATTACATTACACAAAAAGTCTAAAAATATTCCAATTTATCACAAGAACTTTTTCAATACTGAAAACATATGTACAGTCGTGGAAAAAAAGTAAACACACCATACTAACGCCTCAACAAATTATCGTAGAAGAAAGTTATTGGTACCGAACGATTGGAAATAAAGTCTACTTTTAAATGATTTATATAAAATTTGCTTAGGGGCCATATACATATTAAAACGAACCCAAACTTTATTTTTTCAATTGCAATACCCAATTTTAACGAGATATTTCAAATTTTCGATACAAAATATGCCTAGACACCACATTTAAAGTCATTGGAATGATAAGTTTTTTAAATATATAAATTCAAAATTAAGTGTTTCTAATGTTAAATTGCATTTTCATATTTTCATTAATATCTCCTGAAATTATACTCCTAATGTGCTAATTTTTTGTGTAGCAATAATACTAAAATACCCAAACATAAATACGTTGAATTTGCAATTTTTATAATTTTTTGATATGAATTATGAATTATGAAATTAGTATTCGAAAAATTTATGAATTGCAACCTATAATTATTTTGATGGATTTTGATTTATTAAGTCATTCTTTGTGGAAATTCAAAATTTCACACTTTTCTTGCAAGTAGTTTTCAAATTATGCTTAAAAAACGGCAAAATGATGGTGTAAGGGGCCTGTAACAGAAGTGACCATACATGTTGAAATTTCTTATACTATCCTGTAATCTAGCACTCTTCAATGACTGCTTGAGTAGCACTTAAGATGCCTTGATCAAGAAGGAGGCTCTCTCGGTCAACAATCGAGTATCGAATTTCAATTTGAATACAGCCCCTAAAATATGATCGTTTTAAAATAATTAATTTTATCGGAAACTTATTATAAAAATTAGCATAAAAATTCGTTTTTAGGCTAATTGAAAAGTGTGGAGTTCATTTATGCTGTCAGAATTATGTACTGCTATTGAAAAAACAAAGTTATGGTTTGTTTTAATATGTATATGCCCACCTATTCAAATTTTATATACGTCATTTCAAAGTAGACTTTATTACCAATCCTGTGGTACCAGTAACTTTCTTCTACGATATTTTTTGCAGAAATAGCAGGGGGTGTTTACTTTTTTTTTCAACGACTGTACCAACAATTCTCTTATTCTTCTGGAGTCTGGCCCAATTCAAACATAAGAAAAACTAGTCTGAAGTGTCAATCCCAAAAGTTTCTTCTATCTAATACATGTTAATACATCAAAATTCGCTATCACAGTGCCAAATTTAAATGGCATTCTATGCCCATAATGCTTCTAAAGATGTGAAATTAAGTGAATTATTTCTTGAGACATAATTATCGTTAAAATTGTGTAAGTATTGTAGAATGCAGCATAGCAGCGCCACATTGTCGGTGATTTACACCAAGATCTAAATCAACAACAACTCGTTTCAACGACTAACTGAATCTGAAGTTAGATGAAAATTCGTGCATTAGTTCTTGAGATAGAGCTATTGCGGAAATTGTGAAAAATGCAGCATAGCAGTGCCATCTGTTGGGCGATTTACACCAAAACGTAATTAGCACTAATTCGATTTAAGCATTAACTGAATATGAAGTTTGATGATAATCCGCTCATTAGTTCTTGAGATAGAGCTATTGCAATAATCGTGAAAAATGCAGAATACCAACCTCACCTGTTGGTCGATTTACATAAAAAATCAATCAGCACCAACTTATATCAGGGAATAATTGAATATATTTTTTTATTAAATTCCGTGCATTACTTCTTGAGATAGAGTGCCCACAAAACTTGTGACACCTACAGACTGACAGAGTCACAAACTCACATACAGACATTTTGTAAAAACTTTTTTTTTCAGGATCTCTGACCTCTAAAACATGTAAATCCGTCGAAAACGGAAAGAAAAAAATTTTGACGAATCCAATACATACTTCTTGTGAAGATAGAAGCAAATAAAAAGGAAATTTTATTAAGACATAAAATCTTATGAAGTACCATAAAAAATGAAGAATGAATAATCATGCGTTATAAAACTCTTTCTAACGTATTCAGAATATTGTAACAAAACTGGACAGTTTAATAAGTTGAAAGATGATGTCTAAGTCAGCAACTTAGAAAACGCCTGACATATTTAAAAACCGAATTTTAGAAATTACCAACAATATTTGGAAGAATATGCAAAATACTTTCTGTGGCCCTTATATGTCCTAGAGGTTACATAGTAGGCTAAAACTTAGCACCGTAAGGACACGCACTCTAAAAAGACAAATACCTAAATTTGTACATTAAAACAGGTATACTTATCATACTACATCAATATTGTAAAGAAGATTTACAAGAAAGCAACAGCAACCATCTGCTTGGACAAAGGAAAAGCAAAGATCAAGCTTGGAAGAGGGGTAAGACAAGGAGACACCATTTCGCCTAAGCTTTTTACGGCTGTCTTAGAAAATATTTTCAAGAAGCTGGATTGGGAAAACAAAGGGATTAGAATAAATGGGGAGTATTTAAGTCATCTCCGATTCGCTGACGACGTTGTAATTTTCAGTAACAGTCCTGAAGAATTGGAAAATATGCTAAAAGAGTTGGCAGAAGCTAGCATTAATGTGGGATTAAAAATAAACTTGGAAAAGACTAAGGTGATGTTCAATTCATTTGCATCAAAAAAGAAAATTGTCTACAACAACACTGAAATTAAAGAAGTGCAAAGTTATGTGTACCTTGGGCAGGAAATATAATCAGATAATAGTATCATGAATGAAATCAATAGAAGAATAAGAAATGGATGGAGTGCTTTTGGGAAGAACAATATTATTCTGAAGAGTAGCATGCCCCTTTGTTTGAAAAGAAAGGTGTTTAACCAATGTGTTTTGCCTGTGCTAACTTATGGGGCAGAAACATGGACGCTAACAAAACGGATGGTACAAAGATTACAAACAACACAGAGAAGTATGGAAAGATGTATGCTAGGTATAACTAGAAGAGACAGAAAAAGAATAACCTGGATAAGAAGTCAGACGAAAGTTTTTGACATCATTGAAAGAATTAAACGGCTAAAATGGAAATGGGCTGGGCACATTGCAAGAAGACAAGACAATAGATGGAGCACAAACACCCTACAGTGGTATCCCAGAGATGTAAAACGGCCAAGAAGACGACCTCAAGTAAGATGGAGTGATGAAATCAGAAAAGTGGTCGGTGTAAATTGGATGACTAAAGCACTAGACAGAAAACATTGGAAAAATCTGGGGGAGACCTACATCCAGCAGTGGATTGAAAACGGTTGATGATGATGATGATGATGACTTATCATACAAAAACGATTTGTTTATGTGTGTAGGAAGACGTGTAAATTACAAAACAGGCCCTTGTGTGTCAATTTCAAAATACACATTTCCTGTGTAGCGTAAGCCGCATAAGTGTGTAAAATTTTATCAGATAACTCAGAAATGTACATTTTAACGCGGACATTGCACATGAGTGCACATACATTTGTGTAATTTGCAAAAAAGATGGATTTTGTGCGCATAGTACATAATCTTATAGTTTTGGATGTAATTTTTGAGCTAAATATTTTTTTGGTCACAAAGCAAATTTGTATGAAGAACAAACACGTGTGTTTTTTTTTCAGCTGATTTGTTTTTAGACCGCACAATAGTATAACAAATTTATAAAACACTGAAATTATATTTATTGCTTGCTTCTCTCTGTTGAAGATGTCTTAAAGCAATAAAACAGTTCTGCCCCTCAGAATTGCACTGACACTCTAAAGCAAAAGCTGAGTTCCAGAGGCGATCATCAGTCGTTAGCCCTAAAAGAGTATATTCATAATTTATGAATGGAATCTGCAAAATATGAATAAATATACTGTAAAATAAAATTTTGAAAAAATACGGAAATTGTGACGCTGGTATTATTTCGGTATTTTGTCCGATTTTTTACCTATGAACGTTAGCCACAAGTTTTGAAAGATTCATCTACATCAAGGAGAGAAATACATTGGTTTATTCAATCCACAATAAATAAGCAATACCTACCGAAACGGGATTTGAACTTACGATCTGCGACTTTCTAATCTGTTAACTTGACCATTCAGCTATTGTTACACAATCCAAGCTTTCAAGTAACGTTATTTATTGTGTTCACATTAATACACATATTTCTGTGTTATATTCTGTTCTTACGGTTATTTCTGGTAAATATTGTCACACATAAGCCAACGTAATATTTTGTTCTTACATATATAATTGTGTAAAATTCGTACATATATATCAGTGTCATATTCTTACACACATTTCGGTGTAATATGAAAAATACACAGATATTTGTGTAATATGCAACATTTGTAAATTAGAATTAACGCACCAATTCGGGTTTAACGACATTAATTTTAACGACAAGCGTGTAAATTTTGTGACAAATTTGTAATTTTGCGTCTATATGTAAAACTGATTAGTTTACACATTTATATTTTAGAGTTCACATACTCCATTTGAAAATGCCCCTTTAACAATTTCCATCAATAAACGGAAATATACTCGAAACCTTTTGTACAGACCTGTATAATCTGCAGAATTTATTCACAACAAATAATATGCAAAAATTAGTTATATTTAAAAACGCTTATCGGAACTGAAAACCTTCTTCATGCTGTAATTGGTCAGAGATATTACTGTAACTGAATTATTTTGTTATGCATACCCTGTTCTATAGTAAGTAGCTTGTAGGGCTCTTCAGTTAAAAGTATCAATTTCAATATGTTTGACATAACATGACATTATTTAAATAAAACCCGTACACCGTAAAGTAACGCAATTCTTTTGAGTGTTCCTGAAAATGAATTAAAACGCAAGACTTTTCTTTTTTAATACCGTACACGCTATTAAAACCTCAATAAAATATATCAGTTATATAGCAATTCGAGTATATTTCCGTCAGTTAGAGCTTATACAGATAGCTGACAGACAGACAAACAAACTTAATTCATAAACACTTTTCAACTACGCTGGAAAGTATTAAAAAAATATATTTCCTTAACCTCTTCGGACCTGGAGTATCCTATAGGATACACATCTTTACTATTTTTTTCCCTGTATATAAATAATGATTAATAAAATGAAAATGGTGTGAATGGAATCTTCAAAGATAGCCAAACTAAAGCAAAATAGCAAATTGTTTCTTATAGTGCTTTTTTCTGCCATAAAATGGGATTTAAAAATGATTTGCAGCAAAAATGAGGGAAATATACAAAAACGAAAAGTAAATAATTTTTTTATTCGTTAAAATACCACATGGAGAGCCCATTAAAAATAAAAATTTATTAAATGCATGTTTATTTAATATTATTTATTATTTTTTCCATTCAAAACAAAAGAAAATATCCTAAAAAATATATCAAAAAATGTATTTATTGTGTCCGATGTGTCATATGTGATATATCAAATTTTATGTACAAAAATTAAATTAATTTTTTTTTGCTTTTCAATTTTTCTTAGTTATCACTTTGCGAATATAAATTCATAACTGAAGTAAGAAAATATATGAAAAAAAACCCTGGTGTCTGAAGAGGTTAAGTGCATTTTTGAAATAAAAAATGTTTTGCTTGTATTAGGCCGTATAAGAATATACAGATATTTCGACATTTATGCTGCAAATGTCCCATAATTCTAGAAATTATTTTTAAATTTATACTTTTTTTTCTACTGCAGGCCATTATTATGAATTACACTTTTGATTAAAATTAATTAAACAAATGAAACACAATTTATGTAAAAAATATTAGGTTTGTATTTCACTCATAGAAATAATGGTGTTTTAAATAATTCGGCTAAAATATATGTTTGATATCAATCTATGAAATGGTGATTTAATGATGTCATTAATACTTTCCTTAGTAACAAATAATGCTCATTTACAAAAGCTTGTTTATTTACTTGCATCTAGTATAAATAAAAGAAGTCTTATTCTGCGAATAGTAAATATAAATTCTTTCACATTTATTATTGTCTATCTTAGGAAGTGAAGAACTATTTCTGAATGCAAGGCGAAAAGAAAAGCTCATTATAGGAATACAATATTTTTGCTCTTCATCGTCTAGACAACTTCAGACAATGGCATGCAAAAAGAGGAAGCAAGCGTTTCAAATAATGAGTTCTATAAATGAGAGTCAACAAATGATTTTATTTCTATAAACGAGACAAAAAGAAATCTCTGAAGTTTATCATGGGGCACTTTTTGATATTGAAAATGCAACATATTTTTTAAAATTATTTTTAGGACATTAGCTTTAATTTTTCAGTGTACTACATTAAATATATCAATATCTTATTTAAAAAATAATTTAAAATTTATATAAAGTTGTTTTGCAATTTACACAACATAAAGGTGATGCATTCTGGTATTGGTATATTTCTTTTCGTTTAAAGGTGTATTTTGAAAATTATCGTTTACATCATTTTAAGTTTTAAATTACCAGCCTGAAACCAAACATACATATGATTCTATGATGAAATATTTTGGGAAGACTGTTCTTAAATTAATGGGTTTCTTTATGGCATAGTGAATAAAAAATCCGTTATTTTATTTGTTGGTGAAATAATGTGTTAGTGAGAATTAAAAAGTGTGTAAATGCACCATTTTCAGAGTGCAGAAGATTTTCAAAAAAAATTATTATTACAAAATAAAATAGTGACAGCTATGAAAAAAGTACAGCAATTATGCTGAAATTAATATATATATATATATATATATATATATATATTAATTTCAGCATAATTGCTGTACTTTTTATATAAATTTTAAATTATTTTTTAAATATTAGTAATATTAATATTCAAATTTTGGATCATGTTGAAGCTAAAAATAATAGATTAGATAAAGAGAATGATTATATGTTGCAGTTTAAAACTATATATCCATTTGGATTGAATACATTGGTTAATAAAGTTAATTTATTGAAGGTTAGAAATGTATATGATTTATTTTATAATTTTAATGATAAAGTTGTTATAAAAAGAGGAAAGAGGGGGTCTCGTAAATATAATAAAGTTACTAATCATGTAATTCCTAATATATGGATTAAGAATTTGGAATTTGTTTTTGATAAAAATTATAGTGTTAAAAATGTTAAAATGGAGGTTTTTAAATTAAAGATTAATGTGCTTAAGAAAATTAAAAAATGTTTGGATGTTTTCAAATTTAAAAATTTACAGTTTAAAGATTTATTATATGATTTAATTAATTTTAAGTTATTAAATACAGATGAAGTTAATAAAGAAGTAATTTATTTTAATATAAAATTTCAACAAAAATCTTTTGATAATTTGAATTTAAATGCAATATGCAAACATATTTACGACCTTTTTCCGCTTAAAGTATGTATTATTTCAGTTGCATATAATTCTCCTAAACCATTAAGTAATAAGATTTTCAATTACAGACAAATAGCTTTTTCAAATGTTAATACAGTTTTAACTTGTTGTTGTAATAATATGGAATTTAAAGATTTTATAGATAATTATCATGGTCATATAATTACAGGTAATCTTGATATAATCAAGAATAAAAATGTAAAATATTTAATGAATTTTGGTACAAAATTTAGAATTAATAGTAAAATTAGCAGCAATAAGGTACTAAAGATTTTTAAGGATAATGTCAATAATTTTATAAAGAAATATAGTTATAAATTTAGTATGTCTTTAGAGGCATTTTTTGAATGGAAGTCTCAAATTTTGGGGCATTTCAATAATTTTTTAAAAGATTATTTAAATTCTGATAAGTATGAATATCAAAGTTTTAAAGATGAAGATGTAAAATTTATTGAAAGTTTACAGTCCCTTTTGTTATAGTCCATGTGGACAAAGCAGCTAATAATTATGCAATAATATGAAAGAAGTTTTATATTGATAAAATAGAGGGTGAATTAGGTAATGAAAATTTTTATTCAAAAGTTAATATTGACAGAAATCCTGTTGTTAAAAAAATTTTTGCATATAAAAAGAAAGTTAAAAGTATGTTTTCTTATAATTTTGATGTTTCTAATCATCACTGTTTGCCATTTATTTTCTTAACGCCTAAATTTCATAAAGATCCGATTAAATTTAGATTTATTTGTAGTACGTCTAAAAGCGTTAATAAAAATTTTAATATCGGTTTACAGAATTTACTAAAAAAGATTTATGATTTTTTAAAGTATAAATTTAAGAAGTATAGTTATTTCTGGTCAATTGATAATAGTGTTGAAATTCTGGACAAATTGCCTTTGACTCCTCTGAAAATGCAGGTATTCGACTTTGAAAATCTGTTCACCAATATACCTATTGATTCACTTTATGATGTTTTAATGAGTATTTTTGATGTTTTTAATATAAATGATGAATTAAATATAAATAGAGATTTATTTTTAAGCTTATGTCATTTCTGTTTTTATAATAATTATGTAACTTATAACAATAATACCTTTAATCAGATATGTGGTATAGGGATGGGGACAAACTATTCTAGTACAGCAGCAAATTTATTTTTGTTTTATCATGAATTTAAGTATACTATAAAATATAACAGGTCTTTAAAGGTCTTTAGGTATATTGATGATATTTTGATTTTTAATTTTGATTTTTCTAATGAATATGATATTATATATCCAAATTGTTTAAAATTGAATAGAGCAAACAGTGATGATTATAATGCAGAATTTTTGGATATTTTATTTAAAATTACTGATAATAAATTGATATTGGATTTGTACGAAAAGAGAAATAGTTTTCAATTTTTTATTAGAAGCATGCCACATTGGTTTTCAAATTTACATAAAAAAATTTACATAAATATTATCATTAATTAATTAATACGTTTCAATAAAATTTGTGGCAGAGACAATAATTTTTATAAACAGATCTTTAAGTTGTTGGCTAATTTATTTTACAATAATTTTTACCCTATAATGTTTTGAAATATTATTTAAAGACAGTTCTAAAAAGTGAATGGCAACGATGTGGACTAGCGGCATGAACATGTGATGGCAGCTTTCTGGAACTTTCTGTATGACATAGGCATCCTAAAGTCTTGTTAAAAGAACGGGTGTGTATTGATGACTTGAAACGAAAGAAAGTTGCAGACCTGGAACTCTGGTATTTGACAATGGCGTTGGAAAAAACATTATTTGTTTATTGTTGACGCGTGAGAAACATTATACAGGTATTACTGTTTTTCATGTTTTGAGAAATTTTATTTTGCGGGTATGGGGGGGGGGGGGGCACGTTTATTCTGCATTCATGCATGTTAAGTTAATTTCTTTTGTTTTTATTTTAATGGCAATTTTTTAAGTATTTCTCTAAAAGACTTTTTATTAAAGCTTTTTTGTTTTTGTATGAGAATTTTTGTATTGTTAACATTATGTTTGTTAGTTTTAATTTGAGTTATTTTAGTTTTTTATGGAATTTGGTTAATAAAATGACAATAGTTTTTCCATATTGAATGCGGGGTGAGCGTGTGTTCAGAAACCTGCAAATTTTAAAAGTGGGGATGGAGTTAGTTTTTTGTCTGTCCTCCCACTGATGAAGAACAGACTGTTTTTGTTTTTTTACCTGTCTTTCTTGTTCTTTTATATATTTTATAGTTAAAAAATTTCTGCAGATATACACCTTCCTTTTGGAGTTATGGTGTTTAGGCATTTTGAAATGATGTAATATATATATATATATATATATATATATATATATAAGCAAAAATCGAACAGTGTTATGCAGATTTCATGGGCTTTCGAATTGAAATCCATGCTACGGCTTATTAGAAAAACTATTTAGCACGACATTATATGGGACCATAGTAATAAATTTTATCTGCGCATCCTAACTACAGCAAAATATTTAAGGATAGTGTAAAATAATGAATAGATAAATGAAGCATAGCTTTATGTAAATAAGTAAGAGAAATAAAAAAAATATATAGTTAAAATCTTAAAATAATTGGATGTGCTAGTTCCAAAACTTTCTTCATTCTCATGCACGTTAGTATTTCAAAAAGTTGTCGCGCTACGTCAATACTACACCAGTTTTGATTTCCATCTTAAATTTCTGATTTATTTTATTAATATGAGTAAAAAAGATTAGAGAAGTATGCTTGATCATACTTTTTACAAATAAAATATAGTTTCGCTCTCTCTCTTTGTGTGTGTGTGTGTGTGTGTCTCTCTGTCTGTGATGGCTAGGGAAATCTACAGCACATAGAAGTCTGAAAATTTGTGTGAGGATAATCCAAGACAGGTTCTTATGCACATCAAACACAGATTTTTTAACTTTTAAGAGCCGAGCCTTCTGGACCCCTTTAAATTTTACTGCACTAATTTGTTAATAAAAGTCACCATTTTATCAGAACTTCTTTGTTTTTGGAGCTTATACTGAATTTAGTTATTCCACCATTTCTACAATCCAGTTAAGGCCCTTACTCCTTGTAGTCCTTTACAAGGCGTCTTGAAATTATTGTGCACTAAATTTTTAATAAGATGCCCCCTTTTAGACCGATCTTCATTTTTGGGACACTTTTTCCATTTCATTATTCTCCGTTTCTACATTCCTGTTAAGACCCAAAGTCCCGGTCTGGGGACCCTTAAATTTTTTGCACTATGCATTTTTTATCCGCTATTTTTTTCACCCTCTGAATGCATAACCAGAAAGTTGAGTTTTGAACCCCTCTCCCCGGATCAATGTCCTCATATTTTTATTGGGACACTGGGGATGGTTGCAATAAGCAGTTGCAATAAGCAGTAAGTTACTTTTTCTAATTCAATTTATCTAAAAGAACTGAGATATAATTCCAAAGTGACTGGCATTTTGAATTAAAACATTTACTTACAGTTCCTCACCAAAGTTTGCGGTAATTTGTTAATTACCTCCAAATTGGCGACAAAAAATAAATCGTCATAAATGCAGCCAGCATGGTTACAGCAGAATAATTTACAGAAATTCTCCTTCAAATTCTGTGTTGACAAAACTTGGAAATGGGTAATTTATAATCGAGTTCCAAGCATTTTAGCTTCGTGAAAAACAATGAATAGGGAAGATGCTATTACCTTCTGGTAAAGGCCGTATTATAATTTTTCTGATACACAAAGTATATTTATATATTTATAAAAATTAACCTATATACGGAAATCAAACTATCATATGAATTTTACTTATTAAATATGTTTCAAGATTAACCTATAATAACCTGGCAAAATTTAAATCTTATGATTGGGTCCAAGCTAGTTTTCCTAAAAAGATAAAATAAGTTCTAAGCTAGTTTTCTTAAAGAGAAAAAATATGTACTAGAGAATTTTATAGTAAATGTAAAACAAAAATAATTAATTTTTTGTGAAATCTTTTTTATATAATTCCATAGTAATAAGGCATTGAAATGATATATTCTTTATTATTATTTCAAACTGTATTAATTTTAGAAGTATTTTACAAAATGCCTATCTGGCGTTTGGGCTGGTGCCTTAGTAAAACTTAGTTCCATACCTTCCTCCAGGAAATTTTCTACACTGCAAATAGAGGCGTCTTAAATTCAGACACGTATGTGACTGAAAAAGTATTTCAGACACTTAAGTGTCTGAATATGAAATTTCAGACATCATAGATGTCTAAATTTAAGACACGTAAGTGTCTTACTGTGATCATGGTATGGATGAACTAAAAAAAGCGTCTTAAAAATGATAATACGTCTGAAATTAAGACATTTAGAAATCAGACACTTAAGTGTCTGAATGTAATACAATTGTGTCATATATATGATGACTGTATATACAATTGTATTGCAATATAAAATGTCAGCAGAATTAGAAAACGTTTTCGAATGTTTGAAAGACGTTTAAAATTCCATGCATTAAATTTGGTATTACTTTATAAAACAAGCAACGTGATTAGACCATGGGGCGTTTGTCAAAATTGTAATACTAGTTCATTTACTAAGTTTTGGAACTAAGTTATTTTTAGTGCAAATAAAGTAATTAAAGAACTGCCTCTCACAAAATATAAAGTTCTCCAAATAATTGTATTAAAATAACGTACCAGCTAGCCACCACCCCCTTCCCCCGACACACATGCTCACCTAATGGCTTAGCGTAGGTTTTTGTGCACCAGAAGCAATTTAAAATACTGCGACCCTACCTTAGTGGCTATTATAATTTCATGCTATAATTTTTATGCAACAGTTGCTGGCCGCCTTAAGAGGCTACTTCAGTCAAATGAAAAGACGCATTCGCTAATGCTAATCCTATGGAAGAAATTTATAAAGCTACCTCGGTGGCATTTCAATATTTTTAAATGATTTCTTTTGCATTGAACAGTTGAGATCGATCTGTATGCAGGCTGTTTTTTACTTTTTCGATTTTCATTGCAGATATTTTTTATGAGGATGCTTTTAGTTTCGAAACCGGTTCCAAAAATGAAAGTGTTCTTATAAGAAATACCTGTAAACAAAATCGAAAAAGTAAACAACGGCCTTTGTACAGATCGATCTCAACTGTTCAATGCAAAAGAAATCATTTAAAAATATTGAAATGCGACCGAGATATCTTTATAAATTTCTTCCATAGGATTAGCATTGGCGAACGGGTCTTTTCGTTTGACTGAAGTAGCCTCTTAACTAGTTTCGATCGGGGTAATTCTCCTCTGCTTCCCATATGCTAAGCCAATGTCCCTTAATAAAAATCTTCTGCCATATTTACACATTACTGTTTTATAATTAGATAATAAAAAGTATGGTATAAAAAGTCGCTGTATTAAAATAATCCCTGGATTTACTAAGTTTAATTTGAAATGTAGAAATTTATTACTAATTTATTAAAATTTGATAAGTTATTTGAAAGTTTGACGACAAAATATTTATTTTATGCCTTTGTCTGAAAGCGTCCTAACTGTAATAATTATATCTTATAATGGACAATTGTAACGCATTAAAAAATATACTAATGAAGAAAAAAAACAAATTTGTATTCGTTATTCCTACATTATTTCATTTCCTGATGATAAAAATCAACTGAAATTCATTCTGCAAATCAGGACCGAGTTTGAGCTGCCAGTCTCTCAGCCAACGATTGCGTCATTAACGGAAAAATAACGGGCGCGGAAAAATATGCTGAGAGGGTACTTCTTTTGTGATGATGTGTGTAATGTAAGATTGTTGGCCCAGTAATATTGCATGTGACAGTGATTTTAAACGACGATTATTTTTGTGGTGAGCTCCTGATTTCTTTAGTTAAATGCAGTTTTTTTTAGTTGTGCAGTGCAAGACAGAAATATTATTACAATATTGAAACACCGTGTATTTGGATGTACACTACGTATCACGTTCTTCTTACAGAAATGTCCGGTTACTTTTGACTGTATGTTCAGAAATGCTAGCGCATTAAAAAAATATGTAGTATCACGATAGAAATATGCAGTGTCAATAATATTTTTTAAAGTGCATATAACTTTTTTAAAAATAGTGTTTTATCGCTACTTCGTGAAATAATTTATTTCATTTTTGTGAAAATGGATTACACTGGTAAAAGGTAAGAAAGAACCCTTTTGTACGATTATGTGAACTCTATTTCACGCAGAAATTTTATAGGAAAATAGTGACTTTAATTAGATAATTAAACATATAATGCTATTCATAATCTAAATTATTTTTATTTAATAATTTGCATATTTGGTTCTTTTTTACATCCAATAAAATTAGTTTTGTTTTAAAAGGCTTGTGTGTTCATTTGTGTGTTTTCAATAAATGCATATCATTTTCAAAATAAGGAATTTGTTTAATACTTCATTAAACCTCTATTTTATAAATAAATATTTTGTAGTCCAGAAGTAATTTTTCCTGCTTGTTATAAAAAAAATAATGCATATATATATATATATATATATATATATATATATACATATTAATGGTTGCTAAATAGCTTGATCAAATTGCAATTATCATTTAATCTATATAAACAAATGCCCATACATAAATAAAAAGAATCTAATTTCAAATGATATTTCATTATTAAGTTTTTTTTTTCAATTTTCAATACTTTATATTATACTTAATTTTACATATTAATTTTCATTTTTTGTAACAATGACAAGAGTATATCATTTCATTTCATTCTCTTACAGAGTATGTTTTCGAAGTTAATGTTTCAATAGTATCAAATTTAAACTTATATATGATTTATTCCAAGCTGTGCTAAAAAATTATTTTAAAAAATAAAGTTGAATAAAATCCTATTGAAAAATGTGCTGATATTTAATATTTTGGGAAGGTAATGAGGTTTGAAAATATAAATATTCTTATAATTATGTTTGATCTGCATATATATTTGTATACTATCATCATTTTTTTTTCTTTCCTTTCAATTTTCAGTACATTTTGTATTTATGATATAATTTTACATATTAATTTTCATTTTTTGCAACAATGACAAGAGTATCATTTCATTTAATTCTCTTACAGAGTATATTTTCGAAATAAATTTTTCAATATTATCAAATTTAAACTTATATATGATAAATGTTGTGATTGCTTTATATGATGGATGTAGAACATAAAAAGAAATCGTGAAAGCACCAGAGTGAAGTTATTTGGAATATCTGAATATTTTATAAATATTTTTTAGTTTTTCCAATGGAAAATAAATCCTACCTATATAGTATTCATTTTTTTTTTAATAATTCTACTGAAAGCTTGCTTAAAAGGTACAAAATCTGCTTTGATTTTCTGTGTTCCATCTCAACAACATATTTAATTTTCATGCCGCAGAGTCATCTTGAAAATATACTTTAAACAAGGAATAAAAATCGTTGTAATTAATCAAAGCTGTGCTAAAAAACATCGTAATTATTCCAAGCTGTGCTAAAAAATTATTTAAAAAAATGAAGTTGAATAAAATCCTATTAACAAAAATGTGCTGATATTTAATATTTTGGGAAGGTAATGAGGTTTGAAAATATAAATATTCTTATAATTATATTTGATCTGAAATATAATTTTATATTATCATCATTTGTTTTTCTTTTTCTTTCCTTTCAATTTTCAGTACTTTGTATTTATGATATAATCTTACATATTAATTTTCATTTTTTGCAACAATGACAAGAGTATCATTTCATTTAATTCTCTTACAGAGTATATTTTCGAAGTAAATTTTTCAATATTATCAAATTTAAACTTATATATGATAAATGTTGTGATTGCTTTATATGATGGATGTAGAACATAAAAAGAAATCGTGAAAGCACCAGAGTGAAGTTATTTGGAATATCTCAATATTTTATAAATATTTTTTAGTTTTTCCAATGGAAAATAAATCCTACCTATATAGTATTCATTTTTTTTTAATAATTCTACTGAAAGCTTGCTTAAAAAGTACAAAATCTGCTTTGATTTTCTGTGTTCCATCTCAACAACATATTTAATTTTCATGCCGCAGAGTCATCTTGAAAATATACTTTAAACAAGGAATAAAAATCGTTGTAATTAATCAAAGCTGTGCTAAAAAATTATTTAAAAAAATAAAGTTGAATAAAATCCTATTAACAAAAATGTGCTGATATTTAATATTTTGGGAAGGTAATGAGGTTTGAAAATATAAATATTCTTATAATTATATTTGATCTGAAATATAATTTTATATTATCATCATATGTTTTTGTTTTTCTTTCCTTTCAATTTTCAGTACACTTTGTATTTATGATATAATCTTACATATTAATTTTCATTTTTTGCAACAATGACAAGAGTATCATTTCATTTAATTCTCCTACAGAGTATATTTTCGAAGTAAATTTTTCAATATTATCAAATTTAAACTTATATATGATAAATGTTGTGATTGCTTTATATGATGTATGTAGAACATAAAAAGAAATCGTGAAAGCACCAGAGTGAAGTTATTTGGAATATCTGAATATTTTATAAATATTTTTAAGTTTTTTCAATGGAAAATAAATCCTACCTATATAGTATTCATTTTTTTTTTAATAATTCTACTGAAAGCTTGCTTAAAAGGTACAAAATCTGCTTTGATTTTCTGTGTTCCATCTCAACAACATATTTAATTTTCATGCCGCAGAGTCATCTTGAAAATATACTTTAAACAAGGAATAAAAAGTCGTTGTAATTAATCAAAGCTGTGCTAAAAAACATCGTAATTATTCCAAGTTGTGCTAAAAAATTATTTAAAAAAATAAAGTTGAATAAAATCCTTTTAACAAAAATGTGCGGATATTTAATATTTTGGGTAGGTAATGAGGTTTGAAAATATAAATATTCTTATAATTATATTTGATCTGCAAATATAATTTTATATTATCATCATTTGTTTTTGTTTTTCTTTCCTTCCAATTTTCAGTACACTTTGTATTTATGATATAAACTTACATATTAATTTTCATTTTTTGCAACAATGACAAGAGTATCATTTCATTTAATTCTCTTACAGAGTATATTTTCGAAGTAAATTTTTCAATATTATCAAATTTAAACTTATGTATGATAAATGTTGTGATTGCTTTATATGATGGATGTAGAACATAAAAAGAAATCGTGAAAGCACCAGAGTGAAGTTATTTGGAATATCTCAATATTTTATAAATATTTTTTAGTTTTTCCAATGGAAAATAAATCCTACCTATTTAGTATTCATTTTTTTAAATAATTCTACTGAAAGCTTGCTTAAAAGGTACAAAATCTGCTTTGATTTTCTGTGTTCCATCTCAACAACATATTTAATTTTCAAGCCGCAGAGTCATCTTGAAAATATACTTTAAACAAGGAATAGAAATCGTTGTAATTAATACAAGCTATGCTAAAATCATCGTAATTATTCCAAGCTGTGCTAAAAAATAATTTTTAAAAATCAAGTTGAGTAAAATCCTATTAAAAAATGTGCTGATATTTAATACTTTGGTAAGGTAATGAAGTTTGAAAATATAAATATTCTTATAATTATGTTTGATCTGCACATATATTTTTATATTATCAACATTTGTTTTTTTTAATTTCTAGCGAAGTAAGTTATTTTTAACGTCATGTTAACAGAAAGAAAATGTTTTTGACTTCAATCTTAAGTCACTTTTTATGTATCTAATATGGGGAGAGGAAGAGAGACCCATAACAATAAAGAATGACTTTTACTTTATTTTTTTTTTTTTTTTTTTTTTTTGTGAGGGGGTGGGGAGGATCGGATTTTTAGGATTATTTTGTTTTGTATTTGATAATGTAGCACCTCAACGCACGTTATGTTAGTAGCATTTAAATTTAGTATGTTCTTATGACCAAAAATAAATAAAGTAATAAATAAAGTGGCATTGAGATGCTACAAGGTTAACCCTTAGTAACATCATGTTGCACATCTGCAACATACCCAAAAGTCAATGTTACTTACACAATAAGGTTTAAAATACGATTTCATTTATTGTTCCTATTTCCCAATACAGCAGAATATAAATTAACCAGAGAATTTTAACAGACAGAGATAATGAGTTTATTTTTTATATCAAGGATTTTCTTTATCATTTGAGCAGTTTCACATATTACTAAAATTAACTTCGTAAATTTTGTCAAATTAAAAAAAAACTTAAGACTATCGAAAATAGATTTGTACAGTGATATTTACTATATTATGTATCGTTTAAAAAGTGTCAAATAGACATGCTGTCCATCCAGAATCCTATAACTACTGTTCGCCTCAGCCGCCGATATGCGGTTATCAAATGTTTCTGTATTTCTTGGTATGATAAATAGTATAATAATAAAAACGAAGAGACATAAAAAAAAGTAAGAGTTTCTTCCTCAATCTTTTTTAATTTTTGGAATCTCATATACTTCCAATTTTGTGGAATCTAGAGTTAGATTTTATTTAACACAGATATGAAAATGCAAAAAAATGCTCAAATTAATTCACTGGAAATATCTAATTTAAATGGGAAGAAAATTGTTCGACGAAACAGGGATGGGTTTCATTCCGAAAGGGGTGAATCATTTTTTATAAATGGGAATAATTTGTTACCATAAAGCAGAGCTGATTGTAGCGTGGACAAAGTGGGCTGTTTCTATGGGCCTTTTGCTTTACGGGCCCCAAAATTTGGTATTAAATTTCCATAAAGCTGATATTTTAAATTTGTTTTGACCTTATGCTTATTTTAATAAATATTTTGCACTTTTAGATCATTATTAGGTTAAAGAAAAGGATATGTTTGTCCAAATATGTATTTGATGACATCGAATAGGCTTAATTTTTCTTTGTAACAGTATATGAAGGCGGTGGGGGGTGGGGAGAAAAAATACCAGATCTCTGGCCTAGAATTCATTTGAAGTTGTCTTTAAAAGTAATTAACATTTTTGACGCTGTAGGGTATATATGATATCACATAAATATATATTTAGGTGAATATACTGATTGTAATCATCACAATGTGAAAACATATTTAAAATATCAGCTTTATGAAAATTTCATACCCAATTTGGGATGCCCTAGAATCAGGGGCAGAGAAATATCCCAGTTTTCCCACGCTGCAATCAACTTTGCTTTATGGTAACAAATGATTCCCATTTGTAAAAAAATATTCAATGTGGTCAAACATGGCTGCGTATATGGCTTAGAAAGAAAAGTGGTCAAAGATGGCTTCATATTGGCGAAAAATAACGGGACAAAGATGGCCGTAATTAAGACATTTGAAATGTCTGAAATTCAGACGTAAGAAGTGTCTGAAAATTTTCAGACATTTTAAAACGTCTGAAAATCGAACACTCCTGTTTCAGACACTTAAGTGTCTGAAATTCAGACGCAAGAAGTGTCTGAAAATTTTCAGACATTTTAAAACGTCTGAAAATTGAACACTACGTTTCAGACACTTAAGTGTCTGAATTTCAGACATTTTAGTTTACAGTGTAGAAAATCTGTTTACCGTAATGTATTCCGCATTCTATGTACTAAAAAGGAAGATCTCCTTAAGTCACAAACTTAGAATATTTTGAAAATATAATGCTAATAAATCTACTTACATATGTTGTCTCCAACACAAACAATATCGAAATCAAATTAACAGTGCTCAAAATCGGAACTTAATTTTGAGTTTCAAGCAATTTTATTCCATTACATTTTGTTCTAAACCGGATAAAAACATATCGTTAAATTTCATCATAGATACGTATAAATGTTTATGAAAAATACTTAATAATAAAAATGTAATTATTTAAGTTAAACGTACTTAAACAAGTTCAGCATGAAAGCATTTTTCCTTAAAAAGAATTACCATAAAAACATGATTTTTTTTTTTTAAATTCTGTCTTCAACTGGTGATAAATCACCAAATAAACAGAATTTGTGTTATTTTTCACCGACGCTATATCGAGTTTCCACCGGAAATTTTTCTTATAAACACATGTACCTAAATGAGAAGAACATTCTGTATTTTTTCATATTTTTCTGCGTATGTACATATGGAGACCTTCCTTGAAAGTACATGTTCCATTACGCGTATATAGTGCCATGAGAACAGTCGAAAGCTCACTGTTAGGACTGTTGCGCCCTTCGAGTTAAAATGATACGGACATGAATGCTTTGTATATTTTAGAAAAAAAAAAATTTGAAGCCCGCTTTAGAATATGTCCCAAATTTCGCATATTTAGAGCTTGTTTAGTTTCACGCGTTTAAAAGATTTAATCATCTGAAAATAACCAATCATTGACTGACAAATAAAAATTTCAAAAACGGCCTTCCAAATGTTGTTGCCAAGAAAGTGGTAGAAATTGATAAAATTCCACAAAAACCAGGCATATATGAGTACGAACCACTACTATCTACTAACCTAGAAAAATCAAGAAAATTTATACTAGTAACAATTACTTCTCTTAATTAAAACTAGTACTATATTGTTTGCTTTTAGAGAAACTTTCATAATTGCATTTTGTCCTAAATTGTTATCATTGGTTAAAATAATACATTACGTATTAATAATTCATATAGAGTAACTGTAAATCATTTTATTATATAGATATATGATTCTAAAACTGTAAGTTCGGGCCTCTACAGGTAGCACAGTTTGTTGTCTCATCGTTGGTGATTTGTTGAAACCTATGGGAAATGGTTCAGAAATGGTAGGGGCAATGATCCCTCAATTAGGAGCGTATCTGAACAGCATCCTAAGCTGTGAACAGTTCGATTATTCTTTTTCATTTGTTTACAAATATTACATTTCCTAATGGTTCTGAAAGGCAGGGATTCTTTCTGTGGGCCAACGTGGAACGACAACTAATGAACAATCAGTCAACGGTGGTCTGTTAGGAAATGCTTTAGAAATGGTAGGTTTTCAGTGGCAATACTATATGGAACGTATAGTTTTTTGTTGTTGTTTTATATTCATATTCCAGTAACTAATTTCAACTATAACCATTTTTTATTAACAAAAGAATTCTACGGAGCACCCCACGTTTACTATCGTATGATGCGAGTTATAAACAAATTTTGGCTTTTACATTTTCTCCAAACGATAGACGCTAACGTTTAGACGCCAACAGTAAGTGCAGAGAACCCTCAAATTTGGAGCGTCTGTGAACAGCATTCTGAACAGTGAACAATAGGACCCATCGTGGGCATTTTCCCCCAAATGGTTCTTTTGTTAATGTTACTGAAAGATAGTCTTTCTGCGTGTATATGTAGATATAGGGTCCCCGGCATGTCGATTGGGGTCCTGGCAAAGTAATTAACTGCGCTCAACTTATTCAGCAAAACTGTACTAATGAATTTAATTATTGTATATATCATAAAGTATTATATAATACAGATAATAAAATATGATAAATACCACTACTTTCAGATTTAAAATGTATAATTAATTTCAATTTTGTAAAATCGTCTATCTTTTACAATATTTTAAATGTTTCTTTTTGGGGCTAAAGGTTATTTTCAGTATCATCAAATCTATACATTTTCTTTCGACTATATCAACTTAGCCTGTGAGAAACTAAGTTGATACTCTCTTTTTCCTAATGAAGGAAACATAAAAAAATAAAACTAGAGTAAAAATATATTTATTTTATACAGAGCAAATGTTATTTTAACATATATTTTTATTCAGTAACACTAACAAAATCCCAGTTGGCGCAGGAACCTGGGCAGCCATTCCGGTCGGCCGATGTTTTCGCCGGCCCTCCGTGGAAAGACAATTAATAAACAATTAAACATTGACAGTCCTATAATTGGGTGCTGTTTCGGTTGAGCTAACTTTCGGATTTTGGATCTTACAGATATATCATTGAGTACCCCTGCTTTAGACTGTTAAACCTACAAAATAGTGTTGCAGCTGAAATTTATATTTAAGAATTTTCATTTTTTATATGAAAAGAATTGCTGCTCTAAACTGCCACTTGTAATGTGCTTCAATGCGACTGAAGCTTTCCGTGGAACAGCTGTACTAAGGATAATTGCCGTAATAATAATTGTAATAACTGTATTAATAATAACTGATTTCATATATTTCAAAGATTTAAATTTACCATTAGGTGTATACCTGTTAAAAATATAACTTTTATAATATAACTTTAAAAATATAACTTTTTCCCGATTTACTTATGTACAGGATCAATAAGATGTACTGATAAAGATAAAAAATGAACAAGAAAATTACCTTACCTAATACTGCTTCCTTTTAATAATAATAATATATATATATATATTATTTAAAATTATTTTAAAATAACTCGAATTATTTACAACGAAAAATAATATAAAAACTAATGCAGAATAAGAAATTTGAATTTTCATATCTCAACAACCAAAAGAAAAATATTTTTCTTTTACTTGAATTTCCTAGAATTTTTATAACATTAACGTGTTGTTCGTTGTTTATTTTATTAACGTGGAAGGCATATATTAAAATAAAAGAAAATAAAAAAATAAAAGAAATATATAATTCTGTCTAAATACAGATAATTTTATGCAAAGTCCATAAAAATGATTTAAGACCCACATTTATACCGAGGAAAAATATTATATTCAATTTTTCAAATTCAAATTCAAACCACTTGAAATGTCTGAGACGAAATTTCATCCAATAATGCTTTAATGGTTTCAATATTTATTACTTTGTTTCGAAATAAATTGTGTTGAGTGAATTATGGCTTATGCTTCATGGAAGTTAAAAAAATTAAATAAAGAACGGAATGTATCATCGGAAATCTTTTTAATCAAATTTTGTTTGTCTAAATTAAAATGAATAAATATGTAGAAATAATGTTATTTTTTTCCTCTCAGCAGAGGGTTAAAACTCTGAGTATAACAGTTGGCTTTCTTCTGACAGTATGTCTTCATGTACTTTTTATTGCAGCCATTAACTGAAAATCGTAATATACTTGTAAGCAATAACATATAGAATATTTATAACATTTAACAAGTATGGCAGTTTTAAAATGAATATTTTGTTCTTTAATTTAAAATTTATTGAAAATAAAATGCATTTTTCAATAAAATAAGACTGGCATTTACTAAGAGTATATATTTTCAACTATTAAATTAATTACTGTATGAAAAAGTATTTTTTAAAACTTCAATTACTATAGAAATTTATATCACCCAAAACTATCTAACCAAAAGTTGACGATGTACAACCAAAAACTTGATAACTAGTATCTAAACACAACTTGAGCAAAATGGACATAAAATGCGATTTCTCATGTTATTATATTGTTAAAATTAATTAAACAAAATTATATATGTTTTTATATTTCTCATTTTTTTCCTAAATCTTTCTCATTTACTGGCACTAAAAATACATGTTTCAATTTTTAATGTCGGAAGAAGTAGAAAATTCATAAAATACAATGTATATCTCTCGGCACATCATGATTGCAAAAAAGTTTTTAACCATTTAGAAAATTGGTTATTGTTCTCTGTCAGGGTAGGAAATCAAAAGCATATCTGAAGGTTTTTATTGGTTTAATCCGCATTTTATTCCTTTTCTGATTGGTCTATACAGTAATCTGTATTTATCTTTACTTTCAACAACGATGCATACCTTCTGTTGCCACTATGACAAAAAAGTAACAAAAACTACAAAAAAAATATTAACTCAGGAAAAAATCGAGATACAGCTTTCAAACAAATTACATTTAAAAGTAAATTTTTCCCTCTATTCGACGGTGTAAAAAGTAATATTGTCGGATGTTTAGAAGTTTAAGAATGAAATTCCATTTAAAATGTAGAAAAGCCTTTTCCCGAACAGCCAATGAAATGCTTGGATAATCCGTAAGTTTCAGGTGGATAATACGTACGAGTCGCAGGCGATTTTTGTCGCTTGGAATTTTTACGTGTAATAACACTATTAATGTTTAATTCATGGCGCACGTGATGTATGAACTACTCCGTGCGATTTTTTATGTCTTAAATTTTAGCCTTTGAAAAAATCATTTTCCAAATGGTCGTTGTAATTTGTTAAATTGCTTTTGTTTTTTATTGTTGTACTTGTTGGGACATGGGGAAGGGTTTTTGATAATAAAAAGACAAAATAAAAACGCGAGGCTCTATCAAATATTAATGTATTGAGTTATATATTTAAAACAACTGCTACCGAACAAAAACACGTAATATAACATACTCGTATATTTATAGATTTGAAAGAATACTGACAGGCAGAAATCTAGCTTAATGAACCAACCATTGTTAAACAAACAAAACTGCATGAAATTGAAAACCGAATTAATGACAATTCTGTTTAATTCTGTGATTAAAATATTGTGAAAAGCTTAACTTTTGAAATTTGTAAAAAATGGCTATTTTCGAATAAATCTCTTATGATGTTATAAATATCAATATTTAAAACATTTCTGCAACTGAAACGGAACCTCTAACATTAACGGTTTAGAGACTAGCCACTGGATGGTTGGTTGGTTGATTTTTGACGGCCGATTACTCTTGGGATATAGGCCCTAGAGGAATTGCCCTTCGTTGGGGTCTTTCTAAGGGAACCTAACCCGTATTTACTCATGGAAATCCAAGGTTTCGAAGAAAACCACGAAAACTCCGAAACGGTTAGGCCGACGGATGCGATTGGGTTCGAACCTAGCACCTCCCGTCTACCAGCTTCGAAAGCAGAACCTCTCAGACACTTGTGGGTCCCTGGCGACTGGAGGCAATTATAAGAAAGAAAACCTTGTTTATCCGCATTCATGTCCAAAAATTAAGGGGCAGTGATAGTACGCTTTTGATTTTGTACAGTTTGATTTTACACGGATATATACTGAAACTGTTGAACTTCTAGGATGTAAAGAACATGCTTGACTTGATATTTTTCCATGAAGATTTAGTCGCAAGGACCAATAGAGCGTTAATAATAAATTGAATAATAAAATAATACTTGTGATCACTCATGTAACAGAAAATTCTCAACATGTTCTGTCACTTTGTCAAATGACTATGTAGGTCAAATTCAAAGTTTGTGTTCATTTGTGTATTCACAATACACATATGCGTGAAGATGTTAAAATTCCTGTGAAAATTCCAAATGTATTTTGTTTACAGCATACGGAGTTTCCAACCAAACTTAGCACCATTTTCCGAAAACTTGAAACAAAAACAGTAGAAGGAGTATACCACTATTAAATCAGGAATATTTGATGAGATACAAGCATTTGTAAGAAATAATTTTTAACTACGCATGCGTGAAAGATTTCAAAATTTTTATTTCATTAATTTCATTCATCATTTTTATTTCATGCATTTCATATTCCTAGTTAGCTATTTTGGGCAACTTGTGTAAAAAGTTCATTCAAATATCGTGAAAACTCAGAAACACATCAACGATATAGTGAGATTGGAATTTGCATTATGATTCACAAATTTCTGGAAAACACCTTATTATTCAGGTATTTCTAGAAAGAAACCCAGTTTATCGCCAGCATGTTTCTGAACATTTCACTGACGATTTTATATAATAACAGACTACCAATTATAAAATATAATTTTTAGTATCTTCCAAGCATGCGCAGTTGAAAGTTATTTAATACAATTGTCTATGTCACATGAAATACTCCATATATCAATGTTTTGATTGCAGTATACTGTTTCTACTGTTGTTATTTGCCATGTTGTCGGAAAGTGGTGTTAAATTGTTTAGAAAACTCTTTATGCTATAAACAAAAAACATTTGAATTTCTCAGAGAATCGTTAACATCTGCACGAATATGCCTGCTATGCATACAAAAATGCACACAAATGTTGAACATTGCCCACATACTATTTTGCTAAAGTGACAGACCATTTTAAAGATTTCGTGTTACGCGGGTGACCAAAAATGTTATTTTATTAATATATTTTAGTTGGCAACCTAATTGTACTCTCAACTAAAACTTCACTTAGAAATATGAAGTCAAACATCTTCTTTACATCCTCGAAATTTAAGGACAATTCATTAGAAGTTTCAGTAGATATTTGACAAACCGTATAAAACAGAAAGAGTCCATATCTGTCCCTTAAATTTTGGACATGTGAGTATATATATATATATATATATATATATATATATATATATATTCATTCATCCGTTCATCATCTTCATTAACTGTTTCATTCTATTTGTGGATGTAGACTTCCCACATACTGGGTGCGTCAGGTATTTGAGAACACACGTTATATGTGAAATATCCCTTTGAATATATCATACACTGTTAAAACTGAAGGTGACTTTTCGGTGACTTTTGAAAGGCTGGGGTGAAAACACGGTATCAATTGGCACCAAGAGGCTTCGAAATGTGTTTGGGGTGCCGATTGGTTTCACAAAGCGTGACTGAAATAATTAAGGTACTGTGTGGTAGAAATATGGCACCCCACTGGGGGACTGGCACTTAGCGCATGCGCTGTGATGTATGTGGGGTGCCATATTTCTTCGTCGGCAAGTGAAATCTACGGCTGTAAGACACAGGTAGCATACAGACAGATATCGGCCATTGTCGCGACCAATCAAGGGCAATATCTCCAAAGTCACTGGATATCAGACGTCAAATTTACAATATCTGCAGATATTCACAGATGTAACTTAAAATTAGTTCTTAAAAGAAAGCATCCAAACGAATTTTTTCGATTACTTATAACATTATAATACGTAAATAGTATTCTTAACTATACAATTTAACAATTTTATCATTTTTAGAAAACTTGTTTTTTTAATGCCTTACTTATAATATTTTATTTACATTGGCCAATGTTGTAAAACTGATATTAGTATTCCAATATTCAGAGATATCTATCGGCGTCCGTAAAAATAATATCATTTTTCAGACATTTCACGATATCTGTCGACATTTAGAATATCTGCCGAAGTTTGTAATCTTGACCAAAGTGAATGGAAAGTTCTGAAGGACCGCCCATTTCAATCGTTTTCATCGAAACGTATTTGATGGACATGCCTGCTATGAAATTTGCCTTATAAAAAAAATTTCTTTAGGGATGTATGTTATTTGTATATATGTATATATATTTGAAAAAATTACATATAAATCTATTGAGATTGGTATGGAAAATATTCTGTAGTACAATTTATTTAGAAATTTAGAGAGATTGAAAATAGAAAAATTTCTCAAGAAAAGCTTTTCCTATTAAAATCTATTGATAATGCTATTGTATACAAACTTAATAAGGAAAAATGCAATTAGTACCATAGAATTATTTATAGTAAAACAAATAATGTATTGCCTATAACGATGTTAAAATTTAACAATTGTTAGTTTTATAAAAAACGACAGATGCTTTTTCTATTACATAATGCTTTTACATAAAAAAAGAGATCAATTTATGTATTTTTTAATGAAAACTATATTTACCATTTTAAAATGGTAAAAAAAAGCATTGCTTTTTATATTTCGATGCTTTTTATATTACATAATGTTTTTACATAAAATAAATGGTCAAGTGCGAGTATTACTCGTGCACAGAGGGTTCCGTACAATAATATATGAATTAGTAAGTGTATTATTAAAAAAATACCGTTGCTAAAAGAATACTAAGGCTTTGTAAAATCTATATAACGTAGGGTTGGGTATAGTTGTATAGTATCCAGGGTGCAAAGGAAAGTCCCTTTAACCCCTTAACTCCCGAATTAAATTACGGTTGAATAATTCAAATCGCTTATTGGCACCACTTTTATGAAAGAAAAATATTCACCTTATTTAATGACAGTAAAAACGATACTAAAATATAGCCAGTTTCACTATTTTATAAAACTGGTGGGAATCAAACAATTTGAGTAAAAGACACAGCCCGAGAATATGACGGGAGCGAGAACTAAGGGGTTAACCTGAAAATACTTGCGAACGGAGAGAGCTACAGCTATACAAGTGAGGTAACGGCAGGGCTTAATTTGCGCTGGAGCCCACCGGAGCTCAGCTCCGGTACTTCTCTGTTTTTAGTAAATATTTAAATATTGGTTGGAATTCACCGGAGCTCATAAATACAGGGCTCCGGAGCCCAGTGCACCAGCGCTTCCGAAAAAACGAAGCCTAAATTGCTTTTTCGTTTCCGTCCCATCTCCAAACTTTTGCATTCTTTTTATCAAAACACTTATATGTGACGTAATGTGTCGCCCATGTAGGGGATGGAGATGAAATGGACTCAATTATTATATCAGTTTTTAGATTTAAGCGGGCTTGAGCTCAACCTGTCTTACATCCAAAATTTTATTTATTCATGTATAGGGGGGAAAAAATCTTTTCCTGCTTAAAAATTGCGTATTATCTTTTATTATTTATTATTTATATCGCTAATTATTTTGATGCTATTTTGATCAGAATGAAGGAAAAACAGAAATCGTATTTTTCTATTCTAGTGATATTTGCAAATTTATATCTGGCATTGATGGCGATAACATTAAAAAAACCTTGTTCCATTCTTCAGCATTTAAATATTAATTTCTGCAAATTTCATTCATTTTTTCATAAAAATTGTTAGCTGCGAACCATTCCTTTTTTGAGTTAACATTATTTCCGAATCATAATCCTTAACGTATTTAATCGCAGAATTTTGCAATTAATTAGCATTAAAATTAGGCAAAGACTTCAATTCGGAAGGAGTGATAACTAAAAAGTGGAATAGTTGACAGCTAAGTATACGCAGATAGATATATTTAAAATTTATATTTTTCTAAAGAAAAAAAAAATGCTTTAAAGTTTGCAAATAATGTATTAAATATAAATATGCGGATTGGAGTGATGACGGTGGGGGGCACACCGCGGTTGTTAGTACTGCAGAATATTAGGGCTCCGGTACTTTTTTTGTTAGAAATTAAGCCCTGGGTAACGGTACAGTAAAGCGACTACGCCCGACCTAATGCAAACGACGCAAATCGAAATGCAAATCGAAAACGAAAATAGGTAGTTCAAATTTTCCAATTACAAAGTTTTAGAGCATCAGTTAATTAGTAAGAAATGACATTTCGTTCACACGGGTAAGATAAATCTTCGCCTGCATATCCAAAATTGTCCGAAATCGATGAGCGACGATTCTACTTTACCTATTCACATTCCGGAAATGTAGCAGTGCACAGTTGCAGATTGTGACGTTGTACTGTGCTGCAATGTCTGTAAAGAGTTAATTTCCAATGCATTTAAAATTTTAGAATAAATCTATGTCATCGTATTGAAGAGGCTTGCAATAGACGTTCCATGCTGAGAAATGTACACGCAGAATTACTCTCACGAGTACAAACGTGCAATGGCGAACTTTTCGAATATACTAAATATTAACTTTTTATCACTGTGAGACAGTTTGTCTTTTTTTTATATTATGTTATCAAAACGTATCGGGATAATTACGTATTTATAGCATAATTTGTGCGTACATCTTCATACTTCTGACTATTCCATTCAAACGTTTACACAAAAGGCAGTGCATCGATTTCGGATATTTTTGGATAAAAAGGCGAAGATTTATCTTATCCATGTAAACCAAATGTCGTATTCTACTAATTAATTGAAACTTTAAAACTTTCTAACTGGAAATTTTGCTCTATCATTTTTCGTTTTCGATTTGCAGTGGCTATCTACCAAATTTCGCCATTAGAGGGCGCTGCTGTCTTTTTCATTAAATCGGGCGTAGTAACTTTACTATATCGTTACCTCACTTGCATATCTGTAGCTCTCTCCGTTCACAAGTATTTTCAGGTTAATGGGACTTTTCTTTGCACCCTGTATACTAAAAAGTATAAATGGATATACCATGAAAGTTCAAAGATATATAGAACCCAAGTAATAGCAAATATAGCTATTCTGTATATTTGTTATTCCATATAGGTTTTTAGTTAACCTTTAAAGACATAGTAGGCGTATTGAGAATGCCACTGAATGGAAACTAGCCGCGAATCCCATAGTATTTAAGTGATTAATTCTCATTAAATTAGTCTGTTTTTGACAATTTGACGTTTATTGCTTCTATACTGCTACTGGGCATTGCATTACATAAATATATACTTAAAATTTGTTATCTAGGCTTTAAAAGCCGATGGAGGATAGAGTACGCCGTCCTTGTCATTATGTATGTCCAAACCGTCCGTGTCTTTAAGGGTTAATATCTCGGCTAATTAACGAATATTTTTTCCGAAATTCATGATCAATAATGCTTTTATACTTCTCCTACGATAGGTACCTTCAGATTTCCTCAAGACGTTTGCTGAAGCCCGTAAATCGAAATCTGAGTGTAACGGAAAAATGCGATTTTCTCAAAAACTAACTGATCTAGTGTAATCGCTATAATTTTTCTGCAAGGTTTAAATTAATGTCTACTACCTCTAATTTTTTCATAATTTTAGTTTCAAAAGATTCGGAATTAGATGGGGGGGGGACATATTTTCGCGCTACATTTGCCACCATAACTTTGAAAATATAAAACCTAAAAGTAAATGAAATATTTTTTATTTCAGCGTTACGAAAGCTTTCACACGATACCCCACAAAGAAACGATTTTTTTTTCAAGTAACTTAATTAGCCCCTCTACATTTTTCCTAAATATATTTATCAATATTTTTTAATCTGTAAATATGTGGGTCAATAATCTTTATTACTTCCCCGAATTTGAACTTTCCACGTTGCATAGTTTATGAGTAAAAAGGCTGTGACAGACAGACAGACATACAGACGGACAGACACAGGAGTGATTTTATAATGGTTCTTATAATGGATCCCGTTTTTACTTTTTACCCCTAACGGAACCCTAAAAATAGATCAATTTATGTATTTTTTAAGAAATACTATGTTTATATTTTTATAATGATCTCGAATTTCAGACTTTTAAATTAAATTTATTTTTTATTATTGAAAGAATAGTTTAGTTTCAAAAGTAGGTCATTAATTTTCAACATAATTTCTTTTTAAATTTCCAACAAACTTAATAATAAAAAGTGATATTTAAATAAATCTTTGTTAAAAGAATGTAAAAAAAGGAAGTTTACTGTGATTGGAAGAGTATAAGATAATAAAATTATAATTTTGTCAGACATTTTTTTCGTCACTAACAGAAAAGTCTGCTCCCACCACATTCTATTGAAAGTTTCTTATTGCTACATTTTCCATGGATAATTTTCATTATTCTTTATCAGAGCCAAGTTTCTTTGCCTTATTTTGAGTAAGACTAGAAATATCCTGAGCATAAACTTCTCCTATCTCAGTGAGAAGTTTACGTTCACCACATCTGTAAACAGCAGTTGTTGGGGTTAAAAAATGTAATTAATATCTAAAAAAGTTATAATTTAATATAACGGGAAATTTCAGACCAGTAATTATTAGACATTACATATCGGAATCAATATCTAATAATTAAATGATAGAATTTTCCGGTAAGAATTGATTTCCCAAACGGACACGATTTTCTGGCCAACATTGTAAGGGTGCCATTATTCTCCCTTGTGGTACATCTTTTCACCCTCTGGGGCACCCTGGTTTTGGGGTGCCACTTTTTCACCCTAGTTAAGAGTGCAAATCTGGCTCCTCTAGGGGGTCGCTCACGGGACAAGCGTTTCACCCCTAGGAGGGAGGTGCCATATGCAACCTCTAGTTTTAACAGTGTAGTTGTAAATCTTTTTATGTTACAAATAAACACTTCAGAATCTAGTCTAACTACGGAAATGAATAGGCATGCTGTCATTGGCTCACTGGCTAAAGAGCACTTCGATTTAGAGATTGCCACATTATTGAAACTCGTCCGGTCACTTGTCTTTATTGTAAAGAGAGTAATTTGTAAAGGCTTTATTGTAAAGGCTGTCTGGTTTCGTGTGGCAAAAATTTCATGCAGGAAACAACATTATCAGGAATATGAAATCATAAAAATACAAGAATTCGTTAGCCAAATCGATGAAAATGAATGAAGTCGATAAGGCCACTCGCATGTAAGATGCAGGTTGATGAGGCCACAATCTGATGTATGATTCATGAGAAACTTCGTTAGATGTGTACGTAATGAGGCGAGTACATTTCTTGCATGAGAGAACAAAGAACAACTTCTTGACCAGTAATAACCGCATTGTTAGCAAGCTGAATCATCAAGAGAAGCCAAGAATGATCTTGGTTCTTTCCAATGAGAAACACTTTACCCAGGTCAAGAAAGTGAACCGCAAAAAGAACGGTGATTGTATAAAATCCCCGAAGAGATTCTGAAAGACAGGTGCAGAAAATTTTCAGTCTCACAAATGATTCTGAGGGGAAGGGATTCGGAAGCGTAAGACGATCTGATGCATCAACATTTCTTTCTTCAATTTGCCAGAGCCAACGTCGTTGATTATACTGAAGCTGTACTTTTAAAGAAGACTTTTCACTATCCCATGCGACTGATACAAACCAAAAATGCATTGATAAAGCATCTCATGAAGATGTCATCTTCAACTTGTTGACCCTCGGATACCCAGATATTAACCAAATGGCCTATTGCAATGTATCTGGCGTAGTTCAGAGGTACTCCAATAGTCATCCACACAGCAATGTTGCGACCCTCAAGGCAGCCGTTTTGTATGGAGTTGCAAATATTCCCAACACACATCTCATCATTACCTGCAGTCAGTTTTGACAGTTTGTAGAGGCGGTTATTGCGTTTGGTAGTGGTTTCAATGAAAAATGTTATCCAGTACGAATGTGGTTACCTGTACAGTACGTTAAAAATAAAAAAAAGATCTATCTCTAGTGTATATTCCTGTTTGAACACAGTAGTTGATTTGTTCTCAAATACCTGACCACCCTGTATATCATGCATATACATACACTGGTGTCCAAAATTAAGGACCAATCAGAAAATGCTAATTTTCAAGTACGCGAATACTCAAAAAGAAATAATATAATTCGAATAATTACTATCTCTACAGCACAGCTAGTCCATATAACATCTCATACATGTCACACATGGTCACAAGTGTCAGAGTCACTACGGTGAAGCAAAAAATAGGAAATTCCATACATCTCATTATGAGTCTCAAATGATCACTATATGTGACTCCACTGAGACGTCACTGTGACTGCTGCTTTGTGACGAGTCACCATGTGACTTTCCAGTGTAGTTACATTGTGACTCTCATGTGACTGTCATCTGTAGATTCAATTTCGAAGTCATCGTGAACGCTGCATTGTGATAAGTTACCAAATAATGTCACATTAATGTCACATGATGACTTTTAGGTGAAAGAGAGACTACTGTGAAGTCACCATTGCGCTCTGTTGTGAAAAGTCACCATGTTACTATAATATGATATTATGTGGTGACTTATCATAATGAAACGTTCATGATGACTTTGAAATTGAGTCTAAAAATGACAGTCACATGAGAGTCACAATATAACTACATTGTAAAGTCACCTGGTGACTCGCCACAAAGCAGCAGCCACATTGACGTCTCAGTGGAGTCACATAATGATCATTTGAGACTCATAATGAGACGTGTGGAATTTCCTACTTTTTGTTTCGCCGTAGTGACTGTGACACTTGTGACCATGTGTGACATGAATGAGATGCTATATGGACTAGCTGTTCTGTAGGGATAGTAATTATTTAAATTATATTATTTCCTTTTGAATATTTGCTTACTTAAAAATTAGCATTTTGTGACTGGTCCTTAATTTTGGTTTATATCTATTTTATATATAAATACATAACAAAATACCAAAACAATTATCTAATAAAACTATTTTAATGGAATACTTGCAGTGATTAATAGTAGACCTTATTGAAGCTTTTGCAAAACATATTTGTCTCATAATATTGCAACAAGAACTATATTAATTTATATAACATTTAAAATTTTTTAAAGTCTGCCTGATATAAAAAAAAATGTTTTATTTCTCAGTATATCTGAATAAGCGTTTTTTTAGTTTTTTTTTGGTAAAATAATTATGAATCTCTTTAGATAGTATGACAAGTAACAAAAAAACGAAATTGCGTTTGACATTTTTCAGATGTATTAGGCAGTAGAGCACGAGTTACAACTTGAATAATTTCTTGAAAATATCCTTTAATTTTTAAACGTAAATTTAATTATTCGGTCAAAGGGTAAAAATAAAATCGCAAAATTATGATTAATTAACTTTTAATATAACCTTTGTCATCACACGAATAAATATAATGTATTTTTATTTGAAATTTGTTGTAATATTTTGTAAATAACCTGTTATATTTTAAAGTATCTTTTTCTATAAAAGTAATACTTAGTCGCTTATATAAATTTAACGTAAAAAATTGAAAGATAAAGAATATACAATCTATATTATCAGCAAACTACAAAGAAACACTGACTACTATTATAAAAATGTCGATTCCCTAAATAATATGTAGAAGAAAGCAGTGAACGTAGATGTCACGCAGCAAAAAGCAAATTTTGAGAAGATTGAAGTGAAAGCTTTTTGTTGTATTTTTTCCGTTTATTTGTCTGGATAGAATATATTGAAAATGATATAAGGTGGTTATAAACATTCTCAATGATACTTGCAATATTAAAAATTATAGTTATTATTCAAACGATTACAAACGTAAATATTAATTAATTAAAACATTTGTCTCATATCACCGAGAACAATTGGAAAAATAGTATTTTCGCATTATTATATGTTTGTCAATGAAATAACTTCTGCATCCATAAAATAAAACGAATTTTGTGGCTAATGTGACATAACACCTTATTTCCACTTGTAAGTTATATTTTGGGTTGGATAAAGCACTCTGACGGATGTTTTTGTAAAGCTCATAAGCATACTGCAACAATTTTTGAGAAAAATGTGAGTTAACACCTTTTGTCCTTTATGCGTTCTATTACGTGTAAGACATGTTGATCGATGAATCTTTCTATAAAGAGCATAAGCACGCAGCAATAATTTTTCAGAAAAACGTGCCATAACACCCTCTCCCACTCGTGATTTCTATGTGTGTGTAAAGACGTGTATTCATGAATCCTTCTATAAAGATGATAAGCAACAGCTCATTTTCAAAAATAAGAATTAGTTTCGGATTTTTTTGTAGCTTCCATTTAAAAACAGTAACAAAGTATCTCTTACAGCCGTTCGGATACAAGCAATCTTCAAAATTTTCGGCATATTTTCGCTTACCATGATCCACGGATCCCAAAACTACTCTTCATTCAAACGGCGATTTATAAACATTTGTGTGTGTGTATGACTATATATGGGGCATTCTCACAATCCTTTGACGTTTATGTCCCTGAATAATAATTTTTCTTTTAGTGCATATTCTTTTGTTTTTTTATGTCATATACTGGGTAACATCCCATCGCATGATTGCATAATAATATTAACGAGATAAATAAGTTTGGGACGATGTTGGGCTTCCAAATACCAGGAAAACCCCTATATCGTCCCGTTTCCCTGATGCTGAATTTAATTGTGGAGCCGTCCTTTTTTTCCTGTACCATACCCTTTTTTGCCTTCCGTCCCATCTTCAATACCCCTTTAAAACAATGTTATACCAAAATTTTGTACTAAAAGTGCTACATTGTTATTATTTCTTATTTGAATGTCCTGTGTGTACTATGCAAATTCATTATCAGTAAAAATTTAAGAGAAAATAGAAAGTTATAGAGGAAAAATGGTAAAGAAAATTAAACTCGCAAGTTTAACTTAAACCTCAGTTAATTTAAAAAAAAAAAATTCGCTGCTGGCCATGTTTTCTTTATTTTGAATCATTAAGGCATTCGTCTATCAGATTAAAATGTTATTTTAGCAAGTTTAATTTCACCAGATTTTTATTTCCGAAAGTCAAAAGATTATGAGAATGCCACATATTATATTTGTCATGCAGCTGCACTTATTTTTACAAACTTATTTGGGTCAATATCTGAAGTTGGACAATTTGCGTACATTGCCAATAATATTTCATTAATTATACTAAAACTAAAAACTGAAAAACATAATATATTGTAACATTTGTTATATCAATTACCAATGATAAATGGACATATAACGATGCATAAATAATTAGTTTTAAGCTTTAAAGAAGCGAAATCATCATTTCAGTACCTATCCCCAGGTACAAATATCCAGTATTATATGTATGCTGTAAGCATTTCTATAAAAATTATTAACGTTTGCTAGTATATATTTATACCTATATATATAACGTATGGGAAAACATAATTACTTTTCTTAGTATAGATTGTATAGTAAAATATTGTAGTAAATATATTTGTCCCTGAGGTTGACCGTCATCTCAGTCCCTCTAAACAAACATTTAGGTTAACAGATACTAGATGGCACTGGCAGAATCATTTCCATTACAACAGCAACTAAAGTTCAACTAGCCACAGTGGATGAAAGTAAGTTGTTTTTCTCTTTGTTTCATATTTAGAAATATTTAGTTTTTGTTCTGAATAGGGATGAGTATTTTTTATAGCATCATTCATGTCCCCCTATTTAACTTTTTATTTATAAACAAAAAGTTTATTGCAACTTTATTTACGTAACATACTAATGTCATATGGCATATTTAATAATTTACATGTGTGCAAAATGATTCAACAAAATGGCTGAGCAGCTTTTAAGACAAAAACATCACCTCAGTCTCCATCATCTCAGTCCCAATTATTAGACACTGATTATGGTGTTAACAGACACTTTCTTCCATAAAAGTTTATCATACGCATAAAATATACATTCTCGATCTCAAAAGACTACAGCATTCAAATGATAAAACATGTATCATAGTATATAATTGTATTTGGAAGTTGGTACTTTAATTCAAAAAAGTAAAAATTCTGGAGTGAAATTTTCAAGTTTTCAGATATTGACCCATTTGGATTTAACTAAATATGTCTAGTGTGCTTTTCAAGATCTCGACCGAATGCATTGTCTAATTTATATTATTTCCAAATGAGGACATGAGTTTCAAAACTTGCCTTATCCAAAATTTAAAAAATCGAGTTTTCTCTACCAATCTATTCTATTGGTAAACCTGCACAGAAAAAACACTATAATCTGTAAAAAAAAATATTTTTATCCTTTATTTTTCGGTTCTTAAAATATTGGTTTGGTTTCAAAACTTGCCTTATCCACTAGGGATCAAAACTCGCCTTATCCACTAGGAATCAAAACTCGCCTTATCCACTAGGGAGTTGGCAACAAAATTAGCTTTATCCCTGCGCATGTGTAAGACCAACGGACGACTACAGCTTATCAGCTACTATCACAGTAATTTTTCTTCATTTCTGTGCGACCTGTTGCTATTTTCGTTTAAAGTTTTTACCTGTTCTATTCATACAAACTAATTAAATAAGTTTTACAGCATGTCTGATGTATAATGGTCAGTAAATAAACTCTTGAATTTTGAGGGGGAAGGGGAAATAAGAGGAAAAGAAATACGAACAATGGGCTAGTAAAGCATACACGTTAAAGAAGATTAAAATATAAGTTCAAAATGGAGAATCGCTTACTATAATTCTTACTGTCAGAAGGTGTTAAAAGAAATAATTTTTATTCTCAGGCATAAACCTAAGGCATTTCCGGTCGTCTCAAAGTGCACTCACCAGAAAGAGAACCTCGAGTATTCAACTTGATGACGCTTCCACCAAGTTTTTTTTTTTTTTTTTTTTTTTTCTTCAAGAAAGACAAAATTGCATAAGATAACTTTATTTTGAAGTTCACATCTCCAACATGTACTTCAAGAAATCGCCCAGGTTTCTTTCCTTCCATGAAACATCCAGAAAAGTAAAATTTTCACCTTGAAAGGTTTTTTTTTTAAGTGCATCTCAGTGCGCTTTCAAAGGCATTACGATAAGGTACTATATAAAGACTAAGAACCATGGCCATCTTCAAATTTGTTGAAGTGTATTTCGGAAAATTCTTGAAATATCAAAATTCTGAGTGTAAAATTTATGCTAGAGGCCTCTAAAAACTGAAATTTCTTTTTAAAAAGAAGGGGTAGGGAGTCCCCGTGAAGCAAGAAAAACTTAAGGATGTCCACGGATTGTTAAAAAATATTTTGATGAAAACTGGTCAGAAATGGAGGTGCTTACTTTCTATAAAAATATTATTTCTCAGGAACCAGAACAGAAGGAGATGGTGTATGTAAGTAATATTATATGTTATATAGATTATAATATATTACATTGTTAAAAAAAAGTTATTTTAATTATAAGCGATTTATGATAAGTTTTATTTTGATAAGTTTGCTTTTTTATAATAAAACGTAATACTAAATTTTAATCATATTTATTACTCTCGTAAGGTTTATTTTTTAATACTTAATATTATCATCCGATGACCAAAAATAGAAACTATTAATTTCTTTCAGCAAGTATGATAGACGATTGGCAACAAAACTCTTCTTATCCGAAACTTCTTCCAATTAATTAATTAAATGAATTAAAGTCGATTTTCCAAATTAACACAATGATATCACAGAGAAACTAGCTATAAGTACACAAAAAATTGGAGGAATTCGATGCACAGGGTCTCAGTTACAGGTTTTTCGCGATTTCCCAAAATTTGATTTTTGGATAAGGCGAGTTTTGAAACTCACGTCCTCAACTGAAATACTTACTTATTATACATACTTAATATTATTTACTATACTTACTTATTATACATACTTAATATTACTTACTATACTTACTTATTATACATACTTAATATTACTTACTATACTTACTTATTATACATACTTAATATTACTTACTATACTTACTTAAATATTTAGAATTCAAGAAAAATACAAAAACTTAGATTTATTTTTTCCTTAAATGTTAGGCCTTTATATTTGTATTCCGGAGAATTTTTTGTTTAATCTCTATCTTAAATGATTACCCAGATATAACAGTTTAAAATTCTTAGTGACTCATGCTTTAAAACAAGACAAAAAAAAAAAAAAAGCAATTTAACAAATTACAACGACCATTTGGAAAATGATTTTTTCAAAGACTAAAATTTAAGACATTAAAAATCGCACGGAGTTGATCCTACATTACGTACAACATGGATTAAATGATAACATTCCTGGACACATCATGAACAAATTTTAAAAGAAATTTCAGTTTTACAATTTTCGGTACTGTAAATTTTTAAACTTCTACGGAACTGGTCATACATTACGTACGCCATGAATTAAAGATTAATAGTGTTATTACACGTAAAAATTGCAAGCAAGAAAAATCGCCTGCGACTCGTCAGATTTCCTATGAAACTTACGTAATAGTCATTGGCTGTTCGGGAAAAGGCTTTTCTATCATCAGATTTCCAAAAAATCTCTCGACCAATTTTAAATAAAATTTCATTCTTAAACTTCTAAACATCCGACAATATTACTTTTTATACCGTCGGATAGAGAAAAAAATGTACTTTTAAATGCAATTTGTTTGAAAGCTGCATCTTAATTTGTTTCTGATTTATTAATTTTTTATTGCAGTTTTTATTACTTTTTTGTCATAGTGGCAATTCTCTGTCCATCGTTGTTGAAACCAAAGGGAAATACAGATTACTGTATATACCAAACTGATCATGAATAAATTGCGGATTAAACCAATGAAAACGTTCAGATATGCTTTTGATTTCCTACCCTGACGAGAACAATAACCATTTTTCCAAATGGTTAGTAAAATAGCAGATTCTTACATAAACGGATTAAATTTTAGTAAACGTGGTTTCTCGAAAATTATTTTTCATTGCTGTTACCATTTTTACAAGTCTGACATGTTTAAAAGTATATTTTGATATCCACCAGCGCCAAAATGTCTCCAAGCATGCGAGCAGTTAGTGAAATCTCGCCATGTTTGGCGACACATAGTGAAATATCGTAAAATTTAGCCACGAAAATAAATCTCCGTAAACAAAATCAGCTTGGGTATAGCTGAATAATATCGTGCCCTTAATTGCATAGTGATGTAAATTTCCATCACCTTTTTATTTAATTTTTAATACATAAATTAAGTTCTTACAACCACTATATTTATATAGAAATATAAGTCCTCTAAAAATTACAAAAATATGCTACTAAATAAAGTTAAAAATCTATCGTAAGATTTCTGGTGTCTAATCCTTAATATAAAAATAAAAAACACAATTCTAAAAGAATAATTCATGCAATTAAGGGTTAATGAAATTCAATATGGGTGAAAGTTGGACATGAATCTCTTCTAATTGGTTTCTTAACATCTTGCCTTTACATTTTCGAGTAAATTTAGTTAAAATTTTAAAACCAAAAAAATTAAAACTAGGTTTTCCTTTCGCTATCAGTCGGAAAGGTATTTTATTATATTTTGGACAAAACTTTACAGTATGTTGTAAACTGTACTTCAGAGTTCCGGCCGATATTTTAAAGCTCTGGTTAGGATACTAACACCGATCCCTATTTGGAAATATGATCTCCTGTACTATGAAAGAGGTCAAATATTTCGAAGACATATTTACGAAAATATAATACAACATCCCTCTAGTTACATGTAAGTTCGAAAAGGTCTTTTTTATGAAGATTTATAAACACAGGAATACCAATGATTTAAAGGCTCTTTTCTAAAACAAAGTGTATTTTGTTTGACGGTAATTTTCTAAAAGGTTTTCTACCATTTTTTTTTACAGAATATTACGCTGTTTTCTAAACCATGTACGAGTATATATCTCTATAGTTTATACCTCGTATAAACACAAGATATTGGCTTATTCAGTGCTGTCAATTCTCAAGTAAGCATTTTCATGTTTATAAAGGATGTTTAACAGACACGCTAAATTAACAGCTTTAAATGTACATTATTTTGTTAGTTTTGCATGTTAAAATACTGTTAAACAGTTTGAAATGTATACTTGAAGACTGATAGCATCCGGAAATCCAGATACTTTTTTTCGATACAGAGTTGAGAAAATTAATGCGTAGAATTATAAAATTGCAGGCAGGAAATGAAAAAAAAAATATTTTGTTTCCATTTTTTTTTAATATCTCGCTAATCTGTTGATTTCTGAAATTATGTTCTTATTAATTGATATATTTTTTAATTCTTTGAATACATTAAAAATTGACAAATAATTGAAGAGGTAAGTGGAAGAACAAGTTAAGTAACAAAAATTACATTTGAAGAAATTTGATGTGAAAGTTTTTGTTGTCAATTTCAATGAATTATTTTCTGTTTGATACCATCAGATTAAAATATTAACAAGTGTGGTACTAAACACTATCAATAAAACTTATTCATATTTAATTTTTAAATATTAAAAAAATATTAATATTATTTGCATTATTAAATAATAAAATATTAAATATTAATGAATAATGTCTTAAATCTTCAAGGCTAAATAGAACTTTGGTATTTTAGCTTTACCATGTGATAGAATACCTGATAACACCTTCGTCCAAAAGATAAAATCATTTTTAAGAAAATGTAGCATAACTTGTTCTTCCACTCAGCTCTTCAATTGTTACGAGCTTCAAACAACCAAAATGGCATAACATATAACCCTTAAATGCCGAGTGCTGCTTATTGGCAACATACCCAATTCATGCTTCTAAAATACTATTAGAGTAATATTGAAGCTATAATGCCTAATGTTGCCAATAAAGTATATTCTGAAAATATTATTAAACCGATTTTTAACATGTAGATGGCAACACTTGTGCTGTTTAAGAATAAAGATAGATTTATTTTTTCAATTGTTGCTACGTGTTCTTTTTGTTTTGTTTGGAAGCTTGCGAAATACCCTATTTTGTTCTGCAGTGATCAAGTAAAATTTATTTCTTATTAAATTTCCTAAAATTCTTGTGTGTTTAATATTATAGAGTTTTACCAAGGAAAATTATTTTTTTCAATTAAAGATTAGTATTTCCCATTAGTAACAAACTTTTTTAGCCGTAAACCATACTTAAAACAAATATAATTTTTAAAAGTATTTTCCCATGATTTACTTAAAAAAATTAAAGCCGAAAAACATTATTACAATATTTTTTGAAAAATCAGGTATTTAAGGCTTAAAGTATCAAAACTCTTTGAGATTTGGTCTTAGAAGATTCGTATTTTAATTGTTTAACTTTTCTGATCTTGGAGAAAGAAAAATTAAACACAGGGGAGCCAGGAATTGCATAAATGTTTTAAAACAGTAACTTTTTAAAAATAACGACAGAACTATTTAATTAACCTAAATATAATTCTTAGTATTTCTTAAAATTGCTTTGCAAGTTGCATAGCTTACGTATTTCTGGCATTAAGAAAAAAAAAAAAAAAACACATTTCAAACTTTTTTTGTCCCCGTGTATATATTTCTCAGGAGAATTTAAAATTCCGGAAGGGAATATTTTATATTTACCTTTTGAAAACATGTAGATAATAAAGACATATCTAAGACATAATACTAAGGCGGTTTTTAAAACCTACTTTTTCCATTAAATATTTTGAAAATAATTGGGACATTTATGAACTCCATTTCATCATATAGGTATGACTGTCAGGAATGACTGCTGAAGTCATTTGAAATCGAATAATATTTTACATTTTTCGATAAATGCCGGGGCTCAACTTAGGTGATCAATGGCCCCGGGACAAGCATAATTTTTTCGGGCCTTCTTCTATATAACGGCAGAAGTTGTTCCTGAATTATCGCAAGTGACTAGAACTAAACTTCATAACATTTTATGTATACAGAAACACCGTACTATATAATATTTATATCTGTATACAGGGTATCATGAGAAAGATGATCACAACATTTAGAAAAAATTGTAGTAGGGAAATTTTTTAAAAAATGCATTGGATGACGGGTATATTTGCTTATATACCTTCCCTTTGCTTATCTACTTGTGTTATAAGTCTAAAAAATGCCTCTAATTAATCATAATTAATTATTTAACTTGACTATTTATGAGGAAAACGTCAATAATGAATTTCTCTTGAAAACACACAAATACCAAGATATTATAATAAAACTTTAATCATTAGGTTTTTAATGATATAATTCGTCTTTTTGTGTGTGTGTGTGTGTGGAGGGAGGGGTATACGGAAGCACAGAAGGGAAGGGGGGGGGGCGGTATTCCCTTCCTAAAACTTTAATGCATAAATTCGGATCTCGTTTGGAGAGTTTTAACCATTTGGCCCACTTTTAACAAAAATCTTCATTACTTCCATAAGGCCGCCAAAATAGTACCCTTGGCAGCTGCCCCATATGCCCCTTTATTAGTCATGTCCTGCGTATTACATATACATTTAACAAACAACTGCAGACGAATATTCTCTTACTGTCGCGTCTTTAAATTGAAAATGCAAACTTTGAAAGGGTTTTTACGTTGTCGAAAAATAAAAGACGTTATTCGATCGCATTGTTTCTCAATAAGAACACCTGCAGATTTCATTAATCTGATTTTGAAATTGTATCAGAAAGCAGTGAGTTGGAAAATTAAAATAACCATAAAATTAAATGTGCAAAAAATTGCCAACTAGTGTGTGTGATCTATGTAAGTACAAATTCAAATATAATACAATGTTATTATTCCTAAAAAAGGCTACAAACAAACTAAATGATAAATTTTACATAAAAAAGGTTCCGAACGGAAAAAATAAATATTCAAGATGAAAAATTTCTCGTATCTAAGTGAAATCTGCTCCGATGAACAAATATTTATATAAAATTAAAACAATATTTAAACTCATGAAATAATGCTAAATACATGAATGTTTGTTTAAGTCCTCCAAAATAGTTATTTTTGCCATATTCTAAATAAAAATATTTTTCAAAATATTCGCATGATCGCTGATTACATTGAGTGAAATATGCATGTTAATAAAATATTTGTTTTGCAATATTTTGCCCAGAGTTTACATGTGTTTTCAAAAAAGAATATATATATATATATATATATAAATCATTCAAATGCGGGGAATACGCTTTGATAAAATGATGGTATTGTTTGTATAAGGATAAAACAAAATATTAATTCTGGGATCGTAACAATGTTTAAGATGTCGCTTATTTTAAGTTTTATTAAAGAATTTTTGAAAAAAAATAATTGTGTAACATTTTTATCATTTTGATTTTAAAAGGCAAATTATAAATGATGTTTTTTATTTGTAATATGATGTAGTATAAAATAATATTATACATTAGAATTTAATCTATTTTAGATTAATATACTCGTCAATGGAAAACTTGAGTGAATTTTCACGGGCAAACAGGATTTGACGGTGGAATTTTCAAAGATGCAGTACCTCGCTGTCGCAATATTACCTTCTGTAGTGCAATTTCTGATAACTTGTTTAATCCTCTATTTCCATTGTACTTTCTTTTCCTCCTATTTCTTGAAGTTTCACTTTCATTCATGTTCAGACCAATCTACATGTTTCTCAGAGTTATAAGGTTTATAAGGATTACTCTTATAAACAAATGCTGTTCATAAGTTTAAAATCTTTTTTTTTTTTTTTTTTTTTTGACACTTGACATTATCACGTTGCTACGTTTACTGTTTATTACGACTTGTAAAATGTGAGTGCTGATATTTTTAAGTAATTTACTATTTATATTATAAAGGACAAATGCTTACGTACGTAACGCTGATAGCAGCAGACGATTAAATTTCGCTTTTAGTGTAATTTGTTTTAAACTTCTAACTATCACATATTCTCAATTTTTACGCCGTTGAATGACGAAAATATGTACTTAGAGATTCAATTAGTTTCAAAACTGTATGGCTTTAAAAATAATTTTCAACCACGAAATTTTTAAAAAATGTATTCCAATTGCCTCCAGACGATTATGAATGATAAATCCAATTTCACATAAGTTAATGTAAATAGTTCAGTATTTTTTTACGGTTGATGTCCAATAAAGAATTTAAAACTTCATAAACAAAATAAAATATCATAAGCAGAAATTTAACAAACATGTAATCAAACTACGCGCTTAAACAGCTGAAATTTTCAGAATTAAAATGGAGTGCTGGAAGTCGCGATATCTCTGGCCATTTCTTCGGCTATTAACACTCATTCGAAAATATCGCTTTAAATAAATTTAAAACAATATTTGAATGCAAATTGATGCTTTTCAAATAAAAATGCTTTTGGGCGTTGTTAGTAGGAAATCTACAAAAGATATTCATATAAACTAGTCATTGGGGACCACCGTAATACTTACCCATCATGGATATGGATATTATAAAATATGAAAATGAACATTTGTAAACTATTTATAAAATGCATTGCACTTCCAAAATTAAATTTAAACGTATATATTTAAATATTTTTAATACATAGTAATACTCTATTACTGAATTACGGGTACTACTTGATTATCCCGTCGATCCATTTCGACAAATTATATAAATCGCCGAACTACTCGCAAAATTATACAAATTGGCATATTTTTTATATTAACCTTCCGACAGTCTTGCAAAAGGGAAAGATTGTAATGTTGCTTTCTCTGCATTTTGTTTTAAATGCAAAAAAGATGATTCTTTCAACATTTTATTTAAAAAAAAAAAAAAAAAAAAAAAAAAAAAAAAAAAAAAAAAAAAACCATACTAACGAATACAAATGCAATCCTTGGAAGTATTAATCATTGTTCAATGTATTAAAAATACAATCAATAGAATGATATTGCTTTAAATATTGCTTGTATTACAGTGAAACCTGGAGCTAAGTGATCGTATTAACACGGGCCCTTCAAGAAGGAAAGAACAAATAAATTAGTAAAATATTAATAAAAATACAAATACAGTAAAACCCGGATATGACGCTCTTCCGGGGGACCGGGCTAGAAGAGCGCTAAAAGCAGGAATGCGTTAAATGCGGGAGAAGGTTTTAGGCATTTTAAAATTGAAAATATTAGATTATCTGCTTTAAATAATGCGGGGAATCGTTTTTGTGTATTATTTAAAATAGAAACTCCACAGCATAGGTAAAAAAAAACGTTTCCTTCATTTAAAATATCACAAATTTACATAGTGTTTACAAAGTGTATTATTATTATTTCCAATCAGAATAAGTAACATAATTGTTTGCATTAAAACAAAAGCTACAAAACATATTTAACATTTCTAATAGGAACCCTTATCCTTATGTTAAACATAAAATAAAATTATAAAAAAAACTTTTTCGTTTTTAATGTAACATTTGTACTCTTGAGCACCACTATGAGGACAATAAACTTTCACTTACTGTTTATTCTGTTTTAGAGAAAAACTCTTCGAGTTTCGTTTGACGAGTGGACGAACGAATACATAAAAGAGCATTTTATGCTCTGTTTATGTGTCTTAATATATCTTCATGTGAAGCGGCGGTATCTACTGAAACGGTGTATAGTAGGGTGGGCCGAAAAAAACTTTTTTTTGATTTTCGATGATGGGTAGTGCGGAAAAGTGGCTACTAGTAGCACCAAGTTCACACAAAAAATTTGAGATTTTTAGGACAATTCCTATATTTGCCGCTTTTGGCTTGAAGTTTTGCTAAAAGGCTGATTTTTGAACTTTTTTAGCAAAAATTTTAAAAATGTTAAATTAAACTTATTTTTATCGTATTTACTTGAAAAGGCATATTTAATGTTCCAAATGTATAAATAAGCTCTGATAATGTATTATTTAATTGCTATGTGTATTTTAAATTAGACGATTTTTATAGCCTTTTTGCGTTTAAGTGAGCAAAAGTTGCATGTATTGTTTGAATCTTTTAACGGTTTCTCTCTTTTGTCTTGTTTATGTCCCTTGGTTTTCCTTATTTTTTTCGATGCTTTAAGGGTCATATATTTGAGTAACGGACAGCAGAATCCCTCAGAAAGAGATCTGAAAGGAGAGAAGGGGGTGAGGCGAGAACTTTAGCGAACGCAGTGACTCATTGCGATGTTGGGGGAGTGAAGAAAGAAATACAAGAGGGGAAAAAGTGCGATAAGGGATGCTTATTGTTTTCAGTGCTCAGTTTCCCTGAGATATGGTGGACGCTGTGTGAAACAGGAATATGGGGGACGCTTATATCTACCCCCTGTATATCTGCCCCCATACGTCATTTTGACGTCACAGATAGAAGGGGGCACATATCCAGTACTGCAGAATTTCACTGTCGTCGAAGGTTGTATATCCGACCCCTGTATATATGTCCCCATAGCAGATGGGGGCAGATATCAAATAGAGAGCATTTTATTTTTGTCGATAGCTGTATATCCATCCCCTGTATATATGCCCCCATACGACGTCACAGCTGAAGGGGACACATATCCAGTCCTAGAGAATTTTCTCTTCTTCCAAGGGTGTATATCCAACCCCTGTATATCTGCCCCCATGCGTAATTTTGACGTCACAGCAGAAGGGGACACATATCAAGGGGGCAGATATCCAATGCTAGGACTTTTACTTTTGGAAAGAGATTTGGATATCCGACCCCTGTATATCTGCCCCAATACGTCATTTTGACGTCAGAGCAAAGGGGATACATATCAAGGGGTCAGATGTCCAATGCTAAGGCTTTTACTTTTGGTGAGAGAGTTGGATATCCGACCCCTGTATATATGCCCCCATACGTCATGTTGATGTCACAGCAGAGGGGTTACATATTCGATGCTATAAGAACATTTTTAGGTTCGTCGACAGCTGATTATCCGACTCCTGTATATGTGTCCCGCCCCCCTTTTACGTGCATATTTTGTTGTTGCTGTGAATTAGTATACGGCCTTGAAGAAATATGTAGGAGAGATTTAGTGTGTAATATAAAAAATAGTATCTCGCTTATTTTGCATACTCGGCTTTCAAGGACATACTATGTGGAAACAGGACCGTAGATAGAGACAGCCGGCCCCGTTAATAATTCGAATGCCACCACAAGTATTTTAGAGAAATATCTGCTAAGACGAAAAATTAATTTATCAATGAAGAATTCCGTTTTACACAGGTTTTTTACGTCTGAAGTGGTATAATTGTATGGTATTTTTTGGCATGATCATGATTTTTCCAGTTTAAAGTGAGATTCCGTTACAGACAGGCTTTACTGTATTAAAAAATAAATTTCTTGGCAAGTTTTTTTCTAACGTCTATAAATTTGCTTTTTTTTTTTTTTTTACAGCATTATTGTTTATTATAACACTTTTCATCTAAAGATTTTAAATAGTAATATAAAATATTAAAATATAGGCAAACCATTTTCGATTTTCTTGTAGCAGCTCACTGTTACATCCCTTCTTTTCCCCTTCAGTAATGTATTATTTATATTATTAATTCGATTATCATGAAATTCAAATGTATTATTTGTGAGATACAGATATTTGTTGTCAAATAAAAATTGCAAGCAATATATATATATTTTTTTTTCTGAAACGTTATTGTGTTAGCTCTGCTTCTGAATAATAATAATATATTATTATTATCATTATTATTATTATTATTATTATTATTATTATTATTATTATTATTTAAATTTAAAAAAATGTGATTTTTATATTGTTTATTTATGTGAGCTGGAAACATTCTATTGTGCACAAACTATTGTAATGCAGCCGAGATCTTCTAGGGATAAATTTTGGTTAATGGTATGGGTTTCAAAATCAAAGAATTTGAGATCTGAATATCAGCACGCAAGTAAAGAAAAAAATCTTGATTATAATTCCGAAAGAAAAAAAAAATGAGATTGCGTAATGCATCTTAAAATTTCATTCAAAGGATTATACAGTTGTCAGGTTTTTTTTCGTAAACATTTGTCATAATCTATGTTTTTATGCTTTAATTAATAAAACTATTATTAGTACTAAAAGATTAAATCAGCAAATTAGTTATTTTATCAGTTAGTAATATCATTATGCATATTAAAATTTTGTAATAATTATGTAAATCTATATTAAATACTGCAGACATTTATATTTATTAAAATTATTAATAACTTAATTTAATATTAAATTGTTAATACTATTTAAATTAATAGTTATTAAACAATTATTTCTCTAGTTAGAACATTACACATTTTACGTTTTGATTAATAAAATTATAATTAATATAATTATAGAAATAATAAAAACTTCACATAAGTAATTTCATCAATTAACACAAATAACAAATCAAACAAATATCATGGCAAAAATTTTTGCATTTCAACTTATAAAAATTACTGTTAACACCATAAATTAAAGCTTACACGCATGTATGTGCTTGCTAATCAAAACAAACTATGAAAATGGGTGGAAACCATTAAATTGTGCACACAAAGTAAATATGAGAATGACCAATTTTATATCTGAAGTTATATTTGAAATATAGCAGCATTAGATTTAAATATCTTTTTTAAATTGAATGATTTTTACGCCAGATAAGAACTTGCTTTTTACAAACTTATCATATTTAATTTTTTATAAACATAATCATTTAAGCTAAAACATGTATTTAAAGCATTTTTCGGTTATTCATTAAGGCAAAGTATCCATAGAAACTTTACAAATTAGGTTCACTTTATATTTCAATGCTTTTTTAAACAGTTTTAAAAAATTTTAATTTTTAAACACGATTTAATCACTAATTTTAATTGTCTGATTAAAATCGTTGACATCCTTGTTAAAAGTATTAAGATTAAATTTGGAGTTTATTTTTATTTTTTTTAGTTGTACTGGTTGCTTTTCCAGTATGAAAAAATACTTTTTTTCTATTTGAGGTTTTTTTTTTTTTTTTCGATATAAAAAAAAAATTAATCTAGTATGAAAGTATTATAAAAATATAAGTATTTTATAAATTTAAAATTTATTAAATTTAATAATATTTTAATACCAGTTTATGTATATTTTATTATTTATAATATTTTGTCTTTGAATGTTGAACTCACGAAAAAGTAACTTTCAACTATTTTACATAATGAATACTTTTATCTTTCAAAGCATCCCGAAAAATCTATGTTTTTTATTTATATGAATGTATTTAATTTGTTTATATCGTTTTCCACCACAAATTTCAAAAGGTGATATTTATTAACTCTTTATCGCCTTATTTAATTGCAAAGTTTCTGCTATTAAATAAGACAATTTTTAGATATTGAATTAGTGGTAATTCGTCGGCTCTCGGTCTTCAGTTTAACCCCTTAACGGTCGCTTTAAATTACAGTTTAAAAATTCAAATTGCTTATGGTACTGATTGATGAGTTTAGACATTAAATTTTGACGTAATTAATGAAAATGTGCATCAACAAATTTTTCAGAAGGACATGTTTTAAAAAAATGGAATATATAAGTTAAAGTTTTTTTTTTTAATTATTTTAATTAATTTGCCTTTTAAAGTTTTGTATGTAATGGTTTGCACAAAATAAAATCTAAAACTGAGTACAGTAGAGCGCCGATTATCCGAACAAGTTGGGACCGACCCTAGGTCGGATAAATGGACAGACAATTTAAGGGATGTTTCTGACTTTCCTAAAACCTTCACACCTTATCGAAGCTTAGGTCTGTCAGCACCAGTTAGTGCTGGCACGTTTATTTTATTATTATTATTATTTTATATGTTTATCATTTAATTTTTTTTCTTTCTATATCAGATGAATATGATCAACGTTCTTCTGCCGTTCGAGCCATTTCATAGTTGTTTCCAAATATTCAAATGCTTCATAATGTGATGGACCTGGGTATTTCCAGAGCATTCGTTTTCATTTTCTATAATTTCTTTTTCATCATGAATCTCATCCACAATCTCATCATCATTTAAAATCTGATATCCAGGGTCATGTACTACTTCACTATTTAACCACTCGTTAATTTCATTTTCTTCATACCTTCTTCCCATCTCTTTTATTGTTTTACATTCCTCATTTTCTGATCCAGTATCAGTTTTTTCTTCATTTAAAATTTTATTTCAAGCCAATGGATAAGTGGGAGTTAGGTTACAATTTTTTTGAGGGAGAAATAGGCTGTTTGGATAGTTGGAAGCTCGGTTGATTGGAGTTCCGATAATCGGCGCTCTTCTGTACATGGATTAAAATCAACATATTATAACTATATATGTATATTATATATATATATATATTGTTTCCCGTGAAAATTCACTAGACTATTTTAAAAAAAGAGTATATTGTAGAGATTATATTACCTTAAAATGAGTAGATTCATATTTCATAAAGATTGGTATATATGTATATGTAATTTAAATATTTCTGATTATAAAAGAAAATTAAGGGGGCACAGGACCTTTGAGTTTGTCGAAACAATCAAAAACATCGCCTTCTTCAAAGTACCAAAACACAAACAATATGCAATTAAGATCTTTTTCTCCCCTTCATGCCTAAAGAATATATCCTTAAGTACATTATCTAGAAAAATAAAGGTTGTATGTACAAAATTAATATTTAAATTTTAAATTTAAAAATTAATCTCACTAATGCGTGATTAAGTGCTGCGCGCATGATAAAACTCTAAATTATGCATATAGGAAACAATTTTAGAGCAAAATAGAATCATAACATACCTACGTATAACTTAAAATCAAAATATACGCAAAAAGTTTTGTTTAAAATTTAATTTTAGCACAAAATAAAAAAAAAAAGTTCAAAAATCTGAAATTTATTTCAAGTTTTTCAAGTGCAAAAAAATAAATAACCAAAATATCTGATTTTTTTTTTTTGTTGTACCCTGTAGACTATAAAGAAATGCATATTTGGTTATTTTTTTCTAAGCTGTAGCTTACATAGTTTAAAAATAGCAGTGCGCGCAAATTCCAAATTTACTAATATGAGAAAACGCTTTTCAAAATTTCAATGTCTACGGACCTTCTATTATACTCATCATCTAAAACTGATTATAATTCAAGAAATAATACAGATTTTTGAATGCAGTTTTTTGCATATGGTTAAGAAATCTTAAAAGTCCTGTGCCCCCTTAAGCATTTTTTTTTTTTGTTAGCAACAAAATAATTCAAATCTTATTATCTTGAAATTTTAAGAGACTTAGAGCTGTTTAATCACCAAAATATTGATTTTTCGAAAAATTATATATGAAAGAACAATATAGTAGTATTTTGTTGCATTTTAAAACATTTTGCATAGAAATATTTCTAGTTTTACGTAAATTATGACTAAAAAAATGCGTCCATTCTTTTACTGCAAACAATGATTTAAAAGACACTTTAAAGTTATTTTTCTCAGAAAGATAAAAGCCATTTTTTTTTTTTTTTTTTTTTTTTGGCTGCGCACAAAAGATGTATTTTACATTAGTTAATACTTTTGCATGCAATCTTTACGAATTTAGATATTATATCTACAACTTAGGATTAAATTTGGATTAAATTTGTACATATTTTAGAAAAATTTCTATTTAAAAATTATTGTTGAAAATATTGTATGCATTAAAATTATCTCTTTTTGTGCCTAGAATTACAAACAAACTTTAGTTCAGTTTTAATATAATTCTTGCGTTGCAGGTTTTATAGCGAGAACATAGCCAATAGTATTTATTTTGAATTTTTTTTATCTTGCTGGGATTCAGATCTGAAAATTGGCGCTATGCGACTCCTATATCATCCTTTACATTCCCCAGTCTAAATGATTTTCGGGCTCAGGTTCTTTCCTAACGGAAGTGTTTGATTGAGTACTTGATTGGTGAGTTTTTAGAGAATCCGGAAAATACAGTTTTGATAATCGCTTTTTTTCGGTATACATCATTAATTTCCCATTTCCCCACACTGTTTTGATGGAACGTTTATTGATCTATTGGTTATTAATCAGTAAAGGCTTAGCAAAGATTATAGCAAAAACCAAGGTTGCCAACAATTAATCTTTGATGTCTTTTAACTATAGCTCGTTTTTTATTGCGCATAGAAAAAGATAATATAATCTGGACAACATGGAGATTCAAAAAAGAGGTAAAAAGAGACATAGAGAGTTACAACATAAATTGTCTGTAATTTATCGCAGGTAATTCATATATATATATATAATTCATAGACATAAAACTCAAAAGAGAAGAAAAGTTAGAAAAAAAATAAAATTTCACAAAAGGGCTACAAACTTTGAAATATTTTCTTAAAATAAAAAATCTTCATAAAAAAAGACTAAATTCAGGGGATCACCACATTTTCAGAAGATATGCCTAAACAAATCCAAAAAAAAAAAAAAAAAAAAAAAAAAAAAAACTTATTTAAGATTATTTATTTCACTTAAATTATGATTTTGACATTTTTTAAACAATATTATTCTTCGGATTATTCTTGTTTATTAAGTTTATTTTAATTTAATGTCAAATTATTTAAATCTAAAAGTTAGGCGTATCTGAAGTTTTTTCAGGTTTTCATATAAAAATATATATCGGTAAATAAGTTATATTTTAATCAGAAAAAGAAAAGTTAAGAAGAAAAATTACTAAAAAGACAAAGACTTTATAGGGGAAATGAAGTTCGATTAACTTTGTCAAGTTAACTTATGGTATTTTTTATATAATAATTTTTATATAAAAGAAAATTTAGAAATATTTCCCTTAAGAGAAAAAATGCAAAATGCAATAAATTTTATTAAAAAAAAAAAAAAAAAAAATTGAAATTACTTTGTTATATATTTTTTTTTAAATTCTGGATTAATCTTTATAATAAATGTACAGTCTTGAAAAAATAAATAAATAAATAAACAGCCCCCACTAATTCAGCAATAAATTATCATAGAAGAAAGTTGTTGGTGCCAAATTATTGTAAATAAAGTCTACTGTTAAATAATGTGTATAAAATTTGCTTAGGGAGGTATATGTATGTATTGAAAACAAACTCAATATTTGTTGTTTTGTTTTTGTTTTTTTAAGCAAGTCACAATTTTGACCCCATAAATAAATTCTACACCACTTAATTAGTCTAAAAACAAATTTTCATGAAATTCGCACTATAGTTTCAGACAAATTATTTATTTTACAATGAGCATATTTGGAAGGCTGTATCCAAATTTTAAATTACACATAATACAAGAGTAGTAATTATAATAATAATAATAATAACACACGTATACAAAAATGAAATTTTTAATATGAACACCCAACATTAACATTATATTAGTATTAATTAAAAAATTACCCTAGAATACCAAAAACAAAGTTAATGTTAAATTCATTTTTAACCACTTTCCAACAAAGTTGAAAAGTGTTTATGCATTCGGTTTATCTGTCCGTCTGTACGCGCTCTAACTCCCGTAAGTATACTCGGATCGTTCTGATATTTTTGGATGTTAGTGACCTCTACCATAGCACGAACTCTATTTCAAATGAAGTTTGTAGCATGTTTAGTTCATTTACAGGGACAGTCAGAATTTTTCCGTTACATTACGGGCCATGGGAAAAAATCGTTTAAAATGATTTTTAATGATGTTACATGCTTTCAAACATATTAAAATTGATATGCATTTATCAAGTGCACTAAAATATGCATTCCGCAGAATATGCGGTGCAAAGAATAATTATTATTCATTTACAGGGCCACACAAAAGATCTCCGTTACATAATAATATACGGGTGGAGGGAATTTTTTCCGGCGTACTTTAATTATGTTAAATTATTTCATGTGTAATGAAATTGATATATGTCGCTGAGGTTTACTATAGCTTATTTCATGTATAATACGAAGTGCATAGCAATTACAGGGACACACAAAAGATTTCAGATACGATATTGTATTCGAAGTACTGTACGGTAGCAATGATTGCTGGAAATGCATTTTTAATTATGTCATGTGCTTTTATGTTTCACTATATCTAATGCATTGTATATGGTGTGTATAAATGCTGAAATTCATATACAGGGCTACACAAAAGATTTCGTAATGGTTACTGGGTATGATTGTAAATTGCTTAAAGGTGGTTTTTAAATTGTTTATGCATTTTTACGCTGAACTGCGCATTTTGTTTACTAAGAAATGTTTGTAGAACAAAGATAAAATTATATACAGTGTCACGCAAAGAATTGGATACATGACCGTCTATAAATGATAATTTCTGGAAATGTGATTCCAGTAGTTTTAAGAGTGTTTTACATTGAATTAAACTTTAGCTAAATAGTGGCGTGTAATAAAGGTACTAGGTTAACTACAGGGTTGTACAAAAGTATAGAAGTATGTTTCCATATATTAGTATAAATTGCTGAAAGAGAAATTTCAACCTGTTATTCGTTTTCTTGCTAAACTAAATTTCCCCATTATATAGCATATATATCAACCTACAGATCAAATACAGAGCTGTTCAAAAGAATTGGAATACATATTTGCTATGGATGGTAACTGCTAAAATCAATTTTTCAAATGTTTTATGCGTTTTCTAAAATGTTTACTTAGTTCTCTTATATACCTTATTTCCCTAAATAACGAAGTTTTGTTAAAGCATTCAGGAAGTGTTGGAAAGTGTTTCATAATCTATGCTTAACGCATGATGTTTCTTTCCTGTTTATAATCAATGGGGAATCATTTAAAGATGTATATTAATGTGTATACACGTGGCATATGAATTCTTAGATCATTTTCTATTTTATGCTTTTGAAGCAGCTTTAGTTTGATAACACCATGGCAATTGTAACCAAGAGTTGAAGTCCTTCCAATGTAGTGATTTATTTTTCGACTGCTTTATTGTACGTTGATTTATTTCCTGGTTGTTTATTGCGCTTCTTTTTTCCAGTGCTTTATTTTCCGGGATCTGGGAAAGGGCAATACACATTTTTTTTTTTTTTTTTTTTTTTTTCTGATTTTGTTACTGGATTTATAGCGATCATATAGAAATTGTATATTCGGGAATAATTTTAAAAAACTGGACGAAAGGGAAAAATATATATATATAAATGAAAGTAAATTAAGCGCATCATTTCTCTCGAATGTTAAAAGTAATGGAGACTACTTTTCTAGTAAAAGTGTTGTTTCATCGCACTTTTTTTAAAATGTGATTTAAAGAGTAGATACAAACTATTATTATTATTATCATTATTTGAAGATTCATGGATTTGTTCAACATTTTTGCAAAAAATACTATATACGTTTAAATAAAATACACAACCTTAATATTTAAAGGTTGTGTGCTTGATTTAAACCTATTCAGCAGTTTACAAATTGCAGAATTATTTTTAATTCTAATTGTATTTTCTATCGATTATAATATTCCGACATTCTATAAGCTATATCTATATAGTTATAAAATTTTACTGAGAATCAGTACAATTTTTCTAAATTGGAATCAATCACGTAGGAAACCTTAGTTATGATTTTTTTAAGTTATAGCACATAAAAACAATTAAAATATTTAATAATTTTTTTTTTTTTTTAAACTTCATATAACCTTTCTTTTCAGTTCTTTCTAAAATAAAAAGAAGCTTAATGCTGTTCTCAAATCCAAAACTATGGTAATTGTACCTAACTGTATAAGGGTGTTTAAACTTTAAACTGGACATGTCTAAAGAGTTAAATTGACCCACCACTGACACCCATTTTAAACGCCGCTCTGAGGCAGCTCACGCCTTTTACACTTAGTCTCTTGTTTTTTGTTTTGAATGTATTGTATTTATGTGTTACTTTCATTGTGTGAAGATAGGGTGAGGGGTAGTCCATATTGTTGCACACCGACAGATAAGACCACTCTACACAAAGAAAGATTTCTGTATATGTATAGGAGCTTTAACAGAAAGGTGTCTGGCAATTACTTGTGACAAGTCCAACCCCCCCCCCCCCTCTTCTCCCAGAAAAAAAAAAAGTTGTAAGTGTCAAAGGAGAATAAGGGGTGTTACTATAAATTGGCGTCGCTGGTCGTGCCGGGAAAATAGCTTTGAGTTATTTATAAATATTACAGTTCGCATGTAAAAAAATTACGTGCATAACCTTAATTTATTTATTTGTCAATCCCTTTAGAAATGTTAGATCTTTTTTAATTCTCTGTTCTCAATTTTTTTTTTGCGTCTTAGAGGTTATAAATCAGAAAATTCCTCTTAATAATCTTATTTTGTACAGAACGAATGTATATATATTAAAATTATTACAGGGCACTATTTTATAAGATGCCATTTATTCTTATAATTAAAAAAATATAAAAGTACCGGTTCATTTAAATAGAAGAAATTATATCCTTTAGCCTGAAGAAAAAAAGATTCATTACAACGAAGCACATAGCTTTTTCATCCCTCAAACGATGCAAACTATGGAACAATGAAACAATCTGATCCACGTTCTTGGAGTACCTAGTTGCGTTGCAACTGCACCTCCGGGCTATAGATGTTGCGTTTTACAGTGCATTGGGAACCATAAAAAAGAAAATTTAAACGCGGCCGAGACCACCGGTAAAAGTAAAAGTAGAGAAGAAAAACAATTAAGAAAATCGTTAGTACAATCAATAAGAGGAAAAAAAAGTTCCATAAGATCCTACAAATGTGCATGACAGGCGATGCATGAATTTATCTTTTATATAAAATATATTCTTATTTTAAAACGTTTCCGGTGGTATCATATATGAGTTTACAATAATGATTTTTTCGAAGAAAATATGTCCCCTGATTCACAATATAAAATTTAAAACTTTTTGTTAACTTAAAAAGTGACAGATAATAATAACACAAATGTTACAAGTTTAAAATATACATTTTATTTAAATTACCTAGTACGTTCGGTCCGCAATTCCGCAGCTATCCTCTGGGAATATTTTCATTAATTGCCTTTCCCTGTCAATTGCTCAGGTACTAGTCACATCTGTATACAGGGCATCGCAAAGAGATGGTCACAACTTTAAGACAAAATCGTTATAGAAAAACAGTAGAAAATTTGATTCATTGGTTGACAGGAGTATTTGAAACCTTTTAATTTGCTTATCTACATATGTTATACGATGTCTAAAAGAAAATGCCCCCAGTGGGTCCCAAGTAATAGTTTTAACTAGCCTAGTTAGGAGGAAAATGTCAATAAAGAATTGATTTTAAAAACAATAGAAAACTAAGTTGTTATAATAAAATTTTAATCATTAGTTTTCTAATATAATTTATTTTTTGTGAAAGTGGAGAGGGTATGGGAAGCAGAGAGGGAGATCGCACTCCCTTCTTAAATGTCTGAAAATATATGAATTTTGATCACATTTGGCCGATTTTACCCATTTGTCACGTATTAATAAAAATAGTGGTTATTCCCATGCGGGCCTCCAGAAAAGGGCAGCCCAGCTCATCTATCCCGCACGCCCTTGTATGGGTCAGGCCCTGTTGCGGATGTGTTTCAATAAAATAATTAATTTCGTAAATCCCTGCGCTAGAAAAGGTGTTGCAAAAATTAGGTAATAATTTATATATTTTTGAATAGTTCGAGTTTATATGTTGTTTTATAAATAAAATTTATTTTTCTAATTATTTTATTTTATTGAAGATAAAAATTAGAATTCACAAAACAAAATTTAGCTAGCATTTTACGAGGGCTGTACCTAGCCTTCACAAGAAAAATATATTTTTATGTCTAAAATGTATTTTGTTTTTAACATAATGTCCTTTTAGCTCGATACACTTAGCCCAACGTTTTTCTGTTTTTTTTTTTTTTTTCATCCCCTCTAAAAAATACGATTTTTCCAACCCTTCAAAATACGCGTTTTTTCCAGCAATAATCTCGTCGTTAAAACCAATTCTTTACCACTAAACCATTTTTTCATATTTGGAAATAGAAAATAATCTCTAGGCACTAAATCTGGTGAATATGGTGGATGCAGTTTCAGTTCGTATCCTAATTCATGGAATTGTACGATGACGACGACACAAGAATTGTAGGAAAAGGGGTGTTTGATTGTGGAGGGGGTGGTGGCGCTGGAAGTGGAATCATACTATAGTATGATGAGGTTTTAAATAGATTTTTTTTCGATCGGAAAGGATGTTTTTTATCTGATTATTCTGTTGTACGAGGGGGGGTGGGGGTGTAGGACGGGCTAAATTTTTATAGGGGGATTATTTTTTTATGTAGAGAGTCGGTTTCGGAGTGTGAAAAGAACAGTTCGATTGTGGAGGTGGCGCAGAGAATGGAATCATAATGTAGTATGATGAAGTTTGAGAGAGATTTTTTTGTTATTTTCGATTGAAAAGAATGTTTTTTTATCTGATTATCCTATAGTTTGAGGGGGGGGGGGGGGTAGGAGGTGCTAAATTTTTAGAGGGGGCTTAATTTTTTTAATCGTCTTTTAGCTCAAATGAATGACTATTTAAGGTGATGCCATACTATAATACAAGAGGTTAGGTCTTTTCGAGAGGAAGTGTAAAGGGCTAAATTTTTAGAGGGGTTTATTTTATACATATATTTTTTTCGAATCGACTTAGAGTAGGAATAAATGACCTTTTAAGGCTGAGTCATACTATAACACAAGTGGTTAGTTCTTTTCAAAAGGGAGTTTGAGTGGCCTTAATTTTTTAGGGGGCTTAATTTTTAAGGAGGCTTATTTTTTTTTCCGAACCGATTTAGAATAGGAATTGAAATTAGATGATAAACTCCTAATATAGACCGAATTATCAGTGTAAACATAAACAAAACCAGCTCAACCGGGATTGTCGCACGGCACTTCCGGTTCAGTGCAAAATATTGGCAAACTTCCCATTTTTTTCTTTTTTAATAATTTTTTAGGGGGCTTAATTTTTAAGGAGGCTTAATTTTTTTTTTTCCGAACCGATTTAGAATATGAATGGAAATTAGATGATAAACTCCTACTATAGACCGAATTATCAGTGTAAACATAAACAAAACCAGCTCAACCGGAATTGTCGCAAGGCACTTCCGGTTCAGTGCAAAATATTGGCAAACTTCCCATTTTTTTCTTTTTTACTAATAAATTTTGAATCGTTTTGCAACATTAATATTTTTTAAATGTTTTTCTCAAAACTATAAAATCTCGAAAAGGTGAGCCAAGTATATGTTTTTTACGTAATGAAGTTTAAATAAATATTTATTTTAGTCGTTTTGACAGCACGGGTGCCATAAAGAAGGTTTATTGCTTTTTTCTGGCGACCGCCAAAGTGCTAAATTCTTTCTACGATATAGCGATATGTTTTTGTTTATTTGCTAATGAATGAGAAGGATTCGTGTTGCATATTTGATGAATCTAAATTATTTAAAAAACGCTAGTAAAAATGAAAAGAGTAAAGGTTACTTATCTGTTCATAAAAGTCAATTTGTAAATGTACAGCGTGGAAAAAAAAAAGTAAACACCCCCTACTAACTTCTCAACAAATTATCGTAGAAAAAAGTTACTGGTACCGAACGACTGTAAATAAAGTCTACTTTTAAATGATGTATATAAAAATTTTTTTAAGGGGCCATCTACATAATAAAACGAACCATAACTTTGTTTTTTTCCAATAGCAGTACACATTTCTGACAGCATAAATGAACTCTACACCTTTCAATTAGCCTAAAAACAAATTTTATGCAATTCGTGCCATAAGTTTCCGAGAAATTAATTATTTTAAAACGAGCGTATTTTAAGGGCTGTATCAAATTGAAGTTCCGAACTCGATTGTTAGCCGAGAGAGCCGCCCTTCTTGATCATGGCACGTTTAAGCGTTAATGAAACCTGTTTGATTACAGGATAGCAGAATAAATTTCAAAACTTTACTCACTTCTATCATAGACGGCCCCTTAAACCATCATTTTGCCGTTTTTTAAGCATAATTTGAAAACTACTTGGCAGAAAAATGTGAAATTTCGGATTTCCGTAAAGCAGGACGTAATAAATCTAAATCCATCAAAAAAAAAAAAAATTGCATGTTGCAATTCATAATTTTTTCGAATATTAATTTCATAATTCATATCATAAAATTATAAAAATTGCAAATTCAACGTATTTATGTTTGGGTATATTAATATTATTGTTACACAAAAAATTAGCTCATTAGGAGCATAATTTCAGGAGATATAAATAAAAATATGAAAATGTAATTTAACATTAGAAGTACTAAATTTTGAATGTCTATAATTCAAAAACTTATCATTCGAATGACTTGAAATTTGGTTTCTGGGCACATTTTGAACCGAAGATTTGAAATATCTCGTTAAATTTGGGTACTGCCATTGAAAAAAATGAAGTTTGGATTCGTTTAATATGTATATGGCCCCCTAAGAAATTTTGTACACACCATTTAAAAGTAGAATTTATTTCCAATCGTCCGGTGCCAGTAACTTTCGTCTACGATAATTTGTTGAGGAGTTAGTAGGGGGTGTTGACTTTTTTTTTTTTTTTCCACGACTGTACATGGCAGTTGTTCATTTTTTTTTATTTTAAATATTACATATTTCTTTCGTTTTGTTTTTACACTTAAATGTTGCATCAGATTTTAACAACAACGGATGGAGTTGTTTTCAATGGTCATTGCACATATATATTGAATAAAGTTTTTTTATTACATTTATAAATTTTATTAATTACAGAAAAAATCAACAATTATTTATAAGTTTCAAAATACAATATTATTTTTAAATCATTGTTTAACGTCTGATATATGATTTAAAATATATATATATATTACGATTCATCAGACATTACAAGTAAAAATTGCATAAGTACATTTAATGCATTTAAAAATGCAAGCGTTTCGAACTAAATTTTAGCCTCTCATTAGTGCAATAAATAACAATCAAATGACCAGAAAACTATATATCTTGTTTACAGTTAATAATTATTAGCAGTTAAAAATAAAGAAAGTATAAAAATATCAATGCAATGATGTGTATTCAGGTGGAAGTGCACAAGATTTATTAATCGGCGAAGTTTGCTTACGAGTGAATACACCTTCCGGAAAAACTCTACTTTTAACGTTATTGCAACCGAATTTGATAAGTGTCATATTTGTGATATCTGGGATATGGTCGGAATCTAAAGAATGCTGTACAATTTTAGACTGCAGGCTTCCAGATTTGTAGGCACGTTTATGTTCGGCAAGGCGAATAGCGCGATTTATTCCTCTTTCGCCGAAAAATCTCCCCAAAACCCCTGCAGTTTCTTGGTAGGTCCTATTAACGAACGGCGATGATTCGCATGAAGCGAAAAAAGAAGGTTAAAAACACAACACAAAAAACACAAATGCTGATCTTCATAAATGCGACATTTCGATCCTTTTTCAGAAAAATGTCCTCCCCCAAACATCTTTAAGCGAGATCCAGGTGGTCGTTAATTACAAATACTTAAAGAGGTTCTGGGTGATGGTTATTCTCACGATGGTACTTCTGAAAACCATTAATCGTTTCCTGTTGATTATCTTTCTTAACAGTTCAACTTGAAAAATTCCATCAAATTTTATTTTTTTCAGCTAGAAACAAATATGGTTATTTTGTATAAGTACTAAATTATTAAATTTTAATACTTGTATTTTATATGCTTCGTCTGAAATACAAGTGAGAAATTCGTATGGTTTTCAGACAATTAAAAATGAATTTGTAACAATCTTCTTTGCTAAAAATAATTAAGAAATGTCTTTATCGCGAATATTTAATGCATGGATGATAATAATAGTAATAATAATAATTAGTAACTTCATAATTTCTTTATCTTAATTGCATGTTAATTGTAACGTATATAAATAAAGTTTAATGTCTCAATAATTATAAAAGTTGAAATTAACACTAGAATGATGGTTAGGGGCCATTTTGGCCCCTACCAAATGAATATATTTTGTTCTGATTCAGAAATTTATTTAGGAATTAAGTTTAAATGATATAAAGAAAGAAAGGGTTAATTAAATAACTCAAACAGTTTTAAATAAATATTCTGGTATTAAATATTTTTATGAAACTGGAGTAAAAATTCAGGTCTTTCTATGTTAAACTTTAGTTTAAAATAATATTTGTTTTAAGAGTTAGGTTAGCCAATATAATATTGATTAATTATTGTAATTATTTTTCTTAGCTTTTTATAAATTCAGTCAATCACTGTCTTTTAAACATTTTCATTCGTCGAATCCGCCAAGTTATTAGTGTGTCGACTCGCAATAATATTAATATATAATAATTATTATTTAATAATAAAATTATATAATAATTATTATTATTACATTATTATTATTATTATTAGTAGTAGTAGTAGTAATAGTATTTTCTACAGATTAAACAAATATTGAAAAAAATTGTACTTAGTTTTTGTTACTACAATAAAAATAAAAGGGGGAAAAAAGACCTTTCTGTCAGATTTCTCTCTATTCTAAAAAGAATATACACCACCGCCGCCGGTGTAAATGAATTTTTTTGTGACCGGAGGTCTTTCTTCGCTAATATTAAGAAAACTACTACACACAAAAATATGAAAATTGGTAGTATTATAGAGAAATCTTATATAAACACGCTAAAGTGGACAATTTTCAAATCGAAGAACTATTTAAAGTGATTTTCAATGTTAAAGTCGGTCAGAATAGGTCCATTAAAAAAGTTTTTTAGGAACAAAGCTATGCATAGGTTGGTTGATTTTTGAAGGGCCGATTATCTACACGAGGGATATAGGCCCAATGGGATGTGCCCTCCGGGGGGGGGGATCTTTCTAAGGGAACCTAACCCGTATTTACGCATGGAAATCCAAGTTTTCGAAGAGAACCACGAAAACTCCGAAACGGTTAGGTCGACGGGCGCGATTGGGTTCGAAGCCAGCACCTCCCGTCTACCAGCTTCGAGAGCAGAACCTCTCAGCCACGCTATGCATAGGAGTTTAATATATGTTTCTAGGGATATACTTCTCAAGCTAGTGGTGTGAAAACTGCGCTTATTTTTTTTTAATTTTACTAATTTTATGAAGGGTTTTTTTTTCAATCTTTTATTCGAATTTTCATTATTTCAAGAGAATTCTTTTCATATTTAGAAAGGGTAATTTTTTATGTTGATGCTAATTTGTAAAACAGCAGAAATAATTATATTGCCTCTCAAATAAGAAATGTATTTACACGTTACTGTTAAAAACAGAAATGAAACTTTAAAATAATAATAAAATGATCAATTGTTAAAAGCAGAAAATATGGAAAGTTATGTCATACAAATTGTATTTACACGTGAATATTAAAAAAGTAAGAAAATCTTAAAATAATTAAATTATTGCTCGCGAACCGCATTTAATGGGGACAAATACGTCATATGTAAAATTTATGTTGTCATATGAAAGATGCCTAAAATAATTAAATTATTATGCGTGAAAAACTTTTAATAGGGAAAATTAGGTCATATATTTAAAAAGTTCAAATACTGATATTCCCAAACACTTTTAAATGGAATAATATATTTACACATGATTATTAAAAAAGTGGGAAAATAAAAGCTGTAATTAAATTTTTGCACACGAAACGCATTTAACCCTTTCAGGGGCGGTGGTATGTTTATGTAACCACTTAATTTTAATTCTCAAATGCGATAATGGCACCAAGATTTTTGCATTATTATTTTTTTTCATTTATTACATATGTGAAAAATCGCTTTTGTTATTTGCAAATAAATTTGTACGTAAATTATGGTGCCAATCATTCATTTCAACATTTTAGCAATGCAAGTGCTTTGCCCCTAAAAGGGTGAAAATTACATCATACATTTAAAATTATTTTCTTATGGACAATATTAATAGGATCTCACATTGCAAATCACATGGTGTACAAGTAGTGCGGCTAGCAAATAGCAAATTTGTTTATAGATTTCATCACTTGATGCAGCATAAATAAAGGTAATTGCATGCACAAAATACTTTCGATTTATTTTATAGCAATTGCTATTCGATAAATACATACTAGAAAATTCGTATCTACTTATTAATTAAAATAAATGATTTACATTTTAATAATAACATGGAAATGTGCATGATGATGCAATAAAATAGAGAAAAGAATTCATGCATAAGCTGTACTTGTTCCTGAAAATATTTAAAACTCGATCAAAACATGAAATATAAGCGAAAAATTTCAAAACGCAGTGCTTTTCAACCCCGTGGTTCTGAATGCTATTCTGAAGCAGACGAAAGAAAAGAAAAAAAAATTGACACTGTTAACTATTTCATCAGGTGATGGTGGTACGTGGGGGGGGGGGGGTCAAAATTAGCAAAATGTTGATAAAGTTATGTATGGACAGCCCCCCCCCCTCTCCCCGAAAGTGGCTACCTTCTGTCACGATTGCTCAATTGATTTGCAATCTTAAACTGAAAATATCTTCAGGTATTGACATTCACAAACTGGGAAATCGTGCGGTGATTTCCAATCTTTGGTAAAAACAAAGGAAATTTCATAAAATCCGTTAAATTTGGAGCTTATTTTGAAGTAAACATTTTAGTAAAATTCATAATTTATATTATATAATGTAATAATAATAAGACACGGCATACAATAATTAAAAAGAACACAATTTCGAAGCAAATCGGTATGTTCTATCTAAATTATATATACCATGTACCTACATATAGGGTGGTTCGTCAGTAATTGACCAGTAGGAAATGATTTTTTATTTCTGAATTCTACAATGGAAAAGAAATATGCAACTGCTGACGGAATTTCATTTTTCAACAATTACCGTAAATATAAATAATGCAGAAAATGAAATAAGGAAAAGCTTCCGATTTACTAAACTAATATTTTCTTTATATTTAGGAAATTTGCAGAATAATGTTTTAATAATTTTGTTAGAAGAAAGTATCTGGATAAATTTCTATTAAACAGTAACCGTGAAAATATGGTACTAAGCATATGAAATTAGTCTCGCATTATTTGAAATATAATATCACGAGAAAGTGCTTTTATATATTTTTTTATATTTTTATTAGAAAACAAAATAGCTAGATAAATTTCTGTTAAATAGTTAATAACAGTGAAAATATTGTACTAATAATGTGAACTTAGCCTCACATTATTTGAAATACAACATCAAGAAAAATGCAGGAAGAATGCAGTAAATCAGTGTTAAAAATAATAGCAATCATATTCAATGTGCAGTACATGTTCTTAATGTTTGAGCGCGAAAAGTGAAAATTTCTGGAGCTTGTCTTGATCTTATTTCATTTCTCATAAAGCAAGATCAATCTCTTCCAAACTTTATTGCAATATTTTCGCTTTTCTAAGGTTATTAAAAGAAAAGAGAGAGAGTAAACATATTTTATGGGGGAAAAATATTTAAAAAAATGAAAAATTACTGAAACATTGTAATCCAAACTGGTTGCTTTCTGACATATTCACAAAGTTATTGTTAATGCAACAAATGCATTAGTGATTATTAGTATTAGTGTAAACAAGTGTATTAGTGTGTAGTTTATGTTAATGCAAAAATTGTTCTTCATGAACTAAGAAATCGAACAGCATTTTTCATCTTTTTATAAAGACAAAAATATTGCGGAATATGCCGTCCAAGTTTGTGTTTTAAGCCTATTTTCGGGATTCTACAGCCCGGGAAAGCTTGTTTTTAGAAAACAATTAATTAGAACTTAATATGATATACAATCATCGAAAATGCAAAATGTTGTTTGATTTTAAATTATCTCAATAGTAATAACTGATATTTCCATGCATTCATGCATAAAATGAGTCGGTGAATACGTCAGTTTTGAGTTGCTGAGTTGTGAGAAAAAAAAAAAAAAAAACGCCTTAAGTGTTATAGTCGTGCATAAAATTTCTAATTCTAAAGTAACGCATTTCAGAGGTGAGGGGGGGGGGGGGTATGAATTAGCAAGTACGGAACATTTTTATTTTAATCATATGTTTTATTTCAAGGAATTATTACATGATAATATCTTGAAAATTAATTACTTTACTATTTCGATTCATTCAAATGTATAAATTATCGTCAAAATAAGAGAATTTTCATCTTTTATTAACAGATTACCGATATTTCACTGCAAGAATATGGTATTATCAAATTGTTTCACCCACAATAATAGTATTGCAAAGAGTAATTTTTAATAGAATTATAATCCATCATAACATTTGTAAGTTTAAATCACATGCTGCTAATTATTAGAAAGTACCTCGTAAATTATGCGCCATATAAGTATTGTGTTAGATCAACTGTTTTTTTTTTTCTTCAATCCCCTCCCCCCCCCCCTCCCCGCTTCTTCTTTTTTAAGAACAACTCTAATACAACATTTCTCCCTTTTTTGTAATTTAATGTTCCAAATTTTATGATTAAAATAATTTCTTCTTTTAATACAGGCTTTTTTCTACAACCAATAACATATATAGTGAGTCTAAAGTCAGGTTCGTATGCATATAGTATGAAAATTAGCAAAAATTAATAAACAGAACATATCTGGTTCCCTGAAGAGTTTTCTTAAAATATTTGTTAACGCGAATAAACACTATGCAGACTATATGATACAACTATGAGAACACAAAATAGATAAAAGATATTCAACATTTAGCCTAAAATAGTTTCATTTTTTTTAATGGGCATATTTATAACAATCTCGTAAGATGCTTTTAAAGGATTTGATCATGTTATAAAAGAAAATCAACTCGATTTATTTTTTAAGAGCTGTTACTAATTATGTTTAAATTATAAATAATTTAAATTTTCTACAAAATTGACTGTAATTATTTAATTTAAATTATTTTCGGATGAAGTACTATTACTTATGTAATGGTTGTTCCTATCAAAAAATATGCATGTATTTGTAATAGGAGGCATTTAAAAAAACAAATACACAAGGTTTAAATAAAAGAAAAACTCGTTCTTGCTTAATACACATTTTACTTGCAATTAATTTCAACGTGTCTTTTAAATCTATGAAAATATGCAACAAACCAATATAAAAGTTGTATAATCTTGCATTACACTGTACAGTACATTTTCCTTTCTTCATTTGTATGATGCAGCTGTAATATGCGTTTATGGAAATAATTTGATGAATTAGGGGATTACGATTGGGAAGCAAAGAGATCCTGCGATATTAACAATTATCTTACATTTACCGTCTAATAAAATCGTACTATTATGCACATATTTATGCAAATATTAGAGAATTTTCGAACTGAAAAATAGCAATAAAAATCTTGAACATTTCACACACCATTACAGACAACGTAGAACGCGTTAGTGTAAGATAAGTTTCAATTTCATCAGACTTCGGTGCATATGATTTATTTGACAGAAAATTAAAGTCATAAACATTTAATAAGCAGATCGTGAAAATTCTTATGTTCAATATTTCGCAAAAACTAACATCCAAATACATGAAACAGTGCAGTGCAACTGAGACGTATTTGTGGTTCGCAGTTTCGCAGTAGCACCTAAACTAGAGTCCTGGGTGGGCCCGGTCGTACTCGATCTGAAACCACCAAAATAATTTTCATCAACCCGCAACCCGACCCGAACCCGAAATGAAATGGAAGTAAATCATGTTTACTTTCCTAAATCTAGAATTTATCTCTTATACCAATCTTAAGTTTTATTATAAAAAAAAAAAGGACAAATCTATATTTTTACTATTTAAATATAGTAAAACTTCTAAATATTGGACACTCCGGGATTGTTGAATAAAAGTCCTACATCGGATCGGGCCGGGTTGTCCCTAATTTTCTTTTAGGTAGATTTCTTATGAAATACTACCTATTACATTATCCCCTACGTAGGAATTTCTGAAAAAATTTTGCATATCTACACCGATCATGACCCATAGAACCCAAAACCAACCTCAGTAAAAAAACTTTATACATATATAATATCACTTTTTTATGGACACGATAACTTCCGTAATTCTACACAAATTTCTTCCAAACTGATGCATAAAATCAAGGGGCATAAAATGTCGGTCAAGTTCGTTAATGGGCAAAATCGGACGAATGGGATGGAAAGTTTTGTGAAAACCGGAAAAATGCCATAATTTCTTAATTTTTGTACATATCAAATTAGTTTAAAGTTTTTATTACTTCTAAAAATAAGGCCAAAATTTTATATATCACAGATTATTGATAAAATTAAAAATGGGCTCCAGGGGCGCAAAAAGATTTTCCGCCCCTTGATTTTATGTATCAGTTTGGAAAAGATTTGTGCAGAATTACGAAAGTTATCGTGTCCATAAATAAGTGATGTATATATATAGATATCGTTTTTTGGGGGGTGGGGTGGTTTTGGGTTCTAGGGGTCATGATCGGTGTAGATCTGCAAAAAATTTTCCGAAATTCCAACATAGGAATGATCCCAATAGGTAGTATTTCATACGAAATTGACCTAAAATCATCTTTTGAAGGGTGTATTCAAATCCAAACTGCTTATTTTCTGACTCATTTTTAAATTCATTTTTGCTCTCAAACGCATCCAATTGGTAGATTCTCTTATTCAGATACTATATAATGTATCGTCATGGTCAATTTTTTGATAGAGATAGAATATATTTCAAAAAATGATGTCAAATTGGGCATTTTGAATCGAATTTCCCGAAGCGATTGTGTTGGAAACGAAAAATATTGTCCTACTGAGAAAATAATTGTTTATAAATCAAGTTTTAATTAATTGAAAGAAAATTGAAAACACAGGTCACTTATAAATATCTTCAAAAATCACGTCCGCAAGTTTCATATTTTTTCTTTTAAAAATGAATTTGAAAATGTGCCAGAAAATTCAAAGTTGTTGAGCATGGGAAAATATTTTTTTTAATACCGCCTTAACATGATTCTGATAAAACCAGCTCTGATACAAAAATGAACTAAAAACTCGTCAACAGCGGTCAGATAAAATTGTTAAAGTGTGTTTATCTCTAATCATGATTTAGTTTTTGTTGTTGACATTAGCACTTAACTTCGAAATCTACCTGCGCCTGTAGGCCGAGCCGAAAGAGATTTTTTCCAGGTTGGGGTGATTCTTATTTTCTTTCTGCGAGTCGGGTTCAACTTAGAATAATTTTTGCGTGTCATATTAATATTTCTTGCAAGTAGTCAGATTGTTAGAATTTTCACAAAAAGTTTAAGCAGAACTATGCTTCAGATGAAAATGAATTTTTAATATGCACTACTTTTATTGTCAGTACCGAATTAAGGCGGCACACGTTGGTTGTGTTTATGACGGCCAATTATTAGCACGAGGGTATAGGCCATAAGGTGGAGAGTGCCCTTATTGGGTGTCTTTCTAAGGGAATCTAACCCGTATTTACGCTTGGAAAACCAAGGTTCAAAGAAAACCACGAAAACTCCGAACGATTAGGCCGACGGGCGTGATTGGGATCGAACCCAGCACCTCCCGTCTACTAGCTTCGAGAGCAGAACCTATCGGCCACTGGTGGGGCTAACGGGGCACAGTACTTTTGAGTTTGTCGAAACGATAAAAAACATCGCCTTTTTCAATGTATCAAAACACAAATAATATGGAATTAAGATCCCTTTCTGCCTAAAGCATATATCCTTGGCTATATTATCCAGAAAAATAAATGCTGTATATACAAAATTGATATTTAAATTTAAAAATTTAACTCACTGATGCGTGAATTAAAATTATTAATTGGTGCGGGCATGATAAAACTCTAAATTATGCATATAGAAAACAATTTTTGTACAAAATAGAATCACAACACACCTACTTCTAAAGTAAAACCATAATATATACAAAAAGGTTTAAAATTTAATTTTTGCACAAAAGAAGAAAAAAAAAAGTAAGTTTTTCAATTGCCAAAAAAAACTAAATAAATAAATAACCAAAATATGTGATTTTTTTTGGTTTTAGCATAAAGACTATAAAGAAATGGATATTTGGCTAATTTTCTAAAGCTGTCTGTGGCTTGCATAGTTTGAAAGTAATAATAAAGTAAAAATAATACAGTTAATTAATTCATATATATATTATGCGGAACTCTCTGAGCGCGAGTAATACTCGCTCTTGGTCGTTTATTTTGAAGAAGTTTCCCTTTTTTTTTTCAATTCACCAATAAGAATAAATTATTTGTAAAATGCCTTAAATTAAGATTCAAGGTGTAATAAGCCACTCAAAAAACCTCTTGAATCTAGTTATAAAGCTGTTCTCAAATACATACTTGCTGCTTTCTAATACAATCAAAGAATTTAGGATTATTTGTATAATTTACGAAATTTGCAGAAATTTTTATTTGGATATCAAGAAATCCCAATACATTTTTTTTCTATAAAGACAAATTACCTTTCATAAAATAGTTTCAAAGTCGATTTTCAATCAATTATAACTCAATATGTAATAAATTTATCAATAACTGAAATCCACTGTTTGATTCCAAATCATTTGCATAGTTTGGCTCCTAATTTTATGCTTTTAATAAGATAAATAAATGAATTGTCCGTCAACAATATTGAAAGATTTTAAATTATTGAGCGTTAATTTTAAATCAGCATCCATGGTTCAGCATTAAGAACTGTATTTTAATTCAAAAACGATAAAAAAAAAAAAAAACAATTTTGTCTTTATTTCGATTCGTTATATAAATAGTTAAACAAAAAGATGTTTACGAAATCTTTTTAACAGGAAAAGTCTAAGCACGAAGATACGCGGGAGAAAGATGGATTGGTGTTTTGGTGATTTGAAACGTTATACTTATTGAGTAGGGTTACTCCCTAATGACATTCACTAATGGATTTCTGGTTTTGGGGGAGATTTGAAATAGTTAAGTTTGCAGGAGAAACAAAATGGCCGGCTTGGTATTTTTTTTGTCCTAAAGTACATCGAAGACGACTTCAGGTCCCTTCCTAACGGAAGTACTTGATCGATCACTTGATTGACATTGATGGATCTAAATTCGGCAGGTTAGGAAAACATGGAATAGCGCAAGTACGACCAGTTTCGCCAATAAAAACCGAGTCGCAATCTTTACATGGGATACTGTAAATTGAACCGATTCTAGTAATAAAAAGCTGCTATCAGATTCACCAACTTTTCAAGCAACCAACTTTTCAGCCGATTTTAACCCCACTTTTTCCAGTTCAAAGGGAGAAAAAGGTTACAATTGTCGTTGCTAAAGTTGGAGGAAAACCAATACTACTAGTACCAGCCGTCAATATTTATTGCCTTTTCGTAACAATCGCTTATCTCTGATTCGCTGAAATGTTGAAAGGTGGGAAGAAATGTTGCGGCTAGCGCAGACTTTTTTGAGATGCAGATAAAAAGTTGGGGATATTGCTGTTTGCTATCTTACTGGGTGTCGAGACAATATTTCGCGAAAAGTTGGAGGAAATCAGGAGTTGGCCCGAAAATTGCTCGAATAGTTGGTGAATCTGATAGTAGCTAGGGGGGATTTTAGGTTTAGATTTACAAAGTAGATTTTTCAAAACATTTTGCGACCTCAATGATGTACTGATATTATGAGACTTCAAAAGACTAGAAATTTTTTCAGAAAGATATTTGTTGTTTGGTAGAGATACGTAAATAGTACTGCAGTTTATTGAATATGAAATAATATGCCTTTTAGGCTCTAAGGTCAAAATGCATATGCTAATACACCATTTATTTCAATTCTGACCATACAAAGGATGTTTTTTGCAATCCGCACCTAACATTGTCACCTGCTATTTATTGAACGTTATTTATTTTATTATTACTTATTTGTAAACTCACAAAACATAATATTTTGCTGTTTTTCGAATAAAAAATTATTTATTAATAAGTTATAACTTGCATTTATTAATGACTGTGAGATGTATTTTGATGGATGTCATCCTGTCTTATTGAGTTAATGAAATGTTTATTGTATAGCTATAAAAGAGCCTGTAGTTTTAATTTGTTTATTTTATTAAATATATTTTATTCTGTTTTAAGTACATATTTGTACTGATTTAATAAAACAGTTCGTAAACGTCTGTAATTTTTAAATTTTATATTTTTTAAATACTCATAGCGACAATTTTTGTTCATGTATTAGGGGAATCGTCCCCCTACGAGTTACGCTAGCCCACCCCCGTTCAGACACCGCAGTTTATAAAAGCACGTTAATTTGATCGGCTTTAAAAAGATTTTGACAGATTGAATTATAATTTAAAAAACAGTGGCGATCTCCCTATAAACGGGTTTCTATTCATTTCTCATTGATTGGGGAATTTTAAGGAAAAATCAGCTGCTGTTAAACGATACTATGGCTGTTTTCCTCTTTGATTAAATAAAACCAGTTAAACATTTCAAAATAAGCTAATATAAAATGAATTAAGTAAACAGAGTTTTTGTCTCCCGGTATTTTTTAACAAAGCGAAAGGAAAGTTCTTTTAAATAAGAGATTATAAGCGGGCTCTCATGTCAAGCACACAAGTCGTATGTTTGTTGTTCAATAAGTAAATAAATAAATGAACGACATTTTAAATACATCGTTTTTAACAAAAATCCCAACAAAAATGGTTGAAAAGTTCATCTCGAAATATCAAATAAATGTCTCGCGCAATTTTAAATTTAAACTATTTTGCAATATTATTTTTTGTTCATTTTACGTAATAAGTGTAATGTGACGTAAATGTGACGTAATTTCTCCTATTTAAGACTTCTAACGCATGTTAATGAATTTATAATTTTACAAAATCCTTTCTCTGTTAAAATTCACGTGTAACTATAGTTTTTATGAAGTAATTTTCAATAAGTTCCTGCTTTTTATACATAATTATTTAATTCTAATTTGAAAGTTTTTTTTCTGTGTTTAATAGTCACGTGTAAATAAATTTTTAATTTGAAGCAAACATTATTGTTTGCGCTGTTTATACAGTTGGAAACAGGTTAAATTAGTATAATTTTCAAAATAAGTGAAAAATATCTCTCGAAATGCTGAAAATTTGAATTTAAAATAGAAATAAAAGCTCAAAAAATGTGTCAAATTAAAAAAATAAATTCATTCTGCACACCGGGAAATTATAACGTATAAAATGATTAAATTCCGATGTATAGTTTTTGCTCCTATAAAACTTTTTTAATGGAACGACTTTGTCCAAATTTAGCATTAAATATCTCTTAAAATAATTCTTCGATTTTAAAACTGTCTGCATCAGCGTGTTTATCAAACATTTCTCAATAACACCGCCGATTTTCATATTTTTGTATGCAATATTTTTCTTAATATTAACGGAGAAATACCTCCGGTCACAAAAAATTCAGAACAGCGGTGACAGCGTAAGTTGCTGTTTTTTAGAATAGAGAGAAATTTCTTTTAGTGCAAACTATTATGCTTGGCAACAATGTTGTTGGTACAACAAAATAATACCAACGTCTAATTACAACACTGGGTGTGCAGATAGATATTTAACAAAGTTTGTTACCAGATAGTAAAATTTAACTTAAATAAGGACAGAAGTTTGAAGAAATAGCTCTTTATTTAGTCAGAAAAGGAGAAAATACAAATAACAATTATAAATATTTATCCGTGTAAAATCCTTAGAAAAATTAGCCTTGTTAAAATTACTTTTTTTTTTACGCTGCTTGCTCTTAGACTATATGTTTTTGCGGAATTTCCAACACTTCACGACTTTTTTCTTGTAGAGTTTTTTCACTAAAAACCGTGATTTTTCCATCGCTTTTTGTGTAAATAACACAAATAAATATATATATATATATTATTTCCATGATAAATATATATAAGTAACGCGTACTATATAAAAAGAAAAGTATTTTAAAATACAAAAAAATAGCACTTCTAAAGCTGCACATGTACTACGAATAAAAAAATTTGAACTACTCCAAAATTTTTCGAACAACTGCACGCTTGCTATGAGTCACGTAGTCTTGCGAGAGCCGTAGTCTTGCGCAGTTAGATTTGTTGTGATTGCGCACGCATCCAGTTGAAATTCATCTTAAGATAGCCATCTTAAGATAGTCTTAAGATAGTCATCTTAAGATATTCACCTTTCTACAGGTGCAACGCGGTTTACGCTTTTTTAGTATCATAAGTCAGTAAATGAATCTTCAGCGAGGCACCGCAAGTCCAGCTTTACTGACACTCGCGCTTAACATTCCCTATCATCTGGCAAGTAGAAAGTTCCACCAAAATCGTCTGTCCTTTTCAAAATATTTTTTCTAGGTATAAATATTATTCTGCCTCAATCTCAGCGGGCCTCAAATACTTTTTTTCGATAGTTATAAAATTCCACTTGAAACCACCTGGCACAGTTTTTGGTCACACTAAATAGTCTGGCTTTTATATTTTTTATTTCATTAAATACTAAATTTGAAGGTATTAAAATTTCAAAATGCCTCAAGGATTTTTTTTTTTTTTTTTTTTTTGCACGAAAGTTTTGGAAATTTAAAAATTCACGGGTTGGCTAAGTGCCACGATCCTTCAGCTTGACCTTCGATTTTGTATTCAGATATTACAAAAGTAGTGTTATACAAATTTTCAGGATGCCTCAAATACCTACCATAAAATGTTTAACACATTGTGTTGTTATTTATCTCGGACTATTTATTAAAATTCTAAATATCATAAAAATCTCCTTGGAAAAACATTGAAGTCAAAAGGCTATTAAAATAGTGAAACAAAACAACAATTTAAAAATTGCATGATTCATAGTCCCAATGTTTTACGTTTCTTGTGTGTCTGTAAATGGATTGTAAAGTAATGCACGCCCTTTTGAGTAGTGCTCTGTTATAGTGTATATTGTGTGTGTGTGTGTATATATATATATACAGGGTGTTTCATAAAAGATGGGCAAAACTTTAAGAGGCATAAGAGGTGATAGTACACATCTAAACAAACAACTTTCATCAGATAATGCATTGTTGGAAATGAAACGCAAACATACTGGCGCATTTTGAAACTTGGTTCAATCAGCGGTTAAAACTCAATTCCTGTTGCAAGTTATGGGACACTAATAGCATACAAATGTGATATGGGGAAGAATAAGAACGCGTATGCAAAATTTCGCTTCAATTAATACACAAAAACCGCTGATCTGAGAGTGCAACTGTCAATCGTGGTAGGAATGTATCGCGTGATGTTACCCTTCACTAATAAGGAAAAGGCCGATATAAATTTTATCTACGAACCTCCAAAGGGAAAGGGATCAGAAGCTCAACGATTGTATGAAGAGCGGTTTCCCAACAGGCAGTGGCCACTTAATCGTTCTTTGTGTTTTTTTTTTTTTTTTTTTTTTTTTTTTTTACCTCGTATAACAACGTGACCTTCGGCGCCCTCTAACACATTTGCGTTTCATTTCCAACCATGCATTCTTTGATGAAAGTTGTTTGTTTGGATGTGTATTATCACCTCTGAAAGTTTTGCCCATCTTTTATGAAACACCCGTATATATATAAAAACTTTCATTTCATTCTAAATAAACGGTCAAGCGCGAGTGTTACTCGCGCTCAGAGGCTTCTATACAATAAATATATGAATTATTAACTGCATTATTTAAAAAAATGTTTGTAAACAAATAATAAGTCTTTTTAAAAAACTATATAACGCAGACTTGTATAGCTGTATATACTAGAAAAGTATGAGTGGGTATACCATAAAAGTTCAAAGAGATATGAAGCCTAAATAATATCAAATATTGCTATTGTGTATAACCCTTTTTACTTTCTTCTATCTTTACAAGAAGAAAGTATTGGATTCATGAAAATTTTCGAATTCCGGTTTTCGACGGATTTACACGTTTTAGGGGTCAGAGATTCCAAAAAACATGTTTTTACAAAATGTCTGTCTGTGACTCTGTGAGTCTGTCTGTCTGTATGTGACACAAATTTTGTGGGCGCTCTATCTCAAGAACTAATGCACGGAATTTAATAAAAAATTATATTCTGTTAGTCCCTAATACAAATTGAACCTGATTAGTTTTTGGTGTAAATCGCCCAACAGGTGGCGCTGCTATGCTGCATTTTTCACGATTTTTGCAATAGCTCTATCTCACGAACTAATGCACGGATTTTGATCAAACTTCAGATTTTGTTAGTCCTTCATATGAAATGATGCTGATTACGTTTTGGTGTAAATCGCCTAACAAGTGGCGCTGTTATGATGAATTTTGCAGGATTTACACGATTTTCCCAATAGCTCTACCTTAAAAACTAACGCACGGATTTTCATCAAACTTCAGATTCAGTTAGTCCTTGATATGACTTGAAACTGATTATGTGTTGGTGTAAATCGCCCAACAGGTGGCGCTTCTGTGCTGCCTTTTTCAGGATTGCCTCAATAGCTTTATCTATAGAACTAATGGGCGAATTTTCATCTAACTTCAGATTTAGTTGTATGTTGACACAAATTGTTGTTACTTAGGTTTTGGTGTTAATCACCCAATAGGTGGCACTGCTATGCAGGAATTTTCACGATTTTCGCTATAGCTCTATCTCAAAAACTAATGCACGGATTTTCTCCAAACTTCAGATTCAGTCAGACGTTGACATAAATTGTTGCTGATTAGGATTTGGTATAAATAACCCAATAGGTGGCGCTGCTAGGCAGCATTTTGCTGGATTTAGACGATTTCAGCGATAGTCATATCTCAAGAACTAATGCACGGAATTTCATATGTATAGAATCCTCATGAGATGCATAGATTGCCATTTAATTTTGGCAGTGTGATAGCGAATTTTGAAATATTAACATGTATGAGATAGAAGAAAGTTTTGGGATTGATACATCCGACTAGTTTTAATCTTATCCTAACCTGTTTATGATGAACTTAATTCGGTACTCACAATAAAACTAGTGCATATTTAAACTTCATTTGGCATTTCCTAAAACTAAATTCAGCGTCGTAATAATCTTTTCTTTTTACGGTTTAGCTAAAACAAAACCCTTGTTCAAAGTTTAAACTTGACATTGTTCTAAGCACGCTCCGAAAGGAGGTCACAAAGATGCAACTCCGCCTTGGTCCGTGCCGCGTTTTCCCATATAGGTTTTTAATTAACTTTTAAAGACACGGGATGCGTATTGAGAGATCTACTCAATCCAAACTAGTGACGAATCCCAAAGTATTTATGTGATTAATTATAATTAAATTAGTCGGTTTTTAACAATTTGACTTTTATTGCTTTGATGGTATATAGAGTACGCAGTCCCTGTCATTATGTTTGTATAAACCGTCCATGTCTTTAAGAGGGCTGGTCACTCAGATTCGGAATTCTCCTCCGTAATGTTAAGTCTATGGACTTTTGATGCATTCGTATATTTAAAATATCTTCTCGGGAAATTCATATTTTCAAAATCTTTTTTCTGTGTATTCTCCTTAAAGGATGTCTCTTTTTTTCTTAGTTTTCACAATATTTCTAAAATCTATGCAGAATTTAATATTTTATGCATTAAAAGCGGGCGAACTGTGAGTAAGATTTTAACGCTTCATATAAAATTAAGTTTATACTTTAGAAATATTTTGAGAACTAAGATAAAACGAAACATCTTTTAAGAAGTGTACATAAAAAATAGAAGTTAAAAAAATTAATTTCCCGAGAAGATATTTTAAATATACGAATGCATCAAATGCCCATAGACTTAACATTACGGAGGAGAATTCCGAATCTGAGTGACCAGCCCTCTTAAGGGTTAATATCTTGGCTAATTACTGACGATTTTTTTCGAAAATCATTATCAACAATGCTTTTATACTTCTGCTACGATAGGTATCTCCAGCTCTCCTCAACACATTAGATGAATGCGTGCAAATCGAAATATGTGTGTAACGGAAAAATGCACTCTTTTAAAAAACAATGTGACCTAGGGTAATTCCTATAATTTTCCTGCAAGTTATAAATTAACATCTACTACCTCTAATTTTTTCACAATTTTAGATTCAGTAGATTCGGAAATAGAGGGAGGGGGACGTATTTTTACACTACATTTTCGACGATATCTTTAAACATATGATGCCTAAAATTAAAATAAATGTATTTTTGAATTCAGCGTTACGAAAGCTTTAACCTGATACCCCACACGATATACAAAGAAAAGATTTTGTTTTCAAGTCACTTAATTAGCCTCTCTACATTTTCCCTAAATATATTTGTGAATAAACATTCTGTAAATATGTGGGTCAAAAGTCTTTATTACTTCCCACAAATTAGAACTTTCCACGTTCCATAGTTTACGAGTAAAATGGCTATGACAGACGGACAGACAGACACATGAGTGATCTTATAATTGTTCCGTTTTTACTTTTTAAGTGCGGAACCCTAAAAATGGAGGGAAAAAAACATGCGATTCAAACAATTACCATACGTAAGTCGAAATGTATGAGAATTCGTTTGTGTGTCTCAGTAAAAATATACAAATACTACTCGCACTATTTTCAATAGAAAACATATTGTCGAAAATTTTTTAAATATATATAAATATCATTGCAATTGAACGATACTTATGATTCTGTGAAAGTAAAATTGCAGGAAAGCTTGACAGATGGACAGATAGATAAATTATATAATAGCTTCTGGAAAATTGTAAAGTTAATTATTTTTCGTAAAATTTATTATCTTAATTAAAATTTAATATTACAAGAAAATTTAAAATTATTAAGAAAAATATAAATTACTTTCTGTAGATATTTTAAAAAGCGAATTTATTTTTTCATAATAACTTTAGAAAATTAAGATATAAGCAATTTACAATTAAAATTAGTGTAAAATACAAATAAAATTGTTTTTATGAGCATATATGTAATATAAAATTATTTAACGTACTTTAAAATACCTCAAAAATACATTAAAAACCAAATTAGAATTCCAAAACGTTTTCGGCCAAATTCGCCAATTCCACGCGTTTCTTAAAAAAAAAAAAAAAAAAAAAAAAAAAAAAAAAAAAAAAAAAAAAAAAAAATTCAGAAATGTATCAGAAAGTACCTCTTTTTTATGAAAGAATTGTCTTATTCTGCAGCATGTTCCTCCAAAAAAAAAAAAAAAAAATTATATCTAACAATTATAATTGTTATAGGGGGCACAAAAAAGAATTCGGATACATTAGGGTATACTACAGCAATTTATTTGAATTCCATTTTGATGATGTTTACTCGAACAAATTCAACGAAATTTATTTGATGTTAAAATTTGCATGAAAGTACAGATTATTTCGATAAACTAAAGGCGGGCAAAAGCAGTTGGGAAGTGTTTCATAATCTATACAACCAGCATCATTTTTCTTCATTGTTTTGTTCGTATATCAGCAGGAATGAACCTCAGATGGAAAATCAGCAATAATATTTCTTTTTCATTTGGAAATAATTTCTAATCATCTGTCTATAACATTTTAAAACGGAAACAAAATGATTAAACATTTTTTTAACGTTATAAATTTTCAATATAAATTTTGTATGCATATATGAGGACGTGAGTTTAAAACCTCGCTTTATCCAGAAAACCAAATTAAAACCCATTCTATTTCACTGTAAACCAAGATTTTACATTGCCAGAAATACACGATAAAACTTTTTTTTCTTCAGATTATAGTGCTTTTTTTTTTTTTTTTTTTTTTTTTTTTTTTTTTTTTTTTTTGTATGCAGGTTTACCCCTTATAGAATAGATTCATAGAGGAAACTCGATTTTCTAAAGTTTAGATAAGGTGAGTTTTGAAACTCACGTCGTCATATATATCTATATAACTCGTGAGTTACATTCTAAATGTCGTCTACAGATTTCTAGATAAATAAAGCCGTATGATAGTTCGCGGCCACAATAAAAACTATACGTAGAAAGGAACATATATTCAGAATATCCAACTCTCGACGAGCGTAAAAATGTTTTAGCAATGTATATGTGTCCCCTCTACTGTGACACATCAAAATGACGTATGGGGGCATATATACAGGGGTCGGATATCCAACGTTTTCGCCAAAAGTAAAAGTCCTAGCATTGGATATCTGCCCCCTTGACATGTGTCCCCTTCTGCTGTGACGTCAAGATGACATATGGGGGCATATGTACAGGGGTCGGATATCCAACTCTCTCGCCAAAAGTAAAAGTCCTAGCATTGGATATCTGCCCCCTTGATATGTGTCCCCTTTTGCTATGACGTAAAAATGACGTATGGGGGCATATATACAGGGGTCGGATATACACCCTCGACGAAAGGAAAATTCTGTAGGACTGGATATGTGACCGCTTCAACTGTGACGTCAAAATGACGTATGGGGGCATATATACAGGGGGTGGATATACAGCTCTTGAGAGAAATAAAATGCTCTGTATTGGATATGTGCCCCCTTCTGATATGGGGGCATATATACAGGGGTCGGATATACAATTCTCGAATAAAGTGAAATTGTGTAGCACTGGATATGTGTCCCCTTCTACTGTGACGTCAAAATGACGTATGGGGGCAGATATACAAGGGGTAGATATCAGGCACCTCGGAATATGCATTTAGGAGTGTTTGGCTTTGAAGAGCCTGGTTCAAATTCAGATTCAGTCGAACTGCTTGCTTGAAAGCTCCCACTACTTCAATCTTCCAACAGTATAACTGTCTTCCATCTGGATCTAACTCCACTCGTTGAAGGCTTTGTCGCAGAACCACTATTCCTCGTTGAAATTGTATCCCTTTTCATTTTTTGCGATATTTTCTTTGCAAGAGTTTTGCTTGTTTTTAAATCAATATTTCCGATAAACATTTTTCGAACAGTTTTTTGATCTTTCAAGAAGTTCACCTCCCGATGTGGAACTTTACGTCTGATGTCGCAGCTACAATTGTTCAAGCCTCTACACTTACAAGCTGCAATGTCAAAGAGAGAGGTTTCCGCATTTCGTACGAAATCTTCGCAGGAGCCTTGCCTTTAACACCCGTATGATTACAAGATTTATCCAATGATCTACACTCATTGTAATAGTTTTTAATCTTTCTTTTAATTGTTCGTTGGGAAACCACTGGTATGGAAGATTTTATTCAGATTTCGGAAACTTTTTCACCTACCATTTTAATAATATCATCCACTGGTTGAAGATAAATATCTCGATTTTCTTCTATATCGCTTCCCAACCAATAGTAGTGGTGCATGATGTCAGCAATAGTTGGAAATTGCCTTTCAATTTGCATGGTGCCTCAAAATGGCCATATTTAACGCTATCACATGTCTTTACATGATCATGAACTTTCGAACTTGCTATTTCTAAACTCGTCGTAATAAAACGCAACAAAACACAGTAAAGGCACATTAAACGATCCAAAAAGCAATGTATTGCACGAGAAAAAGGTTTTACTTTTGCACTGAACAAATGTCACAGGGAAACCGAGCACTGAAAAATAATAAGCATCCCTTATCGCACTTTCTCCCCTCTTGTATTTCCCCCTTCACTCCCCCAACATCGCGATGAGTCACTGCGTTTGCTTAAGTTCTCGCCTCACCCCCTTCTCTCCATCCAGATCTGTTTCTGAGGGATTCTGCTGTCCGTCACCCAAATATATGACCCTTAAAGCGTCGAAAAAAATAAGGAAGACCAAGGGACATAAAAAAGACAAAAGAGAGAAACCGTTGAAAGATTCAAACAATACATACAACTTTTGCTCACTTAAACGCGAAAATGCTATAAAAATCGTCTAATTTAAAATACACATAGTAATTAAATAATACATTATCAGAGCTTATTTATACATTTGGAACATTAAATATGCCTTTTCAAGTAAATACGATTAAAATAAGTTTAATTTAACATTTTTAAAATTTTTGCTAAAAAAGTTCAAAAATCAGCCTTTTACAAAACTTCAAGCCAAAAGCGGCAAATATAGGAATTGTCCTAAAAATCTCAAATTTTTTGTGTGAACTTGGTGCCACTAGTGGCCACTTTTCCGCACTACCCATCATCGAAAATAAAAAAAAAAGTTTTTTTCGGCCCACCCTAGTGTATAGGCGGATAGTGCTAAAACCTTCCATTACTTCAGCTATCGTTGGGATGAGCTCTTGAACATCGCCATCAGCAACTTCATCAGGGTCCTCTTCTTCTGCGGCATCCTGTACAGTGTCCCCTATAATGTCGTCAATACTCCTAACGTTGCTTGTGATAACGTCTTTATCAGTGTTAAGATAGTTCTGAAAGCTGTGTGCGTTTTCTGCAAGATGCTCGCAAACAACTTGCAAGCCCTCGTCCTCTATAGGATTATTTCTCTCTTCAGCCGCATCCATATCATCGTCGGCGTCCGTTTTATGAAGCCTGCCTTTTTCAACGAATTTTGAATTATTTTAGGTTTGATTGCATCCTAAGCAGCGCTAAGGTAGTTCATGGTGTCTAGGAGAGTTAGAGAAGGTTGTATAATTTTAATTTTCATTTCATGTAGAAATCTTTTCACTATACTTTTGCGATAACGTTGTTTCAAAACCTCTATGATCCCTTGATCCATAGGTTGAAGTACGCTCGTGATGTTTGCAGGTAAAAATTCCAGAGAGACGCTTGAAAGATCTGGTAATTTTTGGGGTAGCGCTGCGCAATTGTCTACGAATTGTATGACATGCCTATTTTGCTTCCGCACCTCGACATCAAAATCATAAACATATTTAATGAACTGGGGACCCATTATCCAAGCCTTACGTTGGTGTGCATAGTCACAGAGCAGTCGTTTGATGTTCCTGAAACAGCGAGGTTGGCCGATGTTCCAATCACCAGAGGCTTGCGTTTGTCGCTCCCTTCGGCGTTGGAAAACTCAAGCACAGTCACACGTTCTTTACAAAGCTTCCCCCCATGGCACTGCTCATCGTATAACGTCAAGGATTTATGAGGCATTGCTTTAATTAATAAGTCAAATTCGGCGGCTTTATAAATATCACAAGTGGCATAGTTTTTGATAAGCCTTGGAAGACTGTTCTTTTTCTAAAATTTTGCATTTTCTATGCTCATGGCAGCGGATTCTCCGCAAATCTTCTTGTACACAATGCCGTGGTGGGTTCGAAATCGGTCTAACCACCCATTAGATGGAGTGAAATCTTCAATTCTTAGCTTTTGGACTACTTCTGCAGCTTTTTATTTAACTATAGATCTGCTGATACACTGTAAAAAAATGGTAACGTTCCATGTAAAATCCAGGAACGTTTCGCCTTTTCTCAGGTTTTCAGAATAATTTAGCTCTTTCCTGTGAAATTCTGGTTTTCTTATCTGAAACGTTCCTGAACAAAAGTTGGAAACAGCAAAACGCTGCGGCCGCCATTTATTATTTTTTTGCTATAATCCGTTGCTCGCGCGCGAGTTTCGAAAAAGAATTCCTTAAATGAATGTAAAAAAATCAATATGGAATGCAAATAAATCAATAGACGACATAATCCTTTACGTCTCTATTGTCAAGACAATTCATATGAAAATACAATACCTCCGTGACATCGCTAAGAGATTATCTCTCTTACTTGTCTGTGGAATGTTTAAGGAGCAGACCGTGTAAAAAAAATACACCTATTATTTGGATCTCCATTAACCAGGGGACCATCAAACATGATTCTCACCGATTTTGATTAATTTAAAGTATGTTTTAGAGTTCTTATCTCTAATTATTCTTGTGAAAGGATTTCTTCAAATGGGACTTAGATTTTCAGAAATTAGATGCCGAGGTTTAGCATACGTTTCAAATACCCATTAGTTTGCAGCCTTCAACGTGTCTTTCGTGGTGTGGACGCAGAAAGCTCGCACGCCACCCGTACGGACCGAGTTCGATGCTACCTCTGGACTTTTTTTTTTCATTTTTAATTAAATTTATATTTTAACACTTTATTACAATTTGATTTAAATTTGATATATATTTGACACTTTGAATTGCTGCAAATTTGATTTTTTTTTCTTTCGGAAAAATATACAATTACGTTTAGGTTTTTTTTTTTCATGAAAATTTATATGTATTTTATCTAACTTGTAAACTAACATAATTACTAACGAAAATCCAAAATATTTTATGTCTAGATTTTTTTTCTAATTATTATTTACATTTATATATTTTTATATTTTAAGCAAAGTTCAGAAACAATATATCATATATATATTTACTTTATTGAATTTTAACTGAAAATTTATTTTTTCGTGTAAATTATAAATAATAATTTTGATGTCAATTTCAAAATATTTTTTCATTCTAACAAATAATGATAATAAAGCGAAAATTGTCAACTGGAAATGTAAAAATCGTCCGCGGATCCCGCATGCTGTGAAATGTCAGTAATGTTTTGCTGTCAACAGAAATATTCCTGGTATTTCACAAGAAACTTACTGGCATTTCTGTAGAAATTTTTTAACATATACAGTAAAGTTCCAGTCATTTTCAAGAAATGTTTCTTGGAAATAATGGGCAACTCAGCTGCCCATTTTTTTCCCAGGAACGTTGCGGAATTTTTTTTACAGTGTAGGTATGTTACAGTGTCTTGACAAGAACACACTCGTACATAACTTTTTCTAAATCTTCATATTTTCCTGTTTTCACTCTCATTTTTTTTTTTTTTTTAATCAGCAATCGCAACATTTTGTTTAATATCTTTTCTATTTTGAAAAAGAGTCCGATGAGACGACGGCGCGATATTTATAGATAACGCAAAATCTTTCTGGCTCAGAATAGGCGATTTTGTCATAAGTTTTTAGAATTTCTAATATTTTCGAAAGTGTCAGATTTTTTCTTTTCATACTCTTAGCTTCGATGTTGCACCTAATTGGAGTGAGCAGCGATGCTAATTACTTATGTGCAAAAGAAAAAAGGGAAAACAGTTTGTGTGAAGTAAGAGACAGACAAGTGCTGCTGAGATGGGCGGCATAAATTCTTATGTTCTCTGATACAATGTGAAAAAAAACGCCGCGACCTCTATTTTTTTTTTTTTTTTTTTTTTTTTTTTTACAAAGTCTTTGGGCGTTGGCTGGCTGCAAATTCCAAGTATTCACTCTTTTTCTCTCTTTCTCTTTGTACATGCGAGAAAATGAGAACTAGCGTAATATACGGGATTTCTTTGTTCAAAGGACCAATAAAAGGCGCGTTAAAAGCGGGAAAGCGTTAAAAGCGGGAAAGCGTTAAAAGCGGGAAAGCGTTAAAGCGGGAAAGTGTTAAAAGCGGGGAGCGTTAAAAGCGAGGAAATTTTACATTGTTCTTATGGCTATGGTTCAAGGGATCGGGACAAATGAGCGTAAAAGGCGGGAAAGAGTTTTAAGCGGTAAGCGTTATATCCGATTTTTACTGTAAAACGTCGAATTAAAAATAACTTGATGGCGTAACAAACACGTGTAACATGTTTAATATCAAGTGGATGTGACATTTACGATAAACCATTACTGGCATTTAATCTTATAGTTTGGCGAAATTTTTTTGGTCGACGGGAGAATCAAGTAGTATCGAATTGCGTAAAAGAAACATACTTATAATTCCAAAAATAATAATCATATTAACTAACAGTTTTCTGCGTCGGATTAAGCGTCTCATTTTCAATTAAAATACAGTGTCATGAAACACAAATGTGTGAATAAAATACAGTGTCATGAAAAATCAAAGAGCGTAAAATATGATTATTAATATCTCGAAAACTAATTATCCTATTGACTTCATTATTTATGTAAGATTTATGTTTTTTATTGCATTTTATATTGATTCCTTAAAATAAACGATTTCGTAAAATTTTATATACCTTTTATCAGAACGAATATTTCGAGAGTCAGAATAAAATAGTTGCGGAAAATCGAGGTTATTTTCGTTCAATAAGCTTTTTCTCATTATTACATACTAAGTAGTACTTACCAAATTTCAAGTCTCTATCTCAGTTTGTTCGGGCTTTTACAGGCACGCAATCAGACGGACAGCATTTTTTTTTTTTTTCAAAAAATATGTTTTTTCGGAATCTCTAGTGTCTGAAACGTGTAAATCCGTCAAAAAAATCTTTCGATTTTTAAAACGATTACAAAACTTATCCTATACGACGTATGACGGGTATGGGAAAATGGTTTTCCCTTATATTCTGTAATCTGGAACGTCAGAATTGGATCCCCTAGATAGTATGGTAGTTTTAGAAGATTTTTGCATGACGATTGTCAAGTATTTATTACTCCAGTGTCGAATACACTGTGCAGTATCCGGTACTATAAACCAAATAAAACCACAATAATGGAAAACTTTTTGATTTCATATACAGTAGAACCCCGCTATTCCGAACTAATTGGGACCGGTGCCTGTTCTGATTACAAAAATTCAGATTACCCGAAATACCGATAAAAAAAAAGAAAAAAAAAAAGATGCGTGGTAACGTTATAAGTACCCCGCAGTACAGTAAACATTCTCTAATCCGTCATACTAAGTTCTGGCATGATCGATAATCAGGTTCGACTTTCGGAAAAAATAGTATTCCTTGTTAATGACCCCTGATGTTTATAATAATCCAATGGAACTTAAGAACAAGGAATTTCGTAACAGCCCATTACAAACGGTTCAAAATCGCAAATCTATACATTGCTCAATCACCACATCGATGATTTGATGGGGGATAATTTGGGAAATGAAACTGTTTAAAGGAGAAATAAATTTTGATCATCTGAATTAATTACATTTTGCATTTTAGAAAAGAAATTTAGCGACTGGCAGACAAACTGATATTCGAAAATTTTTTAGGGGCTTCTAGGAGTAGGCTTATTGTTCACGTTTTTATTTTATATTCGTGTGAATATGTTGTATTTTTACTTTATTGAGATTTTTTAAATTCTAGTCAAGCTGTTTAAAGAATAAAAAAACATGCTTTACTGCCTTTTTTTGTTTAATTCTAACTTCTACTCTTTTTTCCCGACATTCATCCTGTTATCCGGAAAATTTCGTAAGTTAATATTTTCAGTTAATCAGTTCAAATCTAATTTTCGAAAATAAAATCGGTTCGGCTTAACAGGAAATTCGGAATAGCAGGGTTCTACTGTATTTTCCTTATTCAACGGCTAAATATGTGAAAAGTTTATATAAAAACTAATATCGCCTTGCCTTTGGAAATGTGGAATCACATTTTCTAATACAATGTTTAAATTCAGTACATTACATTGCCTTTTTACAAAGACTTAAAATTAAGAGACATACGACAGTCATCGTATATAACATAAAATCGAAAATATATTTTAAATGATCCACATAAATTGTAATAAACCTTTATAAGCGATCCTAAAAGCAAACAATAAGTAAGCTGTTTCTGGTATTTAAATAGTCATTACTTCAAGCATTTTTTGATAGCAAGAAAATTGCAGTCATTACTCCTCATGTGGTTGCTTCATTAACTCAATTTTCATTCATATTTTCTTTCGGGAAATGTTTAGTTTACAAACTCAGCACTTGTGGATATCAGCTTAGAAATTAAAAAATAAAATAATCAATGATTTCGTACTTTATACAAATGAAATTTTATTTCTAGTTTGTCTAATTAATATTTTCTTCATTAATTTTTATTTAAAATATAGAAAATACTATAAATATAAAATATAACAAAATTATTTTATTGCTCATCATCTTTCCCTGTTCAATTTTATATAGACTATATAAACAATGTTCTAAACAATGGATAATTTTATAACTTTATGATGTTAATAATGTTTTCTGAAATGTTTTTCTGAAGTTTTTTCTATTATAAAATACTTTATCTCATATATGATTCTTTTTAGACATAAGCAACATATTTCAAAATAACATTTTTTTCTTTTATTGTAGACTAAATGTAAACATGTATAACATTTCGAGAAAATTTTTATATACAAAATTAATTTGTTTAATTAAAAATTAATAATGATTAAAGTATTCTCTCTATACACTCTAGATTTACAGCGTTATAGTTGTATCTTTCAACATATTTTATGAAAACAAGAACTTTTTGCATTATTCAAGTATTAAAAGTACTAAATTTTAAAACAAAAAAATATCTTGGCGAAAGGGCGGTTTTCTCATCGACGAAATACGTTCAACAATATAATGGTAGAGCAGATGCTTGATGTTCTGAACATACAACCAGGAGTGGCAAAGCACATTTAGGTTTAGGTCAGCAAACAATAATCCAACTAAGAAATGCCAGGGTTCCAGCTATTAGGAACTACTTGCAAGGATACCGCAAATTGTCTTCTTAAGGTTTCGTTCATCTGACGAAACCCTATTCGTCTCACTCCTCTGTCTGTCACAGAACCCGTTCTCAGAAACTATATATTTTGGAAACATAAAATTTTGCATACTTATAGCTGAACACCTCACAGCAAACGACAAATCATAAAATTTTGAAAACGTCGTAATTAACGGACGTTATTAATTAAAAAGCCCAATTACAAGATCGGAAAGGCATTCGTTTAAAACACACACGCACACACAAATAACGCCTGCATTCAACAGTTAAAGGTATATATAAATATTATACAGACATACATACAATAAATACAACAAACCCAACTGGAGTGAAAAATTAGCCAGAGCCAGGAATCGAACCCGGGACCACAGTATACAAAACTGCTGCTCTAACCACTGAGCTACTCCGGCCGATACCAGAGTCTGCAATTTCTCACTAATAAACCATGTTGGGGAAGTCATTAGCCATCTATACGACAGCCTTGGATGACAGGACAACGATTTTACTATTACATCGATCTACGATAATTATAATAAAACACTCATACTACAATATATATTAAAACACACATACACACACAAATAACGCCTGCATTCAACAGTTAAAGGTATATATAATTGAATGCAGGCGTTATTTGCGTGTGTATGTGTGTTTTAATATATATTGTAGTATGAGAGTTTTATTATAATTATCGTAGATCGATGTAATAGTAAAATCTATTCTTCATTGTCCTGTCATCCAAGGCTGTCGTGTAGATGGCTGGTGACTTCCCCAACATGGTTTATTAGTGAGAAATTGCAGACTAAGGTATCGGCCGGAGTAGCTCAGTGGTTAGAGCAGCAGTCTTGTATACTGTGGTATCGGGTTCGATTCCTGGCTCTGGCTAATTTTTCACTCCAGTTGGGTATTGTATATATTGTATGTATGTCTGTATAGTATTTATATATACATTTAACTGTTGAATGCAGACGTTATTTGTGTGTGTATGTGTGTTTTAATATATATTGTAGTATGAGTGTTTTATTATAATTATCGTAGATCGATGTAATAGGAAAATCTATTCATCGTTGTCCTGTCATCCAAGGTTGTCTTATAGGTGGCTGGTGACTTCCCCAACATGGTTTATTAGTGAGAAATTGCAGACTCAGGTATCGGCCGGAGTAGCTCAGTGGTTAGAGCAACAGTCTTGTATACTGTGGTCCCGTGTTCGATTCCTGACTCTGGCTAACTTTTCACTCCAGTTGGGTTTATTGTATTTATTGTATGTATGCCTGTATAATATTTATATATACCTTTAAAAGCATGGATATTTTATCAAATTACAAAAACAATCTCTCAGTTATCCTTAGGGTTACAATAGAATCCGGTCATACATGGTTGTAAGAGAGGAATTTAAGCGAAAAAATGAACTAGACTGTTTTAAGCGAAATTACATCTCAGAAAGTTTCGACACTAGAAATTTTTAAGTTGTACAGACCCACGCAGAAAAAAGTCCGCTCCCAGTAGCTATAAAGATTATTTATCTGCGAAATGTATAACAGAATAAACCCACTAAAAATCGATCGATAAAAAATCTATTTTGTTTAATTCGAAAGACAAGGAAAATAGATTTCATTTCGGCGGAAAGACAGGTGTTGTCATCTCCCGACATGTCGGCGCGGGAGAAATTTAAGCAGATCAAGTAATTTTTCATATTGGGATATTTTAAAACGAATTTTATACTTTTAAATTATATATATGTATATATATATATATATATATATATTTTTTTTTTTTTTTTTTTTTTTTTTTTTTGCATCCGGACGTAAAATTTATCGCTGGTTTCATCAATGTCTATTTCAATCTTATATCTTAATTACAAGGTGAGACATTAATTATTATTTAAATAATTTATTTTATTTTTATCAAATGCTTATTTTAAAATTAAGTATAATGTGCTTTTTTAACCGCGATTTCCTTTAAATTAGGAAATCTAGCAAGGTGATCTGTTTGTAACTTTAAGATAGTAGACACATAAGAAAAACTGTAAAAAAGAATGGAGTGTGATATTTCGAGGAGGGGTTGTCGCTAGATTTATTTTTAAAACCTTAGCGTTTCTTACCGCAGTAAATATTTTAAATTCTTGGTTAAGACCACCACCATCCCGACCCATGTATCTACGGAAAGGTTGCGTGAAGGAGTTTCGTTCAGATATGCTTCTGTTAAGAATGGAGTGCGCTCCCTGGTGATGGAATGCGGAACTAAGGTAACGCAATTTTGTTAAAATTAGGAAATATAACAAGGCGATGTGTTTGAAACTTTAAGATAGTGTATAACTCATAAGATAAAGTGTAAAAAAGAATGGCGCGGGAAATTCCAGCAGGGGGGGGGGGTGCGCTAGATTTCTTTTTAAAAAAAGCGTTACTGACCGTTTTAGGTGCCGTTTATTTTGAGGGAATCCAGATATATATGCTACTTATTAAATACAAAAATGTCAAAAATTTAGTTACCACTATTTCCGAATAGTAATTCCAGCAAATATCATAATTTATTGCTTAAGACCGCCACCCCCTTCAGTAACAAATCTACAGATAGGTTGTTTAACGGAATTTCGTACAGATACAGTTTTGTTAAGAATAGAGTGCCCTCCCTGGTGGCGGAATGTGGAAATCCTACATTTTTCTCACATTTCCTTAAATATCTCGGCGCACAAGCAAACTTTTCCCCACGATTATTCTGCCGTCTTCCGATTTCCTCTAACTCTATTAGGGGCCCGGGTACGGCCCCTTTTAAATATTTTTCGAGAAGTATGAAATACTGGTTTGCACTCCCCTCCCCAGACATAGACCTTATTTTAAAGGTAATTAAATTTCCTGTTAACACATTTCCAAAAATTAATGTTACGAGGCACTCCCAACGCGCAGGGGCCCCGACGTTTGGGGATGTTTTTCTTTGGGCCATAACTTTACCCCTAATTGAGCGACAGCGTGGAGAAATATAACTGAGAAAGCTCCAGAGAAGCTAACCTTTCCCCGCCGATCAAATGGCAATCTCCATTTTTCAATAAATATTCATCCCCCACTTTGACCCCCAAGGAGGGTACTTTTCTATATTTTGCAGTTGCTCTTCAGGTGATATATTGTGGGAAACATCTGTGACAGCTTAATCATGTTATACATCTCCGGTTTACACCCTCTTTCTGCACCCCAAAAGGGGCACATTTTTAAATTTTGGCGATACCCGTCATGTGACATATCGTTGGAAATGTCTGTGACAGCTTAATCATATTATGCATCCATGGTGTCCAACCCCCCCCCCCCCACACACACACACACACTTTGCCCTCCCAAGGGGAACTTTCCTAAATTTAGCAGATACCTGTCAAGTGATATAGCGTATAATTTCGGGGGGGGGGGTGCCCGAAAAAAATTAGGAAATATAACAAGGCGTTAGAAAATTTAAGATAGTTTAGGAAGTGTTTATTAGTCCAGGAAATAGGGAATTTTAAATAGCAAAATTAATAGTAGTTCTGGAAATCGGCTTAGTTTATGTTTTTTGGATCGCTGAATCCGAATTTGTAACTTCCCACCAAAATTTCCCCCGGCAACCCTCCCCCCCCCCCCCGCCCACTCCCAAATTTTGGTAAAAAGTCCCTAAAAAGGGTTTTTATAAAAAATTAATTTTTTTATTGTTTTAGAGGAAAAGTATCTAGAATTTCAGAAAGTAGACAAAATTTTCAACAAATTAGATATATGACATTATGACTTAGGATGAAGGGGAAGGGGGATCTACCTCGGAACACGCGCACGGTGCTGCGTAGACTAAGTTGCGCAATTCCACTTAACCACTCACACGTTTACATTCGCCCTCCCATCTCCCCTCCGAACATTCCTTATAAGGTTTACTTTAAGTTTTTTTGGGTAGCTGAATCCGAAATTTTAATTTACCCCAAAGTTCCCCCCCCCCCCGAAAACCCCCAAAATAGTTGTTATTAACTTAAATTTCTTATTGTTTTAGGAGAAAAGCATTACGAAATTCAGAAACTGGACAAAATTTGCAACAAATAGGATATATGACATTATGAAGTAGGATAAACGGGGAGAGAGGGGGCTGAATCGGAACATTCCCCGCGCGCTTTTCTCGAAAACCAAATTTTTTCAAAAAATCAATTTTTAGGGATTGCCGGGTGAAATTTTGGTGGGAAGTTACAAATTCGGATTCAGCGACCCAAAAAACATAAAGTGAGTCGAAATCCAGAACTAGTATTAATTTTTCCAAGTAAAATCCCCCATTGCCTGGACTTCATAACTTAGTGCACGTAACGCCGCAGTGCATGTTCAGAGGCAGCTCTCCCCCTCCTCACTCATCCTACGTCATAATGTCATATATCCTATTTGTTGGAAATTTTGTCTAGTTTCTGAATTTCGTAATGCTTTTCCCTAAAAAAAATAAGGAAACAATAAGAAGTTAAAAACAACTATCTGGGGGGGGTCGGGGGGGATTTGGGGGGAAAGTTAAAAATTCGGATTCAGCGACCCAAAAAACTTAAAGTAAACCTTATAGAGAAAGTTCGGAGGGGAGATGGGAGGGCGAATGTAAACGTGTGAGTGGTTAAGTGGAATTGCGCAACTTAGTTCACGCAGCACCGCGCGCATGTTCCGAGGCAAATCCTCCATTCCCCTTCATCCTAAGTCATAATTGCATATATCTAATTTGTTGCAAATTCTGTCTACTTTAAAATTTCTAGATACTTTTCCCCCTAAAACAATAACAAAATTGATTTTTTTAATAAAACCTTTTTATTTAGGGGGGGGGGGATTTTACCAAAATTTGGGGGGGTTGCCGACGGAAATTTTGATGGGAAGTTACAAATTCGGATTCAGCGACCCAAAAAACATATAGTAAGCCTTTTTCCAGAACTACCATGAATTTTGCTAGATAGAACCCCTATACGGTCTCTATTGCCTGGACTATATCAAAATACATAAGGAGTTCCATAGCGATAAATGTACTGGACGTTTTGAAAGAAAGTGTTTTGAATGGAATATTTAACGAAACCCTCTGTGCAATCTATAATCACACTTACCCACTTGTTTCTTACTTTTCGAAGCTAACAATATTATGTTAGATCAAATTAGAAGAATAAAAACATTTGCTGATTGATTGGCATTTTAACATTACCTTTAAGTAATTGTCGACTGAATAAACACTTTGGAATGAAGTTTCAACATCTCATATTACCAATTTAGTTTTATACTACTAAGTAACATATATATATTTACATTATTGTTCCTTAATTCTTTATCTAACGCATTAGTTTTAAACGATAAAATGCTCTGACTTTTATATGATGAAATAGAAAAAAAAATACAGTTAGGAAAATGGAATTATAATTATTGTGGTAAAAGAAACGCATCTTTTGATAATATATATATATATATATATATATACATATTATTTGAGTAGATTTTTCAAACAACTGTAAAGTAAGGCATATAAGTATAATTTGCTTTTCGTAAAGTTTATATTAACTGTGATTTTGCAATTTACTAATTACTTACCAACTACTTACCAACACTAATATTGCAATAATTATCAGTCTGAGAAAAATTGTGAAAAGTCATTGTATTTTTAATACAACATGTTTCATAATAATTCAAATTCCGCCATTTAAGTCTCGGAAGATTTGAAAAGCGATTTTGAACTTATAGGATTTCTTAGCAATACTGAAAATGTTAACTCCTGTACTGTTAAAAATGAAAACTACTGTTAGCAAACGAAAAAATAAACTTGCTTTTTTTTCAAGTAATTTTGATTCCAAAATTAGTGTTACTTGTTCATAGTTTTAACTACGAATACGTGCTTGAGAATTAATATAATTTCAGAAAAGAAAAAAAAAATATATAAAGAATACAGTTTCTGAATTAAAATAAATATTATTAAAATGCTATTAAAAATACTGTACAGTTGTAATTTTGTCTGTGACGTACTAGAAAATATACCATATAGTGACGTCGTTTAGATGTGAACTTTTTTCTCAGTTAATTGAGATTTTATTATGATCCTGTATATTTTCACAAAGACAGTACATATTTTGTCCCAAAGTTGTATGTTCAATGGCAGAATTTTTTTACTGTATGTTCCCTACATGCTCTCTCAAACAAATTTCATCAAAAAAAGTAAAAAAACACAGGCATCAAGTTTCCGGAGCATAACTGCGATTTGTTGTCATTTTTCTATTATTTGAAGAAGCTTTTTCACTGGTGGATTTCAGGGAATTTTCATCTTCGGTCGGCGTATTTTTTCGTATTTTCTGGGGGAAAGTACATATTGTAATTTTCCGTTTCTATGAAGAAAAAGTAATAGTCAGCATTGTTGCCGGATCAACTCTATGATTTAACGAAAATGTAGCTTTACAATGCGGTCTGAAAATAATTTTTTGGGGAATACATTAATTTTGGGGATATCTATGATTTAACGAAAATGCAGCTTTACAATGAGGTCTTAAAATAATTTTTTGGGGAATACATTAATTTTGGGTATATCTATGATTTACCGAAAATGTAGCTTTACAATGAGGTCTTAAAATAATTTTTGGGGGAATACATTAATTTTGGGGATATCTATGATTTAACGAAAATGTAGCTTTACAATGAGGTCTTAAAATAATTCTTTGGGGAATACATTAATTTTGGGGATAACATTGGGGAATTTTCTGTACTTTTGGAGAATATGTGCAACTCAAAGCAAAAATTTTTGTCTGGTGTTATAGCAAAAAATAGAATTGGGAAGAAACTTCCATTCGTGAATTTTTTAAAGTGCAGTTCTTGTTACGATAGTAAAAAAGTTTCTCACATGACTAAAGTCTATTATTTTATTCCATGTCTCATGCAATTTCATGTATTTTTGTACATTAAATTGCCGAATTTTCTGTATTTTGGGAGAAGATGTGCAACTCCAAACGAAAATTTTCGTCTTGTACACTGTAAAAAAAATAATGCCAGTTTCCCGGTAGGAATCAGAAAAATAGTTGCCCTTATCGTACCGGAATAATTTCCAACCCAGCTCAGGATAAAATCCGTAAAATACCGTTTTACACACTATTTCCTTATTTTTACGATTTTTTTTTCCGAGCTGGGTCGGAAATTATTCCGGTACGATAAAGGCAACTATTTTTCCGATTCCTACCGGAAAACTGGCAGTATTTTTTTTACAGTGTAACGAAAAATAGTACTAGGGTAAAAAAAAACTATAACCATTAAAGTCTATTCAAGGTTTTAACATAATTTTTGCCAAACTGTGAACTTAAAATAATCAAAACACATTGAATCATATTGGACAAAAGACGTATCTCAAAAATAAGCACACTTACTTCCAAATTTAGTTCATGTCTCGGAAATTTTCTGAGTAAATCATATGCTTGAAAATAATATAAGATATCTTTTTACGAATAATATCTTATTAAAGAAACCAGTTTCAGCAGTGTGGTCTAGGAATGTTTGAATACTGACAATAAAATGCATTTAGAGTAAAATGATTATTTGGAAGATAATTGGAGAAAACGTCTGACACTGCATTTATGAAAATACGATCAAAGCAAATTAAATGCAATTAAAGTGATGGAACTGACGATGGAATTTGTACTGAAAAATATCAGAAACAAAAATATTTTGAAGTAATTATAAAACAATTACTACGATTGCCACCACAAATAGAAATTGTAAATTTCATTTGAAATGTCTCTTTCTTCCTACAAGATAATTTCAAAGCCATTTATGCACAACAAAATATGTTGTGCCTGCAAGTGATCCAGCGTAAAACTTTAATAATATTTCTGTTTTTTAAATAAAAATCTCTCTTTTGAACTTTTTTATAAACCAAAATGTTTTAAATCTATATATTATTTGTTTTCATTTTTTTTTTTTGTATTCATAATATCCTAAAGTTGTCATGAACGTGTTATAATTACAGTAATAAATATTATTGTGTCAAATTAGTAAACGAGTGTATTCACAACGGAAAAAATAAACGAAATTAACTTAAGTTTTTTTGTTTTTTTTTCTGGCATGTAACTTTCTAAGAATTGTTACAAACCACTATTCCTAAAATTTATACAAAACAAAAATCCCTGCCGTCTCGGCCTACAAGAGAAAGTAGATTTCAAAGTTAAGTACTAATTTCAACAACAAAAAATAAATCGTGATTGGAGATAAACTCAGTTTAAAAAGTTTATCTGGCGCTTTTGACGAATTTTTAATTTAATTTTTCTGTAAGAGCTGGATATCACAATCATATTAGTACAATGATTAATTCTTCAACCCCTATTTTTGTTTGGTTTATTTTGACTATAGGAGTTGGTCCTATCAAAAACTTGTGAATATAAAAGTCGTAGATAATATTAAGAAAGTTTATAATAAATCCATGCGGATTTGAGTTCTTGTGAATTGACAAAGTTATGAATTTTTTCTTCTGTAACCTCCCATTTTTTCGTTTTTATTTTATTTTTTATTTTTTACTGTAAGAGTTTGTCTTATCAAAAACTTGCCAATGTAAAAGTTGTAGATAGTTTTAAAAATAGTTATGATAAGTTTAACTGAATTTCCTATCTTGAGAATTGATGAAGTTATAAATTTTTTTATCCATAAAACCCTATTTTGTTTCGCTCCTTGAGCTCATTTTTTATTTTATCAAAAATCTGCGATTCATAATTTTTTTACCCTTTTCCTAGAGGTAATAATACATTTAAACTGATTTGATATGCTTTATAATTAAAAGATTATGAGGTTTTTTTCGGTTTTCACAAAAGCTCTTCCTATTTCCTTCACTCCCTTGGTCCGATTTTGCCCGTTAACGAACTTGACCGAGATTTTCTGCCCCTTCATTTTATGTATCAGTTTGGAAGAGATTTGTGCAGAATTATGGAAATTATTGTGTCCATGAAAAGTGTTAAAGATATATACTATATATATATATATATATATAGGGAGAGAGATACATAGATAACGTTTTGATTTTGGGAATGTTTTCGGTTCTAGGATTCATGATCGGCGTAGATATGCAAAAATGTTTCAGAATGTTTGATTTTATGTTTATTTCGCCTTAAACTATAATGCATAGTGTATCTTAGGAGTTACACGGTCTTTTTTTCTTGAAATTTGGCGCTTTCTATTGGTATTTTGGTAAACTATTATGTGTTACATACGTGAGATAACATGCAGTTAAGGTCGTGAAGTCTATTCGTTGTGATTTGGTATCACGAGGAGGTTATTATATCTTTTTCAGATACTGCTTACAATGTGCTCGACTGGCGGTTTCTTTTCTATCTGTATAAGGTAATCATTATTAATTCTGCAAACTAATAAAAGCATTAAAGAATGTATTATATCGATGAATAGTTTTTATAGCGCAGTGTAAATATATTAAAGTAAGCACATAATTTTAAAATTAACATTATTTGAGCAATTATTGTCATGTATCGTAGAAGTGACATTATGACATTATGTCCGACAGAAACATAAATAAATTTGTTTACTACTTTTTCTAGTGTATAACTAACAAAAATAGACTCAAATATATATATTTTTTCCGGATTAAATGTTTAATTTACGATATCCACTCAAGAGGGAAGTTATCGTTAAAAGACAGAAACTTCACGTAAAATTAACTTTATTTATACTTATTTTGTTTGCAGTAAATTGACTGAAAACTATTGATGGCTGTGAATCAATAATTTATTTCTGCTAATACTGAAAAAATTATTGCACTATATGTTGACATATCGGAGCCAAATATCGCGTCAGTATTGGTTTCATAGGAAATACTCTGTTAAATATTAGAATAAGAAAAATAGGAAAATTTAAATTAAAGTGTTAAAAATGTTCACTAAAAATTGTGAAAAAAGTGTTGGAACTACCAAAATTCGAACACAATACCTACATTTTACTGCAGCTTTTAACACTTTCCAACATAGCTGCAATGTGTTTATAATTTCGGTTTGATTGTCTGACCACTGGCAGCCGTCTATCTGTCCGTGCTCTGACTCGCGTAAATATAGTCGGTTTGATGTGTAATTGATACACGTTATTAAGGATTGCCATGGCAGGTTCGGTTTTGAAAATTAAGTTTATAGCATCCATGGCCCATTTACTTAACAGGAAAATCCTTTGCCGCGTATTTTAAAAGTGTAATACAATTTTAAACATACGGAAATTTATATATATTATTAGGGTAAACTAGAAGATATATACTATTGAATATGTTATGTGTGGCGCTTACGCTACGCATACAGGGAGATTCAAATTTATTCCATTATGATATTACGGTCTATGAAGAAAAATCTTTTGCGGCGTATTTTAATGATGTTATTCATTTACAAACATAATTAAATTGATATGAATTTTTGAGGTACCCTAACACATGCTTTCTGTAGAATATCGGATGCAAAGCATTTATCATTTATTTACAGGGTCACACCGAAGAGTTAAGTTGTATAATAGTCTACTTGGGAAAGTTGTTGTTGAAATGTATTTTAATTATGTTGCAATATTTCAAACATGATTAAATTAACATACTATACTGTGGTTTACTAGGGATGATTAGGAAACATACGTTTTCAGTTATGAAATGCATTTGAAATTTAATTATATGTTTTCATACTATGTGATGTGTATAAAATCTATAGACTATATACAGGGAAACATAAAATAATTCATAAGCATTACTGAGAATGAACGGAAATTGCATAAATGTGTTTTTTAATTTGTTTTAAGCTTTTTGAAGCTGCATTTAGTATACTAATAGATGTTGGCAACATACAAGTAATATCATATTCAGGACCATGCAAAAAACTGGATACATAGCTGTCTATGGATAGTAATTCCTGGAACTGTTATTTTAGTAGTTTTTAAGCATGTTTTTGCTAGAATTAAATTTCAGCTTAATATGTAGCGCGTATAAAAAATTTATAGGTACCACACAGGTCTACACAAAAGAATTCAAGTACGTTTTCGCTTATTTGATAGAAATTAATAAAGTGAATTTTAAATTCTGTCATGCGTTTTCTAATCAAAAGAAATTTTAGAATACTTTGTAAAATATAAGCAAATCTATTGATCAAATGCAGAGCTGCCCAATAAAATGGCGTAACTTTCCGTCTATGTGAAATAATTGTTGAGATCTCGTTTTCAGGTCTGTTATACGTTTTCTAAAATCTTTATTTAGGCATATTCGCTACCTTTTCGGCGAAGCTTTGTTAAAGTATTCTGAAAGTGTTGGAATGTGCTTCAAAATCTATGCTTGACGCATAATTTTTCTTTCCTGTTATAAATTTGAAACAATTTTTGATTTATAGGAAAACGGTGTTTTCATGCATTTACGACTTATTTCACTTTCTTCATCATACATTAATATTTTAATGTCGTTATAGAACATTTTTCAAATTAAGAAAAAACTGATTATCCCAAAAAAATGAATAATGCATTATGAGCAAAAAGAAATATTCTTTTCATTTCATATATTTATTTTCCGAACACAAGTTAAAAATATTAATTAACAGTTAACACAAGCCACTACTCCTTAACCATTTTTACTTGAATTTAAGAATGGGAAATAAAGAATAAAAAACACATTAAAACGAGTTTTTAATTCTCAAGTTCTTTGTGAGAATTTTGAAAAAAAATAATAAAAGTATTGTTAGTGCAATGTCATGAAAATCTGGAGACGTGTTAGATATTTTTCTCCCGCATTTCAAACAGAAAAGAATGAGACATTTTTAACTGGTATTAAATTAGTCCTAGAATTAATTTTCTGAGGAAATGTTTTATGAGAAGAAAATGTTTTTGAGATTAACAATATAGATACAGGTTAAAGAATATATGTGGATATTTTCAAGTACTTCTTTCGTTTTCCCTGTTATTAAAACTGCAATAAAATGTACTTTAAAATACATATGTGAAGACCTTTTTTTATTATTTAGTACGTTAGTTATCTTTTTTATTACTTGCCTTTTAGTTATTTTTTAAATATTTTAATTAGTGATATTTTCTATTACTTAGTAAGAAATTTGCGAGAAGATAAATTGAGTTATTTCATTAACAGTGGTATCTGCAGATTATATCACTGCATAGCTAAATAGGCTGAACTAACCAATAACTAATATTTCAGCAAAAATCTATATCTAATAAGTCTTTTCTTGTATAATTCTGCAACGTACTGTTATCTGGTGGTAATTTAGATGCTTATTTTTATTTTCGAGTAGTAAATTTAATGCGAAAGAACGTATTCAATGAGTAAGAAATTTTTGAGAAGAGGAAAAGTGCCATTTTAAGGCAGTTATTTTCTTTCTAAAATTAAGATAGTGCTTTTCGAAATATATTTGTAATGCAGCTATCTTAATTTTTTTCTTAAATTTATATCTGTAGAAATTAGTTAAAAGATTCCTATGATACATTCGTACCATGATATTTCTAGTTTATAGTTATTTACTTTAGCTTAATGAGAGGTGAAAAATATTGGTAACAGTAATTTAATTCCACTAGTCTCCAACAAAGGTGTTAGTTATTGGTAATATTAAAAAAAGTTGAAATCTATTATTTGAATTGTTAAAAAACATAATAATAAATTAAATTTATCTTGTAGTTGACACCATTACAATTTAATTTGTTTTATTAAAGCATGACTCGATTTGTCAGTTACTGGTTCATAAACGTCAGTTACTGGATATATGCATTACTAATAATTAAAACATGAAAAGTGGGGACACAATTATCATCTATTATATGATATCATACATAAATAAAGTTTATTTTGTTTCTTTTAATAAAGATAAAAGTATTTTTAAAACATAAATTCTTTGAAACAATTAATACCTTTTTCTTTAATTTTTGCAAGTAAAGTGTGAGGCAATGAATATTTTTGTGTTTTTGAAGAAGAGTATCGTGTCTGTTACTGGAGTTATTGACCCTATTTACGAAAAAAAAATTAATAATACAATAGATAAGTTTTGAGAATTTTGTTAAAAGTGATTTTATAATGTATTTCCACTATCTTTTTAAAAAGAATAATAAGTATAAAAATGATTTAAAATTTTGTAATAGTGATTTGACAAAAAAGGAATCCTTAATGTGTCAGTTACTCGGAAGGTGTGGTTACCCAATCACTGTAATTTTCAACAAATAAAAATGTAAACTACTTATAAGTTAATACATTTTATTTCACGTTTTCATAATGATTAATCTTTATAGGTAGCTCTGTTACTTTTTTCTGTAACATATTTATGTATATATATATATATATATATATATATAACTATAACTATAAAATTAAATAGTAATTTAAATTCTTTTTTTTATATCGTTTATTTTTATAGAAACAGGATTAAAACATACCAGAAACAGCTATAACATGTCATTACTTATCATATTCATTCTTTTTAATATAACAGTTAGGAAGAAAAGGAAAAATAGATTTATTGAAAAGAAAATTTCCTTGTGAGAATTTTAAAAACAGTAATAAAAAATGAGGTTGAAATGTCATAAAAATGTGAAAGCATCTTACATTTTGAAATTTTTTCTCCAAATAAATAAAAAAAGCCATTCTTATACATTATCATACTATCTCCAGACCTTATAAGTGATTTCGAAGTTAAAAATATAAAAATGATATTTCGTTTTTCTTACAAACTTTCTCACAATCTTTCTCATATTTTTAGCTTTTCTTATAAACTATTTAATTTTTTTATGAATAACTAGGTAAAGTAACCCGGTGTTGCTCAGAATTTTTTGTTTTGAGAAACCAATTTCCAATTAACATACTACATAAAAAAAATACAAAAAAAAACAGTCGAAGTGTTCACTGTAAAAAAAATTTTGTAAGGTTACTAAGAATTTTGTAGGAAACTGGGATGCTTAGAACTTTTTATGTAACCACAACAAAAGATAATCATGTAAAATTACAAACGTTTCTTCAGTAAGTGTTACTAAATATTGCTTAGTAAACGTACTAGTGATTTTTTAGGGAGTTTCCCAAAAAAACTCTTGTAAATTTACTAAATATTGTTTAGTGAAGTTACTAATGCTTGTTTAGGAAGTTTACTAAATAAGTTTTAGTAAATTTATCAGTGAATATGTTGTAAACGTACTATCCATTTTTAGGGAGTTTTCAAAATTTTTTTTTGGTAAATTTACTAAATATTCTGCTGTAAATTTACTAACGGTTTTTCAAGGGAGTTTCTCTAATTAGCTTTTGTAAATTTACTAAATATTTCTTAGTAAACTTACTAGCTATTTTTTAGGGAGTTTACTAAAGAATTTGTGGTAATTTTTCCAAAGATAGTTTAGTAAACGTACTAAGGATTGTTTAGAGAGTTTTCCAAAGAATTCCTTGTAAGTTTACTAAATATTGTTCAGTAAACTTACTAACGATTTTTTAGGGAGTTTACTAAAGAATTTTTCGTACATTTACTTAGGATTATTTAGTCAAGGTACTAACGTTTTTTTAGGAACTTTCCTAAACAATACTTTGTGAATTTTCTAATGATTTTTTAGTACACTTACAAAGGAATTTTTAGTACATTGATTAAGAATTTTTTTTGTAAATTTGCGAATGATTTCATAGTACATTTACTATGATTTTTTTTAGTATTGCACCCAAAACTTTACATATATTTTAGCAAAAATTTGTTGGTAACTTTATTAAAGTACCGTCAGAAAAATTACCAATGATTTTTTAGTATTGTATCTAAAACAGGTTTTTTATTGGACCACGAATCAGGATTGTTTATAAATCCAATTTTCTGGTGAAAGGTTAAATCATAATTCAAGGTTTTCTCTATTCCAATTTTTTGCTAAAAGTTTGAATCACGATTCAGGATTTTCTCTCATCTTTATGGGGAATGGTTACACCGGATTGTAGCTTTCTTTTTTCCCATCACTTTGGTTTTCAATTTATCATTTTATGGTGGTGTAATAATAAACAAAATTTCAGATTATGCGAGATTATCTTGCAGTAGGAAAGCTTTTTTTTTATTTTCATTAAACCGAAAATTATTTAAGTTTTAATTATTGATTCTATTGTCTTTGAAATATATTTAAAAAACAAATGTAAACCATTTTCATCTAATTTCACAAAATAATTATATTTTTTCCCCACAAATATTACCATTCTGTCCTTTTACATTTTGGAATATTTCTTCGCACTCAGTTACACTTATAGTCCATTTAGTGTTTGCTTATTCACAAAGAAAATATAAAAAAAAATAATTTTCTTTAGATTTAAATACATACCCTGTTTTTATTATTGTTTTAATTAAGAAGGCAGCTATAAGTAGCAGAATCCATTTAACCTCTAATATCAGCTAATACAAAAGTATTACTTTAAACTTTAAAGCATTTTTTTAAATACACAATGTATTTCTACAGTATATTAAATACTTACTTTGAAGGGTTAATTTAATAACAGCAGTGTCGCCACCAAGCGACTAATTATTCTTACATATATAAGTATTTTTTCAGTATTCCTAAATGATAATCTATGACGACGATTTATTTATTTTTTAACTATACTCGTAAAAAAGAAAAATATTCACCAGCAGCAGCCTTGCAATAGCTGAAAAAGAAATGGTTACAGACACTATTAAATAGCAACACATTTAAGTTGGTTTGCGGTATGCCGCTCCATTTATTGAAAATACAAATTATATAATCATTAAATTATATGTATAGTATGTCAGACTAATATTTACTGTAATATAATATCATTTTACATAGAGTTTCTCTCAGACAGTTTTAAGAGGGTGCTGCACCCTCTATGACCATTCAGATCATCAAATATAAAGAATTCTTGAAGCTTAGTATGTTCTAAATCAGGATTTCAAGTCTGGTAAAATGGAATAGATCCAAGCATCAGGTTAAATTCTCCACCTGTTTTAAATGAAAGAGTAAATATTTTAAGACATAAAATATTTCTTGTGCAAACATAATAATCAAATTTCACACAGGGGAATTAATCAAAAAATTAAACAATATATCAATTCAAATCTCTTTTACGAGGAAATCTTCAGCATTTAAAAAATCAATCAGTGTTCGAAATCATTGGTGGTCCGCTGGTCCGAGAACACCAAAAATTCATTTGGACCACTAATTTGAAAATTTTAGTGGTCAGCAGGAACAGTAATCCCCCCCCCCCTCTTTTCCTCACAGGGTCATAGGTAAATTTAAATTTTCCCGTCTCGGAGAAAACGGCAACCAAACACAAATCACACAATTTTATTTATTTTAAAAAATAAATAAAACTGCATTAAACCTCAGTCAATTGAAATATTGGAATTAAAATATGTAAATAATTTTATAGTTTTTCTTTATATGCTGTTTATTTAATTTTTAGTTATAATTTTATATTTTATTAGGCTAAAAATTTTGGATAACTGCAAAGAAAGTTTGTAAGAAAAAAGCTGCAAAATTCTCCATTTGTTAGGTAAAAGGAAAATATTGTGAAATTCTTAAATGTAGAAAAATATTGCAAAAAGCGTCAGTTGGTTGAGGGAAAAAAATTCGTCAATCAATCGTGATTAACAAAAATTAATGATTGTCATTTGGCTGCAACTGGGTGTTAAGGATTTTAATAAACTTTTTTTTTTGGAAAATTTGTGATTTTAATCAATGAATTTTTATGGTCTATTTCAATGGTAGGTAGGGAAAGATCATTTGTAGTATATTGGAATTATATTACACTATTTCAAGCATATAGAAATTCATACACATCACTGAAATGTACAAAAAGATGCTTACTATAGAACATGATGAGCATAGCATTAATCGTTTATTTATGGGGGGAAACAAAAGGATTCGCTTATAGTACAGTATAAATAAACAATAATTGCTGGAAGTTCGTTATTTGTTGTGGTAAGAGTTTTTTTTTTAATTTAATTAATTTATTTACTTCGTATGTATAAAATCTGTAAATCATATACAGGGCTGCAAAAAAGATGTATATATTTCTGTTTATTGACGAAATATGTTGAAGGGGAATTTTCAACTGTGAAAATGTGTTTCTTAAATGAACTAATGTTTAGCATACTATATGGTATATATTCAAATGTATAGATCATATATAGCGTTGCACAAAGGAATTTGGATATTTTTCCGAGGACTGATAATTGCTGAACATTAATTTTGAAATGTGTTACGTGTTTTGTAATTTGCTTACTTAGCCATCATATTTAACTTTATTAAACATTGATTTTTTTTTTTTTTTTTACATAATTCTGAATGTGTAGGAAAATTATAATCTGTCGTTGAAGCTTGATTATTTTACGTTCTTGTTTAAAAAAATATTTTTATTTTGTATGTGTGTATATATATACATACGGGCGAGTTGTAAAAAACAGGGTAGGTGGGTTAAACCGGGTAGCGCAGATCCCTCCTTCAGTTCTACTTCTGTCTATCAGCCAACACGAGAAATTACTTGTCGGTAACCATTAGGGCATTTATAGCTGATTGAAACGTTACTGTGTGCGGTTTTTTTTAGTGTGAAGGAATTAGTTTCAATTACTCTTAAAAAATTGTTTTATTTGATTCTAGATTTTACGCGTATAACCACTTTTTTTCAGCATATTAAATATTCCTGAGTACTATATCTAATTCTTTCCTTTCCTGATAATATTTTAAAATTTTTACTGATCTTTTGCTTATAGGATTAAGAGTAGTGACGCTATGTTTAAACTCTGTTATGTTGGAGTAAAAACGGGTACTTAAGGGTGGGTCAAAACTGGGTATACCCGATTTTGTCCGACACTCATAGAATGTATTTTTAGTATAGTTAATAAATTAGCATGGAATTTTAAATTGCATTCTTAATGCTGTTAAGTTATAATATAATTCTAAATCTATCTAGTTATAATGAAAAAAAAACTTTAATTTTGATTTTGTTTTATATTAAAGGGTCTAATTAATAAGTTACATTTATGAAATTAAATAATTTGTTATTATTAATGAAAAAAATAATGGTACTAATTAAGGCATAATTTTATATTATGCTTATTACTTTTTAATAAATAACTTTCTAATCTGAGGTGTAATAACTTGCGTTATGGGTCCACTTAAAATGCAAATATATTTCGTGACTTGTTTCTTTAAATAGAATAATCTGCCCAAATTGACAAATAATCCATAAAATCCCAATCCTATATAACTAGGCTATATAATCTATAACAGTATTTTTAAATCAAATATTAAACAGGCAAAAAAAAAAAACCCTCTTCACTCTCAGAAATGGATACTCAGTTTTCACGAAATTTTCTTCATTTTTGACGAAACCATTTCCTGGGATATGCTCCGAGCGAATATTTCGTCATATTGAGAAAATTACTTTCTTCGCTTGTTTGAGGATAACAATTTCGTCAAAAGTGCTTATTTGAAAAGTGCAATCAGAGAGCTGGTGGTGCCACCTATTGAACAGTTTGGAAGCTCTTGTATCGACAGGAGAAAAAATAATAGCTTCGGTCTTCGGGTTGATTCGAACTCACGACCTCCGGTGTGGGAGACGGTCACTCAAGCTATTACGCTATTGAGTCCTCGAACAGATACGATTTTACATGCATGTAATGGATGCTACTGTATATTTATATTTTTATAAGGTTGGTTGTAATTTTATCGATGGTGTTATACTTATAATTCTTGCAAGTTTTAATTAGTAAGGCTAATTTATTATTATTATTTCCTATGGTTAATATGAATAATTATAATATGAATAATTATAATATGGTTTGATTAATATAATTTATTAGGAAAATTTTCTTTGCTCGATGAATGATTAAAATATGGTCTGGTTAATTTGTTGCTCAGAAATAACGAATTTTAAAGTATATATGGGGGAGATTTTATCAATTTGAGTAGTTGGTTAAGATTTTAACACTTTACTGTTTACAGAAGAGAAGGGAGAGGGATCAATTATGCATATTTAATTTGATAGTTATATGAATATATTTCTTAAATGAAATAGAGATCTTGGAATTTTGAAACTTTATTGACCAAATTTTTTTTTTGAACGATTTTCTAAAACACTGGAAATATATTCTTTTCGAATTAAACCATAGCGAGCAAAGTAAAATAATAATAATAATAATAATAATAATATAAATAATAATAAACATTCTTAAAAACTTTAACAGCTAAAAAAATAACTAACGCAGAAACAATAACTACCGTGTTTCACCATTTTCTGAAAAGCGCTAAAAAGTGCAATTTTTTAAATAAATTATGACAGGAATAACATAAATTTTTTAAATAAATTATGACAGGAATAACATAAACAAGCAAATATTTGCTTGCTAAAGTCGCAGGATTTGAGCAGGTACGGTTTCCTTAAAATGCATTGAGTCTCGCCGTGAGTGAAGAAACACCTTCGTCAAACATTTGAGAGTTTACGTGTCGTTAAAAGTCACGTGATTTTGATACGAAATGATGGTCAAAAACAACGAAATATAGCTCGAGGACTGCTGAATCGTCAAAATTGAGAGTTTTATTTCTGAGAGTGTTGATGAATGAAACATTCCCAGGCTCATTTTCTGTATATAATAGGAGTGGATGGATTACGAAAGAGGTCTTCATTTTATTTGGTTAAAAAATGTACAGATTTTTTCCAATCCTTGTCCTGAAAAGCCCGTTCTTTAAATCCTTAATATGTGTTCAATTCATATAAAAGAATCCAGTTAATCTATTAAGAGAAAGCAATGTATTTACATATGCTTCTTTCCTTACGCAACGCATCGATTTCAACCCCTTGATGTGTCTTTCATGCATCTCTAAGCTCATACTAAGAACAAGAGGTGAAAAAGTGGTTATTTTCCAACTCTGCGCGATCTGTAACAATTTATCAAATTGGAAAATTATTTAAAACTGCATTTTCGAGAGCAGCAATTGTAAATACTGCAATCAGAAGGTTCGAGAAAACAGGGATTTTTCCCTACAACAATGTTTTTTTCCAGACCATCTTTTTGCTCCTTCGGAAGTAACAGAGAAATCCATGAAAGTCATGATAACGCACATAGGTCTATGCAGCCACATGTTTGCATAGCTGCAGAAATTAATATTTCTGAAACATCACAGGATAATGGAGCTCAACCTTCCGAACATAAACGAGTTGACAACATCCAGGGGCTTTCACGTCAAGCTGCTTCCAGATGCAGCAGTTAACATCACAATCACAGACGTCATCACTCATTCAAAATGTTACATCAACAGAATACATTATTAAAATTATCCCTTCGACATCTTCAGACTATGTAGACCAGCAATCTGAATTTCCAATTTCGCCTGAAATGTTATTATCCCCTTCTAAGGAAGGCTTTCGAATTGAGAAAAGAAAGGGAAAACTTATTTTGATTTCTTCTCCCTATAAATTATAGATCGAAGGAGATATTAAGGAGAAATAAGCCAAACAAACTGCAAGACGAAAAAAGAAGTTTCTTTAAAAGAAAAAAAAGAAACCAAAAATGATTGCGGACACATCTTCAGAATAAGAGGATAATGAAACCTGTATGTTTTGCTATGAACTTTACTCAAATTCTAAATCCAAATACGATGTTTGGAATTGCCACGGTTAGGCACACAAAGCATGTAGTAATGCAGAAGAATATGATGACAAATTCATCTGTGATTTTTGAAGCTAAAAGAGCTCGAAAACGTACAGTGTAAATTAAACAGGCCTATACAACGTAGAAAATTTGCCAACGAATTATTTTTTTACACATGGAAGAACACATGTGCAATTTCGTTTTGTTAAAAATAATTAAAATGTATTTTTTACTATATTAAGCAAGATCTTTTTTAACCAAAATGAGTTTTTCAGTAGTTTTAAATGAATACCCAGTTTTACCCAACCACCAAGGTAAAACCGGATTTTTGCATACGTTTGAAAAAAGCTATTTTTTTTTATATAAACAATTATATATATATATATTGTTTGAAAAGAATGTTTTATTATAGCCAATCATTCATTTTACATTAAAAACAGTGTTCAAAATTTGTTTTCCCATTTCACAGCATTTGAGACTAACAAACATTTATGGTACCCGATTTTGCCACACCTTCCCAATATATATATTTAAAGGATGCTGTAGAAGAAAATAGCATGAAACATTTATTAACTCCTTTCTACATCTGTTTCTACCAAAATTTTTGGTAACATGCCATTTATCTTTTAAAATAAGCAATTTTTCTATTCGCATACACTTTATGGTAGTTATCGCGATATACCACCAATATTAACACGTTGATATATTCCAATATTAAATTTACGATATTCTCCCCACCTAGCAGTTAAAGTTTTGAAAAAAAGATCAAAAAAGTTTTCCGAAAGCTTGTAGCAATTTATTCCAGGATGATATTTTACAAGTATCGGCATATATATATATGCTCTAAAAGTTAAAATCTTCTAACTGATGATGCAATTGATTTTTAAAAAACATGAGTTTTAACTCTTTCAAAAATACTGGTGAGCGTAGGTCACTTCGTGTCTCACAAAGACTATATTTTTTTTACCATAAAACTAACTAAACGTCCGTATTTTAACACAATCTTTTTAGAGCAAATCAACAGGCCAGATTTACATTTATCTACGAAAATTTCTTAACATTCGGACAAATATAAATATTTTTTACTAAATAAAATGTGCAAAAACTTCGACAAAATAAGCAAAAACCTGAGTTACATCGTGGTAAATATCTTACCAGCCTTTTTTCCCCACAAAATATTAATATTTTTTCACTCGGGCTACGAAAGCATTATGTTTTTAACATCTAAAAATTTCAAAGAGTCTGGATGATAACGACAAACTTTAAGAATTTAAAATACTGGAAGAACATTGTCCCTCCCCCACATCCCTTTCCAGGCATATTTCAAAATTACACATAAGACTCCAAAAATCAAATTATGCAGAATATTAATACCAAATAATAATAACAATACCAAAAAGCATATACTTTCACTTTTCTTTGAAATACTGCAATACATTAAAAAAAAAAATAGAAAATTAATCTTTTAAAAAAATTCATTGTCCGAAGTCACTTTTCTGTTTTTCTGCGCATTTTACTGTACGGCTCATATTACGTATATATTATTTAAAAATACACACTTGATGTTATACAGTAGCTTTGAAATGATCGAGTATTGATTTGACTCAGATGTAAATAGATTTAATGGTGAAAAAAATTAGTTTGAAAAGAAAAAAAAAACACCAAGATTTTGATATGAAAATAAAATCTATATCAATATTATAAAAAACAATTATATCTGTGCGTAACGCTGATGTCATTTTGCAAATGGCAGCACTTTGAAATCTGGAATGAAATTTAGGTTTTGCAATTTCCGTGTTCAGCTTGTCGTTAGCTTAAAATTCCGAGTAAAATGAGAACTACATTTAATATTTTTGTTGAACATTGTCACAATTCTATTTCAAAGACCCGTGATCGGGGGATGAAACTCACAATTATGTGGGTGGGAAACTGGAAATTGTTTTAATCCCTTCCGTTTAGGTCTAAAATGAAAGTACCAAGTTTTATCCCACGTACTAGGTGAACATTAGAAAATATGTACATATTTATAGTCGAAAAACTTTTTTTAAATTATCTTAACAATATCTCAGAACAATTAATGCTTTCAAAAACATTGTCAATACAAATCTTGTAGAATTTGAAATTCTGAATAAAATGAGTACCCATATTAATATTTTTGCTGAACATTAACCCATTAAGCGCCGCTATATTAAGCACGTTAAATAAATAAAGTTTATTTATATATATAAGATGCCCCTATGATAAAGCAGTTGAAATTTTTTTAATAACTGTAACCGTTTATAATGTATAACATGTTCCCGTAGCGGGAGCGTTGGCGTCTAATGGGGGTTGAACCTTCCTCTGAACTGCAAAGAAACGCGCGTTATTTTCTCCTGCCATAATGCAATTACGATTAGAAAATTTAATAAAACTTCATTTTTAGGCATGATGCAAACAAATAAACAAACATATAAACAATTACTAAAAATATATGGATTAAAAATTTAATATTAATATTCATAAATCACTTTCATTCAAATTTTTTAACGAATATTCAAAATATTTGAAATATAACGTCACTCTTTCTTTTTTATTATTTCCCTACACATTGTCTATGCAACTTGAAAGGAATAACTCAGATATAACATTATGTTGTAATAAACACTACACGCGCTTATGTATAAATTTGTTTTACACCTAGATTTCTGGCATATACTTATATTAGAATATAGTTGTTTTCATCGACACGTAACTGATATATATAACTCTATATATTCCTAAATGATGTTTTGAATTTTCTTTATTACCTGTTTCAAATAAAGTAGTTGTTTTACAAATGAAAATTGAGACGCATCTTATTTCAATATAATAAATGCTTTTCACGTTACTATTACCAAACATCGATTTTCAAATTATTTAAAAATATATATATATATATATTATCTCTTTAATAAAAGGCCTGCATATATTTAAAAATCGATCTACAACAGTATCACCGTTAGTACAATTAATATAACATGAAACAATTTAGAATTTCCGTAATCCTTCTTTTTTTTATATTGTATATGAATCTACCTATGGATTTAAGTTTCAAAAGTAGCTGCCAACTACTACTGTATTATATCTTAATTTATGGTCAAATTTACTGTTACAAGAAATTACCAAAATTCTTTTTTAATGTTTTAGTAATAACTTACTTCCATGCAAAACTCAATCTTTTATTTTTGCATCTTGCATTTTAATTGTAATTTAAAGATTTTTTTTCTGCGGATGAGCATCATAAAGGTAATTTTTAAGGGGTTTTTTGTTCACAATGGTTCTGTTTTTTCCGTATAATATTAGGAATCCACATTCAAGCGAACTGACATACACTGCTTTTCATGGTTGATTGGTTGGTTGATTTGTGACGGCCGATTATTTACACTAGGGATATAGGCCCGAGGGGGAGTGCCCTTCGTGGGGGGTCTTTCTAAGCGAACCTAACCCGTATTAACGTATGGAAATCCATGGCTCGAAGAAAACCACGAAAACTCCGAACGATTAGGCCGACGGGCGCGATTGGGATCGAACCCAGCACTTCCCGTCTACCAGTTTCGAAGGCAGAACCTCTCAGCCACTGGTGGGGCACTGCTTTTCATGAAAAATTAATATAAAATGTTCCTCTCTTTATGGAAGCGCGCTTGCAGACAAAGGGATGGGAATGTAACCACAAGCCGCCAACGCTCCCGTTGTGGGAACATACGAAAGAAACCTTTCTAATATTGCTTTAAATTAATATATTTACTTCGTATTAGGAATTTATTATTAGATGATCTGTTGGCTTTAAATATTCATTGCACTTGTAAAAACTAAAGAATTTACTTTTTTCTTTTTACTAATTTTACTTGAGGAAGTCTAAAAACCAAAAATTCTCTTTTTTTAAAAATCTGCAAAAAATAGTAAATATATATATATCATTCTGAAAAAATATGTATACTACACGCCATACTATTAACTTTTCGGCACAAAATGTATTTTTTAAATAATTCAAAAATATGTTGAGGGGAAAAATAACAAATTGTTGTTCCCGCAACGGGAGCGTTGGCGTTTAATGGGAAGGTCGCAATTCTATTTCTAAATTTTGCCTTAACCGCTAATCAAGTGAGAGACAGAGTTATCAATCCGCCCTGCCTCCGTTTATTACATACATGTATTTTCTTTAAGTTGTTGAGGCCCTCGCGATGTTTCTGTAAATATGTTAATGCTTTATTTTGTATATTTTGAGGATTATAATTTAGTAGTTATCGAGAAAGAGGTACATAATTGACAGCCGTTTTACATGCCATTTCTCAACTGATATCGTCAACCTTAAAACTTAGTTTAAAAAAAAAAGTAAAGCTAACTTTTTAAGCTAACTAATAATACTTTTTTTCAATATTCCGAAGGTTTTAAAATTTTATGAATTTAACTTAAGATGCTCGTATACTAGTCGAAAATAATTTTTATTAAAACCATCTTAGTCCTTTTCGTAAAATATCGAAGTTTAAAATTGTGCTATTGGTTAACCTATAATTCCTCTAGCGACAAGAATCCTGCACACTCATTTGTTCCCTCGCTCTTCCCCACTATTTTCGACCTCCTTAAATGTGATTCATACGCACTGTTATTCACTACACTCTTAAAACGAAAGAGCCAAAATAACTCAAGTTGAGCCAAAATCCACTCATCTCATGATTTGAAAGTCAGCTTCTCATAAAGAGTTGAAACAACTCGAGTGAATGAGTTGTTTTTAAGCAACTCATGATTGAGTGATCTCTATTTTACTCATACTTGAGTGAAATCAACTCAATGAAGGTAAAATCCAGTAGCACTTGAGTGATTTGTAACCAACTCATACTTGAGTGAAATTGAGTCAAAGACTAAATTCAGTCCCACTTGACTGATTTGTAATCAACTCATACTTGAGTGAAATGAAGTTATTTAAGAATAAATCAGGTAGCACTTGAGTAATTTGTAACCAACTCACACTTGAGTGAAATTAAGTCATTTAAGACTAAATCTGGTCGTACTTGAGTGAAATGGAATCCCTTTGAGACTAAATTCAGTAGCACTTTGAGACTAAATTCAGTAGTGTGATCTGTAGCCAACTCATATATGAGTGAAATGAAATAATTTAAGCCTAAATCCAGTACCACTTGTGATTTATAATCAATTCAAACTTGAGTGAAATGAGGTCATTTCAGATTTAATCCAGTAGTTCTTGGGCAATTTGTAACAATTCATACATGGATTAAATCAACTTATTTAAGAGTTCATTGCATGAACTCTTAAATGATGTTCTTAAAATGCAAAATCCCGAGTGATTTTTAATAAACTCATTCATAAGAACTCTCAAAATTACAAAAAAAACCTTGAGCGATTTCTAATTAACTGATTAAATAAAATCATGTCATTTTAAATGAAATTCAGTAACCTGCGATTGATTTTTATCAATGAAATTCAAAATAACACAGAATTCTTGCCGCATTTTCAAATTAAAATAATAAATAACTAATTTTATATTTCTTCATACTGGTTTATATAATTGTATTACTTTTTGATTGAAAAAAAAATATGATTTATAACTAAAAATTACAATTAAACCAATCTTAAGTATTTAATTTAAATTTAAAAAAAATTGAAAAAAATATCTAAATGTAAACTTGAAATCACCAAGGAAAGGAAAAATCCCAATGACAACTTTTAAAAGCTGACTTCTCAAATCCAAAAGGGCAACTTTCTGACATAAGTTTTAATTTATTTTTGATCGAAAATGCATGAAACTAGCTGGTGGTGTTCAGAAACCATGTAATCAAGCCGCTTTTTTCATTTTTTTACAAACACAATAAATCTTTCAGAAAATAGTGTCAAAGTGGATGTTTTAAACTTAATTTCTGTGTGAAAGGAGATAAAACACTCAAGAGCGGGCGAAAACGTATTTGTCACGTGATCAAAATCGTTTATAACTCAATAGGTAATTTATTGATTAAAAAAAAATGGAAAATTCAATTCCAAATAGCTTTCATAACCAGGCTTTCCAATTTTATATCTTTCCATTAAAAAATGAATTTGTAAATGTATCAAAACGTTTTGTGCTTGTTGAGCAGAGCCATTAAGAACAGCCTTAAGATCCTGCACTAGTCGCTGAAAAAGTATAGAAGGGCGATTCCGTGCAGAGAGTCACATGTAAATTTAATTTTCATTTATTTATCAAATTTTAATGCTAATTCTGATTTTAAGTGGTATGATAAATAAGTTATAACCATATTTTTTAGTTTAAATGTGTGGAAATAAAACTCCCAGAAATATATCATTAAATTTCATTGCTCAAAATGTGCTTTTTTCCGAAGTAGGAAAAAAGCACATTTTGAGTAATGTAATTAAATAATATACTTCTGTGAGGTTTATTGCCACACATTTAAATTTAAAAATATGATAACTTATTTACCATACCACTTAAAATCAGAATTAACATTAAAATTTAATAAATAATTGAATAAATGCAAATTAAAGCCTGCATTATGTGTATGACACTCTCCATGGAATCGCCCAGAAATGATGTGTTAATCCTATGGAGAAGTTATTTTCAAATACAGTGTTTGGATTTATATATATATATATACATATTTTTTTTGTGGGGGGGGGGGAGGCATAGGATCTTTATGCAGGCTTATTTTTAATTTTGCAATTTTGGTTAGTTTTTTTTAATACAGTAGACGATTTTACGAACTGGTGTACTGGTCCCGCCGAGCATCTCGCTGAACTAATGTTACTCCCATTTACGAACTTTTGACTTTATGAACACATATGAGTCCCATCGAGCATTTACTGTATTAAGATATCAATTTTAGAATCGGTTCCGAAAATTAAAGTATTTAAAATAAAATATAAAACCTAAGTTAAAAAAGTAAAAACTAGCCAGCATATAGATTGTCTTCAGCTATCATATGCAAAAAGAAGCCTGTACAAATATTAAAATCCAAGCAAGATATTTGAAAATAACTTCCCTGTGGAACTAACATTATCACAAGTGTTGTCACATGGCTATTGTTAGGCTGTAATAAGTAAAACAAAATATTTCAAAAAAGATAAACACTATCCCATTATATACTTTGTTGTAATTATCCCTTGATTTAATTCACACTACTTCTTAAATTGACTAACTTTTAAAGAAATATTAATTGTTAAGCTTTTTTATGCTAATTAATTAGCACTTGCTAAATGTCAATTTAAAGCAGTTCATATATTTACAAATAAATTATGCACCAAAATAACTTTAGAAATAGATCAACTTAATTCTTTATATCATTTAAAACATTTGTTGAAACTTGAAATTATGTTCAAGTATAACTAGAAAATTTAGCTACTGGGTTAGAAGGAACAATGTCTTGATTGGATAAATACCAACCTATTAGGTACTATCTTGCAGTTATTCTTTCTTAATCTTGTCTTGTTGCGATTAACCATTGATTTTATTCAATGTTTCTTAAATCTACTAACTTTTAAAGAAATGTAAAACTTTAAAATGGCATAAGATTGTAGCTTTTTATGCCAAAAGCGGGAGCCAAATATGAAATTTAGAATATCGTTAGGGAAAGAAACAACATTATTTACTAACAATTTTATTGAACAAAAAGAAAAAACAAATATAGCATTGATAGCAATTTTAACAACAGATGGAGTGTTTGACAACACCTTTAACAGGACATGTAAATATTTTCATTTAAAATTTTCTTGTCAAAACAAGAAAATATGTATTCTTCTCTGCTGAAGATCCTTGAGAGATTCGATAGAGTTGTTGAATTCCACTCCTCACAGCGGAATTGCATTCCTCCATGAGATCACTATTCTCCGGTGTTAAAAGAAAATATTGAAATTAAGTTAAATAGCAATAATTGTAATGCAAAGGATTATGAATCTTTTAAAATATTAGTTTTTAGATTGAAGTAAATATAAATAAATTCTTAAAGTCTTAAGCAACTTCTTAAAATATTGTTGAACATTCACCTTTGTTACCATTTTCAAAATGTATACAAACATATCTTTTTAAACAATAATTGGGGGGGGGGGGAATGAAACTTTAAAAATTAAATTTATTCTAAATATGAAAATATATATAAGGGGTCGTTCCAAGCAAAATTTAGGGCCCTTTCACAAAAATCTAATAAAATAGGCCCCTTTGTAACATTCTTTTTCACACAAACTGTTTTAAAATGTGTAAATTGTAAATAAAACCAGCTCACTGAAAACAAACTTTACCAAGGGGATTTAAAGAAGTTTTGTCAAAGTCTTCATTTAAATTTGAGTAACATGATTTCAACTTTCATTACAAAATGCTATTTATCACAAAAATAACTTACTTTTCACAAAATGGGCCCCAAAAATAAAAACCTACACACACACAAAACCGCCTCCCCTTGCATATTCTTAAAGAACATACACTAAAACTTTTAGCTTTATATAAAGTTACACCACTGAAAATTCGACTAATTGTGAATAAAATGGAAAATGAATAAATGAAACCATCTGTGCAATCACACTTACCCACTTGTTTATCATGTTACTTCTGATTAGGGTGTAAAAAAATCATGATTTTTTAAAAAAAAATTTTAAAAATCTGATTTTTTTTTTAAATTTAAATCTGATTTTTTTTATTTTTTTTCCCGTGTTAAAATATTAATATCTACCAAGAATTAAGCATTTCAAAAATGAATAACCCCCCAATTACTAACATAATCTATATTTTTTTGCTTTAATTAATAAAATTTTAATTATGTAATTATAGAAATTACAAAAAACTGCAAATAAAAAATTTCTTTAGTAACATACAACATTATGTGCATTAATATTTTATAATACTTATGTAAACCAATATTAAATACTGCTTATATTTTAAAGTTATTGATAAATTGCATTTCATTTTAAATTGATGATACAGATTAAATTTTGTAATTATTAAACAATTAACTGTTTAATTAAGAACACAATCTACATTTTTGAAAAAGTGGTTGAAAAAAGGTGATAAATAATAGTTTGATAAATTCATAAAGCAGCCAGTAATTTTACACAGGTTTTAAAGCGCATGTCTATCAAATTGATCAAAAATTGTAGCAATGTATACAGCAAACTTACACATAATTTATAAATAGAGTACAAAAATTGTACTTTTGAAATTTAAATCAGATATTTTCCCCCACAACATTAAAATATTTGAATAGCTACTAAATATTATAATGTTTTGAAGTTATTTAACATTTAGTTAGATTTTTTTTAAATGTATAATAACATCTTTTTACACAGTTTAATATTGTTATAATTAACAATAACAAATATTACATTTTTTACAAGTGATTTAGTGATTGTTTTCATTATTGATTATCATGCTTTTTCACAACATTTTAAAAAATCAGAAAATGTGTGATTTTATCATCTGATTTAAATCAATTGATTAAAATCATTGACACTATTGCTGTGTTTATTGTATATAAAATAATAACTTGATTATTAAAAGGAAATTATGACATTGAAAGTTAGATTTAAATATTTTTAAATTAAATGCTTTTTATGTTTGTTAGATAAAAAAACATGCTTTTTACAAACTTACTGTACTTAAAATTTTTCACAATACTCAGGAATTATACTTGGAAACAATTATTTAAAGCTTTGTTTTGTGTATTCATAAGTCACAATAATTTGAATACTTTTTTATGTCATTTTAAACATAAAAAAAATTTTTGATTTTAATCAATGATTTTTTTTAAAAAAATCACTTGATTAAAATCATGATTTAAATCGTTGACACCCTACTTCTGATGCAATCTTAAAATAAATTTCTATTTTAAAAACAAATTTAAAAGGTCTTAAGCAACATTACAAAATATTGTTGAAAATTCCCCTTTGTTGCCATTTTCAAAATGTATACATTGGAAGGGGGGGGGGGATGAAACTACATTTAAATTTATTCTAAATATGAAATGTTTTATTACAACAATGATGTTTAACCTTACCCCATAAAATCTAAGCAGTCAGGCGGCAATTTTCTTCCAACAGTCAAATGCATGTCATTTGTCAGAGATACATGTCTAATTTAATACAGTATAACCTCGAAAATCCTGTATCAGGACTAAGACTAGATTTATAAAAATTCTGGATTTCACAAAGATAATCAAAACTTTCACTGTTTTTAATGGTACCTTTATTCATAATTTAATAACAAAGTTATAATTATGTAAGAAAATGAAAGAATAATATTGAAAGGCTTACTTTCATTGAAATTTACGTTAAAAAATTTTCTATAAACAGTGAATTTTGAAAATTCAATTGCAATTTGCTTTTTTTTTTTAAACTATTAATAAAAATGCTTTTCATATTAAATACATGTTAGGAATATCTATATCAGAAATACAGACTTGTTTTTCTAACTTGCATAATGTTATGACAAAATTAAATTTTATATGCTGTTTCTATACCAACAACATTATTCTATTATAAAAAAACTTCCAAATCTAACACGTCATGGATTTCTATCTAATATCGGAAGAAAATGTATGTTATTGGGCAAATGTATCTGACTGATAGACGATACTAAATAAATGAACTAAAACTGCATAGCACTGCATTCCAAACACATAGGAAACCCGGTAGCAGAAAGTTCCTGACGGGTGACATGCGTCGCAGATTTTTTTTCCAACTTTATATTATGTTTAGTTCTTTACTATTTATTACTAAAACTTAAGATTATTATTAATAAAAATTAGTAAAATGCTTAAAAACATTAAAAGTAAATTTTCTGGTATTGGGATAGGAAAGATAGATGCTAGGTATGAAGTTTACTAAAATGAAAACAGATTTTTTTTTCCACATATGTATCTGTAAGGTCACACTGGCCCAATACAGTGTTAATTACTAAACACACACACACACACACACACAAAATGAAATTTCATGACAAAATCAAAACTTAAATATATTTAAGATTAATATGTAAATTTATACCTTTCTTGCTGATAATACACCTCTTCAGGATTATCACGTGTCTCTTTGATAGTCCTCTTTGTTGGTACTTCTTTTGGGCTGGTGTTAAATTTAACCTCATTGTTGCCATAACCTCCATTCAACCATAGCAGCTTGAGTGATAGGATCAAAGTATTGTTCCTAAAATGAAAATGTGCAAAAACAATGTTATCGATTTAAAACGTTTAAATGATTTTAACTTAAAATTTCAAAACAGACGTAATGATGAGTTCATACGAAAGTGCCTGAAACATACAAAAAATAGGAAATTCATTTCCCTGCAATTTACCCAAGCAATAAATTGGGTTGGGTTGATTTTTGACGTTAAAACTCTTGAGTTTTGTGCGATCGAACAGTAAAATTCGCGATATCCTTTTGTGACTAATTAACAAAATTCACTATTCGTCGCGACCTTTTGACGAAATTTGTAATATTCTTCACCGAATAAGTTTATCGATATTCCCGATTATTTTTTGCGCAATCTTTTGACGAAATTCACAATTTCTTTCTGAACTCTTTACGAAAATAGCAATTTTATTCAACAACCAACTGAAGATAATTACCATTTGTTTCTGAGATATATGACAAAATATCTGGTATTTTTCCATGATCATTTGAAGAAATTCTCAATTTTTTTCCGCGACTGATTCATGAATTGATTTAGGGAAATTCGCCAAAGTGTTGCAGAAAAAAACAAATTTTGCCAAAGGGGTACAGAAAAAAATTTTGCCAAAGGGGTACAGAAAAAAATTTTGCCAAAGGGTTGCAGAAACAAAATTTTGCCAAAGGGTTGCAGGAACAAAAAAAAATTGCCAAAGGGTTGCAGAAAAAAAAATTTGCCAAAGGGTTGCAGAAAAAAAACGAATTTTGCAACAGGGTTGCAGAAAAAAACTAATTTTGCCAAAGGGTTGCAGAAAAAACAAATTTTACCAAAGGGTTGAAGAAAATTTTGTCAAAGGATAGCAGAAAAACACACAAATTTTGCCAAAGGGTTGCAGACACAGTTGTATAATATAGACGCACGCGCAGAAGATTTTCCAAAAATTCGGAACCTTGCAGAAAAATTTTTAGAAAAAAACTAATTTTTTAACTTTTTTTTTTTTTTTTTTTGAATACCAAAAAAATTAAAAATATTCTCTATATTATAATTTCGTCAAAGAATCGTTAAAAAAAAAAAAAAAAGAATTTCTTAAAAGCATAGCGGAAAAAGCCCGAATTTGTCAAAGGATCGTGAAAAAAAAATCCCGCAAATTGCGTCAAAAAATCGCAGAAAAAACTTATTTCGTCAATGGATTACGGGAAAAATATGAATATCGCTAAAGGCTGAGAAAAAAAGCACGTATTTCGTCAAAAAATCGCAGGAAAAATGGGAATTTCGTAAAAATATCGCAGAAAAAACGTGAATTTCGTCAAAGGATCGTGAAAAAAAGCTAATTTCGTCAAAGAATCTTAGAAAAATGCAAATTTCGGCAAAAGGGCTCAGGAAAAAAAAAATTTCTTAAAAGCATAGCGGAAAAGCCCTAAATTTTGCCAAAATATTGTGAAAAAATGCAAATTTCGTAAAAGAATCGTGTAAAAAACTACTTTCTTCAAAAAATCGAGAATTTCGTCAAAAGTGTTGTGAAAAATGCGAGAATTTTGTTAAAAATGCATGAAAAAATACGAAATTCGTCAAAAGATCGTAGGAAAATGCAAATTTTGTCAAAAGATTGGAAAAAAAACTGATTTCGTGAAAGAATCGAAGAAAAATGTGAATTTCATCAAAGAATCGAGAAAAAACGAGAATTTTGTCAAAGACAAAAGGAAAAAACATGATTTTTGTCAAAGGGGCGCGGTAAAAACTCACCAGTCTCTTTAATGATGATACCTATGAATGGATGGATAACTTCTTAGAAAAGGTGATTTAGTTGTTTCAGTAGCAATGTCACATTATTTCTGCCCTTCTTATGCATTTTTAGCCTTTTTTTTTTGACCAAAATAATTATTCTTTGATTAATACTAATTATTTTTAATTTAAATGGTAATTATTTTAAAAATACTCTTTTAATTCATATTGTTAAAATAACATAACACGGTATTTTACGTTATTAAGAGGCTACTTCAGTCAAGTGAAAAGACCCGTTCGCTAATGCTAATCCTATGGAAGAAATTTATAACGATATCTTGGTTGTATTTTAATATTTTTAAATGATTTTTTTTGCAATGGATAGCTGAGATCGATCTGTAATAAGGTCGTATTTTACATTTTCTATTTTGTTTACAGATATTTTTAATGAGGACACTTTCATTTTTGGAACCAGTTTCGAAACTGAAAGCATCCTCATTTAAAAAATCTGCAATCGAAATCGAAAAAGTAAAAAACGGCCTGCATACAGATCGATCTCAGCTATTCAATGCAAAAAAAATCATTTAAAAATATTAAAATGCAACCGAGATCAGGGGTCTGTCCAGACTTTTCAGACAGGGTCCTGTTTTTGTGAAATTGTGAAAAATGTATTATTAATTTTGTGAATTTAAAATTAACGTTAAATTCAGGTACCTTCGGACTTCAGTGACAGAGTCCTGTTTTTGTAAAATTGTGAAAAACAAAATTTTGCAAAACTAGTATTAATGCTCCCGTTTGGATGAACCACACATAATATATATATATATGTATATACAGGGTGTCCCACAAGGTACGTAGCGTCTGATATGTACAGATTCGAATAGAGCACATCAATATGAGTATTTTGAATGGTAACATGTGGAGTCCCCGAATATAGCGTGATAGTGTAAGTAAAGTGTGAAGCTTGTCATATGAAAAACACAAGAAAAGAGAAAAAAAAAACAAGAAATCACGCTATATTCAGGGTCCCCACATGTTACCATTCAAAATACTCATATTAACGTGCTGTATCCGAATCTGTACAAATCAGGCGCTGCGTATCCTTTAGGACACCCTGTATGTGTGTGTGTAAAAACATTATATAATTCCTTTCAACTTTTAATTAAGTTCTTTAAAATGTACATAAAAAGATTTTTACTTTAATGATAATTTTTGGTTTTCAAATTCTTAACTAGATAACAAGAAACAATCTTAGTAGCAGAATGTTTTGTATCAATCTGCAGCAAACCAAAATTTATCTGCAACCCAAAAATGCTGGACCTAGCTTACTATCGTAACAAACTATAGTAACTCATAATATAAGCAAAATTTTCAAAAACGATATCTCAGATATCGTTATAAATTTCTTCCATAGGATTAGCATTAGCAAATGGGTCTTTTCACTTGACTGAAGTACCCTCTTAAACATTAAATTAATGTGCAGATAGTTTTTGACCCAATATTTATGCACACAGAAAGTTTTTGGTTTTATACAAGTCTGGTTGCAGAAAAAACAAACTTTGCCAAAGGGTTGCATAAAAAACGGAAATCTCTTTAGAAAACAACATATACACAAATATCTACGTTTATTATAACAGGGATAAACTTAAAAAATATACCAAACTAACTTTTGAAAATTTGGGTTTAACCCGAACCCAACTTGCAGGAATTCACACTCAGCCTCAAATCGACCTGAACCGATTTTTCTTCCAATTTTTCCACTTTTACTGTTTGATTTTAAAATGTTAATTCATAGAGGAAACCATTAAATTTAAAATTTCATTAATTAATAAAAAGTCTTATTATCCTTTAAATAAACTCAAAGCAAGTTTTTTTCCAATATGAAATTTACTTAAGAGCTTATTTATCAAAATGTAATTGTTTTATTAAATATTATGTAAAGTTGTTTTAAAAAATAACATTTTAATACCTTAAACCTTGAAATAAAAAGTATTCGGCCAAACAGTTACTATTCGGCTAGCTGAATATTCAGTATTCGGCCAAAATCACTATTCAGAGCATCACTAAATCTGACTCGCTACTTTGAACAACATTCATAATCTTAGGCTGTATGTCGAACACATCTTTTTTCAAGAGATGGCGCTGAATGTTGCCAGGTCATTAGCGGGAAATTCAAATGATGGGAGGGGTTTTTTTTAAGGGAGGAGGCTAAATCAGTGTGACTGACCAATAATTATGTAGTTCTGACATTCTTTTCATTTGATTTTTGACCAATGGATGCCAGTAATCTAACTTGTAAAATATGCTTATCCAAAAAAGAAAACAACAATTATTTCAGTTTCGCTTTTCGAAGCTCGATCGCGAATTTGTGAAAATCAGGAAAACTAAGGAACGGATTTGTTTTAAAATTTCAGATATTTTATAAAAACACTTACAAATTTTAAATAAGTCTATGGAGTTGGATTTAAGGAGTGGGGGGGGGGGGGGGTAGTCGTGAAGAAATTTTTTTAACAGTAGCGTTTTACATAGTAAATATAGTTTCAGATACGGTTTTTTGACGGATACCTTAGTTAAATATTATATATATAATAATTTCAAAGAGGAGTGTTGGGTGAATTTCGGGTCTATTTAGGAAGCGCGAGAGTGGACGCACGCAGGGCTTAATTTCTAACAAAAAAAGTACCGAAGCCCTAATATTCTGCGGTACCGGTACAACAACCGTACCCCCCCCCCCCCACACACACACACACACACCCTGTCACATAAATCTGCATATTTACATTTCGTACATTATTTGCAGAATTTAAAGCAGTTTTTTTTTTTTTTCCTTCAGCAAAATAAAAAATTTAAATATATTTATCAGCATATACTACTTTGCTGTCAGCTATTTCACTTTTTAGTTATCACTCCTTCTGATTATTAATCTTTACCAAATTTTGAAGTTAATTAACTGCAGAATTCTGAAATTACATATTGTAAAAATTATGATTAGAAAATAGTGTTAAGGCTGTTCTTAACTGTTCTGCTCAACAAGCGTAAAACGTTTTGACACATTTACAAATTCATTTTTTAACGGTAAGATATAAAATTTGAAAGCCTGGCCATGGAAGCGATTTGGAATTGGACTGTTTTTCCCATTTTTTTGATCATTCAATTACCTATTGAGTTATAAGCGTTTTTTATCACATGACAAACACGTTTTTCGCCCGCTCTTGAGTGCTCTTTCTTCCTTCGCGCGGAAATTCGGTTCAAACCGCCCACTTTGACATTATTTTCTGAAAGATCTATTGCGTTTACAAAAAAATGGGAAAAACAGCTCAATTACATAGTTTCTGAACAACAACACCAGCCAGTTTCATGCATTTCCGAACAAAAATAAATTAAAACTTATGTCAGAAATTTGCCCTTTTGGATTTGAGAACACCCTTTTCAGAAAAAATAAATGAAATTTGCAGAAATTAATATTTATATGCTGAAGAATGGAACAATGTTTTACAATTTCCTATAAAAGGTAAATATCTTAAACTATAATCGATTCTTCCGCATAAGAATCTTTTGTGGTGAGTCCCTGAAAATCAGATTAAGGGTGCTCTCAAATCCAAAAGGGCAACTTTCTGACATAAGTTTTAATTTATTTTTGTTCGGAAATGCATGAAACTGGCTGGTGTTGTTATTCAGAAACTATGTAATTGAGCTGTTTTTCCCATTTTTTTTGCAAACTTAATAGATATTTCAGAAAATAGAGTCAAAGTGGGCGTTTGGGCGAGAATTTCTGCGAGAAGGGAGAAAGAGCACTCAAGAGCGGGCGAAAAAAGTGTTTGTCACGTGATCGAAATAGCTTATAACGCAATGGGTAATTGATTGATCAAAAAAAGAAAAAAAAAACAGTTCAATTCCAAATCGCTTCCAGGGCCAGGCTTTCAAATTTTATATCTTTCCGTTAAAAAATGAATTTGTATGTCAAAACGTTTTGCGCTTGTTGACCAGAACAGTTAAGACATTTTTTTTTTTTTTTAGGAGAAATTATTCTTCGCACTCAGAGGGAAAAAAATCTTTTCTTTCTAAGTCACATTAAAAAAAAAATAATAATAATAATTATCACATTAAAAAAAATTATTTTAAATAAACTAGGAGATTAAGAAAGTAATACTGATAATTCACAATGCTTAAAATCGATTTATACAACCTCAACAATAAGAAAACATTTCATAAAACAAAAATCCATTGAAAAGTATAAATGAATGAAATCTTGCATAATTAATAAGAAAACTACATTTAACAAAAATAATAAATATTAAATAAATGTTATCCTACATTTCCGTAAACCACAATACGTTTAAAAAACTCTGCTTGGATGCGCAAAAGCTAACATTTATAAGCTCATAAACTAACAACTAAATGCTACCATTTACCCTAGAAGGGGAAATTGTTTTTTCTGCAAAATCCTTTTTTCTTCAAAACCTCAGATGGTATACGAAATACGAGTACTTCAAAACTGACCAGACAAACCAATTTATTTCCTCCCTTTTTCTCCCCAAATTGCCCGGAGGCATGGACAGTGGTTCACAGAGGGAAACATACAAAGACTGACCGATAAGAACTTTTTTTTTCTTTTCTGAAAGGAACTTTGAACCAGATTGGAAGCAGCTATGAGCAATTCACAGAAAAAGCGATGCATTTTGTAACATTTTATTTTATTTCTGATTCCCTATAAAACACAAATGCATAATATTTTTAATGTAGACAGCTTAATACCTCTTCTATTAAAATAATTATTTTAATATTGTACACTGATATTTTACATGATTTTTTTTCTGTTTAATTTTGGTAAAAAAATTAAAATTGTTTTTTGATGTGCATTCATTGCGCGAAAGGCTAGCAAAACTTCAGAAGCCCCTTAATATATTGATAATGATATAAATATATCTTGAACGTATACTTCATTTGTAAGCAGTTTATTTATTTATGTTTTATTTAAATAATGAAATTTTTATTTTTATTTAAATAATTATAAAAGTTTTAAAAAAATTAATTTTTTTGTTGAAAAAATTAAATAATCAATTGAATAATAATACTAAATTTGAAATAAGTTATTCTTTACATTAAAATGAATGTATTTACCAAGTTTCATGCAAATTGCTTTATTAGTTTCTGAGAAATGTTGCGCGCAAGCTTAAAATCTAAGAAATTAAAAAAAATTGCAGTTCAAGATTAAATTGTAACAAAATTATAAAAGTATATGAATATAACAAGATTGAACTATACTAAGATGTAGATTGTGCCTTTGAAAATAATTATTTTCAGTATTTTTAGCAAAAAAATTATTTTTGTAAGAATCCTGATACATTTTCGTTGTTGTCGGTACTAGAAATCACACACAAGTTTTCCCCCCCACAAAAGATCGCCTTATGCACATAATAATTTTTCAACAAATAAACAATGCATTTTTTAATACTAAATCACAAGTAATGCTTTGCATCAAAATGAATGTATTTACCAAGAATCATGCCAAAATTATGAGTTTTCAAGAAATGTTGTACATAAACATAAATATAAGAAACTGACAAAATCGCATTCAAAGATTAGTAACACATTTTATGTATGCAACATGATTGAACTGTAATAAGAAATAGACCTGAAATTTAAAAACATTTCTTTTTAGTATTAAAAAATAAATAAAAAATAAAGAATCCCGACGCATTTTCAATGTGACAGATGTGTCAATGACAGAAAAAATGTCATTTCAGAAGTGAGCAGAAATATAGGGAAAGCGAAAACTTTCCTTATATTGTCGTTTAGGGAAAGCTGCAAGAAAGCTTCCAAAAAGTTTATCAACTAAATGCTAGAAATATCTTCCTTATACCTGCGACTAATAGAGCTGTATTATGTTTTGATGCAAAAGTTGTATATAGATATTGTCAAAATATATTGAAAATTCTTTTTGCTGATGACAAAATTGCTTTGTATTTTGAATATTTTGCACATATAAAATATTATTTGTAAAATATAAAATAGCGAGTGGAGTGTGATATATATCAAAAAGTAGATAGCAACCCGACCCGAACCTGATCCACATCAAAAAGTAGATAGCAACCCGACCCGAACCTGATCCACATCAAAAAGTAGACGTAAACCGGATCAGAAATGAAAAAAATTATCCCCGACTCGACCCGAAATGCGGGTCAGATTTAAACTTTCAAATTTCTGAAATCGCCTCCCCACCCTCTGCTCCCGCAAGATTTTTTAGATCCACCCTTGATAATAAACTTTTAATTTATATCAAAAGTTTCTCAGAGAACCTGAATAATAATAAAAGCAGTCATAGAAAATACTAAATAATTGTTCTGAAATATTTATGAAGAAATAAAAATACTTACACATGATTATTTATTTATTCTCAATGCGTCTTTAGTTCATGGGAATCGATTATAAGTTAAAGTCGGGTTTTTTACACGTTTTTTCTAACAGAGAAAAAAATAATAATAATAATAAACGTTGAAGTTCGAGTATTACTCGTGTTTAGTGGGTTCCGTATAATAAGTATATGAATTATTAACTGTATTATTAAAAAAAATCATTGCTAAAAGAATAATAAGACTTTGAAAAAAAAACTAGACAGCGTAGGGTTGAGTATAGCTGTATATGCTAGAAAAGTATGAATGGGTATACCGTAAAAGTTCAAAGAGATATGATGACTAAATAATATCAAATATTACTATTCTGTATTCTTATCCTAATTCGTTTATGATGAACTTATTTTGGTTACTGACAATAAAAGCAGTGCACATAAACTTCATTTGGCATTTCATAAAACTAAATTCAGCGTAGTAATAATCTTTTCTTTTTACAGCGTAGCTAAAACAAACACCTTGTTCAAAGTTTAAACTTGGGATTGTGCTAAGCGCGCTTCCAAAGGAGGCCGCAAAGTTGCTATGCCGCCTTGGTCCGTGCCGCGTTTTTCCAGGTACGTTCAATGGCGGATCTAAGGGGGGGGGCGAAGGGGCGATCGCCCCCCCCTTGGGCTAATAAAGGGTTTGTAAAACGACATTATGCATCTTCACGGGAAATGACTTGGGGCGGAGCTCGAGCCCAGCGCGACCCGACCCGGGTCGCGCCACTTTAAATCCACGAGATTCAGACTGGGTCAGGTCTTTTCTCTTTTAGAGTCGGGTCGTGCCCTGATCTTAATTTTTTTTACAGATTCCGGTCGGACCAGACTTCTTTTTCCCCCAGATTGAGCCTGGCCTGGACTTAATTTTCCCTAAAGGTCGACAATGGCCAAAAGTTACAGGTCGGGGATTGGCCCGGAATAAAAGCTAAACATTCGATCCGTTTCAGCCCGTATGATAAGCATTATTGACACGACCACGACCCGTGCACTCCTCTAAATTCTTCCTCCCGAGCCCAAGTTGGTTCGACTCGACGCGGATCGCACCAGTTTAAATTCACGAGACTCGGGCTGGATCAGATCTTTTCTCTTTTAGAGTCGGGTCGTGCTCTGATCTTAATTTTTTCTGCAGATTCGTGTCGGGCCAAACTTCTTTTTCCTCGAGATCGAGCCTGACCTGGACTTCATTTTTCCTAGAGGTCTCCACTGGCCAAAATTTCCAGGTCGGTGCTCGGCCCGGAATAAAAGCTAAACATTCGGTCCGTGTCAGCCCTTATGCTAAGCATTATTGGCCCGAGCACGACCCGTGCACTCCTCTAAATTCTTCCTCCCAAGCCCAAGTTGGTCCGACCCAACCCGGGCCGTGCCCTGATCTTAATTTTTTCTGCAGATTCGGGTCGGGCCAGACTTCTTTTTCCTACAGATCGAGCCCGATCTCGATTTCATTTTTCCTAGAGGTCTGCACTGGCCAAAATTTCCAGGTCGGGGCTCGGCCCGGAATAAAAGCTAAGCATTCGGTCCGTGTCAGCCCGTATTATAAGCAGCCCGACCACGACCCGTGCACTCCTGTAAATTCTTCCTCCCGAGCCCAAGTTGGTCCGACCCGACCCGGGTGGCGCCAGTTTAAATCCACGAGACTTGGGCTGGGTCAGGTTTTTTCTCTTTTAGAGTCGGGTCGAGCCCGGATCTTAATTTTTTCTGCAGATTCGTGTCGGGCCAGACTTCTTTTTCCTCGAGATCGAGCCTGGCCTGGACTTCATTTTTCCTAGAGGTCTCCACTGGCCAAAATTTCCAGGTCGAGGCTCGGCCCGGAATAAAAACTAAACATTCGGTCCGTGTCAGCCCTTATGATAAGCATTATTGGTCCGATCACGACCCGTGCACTCCTCTAAATTCTTCCTCCCAAGCCCAAGATGGTCCGACCCAACCCGGGTCGTGCCCTGATCTTAATTTTTTCTGCAGATTCGGGTCGGACCAGACTTCTTTTTCCTTCAGATCGAGCCTGGCCTGGGCTCCATTTTTCCTAGAGGCCTGCACTGGCAAAAATTTCCAGTTCGGGGCTCGGCTCGGAATAAAAGCTAAACATTTGGTCCGTTTCAGCCCGTATGATAAGCATTATTGGCCCGACCACGACCCGTGCACTCCCGAGCCCAAGTTGGTCTGCAATCTTACTTATTTGTCATTCGTAAAAATTATATTTGTTTTGCACATTTGTTTAGCGAAATCTTTAGAAATTTAATTTGATTTGATAAGTTACAGAGATGCATTTTTTAAAATTTAGTTTTAGGTAGCTTTCATTACAAAAAGCTACCTATTGCAGCCGTTCGGAGGAAAGCGATTTCAAAAAATTTTGGTATATTTTCATCGATCATGACCCCCAGACCCCGAAACCACGCCTCCGTTCAAAATTGACATATATATATATATATATCTATATATATATATCAATCAATATATATATATATATATATATATATACATATATATATATCTGACCTTTGTCACACTGTAACTCTCGTATTTATGAACCGATTTGGATGTAATTCGGTGTGTACATGGTACATACCAATGTCTCGACCGAGTTCGTTGGCCAGCTTCATCCGCCATTTTGTTTCAAATGGCGGCCATTTAAAATTTTTAAAAAAATTTAAAATTTGAAATGTGGTACCAAAAAATTGAAAATGGAAAAATATTTTTTCTTATGTATTTGACCTTTATACAAAGATTCCGGAGCAGTTTTTGTTTCGTCTATATCTTAAAAAATGGCTGAGTTATAGCATTTTGAATTTCTAGCGTGGCTGACATTTTGAAACGTCCTAAATTTTGTCACGCGATAAAAGGCGTATTTATGAACCGATTTGGATGTAACTTCGTTTATACATAGTACATACCAATGTCTCAACCGAGTTCGTTGGCCAGCTTCATCCGCCATCTTGTTTAAAAATGGCGGCCATTTAAATTTTTAGAAAAATTTTAATTTGAAATGTTGTACCAAAAAATTGAAAAATGTTTTTTTCTTATGTGTTTGACCTTGATAAAAAGATTCGGGAGCAGTTTTTGTTTTGTCTATATCTTAAAAAATGGCTGAGTTACAGCATTTTGAATTTCTAGCATGGCTGACATTTTGAAACGTCCTGATTTTTGTCACGTCATAACGGGTGTATTTATGAACCGATTTCGATATACCTTGGTGTGTACATAGTAGATACAAATATCTCGACCGAGTTCGTTGTCCAGCTTCATCCGCCATCTTGTTTCAAAATGGCGGCCATTTAAAAAATGTAAAAAAAATTTTAATTTAAAATGAGATACCAAAAAATTGGAAAATTAAAACGATTTTTTTGTATGTGTTTGACCTTAATACAAAGATTCCGGAACAGTTTTTGTTTCATCTATATCTAAAAAAATGGTTGAGTTATAGCATTTTGAATTTCTATTGTGGCTGACATTTTAAAACGACCTGATTTTTGTCACGCGATAACAGGCGTATTTATGAACTGATTTGGATGTAACTTGGTCTGTACATAGTACATACCAATGTCTCGACCGAGTTCGTTGGCCAGCTTCATTCGCCATCTTGTTTCAATAGGGTTGCCATTAAAAAAAATAATTTAAAATGAGGTATTAAAAAATTGGAAAATGAAAAAGATTTTTTTTATGTGTTTGACCTTGATACAAATATTCCGGAGCAGTTTTTGTTTCTGCAAATTTGTTCTTTTGTTTATATCTTAAAAAAATGGTTGAATTATAGCACTTTGAATTTCATGGCTAACATTTTGAAACGATCTTGTATTTGTCACGCGATAACACACGTATTCACCTATTTCGATGTAAGAAGGCATGTGGATAGTATACATCAATATCTCGACCGAGTTCGCTGGACAGCTTCATCAGCCATCTTGTTTCAAAATGGCGGCCATTAAATTAAAAAGTCCTTATACCAAATTGGTATTTTTTTCATAATCCTGGAGATTAAAAAGTATTCCTAAATAATTATTTGGACGTGTCTGTTATGGAGATTTTATTGCATATAGTTTTTATCTTCAAAAATACTTAGACTTTCTTTTAAAAAGAACTAGTCAACCCGAACCCTTCTCGCAAGTCGCAGTAGTGAAAACCCAATCCGAAACTGACCCAAATCGGATATGATGTATATCAATCTGCCCCAAACCTAACGCGCTGGGCACAGCTAAAAAGTAAAAGTCAACCCGACCTGTAGCAGAAAAGTAGAAGTCAACCGGGCCCAAACTCGACCCGCATCGAAAAAGAAGAAGTTAACCCGGTCCATAGCAAAATAGTAGAAGTTAACCCGACCCACAGCAAAAAATAGAAATCAATCAGACCCAAACGCGACCCACAGCAAAAAAGTATAAGTTAATCCAACCAGCAGCAAAAAATATAAGTCAACCGGACCCAAAACCCGACCCACAGCAAAAAGTAGAAGTAACATGACCCGCAGTGAAAAAATTATCCCCGACCCGCGCATCAGATTGGAGTTTCCAAATTTCTAAAATCGCCCCCCCCCCCCCCTTGAGGACTCTCCAGATCCGCCCTTGGGTACGTTTCTAATTAACTTTTAAAGACGCGGGAGGCGTATATAGAGAGATCCACTCATTTCAAACTTATCGTACGAATTGCATAAAAATTTGTTTCTAGGCTAATTGAAAGGTGTAGAGTTCATTTATGCTATCAGAATTGTGTACTGCTATTGAAAAAAAACAAAGTTATGGTTAGTTTTAATATGTAGACGGCCTCCTAAGCAAATTTTATATACATCATTTAAAAGTAAACTTTATTACCAATCGCATGGTAGCCAAAATTGTAAGTGATAATGATGGCGATAATCTTAATAAATTAGCAGTTTTGGGAGCTATGTCCACGGGTTCCGGATTCTCGCAGGAAGAAGAAAAATTCAGCATTATGGGTATTAAATATATGAATCGATACAAATTTTCACTGTATGAAGTTCAAACTGGCGAGGCAATAAAATTATGTGCTCAAGATACAATGGATAATACTATTCTAGAAGAGAAAAAGGCTGCGGAAAATAGGGGAGATAAAGATTCCGATGGATACTATAACATTACAGCGGTCGTGGATGGGGGATGGTCTAAACGCAGTTATGGTCGAGGATATAATGCATCTAGCGGAGTTGCTATAATAATTGGCCAAGAATCGAAAAAGATTGTTTTTATTGGTATCAGAAACAAACTGTGTTTAACATGTAATATGATAAAGAGCGGGAAAATAAAGCAGCGTAAACACTTATGCTTCAAAAATTGGAACAATTCTTCGACAAGCATGGAAAGTGACATCATTGTCGAAGGTATGAACTACCTTTACGAAATGTATAAAATAAGATGTATGAGGATAGTTGGAGATGGAGATTCAAACACGATGTTTAAAATAAGAGAAAGAGTTCCGTACGGCAGCTCTATCTTAAAAATTGAGTGCGCTAACCACGCTGTTCGAAGGTTCAGGAGAGGTTTGGAAAGACTGCAGCTGACAAAAGGAATATATGGAGACATTCAGTCGCAAAGAAAATGCTTAAAAGCCAAAATTCCTCTACTAGTTAATACTGCTAGATCAGTTATAAAATATTATGCTATTCCGACACACACTGAACCATCTAAAGAGCTTATCAAAACATTTATTGGGGAATTACAAAATATACCCTTTCATGTATTTGGAAACCATGCTTCCTGTGGAAGTTATTGCAATAAGAAAACTTCCGAAAATTTAGCCTTGGATAAATCTGAAATGCTCAATTCAAAATTGTTAGAGGGGATTATTTTTGAGCTTAATAGAACACTTGTGTCATGTGCGAACACTCTAATTTTCAATGTGACAAACAATTATGCTGAAAATTTTATGAGCCAATTATGCAAAACGTCAGGTGGAAAACGAGTTGACTTTTCTAGAGCTGGTGGTATCAATAGACGTGCACATATTGCTTTATTAGCATATCAGACACCAGCTCAAGGTTGGATAGAGCAAGCACACACTGCTATAACTGGAAGTATTCCAAAAACACCAGTTCGTGCTTTTGTATTATCAAGGAACAAAAGACACTTAAAAAGAAAACTTTTCCCAAATAAAAGAATAAAAAAAACAAATGAAACAGTAGTGGGAGGCGATGAAAATTATGGAGAGTTTTCTCAAAAACCTGATGTGCCAGAGGAAATTTATTTGGAATTGAGAGACAATTTCTTAAATAACCTAAAAGTGCAACGATCATCAGATCTAGAAAAAGAGACAAGAGGACAATCTTTATCTGAAAAATGGCGACATGAAAGAAATAAACGGATTTCCTCATCCTTCTTCAAAGATGTCGCGGATAGACGGCCAACTACGTCATGTGTAAACTTAGTGCGAAGACTTATATACAAAAGCCATTTTGAAACACAAGCAACGAAATATGGCATAGCAAACGAAATAGTCGCACTGCAAATATAGGCGTCTTAAATTTAGACACATAAGTGACTGAAAAAGAGTTTCAGTCACTTAAGCGTCTTAATCTGAAAATTCAGACACAATAGATGTCTTAATTTAAGATACATAAGTGTCTTAGTATGATCATGGTATATACGAACCGAGAAATATGTTGGAATTATCTACGAAGTGTCTTATTTAAAACAGTAGTTGAACATTTCTTTTTTGTACTTTTCTGAACAGCCAATCAGAGCATTGATTTCCGCGCATGTCATCTATGGCTCCTTCATGATATAGAAAGAATCACATTTTAAGCGTCGCCATTGCTTGGATTAAAAGAAATGCGTAATTATGGAATATTTATCGAATGAAAGCGTAAGTCATATTTAATTTTAAATTTTTATCCCAGTAGGTTTGTATCTTATGAATATAAATTAAATAGTTTTTAAAGATTGATCTCTTTTTTTGTAGTTTAATGTTAGTTTTTTGATTTCACAAGCTGTCGTCTGTTATACCTTCTTAATGTAACGGTATCGAATATAATTGTTTTGATAATTAAATTGCAATGCTTTAATTCAGAGCGCTTGTCTCCTGTGAATAAACGAATGAGTGATAACTTGTTTAATCTTCCTTTTCGATCCTGTGATCGGATATATCCTAATTTGTCGTTGCCCAAAAGCAAAACGTGCAACATAAACAGATTTGAAAAGCTGAATGATTCATAGTTCCGTTAAAGGGAGATAAAAACATTAAATTGAAGCCGTTTGAAACTGTATTTATTCTATGTTCTGTTTCTTCTGATTTTTACTGTTTATTGATTATAAACTCTTGCAGTTTATGTATCAGCACTTATTGTATTTTTTTGTGATTATTATTTTGGAGCTAAATATGATATTCATTTATGATTATGATATTCGGAAAAGTTTTCAGATTGAAAAAAAGCATTAATACTGTGAAAATTTTCTTTACATATCACCGTTTTTAATCATAGTACTGAAACTTTTTAAAGATTTATTCTTATGATTGATGCTTTAATTTATTATTGAAAATCGGAAATTTTGATAGTCAAAGTTTCATATTTAACATTTACCAAATTTCTAAAAACGTAATAGGTATTTCTTATACTATCATTCTGTAAGATTTTTTAAACATAGAACAAATGCAGAAACATTTTATTCATTAACTGCAATTTCTGTTCTTGTTTAACGGTATATTTATAAAGTATTCATTAATATTTTTTGAGTTTTTTTAAATTGGTACCTATATTATTTTTTTATTTATATGTAAGCCTTTTTCTGCTATGTTTTGTTCATGATTTTAAATTTTCAAACCTGAGAAATTTCAGAAACAATTATGAAATTTCCCTTTATTGCAATCGCATATGCAACGTTTCTGATACAAACAATTATTAGTACGAAAAAAATTAAACATGATAATTTAGGCATAAATAAAAAGTTGTTTATGCTTGATATAAAGTTTATAGATAAAACTGAAATAGTATATATTTTTAAAAGTTCATATTTACTTATATATTATATATTTTTAAGCGATTAATAACTACTTTTTTTATATTCAAAGTATTTTCAAACAACTAAAAAACAGTACATATTCTGTCATTTCTTTTCCTTTTCTTCTGTTTTCTAGGTTAATTTTTTCTTTTCAAATCTGTAAAATTTATGTAACTCATATTCATAAGATACAAAGTTTACAGGAATAAAAAAATAAATATGACTTATATCCTGTTGTTCCATAACAGCTAAGGAATATGTTTAAAAGGAAAACTTTTACATATTCCACAGAATGTATAAAATTAGACACCAAAGTTAATTTTTAATTAAACTGACAAAGCACCGCAAATGCAAAAAATATATATTACACATGTTCACTACTTACAGTGACTAAACTTGTTTATTTATATGTACTACTTGAAATGCATATTTGAGGCAAGTTTTGAAACTAGCAGTAATTATTTTCTGAATGTTATTAAATTAGAGTATTTATTTATTATTTTCTATTTATAGTTAAATAGATCTTGTGATTATCTGATCTGTGTAAAACAATGTATTTGCCAATATAAATTTTTAAAAGATCTAGTTTTTAAATTGCATGATTTTTTTTTTTTTTTTTTTTTTTTGAGGGGGGGGGGGGGGGGATTTTCTTTGCAATTTTCGAACATCTGATATTATAAATATCTTTATTTTTATCCACTGAGTATAATGAATATTTGAACTTTTAGAGTAAGACAAGATTACAAATATTTATATATATTTATCCATGTACCGTAAAAACCGTCAATAGGGAACACTTTGGGGCTGGGGAATTTGTCAGATAATCGGAGATGTTTCCTTTTGTGAGGTAAAAATATACAAATATGCATACATTGTGTATTAAAAAAGGTATTAGACGTCCATTTTTCGGAAATGTTCATTAACCTTCACAACGGACACTTCCAAATACCGGACACCCCTATTTAGTAAAAGATAATGCAGAGTTGCATTTTTTTGCAAAAGGACCTGATTAAAACATGGGCATGCTGGACAGTGTCCCGTCCCCCTACGATTTTAGGACTCAAAAATTTGATGTGCAATTTTTGTAAAGCTTATATTTTAAATCCATTTCGAAATTGTACTGATTATAATCAATATTTTGAATTTTTAAAGTAAAATAACATTAAAAACTAAACAAATAAAAGAAATCTAATATTTAGATGAATATCTTTTTGTTTTTAATCTTGTTCTACTCCTGAAATTCAAAATTTTTAATATAATCAGTACAATGTCGTAAAAGATTTAAATTATGAGCTTTACAAAAATTGCATACCAAATTTGGAAGCCCCAAAATCAGGCTGTGTGGGGTGGGGGTGGGGTGGGGGGGACAAGACCACAGCTAAATATTTTTCTAGGATTCACCGTGGTCAAATATGGCTACGTATAATGCTGACAAAAATTGGTTGCGATTAAGACGTTTGAAGTGTCTGAAATTCAGACGCAAAAAGTGTCTGAAAAAATTAAGACATTTTAAAATGTCTGAAAATTGAACACACCGTTTCAGACACTTAAGTGTCTGAATTTCAGACATTTCAATTTAGAGTGCGCTATAAAACAATATGAGAAAGAAACTGGAAATATTGTTAGACAATGTGGCTTATTTGTTGATGTAGAACATCCCTTTTTATGCACCAGTCCAGATGGTTTAATAGCCGACGATGGACTAATAGAAGTCAAATGTCCGTATAGTGCTAGAAATGCGTCAAGTTTCCAAGAAGTATGGAAAAATCACAATATTGGGTTAAAATACAAAAATGACGGTGAAGCATTCATAGCAACTAACCATAGATACTACTATCAAATCCAAGGACAGCTTGCTATAACAGGCAGAAATTGGTGTGACTTATATTTTTGGTGCCCAAACGAGACAAAAATTATAAAGATATATAAAGATAATTCGTTTTGGGTGAAAATTCTTCCTAAATTAAAAACTTTTTTCATGGAATGCGTTTTGCCAGAATTGATAGATCCAAGAGCCAGCAGAAATTTACCGCTACGTGAGCCACGTATTAGAAATGTTATTATGAAAACGCAATAAGATCGCTTAAAATACAATGCATGAAGATTTCACCGTCAATTAAATTTCATGTCATACACATTTTTATTGCATTTTTTGTTATTTTAACAACTACTACATGTGAAGTTGATTAATTTTATGTTTTTTTTTTCCTGTTCAACAACGTGAAACTTTTTGACACATTGTCTGACTTATTTTCTAAGCATAAACGCATAAAATTAGAAGACCTGACTATTGAAGCGATTTTGAATAGAGTAGCGTTTTCCATTTTTTGATAAATAAATTACTTATCGGATTACAAACAATTTTTGTCATAAGTTCATGTGATTTATTATGGGATTTTTAATAATGTTTACTTTATTTATTAAAAAATAGATTAAATAATTTTTTTACATTTAATTGTTGAATTTTATTTATAAATAAATTATTTATAGTTTAATATAAATTAAATGACGACAAGTTTATCCTCTTTCTCGCGTTGCAGAGCAGAAAATTCGGTTCAAAACTTCTGCTTTGATAGTATTTTTTGAAAGATCTTCTGCCTTTAGAAAAGATGGGAAACTCAATTCGATTACAAAGCTTCTGAACGTTTATGTTAATTATTATTATAGCTATTTTTTTTTCATAAACTATTACGCATGCAAATCGTATTGTTCAAGTGGATCCTATAAGCAAATGTTTGATTTTTTTTTTTTTTTTGAAACTTTCTTCAGTTTCAAAGTATACAGATGTAATATTTAATCGATAAATGGAAAATACTAGATACTATACTGTAATATAAATAAATAAAATTAAAATGGACAAAGAAAAAAGAAAGTAATTATATACCTTTTAAGAAAATATTTGTTTACAGAAAATGGTATTATTTATCAAGTCCAAAGTTACTAATTTCTGACTTATTACTAAACTCATTTTCAGTGACAAATGCTTTAAAAATTGAGATATTTTTATTTATATATGAAGAAATCAAGCAGTAACAAAGATAAATGTTTTTTTTTTTTCATTTTTTAGAAAATAGAATGCAAACAATTATTTTGCAAATAGCTTTAACAAATTTCTTTTCACTGTTAAAAATTGTCATTATGCATGGGACAAATGAGTTTCTTGTCGCATTATTTAACCAAAATTACTAGCAAGTTTGTATTTTTATTCATGCTGTGCTTCTCCCGTATAGATATTTTCAACCGAATTTTGTTGCATATTTTAAAGGATTAAAAAAAAAAGAATTTCTTTCCAGAATTTTCCATTTTATTATGGGTTTATTACAGACAAAAACAAAACCATTAGAAAAAAATTCTAAAGTGTAAATAAACGAATATGTGTATATATATATATATAGATAGATAATTATAATTTCTAAAATTAATATGTATAACAAAAAAAAAAAGACATTTTTGAAAGAAGTAAGAAAATCACGTAACTCTGCGGGAAAAAAAAAAAATGGTTGCTTTAGTGATGATTTATGGATTTTCAGTGCGTCTTTTTTAGTTCATGTGAATCGGTTATAAATTATCGACAAAATTATATGCAAATTTAAATACCTTCCTTCTTTGGATAAAAAAATCAAACCAAGATATCAGAATTATACATTTAAAAAAAAAAAAAAAAAAAAAAAAAAAAAAAACACAAGGTGTCTCTCTTATTTTATTTTAATTTTTTCATGGACTCCTAGTTCTCAACTTATTTGGTAATCATAAACACTCATCCTAATTTGAACAGATTCCAAGATATTAAGTTTTACAACTATAACCATATCCCAAACATTCTGAAACATTATAAAAGTTTTAAATTTTTGAAAATTCGTGAAAACAATTATTTTCAAAATAGTTTTTATAAATACAAATTGTCACGATGTACGGGCAAATAAGTTTCCTGACATATTAATTACCCATCCAGCACTATTGACAAATTTGTATTTTTATTCATATGCTTCTATATAGATTTTTTTCAAGCGCATATTTCCATATTTTAGTGTTTTTTAAAAAAAGTTCTTTCCAGAATTTTATCATTTTATTATGGTTTTATCGTAGGTAAGAATAAAACCAATAGATAAAAAAAGCTGGCTCTTTCTTATTCTCTCTCTCTTCATATATATATATATATATATATGTGTGTGTGTGTGTGTGTGTATAATTATAATATCTTTGAAAATCATATAATATATGATTACAAACATGTTTTGTATGATAATATAACAAAACATCAAGACATTTTCTATAGAAGCAAGAAAATTGCTAAACTCTGCGGGGGGGAAAAAGAATAAAAAACAATTTGCATTCTGTTACTGAAATAACTTAAAAATTTTATTTTTATTTTCTGAAATGCAATAAATTTCATTAGGCTAATATTATTAATGAAAAATGGATATTTGCGCATTTTTATGAATTGGCATAATTTACAAGACATTGAGTTTTTAATTCTAACCGTCATCTCATGCATTTCGAAAAATATAAAAATTCCAACTTCTGTAAATTGTTTCAAAAATTTTCTTGCAAATATTTTTTGTAAATCTCTTTTTAGTTCACATTTTCGAAGTTAAATATTTTTTTTATATTATTTCGCAGGGACAGATTAAAATTCGACAATAGTCATTTCGGCTTCACTTTTAGTTTCTGGAAAACGTTAGAATGTAATGTTAGTCTAATGTAATAAAAAAAATTTTTCACAAATTTTGCTGCATTTAGTTTTCCTTAGCTCCCTCCCTTCCCTCCTGCCTGTAATATAAAAAAAGCAATATTATTTATTTTAATATGAAAAATAACATTTGTGTATGCATTTAATGTACAGTATACATTTTTATTATTATTTTAATGTCTTTTTTCTTATATTTTATGTATGTCTATTATATTTTGTATAATTGTAAGAGGAAGCGGGATAAGAGTTCTAGTTATCTCCGAAAAAAGATTTACATTTGTAAAACTTTGTGTATTTCTATTTCTATATTTTATTTCTATATTTTCATTAGTATATTTCTATTTGCATAATCAGATTTCAATATAAAAAATAATTATTATGTTAAAATAAACAAATAACATTTCCATTATGTAAAAATAAAATTTATATTTGTATAAAATTGTATATTTTTCTTTGTATTAAACATGATTTTAATATTTAGAAAAGTAAGCTTTTATGGATCTATTACATTTTAACTTTAATTTAGGAGACTTTCTCCACGATATCTTTTATTCGGATTATACAGTCTCCGTTCATAAATTGTGGCTATACGGTTTTCGAACTCCAGACGAATTCTAACAGTAAGATGACATGTAGTGACTATAATTTCATACGATTCCGTTTCTTGTAAATTGTGGGTATAGTGTTTTGTGGTTTTAAAACAATTCTGTGAGAAAGTATTACAAACAAATGAAGCATATGAGTATGTTCTTCATACAGTTTGTTTTGCGATCATAAAAACATTCACTTCACAATTTACATACCAAAGTATAAGATAAAGGTATGTACACAAAATTCTGTATATTTTGGCTCTGTATATTTTTGCACATAAATCTGTGTATTTTAAATATTACAAAATAATATTTGTTTTGCATACTACGCAGAAATATGTCTAAGAACAGAATATTACATAGATATGTGTAAGAATATTACACAGAAATATGGGTATTCCTGTGCAATTTACACATTAAAGTGTGCATTTTAAGAGTTAACAGATAACTTTTACATATTTAGAATTATCATTAAAGTACACATTAAAATGTGTATTTTGAAATTTACACACTAATCGTGCATTTTAAAAAATTACACACCACAAATTTAAAAAAGATTTTTGTATCATTGCTTGTGTTTTTGTGTATAAATTTACTCTATTGTGTATAAATTTTAGAAGAGGAGTCTTCCGGCCACTAGGAAAAGAAAAGAAATTCTTATTTACCAGCTCAAAATAACTCGGTGTATGTGTGTGTGTGGGGGGGGGGGGGAGAGTTGTAGAGGTATTTTATAGTTTTGTTACAAATGACCAAACTAGAAGTGTCTGTAGAAGGAAAGAATATAAAGGAGATGAGCTTTTGGTCATGCATAAATCTAAAAGCTCTATATATGTGTGTAGATTTCAGATTGACAATTATATTATTATTTTTATTAAAATTGTCTAAATCTATTAAAAAATCTATTTGTCATTTAAAAATATGGAATATTTAAGTATTTAAGTTTAAAAATATATAACCATTGAACTCTTTTTTTAGGTATATAAGTTAGTATCACTGGACTGGGACAATTAATAAACTATATATATATATACAGTAAACTCTGTATAAGGCGGACTCTGTGTAAGACGGAAATCTGTCTAACACGGAAAGATTTTCAAGTCCCTGCGAAGCCATAGACATAGAGTAAAATTTCTCTAAAGCGGAATATTGTCTACGACGGAAAATTTCCTTGGTCCTGATTGAATCCGCCTTAGACAGACTTTACTGGAATTGAACTGTTTTTCCATTTTATGATCAATCACTTACCTACTTATAAGCCATTTTGATCACGTGATAAACACGTTTTTCGCGCGCTCTTGAGTGCTCTTCCTTCCTTTGCGCGGAAATTCGGTTCAAAACGCCCACTTTGACACTATTTTCTGAAAGATCTATTGAATTTGAAAAAAAAAAAAAAATGGAAAAAGCAGCTCAATAGTTTCTGAACAACAACACCAGCTAGTTTCATGCCTTTTCGAACAAAAATAAATTAAAACTTATGTCAGAATGTTGTCCTTTTGGATTTGAGAAAACCCTTAAAGCAAAATAAGTATAAACGCACGAAAAGCAAAGAATTTAATATATAATGATGACTATCATACACAAATGCAACGCTTATCAGTAAACTCTATTTCGGAAATGGCTTTCGAAGTGAAAGATATTTTCAACACATGCAGCGAAATCGAAATAAACAAATGAAAATTAATTTTTACCTACTATTAGCTATGCGGGTTACATATGCTTGCAAGTCAAAAGATTTCCACGTTAAGAGATTTAATCTCTTTGAAATATATGTAAAAAAATACTTGGGATATATATTCTTTTTCAATTAAGGTAAAGCGAAGAGAGTCTGCGCACATTTCAAAAGAATAGTAATAAAAAATCTAAATATTAATATTTTGCTAAACTATGCATGAATAATTTTGACTTTATTTGTTTTTTATACATTTCTATTGTTATTTTGTTGTTACATTGTAATTTAATAGAACATCAGTAATAAAACCGAGAAAACTATTTTGCGCAATCTTTCCTTACAGGGTAAGAGAGAACGCGCACATGGGTAGGAGAGATTGCGCACACAGGTAGAAGAGATTGTTATTAATAGTAACTACAATTAAATTGTTAACAATAATAATTACATTGTTGAAAGGTTTTTGTGAGTAAATATTATTGTATCAGGGTGAATATTTCAACCAAATGTTTAAATAATAAATAAAAGAAAGAATTTTAACTACAGTTAAAAATTTTAATTTAAGAAGATTAAAATGTGAGAAAAAGCAAGCCCTACTAAGATTACAAAATAATATTAATCTAGTTGATAACATGTTTAATTTAAAAATTACTTTACTTCCATTTCCACAGTTTCATTGTATTTTGTTTGCTAACCGAAGTTGTTGTCGTCCACAATCGATGCACTTATTGTTGTAAATCGTGCATCTTTCGTGCAATCACCTGCAACAAGCAATACATTGAACCCAGTCAGTTGTCGAAGTTGTCTCCTGGTACAGTTACAGACATTCAGTGCACTCATCCTCATAGACCTTCGTTTTTTTTCATTGAGTTTTTTTTTTTTTTTTTATGTCGCTTTTTTGTAGAAGCACCTTATCTTCAGCTGTTTTTTGTAGCGGCATCTTTCTTAAGTCTTTTTTCATGTATATTTTGTGGATTAGTAACATTAGTTGCACTCTGTTTCATTTTGATTTCGATGGCATTACACTACTCGGAATGGGTCAAAGCTTTTCCAAAACATTGTATTAGAAAATTTATTTTAGTTAACAAAATTAATTTATTAGCAAATTAATTGCTCATAAATTAAAAAAAAGTATATAAATATTTAATTAAATTATTAACAAATATATTATTAATTTATTAACAAAAATAATTACATAAAATTTATTTAATAACAACTGTATTATTAATTTATTAATAAAATTTTTATCTGCAAAAGTATTTTTTCGCAAATTAATTTGATGCCAAATTTAGTTTTGATAATTATGTGTTTTTCCGAAATTATTTCAAAATTCATTCATTCATATGTTTTACACGTAATTTGCAATTCATGCAAATTTATCAATAAGCTGTATAATTTCTCCTAGCACTTAAACTTGGGAAAATGCGCCATCTGGTCCTAAGTAGCAGATGCGCAAACTCTCCTATTTTGGTAGGAGAGATTGCGCGGCCTTTTTTTAAAATACGGCCACTTCTAAAATGAATTTCTGGTGTTCGCATACTTAGTCCAGGTTAGTAGTTTATAAGAAATTGTTTAAGTTCAAAATATTTTGTATTATTGACGCTCTATAAAAATTCTGACAAACAGTTATGAAAATTCAAGCACTTACTTTGGAAAAACAAAAACAAAATAGCACTGCTTTATCCAAGACGCTTGGAACAATCAATATGCACTTTCATGTAGACACTGCACTAATGCTGCTGTACAACTACCTGGAGTCGCTGGGCGCGCACTCTACTCCTTCCCGTCGAATCTCTTTGTGCGCATGTGTGGTGGTGGTAGGGGGGGGGGGGATGTAGAGGGCTTTATAATTTTGTTACAAATAACCAAACCAGAAGTGTCTTCAGAAGTAAAGAATATAAATGAGAAAAGCTTTTGGTCAGACAATAAATCTGACAGCTCTATTTTTCATTTAAAAATATTTAAGTTTAAAAATATATTCAACACTGATTTTAAGTACATTTACAGTTAGTATCACTGGCCTGTGCAAAGCCAGGCGGGTCAATTAATAAACTATATAGATTTTTCTTTTTTCAAAATAGATGATAAATATTTAATTCATTCGTAAATTTTAATTTGATCAAAAATTAATAATATATCGGCCATATATTTACAACTAAAAGGGATTTATTATTAATTATTATAAAATGGGTATATGTAAATGTTGTGTGTATTGTTATTTGAAAAAAAAATTATAAACTACCGTATTTTATGGAAGAAACGCCGCGGTGTTTATGTGTTTAAAAGTTAATTTTTTTCCAAGAGCGGCGTTTACACCATGTGCGGCGTTTAAGTTTTTTCTAAATACCAACCGAGTTTCCTTAATTTAAAAATTCATAAAAATATTTAAAATCGGTTTTAAATATTTTAAATAAAACTTCAGACATCTTAAGATATTAAAAACGAGGCATCCTACACTGCTCAGAAAACACTGATTAAAGTTAGGTCAATGTGATGCTGTTGACAAAAGTAGCATTCCGACGGATGCGGCGTTTACAACGAGTGCGGCGATATTTTTAAGCTTATTCAGGCCAATTTGAGGAGTGCGGCGTTTCTTACATAAAATACGGTACTCTAAAATACATATTCTAGTAAAATAATGTTCACGAAATTTAAATAACCTAGTAAAGTTCTTATTCCCAATGCGCATTGAATATATAATTGGATAATTACTAAACAATGCTTTATTTTGATTACCTAAATAAATAAAATATATCTGCATTGATGATAAATGTCCAGAATAGAGAATTTTCTATTTATATGCAATCTATCAGAACGATTCTTTCCCATGAAATTTATTATATAAAATTTTATTATGAAATTAATAAATTAATATTTGAGGGGCTACTTCACTGCCGTAAAACCCCCAGCTCGTTAATGTTAATCCAATGGAGCAATTTTTTAAAAAATATCTTGTTTGTTTAAATAATTTTGCATTTGTTAACTGAGGTCGATCTTTACAAAGACCCTTTTATATTTTTTCGATTTTGTTTGCATGTTTTTTTTTTATGAGGACATTTTCACTTTCGGATCCGGATTCTAAAGTGACAATGACCTACTAAAAAACATCGAGCTCGCTCGAGCCGACTTGTAAAAAATAAATAAATAAATAAATAAAAGTTGGCCGTATCGATGAAAAGTTAAAAAGTTCGTACAAAATAATTATATTCTTTTCGTATGCATTATATTAATGTTGCATGGATCAACATTCGTGTATATTTTTCGTGTAGCTTTTTTTTCGCTTTCATTCTCCTTAGCATATAATGAGGCATTTTTTAATTGCCTTACAGCCTTTCTCTCTATTCTAAAAAAAAAGTAACTACCGCTGTCACCGCCGCCGCCGCCGGTTTTGATTTTTTTGTGACCGGAGGCCTTTTTTCGTTAATATTAACAAAAATAATGCATACAAAAATATGAAAATCGGTGGTTTTATACAGAAATGTTTGATAAACACGCTGATGCAGACAGTTTTCAAATCGAAGAATTATTTTAAGAGTTATTTAATGCTAAAGTTGGACAAAATCGTTCCACTAAAAAAGTTTTATAGCAGCAAAAACTATACATGGCAGTGTAATCATTTTTAGATCATTTTATGCGTTAGAATTTGCCGGAGTGCAGATTGCATTAATTTTTTTATTTTGACTCATTTTTTCAGGTTTTATTTCTATTTTAAATTCAAATTTTCAGCATTTCTAAAGATATTTTTTACAGATTTCAGAAAATTGTACTAATTTAAACTGTTGCCATCTGTATAAAAAGCGCAAGCAATAATGTTTGCTTCAAATTAAAAATTTATTTACACGTGACTATTATAAACAGGGAAAAAACTTTCAAATTAGTATTAAATAATTGCGTATAAAAAGCAAGAACTTATTAAAAATTACGTCATAAAAAGTATACACGTGAATTTTAAAGGAGAAAGGATATTGTAAAATAATAAATTCATTAGCATGCGTTAGAAGTCTTAGGAGAAATTACGTCATATTTACGTCACATTATAGTTATTACATAAAATGAACACAAAATAATATTGCAAAAAAGTTTAAATTTAGAAATTGCGCTAGACATTTATTTGATATTTTGAAAATTAATTTAAAATGTCTCATTTAAAAGAACTTTCTTTTCGCTTTGTTAAAAAATGCCAGGAGACAAAGACTCTCTTTACTTAATTCCTTTTATATTAGCTTATTTTGAAATGTTGTTACATGTGTATACGTCATCAAGTTATTTTTATTTCGACGTTTTATTTGTGTTTTTATTAATGTTGTACGAATTTATTTGTTCTTTCGTTATTTAAAATAGAAATTATATCAATTTGTATAATTTGGCGAGTGGTTTGGCGATTTATATAATTTGGCGAAATGGGTCGACAGGATAATCAAGTAGTACCGCAGCGGATTTGGCGTTAAAATTCCCCAATCAAAGAGAAATGAATAGAAATTCGTTTATAGGGAGATCGCCACTGTTTTTTAAATTATAATTCAATCTTTCGAAATATTTTTAAAGCCGATCAAATTAGCCTGCATTTAGAGTCTGCGGTGTCTGGACGGGGGTTGGCGAGCGTAGCTCGTATGGGGCCGAGCCCCCTAGTTATATAAAAAAAAAAAAAATACATGTAACCAGTGGTGTAGTCGTAAAAAAAACAGAGAGTAAACGCTTTAAGCAGAGCGTATACCCTAGAGTTTATATACTATTAGCTTTCTTGGGAAACAGAGAGTATACGGTGTTCCTTAAAAAAATCCAGAAGGTATACGGCGTATACCCCCCCCCCCCCCCCCGTATACCCTCCACTACATCAATGCATGCAACTTTAAGTAACCTTTTAAATAGAAAATAAAATCGAGACATATTTAATTCTTTAGTTTCTCTACCACATAAAAAAATGTCTATCTGTTCTTCCAAAAATGTCTGTTATTAGTATAGATATTCGCAAAGAAAACACAGGGTCATTCGCAATTCGAGCATCCCTCTTGATTTGAACACAACCAATTGAATGTGAGATATTCCCAAATTAGCCAATAGCGTCTTAAAAGGGTATTGGAACCACCCCCAGCCTGAAATAACGTCTAAACTTCCAAAAAGCTATTGTTGCGACATCTGTTAGCGTACAGATAAACAAATCGGTTTAAGTAGGCTGTCACTCTCGCCAAAAAATTCGAATTTCGCCAGCACAATTTAACTCAAAAAATACATTTAATGAATTTCAATTACAAAAAAATCTTACACCGCACTTCTGCAAGATCAATTTGCATATCATACCCCATTTTCAAATATTTTTGTGGGTAATTTCTAGAGAAAATGAATCGGACATAATTTTCATAAAACAGTCAAAAATCAATTTTAACAAATTTAAAATTAAAAAAAATCGTTCACGGCACTTTCAGAAAGTCAATTTACATATCATACTCTAATTTTAAATATTTATGTGGGTAATTTTCGGAGAAAATGTATCAGAAATAATCTACATTTTAAAGACTTTTTCGAAATACACCCTTAATTGTTTACATATCAAATACCTACATATGTGAATTATGAATCACTGCAGGATTAGTATTAGTTTTTGCCACTTACTGAAAGAAACTAGTTTCTGCCCTGATGATATGAAAAAGTAAAATGTTTTAAAATTTTACTGTTGTATGATATATTTCTCAAATCATTTTCATTTGTTAATTTTCTTTAGAATATGAAATTATCGCTAAATTGATAAGCTGGGGAGGGAGGGGGGGGGGGGTGATTGTGGCTTCATCATGAAAAAATACCAAACATTTTAGCAAAGACAGTGTTGACTAGGGATGCACCGAATAGTGATTTTGGCCGAATACCGAATATTCAGCTTGTCAAGTACTTTTATATTTCAAAGTTTAAAGGCATTAAAATATTAAATTTTAAAACAATTTTACATACTATTCAATACAGAAACTTACATTTTAATAAACAAGAGTTACAATTACAAGTAAACTTTATACTGAAAAAAATATGCTTTGAGTTATTTAAGAAGAGGATAGTTATAAAACTTTTTAAATTAGTAAAATTTTAAATTTCGTGGCTTCTTCTGAGAATTAATACAGATAAATAAAATTTTCTTAAATTCTAAAAGAAACATTTTAAAATCAAAGTTTAATAGTGAAAAAATTGGAAGAAAAATTGTACAGTATCATATATTATTTGTTTGTCAGGAAGAGACTGAAGTGAAAGTAAACAAATATTACAAATCAATTCAAATTTTAAATATAATTGGATATAATTTAATATGATTAAATATAATTTAATATAATTAAATAATCAAATTTTAAAATAAAATGGATATATGCTGGTTATAGTTGAATTACAATATAATTAATGTGTAAACCATTTAAGAGTTTTGTACTTCCATCCTCTGAATCATATATGTAAACTGGGGTGAGGTAGGAAGACAAAAACCTGCCCCTTTCAGTTTGTTTACATTTTTTTCTTTACAAATAAAAACACTTATGAAACTAATAGAAATAAGATGCAAGTACAGACAAATCCTATCCTAGCCCCCTCCCCACTCACCCAAAACTGCTCCCAATTTTCACAACATCAGTTTACGTCCATGCTCTGAATCATGTTCCTAATAGTGTTTCATTTTTAAAGTTTTTTTTTTTTTTATTTAATGCAGTTCAAACGCAGATAGATATCAGCATAAGTATCTGTAGGAAAAAATGAGAAATTAATTAAAAAATATTTTAAATCAAAAGCAATTTATAAAGTTAACTAGCTATAAGTGAATGAAAATTTATATACAAAATGTATACAGCAATGACCGGTGCAGCTTGGTTGAGAGACTTCCTAACAATTCAGGATGCCTGCCCATCAGCAATGTCGTCTTTCTCGGGGAAGACATAAAATATTCCGGCAGATTACTTTGTTGCAAACTTAACAGTGTATTTATCTTCATCAGGGATATCAATAATAAGAACTGTAAATTCTTGAACAGACTTCTTTACACCGAATTTCACAAGGACCCAGCCACCAATCATTGCATTCACTACAGCAAGAACCTTTGGTTTAACTTCCATGGGTTGCTTCGATTCTTTTTACTGTTTGTCCTCTTTTAATCCACCCAATTTAATAATTTAGTATAGTTAGAACAGGTGTTTTAATTTATGGCTGAAAATATGGTACTTTAACGTGATTTTTGAGAAATTGTCAATTAACAGCGATTTTTAATGTTACTTACATTCCAACATGCAGCGCAGATAACAGATGTTCGCGACTAATTGATAGCATAATTTCACATTTAAGCATAGGATCAATAACAATTTGCTCTCAAAGGTCTTTCAATTTTGATCCATCTTCATACATTCATATCTTGACAAACTCTCATAAAAAAGATGGGCTATAATACCTATTTTACCCTATGTGACAAGAAAACAAGGTTGGGTTTAAGCCGTCAAAAAGCAGTTTTTGACGTGACATAGGTTTAAACCGCATTTTAAGCGTCAAAAACACCAATATTTAAATATGCTCAGAACAACAAAAAAAATTGTTAGTATAGCTAGATACAGCACCACTTTTATTTAATGATAGACATTTTAGTTTTAGTATTTCTTTTACTGATCAAATATTAAATTATAATTTTTTTCTTTGTTTATGACTAAATTGCCAAATTTTTTATGTGGATTTTTAGCATACTTGGTTGCTTTTCTTATTTAATAAATATATATAGAGAGATAGACAAACTTTTTGTAATAATAAAGCATTTAACAAATGAAATCAAACAAGATTTTACAAAAATAGATTATATATCAGGGGTCGATCCAGGCACAATTTGGGGCCTATTTAGGGCCCCTTTACAAAAATCTATTTAATAAAATAGGGCCCCTTCAGAAAAATAAATTTAATAAAATGGGTCTCTTCATAAAAATGAACTTAATAAAACAGGCCCCTTCGCAAAATTCCTTTTAATAAAATAGGCTCTTTTGTAACATTCTTTTTCATAAAAAGTGTTTTAAAAATATGTAATTTGTAAATAAGATCAGGTCACGAAAAACAAAAACTGTAGCAAGGGGATTTAAAGAATATTTTTATTCATAAATTCTTGGTTCGAATTTGATTCACTGGATTTCAACTTTCATTGCAAAATGTTATTTTTCACAAAAATATTATAAAATTCACAAAATTAACTTACTTTTCACAAAATGGGCCCCAAGAATAAAAACCGGCACCGACCCCTGTATATATACAGTCTTTAACAGAAATATTTTCTTTGCAGCATAAATATTTTTTTTTTGGGGGGGGGGGGGGGAGAAAAAAGATACAGAAAAACAACAATAAAAATGATTTTATCATGTGTGCAAGAAGTCCATCCAAGCCAAGACTGAAAACTTTTCCGAATATTAGGTATAACCTACTGGCGATGGGCTAGACAATCTCAATGTCTTGATTTATGGCTGAAAATGGATTTTTTACAATAAAAAGGAGCAATTAAAAGTTTTTTTGAGTAAAATTGCTATTATTTCAATATAAAATATAATTTACAACCAGCCAAAAATCTTTCCGAGACTGAAGGTCTTGCACCCATGTTTATAATTGTGAAAAGAATTTAGTGATTGGTTATACTAAAATTATCTTATTTTTTATTTAAATCTTTTGAAATGAGGGACAAATGAATAATTCACCATACCAGTAAGAAAAGAAAAAAAATAGTATGCTGCTAGTTTGTTTTTACAAAGTTTAAATATTGCCAGATATGTGACCATTTCATTCACACTTTTAATTTTTCAAAAAATTTTGTGTGGTAAAATAATAATAAAAAATATACTCATTTTACCCCGGCTACCCCTATTGTCAGGAAGGTAAATTGGAAAATATAGCTCTCGGAAAATTGAAAGGGAATTGCTGAAAAGTGATGGTGAATGGATGCAGTAGAACACTGTTTATGTAATTATTTGAATTCTTTTACACAAATAGTATTGTATAGAAATAAACTATTGTACTTCTAAGGAATAAAATTGACTTTTGAAAATATAATTAGATTGAAAAAAATGTATAAGTGAATACCAACCTTGAATTAAAATTCTGTATTTGGAGAAAGAAACAATTCTCTGGAAAATTTTAGGGAGGAATTCTAGTAATTTTTCACAAAATTATTTACTACAAATTATAAAACGTATTTTTGTTTGATATGATTTATCTGAAAAATTATTTTTACAAAATACTTAGAACTGTTATATCTGACAAAAAGTTTCGTCACACGAAAAAGTAAACTTTTATTATTTTCACCTCCCCCGACCCTTGCTTTAACATGACGCTATGATCAGCTTATTTATTTATTTCTCAACAAAGTAATAAACAGGACATTTTAAACGAAAATAAATAAGTAAAAAATAAAAAGGCAGAATAATTTTAAAATATAGAAGCATTTCTAAAATTAGCTGCCTGCAGCGTGACGGAGGGAGAATGTGTTACAACGTGCATTAAAAATTATAAATTTAAATCATTACATGCAATTCCACTAAAAAGTAAGGATAAATTAAATGCTTTTATAAAACTTACCGAATAAAACAGACACATCCTTTCGTTCCTTCTTTAAGAAAACTTCTTGAATGTTTACATATTTATCTACACATCAGCGTCCATCTTGAAGCAGGCCAGAGACACGATAAGACGAGACGAATGAATCTGAGAACGACTCGCAAAAGAGCGGCAGGAAACTAGCTTGCTAATCAAGTTGAGTTGTTTTGCGGTCGCTCTCGTTGAGTAAAATAGAAGAATAAGAGCTTAAATCAAGTTGAGTGAAGCGTTTAAAAATCAACTCATTCACGATCCAATAAATTAGTGCTCATTCTTGAGTAGGCAAATCCACTCATTCGTTTTAAGAGAGTATAGTATATGTCAAATTAAATACGACGCATAATTCAAATACAATATCAGAGATCAGAAACAATATTTCCCATCATTTACAAATCATTTTTGAAATATGCTAAAAATCATGAAATATTGCACTTTTTAAGTTATCTATTTGTTCGTAGCGGCAAAGCCGCACCTAGTAGGGCGGGAAAACTTAGTACGTTTATTTCTGACCTATGTCGAAGGGATTAAAACAATTTCTAGCTTTCCCGTATTTAAGTAAGAATTCGGCCTTTTTTTTTTTTTTTTTTTTTTTTTTTTTTTTTTTTTCATTTCCTACCACTGGGCTATAATCCGTAATCAAGAGTTTAAGCCATAACTCTAAAAATATCCAAAATAAAGCCTAAAATAATTACAAAATCCTCAATAAATTAAAAAATGTATATAAATTAGAAACAGGGTGAACTGATAACCTCGTCTGTTCTGTCTTCAATCACTTGATTAACGAATTAGGCAAAACTTTGGATTATAATTGTAAAAATTCAACAAAAATATTAAGTAGGGGAGACCGGGGGAATGGCGACACCTTAAGGGAATTTAATTTTTTTCACCTCGAAAAAATGTTTATTTTTTAATAGTAAAAATTCTAAAGCTGAATCATGATCTTTAGTATCTGTATAAATTTAACCGTGATCATAACTGTAAAGTAAGCATACATAAAAAAATATTTTTTAAACCTCTGCACAGTGGCGGGATTACCCAGGACACTGGGGTAATTCCGCCACTGTACCGGGGTAATGCCGCCACTTTTTAATGACATAGTACACGCATCAAATGGATACTAGGAAACACACAACCTACTGAAAATAGTTAGAAAGCAATGTAATTGAGCAGAATAATTGTTAAGCTTACAATTTATTTCATATTGGAAAAGTCACTCTGCTGAATCATCTCCACTACATTAAAATGAGGCCATTTCTCACCCGATTTGCATTGCGGCGGCATTACCCCGAGAGGACAATATGGCGGAAATCCCCAAGCAAAACCGAAAGAAGAACCGAACTTGTTCAACACATTGCATCAAAATGTCGGCGAATGCATGTAGATTACGGGTCATATTATCTTAAATACCTAATGTTACTGTAAAAGGCGCTTATCTCTACTCATTTGAAGCTCCAAAATAATAAGCAACTAGATGAAAACTACATTTTTTACTAGAACAAACGAACGACGTACAGCAAAGTCACTCTCACTTTAGGCACTGTTTATATTGTTGGCTGCTATAGTGCAGGCACATTCACTATCTCAAACTGCCCTTAGTTTTTAAACTAGGTGGGGTGGCGGTATAACCCGGGTTGGCGGCATTCCCCCGGTCTCCCCTACACATTTCAATCAGAATTTTAACCTCTACAACATCTGTATTGACAATGTTTTTGATAGAGTTAGTTTTTTTTTTTTTAGATATTGTTATGGTAATTAATAAAAATGCGTTTTTTGACTATAAATCTGTACATATCTTCAACCACTCACCTAGTAAGAGGGGGAAAACTTAGTACATTCATTCTAGACTTAAAGTAAAGGGATTATAACAATTTTCAGTTTTTCCCTAATTAATTCCGAATGCGGCCCTTTTTTCCTCCCCTACCACTGGTCTATAAAGAGTTTTAAAGACTTTAAAATTCTATGTGCTCTAAGTTTGATTGTTTTTTTTTTGGGGGGGGGGGGGATGCCAATTTCGAGTGGGAAGAAAAATCTTGATTATTTATTGTGACAATAAAATGACACAGAACAGAATTTTTTTTTTTTTAATTTAAGCAATTTTAAAGTGTTTTGAAACTTTAAGTATTATTACTGTGAGCGGTGAAGAAAACGGGGAAACGAAATTTTGAAGGTGAAATTCAGATAAAATTTTAATGAAATGGATATAATAGAATGAATAGTTAATGAAATTTAGGACCCATTCTTTTTTCACTTAAAGTAACAAATTCAGTAGAGCAATTTTTTTTTAAAAACCTTTAACTGATGTCAAAGAAATTGTCACATAACTAGTGTGAAACGGTCTGCGAGACCGCTCCAACGAAAGATGAATAAAAGCCGCGATAAACTCATAGGATGTTTTTGTACTAAACTTTTTGCACAGGAGTGTTATAATTAAAATTCACCTATTCAAAAGTCTCTGGTGTTAGTACTAAAGTTTCAAATGAAACAAAATTTCAGTAGTGTTTGTAATAAACTGAAATTTGCAAGTTAAACTATGAAAATTGAAAACAGCACTGGTCTGTGACACCGATAACATCAGTTGAAGAATAAAAAAAGTTTTAAACAGTTTAAACTTTGGTATTGTGGAGAAGGGAGTAAAAAGGGGAGGTGAAATTTCAGAAGAAAGTTTAGCAATGGCGGTTTTATCTTTATTTTTTAAATCAGAAATGAAAAGAAATGCAGAAGAGTTCCACCCCCGATTAAGAAATATGACAGTAAAGCACTTTAAAGGGCTTTTAAAAAATTTTGTATGAAAATAAGCGCTGTCAAGTACAAAAAAAAAAAAATCCTTTTGAAAAATGCATGTACTTTTAAGGACCGTATGAATCCAGATATATTGAAAAATTCCCGACTACAGAGTAGTCCTGCACGGGTCAAGTTGCACCAGACACAAAACCGAATATTATACTTAAGTCTACCCGCAACTCGACCCGAACCCACCAAAAATATTTCCTCGATCCGCAACCTGACCAAAATCAGCCAAAATAATTTCCGGCAACCTGCAACTGAACCCAGGCTTATTTCAACCCGAACCCGAAATAAAAGGAAAGGAAATCGTGTTTTAATGATATTATGAAATGTAATCTACAATTACATCTCTAATAACAATGTTTTATGTAGGAAAATGGACAAATGTATATACTTCATATTATTAATATTCAAACTTATGTGGGTATCATGCCCACAAGTACTTGAAGTGAGGACAGCTTGTTAAAAAGCGCCATCGATATTCACCATCATGGTTGATCTCAATGGCGCTTGGTGACAAGTTGTCCTCAACATGGCTCACAATCACATGACACACCTAAGTGATGTAGGATAGGTGGGGGCTAAAGTTACGCACTTATTAATTTTGATTTTTAACGAGCACATTGATCTAAACTTATGTGACGACTGATTAAAATGTTGTATTAAAACCTTAGGCACGTTCCACTATCAAACGACTACTATTAAACGACATTCTGTCAAATTATAATTCCGTGAGAAATTGTAATTAAAAAAAAAAAACATTGCTCTGCGTATCTTTGCCCCATTGGTTGGGCTAAAATACGCAGTGATGTGGCAAAAGATTCGCAGTGCGCATTTTTGCCCCATTACGGCCGGATTTTGCCCCTATTTTCACTAAAATGAATGAGTAATGTAAAAGCATTACTAAATTATGATAATATTTAAACTGAAAATTCTAAACTGACCATGAAAAAACAGTGGTCTGCGAGATCGCAAACAGCAGTTAACCTCTAACTGTTGTCACAAAAATCGTTTCATAAATACTGTAAGCGGTCTCCGAGACCGTTTAATCGTTGATTGAATAAAATGGTTGACTGACTCATAAGAGGCGGTTTCTGCGCTAAACTTTATGCAAACGGCTATTATAGTAAAATTTCCCGCATTCAGAAGTCTTCAGCTATACTTCTAATTTACCAAACGAATCAAAATTAAACAAACATAACTACTTAAATTGAAAATTACAAGTTAAACTGTGAAAACTGAATATTGCAGCGGTCGGCGAGACCGTTAACAGGAGTTAGGGATTAAGGTTTAAAACAAAAGCGATTCATGAAACAATATTTATTTTTAAAAGTAGGTAGGTAGATACCTACGTTCTATATTAAAAAAAAAAAAAAAAAAAAAAAAAAAAAAAAAACTTAACTAGAAAAAGGAAAATGTAGTTTACTAACTTATATTAGTTAAGTAGCTATTATATTTTATATAATATAAATTTAGAAATTGTGAAAAGCTTTGCATGTCTAAAACGATAGGGCAAAGTCCCATATCTTAAACATGTGCGTATCTTTGTCCCAAGAAGGATGCGTACTTTTACCCTATTCTGCAGTATTTTGCTTAACTGGCTACCCATAAGTATAAACAAATGTGATCGAGGTAAACTATGGCATTTAGAAGCTAAAAATATTTCGATGTCCACTAAAATTTTGGATTTGTAAAAATTCCAGGTACTATCAGCTGAAGAATAAAGTGAAATTTTAAAAATATTAGATAAAAATTCTAAAATTTAAACTTACCTCATTTTTTTAGCACAAATTGTTACTTTTATCAAAGGTTTAAACAAATGACTAGTAGGGGAGACCGGGGGAATACCGCCAACCCGGGTTATGCCGCCACCCCACCTAGTGTAAAAACTAAGGGCAGTTTGAGATAGTGAATGTGCCTGCACTATAGCGGCCAACAATATAAACAGTGCCTAAAGTGAGAGTGACTTTGCTGTATGTCGTTCGTTTGTTCTAGTGAAAAATGCAGTTTTCTTTTAGTTGTTTATTATTTTGGAGCTTCAAATGAGTAGAGATAAGCACCTTTTTTGTAACATTAGGTATTTAAGATAATATGACCCGTAATCTACATTCATTCGCCGACATTTTGATGCAATGTGTTGAACAAGTTCGGTTCTTCTTTCGGCTTTGCTTGGGGATTTCCGCCATATTGTCCTCTCGGGGTAATGCCGCCGCCATGCAAATCGGGTGAGAAATGGCCTCATTTTAATGTAGTGGAGCCGATTCAGCAGAGTGAATTTTGCAATACGAAGTAAATTGTAAGCTTAACCATTATTCTGCTCAATTACATTGCTTTCTAACTATTTTCAGTAGGTTGTGTTTTTCCTAGTATCCATTTGATACATGTACTAGGTCATTAAAGAGTGGCGGCATTACCCCGGTACAGTGGCGGAATTACCCCAGTGTCCTGGGTAATCCCGCCACTGTGCAGAGGTTTAAAAAATATTTTTTTATGTATGCTTACTTTACAGTTATGATTACGGTTAAATTTATACAGATACTAAAGATCATGATTCAGCTTTAGAATTTTTACTATTAAAAAATAAACATTTTTTCGAGGTGAAAAAATTTAAATTCCCTTAAGGTGTCGCCATTCCCCCGGTCTCCCCTACACTTGAAACAAAACTGCCACCTATTGGTCATGAGAGCCGAAATGTTGCTTTATATGAAATCAGCCGGTGCGTATTTTTGCCCCGTTCATATCTTTACCCCTACCTACCCTATATCTCTCTTTGCATGAGAAAGTAAAAACTCGGCATTTTATAGCTCAGAAACTCACGTAAAATTAAAATGCGGTTGTTTATATTTACGTTTTTTCCAAGTCTAAGATTTTCACAAGTTTGAGCAGAACAATTTTTCAGATCTCATTTCAATATGAATGAGTTATTATTAAATTTACTCCTTAACTTTTAACTGTTGTCACAGAAATTGTCACAACTAATGTGAAGTCAATTAGTGTGAAGTTGTCTGTGAGACCGCTTTATCGAAAGATGAATAAAAGGCAAGATTAACTCATAGGATGGTGTTTTTGTACTGAACTTTTTGTACAGGACTGTTAGAATTAAAATTCACCTATTCAAAAGTGTCTGGTGATAGTACTAAAGTTCCAACGGAACAAAATTTCGGTAGTGTTTGTAGTTAAACTGAAAATTGCAAGTATATAAAAAATTGCAAAACTATAAAAATTAAAAAAAGCTGCGGTCTGAGAGGCCGGTAACATCAGTTAAAGGTTAAGAAAAAAAATATATATATAAGAAATGTGATAAATTCTTTTTATTTAAGGCACAGTTAAGAACCATTTATTCTTCTCTAGGAATAGAAAAATTTTACCAACATTTCATTTTTCATATACACGCAAACACATGTATAATATTTCTGATAGTTTTAAAACACATACCCATGATACGTGTGTATAGATAGAGAAGTGCCCAATATTCAGAGTTAGAAGCATAGGAGAGAGTATGGAGGAATGGATACCTTTTACAAAAATAAGAAAATGAACTTTGTTTGACACAAAAACAACATTTCAGTTTATAGAATACAAAATGAAACACTTTCTAATGTCCTTGAACAATATAGAAACATAATTTTCAGAAACAATTTTATAATTAAAGAAATCGCAAGTTTCAAAATTTGTCCCATGCTTAGTTTAATCCATGCTTAGACCCATGCTTGAAGTCTTAGTTTATATTATTGATAATATACAGTATAATGTTCCATAAATAGGGAAACTGTTACATCTATGCGTAAACAAGTCAGAAAGCATAAAAAGTATATGAAGCAAAATCACTTCTGATCTTGAAATAATCTTTTCTTTTACTTTATACAATTGAAATCTTATGCAACTTTTTCCAACTGGAGATTGGGCTACCATTGCTTCATCTAGTGTGCGATTGATGAAATGTCTAGAATGATCATATTCAAAAATTTTTATTACTACCAAAACAAAAACAAATTTTGCAGGAAATTTTGCAGGAAAGTAAAAGAATATATAAAATTTATTAAGTTAAACCAGCACTTTGCATGTTCGCCAACATAAATGAAAAATAGTGGAACTTCGAACGATCACTTTTTGCTTCCTAATTGGTTTGATTAAGAGTATCAACAATAAAACAGATTATAAAACATGTAAGCGTGGGGGGTGGGGGGGGGGGGAGTTATGAAGAAAATTTTTAAAGTAAAAATTTTATTGTATAATTTTTTTTTATAAACAAAAAAACTTTGAATTTTGTCCATTACTGGCACATCTGCCCTATACCTAGATTTTTAACCTGAAAAAAATATTTTGGACATTCTTTTGAAAAATCAGTCAACCCGAACCTGACACACAAGATTCAAAACCCAAACCGACCCGATCCGAACCAAAAAAGTAAAGTAAACCCGACCCGATGCCGGAATCTAGTACAATAAATACCGATTACATGGCACGACTCTAATATTAAGAAAGATAATTTTGGTATACATTTTAAGTATTCTGCAGAAGAATAGTGGAATATTTAGCCTTCATTATCAGTCAAAGGGGGGGGGTGTACTATTCATTGCATCACTAATTAAAAATAAAATATTTAATCTGCTAACCATATGGCAATAAAATATTATTTATTACATAAAACATTAGAAATTGCACGCATGTAATAAACACTGATGTAAAGAATAGTCATTTGACTGAATGATAAATATTTAACAATAAAATAATAGGATGATTACGCATTAATACCTGCTAAAATCATGTTACATTATAATTCGAAATCAAACGGTCTTACTGTGTAGTTCATTTATACTTATTAGGAATAAAGGAGAATGGAAATATAAGAAAATTTAACTGATAAAGAAGAAATATTTACTAACATCCTTATTTGAAATCATAATCAAGATGGATACCTTGAACACCTCTGTGGCTGCGTGAATAGTCATTACGTCATCATTGAAGTCCTTTCTCATTGGCTGACATGGGAGACTAAGATATTTCATGTATTTCTACTATGCGAGTAATAAATATTATACCCGATTACAGATAAAATTCTAGTAAACATGCAGATTTCTGTAGTTTTACGAAAACTAGTTTTGTAGGATTACAGATTTTTTTTTACAGTGTTGTGCACATGAATCAAATGAAAACACAGTATAAAAATGTATAAATTTATATAACAGATGCAAAATAATACAGCTATAAATGAACTCATTCCCGTTCAACATTGAAACAATAATGTTAAAATACGTCAATATTTCGATAATCGAGTTTTTATCATGCTTGAATACATTTTTTCACACTTATATGACGTTATATATTCACCATGTCCTTTATATTTCCACTACGACGTAATTTTCCATTTTTTTAATTCGACAAATTAATTAAATAATTATAATTTTTCACATGGAAATCATAAAACCGAAAAATTATGACGCAACATTCACTTCAGTTTTAAATTCGTCAAAATATATATTTTATTTTCACTTTTACGTAGATATCCTACAGTAGAAAAGTTATGATGTAATATTCCCTTTTTAAATTCGTCAAACAATTCATTTCATTTTTTTCACGTGGAAATCTTGCAATAGAAAAGTAATTGTCGTGATAAGAATTTTATTGTAGATATTTAATTGCTGGCAACAGCTATAACGAAAAATTTTTAAATTTGATGGAAAATCGCTGTTAAATTTTTGGCTTTTTTAAATTAAAAATTAACTATAAGTTATTCCGATTCCGGATTACTTGAGTTGACCTGGCCGTGTTTTAATACGCATGTACGTAACCTTTCACAATTCTGGCTTCTAAATTGTAGATTTTTATAGAATTACAGAACGATAAATTTTCATTTTTATATATTGGATAAAAAAAAAAAAAATTTAAAGGATATATGTAAACTTTCATTTAATTTTTTTTTATTAATAGTGTATTTGTAAAATCATACGAAATAGACTTTGTTAAAGGTGATAGCTATTAAATTATACAGTTGCATGTCTCAATATTTTAAATTAAAAATTAGCATCTTCTATTATGTATATAAAATGCAAATGTTAATGCCGTTCCGGATGCTTATTATTTGCGTTCTGCTGAATGGATTTTTATTTCATGTGCAGTTAGTTAAATAATTTTACAGGGAAATATTAGTATATAATGTGTTCTTCTAAGATGCATAGCTATAGGAATAAGGGGGAAAAGGTCCTGCTGGATCCCCATGTCGAAATTATTGCTGGTTTTTTTTTTTTTTTTGCTAGACAAGTATTAAATGCTGTATCCCAGCAAGTAAAATAGCATAAACTACCATACCACATTTGCTGGTTCCACCAGAATTACCAGCAAGTCATTGTGTGTATTGGCCCACTTTACTGCTTGGCCATCATACATAATCCAGCATGTGTTGCTTGAATATGTTGCTGGCCTAGCAGCAATCATGACCACCACTTGCTTGTAATTTCTGCTATTCTAGCAGTAATTCGCAAGCAACAGATACTAGTTTTTTTGCTATTCTATCATTACATTTCTTCCATCAGTTACTTTTAATTTTTGCTTTTCTAGCATCAATTGCTTTTAATTTTTGCTATGCTGGCATTAATTTTCTAGCATCTCTTGCTCTTAATTTTGCTATTCTAACATTACTTTTCAGGTACCACTAGCTTTTATATTTTGCTATTCTCCTAGTTCGAAAAAAAAATTCGCTGGTAGCGCCGACTTTGGAGAATTTATAAAATACCTACATTTTTTAATAAGGGTAAATTTATGCCGTTTCTTTTTCTACTCCGAGTAGGACAGAACTCGCTACCTGCGGTTTGAGAACAGAACGCTCTTCTTACCTTGCTACTGGGGTCGTGTTATTAAACGATTTTAAATGCCGGTAATGGGTGGTGAAACTGATTCTGCTGTGTGCTGATATTTTTATAAGATAACGGATGAATTTTTCGATGCTGTTATCCTCCAAGATAAAATTTTTCAGATTGATTTTTTATTAGGGTTTTTTCTATGTTTAATAGATAATTAGAATATGGAATGATTATTATTATTCATTAATGTACTTTTCTTTGCTTAATGAATGGTTTGGATATTGTCAGAATTATTTGTTGCAGAGAAATAAACAAATTTGAAGTGTATTTAGGATAGAATATATCAATTTCATGTGGAGGTTAAGATTCCGAAATTTTCGGTTTTATTGAGAGGGGGTGGGGGGGGGGGGGGAGAGATCAATTGTACATATTTTCAATTCGATTGTTTTGAACTTATTTTTTAAATGAAACAGTGCTCTTTGAATTTTGAAATTTAACTGGCTGAATTCTCTTTTAGAAAAGCACGTTTTTTTTTTGTTGTTGTTGTTTGTATAACTAAAATAATTAAACACTAAAAGAATGAACGGCTAAGAACGTTACGATGAGGGAGGGGGTATACATTTTCCTAAAAATCCCTCATGGAAATTAGTTTTCAGTTTTTTTATATTTATGTGTTAAAACTTTATCTGAACTTGGACGTGGGGTCGCTCTTCCCGCAAAATCCTTTATAGAAATTAATTTTAAAGCTTTTTTTTTATTTATGTGTTCAACTTTTGTCGATAACGGGTGGACGAAGACAGTATTAAATTCAAGTTGTAGTAGTTCGAAAAGGAAATCTACCGCCCCTGGATTTTGAAATTTAACAAATTAATATTTTTTCTCTGATTTTAATAAACACAGTAAATTTAATATTTTCGAGAAACTTAAAAGAATTTAATACTTAGAGAAAGTGCAACTATGGATTTTCTTCCAATTCGGGGGGGGGGGGGCTTCTTCCCTTTAACTCTAATATGGAAATTATTTGTTAATTTTTTTAAGTTTATGTGCTAAAAAATTATCTCAAACGTATTCAAGGGGCAGTGTTTAATTCAAGTGGCGGTGACACAGATCTTCCCCCTCCTAGCTTTTGAAATTTAATAAACAAAATTTTATTTTCTCTCATTTTAAGGATATAGAAATTTATAATTTTTAGGAAAGTTAAGATACTAGATTGAGCAAAAAGTTCTGGGAAATTTGTGAAAGTTGCGTTGTTATGCGAAAATTAACAACAAAAACAACAAGGACTCTTCTTCAAAGTAGAGACCATCATAGTCCACGACTTTCTGCCATCGTTCTGCGAGATTCCGGATTTTGCTGCAAGTACCATGGCGGCTCCTTGGCATCGAAGAACACTTGAGATGCTTCTTCAACCTCATTAAAGGATTAAAATCGACGGCCCTTGAAAAAATGTTGCATTGATCGAAAGAAGCCATTATCGGATGGAGCCACGTCTGGACTGTAGGCGGATTGTGGAAGAATTTCAACGCCGTCGAACTCTGCAAACTCATCAACGGCTTTCAGAATCGTTAGGCCTTTTCTCCAATAATGCCGGATCAATACACTAAAATCATGCTGTTTAATAGACATTTTGTTGCAAAATTCCTGAACTCCTATAGATATACCACAAGTACTCCTACATACGATACAATTTCTGGTAGCTATTAGATTAAAAATTTCCCAGAACGTTTTGCTCAACCTAATAATTTAAGGGGGAGGAAGATCATTTTAAATTTGCTGTGGGGGCCGGAGGAAGGTACTCTTCTATATCCGCTATGGAAATTAATTCTCAATTCCGTTTCTTTTAATGTTTAGGTGTTAAAACTAATCTCAAATGGGTAGTTTAACACAGTTCAGGAGGCAGCCAGCCCCTTCCCTCGGATTTTAAATTTTAATGAACAAAATTTTTCTTGTTCTCCGTTTTTTAAAGATATACTGCATTTTTTTTTCGAGTAAGTTAAAATATTTAAATTCTAAGGAAAAGAAGAAAAAAATCCTTTGTAGGTGGCGGGGGAGGGGACTCCCCTAGAAGACTCTCTTAGAAGTTAAAACCCTCACAGAATTTAACCTCACCCCAATAGAAGTTAATTAAAAAAATAGAAGTTATATTTTACATCTTGCTAAATTGGAATATACAGTAAAACCTTCATAACTCAAACTCCTGAATATTCCGTTAAGGGAAGAGGGCTTGTGTGATCCATTAAGCCTCCCTTGATTTTGAAATGTAACTATTTTTTTCTCTGACATTGAAAAACAAATTGAAATTTAATCTTTTCTCCTAGCTTAAAATAACAGAGGAAGTAAGTTCTGTTAAGGGTGAGGAAGGTAGAAGAGAGCTATTTTCTCTCCTCGGATTTGAAAATTTAATTTATAATTAAAATTTCTTTTTCTTCTATTATGCAAAACATAGTCAAACTTATACTTTTCGAATAACTAAAAAAAAGAAATAAATAAACATTTGATGCTGGCAAGCATTAACGAGCACACAGTTGTTCATTGAAGTACCTACCTCACCATGACTGGAAGAGATTTGTGTAGCAAATTAGCACATCTTACTGGCACATATTTCGTCATGCTGTTTCTACCTAAGTTGGCTACATAGCATATTATGCTGGCAAGCATAAAAAAGCATATAATAGCATGTTAAGGTACCTACATCTCCATGCTTTGGCAGAAGCTTAAAGAGCAATTAAGCACATAAAACGCTTGTGCATAGCTTGACATGCTATTTCTCACTGAGTTGGTTACATAGCACATTATGTGCACAAGCATAAAAAAGCATATAATAGCATGCTAAGGTACCTACCTCTCCATGCTTTGGAAGAAGTTTAAACATCAAATAAGCATAAAATTCTTCTATATAGATGTCATGCTACTTTTACCTAAGCTGGTTGCATAGCATATTATGCTGCCAAGCACACGAAAGCATATAATAGCACTTTAATGTACCCACCTCCCCGTAATTTGGAAGAAGATTAAACAACATATAAGCATAAAATGCTTGTACATAGCTTGTCATAGTATTGATCCATAAATTGACTGCATAGTATATTATGCGGGCAAGCATAAAAAAGAATATAATAGCACGTTAAGGTACAGTCGTGGAAAAAAGTAAACACCCCTACTAACTCCTCAACAAATTAAAGTAGACGAAATTTACTGGCACCGAATGATTGGAAATAAAGTCTAATTTTAAATGATGTATATAAAATTTGTTTAGGGGCCATCTACATATTAAAACGAATCCAAACATTTTTTTTTTTTCAAGGACAATACTCAATTTTAGCGAGATATTTCAAAACTTCGGTACAAACTATGCCTAGACACCAAATTTTAAGCCATTTGAATGACAAGTTTTTGAATTATAAACATAAAAATTTTAGTGCTTCTAATGTTAAATTACATTTTCATATTTTTATTTATATCTCCTGAAATTATGCTCCTAATGTGCTAATATTTTGTGTAGCAATAATACTAATATACCCAAACACTCTGCATTTGCAGTTTTTATAATTTTACAACATGCATTATGAATTATGAAATTAATATTCGAATGATGAATTACAACCTACAATTTTTTTCATGGATTTAGATTTATTAAGTCCTGCTTTATGGAAATCCAAAACTTCACATTTTTCTTGCAATTAGTTTTTAAATTAAGCTTAAAAATTGGCAAAATGATGGTTTAAGGAGCCGTCTGTGATAAAAGTGACTAGATATTTTGAAATTGCTTCTGCTCTACTGTAATCTAGCAGTCTTCATTGACTGCTTGAGTGGTGCTTTAGGTGCTGTAGTCCTTAAAATACGCTCGTTTTAAAATAATTAATTTCTCGAAAACTTATGGTACGAATTGCATAAAAATTTGTTTTTGGGCTAATAGAAGGGTATAGAGTTCATTTATGCTGTCAAAATTGGGTATTGCCATTGAAAAAAATGAAGCTTGGATTTGTTTTAATATGTAGATGGCCCCCTAAGCAAATTTTATATACATAATTTTAAAGTAGACCTTATTTTCAATCGTTCGGTACCAGTAAATTTTATCTACGATAATTTGTTGAGGAGTTAGTAGGAGGTGTTTATTTTTTTTTCCACGACTGTACCTACGTCTCCATGTTTTGGATGAAGCTTAAATAGCAAAAAAGAATAAAATGCCTGCACATAGCTTGCCATGCTATTTCTCCCTCAGCTAGATTCATAGCATATTATGCTGCGAAGCATACGAAAGCATATAATAGCACGTTACGGTACTTACCTCCCTATGCTTTGGAAGGACCTTAAACAACAAATAAAGAATTAAATTTAAAAAATCAGAATGCCCGACTGCGTAAAAAGCGAACTAATTAATTATTTCTCATCAATGTGAAACTATTTTTTTTCAATTCCTACTATTAGCTCACACTCTAGCTATATATATATATCTTGTTCAAATTTTCAATCGTTAATAAAATACTTATTATTCATCCAATCAAGCTCAAATAAAATTTTTTTAACTTGTGCGTGGATGACACTTGATGTTAATCCAGTTTTTTTTAAATATTAATTTATTAATTAAATTAAATTAATTAATTTTCAATAATCGAGAGAGCCCTCTTCTTGATCAAGGTATTTTAAGACCGAGAGAGCCCTCTTCTTGATCAATGCATTTTAAGCGCCCTTCAATATGAAAGAAGAATAGGAGAAAAACAAATTCTCTTATTGACCTAAGTATGAATTGACTTAAAATATTTTTTTATATTACTTGTTTATATTACTTACCTATTTTTTTTATTTACTTGTATTTATAACATTTAAGTTCTGTTTAATTAGTTGTGGTTTTAGTTCTTATCTATAAATACAGTTTTGACGGGGACTATAGATGTCTATGATGGTTAGAATTGCAGTAAAGCTAGCGATCATACCTACACAACTTCCAGGTTGTGTAATATTTTAACGGAGCTTCTGACTGTAAAATAGTCAATGAAACATCGTCTTCATTTTCAAAGACCTATCCAATGATATGCCACTCAATAGGGTGCGTAATTTTTATTTTTCGTCTCTACCGTCATTTTCTATTTTACGGCCGCCATTTTGAATTTATAAAAGCAAAACCTAGCCTATGACCATTGGGCCGTTAAGACGAATTTATAGTGACCTCATTCATTAAAATCCACCCAGCCGTAGGGATGTTTCGAAGGTATAAAAATCCACATACACAGATACGCGTGAAACACATAATCCTTCTTTTCTGTCTGGTAATAAGCATAAAAGGCTTGTACAGTCGTGTGACAAAAAAATAAACACTCCTTACTAACTCTGAAAAAAATAATCGTAGAATATAATTACTGATACCACACAATTGGTAATAAAGTCTACTTTTAAATGATGTATATGAAATTTGATTAGTGGGCCATCTACATATTAAAACGAACCATAACTTTGTTTTTTCCAATACCAGTACACACTTCTTACAGCATAAATGAATTCTACACCCTTCAATTAGCCTAAAAACAAAGTTTTATGCAATTCGCACGATAAGTATCCGAGAAATTAATTATTTTAAAACGATCGTATTTTAGGGGCTGTATCCAAATTGAAGTATGATACTCAATTGTTGACCGATAGAGCCCCTTTCTTGATCAAGGCACCTTAAGCGCCACTCAAGGAGTCAATGAAGCCTGTTAGATTACAGTACAGCAGAATAAATTTCAAAATATATACTCACTTCCATCATAGATGGCCCCTTTAAGCGTTATTTTGCCGTTTTAAAAGCACAATTTGAAACCTACTTGGAAAAGAAATTTGAAATTTTGGTTTTTCATAAAGCAGGACTTAATAAATCTAAATCCATCAAAAAAATTGTAGGTTGCAATTCATAATTTTTTTGAATATTAATTTCATAATTTATACCATAAAATTATAAAAATTGCAAATTTAATGTTTGGGTATTTTAGTATTATTGCTACATAAAATATTAGCACATTAGGAATATAATATTAGGGGATATTAATAAAAATATGAAAATGTAATTCAACAATAGAAGCACTAAATTTTCAATGTTTTTAATTCGAAAACGTATCATTCAAATGACTTGAAATTTGGTGTCTAGGCATAGTTTGAGCCGAAGATTTGAAGTATCTTAAAATTGGGTATTGTCGTTGAAAAACAATGAAGTTTGGGTCGTTTTAATATGTAGATGGCCCCCTAAGCAAATTTGATATACATCATTTAAAATCAGACTTTATTTACAATCATTCGGTACCAGTAACTTTCTACTACGACAATTTGTTGATGAGTTAGTAGGGGGTGTTTACTTTTTTTTCTACGACTGTACATAGCTCGTCCTACTATATCTCCCTAAATTTGCTACATAGCATGTTATTCGGTCAAGCAAAAAAAAAAGAGTATAATAGCACGTTAAGGCACCTACCTCTGCATGCTTTGGAAGCAGCTTAAGCAGCAAATAAGCATAAAATGCCTGTACATAGCTTGTACATACCTAGCATTTGCTGTGTAAGCTAGCTATATAGCATTTGATGCTGGGCAGCAGTATAACGCATATAATAGCATGGAAATCTAGCAGAGAAAGAAATACATAGCAATAACTAGAGTAATTTTGTGGCTGGTACTAACATGAATTTTGACATGGGTCTCCTACATCCATATCTTTCGTTTTATTGAGGGTTCATTAGGTGAAACCGAGAAACGTAGCTGGCGAAGCCTGCTAGTTTGTATATATAAATATGGTTTAAGATTTTTTCACAACTTGATGACGCAAAATATGCGTTTAAGAATTTTTTTTTTTCAGAACGCAAATAGCAGGCATTAATCAATAATCAGCATAAATCGCATTTTATAGTATGTTAAATATATCAATAAAAAAAAGAGAGAAAATCTAACTTTAAAAAATCTAAATTTTTTAATTCATAGCAAGAATTTAAATCATTAGATATCAAAATTGACCTAAAATTATAGGAATACAATATCGAAGTATCATTGTAATATTTCAAAATTTTAAGCACAAACCTCTTTATAAATAAAAATATTATTTTCTTTCTTCTACAATTTTTCTTATATATCTTATTGTTTAACATTTATTAATCATTAAATTACGATCTCCTGCAGAATTAAATCTGATTATTCCAAAAGAGTTAAGAGGAAAAAAATAAGATTATAAAATAGATGTTTAATTTTTTTTCAAAACAAATTACGTGTTAGTAATGGTTCAGAGATGACTCTATTCTTAAATTTATTCTCCAATATGTAAATAAAAGAGGAATACGATAAAAAAACAAATTAAAATATTTCACTTCATAAAATCTCCTATGTCAGAAATTTTAAAACACAAGAAAAATAAACTTTGTGCAATGTCATATAAATGTGAAAACCTGTTACATATCACCCTTTTTTTCGCCATTCAATCGGAAGAAAAAACATTTCTTAAATATTATCAAAATAATTCGAAGACTTTATTCTTTAATAACATTTTTATGAGAAGCAAATGTTTTTGGTGTTAAAATATCAAAACAATCATCTAGTCCTTTAAAATATTAGCTTTTTTCACATTTTTTTTAAACTTTAATAAAAGATTTTTCTGATTTTATTCGAAATCCATTTTATTAATCAGTATTGCTTCTGTAATACGTATAACGTCGTCTTTGATAAAACAATATCTTACGTAAACAAAACTATGCATATAAATGTTCTATAGAAAATTAAACGTAATGTTTACTGTTTCTGAAATTTTTAATACAAACTTCTTAAATAAAGCGTGATACTTTTTTAAATACTATTATACAGGGTGCTTCAAAAAAGATGGGAAAATTTTTAAGAGGTGATAGTACACACCCAAACAAACATTTTGTATCAAAGAATGCATGGTCGAAAACTAAACGTAAAAAAGTTAGAGGGCGCCAAAAGTTATGTTCTTATACGAGGCAAAAACACACAATGAACGATTAAGATAAGTTACGAAAATAAATTTAATGGCATTTGATTACATTAAGTGCTCAAAACATTGACCGGAAGCTATTATGCACGCAGTACAACGGCGAAGAACAGATTGACGAATTTTCTGAAACACACCAGGCATATCGCGAACTTCCCCTACAGCAGACGATAGCTTGGCGACAAGTTCTTCTGCGGATTCAATGGGAGTCTCATACACAAGAGCCTTTAGCTGTCCCCACAAAAAAAAAAAAAAAAAAAAAAAAAAAAAAAAAAAAAAAATCAAGACATGAAAGATCTGGCGAGCGCGGTGGTGCCTGGTGTGTTTCAGAAAATTCGCCAATCTGTTCTTCGCCATTGTACTGTGTGCATAACAGCTGCCGATCAATGTTTTGAGCACTTATTGTAATCAAATGCCATTAAATTTGTTTTCGTAACTTAACTTAATCGTTCATTGTGTGTTTTTGCCTCGTATAAGAACATAACTTTTGGCACCCTCTAACTTTTTTACGTTTAGTTTTCGACCATGCATTCTTTGAGACAAAATGTTTGTTTGGATGTGTACTATCACCACTTAAAATTTTCCCCATTTGTTTTGAATCACCCTGCATATTGTACTTTGCAGAAGTGTATTTATATCAAATTACCATAAAAAAATTTGCAATATTTAGATCTATAAAGGGTGTTTTTTTAGAGGTGTGGTTTTGAAATTGGATGCACTGTTTCTAGTCACAGTCAATTTGACATCTGGCAGATGATTTGTGCTTAGTATGTTTTGCCATTTTACCATGAATAAACTTACTTTAGAACAACGCTTGCAAATTGTGCAAAACACCATCAGTATAATGCGGGAGATATTCGGTGAGCGTATACTTTCGCGTAATGAACCTGAGAACTGGCTCCCACGGTCATGTGATCTTACACCAGTGGATAATTTTCTGCGTTTATATGTGAAGTCGCTGGTTTATGGTGATAAACCACAGACGTTGGACCACCTGGAATAAACATTCGTAGCATTATTGTCCGGCGTCAGAAGCCAGTTAAATTGGTCAAAAACTGGACTTCCAGATTGAGTTTCGTTCAAGATAGCCACGGCACCCATATACCAGAAAGGAATTTTAAGCACTAATGACATAAAATAATTTATTTAATAAAACCTATATCATGGGCATTAAAATTATTTTTATGTGTTTTGTTTCCTTTTAAATATTGTATACCTCTTAAATAAACACTGAATATATAATAATAAACACACATACTACAATATACATTAAAACACACATTCACACATAAATAACGCCTGCATTCAACAGTTAAAGGTTTATATAAATATTTTACAGACCTACATACAATAAATACAATAAACCCAACTGGAGTGCAAAATTAGCCAGTGCCAGGAATCGAACCCGGGACCACTGCACTCCAGGCAGTCGCTCTAACCACTGTGAGTTCATTACGCAGGCGTTATTTATGTGTGAATGTGTGTTTTAATGTATATTGTAGTATGTGTGTTTATTATTATATTTCGTAGATCGATGTAATAGTAAAATCTATTCATCGTTGTCCGGTCATCCAAGGCTGTTATAAATAGCTGGTGACTTCCCAATATGGTTTATTAGGGAGAAATTGCAGACTCAGGCATCGGCCGGAGTAGCTCAGTGGTTAGAGCGACTGCCTGGAGTGCAGTGGTCCCGGGTTCGATTCCTGACTCTGGCTAATTTTTCACTCCAGTTGGGTTTATTGTATTTATTGTATGTATGTCTGTAAAATATTTATATAAAACTTTAACTGAATATATAGTTTATTTCATTCATTCATACTTAATATATGTCAATATATTAAGTTCATAATTTGATTTACTTTAAAAATAAAGATATTGAAAATTTCACATTAGTGATTGAATTCCATGAAAAAGGTAATGTAATCGTGATTGTTAATTCATAGATGAGAATAAAATGCAAAAAAATATATAACAATCAAATGTAAGTACGATATAACTAGTTAAAAATACACAATGAACGTCCCACATGCAATTTATTGAAAAAAAAAAAAAATGTTACATCCAAAATATCACTGTTTTACAAACTCCTACGAAGAATGATTTGCTACACTACATGTTCATTCAGATTGCTGTAACTTATTCATTAAATTCGAAAACTACTTCTTCATTGTGTTTTCTGCTACGTGTTCATTGGGTTCGCTACTATTTCTTTACAAACTATGTGTTCATTGAGAATGTTACAGCTTTTTCTTTGTATTTGCTATTTACGTATTAATAAATTACTCTTTCACTGTTACCGCTACTACTTGTTTATCGAGTTCGCTACAACATTTTCATAAATTACAGTCATGTCCAAAGTTAAGGTCATAAACATAAAATCTGTGAAAACTGATGAACTATTCACTGTGTTGCCATGAAATTTGGCACATAGGTATATTACAATAGGATAAAGTATATAGCAACATAACAATACGGAAAAGATTTTAATTGGGAATTAAGATACGGGTATATCAAAAAGTATTAAATTATGAATCTGAGATAAAGCATTTATCTCGGAAAATGTCTGTCTAATATGGGGTGCGACCAGACCACCATGCATTGCTATACAAGCCTCACAATAATCTCGCATACTGTTTATCAGGGTGTGAATAAATGTTTATAACAACAAAGCCCATTCTTCTAAAAGTGTGGCGTTTAACTCCTGGCAGGTCCTGAAATGGGCTTACGCTATGCAATAGCTCTTCCTAGACCATCCCAAACATGTTCAATAGGACTGAGGTCCTTAGACCTCGAGGAATAATTCATACGGCGAATATTCTCTTCTTCAAGAAAATGATCAACAATGTGAGCTCTATGTGGTTCCGCATTATTTTCCATAAACATGAAGTCCGGCAGCACACCGGCCGTACTTGTCTGGTATGGCCTCGTATGACTTTTGTTTTTGCACTGATTTTCATTATGCATGAGGTCTTTTAACATTATTTACCAGGTTATTGTTTTTAAATTTTTTGCAAAAATATTTCTATCAAGAACGATTTTGAAAGTGTTGCATTTGTAGATGAAACGTTCTTTAATTTAAATAAATGTATATTATCACTTTTATAGCATTTTTTAGCTTAGTCTGTTTCATTATAAGTCGTTATCATACATATTATTAGATTTTTTTTTTTTTCTTTTTCTTTTACAATTTCGGGTACTTTTTTGCACAGAAGGTATAATCAACTATTGTAAAAGTTTTTATTCATTAAATTGTCTGACTCTTACTTAATTTTCCCTTTTCCTGACTTTGTTGCTAAATTTTATATTTTAAATATTTTCCAATTGCCATATATAATGTAATGAATTAAACACATACATTTACACATAATATATAAAAATCTTTACAGACTTGTAATTAAAAATGTAAGATAGTTTCTTTCAAAAATGAAAATATTTTACTTTTTTTTTTTTTTTTTTTTTTTTTTACGTTTACTCCCATGTTGTTCATAACATCTTAGTATTTCTCAATAGTTACATTGCTTATTTCTGCTATAAAAATAAATATGTCCTTTCCATGTCAGTGAAAAATTTCGTACGAGTTGAAAATAAAATCATAAAAATTAATGGAAATTTATTTTTCTGAAAACGAGTAATATATATTAATTAACAAATAAACAAGCCGCTATTATTTATAATTCTTACATTAAATCTTGTAAAAAAATCCGTAATAAAACGTATTAAATATTCTTAACTTACTTGAGAATATATTGAAATAAAAATAAAACTTATAAAAATAAAGTTAGAGCAGTGTCATAAAAATGTGGAACCGTGTTACATATTTTCTTTTTTTATCTCGCACTTTAAGTATCAAAAAGAAAAGCCCCTCTTAAATATTATAAAAATAATTCGAGACTTTATTTTCTAAAGAAATATTTTACGAGAAGCAAATGTTTTTGAGGTTAGAAACATAAAACTAATCTTTTATTCTCTTTCCTTTTTTTTTTTTTTTTGTTGTTGTTGTTGTTTAAACTTCCATGAAGCATATTTTCCAAGAATATATTTATAATTTTATTTCAAATATTTTTCTTTTTCTAAGTTTGTTCTGTAAAAAATGTTTAAAGTATCATTTACTGAAAAATACAATTGTATCTAATTAAAAATCATACGTCAGTTTAATTCGTAAAGGATGATATTGAATGTATAAATATAATATGCTATTAAGCTTTTATATTTATAAGTAATTTTCAGTTACATATAGTTGTAAATTATAGTCATTTACACACGGGGTGATTCATTAAGATCGATCCAATAACCTATTTCCTCGCAAAGATTCATGAAAAAAAGGTTAAATTTTGCAAGACTCGGGTGAGTCTATTGAAAAAATACACAAACTAAAGTTTTGTACTGCTCCGTAGGGTAAAAGGTTTAATTAGGAAATCTTTCCTTATCCTTTCCGTAGTGAAATACAAATTTCATCTTGATACATGCAAAAATCATAGACATATGAGAGGCTTACAACCATAGTGGACCAAAGCCATTTTGAAAAAAAAAATGAGATAGTACATTTAGAAGGCACACAAAATCTGTTTTATCCATCTCACAGTGAACCAAGTAACTTTTCACATACTTTACCATACCGGGTGTCCTAAATAGGACTGACTGATTTTAAAATTCAATAACTTCCAAACGGTGACAGATATTTAAAAAATTCTTGCAGGAGGATTTTGCATGAGATCATAAGTTTTGTTACAGTGATTTTCGATTTTAGTTCGAATCACAAAAAATAGATGACGCCGTAAGCAATAGGCGCTAAATAAATGCTGGATTTTTTGGCCTTTCCCTTCTTCCATGCGGAAAAAGTGATTAACATGTATTGCGTGGGTTTCAAAGTGCCAAAAAAATCGAGCCTGAATTTAGCGTCTATTGATCGCAGCGCCATCTATTGTTTGTAATTCGAACTAAAATCGAAAATAACTGTAAAGGGAAAAAAAATCTTTTGACCTCATGCATAACACTCCTGCAAGAATTTTTTAAATATATGTCACCGCTTGCAAGTTATTGAATTTTAAAATTAGTCAGTCCTTTTTGGGACACCCGGTATATGTCATCTGTTTACAGGTTCTATGCACCTTCTAAATGGAATACTTCATTTTTTTTTTCAAAATGGACTTGGCCCACTATGGTTGTGAGACTCTCATATTATAATCCAAAATCGTGACTTACGTAACTTAATAGTACATCTGAGCGACGTGTTATTGATGCAGGATGGGGATCAAACACAAAATTGTGCGTTGTGTAAAGGGCTATATCTCTGTGAGTTTTGCAGATATCAAGATATAATCTGTTTTATTTCATTCAGGAAAAGATAAAGAAAAACTTCCTAATTTAAAATTTTACATTACGAGGGACGTATAAACATTTAGTTTGTGTATTTTCTCAATGATACCAGCTAGGGATTGCAACTTGTGTCATCAATTTTTTAACCTTTTTTATGAAACTTTAAAATTTGAAGTATGTATCTCGGTGCAATATTTAAGGAGGTAGGCTATTGGCACCAACATTGTGATTTGCTCTATAGAACACACTTTTGCGACTGTTTTCATTTAAGCAATTTTAATTTAGCTTTATTTTTTATGAAAAAAATTTTACAAATTAAAACTTTTCAAATCATTTTAATTTACATAACTTTATATTATATTTAGACTTCAGAAAACTAAAAGAAAGACCGATTTTTAATGAATGAATATAAAGCCACAATATAAAGTGAATGTGACAAAATGTGAGGTATAAACAGTTTCATACGTTAAGAGTATACTGTGAAAAGAAACAAAAAAAAATAAAGTTAGGGGAGATTAGGGAGATTGACCCACTTTTTACGACAAGATTTTTTATTTTTTAGATACTAGGGGGCTCGGTACACTCGCTACACTCGCCAACCCCCGTTCAGACACTGCAGTCTCTAAAATCACGCTAATTTGATCGGCTTTTAAAAGATTTTGGATGATTGAATTATAATTAAAAAAACAAAGGCAATCTCCCTATGAACGGGTTTCAATTCATTTCTCTTTGATTGGGGAATTTTACGGAAAAATCAGCTGCTGTTAAAAGATACAATGGCATTTCAAAATGATCTAATATAAAAAGAATTAAGTAAACAGAGTCTTTGTCTCCCGGTATTTTTTAACAAAGCGAAAAGAAAGTCCTTTTAAATAAGACATTTTAAATATATCGTTTTTAATCTGACGTAATTTTCACCAAACTTTTCTTTCCTTTTAATATTCACGTGAAAGTACTTTTATTAGAAATGAAATATTATTTGCGCTGTCCAAAATAAAAAAGTTGAAAAGTTCATCAAAATATCAAGTAAATGTCTCGCGCTATTTTTAAATTTAAACTGTTTTGCAATATTATTTTTTATTCATTTTACGTAATATGTGTAATGTGACGTAAATGTGATGTAATTTCTCCTATTTAAGACTTCTAACGCATGTTAATGAGTTTATTATTTTACAATACCTTTCTCTGTTAAAATTCACGTGTAATTATTGATGAAGTAATTTTCAACAAGTTCCTGCTTTTTATACGTAATTATTTAATTCTAATTTGAAAGTTTTTTTTTCTGTTTATAATAGTCACGTGTAAATAAATTTTTAATTTGAAGCAAACATTATTGTTTCCGTTGTTTATACAGTTGGCAACAGGTTAAATTAGTGCAATTTTCTGAAATAAGTAAAAAATATCTCTCAAAATGCTGAAAATTTGAATTTAAAATAGAAATGAAACCTCAAAAAAGGAGTCAAATTAAAAAAAATTAATTAATTCTGCACACCGGTAAATTATAACGTATAAAATGATCTAAAAATTATTAAATTCCGATGCATAGTTTTTGCTCCTATAAAACTTTTTTAGTGGAACGATTTTGTCCAACTTTAGCATTAAATATCTCTTAAAATAATTCTTCGATTTGAAAACTGTCTGCATCAGCGTGTTTATCAAACATTTCTGTATAATGCTACGAATTTTCATATTTTTGTATGCATTATTTTTCTTAATATTAACGAAGAAAGACCTCCGGTCACAAAAAATTCAAAACCGGCGGCGGCGGTGACAGCGGTAGTTACTTTTTTTTAGAAGAGAGAGATTGTACGTAAATATATTTTTATGCGTTATTTTATTCGTTGTACAATCAAAATTGCTATATAAGTGTAATATAAAAGAAATTTAAAAAATAATTTATTTTAATCAGGAGAAGATAATGGATCAAGGGTTTTATATAGAACTACTTGTGAAGATAAATAAAATCAATTAAAAAAAATAGCTTTATGCTACATGATTTACATATTATAAAAAACATTTTTGAAAATATGATGCTTAAACAAACCAGATTAGACGCAATCGTAAGTCCGAGAAGAACATTTTTGTTTTAAACACGATTTTGTCTGAGCAGGTATAATGTAGCAAGGAAAACAAATTTTTAACACTTAAGACAGTATTTCGTTAGAGATAGGTTCCGGTTGCATAGGATCTCATGTGTTATTATATCCGGATTTAGGAGCCACTGTCACGGTATTTTTTATGTCCGCTTGTCCGATTTTTGCGACACTCAACCTAACTCTAGTTGTCACATAGATTGGCTTCATCTCTCCATATTAATCCTGGTATAATTTGTCTACATACCTTCCTAAAGTTTTTTGATCAATGCTATATTCTTTTGCTGTCGGCAATAAATGACTGGTATTGGAATTTACGAACAAATTTATTTGGAAATACGAAAAAGGCTATATTTAACATGCATATTAAATGGAAATTATTGCAGCAAAATTCTAGTGCCTTTGTGGCGTTTGTGAATTAAAATTAAGTGGTTTCATAAACGTACAACTGCACTCAAAGTAATAACACTGCTGCTTTCATACTTCTTAGTCCTTTCTAGTCTTTTCCACTGTTTCTATTTACTTATTCCAAGAAATATTTAATTGGAAAAAAGTTCCTATCAACGTCCGCATTTATATTTCATTTTTTTTTCTTGCACTATACTATTCACACTTTTCTTTAATCAGTTTCAAACATTTTCTTTTCCGTCACCCCATTTTACTGTAACTTTACAGAATAGATTTGAATTATTTTTTATCTTAACCCATCATAATTAACCAAAAATCATTATGCATAGTGTATAATAAAAATATTTCCAAAACCACCTAAACAAGGTAGCCTTGAGCATCTGTTCAACCCTCCCTCATATTGACGAATTAGGCCTCCCTACATAGACTTTTTCTAAAATATACCACATTGTTACGTTAAGCTTAACTTACTATACAATCTTTACGTCTGGAATGAAAGTTATTTGTGCATTATTTAAAACCTACGTACTTAATTTTTATGGCATATTTTTTCTGAACAAAAGCTCACAATATATTTCTATAAAACACAAATTTTAGGTTGAAAACGCCTCATAATTGATTTTTTCCCACCTATTTCGATTGGCTGTATGAAACAAAGACTGTTGTTTGAGTATTCCAGTAGCTTTGGTTGACATCAATTGATAAAACTCTTAAAATGAAAACTGATGGGTGGGTCAAGCCTAACCTATTGTGAACTCTCCGTAGTATCACATATATAAATGTTCTTATGCAATATAAGTATTTGTAATTAAACAGAAAACACAAAAATGGAATTCTATAAATATTATTATATGTTGATAGTACAGGAAATTAATTAAGAAAATGAACATTAGAATTATATAAATATTAATATACGTTAATAGTCAACGGCAGTGGTTCCATTATTTTACTCGAAATGTTTCGCCCCAGCGAAACATTTCTAAAATGACTGTCACCAAATTTCATATTTAGGGGACCAAAACGAACATTAACAATAACAAGTTATTTGGCTTATCAAACAGTTAATTTTTCTGTCACAGATATGTATATAATGTATATGTACATGTGGTTGACTATTAACGTACATTAATATTTGTATAATTCTAATGGTCATTTTCTTAATTAATTTCCTGTATTAACATATAATAATATTTATAGAATTCTAATTTTGTGTTTTCTGTTTAACTTCAGATACTTATATTGCATAATAATATTTATATGTGTGATACTATGGAGAGTTGACAATAGGTTAGGCTTGACCCACCCATATGAATATGTATATGTATCTGACTCTATGAAATGAATCAGATTATAAGGATTTGCCTTTATGACATAAAAAGTTTTGTTTTTTCTTGCCAACTTTCATCAGTGTAAAAGAAAAGTGTTGTATATTCTGCATTTTATCTTCACAACATTTCTTAAAGAAGCTCCCATAAATTTAATAGTATTTATACATTTTATAATAGATGTTTACAACTCATTAAAAATTAGTTAAATTTTTTTAACACACTAACAAGGAGACGATCTGAGATTGGAGACACAGAATACGGCGACCCTTTGCGCAATGATAGATTATAGTTTGTACATAAGAATATCACAAGGATAAAGCGCAATATGAAAGAAGGTGTTTAAAAACAAGCCCCAAAGTCACCCAATTTTGACACTTTAGCATATAATCGAATACTTACACAGATTTTTGATCAATATTTTACACTATCAAACGTACGATTATGAACGTGCGCGCGGGAATGAACAAAATAGTATTGTCTTGAATATTATTGGTCGAACTCAGCCTACAGATTTCATTAAAGAATTGAAAAACATAAAATTTAAAAAGAGTTTTGTGAAATTTTTAATCGAGCATTAGGCTACAAGTCAAATGGTGCCATTTATTATTAATATATTAATAAACTTAAATTATGATTGCTTTTATTCATATGCAGTTGGAAATGATTCTATAGAAATGAAAATTAATGAGGATATGTCTTGCGAAAATCTTGAGGAGGCAGATGGAAAAATAATGCAGCATGTGTGTAAACCTGATGCAGAATTAACGAAAAATGTTCTTATGAGATCTTGCGATACAGAACTTTTAATAATCATGCTAGAATACATGGAACATATTCAAAACGATAACCCAAAAGATATGTATGCAGAATGACTCCGGAAATTCTAAAAGGTATATAATAAAATTATATATCGGATTTGGATGATCCCAGTGCGCTAGTTTGCCTGGCTTTCCGGCAACCACGGGATGTGATTGCAATCCTTCCTTTTTCCAAAAAGTCAAGATAAGACATTTCCAAGTATTGATCAAAAATCCAAATTATCAAACGGCATAAATTAATCTTGGAGTTGCTTATATAACCGGTTTGCGGAGTGAATTTTTTTATATACTTGAAAAATTTGTTTTTGAAATTTATGGATTTAAGAATATCACAGATATTAATACAGCGAGATTTTAGAAATTCTACTGAGCTTACAAATATAATAACAAAATTATTAAATAAATGTGATCCCTCCACTTTGCATCGTGCAAAGTTGAATTACATCAACATCTTTTTAGTGCTCAGTCCATAACAGGTATTTGCCATAATGCACATTTGTGATTTTAAGTAGTTTAGCACCTGAAACAAATGAGTGGTAACGACAGAAAAATGCATCTGAATTTCATTGGTTTGATGCACATTTTAGGCCGTAATTAGTGTGAGATGTTACTGTTGATGGAAGAGTCGAGAACACAGATGGAAATGTCTCAGGTAAGTTTCAACATTACTTTTCTTTCATAATTATATCACTCGATTTATTATTCATTCAATATAAATCCATTATCCTTTCAGATAATTCAGAAGAACCCGGAGAAGAAGGGTTTTCAAAGTCTGGTGTATACTTCACTGATGATGATGAAGCAACAGATACTTATGATGAATAAAACAGATCCCAGAGGCAGATTCATGTTTTTATCCCCATATAAATAGTTAATTCTAAAAAAAATATCAGGTTATTTCCTTTTTGTATTCATTAGTATTTTAACCTTTATATTTAATTATAATAACAAAAAACTTAATTAAAGTAATCAGAGATTAAAACGAAAAACATTTTATTTCTTCTTACATTGCGCATCAATAGATATACATTATATCTTTATCATTTAAGGTTAAATATATGAAAATTCTAAACACATATATGTATACTACACTGTAGAAAAGACCGATATGTTTCTTGAACTACGAAAATTTACTATTATCACGATCGAAAATTTTTGATAACTGCTTCCAAGTCACCCAATAAAGCGTTCCTTTATCTTTAGAAACCACAGAAAACAATTTATTTTCTAAATTTAAAGAAGAATTTATAAAAAAAACTTTCTATTACCTGCCCGTAATTTCCGGAAACGTTTTCGCATAGCTTTTACAATACACTAATCAGTTCTTTCTAACAGAAAAATCGTTTTATCTGATGCTATCAGACCTTAAGTAAACATTTTCAGCTGCATAACTGAAATTGTGGAGGCAATTGTAACAGAAAAATGTTAATATTAATGTTAATGTTAATGCTGTTAATGCTATATGTTTTGCAGTTACAAATGTTAGCTGTATATGAAAATATTTACTTGAGTCATCATATCATCCGAAAAACCGGTTTTCTGGGTAGAGAGAACTCATTAATGCACTGTAAAAACTACTCCGAAACGTTTTCAAAAACTACGGGCAGCTAATAAAAATTTATTTTTATAAATTCTTGTTTTACTTTCAAAGATAGATTATTTTGTGAGGTTTCTAAAGATAAAGGAACGCTTTTCGGAATCTTGGGTGACTAGAAAGATGTTATTGTATATTTAATTCGTGATTATAGTACATTTTTATTTAAGAAACATCTGTCTTTTTTTACAGTGTACATATAAGAATCTTTTTACTACTCCAAAAATGTTCTAACAACTGCATGCTTGATATAAGTCATGTGGTCTTGCGAAAACCTATGAAACCACGGTATGCTTCAACTCAGCCTGGCGTCGTTATACGCTCTCTCTCACCCTTCAGCCTGCCCGCTACGCTACGTACTGATACACGTGATTAACATTCCCCACTGCGTGCTAAGTAGAAAGTTCCACCAAAATCGCCTGTCCTTGTTAAAACATTTTTCCCAGGCATAATTATTATTGTGTCTCAATCTCAACGTGCCTCCAATACTTTTTTTCCGATAGTTATAAAATACCACTTGAAACCACCTGGCATAGTTTTTGGTCTGAATAAATAGTCTGCCTTTTATCTTTTTTTATTTCATTAAATACTAAATTTAAAGGTATAAAAATTTCGAAATGCATTGAAGATTTTTTTTTAAACGAAAACTTTGGAAATTTAAAACATCACGAGTTGGCAAAGTGCTACGATCCTTGAGCCAGGTATTCGATTTTGTATTGAGATATTACAAAAGAAGTATTACACAAATTTTCATGGTGCCTCAAATACCTACCCTAAAATGTTTAACAGCTCTATTGCTAAGAGAAAGAATTTTCTTTGCTGCCCGATTAAAATCTATGCACTTTTCCTCTGTAAGCCTCTAATCTCAAATCAGAGTCCAATTCTAGTCAGACTGTGGTTTTGAAGAAAGAAATACTTTTTTTAATCTGGTCGCTTAGTGACAACGAGTTGCGATTTTTATTTAATATATTAACTAATTGTTAGCATTTTAAAATTCTGGATCTCAGGTGCATCAGACGAGGCTTTCGACTAACCTCACTAAATTTTTGAGCCTCGTACGTGCCGTCGATTTCGCTAGCCATTGCAAACACACACACACACACAGACAGACAGAGCGAAACTTTCTTTTAGTAGTATAAGATTGTTTTTACTCTAGGAAATGAAACTGACGCATAGAACAATGTATCAAATCACAATAAATCATACTATGTAGAGTTTATCTTATTAATTCTAATAATCAATGTAAGTTATTACAACTAACAACCTTTCTGTAACTAATTGCTACTATAACAACTAATAATAACCAAAAAATAAAACATGTTAGAAATATAATGGACATTTATGACCGATAACATAATTTTATTTTGACTAGCAAGCAATTCAATTTTAATTACATTTTCTGACACAATTTACCTTCAAAGCCGAGGACATTTCAAACGTAGATAATTGTGTTTTCCCGAACAGAAAACACACATTAAAGAAAGCAGAAACACGTGTATGCTTCAACTCAAATATAGCTTTCCTCAAGAAATTCATTAGGATAAAATATTAAAGATATGTTAATCGCACAACAACAACCACAAATGCACTTGAATGATGATATTCGTATGTCATAATGTTGAAGAAATTTTTACTTTCATGTTTAAATATGCGTGTTAGTGTGTGTTTTTGTTATAAAAATAAAAAAGATCTATTGATATGTATAATATTTGGGGCTCCGACCATTGGTATTTCGTTTATTAATACTATTTTGAAATACAATGGAAATGCTTTAGGAAGACATTTTATATTTCATTATTTTACTATAGGAAATGGAAATTGTACATAGAAGGATGTATAATGTCACAATAAATCAAACTCTTTAACCCTTTCAGGGACAAGATTCATCTGTTGCAAAAATATTCAAATGTGTGAATGACACCGGGAATTGTGAATAATTTTATGTGAAAGTAAGCAAAAGATCTTCTTTATGTCCTTTATACAAAACAAAATTTATTTCCAAAAATCTGGTGCAAATGAGTTTGAGAATTTAAATTAAGTGGTATATATAATATACCGGTGCCCTTCAAGGGGTTAAAGTTTTTATCATCAATAGTAATAATTTGATGAGTTGCTATGACTAACTATCTTATTGTAACTAATTATTATTATAACAAAATAAAATAAATCATATCAGAAACATAATGAAAATGTATGACATATAGAGATAATTTTAATTTTCATTATACACATTTTAGCATAAAATGCACTTTTTATTACATTTTATGACACAATTAACCTTCAACGCCAGAAATTTTCAGACCTAGATAATTGTATTTTGCCGAACAGCAGCAAACATTAATGAAAACAGAAACATATGTTTGATTTACCTCAAATAATGCTTTCCTCTGGAATTAGGACAAAATATTAAGGAGATGTTAATGACACAACAAGCAGAAATGCTTTTAAATGATGATATTTGTATGTTACAATGTAGAAGAAATTTTCGCTATGATGTTTAAATATGCGTGTTAGTGTGTGCGTGTGTGTTTTTGCTATAAAATTTTTTTTAAAAAAGTATCTTGATAATTATTATCTTTGGGGCTCCAATTCTTTAAATTTCCTTTAGTAATCTTAGCTTGAAAAACAAAGGAAATGGTTTAGATATACATTTTGTGTTTCCTTATTTTACACTAGGAAATGAAAATAGCAGACACAAAAACGTATAATGTCACAATAAACCATAATCTTTAAAGGATATATAAATGATTGTAATAATTAATATAAGATATTATGACTAATTATCTTATTATAACTAATTATCATTATAACAAATTAAAATAAATTATGTCAAAAAACATAATGGAAATTTATGACCTGTACATATATAGTAAAGTGGGAACAGATGACGCAGTTTTACTTTTCTTCTTTTAAAATGTACAATAAAGCAAAAAACAACAAACTAAGTACCAGAAATCAATAATCAATAACCCTTTAGAATCAAATTTCTATGTTAAACAAGTTAAAGCCCTCTTAATAAAGCAGGCATAATTATTTTCTCAAACGTCCTTTTTTAACATAATTTTTTATGTGTTGGGTAAGATGCCGCATGGGGTGTGGTACAGATGCCGCATGGAGAAAAAAATTATGCTGTTTATTTGTTTTAAGTAAATCCCATTTTTATTTCCTCAAACTACTTAAAATGAAAATAAATAACAGTAAACTTACATAAATTATATATATCACTAAATTGAGAAAATTTTAATGAAATTGCAAAAGTGCAGCTCAAAAAATAAAACATAAGCCAAAAAAAAGGAAAAAGAAAAAACATTTGACTGGAAATAACAGACAGCATAATTACAAAAAAGATATAAACCACTTGTTTATATCTAGGCGACCATTGTAGTTTGCTCTTAAGTACTAGTTCCATTCATTTTAGGCCGTGGTCTTTTTATTTCTGGCTTTTCTTCTCATTTTTTAATTTCCTATTTCTATTCTCCCATAATAACCACACTTTCCGTTGCAAGAGTAAAGTGAGCATGTTTCATGCAGCCACCGATTGCTTTGTTTCTTGATAGGACTCCAGACACTCAGCACATTCAGAGTCATCAAATTCCAATCCAATACTGCCTTCAGAATCCATAAGAGGAACACTTTCGTCACTGTCGGAAGATGACTCACATTTGAGTTTCTTCCTCAAGTGAGGTGTTTTCAAGTTGATGTTTCCCTTCCTTTTTTTACACATTTTACTTCCGCCAAGCTGTCGTTCTTTGACGTTTTCTTGCTTCTTTTGCTTTTAATTTACTTCTTCTTTTTTCTTGTTTGTAAAATTTGGGCTAGCAATATTTGCAGCCTTTTGCTTTCTCTTACTTGTCTGTATAAGTCTTTTGACCACTGGAATAGGAGAATTTTTTTTAAATCTTTTAGATGGTGACAATCGTAGAAGGTCTACGTTTACCTTATTCACACATGGCGAACCAACGTTGTTCCTCAGAATATTTTGATAAGTAGCAGAAGTTCCTTCTAATGGGTCTTCTTCATTTTGTCGCATAGCGCAATTATCTGAATGGATTTGAATTGATTCATTTTGTTGTGGTTCATTTATGTTGTTATCAATTATGAAAGCATCGTTTGTAATTGCTGTCTTATCTAATAGCAAAATTCCAGTAGCCTTAAAACCTGAGATAGCGTTTCGAGGCGTCGCAGCTTGCCCCCAAGCTTTAGAAAGTAGTTCCCCAAATTGCATTCTTTCAATTTTTCTAGTGGCACTCATAGCAATCCCATCTTCAACTGTATTAGGACGGAAATGATTCACCATCCAGGTGTTACAGGCTTGCTTGAAATAATGCTTAAGAAGTCTGAAGAAATTCCTGTCTAATTGCTGTAAGTAATGTGTTGTGTGGCTTGGAAAACAAATAAAGGTGATTTCATTTGCAGCAGCCAACTCAAAAGCATCAACCGACATATGTGAACTATGGCCATCCAGCAGTAAAATGACTTTTCCTGGAGTTTTTCTGGGTATATAGTGCTCTTTATTCCAGATCTTGAATAACTCACTCTTCATGTAGGCTGATTTCTGGGACATTCTAATATCTGAACCAAGCGGCATTGTGTCTTGCCACTCAACTTTTTTATTTTTTCCTTTAAAGATACAAAATGGTGGTAGAAAAGTACCTTCTGCGTTGCAACAAGCAACAACGGTGATAGTTTCCCCCTTTTCAGTTGAAGAGATGTGATGGACACCTTTACTGCCTTTTTTGGCAACGGAAAACCGGTTTCGTAAATATTATATATCGCAGCAGGTTTATTAAGCAGATTTTGATCTATCATTACTTTCTCTAAAATTTCAAAAAACGTATTCGCATCTTCTCTATTCATATCATTAGTTCTTGCAATAGATACAGTTTGAGCTTTATGGATACTCAGCGTTGGATTCCGTTCCATAAAAGAATGAAATCAATTGCGACCAGCTCTCTCTTTCTCATCGTTAAATCTTTTTGGGAGTAATTTCATTTCAGAGGCAAGGTCATAGGGTAATTCTCTAACAATCAAAAGAGTTGGTGAAATTTCGCAAACTTGAAATTTTTCTATGTAAGCAACAAGTTTGCTTCCGGCCTCTATTCAAAGGTGTGACTGTGGCCCACATCCGGTCTATACGAAGTTGTTCGATTTCAATCGACGTCTAATTGTCCGTTCTGGAACACCTGTTCTCCTAGCTGCTTATCTAATTGAAATGCCTCCATTTTTTAGTCTAACAGATTCTAAGAGATTTTCTACCGTCCATTCCCCTCTTCAAGTAGTATTTTCCCTCTTTCGTGGCATTTCCCTGAAATACAAACGTACAATGAAGTGAGCACTTGTGTAGAGATAAAAAAGTTTCGTTAAACGTTAATTAATATCGTTATAGCTCGTTAAAAGGAAATTAGCGTAGGTGGGGGTAAAGATACGCATGAGGCAAAGATATGCACTGGCTGATTTAATATGAAGAAAATTTTCTGTAATCATAAATGCTAGGTGGCAGATTGGTCTCAAGTGAAGTAGTTTTGTGTTAAAACCTTGTGAAAACTTGGCACTCAGTGCCAAGAAAATGAGATGTTTGAATTTTCGAGTATTGATCTAATATTTTTTAAATTTCACTTTATGGTTTAGCTGACAATACCTCGAATTTTTACAAATCCAAGACTTCAATGGAGAACGGAAACACTTTAGATTCTAAATGCCATGTACTCTACCTCGTACGCATTTGTTTGAACTTGTAGATAGCCGGTTAAGCAAAATACTACAGAATGGGGGGAAATGCGCATCCGTCTTGGGGCAAAGATACGCACAAGTTTAAGAGGCTACTTTAGTCACGCGAAAAGACCCGCTCCTTAATGCTCCTTAATGGAAAAAAATTATTAAGACATCTCGTTTGCATTTCAAAATTTTTAATTTTTATTTTTATTTTATTTTATTTTTTTTTTTTTTTTCACTGGATAGACAAGATCGATCTGTACGAAGTCCATTTTTAACTTTTTTTGATTTTGTTTACAGGTATTTTTTATTAGGACACTTTCATTTCCGAAACCAGTTCCGAAAGTGAAAGTACCCTCATTAAGAAAATCTGCAAGCAAAATTGAAAAAGTAAAATACGGTCTTTGTACAGATTGATCTCAGCTATCCAATGCAAGAAAAATCATTAAAAAATATTGGAATGCAAACGAGATATGTTAATAAATTTCGTCCATAAGATTAGCATTAGCGAACTGGTCTTTTGGCGTGACTGAAGTAGCCCCTTAAGATACGGGGCTTTGCCCTATCGTTTTAGCTATATGCAAAGCTTTCCACAATTACGTTGTGGAAGCGTTGCGCAGAGCAATGGTATTAAAAATTACAAATTTTCACAGAATTATAATTTGACAGAATGTTGGTTGATGCTGGCACTTTTCCAAGGTTCTAATCTAACATTTTAATCCCTCGTTACATAAGTTCAAACCAATGTGTTCGTTAAAAATCAAAATTAATGGAAAGTGCTTATCTTTATCCCCACCTACTCTACTTTACAGAAGTTATTTTTGAAAAGTGAAAGCGATTAATCATTTATCTACTGACGGTACTTATAAGAACCATTAAACTAACTTTTTATAAAATTCATTTAATAAAGCTATTAGTTGTAATGCAGTTTAGAATGAGTTATAGATACATTTCTTATTCCAAAAGCATTATTGGTTAAACAAAGCAAACACATTTTTAAAAGGATACTTTATTTTGCCTTTGCATCATTTCAGCTTTCTTGGCGTTCGGGGGGGGGGGGGGGGGGGGGAGAGATTTTTTAATTCGGAAATATTTCTATATTTCTATTGTAAGAACATATCTTTATACATTTCTTAAGGGGTCTTGTACCTTTTAAACGCGTCGAACATTAACAAAAAACTTCAAAGTTTGAATTAGTCTATCTTCAAAGCCTTTTTATGTATGAACCTGAAATTTTGGATATTGATTAAACAGACTATGCTTTGTAATATCGTACCATTAAAAATTTATTAACCCTTTATTGAATTTGTGTGTTGTTGAAATCAAAATAGCTCTTTTTTTACCCCATAAGTCATTGCGCGCATGATATCTTGAGAAAATATGTATGGATTGGCATGAAATTGGGTAAAGATACTAAACATGTATGTGTGTTTAAAATGATCTACTTTTAGGCTAAAATTATTTCATTAACTATATAAAAAAAAATATTTTCGTAAAAAAAAATAAAAATTTTGTATTTTTAATGAATAAAAATAGTCATAACTAAAAATATTACCATTGTAAATACTTAAAAGTAGATCATTTTAAACACACATATTCGTTTAGTATATTTACCAAATTTCATGACCATCCATACATACTTTCTCAAGATATCATGCGCGCAATGACTTATGGTGTTAAAAAAAGAGCTATTTTGATTTCAACAATACACAAATTCTGTAAAGGGTTAATAAATGTCTGTTGGTAGTATATTACAAAGCACAATCTGTTTAATCAATATCCAAAATTTCATGTTTATACATAAAAAAGTTTTGAAGATAGGCTAATTCAAACTTTGAAGATTTTCGTTAATTTTCGACTCGTTTAAAAGGTACAAGACCCCTTAATTCCAGAAAATGCTCCGAAAAATATTTAAAATAAAAGATTTGAGTGGGGTTATAAATATTGCACAAAATCCCTCTAAATTAAAATTTAATTAATCCTTCTAAATCCTTCAATCCTTCTAAAATTCTTCTAAAATTTATTAAATGATTATGCAAATCTTCTAATGTAGTTTAAACGATTCACGAAAAATGCTTTAGAAGAAAAAAAAAATCATGAATTCATAATTCAGCACATAAAGGGTTAAGCAAATAATAGCTAAATAAAGAAATGCACTGAATATACATTCATTTATATGTAAGTTCTACTGAAATTGAAGTGATGAATTTATTGAACCAAAAAACAAAAATATATTTTGCGGCATATGTTCTTCATCCTCAGTCTGCATCTGTCTCACAGTGTCGGGTAAGATGCCGCACAACCATTTTGTGTCATTTGAATGACGCGGAGAAAGGCAAGCACATGTCTGTATTCTACGAGAATCCAGTCTACAGTTAAAATCCCTTTTGGAAAGAATTATCTCTCTATTTGTCTTAAAATATGTAATAAAACTTTATTAAAATTAATTTTAGCAACTTACCACGCAGGTTTAAAGCATAAAAGCTGGCAAAAATATTTAAATACTAATAGTTAAGCAGTGGAAACGTATAAAACACAGAAGACAGCTCTTAAGCACACAACGAATTTCTTAATTTGACCTAGGGAGCGCTAGTGTCGCCAATACAATCTATGCGGCATCTATTCCACCGCGGCGTCTGTCCTCACTTTGCTATAATTTTATATTCATTATAAACATTTTAGCGCACAGTGCAATTTTAACCACATATTATGACACAATTAACCTTCAACGCAAGGTAATTTCATACTTAGATAATTGTGTTTCCCCGAAGAGAATCACACATTAAGGAAAGCAGAAACAAGTTTATGCTTTCCCTCAAATAATGTTTTCCTCTGGAAATTCATTATCACACAACATTAAAGAGATGTTAATGACACAACAATCACGCATGCATGTAAATGATGATATCCGTATGTTATAACGTAGAAGAAAATTTTACTCTGATATTTATATATATATATCTGATATTTGTGTTTTTGCATGAGATTTTATAATGATGTAATAAAAGATGTAGTAATGAGATGTAATAAAAAACATTTTCTCGCAAACGTAAAAATAAATGTTATATGAATAATTTCCCATTGATTTTCTAAAACTGATATTTGTAAAACATCACGATTTTTTTTTTTTTTTTTTTTTTTTTTTTTTGAGTAAAAATAGGGTTGGTTTGTTTTTGTATCTTTGCGTATGGTTACTTAACACTAGAACGGCGGTAGGGGTCATTTTGACACCTGAGTACTTTCGTCCGTTGATTACTTTTGTTTGCTTGGGCGAAATCGTTTGAAATTTTTTGACTTTTCCTAAATAGATAACATATATTTCTAAAAAAAATTTCAGCTTTCTAGATTGGTTAGTTTTTGAAATATGGGCTTGTATTCCTAGAACGGCGGACGGGGGTCATTTTGACCCCTTTAGTAAAATACCCTTTGTACTCGAGGCTGCTTTTGTTGCTATGCTATATGTTCGAGGAGCAATAAAAAAAAGGGTTTAGATTTATATTCATTGTCGTCCAAGGCATGAGGAATACTATTTTGCAAAGAAACTACCTCAAGAGATAGATTCAAAGAAAGAAAAAAAAATTTTTAGGTTGGGGGAAAAGACAACAAGATCTAGCAGACTACAGACTGATAAATTTGCTCTTGCATCTGAAATGTGGAATAAATTTATTCGAAATTGCAAAACATGCTACCGACCAGGACAAAATATTACAGCTGATGAAAATTGTTCCCATCTCAGGATAGATATAAATTTACGCAATATATGCCAAATAAATTGGATAAATTTGGCATAAAATTTTGGATATCGGTTGACATTGATACTAAATACCTCTGGAATGAATTTATTTATCTAGAAAAAGATGAAACAACCAATCCTTAGTTACGTTTATCGGAAAATGTTGTCATGAAATTAACAGATCACCATCTAAACGAAGGGAGGAATATTACGACAGATAGCTATTTTACTAGCATCAAATTAGCAGAAATGTTAAAAGCTAAAAATACAACTTTGGTTGCACAATGAAAAAGAACAAAAGAGAAATTCCTATATCATTGAAAAATATGCGCAGTACTCTTTATTCATCGAAGATAGTGGTATGTGATAATATGACACTTGCCATCTATCAAGCCAAAAGAAAAAAAAAATGTTTTTCTACTGAGCTTATTACATTCTACTGTAAAAACTGAAGACGGTCTCAAGAAGTTGCCCGATTCAATACAATATTATTACAACGCAACGAAGTATGGTGTGGATATCCATGATCAGATGTGCCGAAAATACTCCTTGAAATCGGCTAAAAAACGATGACCTGTACATATCTTTTTCAATATTTTGGATCATACAGCTGTAAACGCCTAGATAATTTATAAAAGTGTAACAGGAAAGCCTATCAGTAGAAGATATTTTCTATTAAATTTAGGAGATGTGTTCAGAATGGATTTTATGGTTTCAAAACTCCCAAAGATCTTTCCTGAGTCTTCAGAAAAAAAAAATAAATCTATATATATATATATATATATATATATATATATAATAAAAAACACGAAAATAAAATAGATATGAAGAGAAAAAATTTCAAGTACAGCCATGCAATGGAAACAAATCTCAAGAATTTTGCGCACCATGTTTCAAACTTGTGTGCGGAAAATGGTCTGGAAAAATTGCTATATTTTTTTTTTGTTGTTGTTACAACTGAATTAATTCCTAATACGTGTGTACAATTTGGAGTATTATAAGCATTAAATAAAATTGAAACAGAATGCTTAACATATTAACCATTCATCTGCACTTATAATGAAATAACGGAAACAACAGAACACATTTCTCATTTATGGATTTAGAGAGTGAATCATTCAGCGAGTAAGTAGATGAAAAAAAATATATATATATTATTTTATAAATTGTGTTTTATTTTAGTTAACATTAGTTTTAATTTGTGAAAAGATTAATTTTAAATCGATTTTTATATTAAATTAATGAGTTTTTTGAGTAGTTGTAGTATGATCCAATTAATCGTCCTGTAGGTGTTACACATACAGTACTTTAAAAATTCAATAAATTATCGAGTAATATTAAATATAAATTATGAAATACACGTAAATTACATATTTTTGCCAATGTATGGCATTTAAAATTGTTTTAGCGTTGTTATTTCATTAGTTTCATCGAGGGGTCAAAATGACCCCTTCCCGCCGTTCCAGTAGGTAAGATTTTCCCGCCGTTCTAGTGTTAATAAAACAGATTTTTACAGTTTTAGAGGTGGATCTGCATAAAAAAAATACAATGTATGTCACACCTTTTAACCCATTAAAGCATAGCGTAGCTTAAGGGTAATAGCATATCTGCCAGAATACGTTTTTTGTTTGCACACCAGTATTTATGAAGAGCGATATTAGCTTTCTTTGATGGCATAAACTCCGCAATAAAATAAGGCAAAAATTTCTATTCTGAGGAAGTTGTTTTAAAAGAAATATTTCCATTTTAAAGAGAAAAATAATCTCGGCTTTTATAGGTTAAGAATCTACTACATTATTGACACTATAGCTACTGTCGATCTCTGCTCATTTTTAGATATAAATTTACGTACACTCGATAGGTATAAATACACGATAATACTCCTGGAATTAAACCTTTATTTTCTCAAACATTTATTAAAACTTTTCGAGATTTATTGCTTTGTTTTTCAGATAGATTGCTACAAATGTTTCTCAGTTTCAATATATATATTGTTTTTTATTTTATAATAGAATAACTTGAATCTCAAGCCTTTTAGTAAAATCTAATCATTGTGGACATAGGCATAAAAAAAACAAATACACACACATATATATATGTGTGTGTGTGTGTGTGTGTGTTTGTAAAACTGTAAAATGCGGCCATGTTCTTATTAGATATAGCGATTTACTTGAAAGTTGTAGATCTAGGACAAATCGCAAATCTTTTTCAGAATGATAATATATTGTATTCCAAACACTAAAAGATCCACTTTTTTAAAAGTGGATTTAGTACTCAAGCTTACAAAATAGCCATCTAAAAAGTCATCCTTGTAACCCAATGTAGGCTTAACCAGATACAGGTAGATTCAGTTCAATCATTTTATTTTAGAAATAGTATTTTGCAAGTCTGGCGAGAAGTCTCGCAATCTAAAAACACTATAAGCTTCAAAACATAAAATACCGGTAACAATTCCGACAAATTATGAAACTAAAATTAAATGTTAACTTGTTTTCTTAATTAACTGACATTATGTAATAAAAAAACAACAGAATTTGATGGTAACTGTATACTCATTAAGAGAAGGGAAAAACATACAAAGGTGTTTTCTGAGGTGTGCATCTGCCTTTACAGTGAATGGCATAAGAACACACTGACAAGAATAAAACCGCAGTGCGGTCACATGAATGGCAAATGGAAGCAAATTCTGCAATAAGGTAGTGGATTTGGCACTGTCCCTTGTAAAACAAAAATAGGCTTATGAAGAGAATTTTATAAAAAAAATGATGTGAAATTTTTATACGGAAAGCCTAAGGTACCAGGCTTAAAATCAGTGACATTTTGCGACATGCAAAGCAAAGAAAAGTGTTTTAAAGCGTATATAAACAAATTTGATCGGAAAAATACTAACATTTAAAATATATTGTCTATACATATATATAAGCCATTAAAAACGTATATTTTAATTTACATTTTGCTACCGATCAAAAAACATAAATGTGATCAGAAGCATCACCAAAGTACAATCTGTGCACATTAAAGTAAAAACAAAAAAACAAAAAAACAACAAAAAAAAAACAAACAGAAAATTTGTAATCTAAGGAAACTTGAATGGATAACTCAAACGACACATGAATGTATTTAAAATAGTTTGGCATTCAAAATATAATTGTTATACTTGAATGGATAACTTAAACGAAACGTGATTGTATTTAAAATAGTTTGGCATTTGATGTGGGTTTAAAAGACACGGAAAAAGATTTCATCAGTAGAGATTACACGATTTTGTTCAAATAAAATTGTTTGATAATGTTTGATACAATGTCTTCCAAACTTCTGTCCTGTTTTGATGCATAACAATATATTGATAAAAATATTATTTTTAAGTATTTGTCTAGTTTTGCTTTCTGCATGCTTTCAAATATGTCGGTAAAATTCCAAGCATCACAAGTAACCATAACGAAATCTTTTCGATTTATGTGATGAAAAATAAATTGAGTTCCCCTTCACTTTACATAAATATAAAAGTGATATTACGTTTATTAGAAAATATGTATTTAAGTACATATTTTTTAATATGCGTTATGTAGTATAAATGATGTTTAAAAAATTTAATTTTTTAATTAAAAAGTACATTTTAATATAATACAATAATACTTATTTTCATATATCACATATTTAGATGTTTGCAAATGTTTGCTGTTCAACTTTCACAAAATTCGGAACAACGAGAAAATCAGACCATGCACTGTAAAAAAAAAAAAAAAAAAAAAAAAAAAAAAAAAAAAAAAAAAATCTGTAAAGTTACTAAAAATTTTCTAGGAAACTGGTATGCTAAAAACTTTTTATGAAATGGCCACAACAAAAATGCATGTAACAGATACACTTTTGCACTGTAAATCAAAAAATATGTAAGGTTACTAAGAACTTTTTTAGGAAACTGGGATGTCTACAAATTTTTATGTAACTGCAACTCGGGTTTCAATAAGAAAAGGAAAGGATTAAGAAAAGTTTGAAAAAGATTGAAAAACATTTTTTTTTTTTTTTTTTTTTTTGCATCTATCATCCACTTAAATCTATTTAATTACAAGTATATGAGTGTGACACGTGCCATTACATTAATTTTAGTTTTGCCTCTGCTTTTGCTTATGTTAATGATATTAAAATCGTCAATGTCTTAAATTTAAGAATATTTTATTTTAATTTGTTTTTCATAATATTGGCATTTATACGCGAAGTAAATAATTATAATGCTATTAATAAATAATGCATAAATAGGAAAAGAATGGAACAAACTCTATAAGTGCAAACATATATCAAACATTGATTTATTTTCTAAAATATTTCAGTTTTGCGTAAATATATATCAATTAAAAAAAACCCTTAACGGGTTAAAAGTTTGTGACGCAACACCTTATCTTATTGCTATAAGAATTTTAAATATGGAACTTAAAAATAATGATATCAAATTTTAAGTGACGCTATATTTATTTTATCATTTTATTTTTGTTTTATTTATAATCGCATGCGTAAGAATTATGTTAAATTTAAAAGGATGTATAAAAATTTATTCATTGATGCGTTATCATTCACATTTTTCATAAATTCAAACTATGAGTTTTAAAAGATATGATATCAAAATTTAAGTGACGCCTTGATGTAGCCTTAAACAAATTGTTTTAAAATTCAATTTTAATTATTTTTGGTTTGGATAAATATATTTACACATCTAACCAAAACTTTTAATTTTCCAATACACTGTTAAAAATACCACTTTTACTGAACCTGTACAATGCACTGTAATGTATTTATATGAATAAATTGATTTATCTTTTGTACCACGCTATCCAAAATCAAAAGTAAAATTTATGTAAGTGATTTCTTTACGTCATAATATCCATTTGCATATATTTCGCTTAGTTTGGATACGATACGATACGATACGATACGATTTTAGGCTTAAGGCTGCGTCACTCGTAATACTACCGTCTTCCATGATACATATTTTAATAATGTTTTGTAAATATATAAGTACAAGACATTAATTTGTTGCTTTCTACATCTGTTTGTATTTAATTTGCTGCTACTATGCCATTTTTTTCGCAATTACCAATATTTTTATTCTTACACAGTTTAAAGGTAGTTTTCGCTATATATCACCAATGTGCCCTAATTGTAACCCGCAATCAAAAAAGGCTTCCGATCCCTGCTATAAATCATCCGGCTTAATGTGGCGAAAGAACAGGCCGGATAACCAAATAAAAGAAATCCAGATAAGCCGGAGTTCGATAAATAATTCATTTCCTTTCTATATTATTAACAAAAACGAAAAATACTACATCTGGCATATATCACGAAACATTTTTAAAGAGTAACTATTTAGTATTTTTAGGAAATATCATTTTTTCTTATAATGAATTTGATCATACTCCGCCCTGTAACAGAATTTTTTTTTGTGCGTCTCTGTACCTCAACGATAAATGTTCCGCACTCCATACTCTACAGAAAAAATGATGTAGAGCATCTCAGTAACAATTTGTAATTTCATTATTTTTGAAGCATAATAAAATTATTAAAATGTTCGGCAAACTATCTTTTTCCATACATTCATAATGTAACGTAAATCCCTGTAGATTCCGCCCCTGTGTTACAAAAACACTTCATTTCAGTAGAAAACATATGTTTAAAATAGTGTAAAATCATTAAAATACATATCAAACGATTTTATTAATAAACGATTATATTAATAAAATAAAGTATACAAAAGGCGAACAATCCTGTCTAAAAACTATACAGAGACATACATTAGACAAACCAAAATGAGCTCCGCCAGCTTTGTGGAACAAATAAATTAATAATGTACATAAACAGGGAATAAAAGTTCAATTCTATATGTACAAAATTCGAAAATACTATGTGATGTCGATAACTTGAAGTATTGTACTGCAAAAATGTATATCTTATGAACGAATATATCTGATTCAAAGCGGTAAAAAAAAATGTTGCTAACCTGGAATCAAACCAGCTATCTTAGTATTACCAGTCGAGTACGTTATCAATTTGTCTACACTTGCACAATAGTGAAACAGTTTGAAGTAAATATGTTTCCTTCAGATGTGTACGGCTTGATAAATTCTTTTAAAAAGCTTTGATTTTTAAAGTTAATTTCGGAGGGTTTCGTCTTTACTGAGATTTTGTCTGGGTTTTTAATACTTTATTATTAGTATATGATAAAAATATGAATTATAAATTCTTTTAAGTAGACTGTTATATAAAATATTAATATTATATTTTTACTCTATAGGATATTTTTTTTTTCTTTTTTGACTAGAATCAATTTTTCCATTTAATATTTAAATTAAAATATCTTTTAAATTTGCTCATTTAAAATAAAAATATATATTTTTATAAACAACTTTATCAATTCAACGTAATTTAACTTTATTCAACTTATTTAATTTTTAAAAAATAGTATTTTTGAATGAATGAGAAAAGTAACTGTTATTAATTTTTTATTCGAAAACTTGTTTTTTATTAAATTAAAAATCTTAATATATAGAATTTTTCATTTTTCGTTTTTTTAATTGGGAGTTTAGTATTAATTGAGAAATTGCTTAATTTGTAATTTCATATTGTATATATTGTATAATATTAATGAACGGTTTTTCTTCTTCTTTTTCAGAACTTTCACTTTTGGGAAGGATTCATGGATAAAATATCTTTTCTAGAATTATGGAAATTATTCGTTAAAAAATGAGGAATAATTTAGTGTAAATTGACGAGTTTTTCTGACAGTGTACCTCTTTCTCTTCAGTTGCATTTATTCCATTTGCACGTTTATTGGCTATAAACGAGAATGTGGGAAAACTTCCTTGTCTCGTTCAGAAGTAGAGCACCACTTGTTTTCTACATGAGTCCTTGTCAACAATATGCAAGATTCGTGTTGCGTTTCTTCAATTCTAATATTTAAACAATAATTCTGTCATTCTGTCATAATTTTATTCTTATACTTTATGGTCTTTAATGACCTAGAGAGCTTGATATCTTTTTCCACGTCGTAATCATCTTTCTCTTTGATCGATTTTGTCAGGTTCAGCTCTCTCGTTCCCGGTTAAGCCTACATGGACCATGAGCCAGCAGAAATTAAAAATTTTTTGATGGTTTAACCTTTTTTTTTCAAGAATACGTATTAAAATATAGTTAGTTGGGAATCTTCTGTTAATAGAGTAGATTAAGAAAGACTGTCATTATAAATCTACTTCATTCAGATCCTGCGACAAAAATTATGTCAATCCATGGTGAATGAAAATCACCTCTGTCGGAAAGATTAAATTCTATGTTTTTTAACATTTTTCATAAACATATACAGAGGCATTATTTTTATTTACTGTGAAAGCTGCTACTTTACCACCAGACATCATTCAGGCATCCGTACAGAATATAGATTTATTAGTTGTAGCAACTACATTTCTTCGTGTACATACTTAAAGGAAAATTTCTATTCCAAAATTCTGGTGCAAACGTGCCATTCAGTGATTCAAATTAAATGGTCCAAAAATGAAAGATCAACCTTGAAGGGGTTAAGTTCCCAGTTCTTCAAAGGAAAATACGTTGATCTGAAAAAGCTATGTCGTTTTTGAAAGGAATTCAAAAGAAAGTGTGCATTTTCATTCAGTGAAGTGAAAGAAAAGGATAAGTATCTATGAAAATTGCGTACCAGTGAAAATGACGTTATGTTTAGCTTTTAATTATTAATATACATATATATTTATAAAACGAAAAAAAAATTGTGTCAAAAAAAGTGTAATTTAAGATTGTAGGTTCAAATGATTACCTTATGTTGATTATTTATATTGATTATATGGTACTAAATATTTTCAGTAAAACAGTAAATTAAAACTAGCGCTCACCACGATGTGAGCCTCGAGGCAGCTAGCATTCTAATATTTCAAAAATGTTGAAAGTTAAAATTTTTATAAACTGCAGATACTGTAGTTCAAATTTCATATACCACAATTCAAAATAGTTGTTTGTTGTAATTTAACCAATATAACTTTGAATTTTCAATGCAATAAATTAAGTAGTTTAAAAAAAATTCATCTAAAAATTTATGTATGTATGTATATATATATATTTATTTATATATAAGAATATGTATATATATACATATTCTTATACTTCGAAGGAGTTTCCTTCCGCATTACATTCATGATTTAAAGTACATAGATAAGAAAATTCACCAAATTTCATTCTATATTTAGTTCACAATGGAATACAAAACTTTAAATTCTTATTATTCTTTTTTTCAAAATAGATCGTTGTTATTTAGCATATGTATATGTGATACTAATTCTACTTATAAATAAGAGAACACTTTATTCAATAAATCTTAAATATTGGAAATAATAATTAAATATTTATTTATTAAATTTGAAATAAATTGAGAAAATTGTGTTACTGTGCACGGTAAGCAGAACTGGCCGAGATTTTTTTTTTTAAATATAAGAACTTCCATTTAAAAAATATTCAATAAGAATTACATAGCAAATTCTTTCAATCAATGCCCTGCCCATATATTAAATAATAGCATTGTATAAAATTTTAAAAATATTTTTAGTTTTTAAGATTTATTGAGAAAATAAATGTGTTTGTTATTATATCCGTAAAATATTTACAAATATATTCGAAAAGATACATAAATGTACCATATTTACAGTTGTATTACAAATTCAGAATAAAGTACGACTTACATCTTGCATATTCTACTTTATATTCTTCTTTTATTAATTGTAAAATGAATATAATGCTGTATTTCGTTCTAAATAATATATATTCTTAATTCACTGAAGGAATTAAAAAGACAAAAGTTAATTTGGAACAAGTACAATTGCAAATTAAAAATTTTACAACATTTACTGTAGAAGGGTTTGTTTTCTACAAAATTTTAAAGAGAAATCTAAAAAAGAAATTCATTCTTTGAAAAAAATTATGGTAAAATAACGGACCGATTGGGAGCCCTACAGAAATATTATATTTTAAGAAGTCAATTGCTAATATTTTCCCAAACTTAACAAGAATATAATAATAATATTCAAAACTTATATGTATTTTTTTAAGATATGTAACTGCATTTGAATTTTATATATAATATTATGTTAAAATTTAATTCTCTTCCCACACATACACACACACAAACTACTTTACAGAATTTGTAACAAAATATTACAAAATTTATTCAAAACCATTACGATATTGTGAAGCTTTATGAACTTACGTTAAACATAAATTTCCTTGAATAAAGTGGAGCTCAGTTCTTATATATTATGACAAAAAAGAATAGCTCGAAAGTGTAAGTCGAGTAAATCCAGTATATTCATCACAGGATTAACTATTTCTCTCACCATTTTTTGGGGTCACGATGTCAGCCACTCTCAGAAAAAACTTGTAATTTTTCTCGTAGTCTAAATCTTGAAAGTGATAGCTCTGGGCCGTGATTTGGCATCATGCCTAGCTTGTGTTTTCAGATCAGTTACCATTTGAAAAATGTTATAATTTTTTTTAAAACATACTTTTTTGTAAATTTTTCAATTCCAGATGCAATGTGATCACGAGAAAAAAAAATTTTTTTTAACTCTGTGCAACAAAAATTAAAAAGTTTTTCTCTTTTTAAGAGGATTGAAGAATTAAGAAGAAAACATAATATTGAAATTTTACTTCGTATATTTGAAGCTCACTGTAAAGCACTTTCTATACTTATCACAACATTCAGATTAAAGTTAAATTTTATTAAAACTAACTTATTTTTCTATAAATTAAATATATGATCTGGCGAGGAATTATAGGGGTACTTGAGAAAAATTGTTTAGTATACGTAAATTCTGAATTATCGTAAAGCGCACACCATATTTTATGTCATTAACAGAGAAGAAAAACATTTTATTATTTATACGATTACTAATTTATTATCAAACATTAATACATATGTTTTTTTCAATAGAGGTCTACATATGTGGAACTCGGAGAGAAATGGGTTATAGAATATTTATTTTATCTAGGAGACGTTTCTGCTGTTAACATTTATCGCTCAGCATCGTTCGGCATTTATCGCCTTTATTTTCTAGATGTAGATGCAGTACGTTTGGTGTATAATGCATACCAAAATAGCAAATCGGTGAATTTGTAGGATGTTCTTAAATCTGATATTCTTTAAGGCCTCTGTAAAATTTTTTGTGTCTATTTCCACGAAATATGTGACACTTTCCAAGTAGCACATAGAATTGGCCAGCATGACGATATCGTTGGGAAATTGTGGAGTTGTTATGTCAACAATAAATGAATCTGTGCTCGTCTAATTTAGAGATTTGTTCCGAAAACCAAAAATAATATTACATGGCAACATCGAATTGTACTGGTATCCAAGCAATTAACGGTTGGGCCCCTGGCAGGTAAACTTTGTTCTTGTACAACATGATAGAGGGATGTTTAGAAGCTGAAATCCCACAATTCAGCAGAGTTCTTTTTTTTTTTTTATTTACGGCTTTGCAACCATTGTTCCAGATTACGGTTGTATGTCCAACCTGACACATGTATATTATTTTAGCATTTCCTATATGTGATTTTTTTTTTTAAAAGTTTTAAACAAGCCATTGCATATGAAAATTTTCAAATTAAAAAATAAATTACTTAAATTTAGATGAAAAATATATATGTCATAGAAACTCACTCAATGGTGATAGGAAACTAAAAATTGAAAGGAATGTTTATTTTTGAAAATTAATGTAGCAACTTCAATATGAATTTAGAATTTTCGTTATATGTTGATTTTTTAGGTAGATTTCGTATGAAATACTATCTATTGCGATCGCTCCTACGTTGGAATTTCTTTAAAAAATTTGCAGATCTGCACCAATCTTGACCCCTAGAACCCAAAAATACTCCCAGTAAAAAACATTTATCTATCTATATATATATCTATATATATATCTATATATATATATATATATATATATATATATATCTATATCTCTCTCTTTCTCTCTCTCTCTCTCTCTGTATATATATATATATATATATATATATATATACGTAGGTTGATCCAAAAAAAAGTTTGCAAGCAGAAGCATTTGAAACGTAATAATTGCGGAGCGAATATTTCCTCCCAGGGTGGTTGACAGATGGCGCTAGTTGTCTTACAGCTGTTCTACGAGTAAGTAGCATCAGTACGCAGACACTTAAGAGCGACAGTAATGGCACGACGTCTAGAAAAGTGGTCTCGCATAGAGGTGCGAGCCGTAATTCGATTCTTATGGGCCAAGAATGTGGCCGCATCCGAAATTTACAGACAAATCGTTAAGGTATGCGGGGACAAAGCAATGAGTAGACAACAGGTAGCGAAATGGTGTAGTTCTTATCAAGCGGGCAGGGAGCATGTCGAAAACCGCATATGGAAGCGAGCGGCCGTCCAAGTTCTTCAAGGACGGATATCAACACGGCACGTGTTGAAGAAATCATCCAAAGGGATCGACGAGTAACCGTGCGTGAGACTGCCTCAGAGTTGGACCTGAGTTATGGTAACGTTCAGCGTATTAACCGATGAGTTGCGATATTCCAAAGTTTGTGCCCGCTGGGTTCCACGTGCGTAGTCCGTGGAGCATAAGGCCACTCGAATGATGTGCGGCCTCACATTTCTGCAGCGATACCATTCAGACGGCCAACACTTCATTGATCGCATCGTTACCGGTGATGAAATATGGATTCATCACTTCACCAACACATCCAAAACAGCCACGATGGAGTGGAAACACGCTGGATAACCGACGAGGAAGAAGTTTAACGTCACACCCTCTGCCGGTAAAGTGATGGCAACCATTTTCTGGGATACGACTGGTGTTATCCAAATCAAGTATTTGGAGCGTGGCCATACCATTAATGCCGATCGTTATTGTGCCACCTTAACGAGATTGCGTGAAGCCATCCGACGCAAACGGCCTTGATTACTGAGCAAAGGCGTCATTCTTCTGCATGACAATTCCAGGCCCCATACAGCTCACCAGACTCAGGAATTGCTACAAAGGTTCAAGTGGGAGGTCTGGAATCACACCCCATACATCCCCGATTTGGCTCCAAATGACTATTTCCTTTTCTCCGGCGTTGAAGCGAAATTTATCCGGAACACGGTTCACCTCAGACGATGCAGTGAAAACAGCTGCCGAGAAATGGCTCAATGAGCAGGACCCTGATTACTACCAAGACGGGATAAATAAGTTGGTCGAACGTTCTGACAAATGCCTAAACAGGTTTGGGGACTATGTGGAAAAGTAAAGGCTAGTCTGTGTCTCTTGATTGCCATTTGTATCTTGTTTCAAATGTTAATAAATACTTTTTCCTTTGCCTTGTAAACTTTCTTTTTGATCACCCCTCGTATATATATATATATAAATAGATATAACAATTTTATGAACACGACAACTTCCGTAATTCTGCACAAATATCTTCCAAACTGATACATAAAATCAAAAGATAGAAAATCTCGATCAAATTCATTAATGAGCTCTGTTTTGTGAAAACCGAAAAAAAAACCGATAACTTCTTAATTTTTATACATATCAATTCAGTTTAAAGTTATTATGGTACTTCGTGGGCCGCATAATACATTTCCATCTCCTTTTTCTGCATGGAACAAGATAAAGGATCAAAAATCGAGCCTGTATTTAGCGACTATTGCTTACAGCGCTATCTATTGTTTGTAAATCGAACTAAAATCGAAAATCACTGTAATAAAACTTTTGACCTTATGCATGACCCTCCTGCAAGAATTTTTTAAATATCTGTCACCGTTTGCAAGTTATTGAATTTTAAAATCAGTCAGTCCTTTTTAGGACACCCGGTATATATTCATAAGAATATAAGTGCTCAAACATCGATTACATATTTTCGCAGATTTGGAAAATATTTGCGAAGAATCATTAATCCAAATACATTTGAATGAAGGAATGTTAAAAGAATGTCCTTTTTCAACATTTTGAAAACGTGACAAATAATCTTTTTAAATTGATTTTCTTGTCGACATACTCAAATCTTCTGTCATTTGGTACTGTAATTAAAAAATCATTTTAAGTTTAAACTCATTTTGTAGTGATAAATGAAACATAGTTTCATTTTTTATTCTTTTATTTAGGTACATGACATTCGCAGGGTAATTATTATATCGATTTAAAAGCAAATTACACTTTGAGTAAGTTTTAGAAAGTTAACATGAATTTTTAAATTATGAATACATGTAACTTGTCAAAGTGTCATAAAAATGTAAAATTATGATTAATTGAGCTTTGAAGTGTATATTAGAATCGGAAAATTAGGTGACATGTGTACATGTTTCTAAAATGTCGTAAAAATAGTTCAATAATCCATTAAGAAAAAAAGGGTTCTTCAAAAACCGGACATTTATTTTTTCTAATACAAAAAGGGAGTTAATAGGAAGATTGAACACAAAAACCAATAAATAGAGATATTTTCTAAATAATTAGACTATCCTATTTTCATAACTGGTATTATTTCTTTTTATGAACCCCAATAAACATAATTTGAAGCATAAAAAAATATTGTATAAACACATCTTGTTTTTAAGGTCATTTAACAATTAACTTATTTTAGGAATAATTTCTTTTTTTAGTTGATTTGAAAATACCAAGAAGTTTGGCAATTATGAGTTTAGAATTAAAAGAACCTTAATTCGCTTGAAAATATTTCAGTCGATTAATACTGTTAAATATTTAATAAAGCTCTAAGCAACACGAATTCTGTGTTATTTAGAAAATCTATTTAGAAACGTTGTTTTCATAATCTTAAGTTTTGAAGAATAGTTTTTTACTTTATATTTCATATAAAGAAAGCATTTATGAAACTGAAAAATAATATATACCTACAATACAGCCCCCGATTATCCGCGGATTTGGGTGGCAAGGGCGCCGCGGATAGCAAAAATCACAGATAACCCGAAAAAAGACTAAAACTAACGTGCAAACTTGAAAAAAAATATTTCAATATAAAAAATATATTTAATTGTGCAAAAAACATAATAAAACTTTAAAAACTCATACATATGTACAGTACAGCAGAAACATATACACTACGCCTAAATCCACTAAAAAAAAAAAAAAAAAAACAGTAAACAAAAAACAATATCATACAAAAAGTGTTAAGTTACACCTTTTTAAAAAAATCTGTCACTCATTTTTGCTTCTTGCTTTGGAGACACCTTTTCTTTATTCTAAATTGTACTTTCCTTTACATGAGTTTTTCTGCCAGATGCGCATCGTGCGCCGTCTTGTTCCTCTAAATATTGAATTAATCCGTCTACGTGCTGTAAAGCAGTTTCGCATGTCATCTGCGCAGTCTTCTTCATTTTGATCGTCTTCGTTCTCATTCTCTTTCATTTCTTCATTCGTCATCTGTATGTCAGTCAGTCACTCAAACCCCGAGTCACTTGCATCGCATTGCAGTCACTTTTCTATGTTCTCTTCGTCGATATTATTGCCTCCCGGAATGGGTGTCACTAGATCAACAAACGTAGCGGTTGCCATGACTCCACTCACTTCTTCACAAATGTTTTGGATGACATTTGTTTCGATACTCGGGAAAAATCAATTCTCCTTGATTTAACAAGGGTTGAGGTTTTGATGTAATCCCACAGAGGCGCAATATCAACAATTACATCCAAAATTATATAATTCAGCCAAAATTCTTTCAGAACGCAGCCTTCCTCAATTTTTGAATGTAACAACTTTGTCCTGTATTTTCTCTTCGCGGTTTCAATGACTCTCTACTCCATAAGTTGAATGAGCGCAGTAGCATTTGGGGGCAAAAACTTTACGAAGATTTGCCCGTCAGGAGATTTAAGTACGCTTGTAGCTGGGTGGGAAGTCGCGTTGCCAATTAACAAAACAGCCTTATATGGCAATTTTCTTTTTGTCAAAATGTTTCTGTAGTTGATGCGCAAAAGTCTCTTCAAAACATTCTTGAAATATCTGCTGGTTCATCCAACCTTTTTTCGGCTGAATAATCAACTGGTAAATTTTCTGATTTTGTACCCTTAAAAGACCCCGGTTTCTTATATTTATCGATTACAAGAAGCCTAAGTTTGTGACTTCCCTCAGGGTTTTTGCATGGCAAGATTGTAATTATTCACTTTTTACTTGTGAGATCTGCCACGCGATGTTCACTTTCAAATGGTAAGGTACGAGTGAGAAGACACTTCCAAAAAAGTAATGATTCATCAGCGTTATAAACTAGTTCATATGACAGATCGTCAGACAACGCAAACTCTTCGAAATCACGTTTAAAATCATCAGCTGCTTGTTGGCCACCACTCAGCTCCTCTCCGTGTAGACCAATCTATCTAATTCTATGACGTTTCTTAAAACGATGTAACCAACAGGACGACGCATCAAAATTTTCTTCAGGTCTAACAAATCAAAAAAAAAAATTGCTTTAGCTGCACTTGCCCTCGCTTCGCATCTGATCTAACCACTTTGCTATTGCCAAGTCAAGTTCATTATAGGCGGATTTCTTCATTGTTTTGAGTTTTTTTAATCTAGAAGCACATTTCGACACTGCTGCAATGACCAACAGTTTGTCCCTTTGCTTTAAAACGACACGCAAGGCTGTTTGCCCGATCCCGTAATCCAAACACATTTGCTTCCATGAGCTCCATTTTCTATTTTAGAAATTAGTTTTTCTGCTATTCTTAACACAACTTTCTTTTGTTTTTCAGCCATTGTGTATTACGTAATTTAAGGAACTAAAGAAACACTAAACTAGAGCACTGAGGAAAACTAAAATACGTCTGATCACTAAGCACGCTTACTCACCACTGACGCCACTGGCAGGTCGAGACAAAACTTATAGGGGGACCTCTATACGTGAAATTCATAGAGTGGACTCGTCCACTCTATATAATTTTCCACCTTTGCACTGTCGGGGGTCTATTGTGTTTTCCTTGTTATTCGCTTGGATTAAATATTTTAAAAAAATAGCGTCGCGGATGATCGGGGCTTTACTGTACTAATAATACAGAATAGGAACAGAAATAAAATCCAATATAAGTTGGGTGAAACCTTTTTAATATCGAAAAAAATTTCGTTCTGGCAAAAACTGTATGTTTAATTTTTTTCTCGAGCGGTATCACAGCGCCCTTTTTCGCGTGGGAGCTCTACTACGGCGGAAACTTCGAGCTGCTTACTATCCTGTTTGTCCATTCCTCTTGTCGTGTTTGTGCAATGTCTAGGAGGGACAGGTATTTGACCAACAAACCAGCTGTAACCATCAGTTAATTGCATTTGTGCAGCACCGTGTCGCGTTTTGGCGATGCAATGCAGTAGAGGTTATTGGCGACCTTGTAGCCCCCTTTTATTTTTTTACTGTTTCATCCCTTCCTCTTTTCCTCTTTTTTTCATTCCCAATATTATTTGATGAAAGTCCGCGAGGCATGATATCCCTAACATGCACATACGTGTAGGGGAATATTCTGGGGTAAGCGCTAAAGATCGTCATCTTGGAAATCCTGGATGAGCTGCCTCCCTTAAGCATCGAATACAATTAGATTATATAACCAGATGTATGTGCTAGGGGAAGGTGTTGTTCCTTTGACCACTTTGCAAAGTTTTAATTTTCGTAGCTTAACTATTAAGACTAAATTCAATTTCTTTGTTTTATTATAATCAGTATCATCTGGTTTATCATAGGTAATTTTTCAAGATTCTAGTTTTACTTCTATTATGTTTAATTTCATTAAAAAAATAACATTGAGGTCAAAGGTACAACACATAGTTGTACCTTTGACCACGGGTTGTTGTACTTCTGATCAGCCAAGTAAACAACACATCAATGAAGTGAAAAATCATTTTATTCAATACCATTGTTTCTTGCGTTTAGGGTGTTGTTTTTTTCGCAGCCTCAATAATTAACTTTTCAGAAGTATCAGTCAGGATACGAGATGTTCCTTTATGCCGATGCCTAATCGACATTTTCCTTGCTTGCACTCTTGGATGAGGTCTCACAGTTTCAGGTATTATGATAATTGGCGATTAATTTGAACTGCTGTATTGAGGAATGAATCAATTTGAGCTGCGCCACCTGCTGATAGTTCATCAAAATCAGTTTCATGCAGCATCGGCCTGCCTGTTACAGTAGCTGCAAGAAATTCGTCATCACAGAAAAACTTTCTCATTGAAATGCACAAATTCTGTGACCATCGCAATATTGTTTTGACAGTATTGTATTATTGTGTTTTCACAATATATAAAACCTTTCACAATATTGTTTGAAATACGGCTTTAGAATCTTCTGTGCCCGTAAATTCAGCACTGTTGTAGATTGTAAGAGGCTTTCTAAAATTTCCTGGAACAATAATCCAATCATTTACATTTACAGTTTGATTATAAAAGGCTTAAAAAGGACCATAAAAACCTTTATCAAGGGGTTGCATTTTATTGCTAGAGTGTGGATGAAACGTCTTTAGCATCACACCACTAGCCTTGGCTAAATCATTTATTGGTATGGTAATATTATATTCATGGTTATTAAATAATAACAATACTTGTCTTTCAGTAGTAGGTCTAACATTTTTCATAAAATGTTGAAAGAACTGTTGGAATATGGTCTCATTTGACCAGCCTGATGGGTTTGCAGTTCCGATTGATTCAACAGGCATTCTGTGAAGCATAAAGTAAAGTACCCAGTAGTTGACACTGGACCAATAGTTGACCCTTTTGTAGAAACAGTAGTGAAACAAGAAAACGTCGCAGGTAGGAACATGAGAGACACAGAATGTTTAAAATCTATCACCTTGCGGCAAAACTGAGAACTAAAACTATAAACAGTCGAGTCCAATTCCAATATGGCGGAAGACAACAAAGAAGCATGTGTGCAAAGTTGAATTTTTCGAATTTATCTTAAGAAAAGTGATAAGGATCGCACGTTACAGTAAGTATTAAAACCCGTAATTTATCTTAATTTCTGGTTATGTTTTGATTGATAATGATTGTTTCGATCTCCAAGAATTGTATTGGAATAAAATGGATGCATATTGTGCAAAATAGCGGGAGTGAGTGTGAGTGTCAACTATTGAATATGAAAAAAAACAGATTTTCAAAAGTTGACACCCAGTGTCAACTACTCGCTCATGTTGGGGTTTTGTTAATGTAATACAGTGCAATGAAAATAAGCTGGAATCTACCAGATAAATTCATGACTGACCTTTGAAAAACTAAAAATGCATTTAAACGAATAGATGATACGGGGTGTCAATTATTGAAATTAGGGAGTGTCAACTACTAAAATTAATTATTTATTTTTTTAGATGCCACCTACGAAGGGAAATTTTAGGAATTACACGGAAGAGAGCATGAGAGCTGCTGTAGAATACGTTAAAGTCAACAAATCTGGGTACAAAACAGCGGCTAAAAGATTTAACGTGCCTAGAATAACACTGAAACACAAAGTTGAGGGAAAAACCCCAATGAAAAGGTAAAATATCGGCCGTTAGTGCTTGATTTTGCACTCGATCTTTCATTTTTGTTATTTGAGATTAATTAAGTAAGTGGTTTTATGTTATAATTTCAGATCCTATATGACTTTATTTATTTTCATTAAAACTTCTGATTAAACATCTGATCTTTCATTAAAACTTCTGATTTCTTTAAAAAATTTTGCTAATTAACGGTTCTCATCATTATGTCTTCATATGGGTCAATTAATATAGTAATATAATAATAAAAAGTATTTATTATTATTAATTTAGGACCCCGTCGCAGTCAGTGTCAATTACGAAGGTGTTAACTACTAAACTCTCACGTTCACGATGGGGTCATCTTCTGGACAAAAATCATGTTTTCATATCCGCTAGTAATTTTTACAAAATGTATTCATTTCGGGACATTAAACGTTATGATTTAGTGGGAAAATGTTCCAACCCCCTAGTAATGATCAAACTGTTTCCCTTAATTGAAAACAGCACGAACCAAAGGCGACGAAGGCCGAAAAATTCCTTAAGGTGTCAACTACTGGGTACTTTACCTTAAATGCTTTACAGTTGACACGGGGAAAAACAAACAAATAGGTGATGCTTCCGTGTGCACAGCAGTAACAGCAGTAAACATAGTGATAGTTGTTCCTCTTTCGGCATATGTTATCCCTCCAACTTGCTTCTTTTTTCCTTTGAGGGCTATGAGTTTAAAAGGTACATGAACTGTGCTTATCCCAGTCTAAATATATATATATATATATATATATATTACTTATATGAACAACTAAAGTAAAAAATATCGTTAACTAATTTCAAGACAGTTGCAGTAAGTCATAAAAGTTGAAATTTTTAGAAAATCTTTTAAGAGTGTTTTACCTTTATCCTGGTCAAAGGAACAACAACTGATCATGGTCAGAAGTACAACACCATGCGAATGCAAATTAAAAAGCATGCTACAGTTTTAGGATTAGGATAATCATTTTAACAAGCCGCAACATATTTATAAAAGTCTATAGCTACTATGTCAAACTATTTCTATCAACAAAGACATAGCTCAAAAAAAATTATTAGGCAAAACATTAACAAATAAATACTTACATTTTTATGATGAAAATGGATTAGTATTATTCACGTGAATCCTCTTTGACTTGAATAATAGATAGTAGGCTGCACAAGCCCTCTATTGAAGTAACTATTCACTAATTACACCAAAATTACTAAAATGCTGCTAGGTGGCGCTACAGCCTAGGTGGTCAAAGGAACAATATGGTCAGAGATACAATACCTTCCTCTATATATTGGGAAGGTTAATTATCACTTCCTCTCAATCAGAAAACATGAATTGGCTTAGCTGCCGGAATATCTTTTCCTTCTCTCATATTTATTTTGAACTTATTTTTTTTTAAATATTTTTTAAGCAGCATGTAAGAATTGAACAGAATTGATCAAAACTGGATGTTTAAAAGTAAATCTACTGTCTGTCGTTGCGCAGTGATGTTAGATGCATAGAAGTTCACTCCTAATATTTTAGATAAACGATCTTTTCTCGAATTCGATTTCTAATAGTATCTATATAATTTCCAAACTGAAGCATAGGACGGAAAGTGGGAATGATTTTTTTTTCTTTGCCAGATTTTATATCTTTCTCAAGATGTGTTTTGGGTCAGTAGTTTTAGTATATATTATAAAACATGATGTTTTGAACCAGGCAGCTACTAATATGAATCTCACAAGATGTTTTTTAAATACATTAAAGTGACTTAAATATGTGACAGAAAAATTATCATAAGCATTGAAAAATTAAAAAAAAATTAAAGCAAAGGATGATCTGACTGACGGGTTTCTACACGAAGTAGGAAAAGGCTTTCAAAGCAACGGTTCGGTTATTGTGGCAACGGTTTGGATTTCCCTTTGTCTTACGTTATATATTTATTGTTCAGTCATTTTTGCAGTGTTAAACTCACAATAAATATTTAAATACCATTATTGAGAAAAACGATACTTACATTTGAAAGACGAAATATTTTGCTAAATAAAATGTTTTTAACAGTTTTGACACATAAGAGTAAATTTGTTTTTGCATTTTTGAATTAAAAAAAATGTTTAAGGGGGCACATACACTTTAAACAGATGAAAAATTTGATTTTGGAGAGAAATATTTAATATGGCCCCATGCACTGAATTTTGGTACTAACCACCTCAATTTTTTTTAGTACTATAACATTTTGTTCATGCAATAATAATATATAATTTGCATTAAACTGTAAAATCATTAAGTTATAATAATTATTTCTCAATGTATAATTTAAAAAAAGAATAATGATATAGCATGCGCGCGTGATTTAAAAATATCTATGACTTCTAGAACATTGAAACTTTTAATATAAGTTTAAGAATATTACAAAAATAAAATGAACTAAAATATAATGAATAAACAGAAAATTTCTGATGTATTTTTATTTTTAAAATAGAAATATGAAAATTTTGATACTTTTTGCCACTCAAATACCCATACATTGAATAATTTTTGTTAAATTTGTTAGATTTTAGTTCGATTTGAAGAAAATGATCAAGTAATGATATTTATAAAGTTTCGAATCATTACCTTTAATACGCTTGGAGTTATCATGCGCGCAAGTAAAAAAATATCGATTTTGAGAAAAATCAATTTAAAAATAAATGTTTCGCTCGAAACAGACGAAGGCTAATTTATATTATATTTTTTAAAATAACGGCGTAAATTTATGAATATTTTAATGCGGTTTGTGGCAAATTGTCCAGAAAAAAATTAGCTGTCAAATGAATTAAAAGGATATGTGCCCCCTTAAATATCATCATTTAGGAAAGCAAAAAATATGGTCGGAAGGTGAAATATTTTGATAAATAAAATTTTACTAATTTCAAATGCTAAAAGGTGTAAATTAAAGCTTTAAAAACCAGTAAAATACGTTTATTTCGACTGTTTACATGTTTCGACTTGAATGATGGCGTTTCATAGAGAATGCACTTTTAGAATAGTTTTATTTATTTGTTTTGAAAATGACTAAGGGTGAGTCGAAACATGTAAAGAGTCGAAAGAAACGTATTTTTAATGGTTTTAAAGTTTTAATTTACACCTTTTAGCATTTGAAATTAAAATATTATTACAAGGTGTTAATGTTACATATATTTAAATAAAATTTTTTTACCCGGCGTCCAAGAAGGATTGTGTGTTTCGCGCGTATCTGGGTATGTGGATTTCTTTATACCCTCAAAACATCCCAACGGCTGAATGGATTTTAATGAATGAGGTCTCTATCGATTCATCTTAACCGTCCGATGGTTATTGGCTAGGTTTTGTTTTTATAAATTCAAAATGGCGGTCGTAAAATAACAAATGGCGGTAGAGACGGAAAAAAATTTTACGCACCATATTGAGTGGCATGTCATTGGATAGGTCTTTCAAAATGAAGACGATGTTTCGTTGGCTATTTTACTGTCAGAAGCTCCGTTTAAATATTAAACAACCTGGAAGTTGTATGGGTAAAATCCCTAGTTTTACTGCAACTCCAACCCTCATAGGCATCATAGACATCTACAGGATTCATCAAAACAGTGTTTATAGGTAGGAATTAACAATTGAACACAACTTAAAAGTCATCCATACAAGTAAATAAGAAAATAGGTAAGGAATATAAAAATAGGTTCACATTGATGAGAAATAATTAATTAGTTCGCTTTTTACGCAGTCGGGTTTTTTGATTTTTTTAATTTATTTAATAGATTCGACACTACGAGTGGAATGTATTCTTGAACAGCGTTCGTCCGATATTACATTTAAAGTCGACAAGAAGCTGTCCGAGCAACAACGTAAATGTTTTAAAAATATATTTATTTTTACAAACCAGATTTTTTAAATATTTCATATTTTATTGCTTCTTTTTTAGATCTGGTTTAACCCAACACTCCATCTCTCCAGCTCAATCTACCCGGATTAAAGATGTCCAGTATACCGCCCGGTTTGTAAAACATACATGAAAATCTTTTTTATCGGAAACTGTAATTTTATATATATAAGTTCTTGAATTTCCGGAAACTATACTTAAAAGCATTTTTTGCTATTATCGTATTAGCCGCATGCAAGATATGAATTGCTGAACGTTTTAAAATGTATACAAATGTATAATTTTCATTATTTCGATGTTTGAGTGCGCTTAAGGGAAGAGGAATTTTTTACATCAATATGTAAAAATGAGTTTTAATTTTGTTAAAATTTGCGAAAGCTTTCTCACTGGAATGTTAAAATGAAATATTTCAATTTAAAAATCAATTTTGAAAAAACACTAGTGTAGCAAAAATGGAAGGATTGTATTGTACATGATTTTTTTTTTTTTTAATTTACTATCAAAATCCAAAATTAACTTCCTTCATATATTGGTTTCGAAATCGATGATCTTGGAACATTTACGAAAAATACGTAAGTATAGTAAATCTCGAAGAGATTGAAATTATCTTTCATCAAAAACGAGAAAATTTAGAAAATCAAATTTGATAATTTTCTCAATGCAAAAATGATTATAAATAAATAATTAAAACAAGAAAACAAAATTTGCAATACTTATTTTTTATATGAATAAGCACAAAATTCATTCTGCAAAAACTTTTTCTACAAAATATTAAACCAATTTATAAACATTAAATATATTCAATTGCGCAATTGACAAAATAAATATAATTAATTATTTCATGTTTAACGTACGTAAATGGAAAAATATAAAAGAACATGATACTACTTATATTTCTTCATATGCTTTATGATGCATTAATATGTTTTTTTCTTTCTCTAAAGGGAAGATTAGTAATATAATTTGGATAAGAATTAATTTTTTATTAACTATAGAAAACAAATTTATCTTTCTTATGAACTGGTGAAATTTTCCATATGCGGAAAGATAACAAAAAACTCAAATCCATTGCTGATTTTATTACATTTTTTTTTAACGTATTGTAAATAATGCATAGTTAAATTCGAAAAAAATAACTTAGAAATCATCATTGAGAAAAACATTAAATATATTTTAGAAGCAAAATAATATGATTATTAATTCGTTTTTTAACAGTTTCGCATTTTTAAAGATCAAATCATTGATTTTAATCATTTTAGGTAAAAATTGTATTTTAAAAAATAATTTCATAATTTATTGATTCAATGTTTGGAGTGTGATTTTCAAAATAAGTATAGCAAATCCTTAGAACAATATCTTGAAGAAGAAAAAAATTTTAGATTTTTTTTTTTTTTTTTTTTTTTTTTTATTGGAGATTTTTTATATAAAGCTTTTCTATATACAGGGTGCAATATGTTATCTATCGCGGACCTTTAATTCCTCAACCGTTGACCATAGGCATATAGTTCCAATTACAAAAGTGTTTCAAATGAGCTAAATATTCATGTTGTGCCATTATTTAAAGTAAAAAATCAATTTTATAAAAATTATGAAATCTAACTTTTTATACGGTTCCCCAGTCCCCAGAGTTATATTTAGTAAAAGTTTACACATACCATAACAGATATAACACAAAAAGTTTGACATCTGTACTACAAAAATTGACACAGTTATTAAATTTCAAAGTTTGAGATTTTTGCACATTTTTTTTGTCTCTCATTGAGGGATCAGTTAAAAGATGAATTAAAGTAATTCGAGATTAAAGTCAGGGTGCAATGTCTTTTTTACGCGAAACCACCTTTAGTCGGTATCGCCAAATCGGGGAATCACCAAAAAGGGTTATTTCATCTAAAAATTTGAGTTAACTTTTATGGGTCGAGCAACATTCAAATGTCAAACTAGGTAGAATCGACAACCGCAAAATAAAACGTATTCACAAAGGACTAGATAAATGGCAGTTGAATTGCATCCTGATTTTGATCTCGAATTACTTAATTCATCTTTTAACTGATCCCTCAATGAATGACAAAATCATGTGCAAAAATCTCAAACTTTGAAGTTTAATAACTGTGTCAATTTTTGTAGTACAGATGTCAAACTTTTGCCTGTTAAATCTGTTAAGATATGTGTAAACTTTTACTAAACATAACTATAGGGAGTGGGGGACCGCATAAAAGGTTAGATTTCGTAATTTTTATAAAATTAATTTTTTACTTTAAATAATGCCACAACATGAATATTTACCTCATTTGAAACGTTTTTGTAATTGGAACTATATGTCTGCGACCAACGGTTGAGAAATTAAAGGTCGGCGATAGATAACACATTGCACCCTGTATATTTAAATTATATGAAATTTTCATTTGCAAAAATTCAAAAGACACCATGATTTAAATTTTAATCATAATGAATTATTTTATTTGAGAGAACTAGTAATTTCATAAAAATTTTCTATCATAAATTTAATGTATATTTTTCATGTCATTTTCTGTGTTTATTATCAGAAGAAAAAAATGATTTTCTTCGAATATAGTTTTCGAAATCAATATTTTTGAAAATTTTATTAATGTACAAATGCCATAAATTATTCATGGCCTAAAATGAGCTATTTTATTACAAATCGGAAACTGGAGAAATCAAAATTAATTTTCTTAATATTTAAAAGGCAAAAATAACAAAAGGTGAACAATATATTGAAACCACACTTTTGATAATTTCGCCCAACCCGAAAATATCCGGGTGCGTTTTTTTTTTTTTTCTTTGAGGTCACTTTAAAAAAATCCAAGTAGCTTATTTTACAAAATCCATATTTAAAATTACACTTATCGTACTAACAATAAATATATTAATTTTAAACAAACATAATTGACATATGAAGGAAACTATGGGATTAAACTGAATCTCAAAACTTATAGTGAAGAGTATTTTGGTATGATTCAAAATACTAAAATCTCTAGCATATTAAATTCAAAATGTAAATTTATAAACAAAAACACTAAACTTCTAAGTACTTGTTTTTAAATATTTGTTTCCTTACACATTAAACATAAATGTACACAATAAACATAATTTATGCATAAACATTGATATATAATAATAATTACTAAAACGGAATAACTGAAACGTTTGATAGAGCCTAATTGAAAAAGCTTTCTTCGAACCTTCAGTAACCTTACGTTAAGTGGTCTCAAGACTATTAAAATTGGAAAAAAAGAAAAAAAAAGTCCATATTCAACATTTAATATCTTAATCTGTATTTGATTTTAAGACAAAATTTCAATTGGGATGAAAGATATAAGTATGTTCTTTCATTTCAAAGGTTAAAAAATAGGAAGATGCAGAATTAGTCTTTACAGGGGGTTCCAAACTGTCAGACATTTAGCGAACAGAAAATCGGCATAACAGATTACGCGCTGGATTACGAAATAAATTTTGCAACCAGAACGAAAATTTTGGCATCTACTTATACCTCAGATTGTAATAATTATCCTGAACATAAATAAATTAGTATTTAAACCATTTTTATATTTTTAATACATTGTATTTAGGTAATGCAAAATTTATAAAATTTCAGCAATATATTCTCTTAGAATTTTTTTTTTAACAATAAAAAGGAAATTTTAGATTCAGATTATACAGACTAGCATGAAATATATGTTTTTAAAAATTTCATGAAAAAATATTCAGAAGTTTTTGAAATAACCTGCGCGTTATGCCTAAAAACGAAAAAAAAAGACTTCAAAGTTTCGGAAACTCCGCTTCAGCTATTGAGCGGGTATAATTCTAAAAGCCTTAACTTCTGTTCTAATAGGAATTTTAAGGAAACAATTATATCAAAATGTTCAGAAGAGATAAGAGTTTAACATCTAACAAAAAAAAGAAAATTTCGAAAATTTTAAAGCTTTAAGACTCTGGAGACCCCTTAATACCAGTTCCGTTCCGTTAGAAAGACATCCACGGAAATCACATACTCTTGGTCCTATATCACTCGGGTAGATGATCGACTGAAATAAACAGCACATAAGCGCACACACTATTGAATAAGAAAAACCTTATGAAACAATGCTATATAATGAAGTATTTTTAAAAAAAAAATTTATTTTGTAAAACACAGATAAACTAAATTTGAGAATATTATTATATCTTTTAAAAATTTCCATTCAAAATCAAATCAAATGTCTTAAAACATTACAAATTTTAACATTTCTTTTAAAATCATACTATTAATATTAAACAAAATAATAGTTACTAGGTTGAGCAAAAACTTCTTGGAAATTTGTGAAAGTTGCGTTGTTATGCGCAAATTAACAACAAAAGCAACAAGGACTATTCTTCAAAGTATAGACCATCATAGTCCACGACTTACTGCCATCATTCTGCCAGATTCCGGTTTGCTGGAAGTACCATGGCGGCTTCTTGGAATCCAAAAACTCTTGACATGTTTCTTCAACTTCATGAAAAGATACAAATTTATGTCCCTTGAAAAAGTGTTACATTGATCGAAAGAAGCCATAGTCGGATGGAGCCACGTCTGGAATATGGGCGGGTATGGGAGAATTTTGACGCTGTCCAACTGTGCAAACTTGCCCTTGGTCCTCTGGGTCACGAGCCATTTGGCATTGTCCAGCTGAAACAAAACGCGCTTTCGGCGGACCTATCTTGCATACTTCTGCACCAATTTGTCGTAAACGCTATCCATCTGCTGACAACAGAGCTCGGCATTGATGGCACGACCATCATATACAATAAAAATTCTGGTAACTATTAGATTAAAAATTTCCCAGAACTTTTTGCTCAACTTAATATAACCAACGTAAAGTTTATTCACTAATAAAATATGATAAAAAAATAAACACATGAATAAAATAAATGTTAACGCTTCGGTTTAATCCTTAAAACCATCATCAGGAGTAAAAGTTTCTAAAATACAAATTGGCAGGAAACAGTCTTATATGCTACATCTTAAAAATATAAAAAATTTATTTTTAACATAACATAACATTTATTTTTTAAGATGCATGGATTTAAAGGTTAAACTGAAAAGGTGAGATTTATTTTATTCATGTCTTTATTTTTTTTATCATCTTTTATTAGTGAATAAAGCGTACAGTCGTGGAAAAAAAGTAAACACCCCCTACTAACTCCTCAACGAATTATCGTAAAAGAAAGTTACTGGTACCGAACAATTGGAAATAAAGTCTACTTTTAAACTACTATAAAATTTCTTTAGGGGGCCATCTACATATTAAAACGAACCCAAATTTAATTTTCTTCAATGGCAATTCCCAATTTTAACAGATATTTCAAATCTCTGTTCAAACTATACCTAGACATCAAATTTCTAGTCATTTGAATGATAAGTTTTTGAATTATAAACATTCAAAATTGAGTGCTTCTAATGTTAAATTACATTTTCATACTTTTATTAATATTTCCTGAATTTATACTCCTAATGTGCTAATTTCTTGTGTAGCAATAATACTAAAGTACCCAAACATAAATACGTTGAAATTGCAATTTTTAAAATTTTATGATAGGAATTATGAATTAAGAAATTAATATACGAAAAAATTATGATTCGCAACCTACAATTTTTTTCATGGATTTAGATTTATTATGTCTTGCTCTAAGGAAATCCAAAATTTCACATTTTTCTTCCAAGTAGTTTCTAAATTATGCTTAAAAAATGGCAAAATGATGGTTTAACGGGGCGTCTATGATAGAAGTAACTAGATTGAAATTTCTTATGCTATCGTGTAATCTAGCTGTCTTCGATGACAGCTTGGGTGGCGCTTAAGATGCCTTGATCAAGAAGGGGGCTCTCTCGGTCAAAAATCGAGTACGGAACTTCAATTTGGATACAGCCACTAAAATACGCTCGTTTTAAAATAATTAATTTCTCGGAAACTTATCGTACGAATTGCATAAAAATTTGTTTTTAAGCTAATTGAAGGGTGTCAATTTATGCTGTCAGAGTTATGTACTGCTATTGAAAAAACAAAGTTATTGTTCGCTTTGATATGTAGATGGCGCCCTAAACAAATTTTATATGCATCATTTAAAAGTAGACTTTACTACTAATCGTGTGGTAGCAGTAACTTTTTTCTACGATAATTTTTTGCAGAATTAGTAAGGTTTTTTTTTTTTTTTTTTTTTTTTTTTCACTAATGTACGCTGGATAGCAACATCTATTTTGTTTAATATTAGATAGTACAACGTAAAGTCCTTAATTATTATCATATTATTAATTATATACATCCTCATACAAAACAAACTCTAATAGAGCCCAAAATTCTCTGAAAACCATCCATAAAACCTTGAAAAAATCCCGCTAGTTTGGGTTTCTGTAAACGTACCCGTGTTTTTATCAACCTTTGATGAAAGAAAATTTTATTTAAAAAATATTAAATTAATTTATTTTTAGCGCGAATATACACATAATATTTTAGCTCAAAATTTTTTCTGCAAATATGAAATTGGTTTACAGGCAGAATATACTCAGTCAATTTCTCTGTAGAATAAAATTAATTAGCTTCATTTGTAACTGAATCAAATAGAGAATTGTGAAAACGGTATGTTAGTAATTACTCCATTTCTATACGTTAAATGAGGCATTAATATTTCGTTTTATTTTCTGAAAGGAAGATTATTAATAAAATTTGGATATGCATTATCTTTTTTTCTTTATTAACTATAGAAAACAAATTAGTCTTCCTTCACAGCCAGTAAAATTTTCCATATGTTGGAAGATAGTAATTATAGAAATCAATTGCTTACGTTATTACGTTTTATCTTTTATTGTTATGCCATTTCTGAGTCGATGAATTCGGAAAACGACATTTAAATATTATTATTGAGGAAAGCAATAAAAACGCTTGAAATAATTAAATTAATAGTCTTATTAATGGATTTTATATTTATAACGACAACTCATTTGAGATATAATATGTTTATTCGAGGTTTTTTTTTATTCATTTTTTTTCCTATCTCTATTTTACAAATAAATAAATAAATAAGAAAACAAATAAAATAAAGATTCTTTAAATGAAATTTTACGTTAGTAAAGCTTTATTTATTTATTTATTTATTTGGGGGGGGGGGGGTATCACAAAAAATTATAACCTCAAATGCGTTCACACAAAATAAATGCATATAAATTACAATACCGTGTTTGCTTGCGTAATAATTGCTCTTTTTGTAAGAATTTTTAAATACGTATATAGCACTTGCGAGTATTACGCAAGGAAAATTAATACCTAACATCGCACAGTCTCATGCTAAATAAATATATCAGTAAAACAACAGTAGAAACATGTAAACATGAACTGTATATCACCCTCCGTATAGCTATGATCTAGCGCCAAATGACTAGCACGTGTTCTTGCAATTAAAGAAGAACCTTGGCGTTTTGCTCTACAACGATATACACCGCTTAAAAACGGTGATGATGCAGTGGTTAGAACAGCACAAGTAAATTTTTATGAAGATGGGAGCGAAAGCATGTTGCATGATACGATAACTGCTTTAATATAGTAGATGATTATCTTATAACGTCGATTAATGTCCAGGTATTCATGTAAAAAAGAGTAAAAAAACCTTGTGTTTTTGTTAAAATCAAAACGGTACTAAAAAAGAAAGTACATTCGTATTTTTACATCACGTTCTCTGTAATTGCTTCCCAGGGATCCCAAATGCTCCGCTCTCTAGAAAACAGTACATTATAAGAAAAATATGTATTTTTACATTTTTCTTGCACGTTTTGAGAAAATCTACACAGGCGGTCTGTGCTACAACGACATTGACGATGTGAAATCTGTGGCCATGCAGTGGTTAGTAGAGCGGCAGCAAATTTCTATAAGGATGGTATATAAAAGCTTGTCGCATTTTACGATTAGTGATTTAATGTAGGAAACAATTATGTTGTAAAGTTGATTAAGGTCCAGGCATTCATGTAAAAAAGTAAAAAAAAAAATACCTTGTGTTTTGGTTAAAATCAAAATGGTACTAACTTTTAAAACACCATTCGTATTTTTACATCTCGTTTTCTGTAATTGCTTCTCAGGGAAACCAAATGTTCTACTCTTTAGAAAAAGTACTTTATAACAAAAAAATATTTTTTTATATTTTTTCTTGCACGTTTTGAGGAATTCTATCCCGTCAGTTTGCGCTGAAATGACACTGACGAGGTCAAATCTGTGGTCATGCAGTGGTTAGTAGAGCAGGCAGTAAATTTCTATAAGGATGGTATACAAAAGCTTGTCGTATTATACGATAACTGGTATAATGTAGAAGATAATTATGTTGTAAAGTTCGCTTAGGTCCAGGATTTTATGGAAAAAAATGTAAAAAAAGGACATGTTTTTGTTAATATCAAAACGATACTTTAAAAACATCTCTCTTATTTTTGCATCTCATTTTCTGTAATTGTTTCTCAGGGATCCCCAAATTTCTTCGCTTTTTAGAAAACAGTAATTTATAAGACAATTTTTTTTAAATTTTTCTTGCGCGTTTTAATGAAATCTACCTTAGCGGTCTGCCCTACAACGACATTGACGTCAAATCTGTGGTCATGCAGTGGTTATTACAGGGGGCAGGAAATTTCTATGAGGATGGCATACAAAAGCTTGTCGCATTTTACGATACCTGCTGTAATATGGGAGACAATTATGATGTAAAGTTCATTAAGATCCAAGATTTTATGTAAAAACAAATGTAAAAAATGACGTGTTTTTGTTAATATCAAAACGGTACATACTTAAAAAGCAGTCCTCGTATTTTTACATCTCATTTTTTGTAATGGCTTGTTAGGAATCCCCAAATTTCTTCACTTTTTATAAAACAGTACTTCGTAAGAAAAAAAATCGTCTTACCTTTTTCTTAACTTTTTGAGGAAATATACCCCGAATTTTATTTCTCGGAAAATACTGATTTTTAAAAAGGGGATCATTTGGGAGCTTTGCTTTCGGAATCCAAAATTCATGTTATTCTATTGTCAATTTCTAATTTCGTGTTCTTGGAAATTTTAATAAAACTAACTTTAAGAACCAATAGAACTTCTCAAAACACATAAATATATATAAATGGACACTGAAAATAGTCGATTTATTTATTTATTTTATATTTTATTATTATTATCTATTTTCTATGCCCACGTGTTTTTCTTTATTTTTTGCTTAATTTTTTATTCAATATGCTTCATAATACTCCTTCTAATTTTTGTTCCTCTGATTGGGTTTTGCCCTTGTGTGATTGTCTCTTTCTTCCTACCTTCTTATTGGCTGTTTAGTCAACTTGTTTCATTTTAGTCTTGCTCCTGCTTCCAAGTAGAATCACGATTTCTTTACGGCTGATAGCGCATTTATATATTTTTATAGTGTTTTAAGTAGTGTTTTTGGTTCTTACTGCTTCATAACAGTTTTTATTGAAATCAATTCTTAAAACTATTGTTTCCGAAACTCCTCATAAACATTTTTTTTAAATTATTATTACAGAAACTCTAAAATGAAAGAATTCCTATTAGTATTCCATAAACTTTCCAAAGAAGAACTGAAAAAATAATTAAAACAAAATTTAATAAAGAGAGTTAATTGATTTCTCCAATATGAAAAACTCCAGGAATTTTTAGAATACATTTTTCTATGATATATGAAACCGATTTATATGTGTGAAACATAATCAATTGCTTAATTTTCATACAGAATAAATTTAATTGGTTTTATCACTAGCCTAAGGAAATGGCGAATTGTGAAAACAATATGATATTAATTATGTGTCCCCATATGCTTAATGATGCGGTAATATTTTATTGTTCTTTGAAAGGAAGATAAAAAATACAGTTTGAATATACATTGCCTTTTTTTAAATAAGCTACACAGAATAAATTACTCTTTCTCGTTAGCTCGTGAAATTTTCCATATGGCGGAGTATAACAATAACTGAAATCAATTACTTCATTTATTACCTTTTATCTTTCATTGTTCTGTTATTTAAGCATTGTTGAATACAGAAACCGACATTTAAATATCATTATTCAGGAAATCATTAAATGTTTCTGTGCTGCTAAATAATTATATAAATAAAGTCTTTTTTAATAGGTTTATATAGATGTTTGCTTTTAGATAAAAAGTGGTATTTAGTGACTGCTATATGCAAGTGTATTGCATATATTCTTAAAAATAAATACCATAAATCTAATTTTGTATTTGCATAATTTTTAAACTGAAAAAAATATTAAAATGTCTGTATTTCTAACCGATTACACAAATTATGTCAATTTGAAAATTATCTTAAAACAAAATGCGTATAACTTTCAATCTAAATGAGGTATTTTTTATTTTTTTTTAAATTTAATTAAATATCATGTGTTATATCATCTATGTAAGGGCTATTTTACGGCTAATTATATATATTGTTTCTACTAGATAGTACCCGTCAAGATTTGACGGTAAATAACTTAAATGTTTCATTAGAAAAATTCTTGAATTTTTAATTAGTTGCTTTTAATTTAATTATTGAAATCGTGAAAAATTTCTATGTTGCATAAGTGATTCCTATTTCTTGAAGGCGATAGAGGGCGCTGTCAGTCTAACTATTCAATGAAGTGAAAGAATTTTAAGTTTGTAATTTACAATCAATTAAGCTTTCTTTTTATCAGAAATTTACCTAAAAATACTGGGTAAAGCATTTATTTTTACTTACTACGGTATTTTTTAATCTTTCCATTTTTTTAATAACAATATTTATTTTTATTTATTTATTCATTTTAAACTGCACAACCATTAAAAGCTGCCATGAATTTTATTTTTATCAATCTCATTCTCTAAAACCTAAGTTGGAAACTTTATGCAGCTAACGATTTATAATATATATATTTTTTTTTTAACTTGAATTTTTTTTTACATTTTTATTTATTTCTTAAATATTAAACAATGAATATCAAGTTAATTTCTTTTATAATTCTTATATGAATATTTTTTCTTTCTTTCAGTTTTCTTTTTTACGGAAAAGAATGGTAACCTTTTCTTTCTGCGCCACACATATATATATTCTTAATAATGGTCATAAAATATTAAAACCTAAATTTGAAACTTTATGCAGCTAACGATTTATAATATAATTTTTTTACTTGAATTTTATTTTACATTTTTATTTATTTTTTTTAAATATATAACCATATAAACCATGTATATCAAGGTAATTTCTTTTATAATTCTTATATGAATATTTTTTTTCTTTCTTTCATCTTTCTTTTTTACTGAAAAGAATGGCAAATTCTTCTTTCTACCACGCATATATATATATATATATATATTCTTGATAATAGTCAGAAAATATAACAAAAATTGCAAATCAGCTCAATTTATTTAAGGGCGGTCCATAAATGATGTCACACTTTTTTTTAATATTTTGACCCCCCTCCCCCCTTGTCACATGTCACGCTATATTACATAAACATATACTTGCAGTTCAGAAACAAAGCACTACCTTATAGATCATATTTCAAACATCATTTTAAAACTTTAACTATGTGTTTTAACGGCATTTGTGAGCATTAACAATAAAAATGATTCATGTATTTATTTTGTATGAAATAAGGTTAAGGTTTATTACAAAAACATAATTAATATACAATAGTAATAAAATATTAATACGAAAGAGCAATTGGAAACAATCGTATTTTGGAATTTGAAATGGAATTTAATGTATTTGGCTTTAAATCTACTTTATAAACACAAAATACTTTAATTTCAAAATAACTTTCAAAAACTAATCTGCTGATTTTTAATGCTTTTATTTTAACCAAAATGTGTAATGTCACATTTCTTCTTACCCCCTCCCACCCCTATGTCACAAACTGTCACAATTTCACGAACCCCCCTCGCCCCCTTCAAGCGTGAAATCATTTGTGGAAGGCCCCTTAATTAATAATTACATGCAAAATATTTTAAATAGAAAATCATTATTTTTTAAAAATATTGTTGAGTATTAAATTTTATTTAATTATAAAGCATTCAAATAATAATAATAACAAAATAGAAATCATACAACTTCTCCTGCTAATAAAACATGTAATTATTTAAGAGAATCATCGCCAAAAATATTGCAGAAATCATTTTGCCGGACATTGGGCTCGAACCCACGTCCTCAACAAAAATTCATAAACTGCTGATTTTGACACTGTTCTAGTAGGGGCCCGCTCAATATTCATCTAAGTTAAAGTGGTTCGAAATATAGATGACGCATGTGCAAATGTATCAATATTGGTCTTACTGATCGTGATCTTACAGAATTCTCTTTACCTTTTAATATATATGATTATTACGATCCCCTTTTTTCATCTAATATGTAGCGTACAACGATGAATAAGTTATCAATGTGTATTATTTTTTGTTCACATCTGACATCGCATAATGAATTTAACTGATGTATAGCGTACAACTATAAAAGATAAGAATCATTGACACGTTGAGTGTCATGGTGACGAACACTGAAGCTGAAAAATTTACAATGTTTTAAGTAATTTTTAAGAAAGTATAATCCTGTAATAAATAAAAGATAAATATATTTTAAATACATTTTCAGTAATTACTTAAAACAATATATATATATTTAGTTTTATATCACATTTTAGATCGTCAGTCATCGGTGATTGCCGCGTTCTAAACTGAAAGTTCAGTGACAGTCACCGGTGACGCACGTGGCGATTAACGGGTTAATGATGATATCAGTTGATAAGACATTTTGTCCAAATTTTATAATGCATACTGAATTTTCGTTAACGTTTAGGTTATATACCATTATACGTGTTAATTTTTATGTCAACAGCCCTTTTTATATGCAAATACAAATCGCAAAACGTTGAATGGGATATTAAATGATAGATTTTTGAAAAAAAGATTTTCACATTGTGCACTCATAATTCGTTAAAACAAGTTTTTTTCATTAAAAACATTGCAGTTAGTAATAAATTAACTAGAAGGCTTCGCCCTCTACCCTGGTCGGTTTCTATAAAGTAACCTTGAATCAAACGAAGTATATCGGAGAATTTGATCTTGCGTTGGAATGTCCCTCCGTATTGCTGAAAACTATACGAACTCTAATGCACTATTATCTTTTTTAAAGTGCTATTGATAGAAAAAATCTGTGCTGTTAAGGATTACCTCTTTTAGTTGAGCATTTGCAGTTGCATTTTACAAAGAATGATAGAATAATTTTCAATATACTAAAACCATTCTTGAAGAATTAGCTAACTAATAACGTAAGTCTCATAGAAATCCGTTCAGTAGAACTTTTTTTAAGGTCTAATCATTTATAATCGTGTTTCCTTGATTATACAACTTTCATCTGTATCTAATCATAAATCAACTAATGGAAAATGTATCAGAAAATAAATTCAAAATTGCAGAGCGAAAGCCTCGCATATGACTTCTGGTTTTCTTTAATATTAATATCAGTAACAAAAATATTGTTCTTGTGATGTTTATTTAGAAATCAAAGACCAGTTTATGATTAAAGAAATTTCATGAATTCTGGAGAAGCTGAAATTCACTTTCATTGGAAAAAAAAAATTAAGACGGATGAACTTGGACAAATTTAATTCTTAGAATCCATGCTTAAAAAAAAAAAAAAAAAAAAAAAAAAAAGACAAATGTTTCTTATTCAATGAAAATATAATCTGACTATGAACGAAAATAGACAAGAATATATTATCATCTACCTACTTTTTCGAAAAACGTGCTTTAAATTCAGAAACCAGTATGTTTTCGAGATCTACAGCGCTATTTATAAAAACAAAGTTCACCTTACTGCCACACATTTTCGTAAATGCTTCCGAGCATTTTTTATAATTTATTAATCGGTTTTCTCAAACGCAAAATCGTTTTAAGGATGCTATAACTTGTCAATTAAACATTTTCATAAGCATAATTGAATTTATACATGTAAACGTACCGGAATAATATTAATGTTGATGTTTTTAATTCATTATGCTTGTCTGTAAAACACATTTGTTGAACATGAAAATGCTTACTTGAGAATTGACAGCAACCAAAAACCTATTGACCATGTGTTGAATATTGAATAATGTACTATAAAGGATATTTGGATATATTTCCGAAAATTACTGGCAACAAAATAAACTGTACTCATGCTTTTCAGAACCTTGAAAATATAATGGTTTCTTATGTTTCTACAGATAATGAACGCTGTATTGAATCATGGGTAACTCAGGAAATGTCACTGTACATTAGGGTGGGTCGAAAAAAAGAAATTTTTGATTTTCGTGACGCTTTAGTGCGGAAAAGTTGCCTATTGTAATAAGAAGAAGTACGGCATAAAAATTTTTAAAATCGGTTAACATCTTCCATTCGCGCATCGTATTTAAAGTTGACGAAAAATTTATAAAATCGTGCCTTTTCTCTAATTTTTTAAAGTTAATTAAAACTTTAAAAATAAACACGCTTTAGCTTTTTATGCTTGTTTCATAGTTTACATAACCTAAATAAATTAAATTCTAATCAATAATCTAATTTTTCCGTTCGCACAACATCTTAGAAATAAACATAAATTTAGCAATTTTTCGCAATTTTCACCGTGCAACTCTTCGCTCGTTTTGCTAGAACAAAACGACGCAAAACTCACCAGGTGGAGGTGTTTCCACGTAGAGTTCCACCCCCGCCTACCCAACAAACCATCCAATTGTTGGGTGTGGCATTTACATTATATTTGCAGTTATTTACAAAGGTTTTCTACAGAGTAGCATTCTTTGGCTTCTGTGTTTATTACGTTTTCTTTTATATCTACTACACATTTAAAGTCTAATTTTTTGAAGAAGTGAGGCATAACCGACTTAGAATTTGGTGTTGTTCGGATATAACCATCTCTATCTTCATGTCTATATAATTTATTCGGGGTCTCCGTTACAAGTTTGACACACATATTAACAGTCTCGGTGTGACTGGGAAACATTTGTATTTCCCTGTTGAGAGTAGTGTCAGAAGTGATGAACTATTTAACATCATCTTCACTCAGGTCCCGCGGCACTGGGAAGGATACACCGAACATTCGAATTAATAATTTCTATTTAATTGGAAGCTTGAAAGTTTCCATTCGGTGGCATTACATTTCTAACAGTCTTTTTCTTTGAGGAGGTTTGTCTTGCTTTTACGATTCTTCTGTAACGAATATCCCGAATACGTTTTATTTAATCGACAATCATTGCCAACAGAACATTCTCTGGGCGCGCAAAAAGCGCATTTCGTTCTATTACTGGATCAACAACTTGCAGTAATTCGTTGGATAAATAGACAATAGTTTGGATTGCTTGAAATACATGTTTTGGTCCGTCAGTAAAATATTTGCTTATTTTATGGCAAATTATGCAGGCATGTATGATTTTATGATAAAGCCAACTATTTCTTATAAGTTTACGCATAAATCTGATACAATCTAAGGACTCGGTTGGCCGCAGTTAGTCATCTGGAATCGGACAAAATACCAGGATCCCAATTCGCCAAGTCTTCTGGACAATGTCCAAGGTGATTGCATTCAAAATGTACCAAAAATACTGTTGTTATTCGCTCAAAAAAGTCCTGCCTATATCAGGAATCGAACAATCTGCGTGTTCGCAATCGACCACAGGTGCTTTTTCACAGCAAGTGTGCTTCTACTCGATTGACGCACTAAAAGATCTAGGCCCTTCAGTTCGACCGTGAATATGTTGGAAAATTTGATGATAAGACAGCTCATTAAAATGCCGGATGCTTTTGCTCCACATTTTATTATTTTCTAGTCGGTGGAAAGCGCCATTATTCTATCCAGTGTTTGTTACAGTACCATCACACCCTACTACTTCTAGTTTTTCTAGTGATATTGATAGTTCAGACAAACAAGAAATAAATCTTTGACTTATATCATTTGATGAACTCGAGAAAGGAGATACATGTCCAATATAAGTTTATCCAGATTCCTGGATAAGAGAATAGTGTTCTTATTTCACATTCCAGTGAAATTGCTTGGCATTAAATTTTTCGCCGAACAAAGTATCTCATTTTTGTCCTTCAAAAAAGACCCGAACTTTCCTCAAGGGGTGTTAATCGGCTTTTCAAATCCATCCTTAAACGATTCTTGTCTCTTTTTATTTTGCACTTATCATCCACATCAGAACTGTGCCGGATATCTGTGAACTTGACTCCATGACAAATTTTGGCCGATCAGAAACTGCGAAACGATCGGTGTTTAGCGCTGTTGCGTTAATTTTAATTCTCATCTGCCATTTGGACTTTTAGTCGATGTACTCGGTTTGTATTTATCTTCCTCATACTCCGAGTCTTCAAAAGAAGTGTGTTTGAGCTCATCAATTTCATAGTACACTGCCACTTTAGGAACTTTAAAATTTTTTGAGGAACCACTCAGTGCTTGCTGAAGATCACGAACTTTCCCCTTGGTCTTCGCATTTAACGTTTCTGTAACTGTTTTGTAAATACATCCGATTTTCTTCCAAATTGTAATTGCTTTGAAGAATCATGAACATCAACTCAAAGACACGATTTTTTTGTTTTTTTACATCAATATTTAATTAGAATCACACATTGACATGTCATCATCATCATCATCAACCGTTTTCAATCCACTGCTGGATGTAGGTCTCCCCCAAAATTTTTCCAATGTTTCCTGTCTAGTGCTTTAGTCATCCAATTTACACCGGCTACATTTCTGATTTCATCACTCCATCTTATTTGAGGTCGTCTTCTTGGCCGTTTTACATCGCTGGGATACCACTGTAGGGTGTTTGTGCTACATCTATTATGTGATCTTTTTAATATAGTATAAATACCACACCCAACAATTGGATGGTTGATTGGGTAGGATGTGGGTAGAACTCAACGTGCAACCACCACCACGTGGTGAGTTCTGCGTAGTTTTGTTTTAGCAAAACGAACTAAGTGTTGCACGATGAAAATTGCGAAAAATTGGTAAATTTATGTTTTTTCTAAGGGCTTTCGCGAACAAAAAAAACTGGATTATTGGTCGGAATTTATTTATTTAGGTTATGTGAATCATGAAACAAACATAAAAAGCTAAAACGTATTTATTTTTAAAGTTTTAATTAACTTAAAAAATGTAGAAAAAAGTCACGAATTTTGCAATTTTTCATAAACTTTAAGTATGATGCGCGAATGGAAGATGTTAACCTATTCTAAAAAATTTTACGCCGTTTTTCTTCTTATTTCAATAGGCAACTTTTCCGCACTAAAGCGTTACGAAAATCAAAAATTTCTTTTTTTCGACCCACCCTACTGTACATTTCTGTTCGTAGTTATATTGTATTTTCCTAGATCAATAACATTTGTCTTATATACTGCGTAGCCATGCATTAAATTTGAATGGAAAAGAAGATTAACAAAACATTTAAATAAAACTAGCATATTCGCGTGTTGAGTCTACACGGCTTTTTTCGTAATACTAATGAGGCCTTTTTATTACATACATTACCATACCAATAAATTATTTGTGCTTAATATAGCTCTATTTGTACTATGCTTTCCTGACATATGTTTAAGTAATTTGGTATATTGCATTAACGTTACATAAATGCATACATATAATATTCTTAAAAATAGCTTTAATGCAAGGGAGATAATCGTACTTAGATTTACAATATATATATATATATATATATATTAACAATAAAATGTATGTAATTTTTCCATTGTTTATTTTTCAAGAAAGGAAACAGGAAAGAAAAAATGAAACTCTATAATTTTCAGGATTTCAAAAAAGATTTCTCAATGCGTAATCGCAATACATAATTTGGCAATATTTAACTATTACTTGCTAAGAGCTTGTTTTCTTATTATTAAACTATTTATTTTTTATTTATGAATTATTTTCTAGTTTTAAGTCTTTAATATGTTTCGATGTTGCAGTTTATAGTAGCCATTTGTTATCTTGGAGGTAAATTAAATTCATTGTTTGTTTTGTTTTTATCCTATACAATTGTACGAGTTTCAGATAATATTTAGCGATTTATCACTTTAGGCAAACTAATTGAAAAATGCCTTAAAATTATTTTTTATTAATAATTAAATTGTCAACATATTAAAATATGGAATTGTCATTGGAAACAGACGTGGAAAATTCTTTTTTTATAATTCTGGCATGTCAAGTGGTTTAAAAATAGATTAGAAACTTCCATCTTTACATAGAAAAAAAAAAGATTGAGTTAAATAAAAGAGCGAAAAAATACAAACTCAAATTGACAGGTGGTTATAGTCCAAGAGCCGACAGCACAAAAACCTATGTTATCAAGCACAGGAAAAAGACCTTTATTTTATGGGAAAGTAGAAGTAGGGCAATCTAATCATCCATGTCTGCCGGTAGTGAAGTGGTGCATAAGCCAAACATCAATACCACCAGTTGCTGACTCGTAGATTTACCATTGTGTTTGTCCTACCAACAAATGTTGGAACAAAAAAAGGTATAAAAACATAGAGGATATTTGTAGGACAAAAACAATAAAAAACCTACGAGTCAACCACTGGTCGTGTTAATTTTTGTCTTATTCACCACTTCACTTCCGGCAGACATGGATCTTTAGATTCCCCTACTTCTACACTCTCACAAAATAATTTTTTTTTATTCTTGTGCTTGATAACACAGGTTTTTGTGCTGTCGGCACTTGGACTATTATCTTAAAAAGCCTAACACAGAGTAGTCCCGTGCAGTGATAACCTTATTCAATTTTAAAACTCACGCTTTGTTATATATGTGTGAATGCGATATTCGAGAATTGAAACTTATTTTTTATAATATATGAACTGTAAAAAAAATGGTAACGTTCCATGTAAAATCCAGGAGCGTTTCGCCTTTTCTCAGGTTTTCAGAATAATTTAGCTCTTTCCTGTGAAATTCTGGTTTTCTTATCTAAAACGTTCCTGAACAAAAGTTGGAAACAGCAAAATGCTGCGGCCGCCATTTATTATTTTTTTGCTATAATCCGTTGCTCGCGCGCGAGTATCGAAAACGAATTCCTTAAATGAATGTAAAAAAACCAATATGGAATGGAAATAAATCAATAGACGACATAATCCTTTACGTCTCTATTGTCAAGACAATTCAGATGAAAATACAATACCTCTGTGACATCGCTAAGAGATTATCTCTCGTACTTGTCTGTGGAATGTATAACGAGCAGACCGTGTAAAAAAAAAAAAAAAAAAAAAAAAAAAAAAAAAAAAAAAAAAAAAACACCTATTATTTGGATCTCCATTAACCAGGGGACCATCAAACATGATTCTCACCGATTTTGATTAAATTAAAGTATGTTTTAGAGTTCTTATCTCTAATTATTCTTGTGAAAGGATATCTTCAAATCGGCCTTAGATTTTCAGAAATTAGATGCCGAGGTTTAGCATACGTTTCAAATACCCATTAGTTTGCAGCTGTCAACGTGTCTTTCGTGGTGCGGAGGCAGATGGCTCTCACGCCACCCGTACGGCCCGAGTTCGATGCTATCTCTTGACTTTTTTTTATTTTTTAATTAATTTTATATTTTAACACTTTATTACAATTTGATTTAAATTTGACATATATTTGATACTTTGAATTGCTGCAAATTTGAATTTTTTCATATTTTCGTAAAAAATATCAATCATTTTTAAGATTTTTTTTTTCATGAAAATTTATATGTATTTTATCTAACTTGTAAACTAACATAATTACTGACGAAAATCCAAAATATTTTATGTCTAGATTTTTTTTCTAATTATTATTTACATTTATATATTTTTATATTTTAAGCAAAGTTCAGAAACAATATATCATATATATATTTACTTTATTGAATTTTAACTGAAAATTTATTTTTTCGTGTAAATTATAAATAATAATTTTGATGTCAATTTCAAAATATTTTTTCATTCTAACAAATAATGATAATAAAGCGAAAATTGTCAACTGGAAATGTAAAAATCGTCTGCGGATCCCGCATGCTGTGAAATGTCAGTAATGTTTTGCTGTCAACAGAAATATTCCTGGTATTTCGCAGGAAACTTACTGGCATTTCTGTAGAAAGTTTTTAACATATACAGTAAAGTTGCAGTCATTTTCAAGAAATGTTTCTTGGCAATAATGGGCAACTCAGTTGCCCATTTTTTTCCCAGGAACGTTGCGGAATTTTTTTTTACAGTGTGTGTAAAAGTTATATTCGAGAATTGAGAATTGAATTTTATATATACTTTTCTTATCTTATTGTTTCTGTTATCCGACAAACATTTTAATTATAAGTTTCCTTGCTGAATTCCTTAATAATAATTATTATCATATCTCTAAAATATTTGCAATCTCAATCTGTTTTCGGCTTCCTGTCCCCTCTCTCTGCCACGTTAGATGCCGTAGAGCACGGTAAAATAATAATAATAAATAGTAATAATAATTTGATGTAACAGAAATCTTGGTGCAGGCATGAAAAATCTTCTCAAATATAGAATAGAAGTGATTTTTTTTTTTTGCCTTTTTAAATATATATAGGGTTTTTCAAAACTATATATGATAAATGTAAAGGCAGCCGAGGAGAGCTAAGTAAGCAGATTTCATACAGGAATGTGAGTACTGAAATGCAGCGTTGAGGCAGTAGAAGGCGCTGTTGAGTTCAGTACATAAAAGCACTTCGCTGGCTTCAATTGTCACTCTCCGCACGGATTTCGAGCAACATACGTTGTTACATAAATGCTGAGCTTACCGACATGCTTTTCATGTATGGGGCTGCGCAATGAAATTTAGAGGCTGCTTAGAGGATCTACATGAAACCATTCCTGTGTAGGAATCTGCCGGATTGTAGAATATTTCAGATTCTTTACCAGGAGTTGTGCGCGAGTGGATTGTTTTATGATTCAAGGCTTGATACGTAAGCTGGATGATATCGCAAAATTCTTGCGATGTAAGATGCAGCATTACGCACAGTAGAGGATCGTCCTTTGACAAGCTCGAAAGCTGTTAGATGTGAGACAATTCTTTGCGAAGCCCCATACATGAAATGCATGTCGGCAAGGTCCGCATTGGTGGAACTCTGGTGTTGCTCTAAATCCGTGCGGGGGATGCCATTTAAGTCAGCGAAGCGCTTTAATTTCCCGAACTCAACAGTGAACTCTACAGCCTCAACGCTGCATTTCCGCTACCGCATTCCTACACGAAATCTGATTATTTAGGTCCTCTCTACTTGACATTACATTTATGAAATATAGTTTTGAAACACACTGCATTTATACAGTAAAGTTTTGTATATCGTGTAAAAAAGGTGTTTTGATCAATCAAGATTATTTTTTTATCATGGTGTGTTTTGTTCAAAATGAACATTCTCAAAACGGACAAACCTATCTTTCTCGTGAATTATTCTTGCATTGGATTAAACATCATGTATTTGCTTAACTGAGTGCGCTCACAAAACTCTTATTTTTTTTTTCTTTTGGTAAAGATACAAAATATAACTTTGATTCAAAACTCTGCAATATCTATTCACGTTCAGTATATATTTAATATATCGAATTCGATGGAAAAAGATTTAAAAACACTCTTTTTAAAATTATTTCAAGAAATTGAAAAAGGGAATTTTAATTAAATGTGTACAAAAAATGAAACATGTGAATGAAACAATTTACTAAGTAAACATCTCAAAGCTGCTGCTTTAAATATTTCATTTAATTTTACGTACAATTCTACTGAATTAATTTATATATATATTCAAATATCATCGTAAAATAAGTTTTTTTTTTCAAATTGTAAAATATTTATTTTAAGTTATTTTATTCGGGTCAAGAAGATTTGTTAAATAACTTTGAGTGTTTGTACAAGAAATTCGAAGATTTGAAGCTCTCTTAATTCAAGGGGTCTTAAATTTAGAAAAAAAATCTGAATAATGTAAAATCCATTGTATGGCGTGGTAAAATTTTAAAAGGAATTCGAACCCGAATGATAAAAAACATTCTCTATTGAGACTTATTTAAACATTTAATAGAAAATCTATATTTTTTGCATCAAAGATAAATAAATTTAAATATTTTTTTTAAATATTCTATATTTGAATAACAGTTAAGAGCGGATTTATATTGAAATAAACCGACATAAAGATACTGATTACGAAAAACTTCTGCATACAAATATATTGTAATGTATATATTTATTTATTTATACCTTATACGTATACTTATATAGGAAGTATTCCTGGGAATTTAATTTATTTTGTTATTGGTAAGCGATAAAGATTTCGTAGTTTTTAACTTACAGAAAAAAAGTTCAATTATCACAAATGTACTCTGGTTATGGAACAATACGGTGGTAACATCTATTATATGAATTCAAAGAAAAATAGTTGGAAAATAGCAGATTATTATATCTTTTTGTTGCCATCTTCGCAGAATAAACTAAAAAAAATGTAATTAAAATATGTACTATATTGTAAAAATATAAATGAAGGATTTCCGATAAAACATGGATCTATTATAAACTATATTTAATTTTAGGTATATATATTGATATTACAAACAAATAAAGGCATATGAATCATTAGGCAGCCGATATTTTGTTGAGTTTCTCGAATTAGGACATCGCTTTTTGTTGAATATGTGTATTATTCTGCGATAGTGATGTCATATATATACTTTTCTGAGGGGTTCTTTAAGGACTGGATTTTAAATGTGACATTCTTCAGCCGATGGGCATGACGTCATTTTTTTTTTTTTTTTAAACGAGGGTGACACTAAATTCTAAAAAAAGCAGAATTCCGGTTTTCTAGTTTCGTTCTATTTTCTCGGTAAACATATGTGTCATTTACAAATTATTTTCCTTCGTTCTTTGGATCAAGAATATGTGAACATATTGAAAAACAAACCACTAAATATACATCTGCGTGATGCGTTAGTCAGGCTGAAACCGCATAAATGTTATTTAAAATGCTGAAAACATAACATAAAATACGCAATTCAAAAAGCATTTGGAATGTATTTTCGCATTTCTAATACATAAGTCATCCAATCTGATAATGTTTTTAAAAATAATTTTGAATTCTTCGCTACAAATATTGATTATCTTTTCTTTACGGTTAAAGACATGTTTTTTTTTAATACTAGGGGGGCTCCGACCTCCTACTTGCTACACTCACCAACACCCAGCGATTCCATTCGGTATCTCAAAGCAATCCCCATTTTCTACAAAACCCCAGACGTAATCGTTCCTCGTTTTCTGTCCCTTATTTTCTATGCATTCAATTTTTTAGATTCCACTTGTTAAAAACGCGCTCCTGACAATTTAATTTCCTTATCGCCAGGTACATAATCATTATAGCTTACAGAGTTTCCTAATTATAAGAATTATTAAAAATAAAATCATTAAGGAAAGGTAAAATTTATAATTTATTTGAATAATTACAAATTAGATAGTTTTTTAATTAAATAAAATTATAAATTAATAGAAAATATCAAATTGAAAATATTGTAAATTTATAAAATATGTTAAATCTAAAAAGTAACAAATTTATTAAAGTTATTTGGATTTTTTTCCTTATCTTTGTTATGAATACGCTAATTTGTTGTTACAGTAAATAATCGTACATAAATCTCCTCTCCTTTGAAATTTTCACTTCGCCGCCTTTTCTCCTTCAACATATATGTGTAAAGTTACATATATAGTGTTACGAATATTGTAAATAGTTAGTGTTTGTGATTGAAAATAATGCAATTAGTTCAATTAAGCTCTATTGATAAGCTAATATTAATTTTTGTTGTATTGAAAATCTCAATTTATTGATTTTTTGCAAGCAAGTAAAGCAAGTAAACCCTATTGGACTTACTTGCTTGCTTTTGAAACCCTATTGGATTTCAATAAGAGTCATTGGAAATTTGGCGAAATACTGGAAATAGCGCCAAGTCGGCGTCGCTTTTGGCGACTAATTTTCGTCGCTAAATTTGGCTATCAATTTTTCGCCAAACTTGGCGATGTTTGGTGACAGATCCGGGTCCAACCCTCCTTGGTAACCTTCCTTATAGTATCAGAAAGATCTGACCAGTCAGATGCGTTTCGCGGTATCTAAGCAGATTTTTATTGGTCCCTGACCAGCGTTACTTTTTCTTATATATAGAAGGATTTACTTTTCCAATTTGACATTTACTTTTTTTATTTGATAAATGGTCTCTACTCACAACGGTCAATTTTAAATTAAAGATAAACACTACATTTTAAAATATACTGACAGTTTTTTGTATTAATCTTGTTGCAGTAAGCAATAAAATTCTCCAATTCACAAACTATTGTCTGAGCGTTTCGTACAGACCTTGAAAGTGTACTTTTTTGAAAAAAATTGAGTTGATTATTTCATGAACAGAAGTCAATTTCTTACGTTTTGTAAATATATTTTGCAGATTACATGTCCTCCAAAAGTTAGTTATTATCGTTAATATATTCGTCCTGTACTGCCTGTCTACATATATATTTAATAAATAATTATTTCTGATAAATAAATAATGCTCTTCGTGGTAAAATTGGCATACGGAAGTCGTTAAAGACGTCACACGCTGCTTTTCGTGAACAAGAGAATTTATATAAAGTAAGTGGCATGCCTTTTTATGTTTCTGTATGAAATAATTAAAGAAGAATGTGATTAAAGAAATATTTAACTATGAATTAAGTATATGAGAGAAAATAATGTGATTTATTATTATGAAATTTATATAGATGTATTTATTTAAGATGAGAGTTAGTATTTGTTAAGTTTAGAAATTATAAAAGTGGTTAAGAGTAAAAACTAAAATGTTTAGTATTAAAGGGGTAAGGAAAGAAGTTTGTTGTAGTAGTCACTGAGTTATGCTTAAAAGTAGAGGAAGAACACAGAATAATAGATTTAAAAACACTAATCGAGGGAAGTCATCAGTATACTAAGAATATTGTAAGTATAAAAGAATTCGTAAATACTACAGTGTCTGATAGAATCGAACGAGAAAAATGTGAAGCAGAGATCCTTAGAGTCGAAAACGAAAATGTGAAAACCGAACAGAACACTGCGTTGGAATTAGAACGTACAAAACTGGAAGTTAAGAAAGCCGAGTTAGAAATGGTGGAGTTAGAAATGGCGAAGCTTCAAGCTGTTAAAAAAATGCTGACACGGGTGGGGGATGGGCAAAAATCCCATAATAATTCTTTAGAATCCCTAATTAAAAATGTTAAAACTCTGAGTATGGCTTACCAACTAAGCCAGAAGCGTGGAATTTATTTTTTATTTCGCCTGAAAAAGTATTAGAAATGAAAAGTGTCGCGGAAGAGTTAAAAGTTGAAGTTTTACTAAATTTAGCTGGCGAACGAGCGACACATTTATTAGGTTACGCAAACGCAGACGAAATGAAAGACTATCCAAGGGTTACAGCTTTAATTTTAAAGGAACTTCAACCCACTCCGGAAGCTTGTCTTGAAAATTTACTTACGGCAAAAAGAATGAAGTATGCAAACCATTTACAATTTGCTAAAAATAAAATTGGAAATTTGTGTCGCGGAAGAGTTAAAAGTTGAAGTTTTACTAAATTTAGCTGGCGAACGAGCGACACATTTATTAGTTTACGCAAACGCAGACGAAATGAAAGACTATCCAAGGGTTACAGCTTTAATTTTAAAGGAACTTCAACCCACCCCGGAAGCTTGTCTTGAAAATTTACTTACGGCAAAAAGAATGAAGTATGAAAACCATTTACAATTTGCTAAAAATAAAATTGGAAATTTCCGAAATCAAACGAAAAAGGAATGTCTCATTGAGAAAAATAAGCATGATGATAAATTAGTTGCTAGGATGATAGCTTTTGGTTTTGGAAACGAGGCAATAAATAATACTCAGTCTTTGCAATGCGAGAATGTGTGGTTATGGTGCGGAAAATGGGCGCAATAATCGATAATGCCGCCGAAATCCCAGTAATTAATCCAAACCAGATACAGGATTTATTTAGAAATAATGAAAAATCAAAAATTCAGTTGGTATCGGCTTTTGGAGAAAAAATAACCGCGGATCTTGTAACTTTACCCATAGCTTTATATACCGCATATATACCGCAAGTTATGGGATTACCGTTTGTCATAGAGTGCAACGCATCTGCAGTCGGCATCGGTGCGTGTTTATCACTGCGAAAGGATGGGACACTGTACCAGGTAAGCTACGCCAGTGAAAAACTCAACAGGCTTCCCGACCATTGAGGCCTATGAGTTTATCTGAATTCTAAAGAAGTTCGAGACATGGATTTTTGGTTCAAAACTTATTACCTATCACAATCACACCTATCGCAATTAACTTTCATCATCAAAAATGCCTCCCAGTCTTCCAAACTGCAGCGATGGGCATTAGCACTGCAAAAATATGACATTGTTATTTCGCACCGACCAGGTGCTAATTTGATAACGGCAGACGCTCTATCAAGACTTGAGACCACTGAATAAAAGAAAAAACTTTCAAAAACTTTCAAAACTGTTTAATAACTCTTTTTTTTTAGTGACTCTAATGTGCTTTCGAAGACTGTTTTGTGTAGTGCTGCAACTAAATCTTACATGTATTTTATTTGTTATTCCTTTTATTATGGTGTATTATTAATTATTAATTCTGTTTTTTGTTCGTAGATAAGAAGAGTCCCAGGCCGTGTGTGCCGATTTGTTCAAGTATTTATTTTGGTAACTCTTTACGTATATATCTATTAATTGGTATTATTCTTTTGTATTGTTGTTAAATAATGAAGTATGAAAAGTATCCAGACTAGATTTCAGATCGAAAATGTTTACACTCCCCCCCCCCTCATTTTCAATCTTGGGTGGGGTGGGGTGAGAGCTGGAGACTTTTTTTAGCTCTGAGCTGGCGCGCCTTTGGTCACGTGATACGCATGTGTGGGGGAGAAAGAGAGAGATTTAGTTTGGAGAGTGAAGGGTAGAGGCATTTTGTATGCCTTGCGTGTGGGCAGGCAGGTTTTTGAGAAACCAAAAAGTTTGTTATAAAAATGTTTTCAGGTGCTACGGGCACGGGAAAGTAAGAAATGTAATAGTATAGTGAAGGTCAATAATGTGTGTTAGATTAATATGAAGGTGTTATGCATCCTTGTGAAATATATAATTATTTGTACATATTTTGTATGATCATCGTTAATGTATTCATCCTGTACTGTCTGTCTACATATATATTTAATAAACAATTATTTGTGATAAATAAAAAATACTGTTCATGGTGAAAGTGGTACATGGAAATCGTTAAAGACGTCACATATTATTTTTTGAAAATAACTGAGTTGATTATTTCATGAACAGAAGTCAATTTCTTACGTTTTGTAAACATTTTTTGCAGATTAAATGTCCTCCAAAAGTAAAAAAATTAAAGCACGTTTGAGCTATTTTGGGTCTCTTTGTACACACACACACACACACACACACACACACACATATATATATATATATATATATGTGTGTGTGTGTGTGTGTGTGTGTGTGTGTCTATAATGTATACATCCCTTCCTTTATTATTTTTTTTATTAGATCCTTACACAAATGTTATGATAAATATCAATTATGGGTTAACACTACACATGTTAATGAAAAAACTGAAAATCTATTTTTGTCTTAAGTATACTTCTGTAATAAAAGATAAAACACAATTTCCTTTATTCTGGTCATAGATAAAAAGGAAATTATATCAATATGGATATGCGTTATCTGTTTAATTAACTAGAGAAAACAAGTTTTTTACTTGCTAACGAGAAAAATATCCCATATGCCGGAGGATAACAATTCCGAAATATTATTGCTTTTATTGAATCACGCGTTTTTATTTCTTTGTGATCCTGCATTATGGTGCAAAAAAGCTAATGTTTATATGTCATTATTGAACAAACAATTATTTTCCTCTCCATGACAATTATCTGATTATCTCCTATTTTCTATGAGTTAATATTATTCATACAAACTTTGTATTATTCAGAACTAATGCTCTTTAGTTATTTACCTTTATTTCATTTTTAAAATTATTATAACCATAAAAACAATTTAAAAAACGGTTTTGTAAGCATTAAATGCTTATCTTGAACCAAGAAAGAAAAATCATGTGTCAAGCATAGATATTGAAACGCATTCCAACACATTAAGAATATTGGTAAAACTTCATCGTTTAGTAAGGTAAAAAGTGATCTTTGAATATGCCTAACACATTTGGAAACTCAATTTCAGCATGTATCATCAATAGTCGGAAACATATCCGAATTTTCTGTGCGGTATTGTATATCATCTATATAAGGGTGGGAAAAAAATTATAAAAACTGGGAAAATAATCGAAATAAAAAACGGTTTGCAAAGTTCTCATCTATAGGTCGCGGGATTTTTTTTCAGGCAGGAAAAAGTAAAAACTCAAAAAACAGCCAAAAGGTGACACTGACGTGCCCAAGTCAAAGTAAACATACGCAAACAACGAACAGAATGACTCCAAATCGTTTATTAGAGCTCTGTGTGTTCCACATCATCACCACCACATGGAATAAGACATTGCAGGCAAGTCACAAATTCAGCAAGGGTAGAGTGTAGCAGATCTGGATGTACAATGACACCTCTTGGCGGATCGCGTCTTTCAGTTCCGATCGATTAGACGGACCGAATTGATACAGCTGGTATTTCAAATACCCCTATAATCAGAAATCTGCCGGAGTCAAATCTGGAGACCTTGGAGGCCATGAGAACCTGAAACTCCTGCTATTGATTTTGTCCTCCTCGGACGTCTGTAGCAGGAATTCCTTGACAAAAGTAGCAATGTGACTAGGGGCTCCATCTTGCTATTGAAGGTAAAAGCGCATCTCTTTCCTGAAACATGGCAAGACCTTCTCACGCAGAAGCATTAAATAATGCAGAGCAGTCACAGTAGCTGTTTTCCACCCAATTACTGGGCATTGCGTTTCAAAGATGAAAGGTCCTATGACAAACGAACTTCTGAATCCACACCACACAATCACTTTTCGAGAATGCAATGATTTCTCGGTGTACTCAAGGGGATGTGTGTACTCTGAGTGTACTCATGTCACCCATATGTGACAGCTATGGATATTAACGTCGCCATGAAGTGAAAAATGAGCTTCATCAGTCCAGTAGATATTAAAAAGCCAGGTGGTATTCTGAGCTACCGTTCGAGTTTGGAGAAAGCCCATCTCGCAAATGCTTCCCTCTATACGGTATTCGCAAGTAAATGTTCATGGCACGACTGTAATCTGTATGGGTACAGATGAAGAGTACTGCGTACCGAGGATTGGGGTATGCCCAAGCGTCTGGTAGCTTCACTGGTAGTTCCGGGAGTTGATTCAGATGCTAACGCTTCCATTTCAACAGCAACACGCGGCGAACGTGCCTTCATTAAGCCTGATCGTCCGAATCTTACACAATTCTCCAGCGTTCCGGTTTCCTCAAACAGCCGAACAAGCTTTATGACGCCTGTCGCTGTTAAAGGCCCTCTTCCTGCCCTCACATTCTTCTGAACTCGGAATTTACGCAAAGGTCCTGGTTCACATACAAAGCATTGTCCTTCGCACTCATTATCCTTGATCACTTACACGGCTCATAACGGTGAACTAACTAGTTCTGGATTACGAACGCAAGTTCTTATAACAGTCTCATTTGCATATTTAAAAAAAAAAACAATCGCACGAACCGGCGCCATCCAGCGGCTGTTTTTGAGTTATTTTATTTACGTCTTAAAAAAAAAGTGTCGTGACCTATAGATGCTAACTCTTCAAACCGTTTTTCATTTCGGTTATTTTTTCCGATTTTATGAATGTTTAAATTTTCTACGGACTTTTTGCCCACCCGATATATTTGTATATCTAGTACACAATATGCAAAAATTTAGTTCGTTTAAGAAGCTCAGTTATAAATCCACATTCAGCAATTTCTCCTAATAACAGAAAATGTACCCGAATTACATTGTGTAGTCTTGTATGAAATATAGAGTTTATACATGCCATGTTATAGACAAAAAAATTGTTAAACTTATAAACACAAACTAAAGTTGAATATTCACTTTCAACTATTGGTCATAGACAGTCTGAAACTGAACTTTTTTGTGTGTCATCGTCAAACGTATTGTAAGAAAGATTTCTTACAATAGCTACCAGATAGTAATGAATCTTTATTCAAGATCGGTACCAGTAAACCTTGGAGGTTCAAAGTATCTCCAGAGTGCTAATGTTACTATATTGTTTACCAGTGACGAATATATTTGTCTTTAATAAGCGCCAAATTGATGTTTTTTCGTTAACACAAATTTAGAAAAATAATCTTCGCTTTGTTCAATCGCAGAAATCTGAGAACTCTTCGCAGAAATCAGCCAAAGATTTGTTTGAATATGGAACCGAAACAAAAAGGGATTTTTTAAAGATAATTTCATATTAAATAGCAGGTAAACAAAGTGTTAAATAAGTTACTTGAATTTCGAAGTGCACGGTACTAACGTAGATTTTACAATAACAACAAAGAAATAATAATAATTTCATGGTTGTAAATTATTATTATACAGAACTGCTGAATTAATTCATTAAACTAGAAAACAGAAATTCTGTCTTTTCAGAATTTAGTGCCGCCTCCAAAGAGAAAGAAATAAATATATATATATAAACTTATTTCAGCTTTAAGGTTTAAAACACACACTTTTATTTTATAAAAAAATATGTCTTTCGTATCCGCTGAAGAATTCCACATTTACAATCCAGACTTAAATTACATCTACAGAAAAGTGTGCATATGACATCTCTATCGCAGAATAATACACAAATTCAGCAAAAAACAATGCCGTCATTCAAGAAACTAAGCCAAATAAATCGGCTATCTAATGATTCATATGCCTTCATTTGTTTGTAACATTAATATAGATACTTAAAACTAATCACAGTTTATAATAGCTCCATGTTTTATCAGAATCCTTCATTTATGTTTTTTTTTTTTTTTCAAAATAGCGCGTATTTTAATTACATTTTTTGAGTTATTATGGCAAAATAGCAACAAAAAGATATAGTCTACTATTTCCCAACTATTTTTTATTTACTTTCTACAGAAATGCAGTACTTCAGTTTCTAACATAAAAAAAAAAAAAAAAAATATTAATATATCGAAAATAAATTGAGATGCAGTTTTTAAACGAATTGCGTTTAAAAGTACTTTATTTTCAATACGACGGTATAAAAATTGAAAACAGTTATGATTGTGATGCTTAGAAATTAAAAAAAAATACAGTAGAGATTACCCCGTACTATGATACATCTGTTTTGTTTTACGGCTGGCTTACATAACGGGACGTTATTTTTTGGAGACGACACTTTAATTGTTAGCCGAAAGAAATAGCATATCGGGAGCTAAAAATTTTTACGTGTAGCAATGTTTTTATACTACTGTACTTGCGTGAAATTTACCGAATAAATAATATGTAAAAAACCGTATTAAAGAAATCTTATTAAAAATTAATTGAACGTGATAATTACTGTTTTTTTTACTATTTAATAACATACCATGATGTTTAGTTTCTTTAAAAACTAAAAGAGTATTTAAATAGAACTGCTTTTATTTTTTAATTGTATTAATGATATTATTAGTAATCATATGATTCAAATATGTACTATTGTGTCTCTTCTCAATTTTTTATGTTTTTATTTTTTTAAACACCAATACCTTTTAAATGTAACCAATAATAATATATATAATACTAAAAAAATAATTTATTTTTATTTAATTAAATTATTTTTTAAAAGAAATATTTGTATGCAAAAATGTGTTTATAAATGCAAAAAGTGCAATATTTTTTTAGCAGCGAAGTTCAAAATTGTTAAAGAAAATATTTCTTAAAAAGTCTTTTTATCTTTATAATCTACACTTAGTACACATTTTTTTTTCATTTTTTTGTTCGTTGCTTTTTGTTTTAGATAGTGATGTATGAGTTTAATTTTCGGGTCGTGACTTTCTTACACAACCTTTGAATAAAGATAAAGCCTTATGTATTTTATCTTCCTTAGTTTTTTATGTTACCTAGCATTATCTAAAAAAAGAGGGAAAAGAAAACATTTTGCTAAAATTTATGATACATTTTTTATTAAACTTTTTCTTATCTTGCGTGTGAGGATTTTAGTTTTCTCTGTTTTTTTTGTTTTTTTTTTGTTTTTTGTTTTTTTTTTGTTGATTTTTTTTTTTTTCTTAAGGCAATATTTTTATGCACTTTATAAAAGATAAATCTACAAAGCTAAAGTTATTTTCTTATGCATGTTTTATTTTACTTTTAATTTTTAATACGTATACATTTGGCAAAGTATGGTAAAGTTTTAATTATACTATTATTTAATTCATTAATTATAGTTTTATTATATAATTGAATTTCTTGCATTAAGCTAAAAATTCGAAATACACTGGTGCCCAAAATTAAAGACCAGTTACAAAATGATAATTTTTAAGTAAGCGAATACGCGAATTAATTAATAAAAAATATTGGGGATTTTCATTGATATGGAACGCGCATGGGGCATTTCGAAGATTTCTAAGAAATCTTCGAATCGCCTAAGATTCCACTTTTTTCTCAAAAACAACATTTTTATTTATTTATTTGTTTGTTTTTTATAAATGCATGCCATAATGCATATAATGTACCTTTGAGTAATATTTAAAGTGAAATTTACAAAAAAATTAAAAAAATGATTTTTAAGGTCCTAGGTCCTCTTAATAATTATAATGCGTGAAAAAAGTATATACCCTTTTCAGGACGTTCAAAATTATTAAAAGTTAGAAGATTAGAGTTACTCAAACTTATACGTCCAAATTAAGAATTATTTCGAGATTATTGAGATAAATTTCTAATTTGTATAGCTCATGCTTACCTCCGGAAATATTAATTCCTGTATGTAAACAGTCATATTAAACTGAAAATAAAATAATGGTGAATATGAGTGTCTACACACCCTAAATGAAAATTATATTCACTGAATTTTTTATTCAACGCTGAAAATAAATCCTTTGGGAAAAGAAGTAATGACTAAAAATAAAAATAGAAAACTGAAATAAAGTATTAATTTACTTATATAAATCGTTAAGAATTTATTTCCCAGTTCAATATTTTAATCTCACATTATAAATGAACTTTGCAAGGTTTTTTATATTAATTATATCTTGCAAAAATATTATTTTATATAAGCACATTACATCGACAACATTAAATTTTAGTCTGGTTTTATGGCGTCTTATGTCTATTGCATGCAATTACATCGATTCGTGTGGACTTAACCGGCATAAATACTATTGGATATAACTATTTGCTGTCAAACGAAGCATTGTTGTATTGAATATATATAAACTCGGTAAACTGCAACCCGGTAAATCCATAATCTTCGAACCTTCACTATAATTGCAATTGGCGTTTCAATGAAGAATAAAAAATCACGTTGAAATAGCTGGATTAATCTTGCTAATAGTACATTTATTATGAAAAGTTTCTGAAATAGAATATCCAAACTAATATGGTATACTTTAAATGATACCTAAATGAAAAATATAAACCATATTTATGAGTTGAAGAACAAATTGTATAATATAAAATATTATTGAGTTTCGTTTAATAAAACTTTAACACATTTGTGCATAGTGCATAGCAGCATATATTTCTTTTTTTCTTGTTTTTATAAAGAATAACTAGAAAATGAATACATTGTATGTAGTCATTTTCTTAATCTATGCGATATTTATTTGATGCAATTATTAAAAAAAATTATCTTATCGAACTTGGATTTTCAGAGGGTGCAAAAAATTTAACGAACTCACGTCAATTTTACTTGCTTGTTTTTATTTGGCTTGAAAATGTTTAACACATTTATACAGAACCAAGTATGAAAATGGCTTAATATTATGTCTCTGAGTCTAGAAAGCAGACTTCATTGTTTTCTCCGTGCATGTTTAAAATTCCATCAAATCTACACAATGTTACGCAGTTTCCTGAAGCTAATAATGTAATATCTAAAATTCCCAGCATGTTGAACAGAGATTAGCGTGTAGTAGAGTAAATGAGTCATATCAAGGCACGGGCTTAATTATTTTATGCTTTTGTCAATACATACCTTATACGAATCTCTCTATTCTAAAAAAAAGTAACTACCGCTGTCACCGCCGCCGCCGCCGGTTTTGATTTTTTTCTGACCGGAGGCCTTTCTTCGTTAATATTAACAAGAATAATGCATACAAAAATATTAAAATCGGTGGTTTTATACAGAAATGTTTGATAAACACGCTGATGCACATTTTTCAATGCAGTTTTCAAGACAGTTTTCAAATCGAAGAATTATTTTAAGAGTTATTTAATGCTAAAGTTGGACAAAATCGTTTCACTAAAAAAGTTTTATAGCAGCAAAAAGTATACATGGCAGTATAATCATTTTTAGATCATTTTATGCGTTAGAATTTGCCGGAGTGCAGATTGCATTTTTTTTTAACTCATTTTTTCAGGTTTTATTTCTATTTTAAATTCAAATTTTCAGCATTTCTAGAGATATTTTTTACAGATTTCAGAAAATTGTACTAATTTAAACTGTTGCCAACTGTATAAAAAGCGCAAGCAATAATGTTTGCTTCAAATTAAAAATTTATTTACACGTGACTATTATAAACAGGAAAAAAACTTTCAAATTAGAATTAAATAATTACATATAAAAAGCAGGAACTTATTAAAAATTACATCATAAAAAGTATACACGTGAATTTTAAAAGAGAAAGGATATTGTAAAATAATAAATTCATTAACATGCGTTAGAAGTCTTAGGAGAAATTACGTCATATTTACGTCACATTATAGTTATTACATAAAATGAACACAAAATAATATTGCAAAAAAGTTTAAATTTAGAAATTGCGCTAGACATTTATTTGATATTTTGAGAATTAATTTAAAATGTCTCATTTAAAAGAACTTTCTTTTCGCTTTGTTAAAAAATACCAGGAGACAAAGACTCTCTTTACTGAATTCCTTTTATATTAGCTTATTTTGAAATGTTGTTACACGTATATACGTCATCAAGTTATTTTTATTTCGATGTTTTATTTGTATTTTAATGAATGTTGTACTAAGTTATTTGTTTTTTCGTTATTTAAAATAAAAATTATGTCAATTTGTATAATTTTGCGAGTGGTTTGGCGATTTATATAATTTGGCGAAATGGGTCGACGGGATAATCAAGTAGTACCGCAGTGGATTTGGCTTTAAAATTCCCCAATCAAAGAGAAATGAATAGAAATTCGTTTATAAGGAGATCGCCACTGTTTTTTAAATTATAATTCAATCTTTCGAAATCTTTTTAAAGCCGATAAAATTAGCGTGCATTTAGAGTCTGAGGTGTCTGGACGGGGGTTGGCGAGCGTAGCTCGTAGGGGGACGAGCCCCCTAGTCCTGTAAAAGAAAGTGATATTTCTCTACCAATTCTCCTGAAAAGGGCCGTATAAAAAAGACGTAGGTACCAATTGACTGGGAATAATATCTACTATTAAATGATAATATATAATATATAATAAATAATATCTACTATTATTTATTAATTTTACTTTGGAGATAGTCTACGTATAAAAAATGCAGGAACATTGATTTTTCAGATGATAACATCCACTTTTGACGCCGTATTTGAATTCCTTGCCAGCCATGAAAGAGATATATTTTATAGAATTTTCTTAAATCTTAATACGAATATAAAATAATAAGTGTTGGGAGTTTATTCATAAATTTCGGAAAATAAAGTGAAAATCTTACAAGTAACAGTACCAAAATCACTTAATTAGTCACCAGTGAAATTGTACAGGAAATTTAAATTTTAAATAAACTTACTTTACATAAAATAAATCTCACAAAGTGTTCCTTGGTAAAATGCTCCGATTTTTTTTATGTGTCCGTTTCGTTAAAAGAAGACGATTCGCACATATTATCGAATGAAAAATTTCTCTGTAACTCGATAGAAATTCAAAATTCAAATGAGCTGCAAGCTTACACATCGTACTTTTCAACGATTGAGGTTTGTTGTATGCAAAAATTAATGCAGCTCATAATTCATAATTTTTAATATGAATTTTTTAATAGTTTTCATAGTTAAAAAATGTTTTCCAATAAAGAAAAAAGCCTGTAATATGATTCGGTCTATTCAGTGTATCTCTTTAATAAATTAACATAAAATTTATAAGATGAATTTTATGAAAGATATAAATCGATGTTTCTCAATGAGTTGAAATTTAGCATCCTCAAATTTGAACTCTTCTAACGCTATCAAGATTTAACATAATGTGTATAAACAATGCGTTTTTCCTGGTTGTCTCGATCCAAGAAACTTAAATGAAGTGTCAAAAATGGGTGTTATTGTTTGAAAATTCAATTTTGGTACAATTTTCAAAATTTAGACGACTTCAAAAACATTATGTATACATAACAGTACATAGTAGACAATATTTCCAGTTATTCCAGAGTTTATTATTTCCAGAGTTATATTTCCAGAGTTATTGGGTTCCTACAGATTTTTTCATGATTATTATTAACGGAATTAGTAAGAGGTAACCATTTTTAGGTGCGTTCGTAATTATATAAATACGTAGCACCTATGGTTGTCGTCCGTCCGTCCGTCTGTCCGTCAGTCCTCACATAACAGAGCAAAAACTACCCAACTGAATGGACTGAAATTTTAAATATATAATTTTTGCAACATTTTGTCGTGTCATTTCAAATTTTATGAAAATCGGATGTATAGTTTAATTACATGGGCAGTCATTTTTTTCCGTTACATTACGGCCAATGGGAATAAATTATTGCAAGTGCATTTTAATGATGTTACAGCCTTCAGAATAGTCTGAAATTTTAAATGTATAATTGTTGAAAAATTTTGTCGAGTCATTTCAAATTTTATGAAAATCGGATGCATACTTTAATTACAGGGACAGTCAAAAGTTTTCCGCTACATTACAGCCAATTTGGAAAGTTATTGCAAGTGCATTAAATGATGTTACAACTTTTCGAACAGAATTAAATTGATATGCACTTATGAAGTGCACTAAAATATACACTCAGTACAATATACGGTTCAAAAAAATATTTATAGAACTAGTTATAGTACGAACGCATCTTATTTGCCATGATTGACGAGCAATTTCCAACTTGTTATTCCACTTATCACCATTGATGAACTGAAAATTGGTAGAAAAACTAACAAGATTTTTGTACTAGGCGGGGGTAAAGGTACTAAATGCTACAGGACTGAAAATGAGTAACTCATTGGTTAAAATCTAAAAGATATCATTTAAAGAAGCGTTTAAAAAAAAATCTAGCGCACGGTGCCATGGCTACTAAAGCTTTTCCTGGGTGCATGTTTTATCTCTAAATCGCATGCAAAGATGCCCACTTTGGTTACCGATCCTGAAATTGGTTCGATGCATCTTTAATTTCTTTATCATAATAAAAAATACCTCTCTTGTGCTGTCTGTCTAGTAACTGATGATTACTCCCTAAACGAATTCTCGAAATTTATCAAGTAGTCAGAATGCATGTGTACGAGCGAAAACATATTGGAGTGGCATAGGGACTTAGGGACTCGAAATTTTTCCCTGGAAGAGGGCGCACCGGCCCTCGGGCCGATGGGCTGGCGGGTCAGTCTGAGCATGATTTTGGGTACCGCCGATTCAGGAAAAAATAATTACAATTTCCTCTTATTTCGAATCCTGTGCACAAAAATAAATATATAAAGGAAGGGCATTTTTGAATTTTGACTTTTGGTCATACACACTGCAAATTTTTGAGGGAAAAAAATGAAAAAGTTCTCTATCACAATGCTATACCTAGTACTTTTGCCTCCAAAAATATCACAGATTTATAATTTTCGCTTTACCCCTGTAAGAGATCTGCATGAACTGAAATTTAAAGGCCCGTCCCATTAAATCATCCTTTGTTTTCTGTCTTGTCTTGATAGAAACGAAAACGCAATTAACAACAAAAGGATCACCAAAAAATTATGACCATTCACGGAAAGAGAGCAAAATTAAATTTGCAAATTGTAAAACAATGCAGCAATCATTAATTACGGTAGTGTATAGCAATTTCTCTGCATGCACGCTATCTTTGATGTAAATAGTTTTTTTCAGAAAAGAATCACTATTGTTAAATTTACGTAACAAAATGATAAAATTCACAGCTAAAAGCACAATTATAAATTGACTAATAGAATTATGATGTGATTAACAGATATTTAAAATGTAATGGCAACGTTTATTTTGAAATCCCTTAAATGCAGAATTTCAAGTTTTGGTATTTTTAAGAAAATAATTTTTACCAAGCAAAGATTAATACTTCTTACGAAAAAATTTCAGATTGTGTGTACGAATTTCTTTATCAAATGGTAAAGAATGTTATTCATTGACGTTTAGAGGGGATAATAAAAGGAAAATTTTCCTTTAGAAGTTTTGGATTTTACCTCTGTATTTTCACTTGTTTTGATTTTATTTATGTTTTGGATTTACGTACAGGTAAAATTTAATAAATCTGAGCTTTTAAATAAGCATGCGTTCTATTTTATTAAGTTAGAAATTTTTTAAATAAATTCATTTGTTATTAAAAAATCGAGAGAATTGTTTTCAATTGTAAGTCATAATTATTGTACTCTGTTGGTCGAAACTGTTCTTTCTTTCCTCTAAAAAAATAGTAGTTTTCTTTAAATTTCATCGGAATTTAATAAATTGTAGTTCCTTTTTTTAATGGCCATATAAAACATGTAAATAATATATATGCACCCAAGCTCTCGGGATTTAGCATTTGACCGTTATTTTTAAAGAGGTTATATGCACTATATGAAATATAATCACATATCTAAAATAATTTAGTTCTTTAAAAAAAGGAAAAAACATAACCTGATACATTATGATTACAGATTGGCATAAAATATAAAAATATAGTGTGTAAAAAAAAGTTCCCATATATGTATTCGTGATTTATGCAAAATTTCTGACTTTTAAACATTGGTGACTCAACAACGCCGATTTCGAAAATATATCCTCAAATATTGGTATATATCATTAAGCATGTAAAGAAAAAGAAACATAAAAAAATATTGACTGAAATTATTGACTAGAAAAGTATTTTTTCTACAGCTGCAATAAACAGAAAATTACGTAATTCTGATAACTTATGTCTATTTTGAATACAAAATTTTAGAGTATACGAAATTACCTTTGAGAAAAATCTATTTTCACATGCCCTTGCCATTTTAATTTTTTACAAAGTTTACGAAATGCATTTTAGTAACAAAGATGTGAAACTGCTCAAATGATAACTGAAACTTTGGCATGGAAAATAAACACAGCATCGCCGTCTGTTGATAATTCCATGAACAATTTATATTAACTGCTGTATTAGGAGATAGCAGCAATAAGTAAAATCGTTTTATAAAGTCCGATGTATAAGACGAATAAGTAACATAGATTTTTTGGTATGTTGCAGATATGCAACGCTTTGATACAAAGCGTCAGTGGAAAATTTTCGATTTGAGAATAAATCGTTCATTTTTTTTTTCCTGATATAAACGGAAAATTTCCTTTTTATCTTTACTTGTTGGATGTTTAAAAAAAAAAACTTCAATAGAGACAAATGGAAGTGTTTCTTTATCGACAACGAGAAAACGAAAAATAACCAGTAGTCCAGGCAATAGGGAATTTTACCTATCAGAATTAATGGTACTTGTTAAAATCGGCTTACTTTATGTTTTTTGGGTCGCTGAATCTGAATTTGTAACTTCCCACCGAAATTTCCCTCGGCAACCCCCTTATATTTTGGTAAAAAAAACCCAAAAAAGGTTTTTATTAAAAAAATCATTTTTTAATTATTTTAGGGGAAAAGTATCCAGAAATTCAGAAAGTAGATAAAATTTGCATCAAATTAAATATATAACATTATGACTTACGATGAAGCGGGAGGGGGGATCTGCCTCGGAACATGTGCGCCGTGCTGCGTGGACTAAGTTGCGCAATTCCACTTTACCACTCACAAGTTTACATTCGCCCTCCCATCTCCCCTTCGAACTTTCCTCATAAAGATTACTTTAAGTTTTTTAGGTAGCTGAATCCGAATTTTTAACTCCCTCCCAAAATTCCCCCCCCCTGACCCCCCCCCCCCCAAATAATAGTTGTTATTAACTTAAATTTATTATTGTTTTAGGGGAAAAGTATTACGAAATTCAGAAACTAGACAAAATTTGCAACAAATAGGATATATGACATTATGACATAGGATAAACGAGGAGAGAGGGGGCTGCCTCGGAACATTCCCCGGGCGCTTTTCTCAAAAACCAATATTTTTTTCAAAAAATCAATTTTTTTTGGGGGGGTGGGGGATTGCCGGGTGAAATTTTGGTGGAAGTTACAAATTCGGATTCAGCGACCCAAAAAACATAAAGTGAGTCGAAATCCAGAACTAGTATTAATTTTTCCAGGTAAAATCCCCTATTGCCTGGACTTCATAACTTAGTGCACGTAGCGCCGCAGTACATGTTCAGAGGCTGCCCTCCCCCTCCCCGTTCATCCTACGCCATAATGTCATATATCCTATTTGTTGAAAATTTTGTCTAGTTTCTGAATTTCGTAATACTTTTCCCCTAAAACAATAAGAAATTTAAGTTAATAACAACTATTTTGAGGGGTTTTCGGGGGGGGGGGGAATTTTGGGGGGAAGTTAAAATTTCGGATTCAGCGATCCAAAAAACTTAAAGTAAACCTTATAGAGAAAGTTCGGAGGGGAAATGGGAGGGCGAATGTAAACGTGTAAGTGGTTAAGTGGAATTGTGCAACTTATTTCAAATGAAAATCAAATTTCAAAGTGATTGCTTAAAAGGCGCAAAGGCCAACATAGTGAAAAGGATTCCAAGCCGGGACTCGAACCCGGGCCATCAGTATAAAGCACTGACGTTCTACCGACTAAACCACTTGGACCATACCTAGCTCGGAAAATTTCTCACTATTATATGTTGGCATGGCTACAAATGTAGCACAAGATGGAGTATTTATTGTGAGCCACCGACCTGAGGCGAGCACGAAACATAATTATATCCAGCATCGATAGAAGCTGGATGCTATGTTTGTAGCCTTGTGTTACGTTTGTAGCCTTGTGCTACGTTTCTTGTGCTACGTTTGTAGCCTTGACAACATATAATAGTGTGAAATTTTCCGAGCTAGGCATCGTTCCATGTGCTTTAGTCCGTAGAACGTCAGTGCGCTATACTGATGGCCCGGGTTCGAGTCCCGGCTTGGAATCCTTTTCACTATGTTGGCCTTTGCGCCTTTTAAGCAATCACTTTGAACTTTGATTTTCATTTGAAATATTGTATGCAAGGCGAATGCTTCTCTCAGGAATAATTTCCATGTATTAATATTGTGCAACTTAGTTCACGCAGCACCGTGCGCATGTTCCGAGGCAGATCCCCCCTTCTCCTTCATCCTAAGTCATAATGTCATATATCTAATTTGTTGAATATTTTGTCTATTTTCTGAATTTCTAGACACTTTTTCCCTAAAACAATAAAAAAAATTGATTTTTGTAATAAAAACCTTTTTTGGGGCATTTTACCAAAATTTGGGTGGTTTCCGGGGGAAATTTTCGTAAGAAGTTAAAATTTTGGATTCAGTTACCCAAAAAATATATAGTAATCCTTTTTCCAGAACTACCATGTATTTTGCTCGGTAGAGCCCCTATACGGTCTCTATTGCCTGAACTGTCGTTACATTTTTGCAATTGATATTTTGGCCTGTAACCAATCCGTTAGATGAAGGAACAAGGCATTCATCGTACAATAGCAAGTATCGATGTTCGGATCCTGAAGAATGCAAGGCGATAAAAATATGTGTTATTGAATTCAATATACAGATACATGTTCCGTATACATCTACATCAGTATATCTAATTGTTATATATTTATATACATTTTTTAATTGCGCTATTGCTTGCCTTTATTTCTGAAAAGAGAAAATTTTAATTTTTTGAATAGCGGAAAATTTTCCTCTTGAAATATAACTAATACCAAAAGAAAAGTTTGTGGGAAAAGAGAGAACAGTTGGGAATTTTGCTGCCAGTAGATTTTTAGTAATTTCACGTGTTATTATTTATTTATTTTTAACAGTGTACACGAGTAACAAAGGCAAATATAAGTGATTAAAATTTCAACTTTAGATCACACTTTTTTTAATACTTTTGATGATAAAATAATTCTTTTATATTTTTTAGAATATTAAAACATTGTATCAGATATTTAATTTTTTTTTAACCTGTGAAAGCAATTATTTTTTATAAATGGAGATTTTGGACTAAATCTATAATTAACGTTAATTAATCATACCTCTCGATTATTGTGGTTCTCTGAAAATCTGATATTTGTTTAATTTAACTTTTATTGTGTTTATAATCGTTATTAAAAAATAATTAAAGAGCGGTCACACCGGTTATGTAATTCAAAAGAATTGAAAGTAATTTAGAATTTTTTTTTGCATATTTTGCTTGTTAATAGGGGAGAGTAGCCGAATTTGGACCACTTCACTTATTTTCAGGTGTAACTCACTTAATTTTTGGAATATCTACAAAAGATCATTACACTGAGTCAATCTATTCATCTACTAACTAAATAAATATTTAGATCAATTTCTTTTTGAAAATCTTAAATTTTATTTGGATTTGAAAAATTTCTCAAAAGTGGTCTAAATTGAGCAACTGGTCGCCTGAGTTCGAACCCCACTCTCCTAAATTGGAACAAATTATATCAGGTTGTTTTAATGACTAGGGAAAATAACTAATTTTATTAAAAGCAAAGTTTGCGATTAATGAAACAATCAAACAAAATAACAGCAATGAAATATAATGATATCCAATATCTGGAAATAAGATTAATTGTTTTAAATCACAATGTATTCAAAATATAAATCAATGTTATCAGTAATTAAGAATAGAAATTATGGAACTAATTGTCTGTTACTTGAATATCATGCTGGAGTGATGCAAAATTTATACATGAATTTTGCTTATTGCTTTTGTTCTCCAGTGCACACAGCATGGAAAAGTATATGGCAAGCTGAAAACAGAATCATTTCTGCTATTTTATTTTTCTTACAAATTAGGAAAACCAATCATCACTGTCTAGATTTTTCTTTTTAAATTTTGAATTATCAGACTTTTTTTGCAACAGAAGTTTTCTTTACCTTTTGTTTGTCGTTCTTCTCTTCCATCATTTTCTTGCTAACTGCATTACGCCTATTTTTTTTTTTTAAATTGGGTGTTCAAATGGCTTTTGTGGTGTGGAAGATTCATCTTTGTCTATTTTTTTTTTTCTCATTTCAAGGTTTAGTTTATATGGCGATGATGTTAACACAACTGTTTTTTGGCTCCATCTGTTCTTTGATTTAACTGAATTTAGGAAGAAAAATAACATTTCTAATGATTTCTTTTTGGTTTGGGGGAGGATTTGTAGCTGCAGCTTTGTTGCAGGTCAATTTCTTCACAACTTAGTGTCTTCTTTTTGTTTCCTATATCTTTAACAGCTTTTGAGGTCTGGGAAATTTTGCTTCCAGACAGTGTGTCTATGTCTTTTTCAACATTTTCATAAAATTTGAGATTTTATGCATTTTAATGGCAAAAAAGTATAATTCCACCCTCCTGAACTGTAAAACGTCTTCCATCAGAAATATCCTGCAGGAGGAAAATGTTTGAATTCAACTGTGTAAATCAAATGTGCCGTAGTAATAAAGAATTCAAAGAAAATAAATACAACTACATACTCGATAAAAGACATAGTAAACAATATTTGTTGCAAAGACATGTATGAACCTTTTTATGTTTATATAGGCCTAAAAAAATTAATCCAGATATACAAAAAAACAACTTGCATATATATAGTAATCCATTATAAAATATAAAAAATATGGTACAAAGCGTACCGTCATCGAAATTCATTACTTACTTTTAAAATTTATGATCGCATATCTGGTCCAATTTAAGCAACTTAAATTGGCCCAATTACAGTAATTGCGCCATTTTTTTAAACAGTTAATTCCAAGACTAAGAACAAAAAGGAAATCAAACAAATCCGCGTGAAAAATATGCGCAATAAAAAGGTGAATTCATATATGTATATGAAAACTTAACAACTTACTTTAGTTTTAAAATATTCACTTACGTTTAGTAGGAAAAAAGTATATAAAAACAGCTAACTTTAGGTTTTTTTAAATTGTCTGAAAACAGCACGTGGCAAGCGTCTGCTTCTTCTAATCTTGAGTGACGTCATTCTGATAAGTAGGATTTAAGCGGTAGATGGAGTCTCTTCCTGTAATTAACTGCAGAAGGACAACGGTCCAATTAAAGCGGCGGTCCAAATATCGCTACTCTCCCCTATGCAAAAAATATTTTTTAGCGACATAGTAGACAGATTAGTAATAATATCTATGGGTTATGCAATAACGTTTAACTATTAATTAATATCTGTGAAACATAAATTTCTAGCTATTTGTTATATTTCCCCAAAATATCGTTGTACAGAGTGTAGAAATACAGAAATTAGGAGAGTTCCGCATCCTGTTCTGGTTGGCGCGCTTGGAGAAGGAATCTAAAAAAGCTCCAAAAGACCGTTTTAACATTCTATCAAATTTTTCAAGATGGCGAAAAAACATGGCTTTAAGATATTAATTAACGTATATTTCTTTAATAAACGGTATATATGTCAAATGTTAGAAAAATAAGTAGGATGTTTAGATAAATATGTATTCTTTTTTATGTATATTAAATATGCAATTATATACAGAGTATAAAATACATAATATATACACCTATAAATAAAAACTATATATATATACATTTATAAATTAAAAATTTTATATATTTATTATGTATGTAAAATTAAAATATAACATTATGTTATACACGGTAGTGTTATATGCATCTTAAAACATATACAGATGCACAAAACATACATTTACATATCACATCGACAGAAAAATATCGCTTAATAAAACGAGAAGTTATAAATTTTCCTGAAAGAAAAATGCTAAATGCAAAAGAACGTAAAAATATCAGATGTGGATAAAGTCCATAGTAGAAAAGCAATCCCAAAGGTTAAGCATCAAAACGTTTATTGCTAAAAGAAAAAAAAAACTCGCAAAAAAAAAAAAAAAATTGTAACAGGATGCGAACTCTTCCCAGAAATTACATTATGTGATCTCGAAGATACTACAATAGCAGTAACTTACGTTTTTTAAGGATTGTAATCGAGTATTCAAACATTCTTATGTTTGTATCTCCAATTTCTACTAATATAAATCTTAAATCATTTCAAATTCAATATCTCTTTCTATGCTCTAATTGAAAAGAGTTTAAAACTAATAATAATATATGAAGTTATTATTTTACAAATTGACACCTAATCAGCCAAAAACTAATAAATTAGCTTTACGGACAATAATACTGAAGGGAAAAATTATTTTGCTTTCAATGAAATTTAATCCGTCCAGATATATTTCCGACGTCCATTAAAGTAAGATTATGTGGCTTTTAACAAATATGGTCAACTATGTTAAGATAATTAAAAAATACTGAATTAAGGGAACCGGGAAAGCCCTATGTCCGCCATGTTAAATTCACCAATTTTATGTATATTTTTTTCCGAAATGGTGAAAGATAGAGGTCTAGATTTTTTAGAGTAGTTAGAATAACACGATTTACGTATTTTAACTGACCATTTTCTTTCTAAGTGAAACTCAAAATTAATTATTAAATATTTATTGAAAGTCATTTTTAAATTAGCATTTTTGGAAAGATTTCACTGCCTAAAATAAATAATTCTCAACAAATCATTAAATCCTTGTGTTATGGTATACAATATAACATAATATACTTTTAAAAAAAATATGAGTTCTTAAGTTTAATAAATATTGAAAAAAAGGAACGAAAACATGAAAAATCCAAGTTTTGAGAAAAAGTCAATTAAAGATTTAAATGGCGATTAAGCTGTGAATTACTCTTTGAAAGAATGAATAATTTCACACACTTTTTTTTTTATAAACATGTGTAACACATCGTTGGAAAGATAAAAGTTTAAACTATTTAATGATATAAAAAAGTAAAAATCGGTTTTTTGGTTGAATTTTGCTTTCCAGGTTCCCTTAATGATGTTCTTCAATTTACTTAACCAAAACAATACATTTTGTTATATTTGATTAAAGAGTGTCGCATAATCCGGAGTCTGCCGTATAATTAAATAATAGAAAGTAAAGTTTAAAAACCGTACAACATTTTTTTAAATAATCGGTGTCAACTTTAAAATGTTATTCAACAGCATTGGCGTTGTACAAAGCTATCATTATTTTTAAGTTTTTTTTCTTTTTAAAAACAATTTCAAAGCAAATTTTGAGCAAAGGATTTCTTAAGCTATTTTCAAATTTTAAGACTATAAATATTTCTCATAGGCATAGTGTTTAAAAATTCTCAAAATGATTATTTCCAAATTTTTCAAAAATTAAAAAAAAAAAAAAAAAACATTAAATCAATATATGTTTAAACAGATCTTATCAAAAATTACCACTGAATAGTTAACTATTTTTATCTTGCAAAATAGATGACACTGTTTATCGCGGTTTTAAAAGAATGAGATTTTTATTTAATTTTCTGAGAACTCCAAGAAATAAAATATCGGGCTGAACTTATAAAAAAATTATGTGTTATAATTTGCTAAAGCATCGTATTTGAGCATGAAAAAAGTTCATGTTATAGAATGTTTTGCCTGATCCAATTATATTAATTGTAAACATGTTATAAAGATATATGCTCTGTAAAATATTTTAGGTTTTTCTTTTGTGTTTTTTCTCTATTTCAGATATTTAATTAATTTTTGCATTTAATTGTCAATTTTTCAATTCTTAAATTAGTATTTTCACCATTTTATATGTCTCTTAAAATATATATTTTTATTTAACATCGAAAATATTAAACATTTTTATGTAAAAATTGAAAGTGTATAGCCACTCGAATGTAGATTATAATGATAATTTCTCATTTTACTTAAAAGAGTTCTTGAGTTTTATGAATCTCCAAACAGCGATGAAATCTGCAACATATTTATTTTATTACACACTTTGAAGCGATGAAAGGTACAGATTATTTTAAGTGATTTTTTTTTCGTAGATGTAAAGCATTCTTAAAAAGTCCGTTTGGAAAATTAGAATGATTTGCAAGCTTTTGGGAAACTTCCATTATATAGGAGAAGCTAAAATGTCACAGCACATGCCCATTTCGATAAGACATTATTGCTGACAGATTGTTATTATTAAAATGGAAAATGTAAAAAAAAACCAAAGAATACTGGAATTATATTATTAAAAAAATTCCTTAAATAAATGTGTAAATCCTTGGTAAATAGCAATGCGTTTGTTATTAGGGAATTTTAAAATACTGTTTTCTTCATTTAGAAACGTGATAGTTTCCTATGAATATCAAGTACTAAAGGCAAACTTTAAAAATTTATCAAATAGTGATTTTTTTATGTAATTATAACATCATTTGAAAATGCGCTGAGATTTTTTATAGCAATTTTCACTTTTTAAATTAATTTTTATGTGTAATTTTGGTAAAATCTTGGCATTCTGCTACAAAGTGAAATTCTGTTTTTGTCTTAGTTCTTAGTTTTAATTTGTTCCCTTAAAAAAGTTTACTAGAAATGTCTGGTGCATCTTGCAGAGCTGGAAAAATTTTACGTAATGAATATTCATCTAAATATAATACAAATCTTGATGTTATTAATGCTTCTTTTCTGAGTATACCATAGCCAATTTTTCCTTCCAGTATCTTAGCAGATGTTTGTCCTACATTTTACCAATTTAGGGTTCTACATTTTGTGAAGTTACTGCTCAACCGGGACACCAACTATCAGAACAAGGTTTCGTCATCTTGTGAGAAGAAATATTTTAGAAATAGCGAGCTAAATGTTTATATCTGTTACCACACTGTACCTCTCTGAAGCTAAATCCAAAGATGAGTATTAATTTATGTTGCCTTAGTTCGCTTATCATCTCTTCAGTTACTGATATGCTTTATTGCTGGACCCTTGTTTTTTAAGTTTCAAGTATTACACTATTATGAATATTACAATATTCTATATAACTATGCAATATGTATGTCAATTTCCTGTACAGTCGAAAGTCTTTTACTGCAAATATTTAGTATAGAGTGTGTGTTTTAAACTAAATTATATATTTAAAAAGCAGTCATATAAAGTACATTATAAATATTAAATAATTTGTAAATTTTATAAACCAGTAATTACGTTAATTTATAATTTTAGTATAGGGTAATTCCGGGATTTATGCCGCACATTTTTTTGAACTTGTGTATTAAGTCCCATGGTGGACATAAAATAAAAAAAATCATGCTGTGCTATTTAATGTTAAACATATAACGCTTGTACTGCGACAAAAAAATTTAAAACAAATTATTAATATTTTTTAACAATTTTTTTCTAAAACATTACTCTGCGGCGCTTCACCCGTACATTCAGGCTGAAACTCCGCACTTGTGAGGTAGTTATGCCGCGATGGTAATAAGAACAGAATGAAGTTATAAATAAAAATAAGGTAAAGCGAGGGGAGTCTGCGCACATTTCAAAATAACAATAATAAAATATCTAAATATTAATATTTTGCTAAACTAGCATGAATAATTTTGACTTCATTTGTTTTTTATGCATTTCCATTGTTATTTTTTTTTTGTTATATTTTAATTTAATAGAACAGCAGTAATAAAACCAAGAAAACTATTTTGCGCAAAGATTGACCACATAGGTAGAAGATATTTTTTTAATAATAACTACAATTAAATTGTTAACAATAATAATTACACTTAATCGACATTGTTGAAAGATTTTTTGTGAGTAAATATTATCGTATTAGGAGTGAATATTTCAACCAAATGTTTAAATAATAAATAAAAGAAAGAATTTTAACAACAGTTAAAAATTTTGATTTAAGAAGATAAAAATATCAGAAAAAAGCAAGCCCTACTAAGATTACCACATAACATTAATCTAGTTGATAATATGTTTAACTTGAAAATTACTTCATTTCCATATACACAGTTTCATTGTATTTTGTTTTCTAAACGAAGTTGTCGTCGTTCACAATCGATGCACTTATTGTGGTAAATCGTGCATCTTTCGTGCAATCACCTGCAACAAACAATACATTGAATCCAGTCAGCTGTCAAAGTTGTGTCCTGGTACAGTTCCAGACATTCAGTGCACTCATCCTCACTGACCTTCGGTTTTTTTCCCTTTAATTTTTTTATCCCACTTTTTGTGGAAACACCTTATCTTCAGCAGTTTTTTTTTTTTGTAGCGGCATCCTTCTTAAGTCTTTTTTCATGTATATTTTGTGGATCAGTAACATTAGTTGAACTCTGTTTCCTTTTGATTTCGATGGCATGACACTACTTGGGATGGGTAAAAGCTTTTACAAAAGACCTCGCTTTACTATATTTATAAATAAATATTCATATCTGGACTATAATTGTGGATGTAATAACAAAATGAAACTAAATGATTACAATGAAACGTATTAGTAGATTGAAATTAATGATTATTGCCTACTTTCACTATTAAAATTATTGACTTATTTTTACTTTCTTCTATCTTTACAAGAAGAAAGTATTGGTTTCGTAAAAATTTTCGAATTCGAGTTTTCGACAGATTTACACGTTTTAGGGATCAGAGATTCCGAAAAACATGTTTTTACAAAATGTCTGTCTGTGAGTCTGTCTGTCTGTCTGTCTGTCTGTCCGTCTGTCTGTCCGTTTGTCTGTCTGTATGTGACACAAATTTTGTGGGCGCTCTATCTCAAGAACTAATGCACGGAATTTAATAAAAAATTATATTCAGTTAGACCCTGATATAAATTGGTGCTGATTAATTTTTGGTGTAAATCGCTCAACAGGTGGCGCTGCTATGTAGCATTTTTCACGATTTCTGCAATAGCTCAATCTCCAGAACTAATGCACGGATTTTCATCAAACATCAGATTCTGTTAGTCCATGACATGAGTTGAAGTTTTATGCATTTTGGTGTAAATCGCTCAATAGGTGGCGCTGTTGTGCAGCATTTTTCGCGATTTCTCAAATAGCTCAATCTCCAGAACTAATAAACGGATTTTCATCAAACTTCAGATTCAGTTAGTCCTTGACATGAATTGAAGTTTTATGCATTTTGGTGTAAATCGCTCAATAGGTGGCGCTGCTGTGCAGCATTTTTCACGATTTCAGCAATAGTTCAATCTCCAGAACTGATGCACGGATTTTAATCAAACTTCAGATTCTGTTAGTCCTTGACATGAATTGAAGTTTTATGCATTTTGGTGTAAATCGCTCAATAGGTGGCGCTGTTGTGCAGCATTTTCCACGATTTCTCAAATAGCTCAATCTCCAGAACTAATGCACGGATTTTCATCAAACTTCAGATTCAGTTAGTCCTTGACATGAATTGAAGTTTTATTCATTTTGGTGTAAATCGCTCAACAGGTGGCGCTGCTATGCTGTATTTTTTAGAATTTCCTCTATAGCTGTGTATCAAGAACTAATGCAAGAATTTTCGTCGACAGATTTACACGTTTTAGATGTCAGAGATTCCGAAAAACGTGTTTTTGCAAAATGTCTGTCTGATACTCTGTCTGTCTGTCTGTTTGTCTGTATGCATGTAGCACAAATTTTTCTATATGCAATTGCAAGCTTATGCAGATCAGCAACTCTTTACTTTCTTCTATCTTTACAAGAAGAAAGTATTGGTTTCATGAAAATTTTCGAATTCCAGTTTTTGACGGATTTACACGTTTTATGGGTCAGAGATTCCAAAAAAACATGTTTTTACAAAATGTCTGTCTGTGAGTCTGTCTGTCTGTCCGTATGTGACACAAATTTTGTGGGCGCTCTATCTCAAGAACTAATGCACGGAATTTAATAAAAATTCATATTCAAGTAATCCCTGATACAGATTGGTGCTGATTAGTTTTTGGTGTAAATCGCCCTGCAGGTGGCGCTGCTATGTAGCATTTTGCAGAATTTTCGCAAAAGCTCTATCTTAAGAACTAATGCACGGATTTTTATAAAACTTCAGATTCTGTTAGTCCTTGACATGAACGGATGATATTTACGTTTTGGTGTAAATCGCCCAACAAGTGGCGCTGCTATGCTGCATTTTGCAGGATTTACACTATTTTCGCAGTAGCTCTATCTCAAGAACTAATGCACACATTTTCCTCAAACTTCGGATTTAGTTAGTCCTTCATATGAAATGATGCTGACTACGTGTTGGTGTAAATCACCCAATAGGTGGCGCTGCTGTGCTGCATTTTGAACTATTTCCTCAATAGCTCTATCTCAAGAACTAATGGACGAATTTTCATCAAACTTCAGATTTAAGTATAACTTGATTAATATTGCTGGTGATTATGTGTTGTTGCAAATCGCTCAACAGGTGGTGCTTCTATGCTGCATTTGTCATGATTTGCGCAATACCTCTATCTCAAGAACTAATGCACGAATTTTCCTCAAACTTCATGTTCAGTTACGCGTTGACATAAGTTGGTGATAATTAGGTTCTGGTGTAAATAACCCAATAGGTAGCGCTGCTATGCTGCATTTTGCTGGATTTACACGATTTCAGTGACGGTCATACCTCGAGAACTAATGCACGGAATTTCATATTTTTAGAATTCTCATGATGAACACAGATTGCCATTTAATTTGGAACTGAGATAGTGAATTTTGAAGTATTGACATGTATGAGATAGAAGAAAGTTTTGTGATGGCCACAACATACTAGTTTTACATTAAATTTTAATTGTTATTTCAGCAACAACGTAACATCAATCTATTAGAAAGGGAAAAGAAAAAAAAAGTACAATTGTGTTTCTATAATTTATTTGTTAACCCTTTCGGGACCGGTGGCTTTTACACAAATTTTATTCGGTTGGTACCACTTTTTTAAAAGAAGTTACTTTTACTTAAATAATTATGAAAATGCCCAAATTAAACAAAGATAATATTACTTTTCATTTTTACTGGTGCCAGAAACAAATTTTGTAAGCTCTTTATGAAGGTGCTTATATGCACCTATGGTCCCGTATGGGTTAAGAGATCGACTTCAATCCACAGAAAAAGTGTCGAAAAAGTACGGTCTTTATGTAACTACATTTAAGCACATGATGCAACGAAGCCAATTACATTTCCTCTTTTTTGGAGTAGTTTGCAATGAACGTCTGCGGTACGCGTAATCCAATTCTTCATTATTACCATCTTGACTTGCATCTTTCTTGCTCTTCTTACTTTCTATTTTCCCCCTTTTCTCCTTTGGTTTTAGTAAACTTGATAACATGCCTAACATGATTAGTCGGTGCAAAAAGAAAAGAAAAAGTTAATAACACTTAATCACCCCGTACAAAAGAAACTGCGGCATCTATACCGGAATAGCAGTGCGGCATGTATCGCATTTTGCATAGTGCAGACGCCGGCCATCACAGTTACCTTCCATTTCTAAAGGGAATGGCGTAATCATACACACAGTACTCTATACAAACGCTACACTTAGTTTTGACTTCGGAATCATGCATGCATTTAGTAATTAGTGTATGAAAATTATTTACGTAATGTGTTTAAAAGTTTGGACAGTGAAATGATGCACTTACGTAAAATTACGGATTGTACTTCTACAAGTAAACATCGAAATGGGATTCACGCTATACACTGGTTAAAATAATCTCATTGCGCACCTATACTGTGCGTTTGACGAACATCTATCGATAATTACAAGAAATAGAAGGGGTGCGGCATCTATCCCGTATGCGGCGACTCTCCCGGAGTTACCCTATTCCTAAAGCTTTGTACATGTATTACTAAAAGGCAAAACTACAACAAAACCAGAACATTATAATCTACTATATTTAAAAATTATTAATATTTTATAATTTATATATATAATTTTTTTTTTTTTAATTTGTAAAACCCTGTATTTGATCTTAGCTAATAAGAATGATATTGAAAAATATATTTCTTACGTATAATTATCACCATCAAAGAAGAATACTTCGTACATTTCCTGTGGATTTTTTATAATCTTTTAAACAAAGGAAAACAAAATCTGGAAAAAAAATCATATGTTAAAACAAAAATAAATCTTTTACAGCGAATGGAGAGAATTTTTTAAAAAGATAAGGCGTGTAATAAGAAAATAAAAATGTTTCGTATTTCGTAAATAAAAATAATTTGCCTCGCATAAAAATTTTCTTTAGGAAAATAAAGTCTCAAATTATTTCAAGATATATAAGAAACTTCTTTTTAACAATGAGAATTTTTCAAAAATGAGAAGAAATTTGTAACAAGTTTCCATATTTTTAGGACATTAAAACAACTTTATTGTCCTTAAAGATATCAAGAGTATTCGATTTTTTGCGTACTTCACAAAAAGGAATATATAAGGGTAGAGTCATTATTTATTTTTTTTTTCTGTTTTGTTATTACATTTATCAACATATATCTAAAGAATGATGACTTCGGTTAATTAATATTTTATATACTATTTTCTTGTTTAAATAAATACTTTTTATTTTTTTTTAAATTATTTTAGTTGTTGCCACATGTTGGAATTTATCATATTTAATTTTTCAACAAAAGCAATTTCAATCGCTGCTGTAAAATATCTAAAATTAATGAAAGTAAATGGCGAAATAAAGTACGAATTAATGTACACAATTCACATACTATTGAAATCTTGATTTACACATACAAGGGGATTATTGAAGTTTGTTGCTGTTCAAATACCTGGTAAATTGAGTTAACATTTTACCTAACTGCTACATAACAAATTACCTGAGAACTAAAATTAGCGGTAAATTTCTAGTCTAGATATTTATATCGAAAATGTTAAGGGCATGGTGAAAAGCTCAGTAAAAAATTTTTACAGCATAACGGATTGAATAAAAAAATTTTTTTTAGGGAACATAAATTTAGGACTTTAGATAAGTAGTCGCCTGTTACGAAATTAGCCGAAGCCAATTTCAGATTTTTTGTTCTGGTAAAATAAAAGTAGAAAGAAAAATCATGCGTCAAGCATCGATTATGGAACACTTCCCAACGCATTCAGAATAATGTAACAAACCTTCATAGTTTAGTAAGTTAAAATATCATGTCTAATTCAACTATATGGAAACTCATAACGCATTTTAAAACTCAATTTCAGCTGTTCCCATCTACAACCGGAAAATTATACGAATTCCTTGAGCAGCCCTGTATAGGATTAAAACAGTGAAATTTAAAATCGCAAGCCGAAATTTAAAACGCACTTCAGCAAGTATTACTAAAAGATAGTATTGTAACCTTTTTCTTTTGTGTGTCCCTGTAAATGAACGACAAATGATAATAGCCTATTCTGTCGTAATTATCTTGTAGTGAAATTCAGTGATTTATATAAGTATCAATGCGTTTGAAACAGCGTAATCTATATATATATTACGCTAACGTACGTGGCACAAAAATCGCGGTTATTTGTTATTGTTTAATGGCAACGCCCGAGAAACGCATCTCATTGGTAAAAGTCCTTTGGCAGGATTTAGGGCGTTCGGGTTTATTTACATTTCGCCGTGGAGGAAAAAATAAAAAGAGCTCCATGATGTTTCGCTCTATCGCTGCAATTATAGAGCTTCAAAATATCATTTGAAATGCCCGTAAAAGATCTCGGCGAATGCTTGAAAGTGAAGAAAAAGCCGAATTAAGAACAGAAAATCGAAAGGATTGGATGAAGAACATATAAGAGAACATGAAGTATAAGCGATCGTTAAAATAGGCTTAACGACCGTAGCATGCACGCGTTTCTTCTGAAATCCAAATTACTGTTTTAAATGTTCCGGTGCATAACTGTGGGACTTTGAGTAAAACGTGCAATTTCTGCAAAGCACTGTATTGGAAATGCGAATTAATCAACAGAAGAAATTTACAAAATTTTGTCATGATGTTAAAGTTATTTTGTTTTCCCCCCTTTGTATGGAACTACGACACAAATTTCAGGTTCATTTAAGAATATTATTACGGGCCCACCAGAAGTAAGATACAATAAAACCTACTTAGACGGAAACGAAAGCGATCAGTGATAAATTCCGTTTTATGCAGGTTATTTAAATTGAACAAAGCATAATAGCGTTTTTGGGGAGAAAAGGGAGCTGGAACTTTCTTTTTTTTATTGTTGGATTCCATTATAAACAGGCTTTACTCTATTAGAAAAAAAAAATTGCTGGATGGTACTTTAAAAAAAAATCTATATAGTAATATTTGCTTATAATTTTATTATTTCTTTTTCAGTATGAGAGTTTATGTTATATTTGTAACTGCTTTTACATCTAACGATTTTAAATAAAAATTTAAATTATTGAAAATATAATTAAATTTTAATTGAATTCATCAATTAATTTGGAATAAAAAAAGTATGAGACATATAAAAATTAAAAAACTTAACCTGTGAATTTACACAACTTTGGAACTGAACAAGAGTCAGGCCCTGGTAATTTGCACTGTCAACACCCCCACCCCCCTCTGTACGGACATGCGATAAAAATTTCAGATTCATTTAAGAATATTATTACGGGCCCGGGCAACGCCGGGTGGGTCAGCTAGTGTCATTAAAATACTCTGCAAACGATTTTCCCCCATATACCATAATGTAATGGAATTCTTTCGGGTAGCCCTGTAAATGAAATATTAATCCCACATACTTCATATGCAATACCAAACAGGGTTAGGTGACCTTAAATATGGATTATCAATTGCATAAGAATCCGAGTATATTTACGGGAGTTAGAGCGTGGACAGACGGACAGACAAACCGAATGCATAAACACTTTTCAACTTTATTGGAAAGTGTTAAAAAGAGACAGTATAAATTCAGTTTTCTGCGTGGCAGTGAGATGTGCTGATGACTTATCTGTCGCGCTTCGTGCATTATTTACTTTCGTATTAAATTTTATATTTAGTAAAGAGAAAACGATTTTTAAAATCACTATTAAATAGATGTCAACCTTGTTTACTTAAATAAACTAAAACTGGAGATTTTTTGAAAATTATTAGAAAACATATTTTTTGGCAAACTCTTTTAACATACATAATCTGCATTTTACGCCTCATTTGGCTAAAAAAAAACTGATAAAAATAGAAGATAAACATTTTAAAAAGAGATTTCGTACTATTAAGATGTAATAATCAGTTAATGACAAAATTACATAATACTCATAAGTAACTCATAAAAGATGCTGTAAATTAAGATATAAATTCGTTGCTTAATGATTTTATATAGAGGCAAATGTCATACAGAAAATATTCAATCGCATTCGAAATAGGAATACTCATGTATCTTCAACACTTCGATATTTAAAGACATTTTGAAGTTGAGAAATCGACACGTCTTTCACGAAAAACAACCACATAGAAGCAAGATCCATTTTATTAAATATACCTTCTAGTTCCAAGACTGATTATTTAACTTTTAAAAGAAGGGTAGAGGATGTTCTCAGCTATGCTATCTAAACATTATTTTTTAGATAATTTTTTTTTTTTTTCTTTTTTTTTTAGGAACGTATAAATTATCAGCTGTTGAGGGGCTATAATATCGTTCAAGGATACAATATTTTTTAAGTCCAGTGTATGAGGCATGATTTACAAACACTATTCTTTTTATTACCTTTCATATAAATTTTTTGGTTTAGATCGCTTGGTCCAAATATTAATAATAAAAAGAAACCAAATAACTTTTCGGATGTGCCAGTCCCAAAACTGTCTTCCATCTTATAGTGTTAATTCTTAAAAATGCGCTAGTACAGTGCCAAAATTAAATGGCAATCTATGCCCATCATTAGGATTCTAAATGTGTGAAATTCCGTGCATTAGTTCTTAGAATATCAATATAGCTAAAATCGTGTAAACCATGCAAAACGTGGCATAGCAGTGCTACTTATTGCTGGTTTACACGAAAACCTAATCAGCAACAACTTATGTTGACGTCTCACAGAATCTGAAGTCTGATGAAAATCTGTGCATTAGGTTTTGAGATAGAGCTATTGCAAAAATCGTGAAAAATGCAGAATAGATGAAGTTTTATGAAAATCCTTGCATTAGTTCTTTAGATAGAGCCATGGCAAAAATCGTAAGAAAATGCAGCATAGCATAGCCACCTGTCCAGCGATTTACACCAAAACGTAATCAGCCTCGATTCATTTCAAGGACTAACTGACTCTGAAGTTTTATGAAAATCCGTGCATTAGTTCTTGAAATAGAACGCTCACAATATTTTTGTCACGTACAGACACACAGACTCACAGACAGGCTCTCAAACAGACATTTTCTAAAAACCATCAAATCGTAAAACGGATTCTAAAACGTATAAATCTATCAAAACCCGAAGTCGACTTTTTCACGAATCCAATACTTTCTTCATATAAAGATCGAAGAAAGTGAAAAGGAACTAATATATATTTCAATTATTTTAAAAACAGCTTACAAATATAAAGCTATTTCAGTATTTTTTTTATTATAGCAGTCACATCTAAGGTTAATTAATCATGCATTTACATTTTTATTACACTCTGACAAGTTACATGCAATCATAATTGCTGGGCAACATATAACAATGATATGTTCCCGCACCATGTTGGTTAAATCAAAGTAAAATTGCGTAATTTGTTATTTCTGTTTGTATAAATATTTTTTATAAGACATAATTATGAGTGTAAAATTATAATGTTTATATATTTAAGTAAAATAGGAGTGTAAGTTCATACAAAAATTATTAAGTTGATTTTAAATATTAAATATATATTTAAAAAAAATTGTTGTATTGTAAAATGAATGTATAATGTTGAATAGAGTTTGGATCTCAGATAACAACAATAACCAGACGCCATGGTGTCGTTTTATGACAAGCCAATGGAAAGTGGTGTATAATTAGATATCGTAAAATAAAAAAAACGTTGGAATAAATTTATGTCCTTAATAAAAGTGTTGGGATAAATTTATGGCTTTTCAGACCACCCAAACTTTAAGGCAGATAATAATATTAAAGTATATGTAAGGGGCCATTTGCAGACTGTTAGCTAATAGGCCTATTGAAGAATAATGCAAAATCTTCTCACATCCAATAAGAGGGGACTAGACAAATAATTCCACCCACTGCAAGAGTTGGTGTGCTAGAAGAAAAAAAAAAGGTTTGAAAAAAGAGTCTGAAAAAAGATGTAGAGGACGCAGGAGCTCTCCTGAAAGCCCGTGCAATGAATCCCGAAAGCCCTATTAATGCCCAGGCGAGATGGACATATCGGAGTGAGCCTAAGCAAGCCTAATTGAGGATGTCTTACTGGTATTAAAATAAAGTGGATTGTTCTACAGAGGTCCGTAGCTATGCATCCTGCCATCCCGATATCGCCGCTCTGATACGAAGCGAATTTCTGATGACATATGGATATGATCCTAAGCAACGTGACAACTCTGAATTTGATGAATAAAGGCCACCATCCCGTATATAAAAAAAAGGTATTACTTTAAACTTTTTCTTTTACCACTTAAAATCATATGAAAAACTATAAATATCCTTTTCTGTTATTTTATGGTAGAGAGTAATCTGAGATCCGACAAAACCAATAATTAAATATTATTAAGGTAATTTAAAAATGAAAGAGAATTATTCTTTTAGCAAAAAGAAAAATATATAATAATAAGAGTAAATGAAAATATTGTCTTTTTTTTTAAGATTAAATATACATAAAATAATGAGAAGCAAACAAAAGTGTTGCTTTCTTTTTTTCGAATTAATATTATGTATTTCTGTATATAGTTGTGTTCAATGTAAATAAAATATTTAATCAAGTTTTAAAAAGTTTCTGTAATTATTTAATTGATAATGTTTAAGGTGTGTCAATTTATTTTTACAGCTTAAATTTTAGTTTAATTCATAAGAGGAAGAGTTCGTCTAAATAATTCACAACGCAAACTCTTAATTTTATTCGTAATTATTTAAATTTAATAATTACATTTTGACGCGAATTATAATTTAATTTTATTAATGCTTCGCGTTGCTCTTCTACTAGAATTATGTAATTACGATCACTTATGTTATTTGAATTTATCTAAGGTATATAAAATTATATACCAATTTACTATGAGGTTGCTTGGATGATTTGGACCAATTAACAATTTTGGATATAAATTAAATAGAAAATAAACAGGTGTAATTATCTGTCCAGCAATAATTTATATATTTATGCTAATTTTTAAAAGCTTATCCAGTGTCTAAATTGAACCTTACTTTGAAATCGATATAATAATTATGATGATGTAAATGTCATGTTTGTACATAAAAGAAAAAAAAAACTAAAACTCTGTTTCATTTATAACTCTAGAAGTATTTTAAACTAAGATACCTTTTTTTGTTATTTCCTTGTCAACTGACACAAAATACTTGAGTATTTTGACAACAAGATCAATTTGTTGATTTTGAAACATTACTTCTCACGCGTGAAAAAATTTAAATGGGATCTAATTTATAACATATTATCAGTTGTAATACTCTTTAGAATTAGAGAACCTTTGTAAAAAAAAAATTCGAAACCTATCAAAAATTGAATATACAATATTAATGTAGGAGTGTTGTAAAAAAAACCATAAACGTTAACTTCATTTGTTTTATGTTTTCTTTCTGTTTTATTTTTTTGTTCCAATAATAACGAGCCAATAATACATTTTAATTTTACAAATATCTGTTTAGACAATAGACATCTGGTAGTGTGTGCGTTGTAGGGAAATAATCGGGGAATTGAATTTGAAGAGCGACTTGACCGAGTTAATTAAATTGAAAAACGTTTAATAATATTTATATTTTTTACTGCTTGATTTCGGTATCGCTCTAGAGCTGTGAACACAGAGCTCGAACGCATCTGCACTATTAAGGTAGTAATAAATTTTGTTAATAATAATAATTAATATCATTACATTAAACACTACACACACAAAAATATCCCTGTAAAATGACCTGCAGAGGCCGGCATCAGAGATTCCAGTCATACACCTTTAATATATATGTTATATAAAAATTTTACCTTTTATTATTCATTTAAATTATTCAAAATTGCCGGCATATTCATTATTTTCTTTTTTTTTAATACGCTCTATTATTTATTTCTAGCTAAATTCCTCTATTTTTAAAACGCGTAACTTAATAATAGATTTATTCCAAAACATAATCTAAACTTTTAATCCCTTCATTAATTTTTATCGTCTACCAAACTGTAAAGTTCTGAACGCAGTTACTTATTTTTTGAATGTTTATCAAAGCCATTTTTACTTTTTTATTCTATTTCATATCTTTTTCCCGCCAGCTGGGAGACAACCTTTTCACATCGAAATCATTCCATTAGCGGCGCTGGGATTCTTTCCTGTGACGTTTCTTGAACGCTCTCTATTGGGTGAGTGTCGGATCCCAGTTTCACTTCGAGTCTCGTTCGTGATTTTCGTTGCTTTAGCTTGAAGTTTTCATTTCAATCGGAATTCCTCCGCGCATTCTCATTAATAGCGAGAGCATGAGCTCAGAACGAGAGATTTTTGTGCTGTGATTGATTACATAATCTGTTACCCGGTGTCCTTAGCCATGTAGAATATTCATTTCGTAAATTAACATCTATTTAGCATGAGTAACTAGTTTATGCTCGAGTGGGATGCTCTGATTTCTCATCTGCGGGAATTCTTTAGTGTTGGTGTGTTCTGATGGAATAAACAGTTGTTCTATGACTACGTTTCCATGTGTTTAATTTGAAACCCCCATAATACTTCATACGCCTTTTTTCGCCACTCACGCTGCCTTGTTTTCATAATGAAATAATAAGTGTTTGATTGGACTATACCAATATTATCATCGCTCTACAGCTGCTATATTTTCACAGAGTTGATACCTCCGCTAACAATGCTTGCGCTAAGTGGTAGGATTGCTTACAACATCACCAACGGCTGATTAAAATGTGGTATGACTCCAGTAATACGTAATAAGCACGATGTGATATTTCAACTACACCCATTAAATTGTTTCGTAACCTATATATATATATATATATGTTAGATTATTCTAACATTGAAAGGTTTTACTAGTGAACGAAATAACTGGTTGTTATGTTACCAGTAGTGCAATGTTGAAATATTAGAAACACAGGTAGAGTAGAATTCTCGTCGACAAATATAACGAATTTTGAATTTTAACTAATAGAATGTTTCGTAGTAAATCAACATGGATATTGGAATGTAGTTGCAGTCATCGAGTGGTAGGCAAGGTAACACATTTATCCAGTGTAGGTTTCTGCGGAATAATTGAGACAATGCATAATTTAACAGAGGATTTTATTGAAAGAGCCTTCGGCGGTGCAGTTTCCACAAATTCATTTTAATCAAGCCATCGCTACGTAGTATTTAATTATGGGTAAACAAATTATAGAAAATAGAAAATATCCGACGGCGACCAAGGGAAGTTATCAAAGTAGAAATACGACAAATTCTACTGAAACACAGCAAGTATCGACTTTTTGTTCCTCAAGTGTAAGAATAAAAATATGACGTAGATCGCGTTCTCAACCAGTGAATAATTAAAATATCACGTCATGAAAAAAGTGCGGACAGAGCAAGCGGAGGAATTTGAAGGGAAAAAGAATAACCTCAGAAATGCGCGGGAAAGTAAAAATGGAAGCTAAAAGAATATTCTAGAAAGAAAAAAGCGCGAAAATGGAACATTTAATTTAAGAATACTAAAAGCGTAATATTTAAGCAATTTAGACAAGTGAGACATTAAATTAAAGTGAATTTAACAGAGTTAACGATAGAGATTATTTAAGGATAAGGATTTAGTGAATGTAAAGTAGTAATTTAGAATAAGATAAGGAAATCGCGGAATTAGATCTAATAATGTAACATATATATATATATATATATAAAATCCTAATGAAACGGATATTATGAAACGAATTTATGTAACGATTCTATGTAACGACTGATTAAACAACTGATTATGTTTCACGGCGATTTTTCCTAAAATACCGAATACTTTGTGATGAAATTAACACCAAAAATTTGTATTGATCTGCAGATCTCAAAACTGGTATTAGAATTTTTAAATACGAATTAGTTTTCGAATTTTTTTTTTCTAATTTTATATACTTTTCGCTAAAGATGGCAACTCAAATTTTAATCATAACACATATTTTTTTTTTCATATTTTAGAAAAGGTTACTATTTATACTAATTTGGCGACCAGATTGGCCTCCCTTAAATGTATGCAAGAAATGTATCATGTTACTTTTATTCATAATTCAATTTGTATTTAATTATCATTTTATTTAATACAAACTGAAACATTTAAAATAAATGGCTTTCACTTTTTCCTTTTTTTAAACGAGACGAATAGAAAAATATTAGGCACAGATGTCATATACGCACCGGGGTACCCAATTGGCGCCAAAATGGCATTATTTTGGTTGACATGGTAACCCGGCTATTGTTGTTTATTTAATAGTAAATGTTTATTTTCTTTATTTTCTTTTTTTAAATTACATAAATTGTTTTGTTCTATAGTTATTTATTTTTTTTTTGGTTATTTTCTTTTAAAAATAATAGAAAACAATTAAAAAATACGGTACTACTTAGTTATTCCGCCGACCCATTTCCCCGAATTATATAAATCACCAAACCAGTCGCCAAATTATACAAATTGACATAAATTTTATTTTAAATAATGAAAGATCAAATAAAATAGTATAACATTAATAAATATACAAATAAAACGTCGAAATAAAAATCACTTGATGACGTAAAAACGTGTAACTTGCTTAAAGTCAAGTGAATGTGACATTTACGATCAACCATTATTGGCATTTAATCTTATAGTTTGGTGATAGATTTTTGGTTGAAGGGATAACTAAGTAGAACCAAAAATACATATGTAACTGGTATTTGAAAATGATGTTTTCGCCAAATTTTCGTAAAAGAAAATCACTCCAAACCCGGTACGTATATGACATCTGGCCAAATATTAAATGATATAACAAACAAAGACATTTAATTTCAACTTCAAAGCAATGTTTTAATTTACCACTCGAAAAAAAAAAAAAAAATGCTAACTGGCGTGCTGAAAAAAGCTATTGGCGAGATTTGCACCCGGCTAGCGTAACAGTACCAAGAATTCTTTGCGGCCATGGCAACTTTTATGTTAGTTTTATTCGAAAAAGAAATTTGATTTTTTAATTAAAATGGAAAACTTTCGGCACAGATGTCATATACGGACCCATATTGGCGTGATTTTTTTATGACATCAATGTCATATACGCAACGGGTACTTAACTGGCGCCATAGTATCGTTATTTTGCTTGATTTGGTACGCCGGATGTTGTTGTTTATGCTGTTGATGTTTTCCCCAAATTAGCGTCGGAAAAAATCGCGCCAATATGGGGCCGTATATGATATCTGGGCCAAACTTTCATATGAAAAGCGAGGGGATCTGAGCGCATTTATTTATAGTGGTTACATGACTTGGACTATTATAATATAGATGAAATGATGGCGGTAGAATAATATTTGGCGTACCTATCAACTGCGCCTGGCTAACATTAAAGTATCAAAATGGCACCTGGAATATAAAGAGCGAAGTGGTACGCCAAAAACTGTTCATGATAGTCATATGGCTTAGGCTATTGTTATAGAAATTGTTTTAAAATACCGGGAGACAAACACTCTGTACACTTAAATCATTTTATTCTAGCTTCTTTTCAAATGTTTAACTGATCCTCTTTAATCAAACACGGAAACAACCATTGGATGTCTTAACAGCAACTGATTCGGCCTTAAATTTTTGCAATCAAAGGGAATTGAATGGAAAACCGTTTACAGGGAGATCTGCACAGCTTTTTTCAGTATAATTCAATCTTCTCTAATATTTTTAAAACCGATCAGATTAGCATGTTTTTATATTCTCCGGTGTCTGAACGGGGGGATGGCGAGCGTAGCTTGCAGGGGGCAGAGCTCCCTAGTATATATATATATATATATATATATATTAGTTTATTTTGTATTTTTTATTGAACAGAAAAATTGCCGTATTACCCTGATTTTCCAAGTTCGCCGGCAATTTTGAGCTACTTATAAAACAATCCAAATTCATTTTTTAATCCAAAATAATAAAATTAGTTCCTTTTGTAATAAAATTAATTCATATTTCCTACAGATGACTAAAATGAATAAATATCAATTTGCTTAAAAATTTATTTACTATTCTATTACAAATGGACAGGCCATAAAAACTTAAAACCATTAATATTGAAAGCACATGTAAAGAAAAGAAAGATGTTACATTAAACCCGAGATCTTTCGATCACAAAAGTAACCATTTTCAAGGAATAGCTTTACTTGAATGTCGCTTTCACTGTGCTATTTATATACCAGTTTAGGAAAAGGGTCAGGGAACTGGTGCATACCGATACTGAAGTGTTTGATGTTTTCAAAATATCGAACGAACCCCCTAGTATATATATATATATATCCAATTACCAATCCTTTTTTTTTTTTTTTTTTTTTTTTTTTTTTTTTTTTTTTTTGCTAACAGATGGGCTAGAACTCTAAAAATTTGTGGATTGCCCTTAATACTCTAAGTATCTTAGGGATAAGGTCGCTTATTTAATGACAAAAATTGACAGACAAAATTGAAGGGCAAACTCTCATAAATTTACAGTTTTTTTTTTTAGAGTGTACTACAACAGTGTCCTTGAAATGAAATGTGTGTTTTTTAACTTTTCCAACAGAGTTAAAAAGTGTTAATGAATTCCGCTTGTCTGGACGTCGTCTGTCTGTACTGCGCTAATTCGTGTAAATATATTCGTGTTGCCATGTAACTGATATATGCTATGGAAGATCTGATATGAATCATTGAAGTGGGTGACATGACGTTTTGTAGAGTATGAGCAATATTCTGAGTATAGAGTGAGTATAGGTATGAGTATGGTGTGTGTGATTATAGGTCGTTTATACGTACGCACAAAAGCATTCCATTGCATTATTAATTTCCGAAGAAATTGTTTGCAGTGAATTTTAATGATGTTACACCAATTCAAAGAAATTGATATACATTACTGAGATGCAGTATACGGCATACCTTTCATAGGCTATAGAGTAGGGTGAATTTATAGTTTATGCTCAGAGATTCTAAACAAAATCCTATTATAGGACTTACAATTAGCCGCAAGTGTTGGACGTACGTTTTCAGCTGTAATATGCTTTTAAAAACTTGGCTAATTTATAGTGTATTACTGTATGTGCAGGTCATATAGAGTTTGCGCGAAATAATTCACACAAATTACCTGCAATGGACAACAATTTAGGAAGATAATTGTTTACTGCGTTGTGTGTTTTCTCTTTTTTTCTTTTTTTAGATATGTCATCTCATTGTATAAACAACAATAAAATTCTTATCAGTATTCCTACAGTATTCCATAGTCTATGCCCTAATGCATGGTTTTCCTTTTTTGTTAAAGCATTATATAAATAGTTATTAATAAATGGTGGCCATAATATTACTAAATACTTTGTAATGTCCAAATGAAGAGTTGTTTAATTGTTAAAATTTTGTTATTTCTGTTAATTTGCAAAAACTCTTTCTGTGAAATATCTTAGACAAAAAAAAATTAAACTTGTATATAATCGAACTAATTTAAAACATTTTCAAATATGAACACATTTGAAATAATTTTCAGTTTCTAGCAGTCGTTAAAAAGGTTAATTAATCCCAAATTTACATTTTTTGACATTTTGACAAGTTACATGCATTAATAATTTAAAACATTATGCTAATTTTCAAAACTTTTTTAAAGCAAAATTCGTTCCCAGCTTTTAAATCGACATAATAATTAGCCTGTCAATGTCATGTATGTACATAAGAGAGAGAGAGAGAGAGAGAAATATGTGTCATCTATCATTTCAAAATTATTTTGAACGACTTTTTAATTATCATGTCAAATGGCAGAGTCTACATTTTTATGTATGTTGACTAGAAAATCATTTTGCAATATATATAGATGTTCTTTGCAAATATTTTAAAAATCTGTCAATAAGTTTAATATTTGTTATTAATGTAATAATTTTGAGATAAATGCCTAAAAATATTTTTTTTTCTACCGAAAATAATTTTAAATGAATCTTTTTTGTTAATGTACCAAAAGTTGTTGTGCGTATGTATCTATCTTAATAAATATACATTAATATAAAATGATATTCTTCGGAAATAAAATTTAAATTAATCAAAAAACAGACGAGTGAAATAAAATTTCAAGTCTCAACATTATTATTTAAAAAAATCAGTTAAAAGCTTTTCTTTTATAATTCAACATCAGTAACCAAAATAATCGATTTTATTTTACAATAAAAGTTTAACATTCCATATCGAATTAATCGCATTTATATTTGTGTAAAAATACAAAAAATGGTATACCATATTTGCCAACGTTTACGCTTATTTCTTAGTAATAACTTTTAATACTAAATTTCCCTTATTAAATCGCTCAAATTTGCGATTAAATAATGAAAATGTTTTTGGAGGGAAACACAAAACACTTAGACAAATTGAAAACTAAATAATTCACGAGACGTGAATGGAAAGTATGATTTTAAATGCAGATTAGCAGTATTATGTCGTACGTTTGTGGATTAATAGTGTTTTGCGTTTCCTGTCCATGTCTGAATGAGATGTATGAGTTATTATGAATGAATGTTATAACATGGTAACTACAGTTCAGTTTTAAAGGATGTATTCAGATCAGGCATACATGGATTAGATTAGAGTACTGCATGGATGGTTTGTATCCGATGTTAATACTAAAATTTTGCTTAAAGTCAATCCAAAACCCAACAACAAGACAACCAGAAATTTTCCATCAAACCGAAACCGGGCTTGATCATCCCGCACATCAAACAAAAAGTAAAAAAATAAAAAAAAATATAAAATCTTTGACACGAACACAACAATTCTGCTTAAAATCAATCAAAAACTCAACATCCAAAATTTTTTTGTCGAATCGAAACCCCTGTCTGATTACTCTCCACACCCACCCACCCTCCAAATTAAAAAGATATCAATGACGCGAAAACTTCAACTCCGCTTCAATTCATCCCAAAAATTTACAACGAACCAAAACCTTGTTTAATCAATTTCTCTCTTTTACCAAAAAACAAAATCATTGCCACGAATCCTAAGATTCTGCTTAAAGACAATGCAAAACTTTGCATTGCTTAAAGACAATGCAACCAAAAAATTTTCACCGATTACTTAAAAAGCTACCTCGTACCAAAAAAAAAAAAAAAAAAAATTAAACCTCGATCCCTACAAAATAGGTTTCGTTGGCCCAAACATAACAGATTTTTCTGGTGGACCCGAAAACCAAAATAAACGATTTGATGAAATTCCAAACATATTATAAAAAACAAAGCAAGATTTCCAAAAAATATTTTTAGAAAGAGTATCTTCAGTCTTGGCATATAATCTTTCTTACAAAAAAGGTATTTGAAATAAACAAGAAAGTGGCAACTAAAATTCGATCCATTTCACCATGTTTTGTTGCATAACTATACAGGTCCAAAAATTATTTTGGCCTAACTAACTTTTATTCAGTCTGTATATTAATTTCACTACGTATATATATGTATATATATATATATATATAAACAAAACCTGCGGCTTTGCTCGCATAAAAGTTCAAATCTGTCAACTGGTATTGGTGTGTCTACTTTTATTCGAAGAAATTATACTGTTTGGATGGTTGAAAATGTATAATTAAGCCAAAGTTGACTAAATTTCATTATTGCACTACATCAGGTGAAAATTAGACTTACCTTAAACCTTTATCTTCTGACGGTACTTATAAGTACCGTTAAAATAATTTGTTATAAAATTTATTCAATACATCGGATAGATGTAATACAGTTTATTATGAGTTATAGATGCATTATTTTATCTTGCTCCAAAAGCACCATTGGTTATATAAAACAAAAATATTTTTAAAAGAATGATTTATTTTTCCTTCGCATCTTTTCAGATTTCTTGTCGTTGGGGAGGGGGGTGGGGGGAGTCGGAAATATTTCTATTGAATTCGGAAATATTTCTATATCTCTATTGCAAGGACATTATATTTGTACATTTTCTAATTCTACAAAATACTAAGAAAAATATTTAAAATAAAAGGTTTGAGTAGGTTTATAAATATTGCACAAAATCCCTCAGCCAGAAAAAGGAATTGATTAAAGTTTCAAAACACGTTTTGTTGAGTACATTTTTGTTGTTTTAAGCAAAATTTTCAGTTGATATAAAAACTCGGTTATGTTGCTTGGACAAAAAAATATTGTTGACACTCTTACAAAATTTTAACAAAATTTAATCAATTTTACTTGAATTAACCAAATCTGTTTTTTTTTTTAATTGTTACAATTATCTTGTAATTTAAATTTGTAATTCCAGCAAAATTTTGTTGTTTTTGCAAAATTTAAACTGCTGTATAGTATCCAAAACTATGTCACGTAATTTGGTTTATTTGACTTACATAGCTATATAATTGAAGGATTAACGTAATTTTTGGACAATTAAAAGTTTTTAAATTGAGATAGACCAAGGTAGTTTTGAAAATCTCCCTCTACCTTTTATTTTTCTTGATTTTTTATTGGAAATTGAGCATTTAGATTTTAAATAGTTCAGAGTATTTAGCAGGTAAATTACATCAAAATAATGTGTACTGTGAAGTACAAAGTTAATTCTTTGTTGAGGTCTTAAATTTAAGAATAAGAAAAAATAATACAAGACAAAGCATTTTTTTTTTTTTTTTTTGGAAATAAAGTATTTGTCGTATAAAAAAAACTAAGTTATAGACTGAAATATTTTATTACTGTATGGGTTTTATTTATATTTTAGCCGGGCTTCCCCCGTTTAAACTGGAGTCCTCGCTGCCTTCAGCTGTGTGTTTCCCGGCCACCTTCGAAGAAATCCCTTCATATTTATAAACTCCTCCAAAATTTGCATCCCAATCGCTAAAGTAGTTCTCAAAAAACAAGTTATCGCAAAGAATCACGAAATGTTCATGGAAATCAGAAAAATAAAAAATAAAAGTGCACAGTTAAACTGATGGCATTGAGCTCACAGTCTATTCAACCTAATTGATTATTATACCCTTACATCAAAGAATAATGTCTTTCAAAAAATAAATTAAGGAGGGATTAGCCCCCCCCCCTCCCCGTTTCTCATCTTTATACTTAACCAATGAGCCTCCAACTCTCATCAGGGAAGCGCCTTATCAGAATAAACCGGTATACCAAAGTTGAAGCAAATCGGATAGAAAAAAAATTATCTAAATCAAGGAGAGTATTAGCCCCCGTTCCCTCTTTGTAGTTAACCAATGAACCTCCAAATCTCATCAAGGAAGCACCTTATCATAATAAACCGGTATACCAAATTTGAAGCAAATCGGATAAGAAAACTTATTTATCCAAATTAAGGGGGAATTATGCCCCGATCCCTCCTTTATACTTAAATAATGAACCTCCAAATCTAATCATGGAAGCACCTTATCATAATTAGCCGGTATTCCAAAATAGAATCAAATCTGATAATTCTGCAGGAAAAATCAATTTATTAAATTTAAGGGTGTGGGGGTGATTAGCCTTCCCGTACCCCCTTTATACTTAACCAATGAACCTCCAAAACTAAACAGGGAAGCGCCTTATGAGAATGAACCTAGAAAAAAAATTGAAGCAAATCGGATATTTCTATCAAGAGCTATCGCGTTACGTACGCACATACATACATACAGAACCTGCGGGCACATTAGGTGTTTGACTCAGACTTTGATAGCCTGTGAGCTAAAAAATCTTAAACCACCAGTTTTTGCGAGCTATTTTATGAATTTTTGTGAAAAGAAAATTTCAAATTGCAGTTTTTTTCTGAAAAAAAAAAATAATCGCGAATTTTTAACGAAAATTTCCGGAAAATAAAAATACCGTATTTCACTTCTTTTTTTTTTTTTTCGAAAATCGTAAAATTGCGTTAAAATCTGTATATATTTTTAAAAATTTGGTATCGTCTAAAAGATTAAAACATTACCTTTATTTTGACGCACATTTTTGGCATTTCTGTTGAAAATTAAGGGAGATATTCAACAGGGTAAAAAAATCGCAAATCGCGCGATTTTTATCATTTCTGGTAAAAATTGTATCGACTGGCTATATAATAAAAATAAAAAAAAATAATCGCGATTTTCCAACGCAAATTTCTGAAGGATTAAAAAATTTATTGGAAAGATAGATTTTTGCGATTTCTTTCGAAAATCTGATTAAAAATCCAAATTTTTAGAAAAGATTGAGATCGTCTAAAAGGGGAAAAAATTCTCACTATTATGACGTCAACTCCGTGCATTTCAGAAGAAAATTGCGGGCGGTATAAAGTATTTAAGGAAAACCGGAAAAAAATTGATATCGGTCAGAATTTGGAGAACTTATTCTGTGTATATTTTAATTAAAGTTTGAGTTTATTCGGGATTATTAAATATATTTTTTTTAATTAATGGGTTTTATACATTTTCTTACTTTTCTTCAAGAAATCATTATAGCAATATGAAGTAAAACTTATATGTATATATATATATATATATATATATTCTAATCTATTTTCTATGCGTGATGAAAGATGTTAAATATGTTGTTATATATAAATATAAAAAGATGTTGTTAGAGAAGTAAAATGATTTAAAATATATATTTTTATATTTCACATATTTCATATAAAATTTTAACAGTGATAAACAGAAACATTATCAAAAATGGCCTATATTTATTTATTTATTTAAAAAAACTGTTTTTGATTTCATTTTAAAAAGGACCTACAATTATTTGAATCATCAAAAGAATGTTTTAAATCGTTCCTTAAAATTATTATTCATTATAAACTTTATGGTAGAAAGGGAAAAAAAATGCTTCATAAGTTAATTCAACGTATTTTCTAATTATATATTCATCTTAAAAGCAATAGCTAACTTTCTTATTTTATTTAAAAATCAAATTATTGAAAAAGTCTTTTAAATTATTTTACAAGCTATAAAAATATCAAAAAATCTATCCATCTTTTTAGCATTAAACTTTTTCTGTAAGATATTTACTTTATTCATTTAAATAATAAATTATCTTTTAAATAGACGCGCATAAGATACGTTCAAAAAAATCTTTAAAAACATTTCAACATTCCAAATTCCGCATCTGCCATTTACCTACAACAACAAACATCACTTATCTAAACATCTTCCACATATAACCCCATAGATTCCTATCCAAACGCAAGTCTCAGTCGCCGAGTGGTTAGGACTTTTAGCTTCTGTACTTGAGTTCGGAAATGTTTCTGAAAAACATTTTTAAAGTAATTATTATAATTGCTTCTTTAACAAAAAAATTTGTTGCTGAAACAAAGAAAAATTCTTAATATTACACAAAACGTTTGTTCTTTAAACAAAAGATTTTGTTGCCTAAACTAAAAAGAACTTTCACAGTAACAGATAACTATTTTCATTTTGAAAAAACTTTCAACAAAAGAATTTTGCTAAATTAAGTAATATTGGACCATTTTACTTGGATTAGTAAAACATTTTTTTGTAGAAGATGCAAATTTTTTAGCTGAAATTAAAAAAAAAAAAAAAAAAAAAAAAAAAAATCAACAATATTTTTTTGGTGATTCAAACAAAATTTGCATTGACCCATATTTAAACGAAAACTTTTTGGTTGGGCCAACTAAATTTTTCTTTATTCAACATAACTTTTCTCTGAGTGAATAAATTCAAATTTATTTAATCCTTCTAAATCCTTCAATCCTTATAAAATCCTTCTAAAATTTATTTAATAATTATGTAAATCTTCTAATGTAGTTTCAAAAATTCATGAAAAATGTTTTAGAAGATATATTTTCTTGAATTCACAATTCTGTACATAAAGGGTTAATGAGATGAACGTTCTTCCACAACACTGATGGTAGTAGCACCAATATAAAATATAGCCTGTTTTGGCGCAGGGACTGTCGCCATCAACTTGCCAACATTACTTTTGATTTTCATTTTGATATTTCCTGAGAGTCTACAGAAATCATAATTTAGAAAGTTTCTTAATTGCTTTTCGCTCATTTTAACCTTTTAAATTTTGAATCTTTTAGTAAATGTTCTTAAAGAGCGTTTATATCTTATAAGTAGCTACCATAAAAGAAATTTAAAATTCTATCTTTAAAAATTCAATAGAAATAGAAATTTCGAAAAAAATTAGAACGCTTTTCATTCATTTCATTCATATAAAATACGATTTTTTTTAAAAACTTTTCTTAGAGAGCATTCACATCTTATACTTAACTACCATTCCAAAATTCAAGTTTCTAGTCGCTGCAATTTCAAAAAAATTGCAATTTTCGAAAGATTTTCGCTACTGAACTGCCTTTTTAGTTAGTGGCACTAACATAAAATATACACTGTAAAAAAATCCAACCAGTTTTCCTGTAGGAATCGGAAAAATAGTTGTCTTTATCGTACCGGAAATTTTTCCGGCCAAGCTCGGCATAAAATCCGTAAAAATAAGAAAATAGTCAATAAAACGGTAACGGTATTTTACGTATTTTATTCCGAGCTGGGTCGGAAAATTTTCCGCTACGATAAGGCAACTATTTTTCCTATTCCTACAAGAAAACTGGTCGTATTTTTTTTACAGTGTAGCTTATGTTAGAGTACCGATTCTCTCCATCAATTTCCTATTACTTTTGTAATCGGATTGATACTTTCTGAGATTTCATTGACGACCTAAATTAGAAAGTTTTAAGAACGTTTTCCACTCATTTCCACCTTTTAGATTTGCATTTTTTTTATAAACTGTTCTTAGTGAGTATTTACATAAGTATTTGCCATTCTAAATTTCAAAAATAATTCCACAGGAATCGTAATTTAGAACTTTTATCGCGCATTTTCACACCTTTTAAATTTCGCTTTTTTTTCAAAAAGTGTTCTTAGAGATTCTTAGAGCATTTACTTCTTATAAGTAACTGCCGTTCCAAATTTAAAGTTACTGGCCCCTTCATTGCCATAAAAGTAGACATTTTAGAGCGTTTTTTGTTCCTGCACCTCATTTGTGGTTGTGGCACCGATATAAAATGCAGTCTATGTTGGAGCTGGAAATATCATCTTCAATTTGGAACAATTACTTTTGAAATCTTTTTGGTATTTCTTTAGAGTTGTGTGGACAACTCGTAATTTAGAGCATTTTTAAAACGTTTATCATTCATTTCACCCTTTTAAATTTGGAATTTTTTAAACTATTCTTCGAGAAAATTACATCTTTTAAGCATCTTCCATACCAAATTTCAAGTTTCTGTCTTTAAAAATTCCATTGAAATCATAATTTAGAACTTCTTAAAAACATTTTTCGCGCATTTTTAACAATTTAAATTTCCTTTTTTTTAACCATTTGGAAAAATGGTTATTGTCCTCGTCAGGGTAGGGAATCAAAAGCATATCTGAAGCTTTTTATTGGTTTAATCCGCATTTTATTCGTTTTCTGATTGGTCTATACAGTAAGCTGTATTTCCCTTTACTTTATAGATAGATACTCCTTTTGCCACTATGACAAAAAAGTAATAAAAACTACCAAAAAAAAAACTCAGAAACAAATTGAGATACAGCTTTTAAACAAATTGCATTTAAAAGTGCATTTTTTTCTCTATACGACGGTGTAAAAAGTAATATTGTGGGATGTTTAGAAGTTTAAGAATGAAATTTCATTTAAAATTGGTCGTCAGATTTCACGATGGAAAAGCTTTTTCCCGAACAGCCAATGGAATGCTGTGTTAATACCTAACTTTCAGGTGGATAATACGTAAGTTTTAAGAAATCTCACGGGTCGCAGGCGATTTTTGTCGCTTGCAATTTTTAAGTGTAATAACACTATTAATGTTTAATTCATGGCGTACGTAATACATGTTCAACTCCGTGATATTTTTTATGTCTTAAATTTCAGTCTTCGAAAAACCATTTTCCAAATGGCCATTGTAATTTGTTAAATTGCTTTTTTTTTCGATTGATCTTAGAGTCTTTACATCTTCCAAGTAACTACCATCTCAAATTTCATGTTTCTAGGCGAGTAGACTTTAGTATCACAAAAAACACATTTTTAGAAATGAACTTTTTTGCTCCAGTACAACCCGGGGGTTGTGGCATTGACATAATACTAGGTTGAGAAAAAAGTTCTGGGAATTTTGTGAAAGCATTTTGGAGCCGAAATTCCTGAACTCCTATAAATATACCACTAGTACGGTACAAATTTTTGTAAATATTAGATTAAAAATTTCCCAGAACTTTTTGCTCAACCTAATATATAGCCTATGTCGGAACATGGATTATGACCATCAATTTGAGACTATTACATTTGAAATCGTTTCAGTAGTTCCAGAGATTACACCCTACAAAAACGCAAACAAATGTTCTTTCTTTATATTATTACTATAGACAGGGACAAAAATCATAAAACTCTTATAAGAATGAGTATTTTCAGTTTTGCAGACAATGTCTCCTACCAAATAAAACAAACCTGCAACGTACATTGCCACCACCTTGTGAAACGACATCTAGACTTAGATTTTAAGAAAATATTTACAGTAATCATAAATCAAACACTTTGTGCGAATTCCAATACATAAGCCAAGTCTTTTAACAACGTTTTAACGCACGAATACATACAAACATGACACAAAATCACATACAGCTGTTTCGAGGATTCCTTGATTCCCTTCCTCAAAGCGAAAAAAAAAAAGTCATTGGAACCCATTTTGGAACTCATTGGAAACCATTTTGATTTTTTTTTGCACTGAGGAATGGCATCAAGGATGCAGCTGTATGTAATTTCTTGTGTCATGTTTATATGTATTTGTGCGTTAAAATGTTAAAGGTTTAGGCTTAAATATTTTCCGTGGTACCATTAATGGGATGTGTAAGTGTTTAGCTATTAATAATTAAAAAATCTGATATTTCTCAGAATTTCCGATATGATACTATGACCTTGAAAATTTGTACCTACTCGAAACAAGCAAGATCTTGAGTTGTTCTTCTTTTTTGCGATGAAAATTTTAAACAAGAAAGAAAAATCATGCGTTAAGCATAGATTATGAAACACTTTCCAACACTTCCTGAATGCTTTAACAAAACTTCGTTATTTAGGGAAATAAGGTAAATAAGGTAACTAAGTAAACATTTTATAATACGCATAAGACATTTAAAAAACTGATTTCAGTAGTTACCGTCCATAGCCAAATATGAATTCCAATTACTTTGAACAGCCCTGTAGTTGATCGGTAGGTTAATATATATATATATACTATATAATGGGAAAATTTTGTTTACCACGAAAATTCATAACATGGGGAAATTCATTCTTCAACAATTTATACTAATAGATGGAAACATACTTGAATACTTTTGTACAACCCTGTAGCCTAGTACCTCTATTACATGTCACTATTCAGCTAAAATTTAATTCAAAGTAAAACACTCTTAAAACTACTGAAATTACATTTCCAGAAATTATCACCCATAGACGGCCATGTATCCAACTGCGTGGCCCTGTACATCATTTTATCTATATTCTGCAAATATTTCTTAGTAAACTAAATTCAGTTCAGCGTAGATATGCATAACTCTTTTAAAACACCACTTTAAGCAATTTATGCTTATACACAATAACCTACGAATTCATTTCTGTAGCCCTGTATATGAACTATAGCATTTATACGAACTTTATAGTATGCATAAATATTGTGAAAAAAGCGCATTTCATAAAAATCCATTTCGAGCAATCATTACTAATATACAGTAATTCGGATACAATATAATATCTGAAATCTTTTCAAATACACCGCAAACAATTCCCCCTATACCATTATGAATGGAATTCTTTTGTGTGGCCCTGTAAATGAACAATAACTATTCTTTGCACCGCATATTCATCAGAATGCATATTTAATGACTTCATAAATGAATATCAATTTCACTATGTTTGAAAGAGTGTAACACCATTAAAAATCATTTGAAACGATGCTTTCCCTTTGGCAGTAATGTAACGGAAAACTTTTGACTGTCCCTGTAAATGAACTAAACATGCTACAAACTTCATTTGAAATAGGGAGCGTGCTATGATAGAGGTCACTAACATCCAAAAATTTCAGAACAATCCGAGCATATTTACGAGAGTTAGAGCGTGGACACACGGACAGACAAACCAAAGTCATAAACACTTTTTAACTTTGTTGGAAAGTGTTAAAAAAGCAGTAATTGTGACATATAATTTATTTTTTTGTGAATTAGTGAAAACAATGCAATAATTCCTATGAATTTGAAAATAAATATATATATAATTTTACTTTTGGGCGGTTGAGGTTTAAAATGATTAAGATAATAAAAATAATAAACAAAATAAATTAAACAGAATTTGAGGACAAAATAGTTTATATATTGTTATCAAATTTATTGAAATTATCATATTTGTTTTTATAAGAGTTATTAAAAAATTATAGAATTCATAATTTTTTCGAAATTCGAATTTAATATTTCATTCATTTAAAATTATTTATTTTTTTTATATAACATGTCCAAAGGAATTAGACATTTTTAAATGGGTATTTTGTATTGAGTTTTAAAATTAACTATGTGAGAATTTATGCGTTCATTGTATTTTTGAGGTAGCCGATTATGTAGAATTCTAAGCAAGGAATTTCGCCAAATTGTATCCTTGAGTTTTATCTCTTATGCTTTACCCTGAATGAAAAATAATATTGTTATTCCTATACTTTACTCATATTTTCATCTAAAAAACCACCAAGTAATAAATAATTATTCAGAAAATGAATAAATTATATTCAGCCTGCTTATTCTAATCTTTTTCTAAAAATTTCAAACGCAGTAGCTATAATTAATTGTAGGCGATTTATAATAAAATAAGTAATAAATATTCAAAGTATTATAACTTTTGTGGATGGATTTATATTTTTAGGCGTTTAGAATATTTTGATCCTGAATTTGAAAAATAATGTAATCCGTTTTCAAACAAATATATACGAATCATTAATCATTTTCATGGCCTTTGAGAAAATTTATTTTTTCATCTATTACTTTGAGAGGGATTATATACTTATAGCTTTTCTTCTCTCTAAAATGTTAATTTACATCATGAAAAAGCATAAGTTAAACTGCAATCCATACTTTAGTATGTAAAATATCTATAGTTTTCAAAAGTTGGAATCTACAAATTTAATTTATTGCTTTAAAAAAAGCAGTGTTATGAATATCCGAATTTTATATTGATTTCCTTTTCTATTTTTAACAAACAAATTCTTTAATAAAAAATTTGTTTTCTAAGACAAATTCATCATTTCTAGGAACTAGTTGAGCTTCGCTTAATTCGCAAGTCAGTTTTTTTCCTAAAAGAACCTTTAATTAAACGAACATATGGTTGAGCATCCAGTGTCATCGTCAGCCAATTCCAGTGCATGTTACGATAACTCGAATATCAAATCATGGGAATTCTTCGGATTTTATTTCGATCCTTATTGATATCATATTTTCAGCATCATCATTTAATTGATATCTAAACTGATTTAGCAGTATTCCAAAGGCAGTGGCAAAATTCTCGTTTCAGATCAAATGTTAAAGAATCACTGTAAATTCGAAAAAAGGCACATGGAATTAAAAGTATGTCAAACATCTCAGAGAAAGAATTTACTATATTGAGCTAAATAAATGACTGAAAACGGATTCCTATTATGTATTTTAATCCTTAAATGCCGGGTGTTGATTTCGGCAACATACCAAATTTAGGCTTATAAAATACTATTAGAATAATATTTAAGCTATAATGTCTAATCTTGCCAATACAATTTATTCTGAAAATATTATTAAATAGATTTTCAACATGCAGATGGCAACACCTGTGCTGTTTAAGAATAGAGATAGATTTATTTTTTCAAATGTTGCTAAATGCCCTTTCTATTTTGTTTGGAAGGTTGCGAAATACCCTATTTTCTTCTACCGTGAGTAAGTAAAATTTATTTCTCATGATAGTTCTGAAAATTCTTGTGTGTTTAATATTATAGAATTTTATCAGAGAAAATTATTTTTTAAATTAATGACCAGTATTTCCGATTAGTAACAAACTGTTTTTTAGCCGTAAACCATACTTAAAGCAAAATATGATTTTTTAAAGTATTTTTCCCGTGATTTATTTAAAAAATGAAAGCCGAAAAACATAATTAAAATGATTTTTGAAAAATCAGGCATTTAAGGGTTAAAACACCCCGTAGAAACGCAAAAAAGAAAACACGCTAAAAATCGCATAAAAATTCTATAACAATTCCAATACCCCCAGAGGACAAAATTTAGTATATTGAGCTCATTGATTTGAATCTGTATTCTTTTAAAAAATGTCAGAAAATCGTCGTGAAATTTGAAAAAAAAGCTTTAAAAATGGCATAAAATTATTACTAAAACTTCAAATATGACAGAGCACAAAAACTCAATACACCGACCAAAACATGAAATCGAATTCTCAATAACGCTTTAAAGTTTCATAAATAACATATTGCCGTAAATTTATTGCATTTGATGTATATGAATCTCAGAAGCTTAATGGTCACTACCATGCTACAGGTCCATACCCTGCCGACTAGGCAAGGTTCATTCAATATTTCCTCTGTTCAGGATGAATAGAATGAGTGCCAAGCTTGGTTTGAAACTAAACACTGAAAATTCTGCGTTAGACTGACCACTTGACCAGGCTATATGCTGTATAGAAACTCAGTACATATGGTCAAGGAAAAAGAACAGGAAACACTAGGTCATGAATCTTAATGGGTAGCCGCAAGTTTAGATTAATTTACATTTTTTACATAAGTGAAAAAATTAATTTTAGAAGTGAAAAAAAACTCTTATTTTATAGGTAAAATACTGTTCTTTAAAATGTTCAGTGCATTCCTGTTTGTTCATTTATATTGTTTTTACTTAAGAGTGTTAGTAACTTTACTTGCCACATTTACTTAAGAAAAAAAAAATCCCTGCCGGCCCGGCCTACAGGCGGAGGTAGATTTCGAAGTTAAGTATACTAATTTCACAAACAAAAACCAACTCATGATTAGTGATAAACCCACTTTAACAATTTTATCTGGACGTTTTTGACGAGTTTTTATTTCATTTTTATATAATAATTGGTTTTATCAGAATCATGTTAGGGCGGTATTAAAAAAAAATACTTTTCCATGCTCAACAACTCGAAATTTTCTGGCATAACTCCAGATTCATTTTTAATAGGAAAATCATGAAACATGTTGACGTGATTTTTGAAGAGATTTATAAGCGACCTGTGTTTTTTATTTCCGTTTAATTAATTAAAACTTGATACATAAACAATTGTTTTCTCAGTAAGACAATATTTTTCGTTTCTAACACAATCGCATCGGGAAAATCCGTTCAAAACGCCCACTTTGACATCATTTTTTCAAATATATTCTGCCTCTGTCAAAAAATCGATCATTACGGTACATTAAATAGTTTCTGAATAAGCGAATCTACCAATTGGATGCGTTTGAGAGCAAAAATGAATTTAAAAATGAGTTTGGCAGTTTGGATTTGAATACTTCCTTTTCCAACACAATCCGCTTCGGGAAATTCGGTTCAAAAGGCCCACTTTGGCAGCCTGTTTAAAAATATATTCTGCCTATATCAAAAAATTGACCATTACGGTACATTATATAGTTTAGTAAGAAAATATATCAATTGGAAGCCTTTGAGAGTAAAAAATGAATTGTAAAATGAGTCAGAAAATAAGGAGTTTGGATTTGAATACACCCTTACTAAGATGATTTTTTTCTTCAACCGCTATGTATTTTTAATTTGTTTTTGCTGTAAGAATTTGTTCTATCCAAAACTTGTCTATATAGATGTTGTAGACAATATTAAGAAGATATATGATAAATTCATGGGGATTTTATATCTTTAGAATTGACGGCGTTATGGATTTTTTTCTTCTTCAAACCCCCTTTTTGTTTTCGTTTTTAATTTTTTTTTTTTTTTTTGCGGTACGAATTAGTACTATCAAAAACTTGTGAATATAAAAGTTGTAGATAATATTAAGGAGATTTATAATAAAATTAATTGGAATTGATATCTTGAGAATTGACGAAGTTATGGATTTTTTTCTTCTTCAAACGCCCTTTTTGTTTTCGTTTTTAATTTTTTTTTTTCGCGGTACGAATTGGTCCTATCAAAAACTTGGGAATATAAAAGTTGTAGATAATGTTAAGGAGATTCATAATAAAATTAATTGGATTTCACATCTTGAGAATTGACGAAGTTATGGAATTTTTTCTCCCAAAAACCCTATTTTTTGAGCCCCTAGAGCCCATTTTTAACTTTATCAAAAATATGTGATACATAAATTTTTGGTCCTATTTTTAGAAGTAAAAAAAAACTTTAAACTGATTCGATATGTGCAAAATTTAAGAAGTTATAGGGGTTTTTCGGTTTTCACAAAATCCCTCCCTATTTCCATCCCCTTGGTCCGATTTTGCCCATTAACGAACTCGACCGAGATTGTATACTCCTTGATTTTATGTATCAGTTTGGAAGAGATTGGTGCAGAATTGTGGAAGTTATCGTGTCCAGAAGAAAGTGATATATATATATATATATAGATAGATACACACATATACATACATACATATATATATATATATATATATATATATATATATATATATATATATATATATATATATATATATATATATATATATATATATATATATATATAAAGTTTTTTACTGAGGGTGGTTTTGGGCTCTAGGGGTCGTGATCGGTGTAGATCTGCAAAAACTTTTCAGAAATTCCAACATAGGAACGACGCCAATAGGTAGTATTTCATACGAAATCTACCTAAAAAGAATCAGTATTTAAAATTACTATCTTTCGAATTCAGTCACTTGGTACAAAATTTGATAAGAAGGAAAATTGAAATTTCTTTGAATACAGCAAAAATGTGAAATTAATTCGAAGTCGTTCATAAGTACAATAATCTAATGTTTACTACGATTAATGATAAATAAAAGAAAATAATGTTTCGAAAATGGTTTCTTTAGTAAGCTTAACACGCTTAAAACTTTTAAATTTTAGTCGGAAAAAAATTCGTTAAATAGATGTTTCTGTTTGTAATTGAGAGTTTTATTTACTGTGAATTTTTTATTTCAAATTAAGATTCCATTAAAACTTTAGTTAGCGAATTTGTGAAATAGAGTATCGTTAAATAAAAGATCAATTCTATTTCGTTTCTAACAGAAAAAAATACAAATGGCGTGCGTTTAAGAAAATATATTAGCAGCATTTGTCAGAAAGTAACAAATCTGAAAACAAATGCTCGGCATAATGCCAAATCACGACCCAGACTTCGCACTTTCAAGATTTAGCCTCAAGGAAAAATTATAATGTTGCTCTTTTGAGAGTTTGACACTAAAACTAGAAAAAAGGGAGACATATATATCGTTAATACTTAGATATATACCCCGAATCAACTCTGCTTACACGTTTAATCCATGCTTTTTAAAAAATTATTAAGTTAAGTGAAATGTTCTGTGCAACAAAAAAGAGCTGTATATATATATATATATATATTAAATATATGAAAAATATTTAAATTATTTTTTTATATCTCTATTAGATGAATAAATGACTTTTTAGATTCGTTAATCAGCAGTTCACTTTTTGGGATTTCTTATTTCAAAAATGAAAAAACGGAAAAGTTATGAGGTCGGTATGTCAACACATCTTTTTTCAAGAATGGATCAAATTCAAATTAATATCAAGGTCTACGGGCCCATGATTTTCCGAGCTTTTAGCTCATGCAATAAAAAAGTTACGGAAATAAAACAGCGGTTTTTTTTTCAATCAAAATCACTCTCAAAAACTGCCAGGTACATCGGGGTGGCCTAGAATCTTGCACTGTTAAAAATATGCAGCATTCTGGCAGGTCATTCGACCGTTTTTTGAAAAAACGGTTTCATAACCATAATTTAACTATATTCTGACCACGAAATGGCCAATAATATTGTCAGAATAGTGTTAAATTACGGTTGTATAACCGTTTCCGGAAAAAAACGGTCAAATGACCTGCCAGAATGCTGCAAATTTTTAACAGTGTGACATTTTTCACGAAGGGAGGCAGTATTCCTAAACCTTTTTATTGCTAATACCGGTAGAAGCTATCTAGTTTAAATTATTACAAATAATAAGACCCAAAAACCCATTTCTTCATAAAAATTTTGAGGATCTAACTCGATAAAATGAAAGGATAAGAATTTAAAACAACCTTTTAAATATTTGAATTTTCCATAAACTCGACGCATACCATATTGTAGGCAAAATTTGTTTACATTTATCTTTGATATGCACGCAAACGTTCATAAGCTAAAGTTCTGTTAGTAACAATACAGTTATAGACAACATTTTCCCCTAACTTTGACGTATAATACGTAACGTGTAATTCATTCTTTTTTTAATCATCACAGACAAATATAGTTAAGATTTAATAGATATTTAAATATATTGCAGCTTTGTGATACAACTATTACAAGAAGAATATAGATACAAGTTGTTTTTCTTATTTCTGTATAATCATAAATAAACTAGACACTTACTAAGTTTAACGGTGGTATTACAAACGGTACAAATCTCTCCGATTGCGAGTCTTTCTTGAGCTCTTCTACTTTTATATTTGTCTTTATCGTAAGACCACTTTTTGCTTAGTACTTAAGGTCTATATTGTGTTAAGTAACTTTTTCTTTCACTACACTAAAAAATTAATGGTTTTGAAATATTCCACGACTAAAACATACGTTTAATAGTCTAACTACAGAATAATGAAAATTAGATTTATAAGTCTTAAATCAAATTTAAAACAGATTTATTAATACTTTATGCTGGACAAAAATTTTTGAAAAGAAAGATGCTTCACCCAAAAGTACTAAGCTCTGCTTCATTAAAGAAAATGTATGATAAATTCAAGCTTCACAGAAACAATCAGCATTGTACAAAGTTTATGATATTTTGGTTTTAATAATTTAAAAATAAAAGATTTTTGCTTCATTTAATCATATCGCAATGCATCTAAACCTCACTATCAAACAATGTCAAACACTAATCTAAAATTATTATTTTTCATCTGGTAGCATTAAAAACTTGATAATTTTGCGATATCCATTACATGTATAAAAATTACAGTAATTCTCACTGTCATTCTTTATTATTTACTAGCATAACACACGGCTTTGATCGCGTAATAACTGAATTAACTGAATACAGTATCACAAACTTGCAATTCTAGAAAGGTGTTTGTTCCGGCATTTACCCTGGAGGTAGTGGCGCCGACATAATATATAGCCTATGTTGGAATAGCGACTGTCACCATCATTTTGCCACAACTGCTTTGGAAATCGGTTTGGTACTTCCGCAGATTACCCCTGCAAATATACAAATGAACTTTATTTCTTTTATTAGTACTGATTGCATAGAAATCGGTAAGGTAATAACATTTTCTAAATACAGGGTGTCCGATCTCAACGGTGTCCAATGGCTAATTCCTAAACCGTTAGTCATAGACATATAGTTCCAATTAAAAAATGTTTTAAATCAGGTAAAAAAAAAATACTTAAAAAGCGATTTGGGTCAATAAAAACATTTCTTAAAAAATTACGAAATTAAAATTTTTATACGGTCCCCCGGTCCTATAAGTTATATTTAGGGAAATTTTCCTTTTACTCTGACAAGTAATACAAAAAAAAGTCCCGTTATTCTACGTTTAAAATTGACCGAGCAATAGCTGTTTAAAGTTTGAGCCTATTTTTTGCTGCAAATTTGGGGTCATTCACAAATTTAGTCGAAATATAATTTTGTCAGATATATTAAAAAATGGTTGAGAGTAAAATTAACATTGCAATGTAAATTGAAATCTTTAGTCATTCTGACATATTATTGCAAAATATACAATTTGTAATAAACATTTAAGAAGAAAAGAAAAAAAAACAGAGTTTTTGTTAAATAAAATGATGCTAAATTAACAGCCTCAATTCTTTACAAAATGATACGTATTTTAAAATATTACTAGATTACACTAGCCTGCAAAAGTTGGGTCATAACACGTTTTTTAGCTTTTGATAATTGATTCTTATGTATTCTGTACCGCTGAATCCGAATTTGACCTTCATTTTTAACCATCACATCAGGATTTTTCGCAAATTGCAAATTTCAAAGTAAAAAGGTTCAAAGTTAAAATTGTACCTCCTCCCCCCATCTCATCGGACCACTCAGCTGTTTAGCTGTAAGAATCCCAGGATAAGCAAAAATATCGAATAAATTAATGAATAAAATAAAATAAAATAAAAAATGTTTTACATATATGTTTCATAGAATGCGATTTTCGCCATATTTTAACTTACACATTTATGATTTGAAAAAAAAAAAAAAAAATCGAACGTGATGCTTAAAAATGAAGGTCATTTTTAGATTCAGTGCTAAAAATTACGTAAAAATCAATTATCAAAAGTTAAAAAACCCAACCGTCTCCTCTAATTTATAGTATCCGATTTTTGTTATTCTTTAAATTCGACGATTTATGATTTGCGAAATATCCTGACATGATGGTTAAAAGTTAAGAATTTTCGGATTCAGTGCTGAAAAATACTTAAAGGCCCAACAATCGCAGTCTTGTATTATCTAATCTAAAACTTTTTCTTAAATTTCTTGGCGGTAATCTATCCGAAATTTTTGTGTCATCCTGTAAATTATGTCTCAATGGCAACCACCGAAAATCATAATAATATTAGATGTACGTAAAATGCCAGTATGTAAAATGCAATCTCGATCGGATATTTGAAAGTGAGTTAAAGTTCGAGTACAAATTTTGAAAAAAAATTGAAATTTTGGAAAAAATGTACATACGATTGTTGAAGTAGCATGAAAACTTATAAAAATAACATATTTTTTGTTAAAAGAAATCATAAAAGAAATAGTCTCAAATTCTGACAAAATAAAACATATGTTATTTTAGCTAATCTGAAACTTAATAATTGTTACCTTAATCGTAATACTTGAACGATTTTTTTAAAAGCGCAAATACAAATGAAATAAGATCTTCCAATACTTTAAGCACTTGGTATGTGACCCTTCAAAGCCAAGCCGACCTAATTTGTTTTCAGAGCAAAAAAGTGGCATAAGTCATGCATTTTTATAGTTTCAGAACTAGGTCAATTTTAGTGTTATATGAATGGGACTTTTTCTGTCTTACTTGTCAGTGTAATAGGAAAATTTTACGAAATATAACTTATAGGACCGGGGGACCGTATAAAAATTTAAATTTCGTAATTTTTTAAGAAATGTTTTTATTGACTCAAATCGATTTTAAAATATTTCTTTACCTGATTTAAAACATTTTTGTAATTGGAACTATATGTCTATGACTAACGGTTTAGGAAATAGCCATTGGACACCGTTGAGATCGGACACCCTGTATAAGTTTAACATATACTCTTGAGTCATATTTTCTGCCATTTTCTACTTCTCTAAAATAATTTTAAAATTCATTTTGTCAGACAAACATGTTTTCTTTTAAGCTTGTAACATTAAGTTTATGTACATGCAAGTTATGCATGCAGCTTAAAAATTTATATATATAAATCAAAGAAATACGACTTTTATCAATGTGGCTGTTACATCAAAGCGGAGAGAAATGCTGTCGATTCTATTTGTAAGGTTATATAACATTTAGTTTATTTGAAAATATTCCCGTAGCATACATTGACTAAACTTTGATTTTTGAAATTCTGGAATAGCAGAGATATTTTCTTGGTGTATTTTTACCCAACTTCATATTGCACTATTTTATATAGAATCACGTTTCGTCTGAGTTCTCTATTTATCTTTTGATGAATTATATATTTTTTTCTGTATTTTTAAAAAGACAAAATTATGACATACCTTGATTTTGTCTTCGAAATGTCTTGTGTGGTAATAATAATGTAAACGTTTGAATTAGGATCCTTTATTAATTGAAAAAATATGATTTTAAGCTAAAAATTATATACATTTTAGAGAGACTATTCATAAGATAAGCAGAATAACCTCATCTTGCCCATGTTACGCATGAGGGCCTTGCATGCAAAATAACTAAAAGTCGAATAATATGGAGATCACATTCCCGCGCTTAAATCGTTAAAAGACGACCAGGAAAAAATGAATTTACTTTCACACAACCTCCGAAAAAAAAAACCCTTCCTGTTTATAAAGTAACGAAATGACAAAAATAGTTCTAAAATCACTCAAATACGTGTTTAACAATTTTTTTAGTAGATTGATTTAGCTGTACTTTATGCTACTACCTAACACTGCAGATGAGATAGGGCGAATTGACTAAAAATTTTCGACATCCCATTTAACCCAGTATGATGCTGAATTTCTAAAACCGTTGAAATACGCGTTTTATTTCTGTTTAGTAAATTTGTTATTCTAAGTTTAATGCTCCTACCGAAAAGTACCACTGAGCTGCGGAGAAAAGGCCTAAAACATTCGACCACCAATTTTAACATCCTTAGTGGTGGAATTTCTAGTTTCTCTAAAATACTTGTTTAACTATTTTTTAGTACATTTATTATGCTGAATTTTATGCTCCTACCTAAAGCTGCGGATGATTTATGGCGAAATGATATAAAACTTTCGACTTACTCATGGTGACCTCCCCGTCTAACTTGTGGCGTTGAATGGAGAGTGACCTCCTCGTCCCCATTTAACCCCATTAATGGATGACTTTTCAAAAATCTTTCTCTTTTTGTCCCTGATCTACTATCCAAATTTCGTCATTCTGAATTTAGTCGTTTTTACTGTACGTTAATGAGTCACTCAGTGTGTCAGTCAGACAGCAGAACTATCTTTCTTGTTTTAGTATTGATAAAGATAATTTTTCCTATCACACACAGACACACGCACACAAACACACACACACACACACACACACACACACACACACACACACACACACACACACACATATATATATATATATATATACGTGGGGTCGTTAAATGAGCTGTTCTTATATTGAGAGAAATAGATATTCGGCGGTGAAATTCAATAAAAAAAATTGTACGTATGTGATTTCGAGGCGCACAAATAAACCATCACCAGTTGCCTTCCGGAGCCATTGTGCTGCTGCAAGTGAATAGCATTAATACAATATAAAAACGAACAGACAAAATTGCATAATACATAACAAAGTTCATTGCAAATGTGTTTCAAAATATTTTAAATACTTATCCGATTCATCATTACACTCCATTATCACATTCACCCATGAGATTAAAGGTTAAATTGAATTTTTTCGTTATTACATTTCACCACTTTGGTCACATTGATCACAGATTATACGAGGGAGTATCAATAAGTTTTTGCCGTCACATAGAAGTAATTGAGTGAAATTTATGGAATTGCTACATTTTATGAGTTCTTTTCTATATAGCCAGTGTGTACAGTAATACATTTGTGCAACCGGTATTTCAAAGAGGATGTATTCCCTACGGCGCGATGGTAGACCCAAAGGGGAGACTTTTCTAAATTTTGCGGACATAATTCATGCCCCACTGGTGGTCAAATTTTGTGGAGTGGCTCGGGGATGCATAACATGAATAAGTGGTCACAGGCCTTTTAAACAATATGTCACAGATGGGGTCGACAGAAGTTAGAAAAATGCCCCTTTTGGGTCGACTATGTCGCTCCCTGGAATACATCTCCCCCCACCCCTCTTTGAAATACCGTTTGCAGAAATGTGTTACCGTGAACGGTGTCTGTATGGAAAAGGACTAATACAATATAGCAATTTTATAAATTTCACTCAATTATTTTTATATGAGGGCAAAATATTATTGATGTACCCTCGTATGTTAGTTCAATTCTTGGGCATTATTTAGGTTTGTAAGCATTAAACATAGAACTGATTATCGAAATAACTGAAAAAGCGTGAGTTTTCTGTTTAATCGGTAGGGGGTATAAAATATTACAAAAAAAAAAAAATCACAGCGGGCTCGGCATACGAGAAGAGATAAAATTCGAAGTTAAGTGTTAATTTCACCAACAAAATCTAAATCAAGATTAGAGATAAAGACAGTTTAAAAATTTTATGTTGTCACTTTTGACCTGTTTTTTTTTTTTTTTTGACCTGTTTTTTGTTAGAGTTGGTTTATTATAATCATGTTAATACGATAATTTTTTTCTTCAGCCCAATTTCTTTCATCCCTTGAGAATATTAGTTCATCTTATCAAAAACTTGTTACTACAAAAGTTATAGTTAATATTAAGAATATTTATATAATAAACTATGGGGGCACCGCCTCCCTGCTCGCTACGCTCACCAACCGTAAGCGTAATCGCTTAGCGATTCTATTCGGTATCGCGAAGAAATTCCTATTTTCTAGCCAACCCCAGACTATTGCTTGTTCTTAAAAATAATGTAAATAGTTCAATTAAGCTCTATTCATAAGCTAATATTAGTTTTTGTTGCATTGAAATACATCAATTTCTTGATTTCCTGCAAGCCAAGTAAACCGTATTGTATTCCAATGGGAATCTATGGAAATTTGGCGAAATAATGGAAATAGCGCTAAGTTGGCGTATCTTTTGCCGACTAATTTTGGTCGCCAAATTTGGCGATATATCTCCAAGTTGGCGGCAAACTTGGCGACGCTTTGGCGGCAGAGCCGGGTCCCCCGTTGGTCATTTCCCTTATAGCATCATAAAGCTCTGGCCAATCAGATGCATTTCATGCAACTATGCAGATTTTCATTGGTCCATTGCCAAAGCGTTACTTTTTTTTTATATATAGAAGGATTTAAACCGTGATGTGGTTGTTTCATTAAATGAACCACACACTATTATTTAAATTCTGACGTTCTTTTTATTGAGACACGCTCGCGTTTAATAATGCAAACCTATATACAATTAAGCAGTTATGGGTATTTTCGATTTTCAAAAACACCTTCCTCATTTCCGAACCCTTAGACCGATTTTGCCCACTAGCGAACACGGGATTTTCTGCCCCATGATTTTATGTGTCACTTTGGAAGGGATTTGAGCAGAACTATGGCAACTAACGTGTCCATAAGAAAGTGATATATATAGAGATAGATAGATAGATAGACAGACAGATAGATAGATAAAGTTTTGAATTGTGGATGGTATGGCATTCTAGGGGTCAATAATCGGCATAGATCTACAAAATTGTTTCAGAAATTTCAACATATGGGAGAACCTAATAGGTAGAATTTCTGACAAAATCTACCTAAAAATTAAGTCTGTACTTATGTTATTCAAGAAAGCAAGAACAATGCGCTGGCAAATTTCTATAAAAACTTATTACTCAGATTACGCTTTTATAAATTGTCAACTTTATTAGATATTTCAATTCGCTGATGAAATTAATGTAATGTCATTTGTTTACTATTCAATCTTTTCTTACTTTAATATGTCAAAATCTCTTAAAACTAAATGATTTTTTTTATATAATTTAATTTTAATTTGTCAAATATTTTCTTATTGGTACAAGAATGGATAGATACATCGAATAAATACAAAAATGTTTAGCAGCAATATCCAAAGATTCCTTCAAAAAAAATTTTTTTGTATTTTAAATAACTTCTTTCATTTACTTTTTTCATTCACTTTTTTCATCATTTTAACAGATTTCAGTATATTTGAAAAGCATTTATGACTTTGGTTTGTTTGTCTGCCGTCTATCAGTGTTCTAACTCTCGTAAATATTTTTATTGCCATGTAACTGATATATGTTATTGAGTTTTACAATAGCACAAAAAATAAATAATGCTGAAAAGCCTATCATAAAAGTTGAAAAGCTGTCATAGTTCGTTCACAACTACTCAAAAGATATCCTTTACATTATGGTCAATGAAAAATATCATTTGCAATGCATTATAATGATTTTATCCTATTTTAAACATAATGGTACTTGATATGTATTTCATGGGCGCACTAAAATATGCTTCCTGTAGAATATAGGGTATAATGCATTTATAATGCATTTACAGAATTATACAAAATAATTCGGTAACATAATGGCTATGTAACAAAAATGTTTCCAGTATATTTTACTGATGTTATACCGTTTCAAAAGTAAGGAAATAGATATACATTGTTGTGTGCTTAACATAACATTTATCATTGATTTAAAACGGCATAGCAAAGGATTTTAATCTACCGTACTCTCTACACTGTTAAAAATCTGCAGCAAACTGCCCAGCAATTCGACCGTTTTTATAGAAAACTGTAACATAACCGTCACTTAAATTTAATCTGACCATAATATTGTCAGTAATATGGTCGGCTGAGCTTAATAATAAGGCCAAGTAACCATTACCTTTAAAAACGGTCGAACTGCAGGAGAGTTTTTTGAAAATTTTTAATAGTGTATTATCAAGAGTTGCTGGAAGTACTTTCCCAGTTATGGTATGGGTTTTTAATTATATCTGTTTTTTGTATATTATGTGCTGTCTGTAAATTCTATAAATACCAGGATGCACAAAATAATTCGTAAGCATAACTGTCAATGGGCAGTAATGCTTACAATCTAGCATTTTAGTTCGTGAATTGTATTCTGTTATGTAAATTCTAGTTGAACTATATTTGTTATACTGAAAGGGGATTATACAATATAAATAAATTCACATACAAGGCTACATAAAAAAAAAAAAAGTATACATTACTGTCTATGGATCGTAATTGTTAGATATGTGTTTTTAGTTCTCATCTTTGTTTAAGTGAATTAAATTTTAGCTTATTATTTAGTGTATATGAAAATATACAGCGCAGTATAGAGGGCTGTGCAAAAGCCATCTATTTTCTGCTGAAATTACGGAAAGTGAATTTTGAAATTTCTTAATCTTTATCTAACTCTATTGTGTTTTAGCATACATACAAATCTATGCTGGGCCTCGCAAAAAAAATCGACTACTTTTCCAAATATCGATAACAATTGCTCAAAATTGGGTTATCAATTATGTTTTATAAGATTTCTAAATTGTTTAAACTGATACTATTAAACTGTGAAATTTAGTAGCAGCTTTCTAGCAGTTTTGTAAAGTGTTCATAATATATCGCTCACATTTTAATTATTTTCATAATTATGTTCATAATTATTTTCAAATCTTGTTTCGTTTTACACTGATGCATTCCACAGACTCGTTTTAGTTTAGTTTTCAGGTCACGTTCTTATTATAGACCAAAGTAAAAAAAGTATTATCCATTTTATCATTCTAAATTTTTGTTTTCAAATGTATTATATAAAATATATTGTAGAAGCAACGTATTTTAGTAAAATATGTGACACATGTTTTGGTAACAATCTTCTTATCTTCTGTTTAGAATTTTATTATTATTTTTTGAAGAAAATAGGTACAAAGCTAAAGCTTTGTTGAAAAGAAAAATATACAAAGTTAAAACTATGCTGATATAAATGGAATTGTTAATAGACTTGTATATATATATTCTCATGACAAAGAGTAAAATTTTAATGTTGTATTAGTAATGCTATTTAGTAACTTAAAAATATTGGTCTCCTATTTCAAAGTACTTGCACAAAAGTATCATATTAAATTGATTTTTATTTATTTATTTTATTTTAATTTCAAAATATTGATAAAGATGTGTGATACATTTGTGATACATTACTGAATTATTGTATTTATGTCTGATAAATGTCATGTTTTTTGACAGAACCAGCTAATTTGAAGTTACTTTCTTTTACATTTTAAGATTGCGGCTTGATGGAACGAAAATTACCACTTTTAAAAACTCATTACATTTTGAAATTTCTATTTCTTTTTAACTATTATTTATTTTATATCAAGGTGTTACTGAGATTTGTCTTGTGAAAGGAAACCTGCTTCAATAAAACAGAAACAGTTAAAAGAATATTCAATGAACTCGCTTTTAATTCCTTTAAACATGTCTCGATAAGAAGCTGACGTAACACAAAATATACATTGTGTTTCCGCACAATGGTTACAAATTTTTAGGAGAGATAGGCTACATCTATACGATAGGAAATCACATAGCAATGTATGGTCGAAAACGCTTGTTTGGCACGGTAGTGACGACGCAAAACACATGAATGTAAGGACACAAACAGGGTGAGAAAACTTGTTTATTATCTTAATTCTTAGTACAGCAATAAAACTAAGAAATAAGAACAAAACGATAAAACTAATGTCATCAAATATGGTGTTTGAACTTACGATCTTGGGCCGTGATTCAAGCCTCATATCTCCTGCATATGGAAGACCTAATATTTCCGAAAATACCGGGCTTGTCCCGGACTTGCCCAGCATATGTCACGATGCATGCAACAAGTTCCTCAGCACTGTAAACGGGGTTTTCGTACACCAGAGTCAAACGCTAAAGCCGTCTCAGCATTTTTGCGGTACTAAGAATAATCTTTAACCGATATGACTAAAATTTGTCACACATCTGATGTGATGCGGTCTCACAGACCGCTCGAATAAAATGAAAAAAAAAGTTAACTTAAATGGTTGAATTTACTTAAATTTTACCCTAACAAGATCTTTGTACTTCTCTTAAGAGCATGTGAATTAAATTGCATCAGAAAAGTATTTTATTCATATTATTTAACTTCAGTACAGGAAAAATTCCTTTTATTTTCAAAATAAACAGTAGTTTGTTAATTTTGCTAATTAAATATAAAAATAAATCGTGTACATTTTTTTTTACAAATTATCGTTGCAACGAATTATGAAAATTGAAATGCAGAGTTTAGTTAATATATATATATATATTTACCCTACGAATATGCAAGAGTCAAAGTACATCATTATTGCACTCAATACACATTTTTCGTGTACATTCAATGTATACTGGCTGTTGGTATGAAAATCACTTATAAGATGTTTTTTCTCTAAATTAATCTTTCGGTAATCAAAATTATGTTTAACTCCATCAGAAATATTTACATTTTCACCTTCGGAAAGTTCAGAATTCGTATCGTGTTCTCTTCCGTCAGTAAAATCTGCATCGTCAGAACTTTCAAAATCGGAATATTCTTGATCTGACCAGTTGTTCACAATATCTCCTATTTCCTTCAGGAAAGTAGAACGTTTTGGAAGTTGCGATCACAAAAAAAGACACTAAAAAAGTAAATAAAAAACAAAGTACAACTAATCACGGGTATTGTACTAGAGTTTCAAATAATCACACAACTGATGCGATGCGGTCTGACAGACCCCAGCGTAACGAATAACACGTTTAAAATCGACTGACAGAATTATCGTTTTTTGTGTGACCTTGGCAAACTGCTAGAAGAAGGTAGTGGCACGGGCCAGTAATATTCTCACTTTTAAGGGGTGGAAGTGTGTATAGCTGAGAGTCGCAGGGTCTGTGGAGACTGCGTCACATCAGTTAAAGGTTAATAATAATGTTTTCTCACCCTGTTCGTGTTCTTCCATTCTTGTGTTTTATGTCGTCTCTAACTCCTCAGAAAAACGTTTCCAACCATGTATTGCTATGTGATTTCTCATCGTCTAGGTGTACTCTATCTGTCAGTTTGTGTTCCTGAAAGTTTGTAACCGCTGCGCTGAAACACCATGTATGCAATACACACACATATACAACAGATGCAAAAGCATCATATTTTTCGTTTATAGGGAGTGTCGTTAACGCGGTCTCAGGGCATAATAAAAGTGAAAATTTTCAAAAGTGCAAAATTTTTAACATGGCAAATGTAATGGAAAGTGAATTACAATGCAGGATTAAAAATAAAATACAAACTCGAAAACCTGTAAATACGAAAACCATGAGCATTAAAAGTTGTTTTATTCTGGAATATTTAGATAAAAATGTTCAATTGTTTCTTAATATTTTATAAATTATTCATTGTACGAGATCTTAAGAGTGTAGGTCAGTCAGAAGCAAATTCACTTTCTGTCTTCCATAGAAAAAGATGCCTTCACCCTAAAATGACAGAAATGTGAAAAAATCATACGTTTTGTAAATAAGATCCTTTCATAATAGACATCGTCTTCTGCGCAGTCTTTCAAAAAAGTTCTCTTATTTTACAAGCAAAATTCTCTTGTTTGAAAAGATCAGGACTTCTGTTAGTATATGTTTTATATTTTTTTATTTCCTTCGATGAACAAAATTGCAAGTCAATTCAGACGTATAACCCGCACTTTTGATACGACAAATTTGAACGAAATTTAAAGATTCTTGATAGAAGATTTAAAGATAAACTGGTTATATAATAGAAATATTGAAAAAAAAGTATGATAAATATTGAAATTTATGCATACAAAGAGTTCTTATTTGAAACAAATTGCATACACTAATGTGTTTAATAATGTTCGCTTTTGGATTACGTGAAGAATATATGCTTTTCATGCAATATATATAATATCTACAATATTGTTATGCTATACTATATATGGAATAGGAATATACGTTATTAGTATTTTATTTTTTATTTTTTTATCCCCTTTGTTTGGTTCAAATCTCACGATGATTTTGCAAAAAGCGAGTTGCATGTTATACGGCAAACATGTCACAAAATTTGATAATGTACTCTTTGAGTTTACGTGCACGTTATAAGCTGGAATATACGGTAAATTCAATTTATATGTTAGGTCGCCTAGTTGTTTTTATGTTCCAGATTGTTTCAAATCATAAATTTAAATATTATTACCCCTTATAATATTATCATCCCGTATGAATAATGTATCTAATATATAATGAAAAACTTCAATTTTTAAATTTGTTTATAATTTTATTTACTTACAGAATATTAAATAATACCGAGAGAAACGATTTTTTTTCTCACTTTTTTTTAGTAATTTTGATTTGTGTAAAGCTTTGAACAACAAACACAACAATGATAACAAAGCTAACAAAAAATAATAATTACCATGTCAACAAAATAAATTTTAAATTAACGGCATAAAATTTCAATTGAAATTTTAAAAGATCCTTCCGGCCAGTGCCGGGAGGAAGAGGTAGCTTTCATATTCATTATTTTTGAAAAGCAAGCTTATATTAGTCAAACACACGAAGCTCAATTTAGTGGAAACCGATTATAGGACATTCAATACTAATTTTTATCAATACTAAATCATTATGAATGAGAATTTCGCGAAATTAGTCAGCTTTATCCAAGCTGCTTTTATTTAAAGTAACTTATAATTGGTTGCCAAATTCGGTGATATCTTGAAGTTCCTGTCGTGTTAAGCTAACATGGTGGATGAGGCTAATGATTGAGCTTGGTCGAGACCTTAGTAATTCCTGTGTACATGCTCACTCACATCGGAATCGGTTGATATATACAAGTGCTGTCGCAGGCAAAAATTCAGATTTTTCAGAATATCACCCATATTAGAAATTGAAACTGTTATATCTGAGCCATTTTTTAAGATAAAGAAAAAACAAAAAATGCTCCGGAATCCTTATATCACGATCAAATACTTAAAAAAGAAATCTTTTTGAATTTCTAATTTTTTTGCACCTCACTTTAACTATAATTTTTAATTTAATTTAATGGCCCCCATTTTGAAACAAGATGGCTGATGAAGCTGGACAGCGAACTTGGTCGAGACATTACGATATACTATCCACATGCCTTCTTACATCGAAATAGGTTAATAAATACGCGTGTTATCACGTGACAAATATCAGATCGTTTCAAAATGTCTGCCATACTAGAAATTCAAAGTGCTAGAATTCAACCATTTTTAAAGATATATACGAAACAAAAACTACTCCGGAATCTTTGTATCAAGGTCAAACACATAAAAAATTATTTTTCATTTTTCAATAAGTCATTAAATTTAAAATTTAATTTTTTTTAATGGCAGCCCTTATGAAACAAGATGGCGAATGAAGCTGGACAACGAACTCGGTCGAGACATTGGTATGTACTATGTACACACAAAGTTACATCCAAATCGGTTCATAAATACGCCTGTTATTGCGTGACAAATATCAGGTCGTTTTAAAATGTCAGCCACAATAGAAATTCAAAATGCTATAACTCAGCCATTTCTTTTAGATATAGACGAAACAAAAACTATCTCGGAATATTTGTATTAAGGTCAAAAACATACAAAAAAAATCTTTTTTATTTTCCAATTTTTTGGTACCTCATTTTAAATTTTAAATTTTAAATTTTTTTAATGGCCGCCATTTTGAAACAAGATGGCGGATGAAGCTGGTGAACGAACTCGGTCGAGACATTGGTACGTATTATGTATACACCAATGTACATCCAAATCGGTTGATAAATACGCCTTTTATCGAGGGGCAAAATTCAGGACGTTTCAAAATGTCAGCCACGCTAGAAATTCAAAATGCTATAACTCAGCCATTTTTTAAGATATAGACGAAACAAAAACTGCTCCGGAATCTTTGTATAAAAGTCAAATACATAAGAAAAAAATATTTTTCCATTTTCAATTTTTTAGTACCACATTTCAAATTTAAAATTTAAAAAAAATTAAATGGCCGCCATTTTGAAACAAGATGACGGATGAAGCTGGCCAACGAACTCGGTCGAGACATTGGTATGCACTATGTATACACGAAGTTACATCCAAATCGGTTCTTAAATACGAGAGTTACAGTGTGACAAATATCAGATATATATATATAGATATAGATATAGATAATATATATATATCAACTTTTCAACGGAGGGTGGTTTCGGGGTCTGGGGCTCATGATCCATGAAAATATACCAAAATTTTTTGAAATCGCTTTCCTCCGACGGCTGCAATAGGTAGCTTTTTTAATGAAACCTACCGAACAGTATGCGCTTCGGCATACAGGGTGCAATATGTTATCTATCGCAGACCTTTAATTTTTCAACCGTTGGTCGTAGATATACAGTTCCAATTACAAAAACATTTCAAATGAGGTAAATATTCATGTTTTGGCGTTATTTAAAGTAAAAAATCAATTTTATAAAAATTACGAAATCTAACTTTTTATATGGCCCCCAGTCCCTATAGTTATATTTAGTAAAAGTTTACACATATCATAACAGATATAACGCAAAAAGTTTGACATCCGAACTACAAAAATTGACAAAGTTATTAAATTTTAAAGTTTGAGATTTTTTCACATGATTTTCTCTTGCAATGCGGGATTAGTTAAAATATGACTTAAAGTAATTCGCGATCAAAATCAGGGTGCAGTGTCCTTTTTACGGCGAAACCACCTTTAGTCGGTATCGACAAATCGGAGTATCACCAAGAGGGTTATTTCATCTGAAAATTAGAGCTCAATTTTATGGGTCAAACAACATTCAAAAGTCAAAGTAGGTACTGTTTGTATTCGGAAAACAATGTCGGAATGCATGATTTAGGTCTATTTTGATTTTATCAAAATAGTGGTAAGTTAAGTTTGTTTGGCTGCATTTGGCCTAGTGCCATTCTTAGTGACAGCGTACAAGAAAACGACGAAGTGGAATAGAACGAAGTATAACTTCGTGAAATCGCCATGTAAACGTAACACCCCTTTTTATAGTAGTATCGTCCCCGAGTGCTAGGCGCGGCATTCGAAAACAAATAGTAGAATCGACATCAGTAAAATAAAACATAACTCACTAGATCTAGATAAATGACAGTGAAATGCAAACGATTAACCGAGCTATAACGAGCAAGAAAATCGGGATTATGCAAATTACAATAGTACCTCAGCGCCACACGTTCGGGATAAAACACAAGCCACTAGCAGTGGATATGATAGTTAGCGCCAAGATCATGATGGCACATATACCCAATTTGCTGATATGATACTTATTTATGGTGAATGTCAAAGAAATACCAGAGCGTCTGCGATGATTTATTCAGAACGTTTTCCTAGGGATCGACATCCAGCACATGAAACTATAGTTGATGCACTGCACCGATAGACCCGCTCTGTTGCACCACGACCCAGAACAAGTAGACGGACAAGGTGTCATGTTCGAGTGCACTGGAGGCGGTGCTGGCATTCGCCCTTTTAAATCCACAACTGAGCACGGCGGAAATAAGCGAGGCATATGGATACACGTATCAGCCTGTCCGGCATTTTTTTCATGCACATGGTGTGCATTCAAACCATCCGACACTGGTGCAAGCATTGATGCTGGGTGGCTGCGCACGTCTATTTGATTATTGTAAATTTATGCTTAACACCTTAGAGGAAAATCCGTTGTTCCTCTGTGATATTCTGTGGACAGATAAGTCAACGTTTCACGTAATGGCATTGTGAAGGTGCAAAATGTGCATTACTGGTCGTTGGAAAGGCCGCACATCCCCCGCACAGTGCGACACCAGGAACGCTAGTCGACGAACGCCTGGTGCGGTATATGGGGAACTCAGATTGTTTGACACATTTTCTACGAGGGAACCTTCAAAAGGGACCGTTACCTGACCTGCTACAAAACACTGTACGTCAGTGGTATCAAGAGCTGCCGCTCCGACATGCATGTCGTGTAGGGTTTCAACATGATGGGGCCCCTCCGCATAAAACATCAAACGTCCGTGCGTATCTGACCACCGAATTCGGTCAATAGATCATTGGATATCGTGGTCCAGGTAGTGTGGCCACCGCGTTCACCGGACTTGACTCCCATGGACTTCTACCTTTGGGGTCACAACAAGGCACAGGTCTATGTAACTGAGCCTACTTCTCTTGTTGATGTGAAGCATCGCATCATCCTTGCTTGTCGCACAGTTACACCTGCTGTGCTCCAACGTGTCCAGGACTCAGTATTGTCACGCATTCAATTGTGCATTGCCGCCAATGGAAAACACTTAGAGCAGTACCTCTAGCAGATTCCGGTATTTGATGTATTTTTTTATAGTAGACCGTTTTTTGATATTATAATAAGTTGATATTTTTTGTTCTGTTTATATTCAATATTTCATTCTTCGCTTTGTATACGACCCCTAAAAGTCAGCTCAAATTTTTAATTGAAATAATCCTCTTTGGTGATACCCCAATTTGGCGATACCGTCTAAAGGTGATTTCGCCGTAAAAAGGACATTTTACTCTGATTTTGATTTCGAATTACTTTAATTCATCTTTTTACTGATCCCTCATTGAAAGTCAAAATCATGTGAAATGATATCAAAATTTGAAATTTAATAACTTTGTCAATTTTTGTAGTACATATGTCAAACTTTTTGAGTTACATATGTTATGGTATGTAAAAAACTTTTACTAAATATAACTATAGGAACTGGGGGACCGTATAAAAAGTTAGTTTTCATAATTTTTATAAAATTGTTTTTTTACTTTAAATAATACCAAAACATGAATATTTACCTCATTTGAAACATTTTTGTAACTGGAACTATATGTCTACAACCAACGGTTGAGAAATTAAAGTTCGGCGATAGATAACATATTGCACCCTGTATAACTGCATAATAAATAAAGCAATTTTATCAGCCTTTAATTGGTTAATTGCTATTTCTGAATGATTAACAACATATGTTCAGTAACGTGAATAATTGAAGGTAACAGAAAAGAAAATGCTGTGAATCTAATCATTACATACTCATTCTATGAACATAAGTAACATATGTTTGAGCTTAGGAAGAAGAGAGAAATAATATTAATTTTGGATATATGGATTATTTTATAAATAGCATAAGGCAAATAAACTTTTCTTATTCGTAAATGAAACATGTCTTATGAAAGAAAAATGTAATTATGGATATCCATCATATTTATTAATGTTATTGTGAGCTTTTTAGTAATGCTTTTACTGTTTTGATATTAATACAAAAATAGAATTCTAATGAAATTTGTTGATATTTAATAAATATATCTCGACATCGAAGTCATTCTGAGCAGGTAATTTGCAATTTTCACATATAAAATTTACAAATTTTACTGTCATTTCTTTTAAATTAAGTAGCACCTTCATTTAAATGTTTTTTTTTTTTTGTTTGTTTTTTTAGTTAAAACATCTACTATAATACAAAAATATTAAAAATTATTTTTTTAATGTTTTCTGAAGCATTGTATGACTACTAAAGTTTAAATTTATTCAACCCTAAGTAAATGAGACGCTAGAGTTACAGTGAATGGAAACATACCCGGTTTGAACCTCTGAATAAACCAGGTGTTTTCAGTTTACACTGTTTTTGTTTAAAAAAAAAGGTGTTTTGGAGAATAAAACGTATTTTTCGAGAATACAACCTGCTAGATAACCGTATCTATTGAGTTTAAATCTCGGAATGAACTGAATTTTTACAACTTTCGTGGCAGTACATACCCTGTTACGTTTTAGTTTTTTGCCTTGCAGTTAGCAGTTAAAAATAGTATGAAATAGGGTAATTTCGGGATTTATGCCCCACATGTTTTTTGAATTTGTGTATAAAGTCCCATGGAGGACATAAAAAAAAAAAAAAATTATGCTGTGCTATTTAATGTTAAATATACAACGCGTGTACTGGCGCAAAAAAATTCAAATCAATTATTAATATTTTTTAACAATTTTTTTCGAAAACATTACACTGCGGCGCGTCACCCGTACATCAGGCTGAGACGCCGCACTTGTGCGGTAATTATGCCGCGCTTGTATTAAGAACGGAATGAAGTTATAAATAAAAATATTTTAAAAAAATATTCATATCTGGACTATAATTAACGACGTAATAACAAAATGAAACTGAATGAGTACAATGAAACGTATTAGTAATTCAAATTAATAATCGTTGCCTACTTTCACTATTAAAATTATCCACTTATTTTTTTTACATTAAATTTTCATTGTTATTTCAGCAACAACGTAACATCAATGTATTAGAAAGGGAAAAGAAAAAAGTAAAATTGTGTTTACATAATTTATTTGTTAACCCTTTCAGGACCGGTGGCTTTTACACAAATTATATTCGGTTGGTACCACTTTTTTAAAAGAAGTCACCTTTACTTAAATAATCATGAAAATGCTCTACTTAAACAAAGCAAATATTACTTTTATTTTTTACTGATGCCAGAAATAAATTTTGTAGGTTCTTTATGAAGGTGCTTATACGCACCTATGGCCCCGAATGGGTTAAGAACCTGTTTTTTCGACTACAACCTACAGAAAAAGGTGTCGAAAATGTACAGTCTTTATGTAACTACATTTAAACACATGATGCAACCAAGCCAATTACACTTCCTCTTTTTTGGAGTAGTTTGCAAAGAACGCCTGCGCTAAGCGTAATCCAATTTTTCATTAATATAATCTTGACTTGCATCTTTCTTGCCCTTCTTACATTTTATTTTCCCCTTTTTCTCCTTTGGTTTTAGTAAACATGATAACATGCCCAACATGGTTAGTCTGTGCAAAAAGAAAAGGAAAAGTTTATAAACTTAATCATCCCGTACAAAATAAACTGCGGCATGTATACCGGAATAGCAGTGCGGCATGTATCACATTTTGCATGGTGCAGATGTCGGCCATCACAGTTACCTGCCATCGCTAAGGGGAATGGGGTAACCATACACACAGTACTCTATACAAACGCTACACTTAGTTTTGACTTCAAAATCATATATGCATTTAATAATTAGTGTAAGAAAAGTATAAAACACAACAAAATAAAAGTTTAGACAGTGAAATCATGCACTTACGTCAAATTAAGGATAGTACTTCTACAAGTAAACATCAAAATGAGATTCACGGTATACACTGGTTAAAATAATCTCATTGCGCACCTATACTGTGCGTTTGACGACCATCTATCGATAATTACAAGAAATGCAAGCGGTGCGGCATCTATCCCATATGCGGCGACTCTCCCGGAGTTACGCTAATATATATTTAAATTTAATGAGGATGCAAACATTGAATTGAATACTATTATTACTGATATTTGTTAAGTTAAGAAAATTTGAAAGCATATATCGGCAAAATACCACAAATCTGTGTAGAAAACAGGAATATTGCCAAATATTTTAAATATTGACAAAATGCATTATTAAAAAAACCTCAGTTCCTAAAAAGTTTCATCATTTAATAAATATCTTTTTAAATCGAAAACGTCAATCTTATAAAGCTATATTATAAATTTTCTTTCTTTTATTAGGGCTTAAGTAGCATTAAAATAAATTTATAAAATTCATTTAATACACTATTTGGCCAAAGGTGAACGGCCACTTGCGATTTTAGACGTTTTGTTAAATATCTAGAAAACTACATGAGGAATTATCCTGAAACTCCAGGAATGAAAACAGAATGGTACAGGTCATAAATTTCCGTCAGGATTTTATCCCAAAACCCCGTAACCCCCCCCCCCCCCACGTTAACAATTTGAAAGAGAACGAATATCTTTTGGATAACACTGTAAAAACTAATGCAGGAAAAGCGTTAAAACTGCACATTAAGATTAAGTGCCTTATTGTGATAAAGTGTGTTCATTTTTATGGGGATAGCATGTACACTCGTAGAGAAATTAAAGCTTTTATAAAAAGAGTCCCACATTTTTCCAAGTTTTTGCTTATAATTTGTAGAGTTCCTAACATTAAAAAAAGTTCTTATCAGAAAATATGACAAATAACATTGTACACAATACCCTGCAATCACAATTAAAAAATAATAAAAATTATATGAAAAATGAGCACGTTTACTAAATAACGATTCACTGCGCATACCCGAATATAATCAAAATATAATTTGCATAATGTGTTAGCTAAATGTATAGAACAACTTTGTGATAGTCTCAAAAACATAGTTTGAAAAGTCTGATAATTATCGTTGATAGAATAAGCTCAAAATCCGTTATTCCAAAAAAGGAAGCAAATATATGAGGGGTTGTATCCAAATACAGTAGTGCGTGCAATATTGTATATGCTATATTGGCACTAATCAGTGGATGTATGGATACAGCCGTTGTCCCCGAAACACTCAAGGCATGAGGACACGAGTTGTGACGTCATCACTAATCGACCGACTTCTCACTAGTGTTAGAATTCACACCGGAAAATTTTGAATAGCAATTTTCTTTTATTTTATTTGTGGAATAACTATCATCTGATAAAACAATAATAAGTATTTAAATTTTCTGGTGCGAATTTGGAGTACCCCAATAAAAAATCAACCAGATGCGGCAACACTGAGGCATTCCGCATCTGGCTGAATTTTTATTTAAGGATTCCGAATTCTCACCAGTAAGTTTAAATAGTTATTATTTTTTTATAAGATGATAGCTATTCCACAAATAAAATAAAAGAAAATTGCTATTAAAGATTTTGCGGTGTAAATTCTTACACTAGTGAGAAGTCGGTCGATTAGTGATGACGTCACAACTCGTGTCCTTAGGCCTTGAGTGTTTCGGTGGCAACGATACAGCCCCTCACCCTTTATCTTCATTTTGGAAACAGCGGATTTTGAGCTTCTTCTATCAACGATTATTTTCAGAATTTTCATTTACAAAAGCTGCTCTATACGTTTAGCTAACACATTATGCACATTATATTTTGACTGCATTCGGGCATGCGTAGTGAAACATTATTTAGTAAACCTGCTCATTTTTCATACAATTTTTACTATATTTTATTTCTGATTGCAGGGAATTTTGTATAATATTGTTTGTCATATTTTCTGAAAAGAACTTTATTTTATGTATAAAGAACTCTGCAAATTATAAGCAAAAAACTGGGCAAAATCTGAGAGTGTTTTTATGAAAACGTGAATTTCTCTTCCAGTATACATGCTATACTCATAAAAATGAATCCAAATTATTACAATAAGCCACTTAATCATAATCTACAGTTTGAACGCTTTTGCTACATTAGTTTTGTCAGGGTTAACCAAAATGTATTAGGTAGCTTTCATTACAAAAAAGCTACCTATTGCAGCCGTTCGGAGGAAAGCGATTTCAAAAAATTTTGGTATATTTTCATCGATCATGACCCCCAGACCCCGAAACCACCCTCCGTTCAAAAGTTGATATATATATATATATATATATATATATATATATATATCCATATATATATATATATATATATATATATATATATATCTGACCTTTGTCATATTGTAACTCTTGAATTTATGAACCGATTTAGATGTAATTCGGTATGTACATAGTACATACCAATGTCTCGACCAAGTTCGTTGGCCAGCTTCATCCGCCATTTTGTTTCAAAATGGCGGCCATTTAAAATTTTCTTAAAAATTTTAAATTTGAAATGTGGTACCAAAGAATTGAAAATGGAAAAATATTTTTTTCTTATGTATTTGACCTTTATTTAAAGATTCCGGAGCAGTTTTTGTTTCGTCTATATCTTAAAAAATGGCTGAGTTATAGCATTTTGAATTTCTAGCGTGGCTAACATTTTGAAACGTCCTGAATTTTGTCACGCGATAAAAGGCGTATTTATGAACCGATTTGGATGTAACTTCGTTTGTACATAGTACATACCAATGTCTCGACCGAGTTCGTTGGCCAGCTTCATCCGCCATCTTGTTTAAAAATGACAGCCATTTAAATTTTTAAGAAAAATTTAAATTTGAAATGTGGTACAAAAAAATTGAAAATTGAAAAAATATTTTTTTTATGTATTTGACATTGATACAAAGATTCGGGAGAAGTTTTTGTTTCGTCTATATCTCAAAAAATGGCTGAGTTATAGCATTTTGAATTTCTAGCGTGGCTGACATTTTGAAACGTCCTGATATTTGTCACGTGATAACAGGCGTATTTATGAACCGATTTGGATGTACTTTGGTGTGTACATAGTACATACAAATATCTCGACCGAGCTCGTTGGCCAGCTTCATCCGCCATCTTGTTTCAAAATGGCGGCCATTTAAAAAAATTTAAAAAATTTAAAATTTAAAATGAGATACCAAAATATTAGAAAATGAAAAAGATTTTTTTGTATGTGTTTGATCTTAATACAAAGATCCCGGAACAGTTTTTGTTTTGTCTATATCTAAAAAAATGGCTGAGTTATAGCGTTTTGAATTTCTATTGTGGCTGACATTTTAAAACGACCTGATTTTTGTCACGCGATAACAAGCGTATTTATGAACCGATTTGGATGATACTTGGTCTGTACATAGTACATACCAATGTCTCGACCGAGTTCGTTGGCCAGCATCATTCGTCATCTTGTTTCAAATGGGTTGCCATTTAAAAAAAATTAAATTTAAAATTTAAAATGAGGTATTAAAAAATTGGAAAATGAAAAAGATTTTTTTATGTGTTTGGCCTTGATACAAAGATTCCGGAGCAGATTTTGTTTCTGATAATTTGTTCTTTTGTTTATATCTTAAAAAATGGTTGAATTATAGCACTTTGAATTTCTAGTATGGCTAACATTTTGAAACGATCTTGTATTTGTCACGCGATAACACACGTATTCGCCTATTTCCATGTGAGAAAGCATGTGGATAGTATATATTAACATCTCAGCCAAATATAAGTTACTTTAAATAAAAGCAGCTTGGATAAAGCTGACTAATTTCGTGAAATTCTCATTCATAATGATTTAGTATTGATAAAAATTAGTATTGAATCTCCTATATTCGGTTTCCACTAAATTGAGCTTCGTGTGTTTGAATAATATAAGTTGGCTTTTTTAAAATAAGGTATTTGAAAGCTACCTCTTCCTCCTGGCACTGGCCGGAAGGACTTTTCGTTCTTTTTCAATTTGTTGGTGGTCCCCTATGGGGTTTCGGGAAAAAAAATCTTCGCGGAAATATATGACTTATACTATACTGTTTACACACCTGAAGTTTAAGATTAATTCCTCATGTGTTTTTCTAGATATTTAACAAAACGTATAAAATCGTAAGTGGCCAATCACCTTTGTCCATATAGTGTACAAGGATTACTTGTAATACAGTTTAGAACGAGTTATAAATACATTACTTTATCTTTTTCCAAAAGCATTATTGGTTACACAAAACAAAAATATTTTTAAAAGGATGATTTCGTTTGCGTTTGCATCTTTTCAGCTTACTTCGTGTTGGGGATAGGTGATTTTTCAATTCGGAAATATTTCTATATTTCTCTTCTAAGAATATTGTATTTGTATATTTCCGACTTCTACGAAACATTAATAAAAATATTTAGAATAAAAAATTTGAGCGGGGTACATAAATATGGCACAAAATCCCTATAAATTAAAATTTAATTAATCAATCTAAATCATTATATCCTTCTAAAACTTATTAAATGATTATGTAAATCTTATAATGTAGTTTAAACAATTCATGAATAACAGTTTAGAAGATAAAATTTTTATGATTTCATAATTCAGTACATAAATGGTTAATTATTTTTAGTGAATTTTAAAGCAAGCTGATATTTTGGGAAAAAGTAGAAGTTCGAATTGTTTAATTTTCTCATTTCTAATTAAAAGTAATCTCTGTCTATCCACGATTTGTAACATTTGAGATTCATTAAAATTCCCATGAAATTTCATTTCGAAGCCACATTTCAAAAAACATTAAATTTTAATGTTGATAGTTAAAAGAGAAAGTAAAACCTAATTAACTCCCAATTCAATTCTAGAAAAATTCGTCCTTTTTTTTCTTTTTTTTTCTTTTTTTTGAAAATCGTTTATTTCATTTTAATTTAAATTAAAATGCATCCACGTTTTTTAAAAATGCGAAACTCATCTCAAATATAACAAAATCTAATAACTATTTGCTTTTACAAAACATAGTTTTAGTGTGTGTTCCGGTTATTTTCAAGAACAGAGATGGAAATTAAAGCAATAATAGATGATATTTCTAAAAAAACACATATCCTAAATAATTATCCTTATAAATATAAATCGTACTAAAAAAAAAGATTTTAATAATCAAATTATTTTGTCCTTCAAACATCATTATTTTCCTCAAAAATTATATTCAAAAGTCGTTATCTGAATTCAACAATCCAGAAATAACGCAATAATAAAAGATAAAGCATAAAAAGCCAAAAGTTCCCAAAACATCAATTGTTTTCAGTTATTGTTACTTTTCGTCATATGGAAAATTTTCCTAGCGAAGAAGAAATAATAATTTGATTTCGTTAGTTAATTAAAAAAAGATAGAACATATCCAAATTATACTATTAGTTGCCCTTTTAGAGAACAAAAAAATTAATAATGCATCATTTAACGTATAGGAAGATGTAATTAATATCGTATTGTTTCTACATTTCTTCAATTCCGTATGCAAGTGATGAAGCCAGTTAATTTTAATCATCATACTGAATTCACAATTGATTACACTTTATGTCTGATAATCGGTTTCATATTTTGTAGAAAGATATATTCAGCTAAAAAAACCAACTCTTTTCAAATAAAAAAATCAGTAAGCATTTATGTATATATATATATATTTTTTTTAATTAAAGTATTAGATTTTTATATTACGGAGCACGAATATGTGAAATTAATATACTTGTATTCAATTTCGTTAAACCATATGTAAACATAATATATACTGAATAGCATATAAAATAAATTAAATAATAAAAAAATATATAAAAGTAAGATATCTTTCTTCAGGTAAAAGTTACTATTTTCTCAAACTTTTCTGCAAAAGGGCTGTTGTTATTGATAATTTGTAACTTGTAATTTCTGTATTTCTTTCCCCTAGCAGTACCAACTCAATTAAACGTTTTTAAGTACAATTCTATTAAACTTATATTCATAATTTTGTTTGTTGTACTAATATATATATATATATATAAATGCAGACTAAAATAATAACCATATTTTTTCTGCTATAATACATATCAGGTTACAAGAAAATTGGCAGAAATCATGAATAATTGTAAAATAAATGCAATATCTACTCAAAAAATATTTTATTAATCAAATTATTTGGCCTGTAAAACATACTTATTATTTTCCTCAATAATGATACTCAGAAGTCCTTTTTTGAACACAACAATCTAGAATAGCGCATTAATAAAAGATAATGCATAAAAAACAAAAAGTACTAAAAGCGAAAATTGATTTCAGTTATTGTTATATTTCGCCATATGGAAAATTTTACTAGCGAATGAGAAAGAATAATTAGTTTTTCTATGAATAATTTAAAAAAAGGTTGAATATATCTTCATTGCATTATTAGTCAACTTTTCAGAGAACGAAAAAGTATTAATGCATCATTAAACATATGTGGAGACGTAATTAATATCGTATTGTACAGACGTAATTAATACATTTCTTCATTTGCGTATGCTAGTGATGAAGCCAATTAATTTTAATCGTCATACCGAATGCACAATTGATTACACTTTAATTCTGATAATCGGTTTCATGTTTTGTAGTAAAAGATATTCAGCTGAAAAATTCAACTTTTTTCATATAAAAAAAAAATCAGTTAAGCATTTTTATATATTTTTTTTAATTAAAGTATTACATTTTTGTATTACGGAGCACGAACATGTGAAATTAATATATTTGTATTCAATTTTTTTAGCCATATGAAACATATTACATTCTGAATAGCATATAAAATAAATGAAATAATAAAATAATATAAAAAATAAGATATCTTTCTTCAGGTAAAAGTTAAAATTTTTCAAACTTTTCTGCAAGAGGGCTGTTGTTATTGATAATTTGTAACTTGTAATTTCTGTATTTCTTTCCTCTAGCAGTACCAACTCAATTAAACGTTTTTAAGTACAATTCTATAAAATTTTTATTCATAATTTTGTTTGTTGTAATAATATATATATATAAATGCAGATTAAAATAATAGGTATATTTTTTTCTGCTGTAATGATATCACGTTACAAGAAAATTGGCAGAAATCATAAATAATTGTAAAATAAATTTAATTACTACTCAAAAAAGTATTTTATTAATAAAATTATTTGGCCTGTAAAATATATTTATTATTTTCCTCAATAATGGTATTAAAAAGTCGTTTTCTGAATTCACAATCCAGAAATAGCTGAATAATAAAAGATAAAGCATAAAAATTAAAAAGTTCCAAAAACATCAATTGATTTCTGTTATTCTTATCTTTCGACATATGGAAAATTTCACTAGCGAAGGAGAAAGAATAATTTGTTTCTATAGTTAATTAAAAAGAGATAGAATATATCCAAGTTATATTATTAGTCAACCTTTCAGAGAACAAAAAATATTTCAACGCATCATTACGTAATTAATATCATATTCTTTCTACATTTCTTGCTAGTGATGAAGCCAATTAATTTTAATCGACATGTCGAATGCACAATTGATTACATTTTTATGTCTGATAACCCGTCTCATATTTTGTTGAAAAAGGTATTCAGTTAAAATATTCTACTTTTTTCATGTTGAAGAAATATAACAATAAAATATTTTTATAAAATTTGTTTCATTAAGTATCAGATTTTTATATTACGGAGCACGAACATGTGAAATTAATACTCTTGTATTCAATTTCTTTCAACCATATCTAGTCCTATTACATTCTGAACAGCATATGAAATACATTAAACAATTAAGTAATAATAATAAATTAAGATTTTTTTTTTCAGGTAAAATTTACGATTTTTCTATTTTTTCTGCGAGAGCACTGTTGTTATTGATAATTTGTAACTTGTAATTTCTGCATTTTCTTTTTAACTAGCAGTATATATTCAATTAAATGTTTTTAAGTACAATTCTCTAACATTTTTATTAATAATTTTGTTTGTTGTAATAATAAATAAATAAATATATACGTATAAGTGCAGATTAAAATAGTAACTAATACTTTTTTCTGCTGCAATACATATCATGTTACAATAAATTGGCAGAAATCATAAATAATTGAAAAATAAATGTAAATACTAATCAAATATATTTTATTAATCAAATTATTTGCCCTGTAAAACATATTTATTGTTTTTCTAGATTACGATACTCGAAAGTGATTTTCTGAATTCAGCAAGCTAGAAATAGCGCAATGATAAAAGATAAAGCATAAAAAACAAAAAGTACTAAAAGCAGGAATTGATTTCAGTTATTGTTATCATTCGCCATATGGAAAATTTTACTAGCGAATGAGAAAGAATAATCTGGTTTCGATGGATAATTTAAAAACAAAAGGTGGAACATACCCACATTATATTATTAGTCATCCTTTCAGAGAACAAAATGCATCATGCAGTATTAATGCATCATTAAACACATGGGGAGTCGCAATTAATATCATACTGTTTCTACATTTCTTCATTTGCGTATGCTAGTGATGAAGCCAATTAATTTTAAACGGCATACCGAATGCACAATCGATTACACTTTATGCCTGATAACCGGTTTCATATTTTGTAGAAAAAGGTTTTAAGCTAAAAAATTATACTTTTTTCATATTGAAGAAAAAAATCAGTTAAACATGTTTTATATATTTTTAATTAAAGTGTTAGATTTTTATACTACGGAGCACGAACATGTGAAATTAATATTCTTGTATTCAATTTCTTTCAATCATATGTAATTCTATTACATTTTGAAAAGCATATAAAATAAATAAAATAGTTAAATAATGATAGATAATTAAAATATCTTTGTTCAGGTAAAAGTGCGATTTTTCAAACTTTTCTGCCAGAGAGCTGTTGTTATTGATAATTTGTAATTTGTAATTTCTATATTTTCTTTTTACCTAGCAGTATCTACTCAATTCAATGTTTTTAAGTACAGTTCTCTAACATTTATATTAATAATTTTATTTGTTGTAATAATAAATATACATGTATATAAGTGCAGATTAAAATATAACTATCATCCTTTCTGCTGCAATGCACATCAGGTTACAAGAAAATTGGCAGAAGTCATAAAAAAATGTAAAATAAGTGTAAATACTAATCAAACAATATTTTATTAATCAAATTATTTGCCTTGTAAAACATATTTATTATTTTCCTCAATAATGATACTCAAAAGTGATTTTCTGAATTCAACATAATATTTTAGAAATAGCGCAATAATAAAAGATAACGCATAAAAAACAAAAAGTACTTAAAGCAGGAATTCATTTCAGTTATTGTTATCTTTCACCATGTGGAAAATTTCACTAGCGAATGGGAAAGAATAATTTGTTTTCTATGTGTAATTGAAAAAAAAAAAAAAAAGACAGAACATGTCCAAATTATATTATTAGTCACACTTTCAGAGAACAAAAAAGTTTTAATACATCATTAAACATATGGGGAGGTGTAATTAATATCATATTGTTTATACATTTCTTCATTTGCGTATGCTAGTAATCAAGTCAATTAATTTTAATCGTCATGCCGAATGCACAATTGATTACACTTTATGTCTGATAATTGGTTTCATATTTTATTGTAAAAGGTATTTAGCTAAAAAGTAAGTCTACATTTTTCATATTGAAGAAATATATCAATTAAATATTTTTATAAAATTTGATTCATTAAGTATTAGATTTTTATATTGAGCACGAACATATGAAATTCATATTATTCTATTTAATTTTTTTCAGCCATATGTAATAATATTATATTATCAATAATATAAAAATAAATTAAATAATACAATAATGTAAAAAAACAGGATGTCTTTTTCTCGTAAAAGTTAAAGATTTTTCAAAATTTTGTGCAAAGGGGCAGGTCTTACACATAATTTATTTTATTTTCTTTAATACCACTTCCATCATCTAAGCTATTCAATTAATAACAAATATAGAGGTGGACGTGACAGTCTTTTTCATATGTTATATCTTATATATTAATAAGATATAACATATCATACACTTAAGACCATATCATTCATTTTTCATATATATGTACTAGAGGGCTGTGCTCACTACGAGTTACGCTCGTAAACATGGATATACGGAAGTGGAATATTACTCGTTTAATGATTCTTTAAGCAAACTAAGCCAAATTCTGGGTATGTTGTAGGATAAAAATACTGAAGTACTACTGAAATACTAAAGGAAATACTGTTTGTAATGACGTTTTATCCTACAACATACCCAGAATTTGGCTCAGATTGCTTAAAGAATCATTAAACGAGTAACATTCCACTTCCCTATATCCATGTTTTATTTTCACAATGTTTTCTGGATCTAAAATTGAGTTCCACTTTCACTCCTTTCGTCAACATTTACGTGATTTTTGAAAATTAAACGTTAATAACAATTGTATTTCTTATATTTCTCTGACGAAGACTATGTTTTTATAGTTGAAAGTACTAAGGTATTAAAGTAATTTAACATCTTTTTAAATATTGTTTCATCTTTTAGGTAGTTTTGCGCATAGTGTAAGTTTAAGTTTAATAAATAATCGATTTTCAGAATGTCTGAATATGCTTTCAATTTGCACAAAAACGTGTTGTGTGTGTAAGTTTAAGCATAAGAAAGTTTTTCTTAAATATCTAAACATATATGCAGCAACAATGCAAATAAAGTTCATCTTTGACAGTTTTTTAAAACTAAGTTTCAAGAATTAAAACTATATCTAATACTTTAATTTTTACCACGAACTTTTATTAAATAAAGTTTTCTATAACAATTACATACATTTTAAAATTTGTATTTTATTTACGTCTTACCACAATGCAGTAAATAAAACGTTCAATGAAAATAAATTTTTGGAAGGCATTTTTTATCTATTTACAATATTAGACAATATTTACAATTATTAGACAATAACAAGTATAGATGATTAAGAACGTTCTCAGATTTAAAACTGGTTTAAAACACAATGTTTTTTCTTTGTAGAAAATGTTCCTTGTATTCAGACTTTATATATAAAAAAACTACTTTCTTCATTTTCATAATGTTGGTTTTTTTATCATATTTGTTCTATGGAACTAAATCCAGTTCATCTGACAATATATATTTCATTTTGTTGAATCTAAACAATTGTGTGTTTAATGGCCATTTCGATTGGAAAAAACATGTGAAAGCCAAATAATACGAAGACATATGACTCTAAGTTTTAAAAGAAAAATATTATTTTTGTAAAATACGAATATATATATATATATAACGTAAAGCGAGGAGAGTCTGCGCACATTTCAAAAGAATAATAATAAAAAATCTAAATATTAATATTTTGCTAAATTATGCAGGAATAATTTTGAGTTCATTTGTTTTTTATGCATTTCCATTGTTATTTTGTTGTTATTCTGTAATTTAGTAGAACAGCAGTAATAAAATCAAGAAAATTATTTTGCGCAATCTCTCCTTACAGAGTAGGAGAGAACGCGCACATGGGTAGGAGAGATTGCGCATATAGTAGAAGGGATTATTATTAATAATAACTACAATTAAATTGTTAACAATAATAATCACACTTAATCGACATTGTTGAAAGGTTTTTGTGTGTAAATATTATTGTATTAAAGGTGAATATTTCAATCAAATGTTTAAATCTATTATATATATAAAATCCAAACGGAAATTTCGTTCCGAACGCCGAGATTTCGAGTTCTACCGCATGGATTTTTCCGGAACTTATACCGTTAGATAGGTATCGTTTCAGGGAAGGTTTTAAACTATAACACATCATTCTACATAGATTAGTTACAGAATTATTACGGAAAATTCTGTTATTTTGGACTTTGTTACTTCATATTTCCTTAAATATCTGGGCTCCTATTGGTCGTAGAGCTTAGATCTCGCGCCAAAAGTAGCTCCAAGGCAACCAAGCAAACTTTTCCCCGCGATTATTTTGCCGTCTTCCGATTTCCTCTAACTCTATTAGGGGCCCGCGTAGGGCCCCTTAAAAATATTTTTCATAGTAATTTCAGCAATTATCTTAAATTATTGGTTAAGACCGCCACCCTCCCGATTCATATATCTACGGAAAGGTTGCATGAAGGAGTTTCGTTCAGATACGCTTTCGTTAAGAATAGAGTGCGCTCCCTGGTGGTGGAATGTGGAACTAACATAACGCGATATTGTTAAAATTAGGAAATCTAACAATGCGATCTGTTTTAAACTTTGAGATAGTTCATAACACATAATCTATTATCTATTCGATTATTATATATAAAATCTATTATCTATTCTATTATCTATTATATATATAAAATCCAAACGGAAATTTCGTTCCGAACGCCTAGATTTCGAGTTCTACTGCATGGATTTTTACGGAACTTATACCGTTAGATAGGTATCGTTTCAGGGAAGGTTTTAAGCTATAACACACCATTCTACCTAGATTAGTTATAGAAGTATGGCGGAAAGTTCTGTTATTTTGGACAATAAGGTTACCATTTTATTTCTTGGCGAAGTTTTTTGTTGTTGAAAAAATTGAAACGGCTATTACACCTAGAAAAATAAAAGACAAAAAACTGTTACTAATTTTATTTAAAATCTTTAAAAAAGAAAAAAAAGAAATCCATTTTAATGAGTGATAATATTAAAAAACAAATCTATTTAATTTAAACAAGAAAGAGAATGTTCGTAATACTTAAAGAATTACTCAGTTGAAATATTGCAATTGAAATAATATTTGGCGATTTATCTTTTGCATCAGGTTAAGAAAAATGCATCTGAAAATTGATAAAATGATATCAAGGAAGTTCCCCATAAGCGCATGCTCAGCATTATTTGAAAAAAAAATATAGAATATTCTTCTCATAAATATATATATATCCATAAAAAAATCGGCAGAACCTCTATTTAGCATTCCTAAAAAAAATAATGAAAATTTCATTTTTTGCGATTTAGCGCTGGATGGCGACACGATAAAATTTTGAATCATACTATGATAAATATTCTTTAAGAAAAACTTTTCCAACTCTCGATACGAAGTTAGTTTAAGTAAGTTTAAAAATAAATACATATTTATAACTGCAGTTTTGTCAGATACATTTATATATGTAACAATGAAATTTAACGATCGTATTTATGCCATTTTCAATGAAATTTAAATGGATTAAAAGTGTTTAAAACTCAAATTAAGGTCCGATTCTGAGCATTGGCAATTTGACTTCGATATTGTTAGTGTCAGAGACAACAAGAGTTTTATTGCCATGGAAACAACAATTTAATATCGAAATGTTTAATGATAGCATTCTTAATTAAAATACCATTAAAACTTATCCAGCCGGTGACACCGTATAAAATTAAATAGCTCAATACAAGTAACACGCAATTTGCATATATTTTATAAGCTTACAGCAAAAATAGTAAACTAATCCACAGTTAAAGTTTAAATTCATCGAGCATTAGGCATTTAATTACTTATTTAACATGGAATTTATAAATGTATTTCAATCTCTTGCATTTGGCGAGGAAACCTATTGGTTCGCCAAAGAGCGTCGAGCGTTCGTCTGTTCGCGCCAAATACTCGAAAAAATATTTTTTTACAGATTTTCTACTGCGATTCGACCGCTATATTTTTACCGATCTTTTTTACATACATGAGTCATTTTATTAGCATTTCCTTTTTCAAAATATTTTGAGTATGCGTTTTAAGGAGACCTTCCTTGTGAGTAACAATTTATTATTATTATTATTATGCATCTCTTACAGAAAAAAACTAGCAGATGTAATTATAAAAATAATGATATTACATAAATAGCAGTTAATATTATGAAAGTGGAGTCAAATATTTAAATTTTAATGCAAACGTTTGCCCCCCCCCCCCCCACACACATATTATAAATAATTTAATTTCAGATATTTAAAATATTTTTCGCGTACTTTACTACGGATACATGCTATTTTGTTTTTCCCCAAACTTATGACTTTTATAACCTCGAACTCAGATCAACAAATATTGTCCACTTTTTTTTTTTTTTTTTTTTAAACATATTTCGCCAATTTTTCTTTTAGAAAAGTCTACTGTTTCAAATGTTAAGTACTAAAGATTATTCTTAAGAAAATTTATGCAATTTTGCGTTATTAATACCACAAAAGAAAATATTTTGCAATAAAAATTGCTTACTGAAATACATTTTCGATTGTCTTTTTAATTCGTCATCCCATTTTCAGTTTTTTTTTAAGGTTTTTGATATTGGATTAATCTTCCGTAATCAGGTTACCTGCTAATTAGTATATTTACTGAACTATTTAGATATCTCTTTTATATTTGAAAGAGTCAGATCAGTGATCAGACAGTGACTGTCAGACAGTGATCGCGATTGTAGAAGATTACATGAAATTTGTACTTAGCTATTAGTAAATTTATGTTTTTTCATTATGAAGCAAACGGAGAACAGAAGATTTAGTATTATATATATTTTTATTTGCAGTTATTTTACTGTCACTAAAAAACAAATACTTGGGAAAAAAATTTGAAATTCCAATGGTGGCTGGTGGAACAATATTTGTTGATTTATCATTTTAGCCTAGATAAGAAAAAAAGTACCTGAAATGCAGATAAAATTGAAAATAGAAATCATTATAAAGCAAGTTCTTCTGACGCACAATCCTATTCGCTAAACTGGGGAAAAAATTAACGATTTTAGGTTTATTTAGGCAGCAGACGGAAGAATAATGTAATTTTGAAAATAAAAAGTGTATTTATTTCTCCGTGTTATTGCACTCTTTAGAGAAATGAAAAAAGGTCTTCGGTGCATCAAAAAGATTATTTCGTTATATTATAACGTGTTAGGTTATTAAGTTTTGTATAACTGACTTTATTTGTCATTTACAAAGAGTATTTTTGACGAAAGATCTATAATTCAGCCAACAGCAATTTGACTTTATTTAATGGGATGTTAGTCTGGCGCATAATTACGTATGTTTTACGTGTGTTAACTCTGGTAAATTTGTAACCATATAGTTTGCAAACACGTCTTATGTTTGCCGTAAAACTTAGCTGTGCACCCGATTATGGACGATTGGGAAGATTTTGATTGGATGAAAACAAGAGGTTTATTTTTCTATCTTAATGAGTTATCGAGTTTTTTTTTTTCAGGTTAACAGTTACATAATTGCAAGTGGTATATACAGGGTGATTCAGCTCGTCGGTGACAAACTTTAAGGATCGATAGAGCACACCTAGACGAACATTTTTGAATAGGGAATGTAGGGTCCCTGACGCGATGGTAAGGCGCTGGCGCTTTCGAAAATTTGGGTGCCGAAATTCGAAACGTCATAAAAACTAGGGAAATGGTTAGATTTTCTTGCTTGTTGCGTCGAAATGATTCTGTTTGTTTAGACTTTCTTCAGTACCAATTTGATAAGCGTATCTCTTAAAACATGGATAGGGGGCGCTGCAGACTTTGGAGAGCTAGACAACAACTTTAAGCCCGTTATTTTGATAATTTAACACATGCTCGCCAAAGTTGATACTCTAACTTAAAGTTTGAACCCAAAAGTAGAGCCCTGCAAAAAGCGTAAGAGCCGGAATAAAATGTCAAAGTACAGGGTGGTCGAAACTCGAAGGCTCCTAAGAGATAAACAAACAGATTTCTTGACTTATGGCATGCATTTTCATGATTCTGTTTGCTGGGGCTCTCTGAAACTCAGTTGAACGGTACAAAAAGAAACATCGATAGGGGGCGCTTTGGGCAAAAAACATAATTCGTTGACATTTCGGACGCTAACTGGAAACGGGGCGCTACGATCAGTTAGAAACAAAACAAGAGAGTAATTTACTTATCATAAGAAGCTATTAAAACTGCAGTTTGTTTGTTTTTTTTAACAAACATAGCTGGTTTCAATCATGCACAATGCGCGCAATAAAATTTACATAAGGTGCTTTTTGCTGATTTATGCAAAAGATATCGTACCATATCGATATGCAAAAGATACGTAATGCGTAGACGACAACGCGAGATGACGTAGTTGTATGCGCAGACACGTCTTTTGAACGTGCGGTACCTACTTAAGCTTCGGGTTACTTGTCTGCAGATCGGTAGTAGGATGGAACGGTACACAAACTCTGAATTGGCTGACATGCATTTGGCGTATGGCGCTGCTGGTTGTAATGGACGAGCCGCTCAGCGGTTGTACGCCGAGCGTTACCCCAACAGGCAAATCCCCTGCCATGCCTTCTTCGCTCGAGTACACCAGAGGTTGTCCACAACGGGATCTTTCGACGGAGGCAGGCCTGAACGGGAGCGATCAGTGAGCACCCCCGACAACGAAGAGGCTGTGCTTAACCTGGTTGAGGACAACCCAGGTCTTAGCACGAGAGATATCGCCAGACATGTTGGCATTTCGCAAGCAACTGCGTGGCGCATCTTACGTTCCCGGAATCTGCACCCCTACCACATCCAGCGGGTGCAGTTGCTCAGAGAGCAGGATTTTGGCCCTCGAGTGGAATTCTCAAGATGGTACTTGGCGATGAGATCCAGGGATCCCCGTTTTGTAAACAGCATTTTGTTTACGGACGAGTCCACCTTCAGCCGGGAGGGAATGTGGAACGCCCACAACAGTCATGTGTGGTGTGATGAAAATCCACATGAAACCAGAAGCCGAGCAGCCCAGGAGCGTTTCTCAGTAAATGTGTGGGCCGGCATTCTGGGGGATTGCCTCACTGGCCCTTATTTGTTACCTGAACGGCTGACAGGTGGAAATTACCTGATTTTCCTGGATCAAGTGCTGCCGCAGCTTCTGGATGAGGCGCACGTACCCGAAGGTTCGCGTCGCCAGATGTGGTTCCAGCACGATGGAGCTCCGGCCCATTACACGAACGACGTGCGTCTCCATCTAAACGCAAGGTATGGCCAGCGGTGGATCGGGCGTGGGGGTCCAGTTCACTGGCCTGCCCGATCACCAGACCTCACCTGCTTGGATTTCTTCCTTTGGGGTTACCTGAAGGCCGAGGTATACCATACACCTGTCAGCAGTGCTGAAGAACTTGTGGCGCGCATTGTGGCAGCTGCAGGGCAGATCAGAGATACTCCTGGCATTGTTGGAAACACACACTCCTCAATGCGACGGAGGTGCGAAGCCTGCATCATGGCCCAAGGTCGAAATTTCGAGCATCTTCTGTAGTGTTATTTTTTGTAAATAAATTTCCAGTATCATTGATGTTTTTGGTCTAAATTTATTCAGAATTGTTGAGCAGAGGTAGAAAATGTGTTTTCATTATTACTAACTGATCGTAGCGCCCCGTTTCCAGTTAGCGTCCGAAATGTCAACGAATTATGTTTTTTGCCCAAAGCGCCCCCTATCGATGTTTCTTTTTGTACCGTTCAACTGAGTTTCAGAGAGCCCCAGCAAACAGAATCATGAAAATGCATGCCATAAGTCAAGAAATCTGTTTGTTTATCTCTTAGGAGCCTTCGAGTTTCGACCACCCTGTACTTTGACATTTTATTCCGGCTCTTACGCTTTTTGCAGGGCTCTACTTTTGGGTTCAAACTTTAAGTTAGAGTATCAACTTTGGCGAGCATGTGTTAAATTATCAAAATAACGGGCTTAAAGTTGTTGTCTAGCTCTCCAAAGTCTGCAGCGCCCCCTATCCATGTTTTAAGAGATACGCTTATCAAATTGGTACTGAAGAAAGTCTAAACAAATAGAATCATTTCGACGCAACAAGCAAGAAATTCTAACCATTTCCCTAGTTTTTATGACGTTTCGAATTTCGGCACCCAAATTTTCGAAAGCGCCTAGCGCCTTACCATCGCGTCAGGGACCCTACATTCCCTATTCAAAAATGTTCATCTAGGTGTGCTCTATCGATCCTTAAAGTTTGTCACCGACGAGCTGAATCACCCTGTATATAAAAAGGAAATGGTAATGAAAATGACATTATTTTAATTTTATTCAAACACTCCATTTTTAAAAATCCACTTTTATGTGATTTACATTTCTTTTAATGAAAGTTAAAGACTTCTTGTGTGCAAACAATTTATTACATTTTTTTTTTTACCGTATTTACTCTGCTGTAATCCGAAGATAGAAAACTGCAGTAGACCTGCTAGAAGACGTGTATTACAAAATATAATGCAACGTAGAGAGAAATTGTATTTAAGCTACCAGAACCACACATGGCACCAAGCTGGGAAGCCCGGAGTTCAAGAACTATCAAACGAAAGTGAATAATCCGAACATAAGTAATGTTCAGTGGTCACTCTCTGCAATCATTGTAATTTTCTCTCCTTTTAGTAGTGCGGTGACTAGGGAACATTTTAACATTTCTGATTATCACAACGGCCGTATTTTCTTCCCAACCTCTACTTTAAATATATACTGTAAAAGGAATTTCTTCTGAATAGTCCGAATTTTGCCTAACCCATAAGATATTATAATAGCTAAATAGCGTTCGCATAGTATTCAGCAAATGCGGAAAGATTTTCCCGGTGAAGGTCCATATTAATTTAAAATACAAGGTCGAATTCATAATTTTGTTTGTTCAATGATCATTTGGAAAATGGACCAGCGAAGCGGGTGTAGCCTGCTAGTAATAAATAAAAGAAAGAATTTTAACAATTTAACAAATATTTTTAATTTAAGAAGATTAAAATATCAGAAAAAGCAAGCCCTACTAAGATTACAAGAAAACATTAATCAGGTTGATAACTTATTTAACTTGAAAATTACTTCATTTCCATTTTAAAAGTTTCATTGTATTTTGTTTGATAACCGAAGTTGTCGTCGTCCACAATCGATGCACTTATTGTTGTAAATCGTGCATCTTTCGTGCATTCACCTGCAACAAGCAATACCTTGAATCCAGTCAGTTGTCGAAGTTGTCTGCTGGTACAGTTCCAGACATTCAGTGCACTCATCCTCACTGACCTTCGGTTTTTTTCCTTGAGTTTTTTTATCCCACTTTTTGTGGAAGCACCTTATCTTCAGCTGTTTTTTTGGAGCGGCATCCTTCTTAAATTTTTTTTCACGCATATTTTATGGATCAGTAACATTAGTTGCACTCTGTTTCCTTTCGATTTCGATGGCATTACACTACTTGGAATGGGTGAAAGCTTTTCCAAAATATTGTATTAGAAAATTTATTTTAGTTAACAAAATTAATTTATTAGCAAATTAATTGCTCATAAATTAAAAATATATATAAAAATATTTAATTAAATTAGTAACAAATATATTATTAATTTATTAACAAAAATAATTACATAAAATTTATTTAATAACAACGGTATTATTAATTTATTAATAAAATTTTTATCAGTAATTTTTTTTTTTTTTTTTTTTTTTTTTTTTTTTTACAAATTAATTTGTTGCCAAATTTAGTTTTGATAATTGTGTGTTTTTCCGAAATTATTTCAAAATTTATTCATTCACATGTTTTACATGTAATTTGCAATTCATACGAATTTATCAATAAGCTGTGTAATCTCTCCTAGCATTTAAACTTATGGGGACATGCGCGATCTCTCCTAAGTAGCAGATGCGCAAACTCTCCTATTTTGGCAGGAGAGATTGCGCGGCCTTTTATTTAAATATGGTCACTTCTAAAATGAATTTTTGTTGTTCGCATACATAGTCCAGGTTAGTAGTTTATGAAAAATTGTTTAAGTTTAAAATATTTTGTATTACTGACGTTCTATAAAAATTCTAACGAACAGTTATGAAAATTCAAGCACTTACTTTGGAAAAACAAAACAAAATACCACTGCTTTATCCAAGACACTTGGAACAATCAATATTCACATTCATGTAGACACTGCACTAATGCTGCTGTACAATTACCTGGAGTCGCTGGGCGCGCAATCTACTCCTTCACGTCGAATCTCTTTGTGCGCAATCTCTCCTACCGCGCGAACTCTCCTCGTTTTACGTTATATATATATATATATATATATACAGGGTGCATCAGTATAGCGATTACACACTTTCAGGACAGATAGAGTACACCTAGACTATGTGTTTTGTGTCTTCACTACCGCGCTTGGAAAGCATCTGTCCTGAAAATTGTAACCGTTGCTCTATGCACCCTGTTATCTTTAAAGAGAATAATTATGTTGCATACATTCTTGTTTTATTTCACTTTATTAGTTTTTTTTTCATTTTTTTTAAACAGGAATACGTTTTAAATATTAAATTAAACGCTTTTTAGAATTATGATAATGTGGTATAGATTTTTTATTTAGAAAGTTATAATAGGTTTATTTATGATATCGATTATAAATTCATCACTTTAACAAAATATTAGAGTGATTTGTCAAATAAAGTAAAATAGAGAGAGGATAAGCTTTTTCACATTTCAATTTTTCTCTCAGTATTCATCTATTATAATCGCACAAAAACAGTTCTATTTTATGTGAGCTACAAAAACGTCTATTCCTTCGAAAAACAATGACTTTTTAAGCAAGAAAATTGGTCAAAATGTACGGATGTGCGTTATACGGCGAGTATAAACATAAAATCTTAAAAGTTAAGGAATGATAATGAATTTAGACGACAGCATTGATGAACGTGCAATGAAGAGATGATTAGTGAATGAACTAGTGAATAATTCAAAATGCTTTGTAAAGATAATGACTTTGTAAGCAAATGGACTTAGTAGTAAGTGTGTCATGATATATGAAGTATCAAATAGAAAACTGGTGGTAGTCACATACAGTTATGAAGTGTTATTTCATGTACGATAGTCAATATTCATCGCTCTTCCCAATTTATAATATTATTAAACTGTGTGTTTAAAAAAATACATTCACTGTTCTTTTATTTATGTTTACAATCTTCATTTGGGGTTTTTATTTACCCTCGAACAGTGACAGTCCGCGTCTAAAGCAAACGAATGGCACTGCTAAAACAAATTTATCAAAAAAATGGACTATCTCTGTTTTTGGTTTTGATTTTCCATATGTGCTTGCGTCAAATTTGCTCATTTTGTCTGCATGTCCCTACTAGTTTTTGTACTAGCTATTGTACTATTTATTCTTCGATATTATATTTTCATGCAACATTTCTGAGAAAGTTTCTATACAACACATCGAGTCACATATTATGGAGGATATACATAAGATTAGAAAAACGTAGCCTTACAGTGTATGTGCCCGTTATGTCCTGGAGCTCATTATAAACCGGAATATATGGTATATCTGTTTTTACCCGCACCATAATGGCCAATTAAGATAAGCTACTATATATCTTACCGTTCATTACACCATGCATGTGCATAGGAGGCGGCGCAATATTTTTTGTACATTATTTTAAATTAGAGATGCATAACCTGTGGTCCGCGATGTGTTAACGTATGGCCCGCGAAGTTCGTCAATTGCAATTTTTATCTACAAGTCGCAAGAAAAAATCGCGAATTTTGTCAATTTGCCGCGGGAAAAATCAAGCACGGTAAAAGCGCGAATTTTGTCGATGAGGCGAGGGAGAAAATTGCAAAATTGACCGGTCGGGCACTGAAAAATTGCGAGTTTTGTCGATCGAGCTAAGCAAAATCGCAGATTTCGTTGGTCGTGCACTAAAAAATCGCATATTTTGTCAATCAGGCGCGGAAAAAATCACAAATTTGGTTGATCGGGCAACAAAAAATCGTCTATATTGTAGATAATGCTCGGAAAATTTGCACATTTTGTGTATCAGCTGCGAAAAATAATGAGATTCGTCAGTCATAAGAAAAAGTCGCGAATTTCGTCAATTTGACGCTAGAAAAAATCGCAGATTTTATCAGCTAGCTAAGAATCACGAATTTCGTCGATCTGCGGCGGAAAAATCGCGTGTTTCCTCTGTTTATCGCGAATTTTGTCAATTTGCTGCGGAAATGTTTTTGCAAATCTCATCAGAGTCAGTAAACATTCGCAAATTTCGTCAATTGGGGCGGAAAAATCGCAAATTTTGTTGGCCCGGCACGATATAATTGCGAATTTTCCCCATGATGCGCGGAAAATTGAAAATTTCGTTGATCGGCTCAGAAAATCGCGAATTTCGTCAGTTCGCGAGAAAAAACGTTAATTTAGTCAATTTGTCGCGTAAAAAAATTGCAAATTTCGTTTATCGGACGCGGAAAAATCGAAAATTTCGTCGATCGGGCATGGACAAATCGCGAGTTCTGCCGATCGAACTCCGAAAAATCGCAATTTTCATTGGAAGGGCACGAACAAATCGCGTATTTCACTTATCACGCCCGGAAAAATTGCAAATTTTGTCGATCGGGCACGAAAAAATTGCGAATTTCGCCGATCAAGTACTGAAAAATCGCAAATTTTGTCAATCGGGTGCGGAAAAATAGCGAATTTAGTCGATAAGGTGCTGAAAAATCGTGAATTTTATCGATCAGGCGCGGAAAAACGCGAATTTTGTAAACCGGTTTCGGAAAAATTGCGAATTTTGTCAATTAGGCGTGGAAAAATTGCAAATTTCGTTGATCGGTCGCAGAAAAATTGCAAACTTCGTTGATCAGGCGCAGAAAAATCGCAAATTTTGTAGATCGGTTCCCGCTCCCCGCTTCGTTCATAAAGTTCACATTTTTTGGCAGTATTATGCCACTTGCATGCCTATGTTTGTTTTTAACACTTCTAATAAAACAAAATTTACTCCCCCGAATGAAGTCAAAGAATATTATCATTACTTCTAAATAATCCTTGCTATATCTATGTTATATATACAGACTTAAACTGATGATATATCCTTGCGAAATGAATTGGGTATATTTTCTGGGTAGGGGAACCTAGAGAGGTAAAACTCTCCCAACCCCCCTCTGAAACCATATTTTTTTTAATCTGATTATAGGCCACAGATCTCCTCCCCGAAAGATAATTCTCTATGTGTTACGGATATGGCCCTCAACAACCTTGAAATTTTTGTAAGTGGACCTCCTTTAAAAAGGTTGTGCACCCCTATTTTAAATTGATTGTATAAGTATAAATTCATGACCCATTTCTGCGTATTTTAGTGCAAGTATTTACGATTAATATATTAAACGATCGCGATGAATTTCTGTTTATTCGTTCCAGTTAATATTTGGCGCTTTTACTAAAGTGATTCATGAGGGATTTTTTTAAGAATACGTTAGGCAAATAAGGTGAAGAAATGAAATACTTTCGTAAGTGTCTGGTTATGTTTCCTGTTATGAAAAGTGTATATTACACACATTAATCTAAGTAAATACCAGTGAATTAACTTTTATTTAAACACTGTTCAATATTTGGTGCTTTTATGATTAAAGTTTTGATGCTGCAGTAACTGCTATCGTAAGGTAGTGAAGACATGTCCAAAACTTTGGTGGTTAAACCATAAACGTGTATAGATGAGTTCAATAATGAATTTTTAATATGTTTTTCCACACAATGGTTAAATATTGAACAATAAACAAGTAACATTTCTTACTATGAAGGGTCACTGTAGTCTTCCATTATAAACAAGGTCTGAAGCCGGAGTTTCTATTTAACATGAAATTCAACATATTATGAACAGGTGATACGAAACGACTACGATACGAAAATTAAGCTATTTTGCTAGTAGCCAGTATACTGATTTCAAGCAGATGCGTATTTTTGTGTTTGAAAGCAGTATAGGGAGAGTACATAAAACCTTTTTGTCCTAATGACTATTAAATAATTTTATTCTTTGTTAAAAGTTGAAAAAAAATCTATAAATAATACATTTTAAATGATAGTAAAACTGATATTTTGTTTCCTTTTATTTAGTCACTTTATACGATAGAATTGTTTAACTTTGAATTAAAACTTTTAACATTGAAAATATGTAAACTCTGTTAACTTTGATAATCGTAGCGCCATTTTGCTGTGTTTATTAGTTGTAACTCAGTTCTAAATAACGAATTTAAGTAAATAAATATATCAATTTCAATTTTTCTAAAGAGTTCAAAAGAATTATTTTCTATACATATTGCTAATATTTCAAAACATTTATTCGACTTTCTCTGTAACATAATACAACTAAAAACATGCAAGAAAGCCATTTTTCTATATATTTCAAAGGGAATAAACAATTTATCAGCTTTATGGAATGTATTGTTGTTTATAGTTTTCCTTTTTTCCAAGAAATGTTTCCTTTAGGTTAAGATTTTATGAAAAAAAAATAAATATTTTGTTCAACTACATAATATATATTTTTTCATTTATCACATTTTATACATATTTGGATTATAACAACATATACAGTATTTCATTCTCACACTATATCGTTCGTTTTACTGAAACAAGAAAAAATTGTGTTTAACGACTATTACAAACTAAAACATGGATGAAAACGAAACCAATAAGTCTTAGTTTTAGAAAAAAATTCCTTTCTCGGAAAATACAGTAAAACACAATATAAAGAGGAAGGTTGTGGCGGAGGATTTTTGTTGTTGTCGCTTTTTTATTACGCTCTGTTCGTTTTACTAAAATAATCTTAATGTAAGTTTTAGATTTCAAATAATAAAATTATTTCTTTTCTTTGTAACAGATTATTCTATTAAGTATTTAATCAAACGGTTCTCAGAATCATACGAGGGGGTATCGTAAAGTTTCAATTACAGGCGACTATTTCTATATTATATTCGCACCACTAATTTTTTTAAAAAACATTTCGAATTAAATTTCTCTAGCAAATGTTCTCAAAGCGTTAAGTAAAAGATTTTTGTTTTGAAAAAAGTTGTGCGTCATAGCATTAAAAATTATTCGCCTGTAATTGAAACTTTACGATACCCCCTTGTAACTATGCTATATTTAATTTGAATAAAAAATTGGTTTATTTTTGTTTTGCGTATGGAGAAAATTCATATTTTGTACACGAAGACTAAATAGAGCGGGAGTTATATTTAATGATGAATCTGATCCACTACTCTCAATATCCATACCTGTATTCGGAATGTGATTTTGTTAACCGTTGTCCAGTAGCCACAGCTCTATCTATCAAACAAGCAGATGACCAGGAAAAAAAGGAAAAATATGTATATTGGAAAATGGAAAGTAGGTTTATTAAATTGTTTGGAACTGAAATTTATACTGACTGATAAATTGTTCCTGGAATAAAATTGAAAGATAAATATCTAAAAAATAACACCTTTTGGGAAGATATTATTTACGCAACACATTTTTTAATATTAAACTTCTTATATAACTTCTTTAACATTACCCTTTAATTTTATTTTACATTTTAATTACACTCATGCAAATATTTCATATTTAATATTTTATTTTCAAACTTGTAAACAACGTCACTGATTATAAACTTACATATAGTACATCATACAGATATTTACACCTGCCAACAGTTTAGAATATTCATACTTAGCTACAATGCAATAATTTGCAATATATAGAATAAAACGGTATGCATAAACTGTTTAGAATAAAAATGGAGCGTTCGTAGTACGATTAAAGGAAACAACATTTCAAAGGATCGTATGATCGCAAGCAACTAAGGGTTAAAAAACTGTTTAGAAATACGTGAAATAAGAGAAAGTCTTTACTTCTGATATTATTACTGCTATTCCGGAGAAGCAGAACTTCCGTTTAACATAGAAGAGCATATGTTTTTTGTTGCTTGGTGGAGACGCAGTACACGTTACCACTGTGGTATAAAATGTCCTGAATGCCAGATATCCCCAAAAACCAATTGAACCTTTGGGCCTGTGACGTGGCCTCCATGCTCACCTGATCTAAATCCACTGGACTTCTTCTTGTGAGGACACATGGAAGCAATGATATACGCAACAGTTGTGACTCTGAGGAAGACTTCGTTGCAAGAATCATTTTTACAGCGTATAAAAGGAAATCACTAGTTTACGAGAACCGATTTCAGTTCATAATTTGCCGATGTGAACTGCGCAATGATACTCTTTAAGGGCACAATGATTATCTCATTTGAGTCTTTCGTGGATCTACACGGAATTGTGTATTATATCATTTCGTTATGCCCTTTCTTTCACTGTTGAAATTTCAAAGTAGACAATTTGCTTTACACATTTCAGACACTCCTAGTATATTGCGACTATAGATATGATTATAAATATTGTTGTCTTGCCGGGTACTATAAACCTTTCATTTTTTTCAGAACAATTTGTTTGAAATCATATATAAAAATGTTTTCATCCAATGAGAAAAATTGAGAATAATGAATAATATTCCACACTCCTGGTTCAAATAATTCTCAATATATCTATTGTATTTGCACGGATATGAAAAATGAGCAGCTTTTATTTGAGCTGAATAGTATTACAAAGGAGTCTTAAGATATTACCCTCTACAAAGAAATAAATATTCAACAACGTTTTCATTGTAATCGTTTGCTTCAACCATACATGACATAATGTTCTTGTGGTGAATTAAAGTAATAAGCAACTCTGTCACTTCACATATTAGAAACAAAGGTGTAATTAATTTATCATGTACTCTTATTTATATACAGATGGATTTTAATAACTTAAAAAAAATATCACACACCTGAAATGCAGTGCCAGCAACAGTATTTTAGTCCCCCAAATAGTATTTTTTTTTTTCGGAATTCTTAAAGGCATGAAACTATGGCTATTCAAAAATATTAAAATATATTTTATAATTTATTAAAATATATTTTGTAATTTTGCGTTTCCAAAATTAGTTCAAAACATTCTATTCAAATACTATAATATAGAAGAAATTGAATTTACACATGTAGCCTGAAATGGTTTTCAGTCCTTTCTGATATACAAAATATAAAACAAAATAAATAACAAAATAAATAATAACAAATTAACGTTAAATTAAAATTGTATTTTAAAAATAAATATAGTTTTCACATTTTAAAATAGTATATAATAGTGATCTACATATCTTTGTTTAGTTTGTCAAATGTTATATTAATATGAAAACGACAAGAAAAACTGTTTGTGATTTGATTATTTGTAATATTTACTTTAAATTTAAGAATGTTTTTCTACTGAAACAATTGACATATTTATCATAAAAGTCAGTTTTAATTACGACAATTGTTTATTATGCATTGCTTTGTATAATTGTATTATTTATCTCATGAATCAACATATCTTTTAAGCTAGTTCAAAATAACTAATTAAATGAAAATCGAGGTAGTATTTTTTTCTTTGAAATTGCATTGTTTATCAAATATTTCCATATTTCTGATAAATAAATCTATGTTTAAAATAATAAATATACTATTGAAGTTTTAATATATTATGTAATGGTTATATAAATATATTTGTGTAGTATGCTAAAAGTTATGTTAATATGACGACGATACATTTATCACATTTGTTTATACCTTGATTATTTGTCATTTTTACGCTACATTTTTACGTAATTTATAGAATGTTTACTTTACATTTTTACTTTAAATTTTCTAGGTAAAAATTTTAATTCTTTTACATAACATTTCTGTTATCAATTAAAACAGTTGTTATCCCCTCCCCTAATGAAATACTGCCTTTAAATACATCTACTTAAATCATTAATAATCAATTCTCGTGAAGTAGTTTAGAGATAATTTATAGAGAAAGCTAGGCAATGTTGTATATTTTCAAAAGACTTTACTTATTAAATATTAGAAGCTACATTTATCTTACGTTTCTGCTTTAACTTTGAATTGTTTTTATTTATATAATCCTATACTAATAATTTTTTCCTAAATTACAAATGAAATGGACTGAGATTTCTTTCTCATTATTAGTTCCCGTGTAAATGTAATAATGGCGATGCGATCTGTTGTTAACGGTCGTTTGAGGAAACAAGAAAAATATACGGTACTCCTGGTATAGATAGAAAATAACTAAATTTGACTTAGTAATTTAATTATATGCACGGTATGAAAAAAAAAATCAATAAACTTTCAAAAATGAATTGAATGTCAGGTTTTTAAAATATGACAACGGAATTCGAAGCAGGCAAAAAAATCACCACATTTCTTTTGAAAAATAATCTACATGTTACAGTTTTATTTAAGCATAATGAAGCTATGTAATGAGAAAGCGTTTATATTATAATAATTAATATTGTAATAATTCTTATCAAATGCTATCGTGGTTAGGCTGTCTCAATATCATGTAAAAAAAAAAATAATAATAATTTGTATTTTACAACAAAAGGTGCTGGCAGCCCGGTTACCAACACAGTTGCTGTAAAATTTAAAATTCGCGTTATTTACGAATGCTATGAGAATTCCCAAGTCTGGGAAAAGTCGCGTTGCTATTGGCTACGTGTTGCACATGACAAAAATAATTCAATTTTTACTTCATTTCTCGTTTGAATTCTCTTTCAAAGCATCGGTACTTGAATTCGCTTTCAATGCATCGGTACATGAATTCGATTTCACAACATCAGTTGTTGAAAAATTACAACATAAAGTGCAGGAAAAATCGCAACTTTTTTTTACAGTAATTTATATCTAAGTACTTCATCACAACTAGAATAAGAAAATTATCGTAATGAATGATATCTTAATAAAAATTCTGATTTTTGAATATAATAAAGCAATCGATAGCGAAAAGAAAAAAAAATAACTGATACGGTTTTATTAGATATTTAATAAACAACTTCAAGTCTTTTTTTCTCACCAATGCATGAATTTTTCATGATAAAATATAAAGTAAATAATAAAACTAATAATAACCAATGTTCGTTGCGGAAACTTAATTTTTAAAAAAAGTAAATATTAAACAAATGTTATAGATTTTTTTAGAGAAAAACGAAGAACAAGAACACATTTTTGATTTCGTTTCTTATAAACGAGAAAAACACTATAAAATAAGAAGAAAGCATACATTATTTTCCTTAATAAATAATTTTTTTCTGTTTTAAACCTTATAAAAAGAATGTTTAAACTACAAATCATTCTCATACACTAAAGAATATTAGAAAAACGGTGAAAATTAAGAGGCATTGAGGCGTGTTCAAAGATAGCAAAAAGTGGAAAATTCGGTAAGCATTATATATATTAAGAAACGAAAAAAAAATATTGTCTTTATAAATAAAAGCTTTCCAATCTTCGCACTTTTAAATGGAGAATATTTTTTTAAGATCCAAAATTGCTGAACACATGAAAATAATACGAAAATATCAGAGAAAAAAAGTAATGAACTTTCCACGTAATAAAAAAAATTGAAAACGAATAGAAATTTTTATTTCTTTCGAAAATTAAAACTGCATAGTAAGTGTTATGCAAAAATTGATTATTATTTTTTGAAGAATGATTTTTGATTAACTATCATAAACTTTTATAGGATTTGTAAATCATTATAGATCTTATATAGATCACTTTGTTCTTCTCGTTTATTTATTTATTTATTTATTTATTATTTTTCTGTTCTTTTTCATTATGTGCTATCTTTTTATTCTTTTATTCTTCATCCTTTGTTCCTATTTATAGTTTTTTTTCATAGATATTAAGACTTATTAAAGAAATATTATTGTTATTATAAACATTATTAAAAGTCATTAAAAACATTATTAAAAGTGTTTGCAAGAGTTTTTTCATGATTTTCACCAGTTTCACCCTTTTAATATTTACATTTTCAGATATATGTTCTTCATTAGCATCTGATACCTCGAAAAAGAATTAATGCTTAATAGCAAACTCCTAGATAATGAAGCAATACATGGATCGTATACGAACAGTATAATCAGGATGTGGCATAAATAACTATTTTTTATTTGTAATTGGCGATGCACGATAGTTTGTACTTCATGTAAACAAATACGGAAAGTTAATGTTCAAAAGTGAAGAGATGTCTTTTTCTGTCAGTATTGTAACAAATGTTTGTTCATAAATATAAACTCCTAAATAGCATTACTCACATCGCATATGATAAAACACCAAGAGAAGAAAAAGTGTACAATGAAAAAAAATAATCATTTGTAGTTTGAATTTAAAAAAATAAATGCAAAAAATTATATGTTACCTTGTATTTACGCATTGTTTTATTTCATTCAGATGTTAGATAATTTTTTAATTTAAATTCTGTAACTTGCTTTTATTTATTTTTATTTTTTTGAAAATCATTGAATATCTTTTGCGTTTGATATTTTTTGGAAGATCAGAAGAAATAGGCTTATCAAGCTGATAGAAATATATTGTAAGAAATTAATTCGCAGATTGACATTTGCCAAGAGTATGAAATTATGCGACATTTTAAAACGAAAATGGACATGGTGACAGGAAATTCTTAGCGCAAAAACCCAAGAAAAAGGACATTAAAACTCCATTAAAGAATCAAATTATGAAAAAAATCTCCTTTAAGGGATTCTCGGTTGCTCCTTGGAGTACCTCCTCACCAAATGCTGCATGAGAGCGTACACAGGCAGACAGATAAACAAACTCTTGTTACTACTAATATACTAGCAGTCAACACTGAAAAAAAAAAAAAAAAAAAAAAAATCCGCTAAAAAAAAGTAAAATGTTCTGGTAATCGAGACGTCAGTACTATTTCCGTTTTTTAACGGAAATTTTCACTGGTAAATTCCAAAAAACTTCCCGTTTTTCTGAAATTTACGGGGAAGAGTTTCATTTAAAATACAGAAATAGTACTCGCGTCTCGATTTCCAGTACAATTTCCGTATTTTAGCGGAATTTTGTATACAGTGTGGTCTTCCCATTGGCAGATTTATCAAACTGGAACATCCCCTTCAACCATAAATATAAAAGTCGCCACGTTTCCAACGATTAAAATGACATATATGAAAGTGTAGGGGAAATTACATCTATAAAAAGGGCAAATATAATAACAATTGTTTAAAGGAGAATCACTTTTCACTTTTTTTCCAGCTTAGCCTAAAATTAAACTACACTGTCAGACTGGTAAATTGTTTTAAATTTAATGATAAAACCATCAATGAAACACGTATACAGGCAGGCAGATAAACAAACTCTTTGAATCACTGATATACTAGAAGTCAACCTGTTCTTCCCATTGGGAAAGTGATCAAACTAGGACATCCCCATCGACCATAAATAGAAAAGTCGAGATGCTTCCATTGATGAACATGACACATATAAAAGTGTAAGGGCAATTTTATCTATAAAAATGACAAACATACCAATGATTGTTTAAAATAGATTCACTTTTCACTTTATTTCCAGATTAGCCTAAAATTAAACTGCAATATCTGACTGGTAAATTGTTCTAAATTTAAGGATAAAGCCATCAATGAAGCTATTAGAGTCGCTAAATGGTAAAAATCAGTCATTGAAGTCATCAGCGCCATTTTTAAAAGAAAACGTGCATTTTCATATGTGTATTTAAAGGTATCTGCTAGTGCGGAACAACTGAAAAAACCCAACTTATTAATAAAATTTAAATTTATTTTTAGGAAGATTGAGATCGAAACGACGAAGAAGAGCAAAAATAGCCAAACATTGAATACTTTTTGGTAAATTGAAGAATTTATCTTAAAATTTAGTGACATTTAACAAAATACGCAGAATCCTTTACAGTAAATTCTATCGAATATGTATGAATTTTCTGTCTACCCGTGAATTATGTGATAATGATGAAGACAATAAACTGAAATTCTAAGATATATTATACATTTTTCATGAGTTATGGGTTATTGCATAAGTTTACTGCCATTTTTTTACAAATTCTAAGTTGCCATTCTACAAAAACAAGTAAAAAACAAAAAGTATTTATTCTGAAACAAATGTTTATTTCATTGCCATCCTAAAGGGGTCAATGACATGCAGTTTGAATATCATATTGATATTTCAATAACTTTTGATAAATAATTTTTTGAGTATGGGATTTTCACTGAAAAGTGCATTTCCATAAAATGCCATTAAAGTTTACATTAAAATTTTACTAAAATTATTTACATTGACGTGCATCTGAAGTTTACTGCATTTATAAATCCTGTGTTTAGTTCGGAACTTTCTTTTATTTATAGAATGCAGATTTTGTCAACTTTTGTATGAAACAAAAGAAAACGTTTCGACTGAAGCGTTTGTCACTTCCAGTTTCATTTAGAACTGTTAAGTAGATTTTAAATCACTATAACTGAGGTTTTATTTAAGTACAATAAAACTAAGTACAGATTTTAATAGGTAAAGAATTGGGCTTTAATGTAACGTAATAAAAGAAAAAATGCAAATCTTATCGAAAATCGCATTTTAAACGTAGTCAGACACCTTACGCATTTTACTTATGAGTGCTAGAAAATCTTTTCCACTTAAGTCTGACTATTGGTACTGCTTATTCACTGTTTGATATTTCTTATTTTACCAAAAAGTAGAAAAATCAAACGTATTATTATTAGTTTCTGTACGTTGTGGGAATAAACAAAATAATCGTTTTGAGTTTTTTTATTTATGGAATGTAATAAAGCATACAATTACATGTTAAAAAATGTTTTTTTTAATTAATTATTAAACATCAGTAAATTACGTTACAGTTCTCAGAAAACCTTTTTCTAAAAACACATATTTTGTTCTATTCGTTGCTTAAAAGCCTATGATGCTGCGATAATTAGAAAGAAAGAATCGAATGTTGGAATAAAAAATCCAGTGCGAAAATCCTGTGAAAAAGATTTTGAATCAAAATTTAAAAGAAATATTAATAAACCGATTTTTTTAATATCGTCGAAGGCTGTCTCGGTACATCTAGTCCCTTATCCATCACAGCGGGAAGTCTAAAAAGACTGACTGACTCACTCACTTATTCTGTCTTTTATTACCAAAGATTTAGAAGATAAAAATTCCTTTTACGAAAATAGGCTTCCTTATCTGTATATAGAATAAGTTATATTGAGATTATTGAAATAAATACTATAGCAATATATTATTAGGGTAAGTCTTGCAAAAGAGTGAAATGATATGTTTCTTGAATATAAGAAGTTAACAGACAGGAGAAAAGAAAAAAAAAATACTTTTCTGAGGGCTTATTTCATTTGCTACGGTTGATTTGATATATAATAAAAACACCATTAAAAATTTTCCATCGCTAACAATACTTTTTACAATGGTTATTAAATTTGATACGGTTTATTTGATATATAATAAAAACACTATTAAAAATTTTCCATCGCTATCAATACTTTTTATAATGGTTATTAAATTTGATACGGTTTATGTGATACATAATAAAACATCATGATTTTTTTTTTTATCAATGCATTTTGCTTCATAAAAAATTGAAAAGGAAATCAAAATAAGAATAATGCTTTGAGTAAACTAATTTTTAAAAAGTTTAAATTGTAATTTTATATAAAAAAATTCTCAAAGTTTTAAGAACAAAAATTAACAATAAACAGAATTTCGATTTTAAACTTCCTATAAACTAAGTAAATTGAATAAAGTTAGAAGTAAAACATGCAAAACTGTCATAAATAAATCGATTTTTATGTTTTTCAAATATTATATAAGAGTGTTCGGAAGTGCAAATTATTCTCATGCACTGAAGAACATTTTAAAAGGGTGAAAATTAAAATGCATTCAGGCGTGCTCGAAGACAGAAAAAAAATCGTTAAACAATATTTATGCTTAGAAATACAAAATATTATAATGGCATTCTTAACTATAAAAAAAATACAAGTTCAAATGCTTTACTAAACATAAGAAAATAAACCGTTATCCGAAATATTGTATAAATTCATAATATGTTTTTTTATTAACTAAAACTTTACTTTTAAATTACTTTGAAAACTAGAAATGTATCGAAATTTAATGCGAACAATAAGCATTTTTTATTAAAAACAAGCATATAAGTTTATTTTACAAGGTTTGACAAGTAGGAAATTTTGTAATCTTCTATTTTTTCACATAAATAGTTACTGATATTTTTATTTACACTTTATTATTGTTAACTCTATCATACTGTTTGGCAAAAATGTGATAGGAAATGACATACCGGGTGGTTCAAAATCAACCGACGAATTTAAAATTCCATAACTTGCAAACAGTAACAGATATTTAAAAAAAAAAAATTTCAGGAGTGTTATGTATGATGTTAGGAGATCTTTCAGTGTGATTCTTGACTTTAGTTCGAATTTCAAACAACAGATGGCGCTGACAGCATGTGGCGCTCAGCCGATTCCGAAACTGGCGTCTTTCAGCATTGATGTGAAGGAAGGTGATTAAGGCTGTGGAGTGGGTCTCATTCGCCCCTACAATCTTGATCTTAGGCCTCGATTCTGAACTCTTACGATATTATTTCAATGGAATGTCTTTTTGCATGGAAACAACAAATTCTTCGATAGTGGAATACAATGTTCAGAACTGCATAGTTTCGTGTATTTCGATTTGGTCGTGGTGCGTATGTAATAACTTTTATTTTTCAAAAAAGATTTTTTTTTTCTGAAATTGAGTATTTATGAATGAAAACAAGAATAAAGTTTCATATTTAAAATCCAAATTCATCGAATTTCATTTTTTATTTGTATGCATTTTTTTTTTATAAAAAAATTGTTGTTTTATATGTTTGTGTAATATTTTAATATATATATTTTTTATTTTCTATTATTATGTAATTAAAATATTAACTAGTCATGCTTTGGGTTTGAGATCGAATTTCAGTGCCGGGCACGTCGATTGAGTATCTAGTTGAAATTTTTCTCACTATTTATGTCTGAAACGAAAGAAAGTCTCGAGGTTATAATCCAAATTCATCCATTTTTAGTTTATATTTTTATGCATTATTTTGAGGAAAAATTAATTTCCATATGTTTGGGTAATATTGCAATATTTTAGTTTTAATTTATTATTATTTTGTAATTTATTAAAAAGAGTTCTGTAATGAGTCAAGTAACTTGATTTTACACCAGAATTGGGGAGTTGGGTGAGGGGGGGGGGGGAGGCATTCATTAGATTTTACTACAGATCTGCAATTTTCTGGTGTTTTTTTACATTTAGTTATCATTAAAAGGAAATATATTTTAAGATTTTACTTTATTACTAATCTTACAGGATGCCAACAATCGCGAAAAAAACCGAGTAATCTCAGAAATGTTATCCGAGCCTCACATTTTCGACCCTTATCCATCCACTATACGAATGTCAGCATTTATGTTAAAAAAATTTTATTATAACCTAAAAGTTAAAAAGAAATAAAAGTGCATCTTATATCTCATATATTCCCATTTTTTTAAATACTTTTCTCATGGTAAATACACAGTTAAATTCATCATTTAATTCGTTCAATCTGGTTCGTTTTTACCCCAATAAGTTATTAATTTTGTGTCTCTAAAAAAACAAATGTGTGTGTGTCTTATTATCAATGAGGTTCTATTTGGGTAAACTAAGGGAAGACCCCCCCCCCTCCCATTAATAAATTTAGATTATAGCAGCCATAACATGTCAGCCCAAAAAAACAAAAACTTTTCTTCTTTAATATTTCTTAAAAAATGAGTTTATAAAAAGTATTAAAAAATGTCACTAATTTTTAAAATGGAAAAAAAATAAGTGTTTTAGGACATTCAAAGATTTTTTATATGTAGAATATTATCTCTTTTCTAAGGTATTAGCAAAATTAAAAGCTAAGTATACTAAACAATACAGGTGGGGGAGGGTGCAAAAAGATCGTATTTTGTTACTAAAAATTAATAGAAAATAGGCTTCCATATTCTAAATGGTAAAATCTGTTAAATCGCGATGTTAGATGGTTGATAAATCGATTTAAGAAATTTCTATATCGCCCAGTTCTACTGGTTACCTAAGCAGAATGCAGCAAATCGTAGATTTCTATCGCCATCCGTTATTCTTTAATAGATTTTTCAAATCGTCGGTCATTTTTGGGACACACGATACTTTCTAACATATGTTAGATATCGTAGGTAGACTTGTATGAATGTTGAAAAATAATCGTGAAAATGGTTAATAGTAAATTGTTGTTCAAAATAACTACCTCAAAGCAAATGAAAAAAAAAAAACAATTTAAGAAATTACAACGACCATTTGGAAAATGATTTTTTCGAAGACTAAAATTTAAGACATAAAAAGTCGCACGCAGTTGATCATACATTACGTACGCCATGAATTAAACATTAATAGTGTTATTACACGTAAAAATTGCAAGCGACAGAAATCGCCGGCTAATCGTCAGATTTCTTGAAACTTGCATACGCAAGTTTGACTGAAACTTACGTATTATCCAAGTATTTCATTGGCTGTTCGGGAAAAGGCTTTTTCATCGTCAGATTTCCAAGAAATCTGACGACCCATTTTAAATGAAATTTCATTCTTAAACTTCTAAACATCCTACAATATTACTTTTTACACTGTCGTATAGAGAAAAAAATCTACTTTTAAATGCAATTTGTTTGAAAGCTGTATCTCAATTTGTTTCCGAGTTATTATTATTTTTTTCTTCTTTTTATTACTTTTTTGTCATAGTGGCCATAGAAGTATCCATCTCTGTTGAAAGTAAAGGGAAATACAGATTACTGTATAGACCAATCAGAAAACGAATAAAATGCGGATTCAACCAATAAAAAGCGTCAGATATGCTTTTGATTTCCTACCCTGACGAGGACAATAACCATTTTTCCAAATGATTAATAATAATAGTTGCCTTGTTTAACCAGTTCTGAATGCTGCATTCCACTATCGAAGAATTTGTTGTTTCCATGGCAACAAGGCATTCCATTGAAATCATATCGAAAGAGTTCAGAATAGGGGAGGAAGGGCAAGATTGTACTAGCGAATTAGACCCACTTTATAGCCTTAATCTCCATCCTTCGCATCAATGCTGAGCGACGTCAGTTTCGGTCTCGACTGAGAGCCAATCGCTGTCAACGCGATCTATTGTTTGAAATTCGAACTAAAATCAAGAAACACAGTAAAAAAAAAAAAAAAAAAAAAAAACTTCTGACATCATACATAACCCTTCTGCATGAATCCTTTAAATATCTGTCACAGTTTGCAAGTTATTGAATTTTAAAATCATTTTTTGGGACAAACGGGATTACCAACTGAATGAAAAAGTCTCCTGTCCGTACGTTGAAATATAATATCTGTCAAATTGCAAATATTCTGCAATTTGCACTACCTAGACCGACAACTATCTGACACAATTCGCTCTGTTAACAATTTTTAACACTTTAAAAATTGTTGAAATGTGTTTATGAACTCGGTTTGTCTGTCCGTCTTTCTGCCTGTCCGTGTTCTAACTGTCATAAATAATGTCTTATTACCATGAAATGGGCATATGTTATTTGGATATACTATAGCCTGCTCGGTTTTGAAAATGAAGTGCGTAGAATTTTCTGTTCATTTACAGGGCAACTCAAAATTATTCAGTTACATTACAGTGTATGGGAAAAATCGTTTACCGTGTATTTTAATGGTATTACAGTATTTAAAATATATTGAAATTGTTATACACCACTGCGGTGTAGAAAAAGTTCTTTCTATAGAATATGGTGTGTACAGAATTTATCGTTTGTTTACAGGGACACGCAAAAGAATTTGGCTATAGAAGAAAATTAGCAATAATTGAACTATTGAAGCCTACGAAAAATAATGGCTGGAAGAGCGTTTTGAGATGCAGTATGCGTTTTTAATTTGAAATATTTTTTAAATAGTACGTGGAGTGCAGATATTCTTTAGATCATATACAGAGTCCCACAAAAGTTCTCAACAATATATGTTCTTTTGGCGGAAATTCTTTTTTAGTTCTTGTTTTAATAGCATCTGGTCTATTATCTGAAACTGCTCAACAGAATAAATATCATGTGACACAATTGCATTAAAACGATGGATAGGTAGGTACACTTTTTATTTAACTCATTCATATTGATGATTAATGATTTCATTCAAATCGTAATTTTTCCATGAGAGTGAAAAAGCGGCAGTCACACCCTGAACCTGATTTCTTGAGTGAACTGTATTATCTGATTGGTGGACGAGGTACAGATGGGTGACAAAATAATACGAACACATTTGAAATAAGAGAAAAGCTTTATTAATAGAGGGTATGACCACCGTTTGACTTAATTACAGATTGTATGGGACGTTGGATGGATTCATAGAGGTCATTAACAACATTTAAAGGAATATGAAGCCGTTCTTCCTGGAGAGCAGTCTCTAATTCCAAAAGCGTAGATGGTGGAGGAAATCGAGCACGGAGTTTCGACTCCAAATATTCCCAATAATGTTCAAGTCACGTGACTGAGTGGGCCAAGCAAGATGTCCTACTTCGTCTTCATGCTCTTCAAACCATTTTTTGGACGATTTTAGCAGTGTGGATAGGAGCATTTTCGTGTTCATAAAGTAGGCATTCTCCTGGAAATAAAGTCTGAACAAAAGAATGCACTTGATTCCCCAGAGCATAGACACAGTCAGCAGCTGTAACCTTCCCATGCAGAGTAACAAGCATCCCAGGGCCACGCCAAGATATCACCCCATGTACTGTAAAGGAACCACCTCCATGCTTCACAGTCGGCAAAAGGCGATCAGAAGAAAATGCTTCTGTGGACCTTCTGCACACATAAATGCGTTTAGTTGTTGTGTCTTTAGTCACCATGAAATGTGGTCACTATTGATTCATCATACTAAATGACTTGTTGCCACTGTTGAAGAGTCCAGTTTTTGTAAGATTTACACCATTGGCATTGCTGAAAAGCATGACGTGGTGTAACCAATGGCTTACGAATTGCAACTCTTCCATAAATGTTCGAAGCATGAAGTTTCCTTTGGACTGTTATTACTGAAATGGGATTCTGGAGATAACTATTTATCTCTGACGTTATCTGGGATAAAGATTGCCTGCGCTTTCGGATCGCTATGCGGGTCAACTCTCTTTTATCCCTCTCAGAAAGCTTTATTTTCCTTTTCCTGTTGAACTCCGCAGATGACACTTTACTGCGTTTCGTGTACGCTGTCACACATGCTGACACAATACTCCTTTCACGTCCCAAGTAATTGGCCGTTTCCGTCACGAAGAAACCAGCACACCGCATTCCAACAGTCATTCGTTTTTCAAACTCTCACAGGTCAGTCATTATTGAGTTTTCCTGAGCGTTTAGTAAGCGAATGCAACACCTCTGACTGATGTTGAGCGACTGATACCTTACTTTTCATAACCACTAGGTGGCAGAATTGAGTGCAAAGTGACATGCGCGTCCTGCTTCTTTGAAATGGACATGCCTTTTTCATGGGTTTTCGAATTATTTTGTCATCCATCTGTAGCTCAATTGTAAGAGTACTGTCAATTTTAGTCAGAGTTTTGTATTCTGGCCAGGACAGCTTTTCACTTTTTTCGGAAACATGTCGATTATTTATTATTTAATCTTTCGACTACTAAGACTGTATGCTTCATGTAAACTGTATTCGAAGAAAATAAAAATAATTGTTACAATATATTTTTCCAATACTCCTTTTTTCTATGCATACACCGGGTGTCCCAAAAATGACATATATTTTAAAATTCAATAACTTGCAAATGGTGACAGATATTAAAACAATTCTTGCTGGAGTGTTATGTAAGATGGCAGGAGTTTTTATGCTGTAATTTTCAGTTTTAGTTATAAATAGAATCGATAGCTGGCGTTGCAAGCAGTAACCGCTATATCCAGCCTTGATTTTTTCTCCCTCTCTCTTCTTCCATATGAAGAAAAGAGATTAAATTGTACTGAATGGAACACGAAGTACCAAAAGTCGGGTCTAGACTGAGCGCCTACTGCTCTCAGCGCCATCTATTGCTTGAAATTTGAACTAAAATCAAGAATCACAGTAAAAAACAACACAGAAATGATAGATAACACACCTGCAACATTTTTTAAATATCTTTTACCGTTTGCAAATTATTGAATTTTAAAATCCATCATACATTTTTGGGACACGCTATATATATTATATGGGTTATGTTTTATTATTTTATGACATTCTCGTGATATATATTTTGTAATGTAGCTGTAATAATATGTGGTTGATAAATAATTTGTATTTTGGTAATCCTATATTATTATATATTATTCAGACAGACTTGATATGTAAATCTTGTACAGTATAATGTCTATTTTTTATAATCAGAGCGTTAAAGCTTAATTAAGTGTTCATATTTTAAGCTTTACTTTTTAAAAATTACGTGTGTTAGATTTTCTGAAGTGTTTCAAAATTATTTCCTTAAAAATATATTGATTTATACGAAGTAAATTAGAAATGTATTTATATATACATATTTTCTTCAATTAAAAAACATTTTATAAAGCTTTTTGCCTTTACATTTCTTGTGTATAATTATTTTTATTTATTTTTTATTCGAGAACATAAAGCATCTCGGCACTATGAAAAAAGCAGATTTAATTTCCTTTTCTTTAGAATCACGTGATTTTCATGAACAATTATACAAGTGTTTCTCATTTAAAATAGATTGGGTTATATAACACGAAAAAAATTGTTCCATTCGTATTATTATTTAGTGTGAGTTTTCACAATTTACCCACCTCCTTGCATTGTTTATGACTAGAGCTCAGTTAGATAAGCTTTTCTAAAAATTCATTGCAGATAATGTCTTCGTATCTTGCATGGAGAATGGAATTTTTTCCTTTAGTAATAAGAAAAAAAGATTTTAATTTTATAGAAAAGAAATATGTTTTAAAACTGTTCCTACAACTCATTGAAACAAAATGTTATTTATCTATATATATTCTGTTTTCATAGCGTTAGATAGTGTTAAAGAAGCAACTTTACTATAGAAGCGTGAAAGTGTTTTAGCTCTAATGCTTTTTTAAAAGGTATACTAAATTTTATTGGGTAAGCTGGGATAATTGGACCCACGAGATAACTAGAACATAGACTGTTTTATATAAAAAAAAAAGTTGATGTCTTTTAATTTTTTGCTTTTATCAACATTGCACCCCCATCTCTACTTCTTAAAACAACGTGTGTCAACTGAATCATAACTCTGTCTTTGCTGTGATAGACTGCCAAAAATTTAGGTTTATTTTTTTAAAGAACGTCGATTCAACTTCCTAGGCTTTTTATTAAAATACGGTAAGTGCTTTATTTAAAAATAATTTTTTTAAAGATTAAGACACATAAACACATAGACACATAAACACATTAATATTATTAGATATTTACACATATTTATTTCATGTTTCAAATGTAAGGCCAGGGGCCTCCGCGGCCGAGTGGTTAAGACACCACGCTGCTAATCGCTTTAGAGCGTAGGAGGCTTGTCGGGTTCGACTCCCACTGGCTCCATTGCACACTCTTTGTGGAGCTCTCGGATGTAAAAATTCCATGTGCTGTAAATTTCATTGTGCTATCTCGTCCCTGTCTATTGACGATGACTTATAAGCGGGCCTTGTTGTTAAGCACACAAGTCTGATGTATGTGTCCAATAAAACAAACAAACAAATGTAAGGCCAATGTTTCAGTTACCCCAACATTGTTTCAAGAATGGGCTAACTGGACCATGTGGGATCCACTTACCCCAACAATTATAAATAATATTTGAATTTCTCTTACTACGGGGAATTAACTTCTCAATTGTTTTTTAGCTTGCAATAAAGAAAATTACATAATAACTTATTAAAATTACATAATAAAATTTATAAGAAGGATGTTGGGAGTATCAAACCAAATTTCTTAAGTGTGGTAGCTATAGTTCGACATTTTACGATGCAGATGAAGAGGCGTCCATAAGGCAAAGTTACATTAATTGAAAATTATCGAAACGAATAAAAAAAACTCTGTTCGATGTAACAATATTGTTACATTCTCCACAGGTTCACTGTACATATCGAACGTTCACTGTGATAATTTAAAAAGAGAATGAGATAAGTACTTACGTCGTTTTTTGTTCATAGATATACCTTGTTATGCTGTTCCTTAAAATACCCCTGTAACTTTTATACTTACTACCTATAATAAAATACAAATGTACTTACTTAATGTTTATGTTTTTTGTGTAAATAAATCTAATATTTTCACTTTTAGTGCTCTTTTTAAACGCATTTACAGCAAAGGTTTTCCTTAGAACGCTTTTTAGTTGATATATAATTTCGATGATCTACCTGGTTTAAATTTTTTTAAAGTTGTTTACCCTTTTTCAGACAGATCCTTATACCCCATGTTAAAAAATAAACGTGTGTGGAACATTGACCCACCTGGCCCACTCGCCCCATTTTTATGGGACAACTGGACCCATGAGGAAATAAAGATGAAATATATGTATATACCGGGTGTCCTAAAATAGACCGACTGATTTTAAAATTCAATAACTTGCGAACGGTGACAGAATTTTAAAAATTCTTGCACGAGGGTTATGCATGAGGTCAAAAGTTTTTTACAGTGATTTTTAATTTTAGTTCGAATTACAAACAATAGATGGCGCTGCGATCAATAGACGCTAAATTCAGGCTCGATTTTTGGTCCTTCGGGACCCACTCAATACATTTTCATCTACTTTTTCCGCATGAAAGAGGAGATCGGCCAAAACATCGAGCCTGTATTAGTGCCTATTGCTTACAGCGCCATCTATTGTTTGTAATTCGAACTAAAATCGAAAACCACTGTAAAATTTTTTTTAACCTTAAGCATAATCCTCCTGCAAGAAATTTTTAAATATCTGTCACCGTTTTCAAGTTATTGAATTTTAAAATCAGTGAGTCCTTTTTAGGACATCCGGTATATATATATATATTATTTTTAGATATTAAAATGTAATTTTGAAAATTTCTGTCTGATAGAGGTAACCTAACTGAATACATTTACAAAAGATCAGACTTTAATTCAAATGAAAATTAACTTTTTGAATCTGAATTGCCAGAATCTCCAGGCTCACATTGTAAAATCATGGTCCAGTTGCCCCACGTATCCCTAATACAAATTGAATTAAAGAAAAAGTCAAAAATAAATAAATAAGCGTCAGATATATATATATAAAAGCAATTTAACAAATTACAACGACCATTTGGAAAATGATTTTTTCAAAGACTAAAATTTAAGACATAAAAAATCGCACGGAGTTGATCACACATTACGTACGCCATGAATTAATCATTAATAGTGTTATTACACGTAAAAATTGCAAGCGACAAAAATCGCCTGCGACTCGTCAGATTTCCTGAAACTTACGTATTATCCACCTGAAACTTATGCATTTCAAGCGAATCCAAGCATTTTATTGGCTGTTCGGAAAAAGGCTTTTCCATCGTCCAAGAAATGTGACGACCTATTTTAAATGAAATTTCATTCTTAAATTTTTAAACATCCCACAATATTACTTTTTACACCGTCATATAGAGAAAAAAATGTACTTTAAAATGCAATTTGTTTGAAAGCTGTATCTCAATTTGTTTCTTATTAAATTTTTTTGTAGATTTTATTAGTTTTTTGTCATAGTGGCAAGAGAAGTATACATCTCTGGTGAAAGTAAAGGGAAATACAGATTACTGTATAGAACAATCAAAAAACGAATAAAATGCGGATTGAACAAATAAAAAATGCCAGATATGCTTTTGATTTCTTACCCTGACGAGGACAATAACCATTTTTCCAAATGGTTAAAAAAATATATATATACACATATGAGTGGCTAGTTTTATCTTAAGTACAAGACTTTATTTTACAGATTCGTGTTTTATGAAATTAAATATGCTATGCATTTTTTAAAATTGTCTCATCCCGCCTTATTTTTGAAGAGTAAAATTAAAAATTTCAAAATTTTAAATATTCTAAGCATTCTGTATCCTTCATTCACATCAGTCAGCTCGTTGTCGAAATGGCAAAGAAAACTCTAGACGGCAGGTGCTGAATTCGTTTCTGAATCACACAACTCAGAAAAAGTCTTTTGAAGATCTTTATTATCATAATAACAAAATACTGATAAGAGAAACAGAATTTTAATGAAAAAGTAAAATCTCAATTCATTATATTTAGCCACAATTGATTTTTTAAATGATATTTTAAATCAGGTAATGAAATAAAAATTAACACAATATTGTAACAAAAGGGTACAGATATTGTAAATAGTGATGATGATAAAATAAAACTCCAAGTTTTGTTAGTGGGCATTTCCTCTCCATCTCTTCCGATAATAATGACGTTACAAGTATTTTTATAACTGCACGATAACACAAAATTGAATACAACTAAAATGTTTAGATTTAAGACACAATTTAAGTAATTACCCGACTGAAAAGAAGGGTTATGTGTTTCACACGTATCTGTGTATGTGGATTTCTTTATACCCTCGAAACATCACAACGGCTGGTTGGATTGTAATGATTAAGGTCTCTATCAATTCGTCGTAACGGCCCGATTGTTATAGGTTAGGTTTTGTTTTTATAAATTCAAAATGGCGGCCGTAAATTACAAATGGCGGTAGAGACGAAAAAAATGTACGCACACTATTGAGTGACATATCATTGGATAGGTCTTTCAAAATGAAGACGATGTTCTATTGACTATTTTACAGTCAGAAGCTCCGTTAAAATATTATACAACCTGGAAGTTGTGTAGGTAGGATCTCTAGCTTTACTGCAACTCTAACCATCATAAACATCTATAGATTTCATCTAAACAGTGTTTATTGATAGGAACTAACAATTAAACACAACTTAAAAGTCACCAGTACAAGTAAATAAAAAATAGATAAGTAATATAAACAAGTAATATAAAAAAAATATATTAAGCCAATTCCTACTTAGGTCAATAAGAGAATTTTTTTTTTCCCATTCTTCTTTCCTCTTGAGTGGCTCTTAAAATGCCTTGATCAAGATGAGGGCTCTCTCTGTCTTAAAATAGCTTGATCAAGAAGAGGGCTCTTTCGATTATTGAAAATTAATTAATTTAATTTAATTAATGGATTAATATCTGAAAAAAAACTGGATTAACATCAAGTGTCATCCACTACAAGTTTTAAAAAAATATTTGAGCTTGATTGGATGAATATTAAGTATTTTATTAACGATTGAAAATTTGAACAATATATATATAGCGAGAATCTGAGCTAATAGTAGGAATTGAAAAAAAATAGATTCACATTGATGAGAAATATTTAATTAGTTCGCTTTTTACGCTGTCGGGTTTTTTGATTTTTTAAATTTAATTGTTTATTGTTGTCTTTGTTCCATCTGTAATTATTAGAACATTAGTATCACGTAATTTAGGTACCAAAATAGTATTTTTGAGTACATCATATATATGATATACTGGGTTCCCAAAAGGCATCTTTACACCTTCAAGCTTGTATTACAAACGCGGATGAACATATACATAGATTCATAGAAAATAGTGGAATATCATGAGTATATATCACAGTTTTTTTCTTGTCAAATAATAAACTTCTATATGTTTACCAGTGATTGCACGAGTCCGGTCAAAGTGATAATCATCGACGTTTATCACTGATACTTATTTTCGCTCACTCACCCAATACTGAGCCTGTATCCGTCAATTTCTTGTGCCCATTTCTTGTGCGCATGTCTATTCAAATAATATTATATTTCTGAGAAATATGTAGTTGAAATATATGATAACGAATACCGTAGTATTTATAGATACTTAATGATGAGTAATATTTTTTTAATTTCTTTTAATTATGAGTTTTAATAAATTCCACAACATAAAATGTATCAGATAAACAACATAATTTATCAGTAATGTTGCACAACTAAAATGATTTCTAAAAGTAGGATAAATTTTTAAAGTGTTAAACGTTATACTTTTAATAAAATATATTAGATAATAAGAAATATCATGCCCTATCTAAATCATAAAGGTGTCTCTGACACTGCACGAGAAATATTCAATTAATCGGTACGAAAAAAACGTGAAATTGTAGAACATTTGATAGGAGTGATTGCGTTGATATCGACGTCTCACACTGAAAAAATAAGTGGTTTATCTTCATTACGACAGTAATTATTTTAATTAGAAATTAAGGGCACCCTTTTCGATTACTCTGTATATATATATTTAAATGTTAATTTGATAATGTATATAAATTGTAGCTTATAATCGAAAAAATGTAACGTTATAAATAATACATTTGACAGACGTTCACTGTTGAACCCTCACATATGCGAATCGAAAGCTACAGCTCATTCAATCGAGTAGTTTATGAAGTAATATTAAAAAACCTACTCAGACTGAACTTTGTTTTGGAATGATTAAAAGTAAATTGTGCATTATTAGTTGCAACATTTAACCCATTATCTACTGACGGTATTTGTAACTACCATTAAACCAACTTGTTATAAAATTCATTTAATACATCGTTTAATTGTAATAAAGTTTTAAATGAGTTACATATACTTTATTTTATCTTTTTCCAAAAGCACTATTGGTTACACAAATATATTTCTAAAACGATGATTTATATTGCATTTGCATATTTTGAGCTTTCTTGGCATTGGCGGGTGGGGGGGGGGATTTTTCAATTCGGACATATTTCTATATTTCTATTATAAGAACATTATATTTGTACATTTCCTAAATCTACAAAATGCTAAGAAAGATATTTAAAATAAAAGATTTGAATGGGGTTAAAAATATTTCACAAAATCCCTGTAAATTCAAACTTAATTAATCCTTCTAAACCCTTCAATCCTTTTAAAGTCCTTCTAAAATTTATTAAATGATTATATAAATGTTCAAATGTAGTTTAAACAATTCACGAAAAATTCTTTAAAAGATACAATTTTCATGAATTCATAATTCAGTACATAAAGAGTTATATCTGCATAAATTCTAAACTACTTCATCGAATGACCTCCTGCTTTGTGTAGGAAATTAATACTTAAAAATAAATTTAAATATAATGTGGAAATATTGCCTTAGTTTTGGCAATTTTTAAATATGTCAGAATTTTACGCTAAAATATATAGTCCGCCTGTGCTTATCAGTTTATGCGTCACATTTTATACGCTAATTATCGTGTAGTTATTAGAGAGTTACCTTCTCCTCCATGATTGTTCAATGTTTGGCAATATCTGGTTATCTGAATACCTAGGAATATGGAATACTTTTTAAAGTAGTAAATATGACTATTTAAAATGTAAAAAATACACAAATGACTTAATTTATAAACAAAGGGAACACGTTGAATTCGACATATGAAAAAGTTTAAAAAACTGTTAGATTGAATTTATAAAAACTTTAAAAAATAATTACAAAAAAAAATCAATCTTACAATGCTTAGGAAAACTCTTAAAACGAAAATATTATTTTAAACTAAAGTTACCAAATTGCAGCTTCCATTAACTTAAAAACTTAAAATTACTTTATGCTATAAGTAATCAGTAACATGTAATCAAGTAATTATGAAGTCATTAACTGAAGCTGTGATCTTTGACGCAATCAAAATTCTTTTTCATCGAAATCTAAATATAACGTCATTTTCATCGTTACAATATTTTCCATTTCCAAACTCAATATTAGCGGAATAAATAAATATTGAAACATAAAATATTTATGAAGGAAACTGCGCAATTTTTTTTAACACAACGTCATTTTGCTTTAAAGGAATTTAGATATTTTTAGTTGTAATGAAGCCATCAGTAAAGATGTTGTAATTCCCATTATTTCCCTGTTCTCTGTAACTATGGAAGTAACCTAATTGTTACCACAGTAATTTAATAAAAAAACTTTTTAAATTAAAATGAAAATATAAAAATGGAATTAAAAAAAATAGTTAGTACGAACACACCTACAAATGAACTGCTTTTATTTAATTACCCGACTGCCAAGAAGGGTTATGTGTTTCACGCGTATCTGTGTATGTGGGTTACTTTATACCCTCGAAACATCCCGACGGCTGGATGGATTTTAATAAAAAAAGTTTCTATCGATTCGTCTTAACCGTCCGATGGTTATAGACTAGGTTTTGTTTTTATAAATTCAAAATGGCGGTCGTAAAATACAAAATAGCGGTAGAGACGAAAAACATTTTTACGCGCCCTATTGAGTGGCATATCATTGTATAGGTCTTTCAAACTGAAGACGATGTTTCATTGACTATTTTACAGTCAGAAGCTCCGTTTAAATATTACACAACCTGGAAGTTGTTTAGGTAGGAACTCTAGCTTTACTGGAACTCTAACCTTCATAGACATCTGTAGGCCTCATCAAAACAGTGTTTATATATAGGAACTAACAATTAAACACAACTTAAAAGTCATCAATACAAGTAAATTTAAAAAATAGGTAAGTAATATAAAAAATAGTTTCACATTGAAGAGAAATAATTCATTAGTTCGCTTTTTACGCGGTCGGTTTTTTTTTTATTTTTTAAATTTAATTTTTAATTGTTCAAAACATATAATTATCAAAATTGGTTCAGTAGAAAGCTCAGGGCTGATGACTAAAAAAAAAAAAAAAACATCCTGCTCTTTTAAATATATAGATACTTTACTAAATGCCTTAATATAATGTGTGTTAGTAATTTCTGAGTATGATAATATTGTATTTAACCGAAGCCGAGAAAAAAAAAAAAAAAGAATCTGTTATCTCAGAATAACACTGACGGCTGACGTTTAAGCATTTTAGCATTCTGTTCGTCTGGAGGATAACTGCATTTTTATAAAAATGCTATCTAAATCTCAAGTTTATTTAAATATTCATCACGGTTTTTTGCTGTATTACCTTTCATTTATTTTCACCTTAGATAAATATAGAAACATATTTCTGCTAAAAAGACTTATCTACAGACAAGTTGTTTTCTGTAAAATTGCAATTTAAAAGCAGCTGCTTAGAAATCTAGAAGGCTGTAAAATAAAAATACAAACCAAGACGGAATTTTCGACAAATGACAGAGGAGTAAGTGTGGTACATCGTCTAGACGATATTATAAGTCCGGCCTATGTTTCCACCATCTCCTCATGAATCGTTTAATGCATATACAGGGTTGTCATAAAAAAACTTTGCCGATATATGGAACTGTAGCGGCCGGTCCGTTTAAACGATCGCGATGACATTTCAGATATAGTTATTGAGAGGTATGAGCTCTGGATTCTGTGAACGGCATCAAATTGGCGCTCACGCTTACGGTTATAGTTACAGGAACTCAAAATTTTGGAATGGCAACGCCCATTTTTTTTTCGTCGTAAAATGCTCAGTGCATGCGAAAACCCTAAATAGCGCTGGAACGATACGTGTATCGCAATAAACGGACGCGTTATGCACGCACAAGAAACAGCCCTGCGAACGGCAAAAAAGAAAAAAAACACGATCGAGGCGTACGGAGGAAATTTACATATGACAGAGGCAAGACACCAATGACAGAACGCCGTTCGCCAGATAGTCAGCATAGAAAACGGATTCTTGCCTCTGTCATATGCAAATTTCCTCCGTGCGCCCCGATCGTGTTTTTTTTTTTTTTTTCTTTTAGTGGGGGCCGTTCGCAGAGCTGTTTTTTGTGCGTGCATATCGCGTCCGTTTATTGCGATACAGGTACCGCCACAGCGCTAACTAGGGTTTTCGCATGCGCTGAGCATTTTGCAACGAAAAAAATGTTCGTTGCTATTCGAAAATTTCGAGTTTCTGTACCTATAACCGTAACCGTGAGCGCCAATTTGTTGCCGTTCACAGAATCCCGAGGTCATACCTCTGAATAACTATATCTTAAATCTCATCTCGATCGGTTAAACGGACTGGCCGCTAGAATTCCATATATCGGCAAAGTTTTTTTATGACAACCCTGTAGTATAATTGACACAGATGTACCAGTACAGAGGTGCCAATTAATAAAATTGAATATAATTGATACAAATGTCTTCATATCGTGACATCGCGAACTATATCACGGTGATACCGAATTTTATCAAAATGATCATACGTAAAAATAGTTGCATTTAGAGGTATAATTATAAATAACACTTGTTGGAATAAATTGTATAACATGCACATTTTTGTGAAATTTTAAGTAAAAAAAATGTATTTTCATTGCCATAAAGAAATTTTTAAACACCAATTACACTATTGGCCGTGATAGTTCCATCACTGTTGTACTTTTTTTATTGTTTTATTTCATTAGTATTAAAATATGTTGTCCTCAAACATTCTCCTTAAAAGGAAAATAAAAATTCTAAAATAATAATAAAAATATTCGAGACATTTGTAAATGCCGCAAGATGTTATTGAAGAAAAAAAAACCGAAAACGAATATACATTTTTTTTCTCTTAAACCTCTACAAATCCAGGTAGCTGTTCCTGAAAAACTTTATTTAAAATATTCTCCCAAAGATTCAATTTTCTCTGATAAGATAAAAGACAATCTTTTCTAAAAAGCTTAAAATGTTAAACAATATTTTCTTTTATGTTTTTTTTTAAAACACTAGTGAACCTTCTGTAAGTGAAAATCGGTTGAAAAAAAAAAGTTTTAAAGTTTCAAAAGAGTGAAAAAAAAATGGAGTTTCGAATAAAAAGCATAAAATTTTAGAAAGGAGTATTTCCAATAAAAAAAGTTGCCGGTTTATTGGATTTACATTTTTAAATTTACCATATTATATTTTTGTGTAATAAAATGCATTATCTTTTATGCAAAAATTGAAAACACATTTCTTTCCCAAGAAAAAACGCTTTCAGGCGCTTGTTCGTTGTTTTTTGTTTTTGTTTAAATAGAACTCTTTCTTTTACAATTCGTTAGATGGATGTATACGTAATTTAAATATTTTTAATTGGTAAATTTTAATAAAAATGCATATTTTAACCCTTTATCTACTGACGGTACTTATAAGTACCATCAAAAGAACTTTTTATAAAATTCATTTAATGCATCGATTAGTAGTAATACAGTTTAGAATGGGTTATAGATGCATTATTTATCTTGTTCCAAAAGCATTATTGGTTACACACATAAAAACATATTTTTAAAAGGATGATTTCTTTTGCCTTTGTATCTTTTTTGCTTTCTTGACGATGGGGAAGAGGGGGAGGGGGATTTTTCAATTCGGTAATATTTCTATATTTCTATTGTAAGAACATTATATTTCTACATTTCACAATTCTATAAAATACTAAGAAAAATATTTAATATGAAAGATTTAAGTGGGGCTATAAATATTGCTCAAAATCCCTATAATTTCAAATATAATTAATCATTCTAAATCCTTCTAAAATCCTTCTAAAATTTATTAATTGATTATGTAAATCTTCTAATGTAGTTACAAAAATTCACGGAAATTGCTTTAGAAGATAAAATTTTCATGAATTCATAATTCAGTACATAAAGGGTTAAGTCTTTGTATTTACAATAAAGTGATTATTTAAAAATGATGAACTGGTCAATGATTTAAAAAATGATTGAAGAGTCACACCAAGCAAAAGGCTCTCATAAAGTTTAAATGATCAATGACACAGACCCGATCTTCAACTGTGTAAGGATTTGAAACATCACTGCTCATAAAATGAGTAATTTCATTGTTTTACATCTATATTATAAATCAAAAACATGTATCCGTGTGTATCAGACGTCAGATTGACGTTGGCAACGATTAAAGTAATGCATTTCCATTTTTCTAAAATTGTGTTACTTCAAAATATCAGAGAAAGTTAAATTTTCACAGTCAAATAAATAAAGAGTTAGATTTTCAAATGTAATATAATTTACAACTGTATATCAATTTAATAATTTTTATGGTTTTTAAAATAATAATTGGGGATGAATTTTTAGAATCTAGCTTTTTCGTGTACAGCTCGATTACGGAAGATTAACCCGTTTGCACTTGAAATAACATAAATACGACAAAATTTGTTGTGGACTAATATGCAATAAAAGAATTAATACTACATCAATAAATAACAATTTCAAAATAAATAAATAAAAGGCAAATTTGAAACATATATAATGGAACAATGTGATTAAATACTTAAATAATCAGAATAAAAAAAGCTGCTGTAAGTAAAAAAAAACCTTTACCGATTTCTTTGGATGTTAACCTTTGGGATTTTGATGATGCAAAATATTGTTTTGAATAAGCTTCAAAGGATTAATTCAAAGTATAATTGACGTATTTTACACAAAAATGCTTGTTGGTGTTGCTAGTAGTAAATATAAAAAATGTATATATTAAATGCAAAAGATCTATTTTGAGGTTTCCATTTAAAAAAATTCTTCCGGCTCAGTAGGAAAAATAGTTGATTGGCTTTATTTTATTTTATTTTATTTTATATATCTTAAGGTACATACATCGGAGTTAAATTTACAGAAAAATTTAAATTAGGATTTCTAAATGTGATTGAATGGATATGGGAAAATTATAGCATAACCTCTAAAAACATGTTGAAATCATAGTTTAAAAATCTCCTTTAGACTATAATATAACTAAAACCTTTCAATTATTGTCATCGAAACTTTTTACGAGTCCATTTAAAAGAACTATTAAATCAACATATGTAATTAAAAAATTAGTTAGCAATATTTAAAAATAATAATACACTATCCATATTGGTTTCAATTAGTTCAGTATTTTCAATGTTACAGTGTTGTCAAAACTTGCATGTTGCTTCTTTTTGTTTGTCCCTACGAACGAAATGTAAAAGCTGCATATTTGATTAACGGACTCATACTAGATATTTGCGAGAATACACTGTCTGAGCTATGTACGAATATGTTATTATTTCTAACATTACCGTTATGAATATCGAAATCTGAATATCAGGATATTAAATAGTACAATTTTTTATATATATTTATCAAACACAGTCAAAATTATAACTTCGTATCTGATGGGATGATAATAATACAATTGACAGAGTTGAGATACTATAGAATGCTAAATCATTTCAGATATTTGGGAATGAACTAGAGAAGTGGAAAAATGAATTTAAAATGTCAACATTAGGTTACATTGTTTAGATTTTGCACATGGCTTTACTCAATATTTTTACAATACAAAAGACACTGAGCATATAAGATTTAACAAGTTGGAAATCGCAGTTCTAACGTGGCAAATGAGGTGCTTTCGTACTATGGATATTTTCATAAAAATTTTGTGCTCCGCATATTGTACTGAATGTATATTTTAGTGCACTTCTTAAGTGCATACCAATTTCATTCTGTTCGAAAGACTGTAACATCATTAAAATGCACTTGAAATAATTTTTTCCCATTGGCCGTAATGTGACGGAAAATATTTGACTGTCCCTGTAATTAAACTGTTCATCCGATTTTCATAAAATTTGAAATTACTCGACAAAAATTTGCAGCAATTATAAAAGAGAACATCTGAAGCCACGGAGTACAAATGACAAAATTTCGATTTCGAGTAAACTGGGTTCAAGGATAATTAACGTTTAAAGTTGAACATCAATAATAATTGACTGAATTAAAATAGGAAACCGCTGCTTGCTTCACAGTGGTCTTTGAACTCTTATTTTAAAAAATGTGAAAAAAGTAGAGTGCAATTTTCTTTAAATTTATAATTAATCAATATTGATCATTATTCAGCAAAAGTGGTTGATCTCTAAAACACAAAACATAATTGGAAAATTATTTATATTTCTTTATCTGGAAAGAAAAAAGCATATTTCCAGGTCGTCTGTGCAATTAGTTCAATTTTGTCACTTATACCCCTTGGCTTCTTGGCTCCTCATATTTAAAATTTCACACCATTCAGTAGGGTAGTTTTTGCTCTGTTATATGTGGATGGACTGATAGACAGACGGACCGAACGACGACTATAGGTGCTACGTATTTATATAATTACGAACGCACCTAAAAAGTGGAATTACATTGGTTTTATATTTACGTACTGGTAAATACTTTTGAGTAAAGGATATAATTGCTCCCTTTCCAACATGCATATAAAACGTCGAATAAATTAGTTAAATCATTTACAAAATCATCTCGTTAATTAGTCCAGGCAATAGAGACCGTATAGGGGCTCTACTTAGCAAAATTCATGGTAGTTCTGAAAAAAGGCTTACTATATGTTTTTTTGATCGCTGAATCCGAAATTTTAACTTCCTACCAAAATTTCCCGCGGCAACACCCCCCCCCCCCCTCCCGGTAATTTGGTAAAATGCCCCCAAAAAAGGTTTTTATTAAAAAAATCAATTTTTTTATTGTTTTAGGGGAAAAGTATCTAGAAATTCAAAAAAGTAGACAAAATTTGCAGCAATTTAGATATATGACATTATGACTTAGAATGGAGGGGAAGGGGGGATCTGCCTCGGAACATGCGCGCAGTGCTGCGTGAACTAAGTTGCACAATTCCACTTAACCACTCACACGTTTGCATTCGCCCTCCCATCTCCCTTCCGAACTTACTCGATAAGGTTTACTTTAAGTTTTTTGGGTCGCTGAATCCGAATGAACTTCCCACCAAAATCCCCCCCCCCCCCCCCAAATAGTTGTTTTTAACTTAAACTTCTTATTGTTTTAGGGGAAAAGCATTACAAAATTCAGAAACTAGACAAAATTTGCAACAAATAGGATATATGACATTATGACGTAGGATGAACGGGGAGGGGGAGGACTGCCTCAGAACATGCACTGCGGAGCTACGTGCACTAAGTTGTAAAGTCCAGGCAATAGGGGATTTTACCTGGAAAAATTAATACTAGTTCTGGATTTCGACTCACTTTATGTTTTTTGGGTCGCTGAATCCGAATTTGTAACTTCCCACCAAAATTTCACCCGGCAACCCCCCAAAAAATTTGGTTTTTGAGAAAACGGAATGTTCCAAGGCAGTCCCCTCTCTCCCCGTTTATCCTACGTCATAATGTCATATATCCTATCTGTTGCAAATTTTGTCTAGTTTCTGAATTTCGTAATGCTTTTCCCCTAAAACAATAAGAAATTTAACTTAATAACAACTATTTTGGGGGGTTTCGGGGGGGGGGGGGGGTGAAATTTGGGGGCGTAAGTTAAAAATTCGGATTCAGCGACACAAAAAACTTAAAGTAAACCTTATAAGGAAAGTTCGGAGGGGAGATGGGAGGACGAATGTAAACGTGTGAGCGGTTAAGTGGAATTGCGCAACTTAGTCCACGCATCACCGCGTGGCCACTAACATTTAAAGTTTAAAAACAAGCTGAAAATGCATTTCTGAAAAACAACTGAAAGAAATCTGATTGACTATCGTCCTTAAATGTTATTTCCATAAACTCTTTGAAATAACTTTTTTCCTGCTGTTAGATTTTTATATTTTCTAGAGTGTCTTCAAAAACACATTTTTTGGCAAATGATTTTGGATGTCCAAAGATGTGATGAAGAGAGAAAAGAAGGATGTCCAATCAATCCAAAGATTTCAATAAGGTAGGTATAAGTTTTTATTTAAATCATTATTCTTTTAATGTTTTGTTTTAAATTTAACTACTGTTGATATACTGTAATTAAATTTTAAATAGTTTGACGGATAAGTCGAAAACTTAAAGATTCAAACATCAGAAATTTACTAGGCCCACTACTGAAGCATAGAGGATTTCTAATATTTTTTATTTTGCATTTTTTTAGAATAATGTGACATGAAACTTTGAATGTTTATTCTGATTATGAAGATTAGGACTAGGCAAAAAAATATATATGTCTGTTTAAATTCACTAACACTTTAATAATAAGTAGATAATTCTGCTTAAGTGGCCCAGTAGTGATGCGTTTACCTTGTACATGTAAAGCTTCGCATGCATTAACACGTTGAGTGCCACGTGGATCACCGGTGGCTGACACTGAACTTTCCGTTTATGCCGCGTCAATCACGGATGACTGACAGAATAAAATTAAATATAAAATTTTAAAAGTTACATTGTAAATAAATTTTAAGTAATTTCAGTGTTGTATCATGAATGTACTAAATATTTCTTACCAAAAATCTTTAATCGGATTTATTAAAACACAGTAATCATAAAAACGGCTGCTTTCTCAGATATTACAAAATGTGGCTACTTGCTCTGTTAATTTTCTGTCCATTCCTCTAACCAAATCGTGCCGCTTTTTCTTAGTAGCATAGTTTACAATATCGTCGCACTTTAGATCCATTTACAGTTTTTTTTTTTTTTTTTTTTTTTTTTTTATAGATTGTGTAAGGGGAATCTTATTTCGCGGCTCAAACGGAAAGACAAACAAAATAGACTTTGTACTCAACGTGTTAATGAATATACATGAATATATGTATGCATTCTACATATGCGTGTACTGTATTCATTATACTTCAGAAGTATTATTCATACTAACAGAGTCATTCTTAAAAATCAAACTAATATTTTGTTAACAAGGAAAAAGAATACCTTGACTTCGGCTTTCCATCTGGAATTAAAATTAATTACAAATTTAAAATAATCGTAAAAATGTATCTATATGATTTAATCTATATATAATTTCTAACTAAAAGAAAATTGCATACATTTGCTTATAAATGAATAATATAGTAAAGAAATTAAATTTTCTGTGGACAAAATTTTATTTTTACACTTTTTGTAAAATATACGACTTTTGTTACAAGGGTAAAAAAATAAATATTTTTTGTCGATATATTTCGAATCTCGTTATCACATTTCATTCAGGGTCAATATTTAAGGCTACCCGAAGTTTTTCATTCGCACTAAATGTCTGTATTTTTTCTTTGATCAAAAAATTCTGTGTCTAAAGACTATCATGATCTAAAACACGTATGAAAGCCAAATAAGAAAAAGAATCACACAAAGTTAAATAAGAAAAACCCTTTGTTGGGAAACATTGAAAGACGTAGAAAAAAAAAAGTTATGTCGCATTTCATGTGTATTTTTTTATCCAGTTCTTTTTTTTTCATGGAGATTTTCCATAGAATATTTTAGAACTGAAAGAAATGTATTTTGTTTGTTATATTTTTCATATTTTTTGAAGAAATCGGTATAGTAAAAAAGCTTTAGAAATGTTTTAAAGATTCCTTTATGCAGTCTTTCTTTCCATTACTTTGAAATACGAAGATTTGAATTTGCGTTTTGGTAAACATTTAGTGAATGTAGAATATAGAAATTAATTAGTTCGTAATGTAGTAACGATGGTACATTTATTTATGCATATTTGATAGTCGATACAAGATGTATTTTGTGTTGTAAAAAAAGACAAAACAGGTATTTATCATCATTGCACATCTAGGAATTTACTGAAAGATGATATTCAATAATTGATTAATGATGAATAAATATTGGATGAATAATAATTGGATGAACAATAATTGGTTGAAATTGGATGAATATCATCCTCAAAATCATCTAGGAAAATATAATATAACAACAAACGAAAACATACAATAGCCTCTTCCGTGGTGCCCAAGATTTCGAAAGGCGATCTTTATAATTAGAAACTTCAGAATCTCAAATATTTTCGAAATATAAAGAATCATTTTTAACCCGGCAGGAGTCGTGTGTCGGTTTTTTTGCCGCCCATATAAATTATCGTCCCCTAACTCATATCTCCTTACAAATACAATAGAGATCTGCCACGTAGCTGACTTTAAATGTTTCTGAATAACCATAGTGAAGTAACAAGACATCTTTTTTTTCACATCATTACTAGCATCATAGTTATATCATTACTAGCAAAGTTGAAATCGGTGGAAAACTGTGCGCAACGATCACTAATGTCAGTTCATTTTTACTTCTTCCCATTATTCCAAATGTCACAAAAAACTGTATAATTTAAGTAAAGTACAAATTTGGCGACATATAAATTATCTTCCCCTAACTCCTATCCCCTTACAAATACAACGGAGATATGCCATGTAGCTGTCTTTAAGTGTTTCTGAACCACAATAGTGCAGTAACAAGACATCTCTGTTATTCTTTCAAGTATAATTTTACTAGCAAAGTTGAAATCGGTGGTAAAGTCTGCGCAACGATCACTAATGTCAGATCACTTTTTACTTTTTGCCATTATTCCAAATGTCACTAAAAAACTGTATAATTTAAGTAAACTTCAAATTTGGCGATCATATAAATTATTTTCCCCTAACTCATATTCCCTTACAAATACAATGGAGATCTGCCATGTAGCTGACTTTAATTATTTCTGAACCGCAATAGTGAAGTAACAAGACATCTCTGTTTTTCTTTCAAGTTCAATTTTACTAGCAAAGTTGAAATCGGTTGAAAAGTCTGCGCAACGATCACTAATGCCAGTTCATTTTTACTTTTTGCCATTATTCCAAATGTCACTAAAAAACTGTATAATTTAAGTAAACTTCAAATTTGGCGATCATATAAATTATTTTCCCCTAACTCATATTCCCTTACAAATACAATGGAGATCTGCCATGTAGCTGACTTTAATTATTTCTGAACCGCAATAGTGAAGTAACAAGACATCTCTGTTTTTCTTTCAAGTTCAATTTTACTAGCAAAGTTGAAATCGGTTGAAAAGTCTGCGCAACGATCACTAATGCCAGTTCATTTTTACTTTTTCCCATTACTCCAAATCTCAGGAAAAAAACTGTATAGTTTAAGTAAATTACAAATTTATAACTTCATTGAAATGCAATATTCGAATATTAAGTGGTAAAATGTTTCTTATTTACATTTTCTGTATGTCAGAGGTGGGGGGGGGGGGAGGCGGCAAAAAGACCGAGCGTGACTAATAACGTCCTGAAAAAGACGCGACTACATTCGGATTAAAACAAATTTCTGTTCCTACAACAGATTTTCCGAAACGTTTTTCAATATTTTTATAGTGTACAAATTAGTTTTCTCAACTTGGAATATAGCTTTTTCGGATTCTCTCAATTGTCAAGTTTGTCAAACAAACATAATAAATTAATAGCAATAAAATTAACATTAAAATGGGGGGGGGCGGCAAAAAAGACCGAGCGTGACTAATAACGTCCTGAAAAAGACGCGACTACATTCGGGTTAAAAACAAATTTCTGTTCCTGCAACAGATTTTCCGAAACGTTTTTCAATATTTTTATAGTGTACAAATTAGTTTTCTCAACTTGGAATATAGCTTTTTCGGATTCTCTCAATTGTCAAGTTTGTCAAACAAACATAATAAATTAATAGCAATAAAATTAACATTAAAATTAATGTTACTTCGTTACGCTTTATAAAAGCTTTATAAAAGCTTTATAAGCGCTTTATAAAAAGTATTATCCAGGTGAAAATGTTTGATTGAGAAAGTATAACATCCTAAAAATAGATATTCCGATTTAAGAAAACTGATTCATTTACTGAAAAAGTATACGAAAATGTTTCCGAAAATCATTAAGAGTAAAATACATTAAGGTATGTTGTAAGGTTAGTTGGGACAACTGGGGCAAGATTTTACAATGTGAAACTGGAGCTTCTGACAATTCAGCTTGAAAAAGCTAATGTTCATTTGAATTAAAGTCTGAACTTCTGTAAATGTGTTCAGTTAGGTTCCCTCTATCAGACAGAAATGCTCAAAATTACATTTTAATATTTAAAAATATAAAAATATGCATATTTCATCTTTCTTTCTGCATGGGTCCAGTTGCCCCACAAAAATGGGGTAAGTGGACCAGGAGGGTCTATGTTTCACACGCCTTTATTTTTTTTTTTTTTCATATGGAATATCAGATCCTGTTTCAAAAATTGTAAACAACTTAAAAAAAAATAAACCAGGCAGATCATGTAAATTATATATCAACTAAAGAGCATTGTAAGGGAAATCTTTGCTGTCAATGTGTCTAAAAAAAGCACTGAAAGTGAAAATATTTGATTTATTTATGCCAAAAACATAAAAATTAAGTAAGTACTTTAGTACTTTAGTATAGGTAATAAGTATAAAAGTCAAATGGGTATTTTAAGGAAAAAATAGCAAGATAAATTTATGAACAAACGGCTACGTAAGTATGTTCCTTTATCTGTACCCAGGGGTCGCATTATATAGGCAAAATTTTATTGTTCCTACCAGAAACATTAATGAGTTAGATTCATGATCATTTTATTTCGGGTCAATAAATTTGGTTTGATACCACCCAATATGATTTTTTTTATTTTATTACGTAATTTTAATAAGGTATTCTATAATTTTATTTATTGTGAGCAAACAACAATGGAGAAATTTATTTCTCGTAGTAAGAGAAATTCAAAAATATTATTTATAACTATTGGAGTAGCTGGATCCAGCATGTCCCAGTTACCCTATTCTTGATAAATTTATGTGGTAACTGGAACATCGGGCTTATATTTGAAACACGAAGTAAATATGTATAGATACCTAATAATATTGATGAGGTTATATGCCTAATATTTAAAAAAAAAGATTGTTTAATAAAAGTACTCACATTATTTTAATAAAAAGCCGAGGAAGTTCAACCATATTGACGTTGTTTTTAAAAAAAGAAACGTAAATTTTTGACAATCTATCACAGCAAAGTGAGAGTTATGATTGAGTTGACACACGTTGTTTTAGGAAGTAGAGATTAAGGTGCATTGTTCACAAAAACTAGAACTTAAAAAACATCAGCACTTTTTTATAAAATAGCCTATGGCCAGGTTACCCCATGGGTCCAGTTACCCAACTAACCTTACCTTTTAAACGCAACGAAAATCAGCAGAAACTTACAAAGTTTGAATTGGTGTATCTTCAAAATCTTTTTATGCATAAACATGAAATTTTGACTATTGATTAAACAGATTAAAATTTTTAACGTACTACCATTAGAAGCTGACTAGCCTTTTACAGAATTTGTGAATTATTGAAGTTAAAATAACTTCTTTTATTACTCTGTAAGTCATGTCGCGCATGATATCTTGGGAACGTATTTATCGATTGTTATAAAATTATAAATAGATGATAAGCACATTTGTGCGTTTAAAATGACATACTATTAAGTATTTACAAAGGGACGATTTTTAGTTAAGATTATTTTTATAAATAAAAAAAAAAATTTTTTTTTTTTTTTTTTTACAAAAATATATTTTTAAAAATTGTTAATAAAATATGTTTGGCCTAAGAGTAGATCATTTAAAAAATACATATATTTTTATTAATTATATCAAATTTCATAACAATCCATACATACGTTCTGAATATATCATGCACGCAATGACTTACGGGTAAAAAAAAGAACTATTTTAATTTCAACAGTACATAAATTCTGTGAAAGACCGGCCAGTTTCTAACGGTACTACATTAAAAAAAAAATCTGTTTAATCAATAGTCAAAACATCATGTTTATACATAAAAAGGCTTTTAAGATGCACTAATTGAAACTTTGAATGCTTTTGTTGATTTTCAGAGAGTTTAAAAAGGTACAAGACCCGTTAATGCTTCCTTAAATTCTGAAATTATACTGATTTCTTAAATTTCTAAAGATAGGAAACAATATTAGGTTGGTTGGTTGGTTGTATTTATGACGGCCAATTATCAACACGAGGGATATAGGCCCTAAGGGGGGGGGGAGTGCCCTCTGTGGGGGTCTTTCTAAGGGAACCTAACCCGTATTTACGCTTGGGTAACCAAGGTTTGAAGGAAACCACGAAAACTCCGAACGATTAGGCCGACGAGCGCGATTGGGATCGAGCCCAGCACCTCCCGTCTACCAGCTTCGAGAGCAGAACCTCTCGGCCACTGGTGGGGCAACAATATTAGGAGTCATGGATAACTCGACTAAATGGTTATTGTATATTTTAGTACGTGGTTATACTATACTTCAGTAGATTAAAAAATATTTGTATTTTTTTTACAGTATATGCTTCTGTAATAGTACTAAACATTTATCTATATGTTTGGTTAGTTTTCTAAATTTATTTATGGACTATAATCATACTCAAATTTCTTGTTTGGTTTTAAATTAGGCATTTGTATTTCATCAAAATTCTGTATTATTCTTTCTCATATTTATGAATATAATTGTATCAGATGAAATACTAATGCATAAACGCGTCGCATTTTACTTCGCAACCGGTATTGTAAATTATCTATTATAAAAGGTTTTTTTTTCATTTTTTAATAAATATTTTTTGTTTAACTGTTGTACAATTCTGAAGATTTCAAAGTTTATATATCTCTGAATATCAATCTTAATTTATCAAAATTGGCTTATATTTTCTTCAAAATTTTCTAAATCAGATAACAGGCCTATCTTGTCTAAAAAGATCACATTTTATAGGACATTAATTAATTCAAATTACAACCCGGGTGATATTTACGAGTTATCTCACAAATACAGTTTAATACAGACCACCGCATAGCATAGAAGGTAAATAATAATATCATGCTTGTTTGAGGTCTAAAGTTCGACTACCAATAATAACACTTTTTTGGTTTTTCTCCTGTGACGTTTTTAATTACTGCATATTAAACTATTGTTTCCAGTTCCGAAACACATTAAATGCACTGTATTGAGTTTTTTCGCTGTTGAAATATTTCTAAATTGTAATGAGATTTGATTGTAATCGTATTTAATTTATATTTTTCTTCTTTAACGCTGTAAAATAATAAAGTATGTGGCTTTTAATTAAAAATTTAATTTATATTTTTCTTCTTTAACGCTGTAAAATAATAAAGTATGTGGCTTTTAAATAAAATTCCCAAACACATGCATTTAAGATAGAAATATGAAATTGTATAACAAAATTTCAAAGTTCTGTAAAAATAACAAAAAGAAGAAAAATATTTTTAATCAGATTCCATATTTAAAATTATAAACCAAAAATCAGTTCTGACATGGAGATAGGAAAAAAAAATCTCTCACATTGTTTACCATTACCTTCAACTTTGCTTACCGCTATAACACTGTAAAAAATGTACGTAACGTTACTCCATAAAATTGGTAACGTTCAATTTTATGGAGTAATTTAGCTTATATGATGGCTTATATAATTTAAACGGATCTAACTGGTTGTAATACTGGACATTAATGTAACATAACACAACTTGTACCAGTTAAACTCCATAAAATGAAGGCCGCAATGCTTCACAAATTTTATGGTGTAAATGTTACGTATTTATTTTATTTTATTTATTTATTTATTTTTTACATTCAATATTTCGATAATGTCATACGAATTTTAAATACCCTTTAAAATATTGAGAAATTAACTTCATTATTATTGTATAAATATGTAGCAAATGTTTGTAAAAAATGTTCATTTTTCTAAAAGTCGCATTATTTAAATATGTTTTCTGGGGCTTTTTTTATTGACTTTTATTAGTGGTTATAGAAATTCTATAATATTAGCAAAAGCCAAAAACAGAAAATCAGATTATTGGAAAATGTTCTTTTCACTTCATCATTTTCATTACTTCAGTAAATCCTAGTATTGGTTCTAAAAATAAATTGTGATGGGATAACGTAAAATGTCCTGTGTAAGGAATTTTATTCTGACTAATAAAACTATAATGAAAGTACATGTATTGATATAAAAAATACTATACATAAATTATAGAAGGTTTAGAAGAATCTAGTCTCTTTTTTTATTAAAGTCTAGAAATAAATATAATAGAAAAATTGTTTTAAACTAACAACTATTATATGAAAATTGTACACTAGTGTCTTCTTATTTAGGGTTGGGTTGGGTTGATTTTTGACCGCCGATTATAAACTCGAGGGATGTAGGCCCAAGAGGGAGTTCCCTGCGAGGGGGTCTTTCTAAGGGAACCTAACCTGTATTTACGCATGGATATCCAAGGTTTCGAAGAAAACCACGAAAACTCCGAAACGGTTAGGCCGACGGGCGTGCTTGGGTTCGAACCCAGTAACTTCCGTCTACCAGCTTCAAGAGCATAACCTTTCAGCCACTGGTGGGGCGGCTTCTTATTTAGAAAATAGTTGTTTTCCTAAATTATGCTATATTTCGAAATGTTTTAAACGAATTATTTATTTAAAAACAAATCCGCATTATTTCTTAATTATTCATTTATAGACGGTAAATACTGTTAAAAGTTCGTTGAGATTGGAACATTAAAACGCGCTTTCTAAAATTAGTAAATTTGGAGCTTGCGCGCACTGTTACTTTCAAACTATATAAGCTACAGCTTTAAAAAATTTAGTAAATATGTGTTTCTTTCTAAAGTCCAGGCAATAGAGACTGTATAGGGGGCTCTATCTAGCAAAATTCATGGTTGTTCTGGAAAAAGGCTTACTATATGTTTTTGGGGTCGCTGAATCCGAATTTTTAAATTCCCACCAAAATTTCCCCCGGTATCCCCCCCCCCCCAAAAAAAAAGGTTTTTATTAAAAATATTTATTTTTTTATTGCTTTAGGGAAAAAGTGTCTAGAAATTCAGAAAGTAGACAAAATTTGCAACAAACAAGATACATGACATTATGACGTAGGATGAATGGGGAGGGGGGGGGGGATCTCCCTTGGAACATGCGCCGCGGTGCTGCGTGGACTAAGTAGCGAAATTCCACTTAACCACACACATCGTTTACATTCACCCTCCTGTCTCCCCTGAACTTTCCCTATAAGGTTTACTTTAAGTTTTTTGTGTCGCTGAATCCAAATTTTTAACTTCCTCCCAAATTCCCCCCCCCCCCCCCGCGACCCCCAAATAGTTGTTTTTAAAATAATTTTTTTTATTATTTTAGGGGAAAAGTATGTAGAAATCCAGAAAGTAGACACAATTTGCAACAAATAGGATATATGACATTATGACGTAGGATGAACGGGGAGGGGGAGGGCTGCCTCTGAACATGCACTGCGGCGCTACGAGCACTAAGTTATGAAGTCCAGAAAAACTGCAATTTTACCTAGCAAAGTTAATGCTAGTTCTGTATTTCAACTTCCTTTATGTTTTTTTTTTTTTTTTTTTTTTGGGGGGGGGGGGTCGCTGAATCCGAATTTGTAACTTCCCACCAAAATTTCACCCGAAAACTCCCCAAAAAATTGATTTTTTGGAAAAAATTATTTTCTGAGAACAGCGCGCGGGGAATCTTCCGAGGCAACCCCCCCCTCCCTCCCCCTCTCTTCTACGTGATAATGTCATATATCCTATTTGTTGCGAATTTTGTCTACTTTCTGAATTTCTACATTCTTTTCACCTAAAACAATAACAAATTTAATTTAAAAACAACTTTTTTTTGGGGGGGGTTGCGGAGGGGGAATTTGGGGGGGGAGTGAAAAATTCTGATTCAGCGACCCAAAAAACTTAAAGTAAACTCTATAGCTACAGTTCGAAGGGAAATGGGAGGGTCAATGTAAACGATGTGGGTGGTTAAGTGAAATTGCACAACTTAGCCCACGCAGCACCGTGGCACATGCTCCGACGCAAATCCCTACCCCTCCCCATTCATCCTACGTCATAATATCATATATCTTATTTGTTGCAAATTTTGTCTCCTTTCTGATTCTATAGATATTTTCCCCCCAAAACAATAAAAAAATTGATTTGTTTAATAAAAACCTTTTTGGGGGACATTTTAGCAAAATTGGGGGGGGGGGTGCCGGGGGAAATTTTGTTGGGAAGTTACAAATTCGGAATCAGCGACCCAAAAATACAAAGTAAGTCGATTTCCAGAACTACCATTAATTTTCCAAGGTAAAATCCCCTGTTGCCTGGACAAATGTTCTTCATACTAAAACCAAAAAAACTCACATCTTCTGGTTATTTACTTTTTTTAATTTGAAAAACTTTAAAAAAAAAAAATCGTAAAATTTTGTATATTTTTAAATTGCGCTAAAACATTTTTTAAACAAATTTTTTTATATATTTTTTTGTTTTTATTTAAAAGCAGGTGTATTGAGATTCTATTTTGTTCAAAAATTCTTTTCTATATGCATAATTTAGAGTTTTAACATGCGCGCAGAAAGTAAGGATTTTAAGTCACGCATTAGTGAGATGAATTTTAAATTTAAAAATTAAATAATATAAAACATTTATTTTTCTAAATAATATAGATAAGAATATAATTATTTAGGCAGAAAGAAAAAAAGCGATCTTTACGTGATCATTATTTGTGTTATGGTACTTTGAAAAAGGCAATGTTTTTTATCGTTTCGACAAACTCAAAAATTCTGTGCTCTTTTAACTAATGCAAGAGTTTTTTTATTTTGTTGGTGTATATGCCTCTGCTTTCAAAATAGAAGCACGTGTTCTTTCGCGCTTGATGAAGAAAGACTAGGTTCTTTCGAAAGGCTTCTCGCATTTTTCTAATTTGATGAGTTTTCAAAAAGTTAATTTTGTTCATATTGTATCTCGCCATTTTATTTCATCATTAAATGTAATGCATGTTAAAAATATCGTAACATTAACTTAAGAGCCATTATTTCGAATATCAGACAAGTGCGATTGTTGCATTTTTTGTTTTGCTTGATTTTTTTTTTTTTTTTTTTTTTTTTTTTTTTTATGTTGAAGTAGATCATATTTAATGAATAATGTGAAATTTTGAAGCTCTGAAAAAATTTCCTCTATCCTGTAGAAAATGTCAATGTTCAAGACCATGGATGCCAATTTTTATGAAAATTGAATAGCCAGTATGTTTGGATTGCTATACCTCTGGAAAGCAACAACATTCGAAAATTCTTTTGTCATAAAGTGTTAGTATAACACTTCATGCTTAGTAAAATTTACTTGTTTCCATGGGGCATTGTTAATTTTCATTGTTATGTTGCCACAAAATAAATCAAAATGACGTTTTTGTCCGTTTTCTGCACTTAATATTTTAGTTAAACAATGGTACCCCAAAATTTTTCTTATACAATATGGAAGCTTACTATTAGGACAAGCTAAGTAATATAGAACTTTACCTGGATAAAGATGTTGTAAGCATATATAATCTGTTAAATATTCAAATGTTTAAAAATCTGCAACTTTTGAATTCGTCCTATCTCAAAACTGCATCACAGTTGAATAAAACAAAATATATCAGGTAGCAATTGAACATATGTACAAAAACATGGAAACGAAAAATAAGTGGGGCCTCATGCTATTTTTAGAAGAAAAAAAATGACAATCTTTACAAAAAGGCAATGCAACAATCAGGCTTTTCCCCTACAAGAAGAAAGAGAAAGGGGATGTTCCATTTCCTCATAAGGGAAAACATACGAAAAGGAAAGAGAAACAGGATAAATCATTTCCGATAGGGAAGAAGCCTGATATTGACACTGCCTTTTTGTAAGTTTTGTCATTTTTTTTTCTTCTGAAAATAGCATGAGACCCTACTTATTTTTCGTTTCCAAGTTTTTGTACTATTTAAAATATTTTGTTTCATTCAACAGTGATGCTGTTTTGAGATAGGACTAATTCAAAAGTTGCAGATTTTGAAACTTTTGAATATTTAACAGATTATATCTGCTAACAGCATCGATATCCCGGTACAGTTCTATATTACTTAGCTTGTCCTAATAGTAAACTTTCATATTCTATAAGAAAATTTTTGGTGTACTATTGCTTAACTAAGATAATAAATGCAGAAAACGGACAAAAACGTCATTTTGATTGCATTTTGTGGCAGCCTAACAATGGAAATTAACAATGCCCCATGGAACCAAGTAAATTTTACTAAGCATGTAGTGTTATACTAACAGTTTATGCCGAAAGAATTTTGAGATGTTGTTTCTTTCTAGAGATATAGCAATTCAAACATACTGGCTTTCAAGTTTGATGAAAAGGGGGATTCATGGTCTTGAACTTTGATATTTTCTACAGGAAACAGTAAATTTTTTCAGGGCTTCAAAATTGCACAATATTCATTAAATATGATCTACTTCAACATAAAAAATATCAGGCAAAACAAAAAATACAACTATCGCACTTGTCTGATTTTCAAAATAATGGCTCTTAATTATTGTGAAATTTATAAATGACAACTCGGATTATATTAAGACATCCTGTATTAACGAAGTGAATAAGAAATTAGTTTCTCTCTAGTTTCATTAGCAAAAAATAATAACAACAACAACAACAAAAAGTTGGACATTGCACGTCAAACAGGAAAATGAGGTGCATTCGCACTATAAAGTAGTTTTATAAATATTTCTTGCAACGCATATTGTACTGGATGTACAATTTAGCGCACTTCATATGTGCAAAATAATTTCATTCTGTTCGAAAGGCTGTAACATCATTAAAATGCGCTTGAAATTTTTTTTTTTTTCCATTGGCCGTAAGCTAACGAAAAACTTTTGACTGCCCCTGTAATTAAACTATATATCCCATTTTCATAAAATCTGAAATGACTAAATGAAAAAATATTGCAACAATTATACATTTAAAAATTCAGAACATTCAGTTTCTTAGTTTTTGCTCTGTTATATGCGGACGGACGGACAGACAAAACGACGACCATAGATGCTACGTATTTATATAATTACGAACGCACCTAAAAAATGTTTGTTGCAGTGGGATCTATTGCCTCTTCAATTATGCACTCAATTATTAGGGACAACCTGCATAAATTATACTAGTGAAATTTCAGTAAAATATAAAATAAAATAGAGCTTTGTATCTGAATGCATAATATCAGATTTTATGTCTTCATCTTATGGAAAGAAAAATCTTATCTGGAAAATTCGTATCGGTACTCAAAGTTTGCAATAAAAGAATATATAACTTCTTTAGAATATTGACTCCATTTTTCATTTTATTCGAATTTTGACAAAAAAGAGAACTGAATTACCAATTTTTTGACGTTCTTTTCAGAAATAAATCTAGAAATAGAGATAATATCTGTAACCGACAACGTCACTGACATTTTCACCAGCGATATAATATATTCACTTTTTCCTGATATCCGTTTTTATGATGAATTCTGGATTTTTGAAACTTTAAATACACACTACTTAAAATATATTGAACGCTATTTTACATTAAAATACTCTAATTCATTATATGAACATAGCTACGTTAATAAAAAATAAATAAATAAATAAATAAAAGATAAATGAAATAGCAATAATTTATTACCATTAATAAAGGACCTATAATTACGCTAATTATGACTAACAATGACGAAGAATATTTTTCCTTTCAAGAATTCAGTGAAACAGTATAGGTGTTATGCAGAATTGAAAATTAAAATATCCAGTGTCCAATTCATTTATATACAGGGTGATTCATAAATATCGAAACAATAGGCTCTCTCCTTAATTAATGACCCTAGGCACATACTTCCAATTGCAAAGTTTCATAAAAAAAGGTGGAAAATTTGATGAGATAAGTTACAGCTCCATAGTAGGTCTATTTGAGAAAATACGAAAATTAAGTTTTTATACGGCCCCCGTAGGGTAAAATTTCCATTTAGGAATTTTTTCCTTATCCATTCCTAAATTAAACACAAAAAGTTCCATCTTCATATCTGCAGAACTCATGGAGTTATGCCTGTTTAAATAATTCGTCAGGTTTTAAGGGATTAGACACAAATTGAAATGCGTGTTATTTAAGAAACAATGTTACTTTAAAAGTTCCAGGATACATGTAAAAAATATATTTATTGTGTTAGAATTAGATTTTTCTGTTTTCTTTTCTTTTCTTTTCTTTTTTTTTTTTTTTTTTTTTTTTTTTTTTTTTGATGATTAACAATATAATTTGCAAATAAAATCACATCCTAAAATTTCTCAGAAAGTTTAAAATTTTAAAATTATTATTTTTTTTTAATGGCGGTAATTTAAAATCGTTATAACTCGAAATATTATCGTCGAATTTCAATCATTTTTTCATTTATTTAAAGCGGAAAATATACTTTTAATTTTGTTTCAGGATTTTTCTAAATATTAATATTAAAAATGTTAAAAACACAAATAAAAAAAAATGATGTAACATATTTTAAAAAATCCTATTCTCAAAAATAAAGATATTTTCAAATTTGTCGAAACATAATTAATGTAAAATAATTAGAAAGGTCAAGTTCCGAGTTCATACCCTTCTTTTTTAATCAATTCTTGACTTAAAAAATGTAAATTAATAATTTAAATTTATTTTAACTACGCATTTAAATTAATAAATTGAAATTAATTATTTTTAACAATTTAAATTTATAAGTTAAAACGTATTTAAAGTTATAAACAAAGACTGGATTCTAATAAAATGTTTAAATGCTTTTTAAAAAATTGCAGGTGAGTATGTAACTCTTTCCTGTAGCTTAAACTTCCGATTCAGTTTAACTTTTGCCCTTTCCACCTTCTTTCTGTACTATTTAAAACAAGATTTGTTTCCTAACATACCGATTAAAAGTGTTTTCATAATTTTAACCCTCAGAACTTCAGGTTTAATATCGTCCCGGTGAGCAGTTAAAAAAGTCTGTATTCTGGGACCGAACCACTCTCGACCGGGCCTAATGTATTTTTCATACCGAACCGGACTGGCTTCGTTTCTTCCTAGGTCTGCACGGGGAGAAATTTTCAGTCCCGGTCTCGACTCAACCCGTATTAAAATCATTCTATCTGACTCACCTAATCCGTGCAAAAATCAGTAAAGTATGGCTCAACCCGAAAAATTTACAAAAAATGCATATATTTTTAAATCGCCATTACCATTTACATTTAAACTTTAAAAATATTTTTTAAAGAATAGTAGATTTAAACAAATAAAAGAAAGAAAATAAAACAGTAAAACAAGTGAAAAAGAATCTGCCTATTACGGAATCCTGTCTAAAACGGAATAATTTTTTGATCCATGCGAAATTAATATAATATTACTTGAGTAAAGAATAGAAAACATTTGCACCTCCTATGCTGGGAAATTGTCTATAAGGCATTTTTTCTTGTCTGTGTAATTCCGTCTTAGAAGGTTTTACTGCATATCCTTTTTGAAAGTCTCCAATACATGGATTATGGATTAACGATATTAAATGGTAAGTGAAACGTTTACATACAAATAGAGATTCATTAAAAAATAAATATCACAGCCTTTGACGCTTCTTTAAAAATAAAGATTATAAACATATAAAAAGAAAATCTATATGCTATTATAAAGCTATAAAGCTATTTTTGGTCAGAACTCTTTCATATGAATCAATTTTTAACCATATCGACGTAAAAAACTATGTTTTCTAGAAATTCAATCAGGCCGGACCAGACTCGGGCTAAGATTTAAACATTTTTCCAGGCCGGGACGAACTTTTTTTCAATGGGTCGGCTCTGAACCGGGTCTGGATATTTCGACCCGTGCAGACTTCTAATAAAGGCCTCCAGCATAATTTGAAAGACGGTTTAACTTAAAATCTATACGCTGCTATTTTATGTCTAAAGGAGAGGCACTCTCTGAAATCCACTTTTAATAACGTACAATTTGTGGATGACCCCTATATTGCATTCAAAATGAGTCAATAACTCTTCACTCAGAGGCATGGGAAAATGGTGTAGGTCGCGAATTTTGAATTTTAATAACTCTGCAAGTTTTGTGGATACCGAGATGAATTTTTTTTCGTTTAATTCAAAAAGGTATAACAGGAAATTTCCGAATTGGAAATTTTTACCAACGGAGGCTGTATAAAAAATTAGTTTTTGTATTTTCTCAAATAGACCCCCCATGGAGTTACAACTTATGTCATTAAATTTTGGCACCTTTTTTTATGAAACTTTACAATTGGTAGTATGTGCCTAGTGGTAATATTTAAGGAGATAGCCTATTGTTTCGATATTTATGAATCACCCTGTATATATTCGTTTCAAAATAGCTTTCAATGCGGATATTTTTTTAAAGCATAACTCATAAACTGCATACCAGAACGAGATGTAATTTCGGATTCGCATATTTGAAGCTTCTAAAAATCGATATCTGTTGAAAATTCCACAAGTTATAATTTGTATAAACATATTTTGAAAATTTATCGCGAATTAAATTTATTATTTGAAATTACTATAAGTAAAAATATATGGATTAGAACTTCTAAGATATTATTTGTAAAATAGAAATCGATGTTTCAAATATACGAATTCAAGATTTTAGATCTTTGCAACAAATGCTTTTTGAGTTATGCTTTTTAAACTATCCGCATTGCAAGCTACTGTGCAATTATTACAAATGTAAGTAACGTTCGGAATTCCTAATTTAAATTCTTTTTAATTTCTGAACTACTTCATCAAATAGCTTGGTAGCATTGGGCAAAACATACCCTCCAACTTTCCAAAATAAATAAATAAATAACAAATAAAGTCAAATCTGATGTCGAAATTAGATGTTCGTATTGAAAATTTCATAGTTTGGCACAATTTCAATATAAAGTGTGTACCGTAAGCCTTTAAAAAACTTTCCAACATAGTTGAAAAGTGTTTATGAATTCGGTTTCTCTGTCCGAACTGTAACTCGGGTAAATATAGTGAGATTGCCATGGAATGATTATATGTTATAGGGGTTTACTATGGCTCTTTCATTATTGAAAATGATGTCTGTATCATTTTCGGTTCATTAACAGGGACACTCAAAAATATTCGGTTACATTACGGTCTATGGAGAAAGATCGTTTGCCGGGTATTTTAGAGATATTACAGTACTTTAAACATATTAAAATTGATATATATAACACATATAGAATATGGTGTGCATAGAACTTATCATTTATTTACAAGGACTAGTAAAAGAATTTCCCTTCAGAAGAAAGTAAACAATAATTGAAGTTCTGAAGCCTACAAACAATTACATTTTTAGTTGTGATATTCATTTTTAAATTTAACAATTTGTAAACATTACTTGATGTGTATAAATTATGCAGATCATATACAGAGAAACACAAAAGTTCTCAAAATGTGTTTAATGGCGAAAATTGCTGAATGGAAATTTTCAACTGTGCTATGCGTTTAACTGATTTAATTTTTAGAACACTATGTTGTTTGTATCCATATCTGTTGATCATATACAGGGCTGCAAAAAATCTTATATTTTAACGGCTATTCAAGGTAACAGCAGAAATCGGGTTTTTAAATGCATTATGCTTTTTCCAACTTGTTCATTTAGACGTCATCTTCCACCTGTGAAGTTTTGTTATAGTGTTCAGAATGTGTTGGAACGTGCTTCAAAATCATTGCTGTATGCATGATTGTTTGTTCTTGTTCTCTTTTTTTTTTTTTTTTTTAACATGCATTTAAAGAATACAAACTTTTCAGTCAAATAGCTATTTTAATTTATTTTGACAGTTTGGAGATTAAAATGTATGAAGTTTTCTTTTTTTCTTTCTACCTTTTTAAGTACAGAGAAATTGTAATCTCTCTGAGATATCTTCATACCGATACTGACCGTTTTCAGTAAAAATAATATATAATTTCATTAGACAAATTATTTGCTTTTCTTACATTTTATTTGAATTTCGACAGTAAACATTGAATTACAAATTCTTCTGTGTTCTTTTGCGAAATAAAGTAGATAATATCGCTAAATGACATTTTTTTTCCGATAATATAATAGACGTCTTTGGCGACAGTATAGATTCTTTTTTAAAAACAAAAAACAAAAAGCTACCGGGTGTCCCAAAAAGGACTGACTGATTTTAAAATTCAATAACTTGCAAACGGTGACAGATATTTAAAATTCTTGCAGGAGGTTTATGCATAAGGTCAAAATTTTTATTACAGTGATTTTCGATTTTAGTTCGAATTAGAAACAATAGATGGCGCTGTAAGCAATAGTCGCTAAATGCAGGCTCGATTTTTGGTCCTTTCTCTTGTTCTATGCGGAAAAAGGAGATGAAAATGTATTATCCGGGCCACGAAGTACCAAAAATCGAGCCAGAATTCAGCGTCTATTGATCGCAGCGCCATCTATTGTTTGTAATTCGAACTAAAATTGAAAATCACTGTAAAAAAACTTTTGACCTTATGCATAACCCTCCTGCAAGAATTTTTTAAATATCTGTCATAAATTAATAGTAAGAAGTCAATTAATAGTCATAAATTAATAGTAGTAATAGTGAGAAGTTCCAGGCTGGGTATCGTTCCATGTGGTTTAGCGATAGAACGTCAGTTCGCTATACTGATGACCCGGGTTCGATTCCCGGCATGGAATATTTTTCACTAAGTTGGTCTTTGCGCCTTTTAAGCAAAAATAATTTGAAATTTGATTTTCATTTGAAATATTGTATTCAAGGCGAATGTTTGTCTCTGGAAAAATTTCCAAATATTAATATCTGTCACCGTTTACAAGTTATTGAATTTTAAAATCAGTCAGTCCTTTTTGGGACATCCGGTAGATTAAAAGCATTGCTTGATTACACGCATAACACTTACAACACCTAGTATATTATTTTAACTAAAAATATTATATATTCCTTGAAAATATTTTGTTTTTGTTTTTAAAGCAATCGAAAAATTTAATAATACTCGTATTGTCTTGTTTCAATCGATACTTATAATAGAGGAATTATTTAGTTTTTTTTTTATTACTTATTATGAATTTATGCAACATTTGACTCATTCTAACTAAAAAAAATACATCTTTCGTTTCTACTTTCTCGTATTTAATAAATAATAGTTTTAATAAACAATAGAACACTTACTAACTGGACAAAATTATGAAAAAATATTTAAAGCAGAACACTTTGAAATAATTTTAGCCCCTCTAAGTGTTTGGGGCGTAATATTCCGTTCACTAAGCTTCAGGTTTCACAGCAATACAAGCAGTATTTAAGATAATATAATTCTATAGATTTAATGAATTTTAAATACATTGAAGAATGATTAATACTCTCAAGGATTACATTCATATGTGTAATTGAGTTTTTTTTTTTTATATAATGTTGAAAGAGTCATATTTTCTTAGCCTTTAAAACAAAATGCAACGAAAACAACCTTACAATTTTACCCTTTTGCAAGAGGCTCGGAGGGTTAAACATTCCAAATGAAAAAAAATTGCAAAATGAACTGATGGGGTCAAATTGACCAGCGAGAGTTAAAGTACTAGCAGGCTTCGCCCGATACGCGGGTCGGTTTGTCCATACGAGATATATTGATGAACTGGATATTGCGTTTCTAAACTTTTGTATCCTTACCTGGAATGTCTTTTTGTATTCCTGAAAACGATATGAACATCATTGTTCTATTACATTTTCTATTGTTTCAGACAAAATAAGAAACAACTTTCTTTGGTTGATCATTAAAGTAGGATTTGGTTAAGAACGATAAAAAGATGTGCGATATACTGCAGTCATTCCAGAAAAATTAACTTACTAACATTGCAAGTATCATCAAAATATAAGGTGCGTCTAATAAGTTCGGTAAATGTATGGATATCTGATAAACAACACGAGTTAAAAATGCGCCCCTGCGAGTGCGCAGGTAGAGACCAATGGAGAGACGGCACGTAGAAAGAAGCGCGAGAAATCAATGCAGAATAGTCTGTTATGGGCAGTCGAACGGCGTATGTTTGAAAACTCGCATCATACCCACACAACGGAGAAGCAAACCGCGTCAACCGCCACAGAAACGCGTGCAATGTGGGTCCCGGTGTACGAAACAGACGCAGTGGGTAAAAAATGCGTGTACGTCTGGTTTAAACGTTTTAGTGGGGGTTTGGGGGGTGGGGAGGGTAAGGAATCCGTGGATGACGAACCTCGTTGAGGTCAACCTCAACAAGTGTGGTGACAGACAGCATCGATCGGGTGCGACAGAGGCTGTTAAACAATTGCCGACTAACTTTACGATGGATATCGGAGGAATTGCGATTCAGTAAGGTGGTCTATCCGACGATGTGTGACAACTGTGCTTCGGTCGATCCCAAAAGAAGCCTTCGCTGACTCATTCCAGCACCTTTATCAACGACATCATATGTGTATTGTGGCCAACGGAGGTTACTTTGAGTGTGATTAAAGGTATTTTGTTTCCATGTTTTGTTTTATTTGTTTTATGCTTCTATTCACCGAACTTTTTAGACGCACCTTGTTCGTACGGGAGAACTTTTTTTAAAGGCTAATCATCGATAATCAGACTCATCTGATTCTTCCATAATTTTATAACTAAGAAACATAGAATGCTATGTAGTATAGTAAAACGTTTTCTGAAAAATTATATAACAATGAAAGTCCTTCTAAAATACATTTATCAGAACTCATGTTATAAGCATTTCGGAGCGAAATTTCCATATGCATTTTAATCACACACCATATGACAATTGAATCGCAATAAGCCTTTGCGATCTACTTTTGCGATATAGTATACAATAATCTTTTGACGTTTATTTGCATTTTTAAAATTTACTGTAATTATTCCTTTTAATATTTATATTTAAATTCTATTTATTTCCTTTTTGTCGTTTAAGATATAAAATTTGATATATTTCCTAAAACACTGAGTAGTATACATAAATCGCAAAGCTATATTAGATTTGACTAGAATGATTCCACTAGAGCAGATATATATCTGAATGAGATTTTAAGATTTGATATGCTCAAAGAAAATCTTATCTGTAAAATTCGAATCAGTACAGAAAGTTTGAAATAAAAGAATATATATATATATCTTTTTGAATACTGATTTCCTTTTACAAAGTTTTAAATAAAAAAAGAAAGAAAAAAAAAAGAGAGAGAACCGAACTGCAATTTTTTTATACTTTCGTTAAAGAAATAAAACGGAAATTTTCTATAGATTAGAGAAATTGTATCAACGTTGTATTTATCATTAATTTTTTGACTTAGCATATATTTATTTTTTGTTGTTAACGCAAGATCTTTGAAGAGATCAACACGCATCTCTTAAACCATCTGGAAGACTATTTTTTAAAAAGGCTTATTTTTAAAAAATAATAATTTCTAAAAATCTTATATAAAATTTAAAAAATGATATTCAAGTTTTTAACTTTTTTAACAAATTCACCTCAATTTATCGGGCCAGGTAAAAAATAATTTGAGTGAGTTATAAATAAATCAGTGTTGGCCTTTTAGGCAAGTTCTATTTTTTAATGCCCCATCAGTGGCCGAGAAGTTCTGATCTCGAAGCTGGTAGACAGGAGGTACTGCGTTCGAATCCAATCGCGCCCGTCGGCCTAATCGGATTTTTTTGTGGTTTTCCTCGAACCTTATGTTTCCTTGCGTAAATACGGGTAAGTTTCCCTTAGAAAGACCCCTACGGAGGGTAACCCCCCACCCCCTTAGGGCCTATATCTCTCGTGTTTGTAATTTGTCTCATAAACACAACCAAACACTAATTGTTTAACTTTTAAGTTAATTTAGCTCAAAAATGTTAGATTATTATTTTTTTAGCGTACTGTTATAACGATCTTTATTTAGCTCGCAGGTATCTGTTTTTACACCAGATGTCACTTTCGAATGCTATTGTTTCTAGATATTTATATAATTTATGTAATCAATTTCAAAACTCATTAGTTCTGTTACAGATGAGTTTGAGATCTTTTTTTTTTAATGCATGAGCTTAAAATATTTTCAGAGCACATAGCACCGAGCATATCGTCAGAGCACGAAAACAATAAATACAGCACGCAATAGAAAATTGTTAGTAACATTTAAAATTTGCTTCAAGATGAATTGTCTTATATAAAAATCCATTCATACCTATAAATATGTAGTTATCCTAAATTTTCTTTCATAAGAACGTTAAATAATTTTCATGGCCATAAAAATCTGTTTTTAATAACAAATTTGTCATTCATACACAACCACTCGGAGATTCTGCAAAATTCACATTTCTTATTCTATTAAAATATAAGGTTGTAACGAAAGTTTCCCGCCACAGCTAATATGGTCTGCGCAAAGGGTTCGCATTGACGCGTTTGCCCATATTTATCAAAATATTTTTGGCATTTGAAAGAAAGAGACTTCATTATAACACTGTGTTGTGAAATTTGTAAAAAAATATCATTACTCATTAAGTACAAGGTGTCTGAAATGGAACTTTCACGCTACCAGATTAGAACCATCATTTACTTCCAGTTCTGTTGCAAAACGTTAGCTACAGAATGTAACCGAATAAAGTGCACAGCTTTAGATACTAGTGTTGTATCATATGACACTGTGAAGTTTTGGCGGAATGGTGGTTATATATAAAATTACAGTTAATTATATATATTATAATTAGTATTATGTAATGGGGATTTGGCGGAAAACTTTCGTTACAACCTAATATCATTGTGCAACTATGGCAAAAAAGCATGAATATTGTTTCTAGTAATTCTGGAAAAGGACTTTAAACCCTTCATGTACTGATTTATGAATACATGAAAATTTTATCTTCTAAAGCATTTTTCGTGAAGTATGTAAACTACATTAGAAGATTTACAGAATCATTTAATAAATTTTAGAAATATTTTAGATGGATTATAGAAGGATTGGGTGATTTGGAAGGATTAATTGAATTTGAATTTACAGTTATTTTGTGCAATATTTATAACCCCACTCAAATCTTTATTTTAAATATATTTCTTAGCATTTTGTGGAATTAGAAAATGTACAAATATAAAGTTATTTCAATAGAAATATGCCCGAATTGAAAAATTCCCCACCCCAACGCCAAGAAAGCATAAAAAATGCAACTAAGATTAAGTTCCGTCAGCAAATAAAGGGCTAAATTGAATATTAAAAACGCGAATTATCACATTGCTAACTAAGCGTAAACTAATCGAGTGAAAAATGACCCAGCCGGGAATCGAACCCGGGGCCCCGGAATAGCGCTCCAGTGCTCTACCACTAAGCCACGAGGACTATGCCCTGCTTGGTATCTCTCACTCACATAAGTCGATAAGACTGCTGCCGCAGCTATTAGATAAAAAGTCTTCATGAGCACACAATCTTGAGGCGTAACATGAGACACAAACGAACCCAGCATAGGTGAATACACAATTTTTAATTTTGCAACTGCTTTTCAACAGTGAAATTACGCTTGAAATTATTGAATATTAAAGACGTGAATTACCACATTGCTAACTAAGCGTAAACCAACAGAGTGAAAAATGCCCTAGCCGGGAATTGAATCCAGGTGCCCGAAATAGCGCTTCACTGCTCTACCACCAAGTCACGAGGACGATGCCCAGCTTGGCATCCCTCACTCACATAAGTCGGTAAGACTTCTGCAGTCGCAGCTATTAGATGGAAAGTCTTCATGAGCACACAATCTTGAGGCGTAACATGAGACGCAAACGAACCCAGCATCGGTGAATACACAATTTTTAATTTTGCAACTACTTTTCAGCAGTGAAATTACACTTGAAATTATTGAATATTAAAGACATGAATTATCACATTGCTAACTAAGCGTAAACAAACAGAGTGGAAAATGCGCAAGCCGGGAATCGAACCCGGGCCCCCGAGGCTGGGTTCATTTGTGTTTCACGTTACGCCTCAAGATTGTGTGCTCATGAAGACTTTCGGCTAATAGATGCGGTAGCAGTCTTACAGGCTTATGTGAGTGAGAGATTCGAAACTAAGTATCGTACTCGAGGCTTAGCGGTAGAGCACTGGAGCGCTATTCGGGGGACCCGAGTCCGATTTCCGACGTGGGCATTTTTCAATCTGTTGGTTTACGCTTATATAGCAATGTGATAATTCACGTCTTTAATATTCAATAATTTCAAGCGTAATTTCACTGCTAAAAAGTAGTTGAGAAAAATAAAGTGTTAAATGGAAAGTGAGGATAGACTTATACTTACCATGCAGAGTCTTCAGAATTAGGTAGAATATTCTTCATTATATCCCGTTAATAACAGTTCAATTTCATTAATAATAATTCAACTGATTTGAAAGAATTGTAAAACGTTTTGAGAATATGAGACTACCTTCATAATGCAAGTTTCCACATTAGGCCAGTGGTAGGGGAGGGAAAAAAGGCTGAATTTGTCTTTTTTTGAAGGTTTATCATTGGCGCACTCAGAATGGTATTGATTGTAGGGAGTGATATAGATATCACTAATCCTTAATATTAAATTTTGCATAATTTAATCGCATAATTTTCGGATAAAATGAATTGAAGATTTCTCTTTGAAAATAGTGCTACTCATAACAGCTTCTGGATAAACCAAAGAGAATTGTAAATGACGTTTACTTTATTTTAATATCCTCTTTTAGTTAAAGGTATGCTTATTTATGCTTCTTTTAATATCCCGCGTGTGAATGTTTCCGATGAAATAGATTTAACTGTTTGTCACTTATGTAAATACTTATTGGTAGCTTCCTTTGATTCCGTCAGTTAAAATATTTGTCCTACCGCTTCCCGAACTACTGTCAGTAAGAAATTTAGTTCTATAAATGTTCTACGACAAAAGGCATTTGAAAGTTTATCAATTTCTGTGTTTTATGCTAATATGAAATTTAAAAGTAAAAGTATTACTTTGAAATTAAAATATAGGTTTTGAGCAGTTTAAAAAAAACGCGTGCTTTCTATGTCATTGAGTTGCTAATTCAGGTCGAACTCTGAATAAGATTTGAGAATTGTTATTTTTAAAACTAAACATTTTAAAAGCAAATTTTTTAAATAGAATTTTAGTTGACATACAAACATGATTTACAGCTAAATTTAAAATAAACCTTTTTAAATGTATTTAAATTGATTTTAAGTTGTGTTTAATGTATTAAAGTTATATAAGCTGTTAATTATTGAATTTTGTGATTAATTGTAGCACCAGTTAAAACCAATGTTTCCTAGGGAACATTACAAACGATTGTTAATGCTTCGATTAAAAAATATGTAACACACTTTGAAAAAAGAAAACGCTAATTTAAAAATGTTGTTTCATATGAGATCTGCAAAAAAATATTTTTTAATTTAAAGAAACTGAAAAGTGTATTTAATTTAAATGAATTTTTACGACATTTATTGAAAAAATAGGAAATTTCCTTTAACACAAAAATTCCATTCCGAGACTATAGAAATAACGTTTTAAAAATAAATATAATTCTTTTTCATATATTAGATTAAAGTATCACGTTTTTTCAACTTATTTTAGAGTCTCGCATTTTCGTACGTATGATAGATTAGATGATAAAGATAACTAATTTTCTAGTCATCTGTCGCACTAGAGGGGGGATGTTCCCATAGAAACTTCCAACACCCCATTGTAATGTGAAATGAATGGCGAACATATTTATAATGATTTCTCTGAATCCATAGCATCAGCAATCGGGTTGCTATTCATTTCAAATTGTAGAAAGTATTTCTATGATGCAAAGGGAAAACCACTCACCATCTGACTGAAAGTTTCCTTCTTTGCCCCATATAACGTATCATACATTGGAAAATCATCGACTCTAAAATTGATTGCCAAAATGTGATACTGTCTCCCGAAATATAATATGTTTCTATTTTACCAAATGTCATAAATACTGTCAAAATACGATGGAAAATGTTATTTTTTACCCATAGAACACCCATAGATTTTTATCAGTCAAGAAAAACATTTTCTAAATACTTTCATAATCTCAAATATGTATAAAAGAAAAAAAAATGAAGACGTAAATTAAGGCTAACTATGTAAAACCTTAAAGGATGAAGAAAGCACAATATAAAAGTTTAACTTTTTTCCTTTCATGTTCCCGGCTTGATTTTTATTTAAGAAATTTTCAGTAACGTTTTAGTCTTAGAATAAAATATGTCACTTTATTTTCCCAAAGAAATTATCAGTACGAATACCGATAGTTTTAGATATCTGTCTACATCTATAACCAATAATAAACTTTTAAATTTAATTTAAGGGTTAAATTTATTAAATAGATTCAAGCGCCTAAAGTTTTATCTTTCTAAATTGTTAGACTTTAAAATTTATAAATATTATTTGAAAAATTTCAAAATGCAATACATATAAATCTCTTTTAAACGTTCTGTATTTCTCTTTTATTAAAGTAAATTTTACTAAATTACATTATCTAGAAAGTTTACTCTTGAGTTATTTCGTAATATAAGAATGCTTTTAAATAGGATTTTCATTTGCTAACTCATAAGATATATCATTTGAAAAAGTTTCAAAATGCAATACATATAAATCTCTTTTAAACATTCTACATTTCTCCTTTATTAAATTAACTTATACTAAATTACATTCTCTTGAAATTTTACTCTTGATTTAGTTCGTTAAATTAGAATGCTTTGAAATAGGATTTTTATTTGCAAACTTATAAGATTAGGATAATAATAAAAATAAGATAAGAAAATTATAAGACGTAGCCACAACTTTTAAAACATTGTACTTCGGTTTAGTAAAGTAATATATATTAACATTTTTATAATGGGATATAAAGAAAAAAAACAGCCTACTTTAAAAAATTCTTTCCATTCAGAAAATAATAATTATGTGTTATTCTATTTCTACGTTATTAATAAATTTTTTTTTTTCAGAAATTACACTTTATATTTTCAAGCAAACTTAAAATGCATGTTCAATAGTACAATTTTACCAGCAACTACATTAAAAGTGCATAGAAATTGCTTATTAGCTTTTAAAAATCTCGACTTTGCAAATTTTAGTTTTAATAGCTAGTGAGCAGGCGAAAATATTTAAATATATTAAAAGAAAATGTAAAATTAATTACTACTGTTAAATTATAAAGCACCTCTTTATGAAAAATATAATTTACTAAAATTTTTAATTGATTTCTCGTTGCTCATGAAAATAAAAACATATTCTGATTCGTCCAAAATCTTATAAATATGCATTCACTTTGACTATTTTCCGTAATTAGACAGTCCTATCATTTTTAGTAACAATACAACCAATAACTGCTTTGCTCAAAATAAAAATGAGTACTTTGTAATTATTTCTATCTGGAAAAGGATTTTTTTTAGATTGTAAAAATACTCTGCTACAATTATATGACAAAGACACGATTTTAGCATACAAAAGTTCTTGAAGTAAAGGCAATGTGTTTTTTAAACTTTAAACTGCAAGCAAATTGCTGCGTATATTTTCCCTTTTATTGGAAAATTGGATAACAAAAAATACTGATCATTAAAATATTTAAGGCTTCAGCTACCTTAAGACTACATAAAAACAAGTCTATCCGTCTCATTCGGGATTTAAGTTAACCCATTTGTGCCTGGTGTCCTAATTTTGGGACGCTTTCTTAAAAATACATTACAAATAGAATTGTGATATCCTTTCAAAACTTTGAAAAACATATCCTTAGTATTTGTTTTCAATATTTATCCATAAATGGCAGCGCATTTTTAAGAATAAAATGGTGAAATAGATGTTTGTTGTAGCGCTAAGTTGGATTTTCTTGAAATAAAATGGCGCATAAGAAAAGTAAGATTTTTCTTTTATTTTTACATCAATCATTTTATAAAAGGTATTATTTATAAGACGAAATATTATTTTAGAATACGCATTTTTGCGTTTTTTCAGATTTATAATTTTTTTGTTCGAATTTGAACCTTTATATATCGTCCGAATTTTGGGACGCTAGGCACGAATGGGTAGGGCTTTTCTGCGTTTTTGTCTATGCATTTAATGTATGTTTTATGTCATTTATTTTGTTACAAAATGGTTGCATACCATTCGGATTATTGTTTGGCTATAAAGTTATTATTCGGATTATTATTTGACTATTCTTTGTTATTACTATAGGGAAGGGGGTAGAGGCTGGGCTCGGTTCAAGAACAAGACACCCACCTTCCCACCCTTAGCTTCTGGCTTAGTACAAATTTATATAATAACGTTATGTTTTGTACTAGTTTAGTATTTGACATCCTGAGGTTACTAAAAATAAATACAGTATAACCTCGATTATCCGACGTAATTGGGACCGAACCGACAGCGGTTAATCGAAATTTCCGGATAAACGAGAATTTGTCAATAAACATATATTTTAATATGTAACATCATCATCGATCTGCTATTAGGACTATTTAAACTACTTAGTAAATATCTAAATTTAAATTGTATATGAAAATAATTTTATTTGTTTAGAACAGGGACGTGTACACAGGACGGGGGAGGGGGGGGGGGGGGAAGAGTACAATTACACCGGGATCGGATCTTGTGGGAGCTCAAGATAATTTCAATGGTATTCGAAGAAAGCGGAACCATAATGCTTATATCCACTCGTGGTTTCCAATGCAACGCTTGCATACACAAAAAATGTAAAAAAAAAAAAAAAAAAAAAAAAAAAAATTCAGGATATCGACATCGGTGTACGGAGAGTTCCACTTAAACGAAGATCGGATAATCAAAATTCTACTATACCACGTATACTCGTGTGTAAAACGAAGAATTTTTGACTATTTTCTCCAAGTAAATTGGGGGTAGACTTATACGCGAGTCAATTACAAAAGCAAAAAAAAAAAAAAAAAAAAAAAAAAAAAAACTTCGAATATTGCAAAAGTCTGATTTTTTATGTGCATAAATAATAAAATAATATATAAAACATACAAATAATAATAATTTATTATTAAAAAAATTCAATGATTTGGTTTTGTTTACTTACTAATTTTTCGCATTAGTGAGTGAAATCTTTGGTTTGATTTTGTGTGAAATTGGAGTAAAAAGTTAGGGGGTCGACATACGCGAGTTTTTGATTTTTTGCTGATTTTGCATTCAAAAGTTAGTGGTTCGGCGTATATGTGAGTATATAGGGTTTATACACTCTATTATTAATTATTGATTATTATAAGTTTTTACTATATAAATTTTTACTATGCCAATAGCTAATGGTTAGTAGGAGGGGGGTCTTGTTCTTGAGCCGAGCCCCCCCCCCCCCCTTATAGTAACAATAAAGAAATTTTTATAGTCAAATAAAAACACGAATGATATATAACCTTTTTGAAACAAATTAAATCGCATAAAACATAGATATAATGCTTAGACAGTAACGGAGAAAACCCCTACCCTTTCCTGCCTAGTGTCCCAAAATTGGGGCATTTAGATTTTTATATGTTAAATAAATATTTTTTCAAAGGGAATTTTTTTATTCTTTTTACGTTCATTTTACACCATTTACTATAATTAAGCACAATATTGAGTTGAAAAAAAAAATTCAGGCACTAATGGGTTAAATATATATATAGACACTGGCGGAAAAAAAATCCCAACACCAAGAAAGACATGTGTTAGATAAACGAAATTTGGTAGGCGTATTTATACATATGAAAGATGACATCGATTGAAATTTCGCGTTACGTGCATAAGTGTGGCGCTAGTAGCGCCACTCAGAACTTGCAGATCAGGTTTACTTTAAATGCGTGCTGTAAAGTTTGTAGGCGTTATTTAGCTTCGAAATGTGGCGTATTGAGTTGATGTTAGCCAAGAATGTCTTTAATGAGACGAAGAAGCCACTGTCAACAGCTCATCGAGTTGGAACGAGGTCGCATATTCGGGCTACGAGAAGCTGGATTTTCTTTCCGCGATATTGCAGAAAGACTTGACTGGAATTTATCCACTGTGCGTGATTGTTGGAAGCAGTGGTCAAGGGATGGTACTACCTCAAGAAGACCAGGTTCCAGGCGGCCACGTGGCACTCCTCAGAGGGAAGATCGCCGTATTTAGCGTACGACTGTGGCGCATCGCACTGCGTCTGCGGCAGAAATTCGAGCTGCAGTTGGTACCACAGTGACACAACAAACTGTTAGAAATCCATTACTTCAAGGACAGCTCCGAGCCAGGGGCCCTGTAGCGTGCATTCTACTGACTCCAAGCCATTGCCGTTTGCGACGCCCTTGGTGTCAGGCCAGAGCTCATTGGAGGACGGAGTGGAGATCTGTTGTGTTTTCTGATGAAAAAGAAACACAACAGATCTCCACTCCGCCCACCAATGAGCTCTGGCTTGACACGAATGGCGTTGCAACCGGCAATGGTTTCGAGTCAGTAGAATGCACGCTACAGGGCGCCTGGCTCGGAGCTGTCCTTGAAGTAACCGATTTCTAACAGTTCGTTGTGTCACTGTGGTACCAACTGCAGCTCGAATTTCTGCCGCAGACGAAGTACGATGCGCCACAGTCGTACGCCGAATACGGCAATCTTCCCTCTCAGGAGTGCCACGTGGCCGCCTGGAACCTGGTCTTCTTGAGGTAGTACCATCCCTTGACCACTGCTTCCAACAATCATGCACAGTGAATAAATTCCAGCCAAGTCTTTCTGCGATGTCGCGGAAAGAAAATCCAGCTTCTCGTAGCCCGATTATGCGACCTCGTTCCAACTCGGTGAGCTGTTGACAGTGGCTTCTTCGTCTCGTTAAAGACATTATTGGCTAACATCAACTCAATACGCCACATTTCGAAGCTAAATAACGCCTACGAACTTTACAGCACGCATTTAAAGTACACCTAATCTGCAAGTTCTGAGTGGCGCTACTAGCGCCACACTTATGCGCGAAGCGCGAAATTCCAATCGATGTCATCTTTCATATGTATAAACACGCCTACCAAATTTCGTTTATCTAACACAAGTCTTTCTTGGTGTTGGGATTTTTTTTCCCGCCAGTGTATATATATATCCACTTAAGACCCCAAGATTTATGGAAGAAATGAAATTTTTTTTGTGTTTTCCCCTAAGCGTTAGGATCATACTTGATTGGAAAAAAAATATAAAAAAAAAAACTCGATGTCAGGTTATGGCAAAGGAGGTCTCATGAAAATCCGTTGGTGTAGGCTCGACTTTTAAACGCACAAAAGGGAAAATGTTTTTTTTTTTCTTTTTTTTTTTCTTTTAGGATCTCCTACGCCACCAGAAAATTTTAATAGAAATTTTCGTCTTATATAAATGGAAATTGATGAATAATTATTGTCATATCTGACTGGATTACAGTGTTACCAGATTGGGAATTTTGACCCCATTTTGGGGAATTTTAAACCTCTAGTGGAATTTTTGGAGACAAGTAGTTCGAGGGGAAATTTTGGGGGACTACAAAAAATTTGGGGGAAAAACTTGGGGATTTTTTTTTTTTTTTTACTATTTTCCGTAAAGATTTCTTTTAGTCCTGTAGAAAAACTGGATCTGATTCGAAATCAATTTTGATTTGAAAAACGAAACTACAATCCAGAAATCGGAAATATCAATCATTATTCTCTTGGATGTGGCCGTGTTCGTTGTTTATTACATTACAGTTTACACGTATTAGAGATGCATCATACTCTAAAGTCTTAAGCAGCTTAAACCTGCATAACTAAATCTGCAGGACTTAAAAAAATTAATTTAAATACGTGGGAAGCAGATATTTTTCTCTTATGATGTACAAAAGCACATCGATTGATACAACGAAAATACTTTTCATTATGATTATGAACTTCAGTATAGGGATGACAAAAGAATTAAAACAGCGTACCATCTTGGATTCATTTAAATCCCAACTTATAAGAGATTGTCTAAAGAAGCTATGGAGCTAATGTAACAATAGTCCAACATTGTTAAACAATACTTTTATAAAAACAAACGTAAAATAACTTGTCACTGCAAAATATATCTGTCATTCCCTTAATGTAGCTACAGAATACGCATTCAGCCCAGTTTAAAAGTTTGTTTTTTGTAAATGGGGAATTTTTTGAAAAAAGGCTGGACTTGGGGAAAATTTTTGAGCTTAAATTACTTAAATATTTTTTATAGTGGTAAATTGAAAATTTAAAAATTCACTTTTTGAGTTAAAACTGAGTTGGGGATTTTTGCGGAAATAAATACTGATTTGGGGGAAATTTTAAAAACTTTGGGGAAATTGACTTTTGACTATATGGCAACACTGCTGGATTACTACGATTTCTTGTTTCTTATCACATTACATACAGTTTTATGTTCAAGGAATCTTTGTGAATACTGTAGCTTTATTACTGAAACTTTAAAATACTTAATGACGACACTTGTAGAACTACTAACAAATATGTTTTCTTTCATATATCTTTTAGATCGCTTTTAATTCATACAATATTCTGTATTATACGTACTTCAGTAAGTCCTAACATGACTTTTCTATAATCTGTATTTTATAAAAATAAATATAAATGTTTGCCATTTCTATCTCCAGAACATCTTACAAGAACATTCAAAGAACTAAATGACTGTTTTTTTTATTACCTCTTCCAGATCACTTCAGTCAAGTGATCTCCAACTCTTCGGTTGTCTTGTACAAATACTTAAATATATTTAGAATTTCTACTCCACTTTCATTTTTTTTTTTTGCCTCACTAAAACTTTGAGTACTTAAAAAAAAAAAACTGGAAGCATTCATTGCGGTTTTATTTATCTTCATTTTTTAGTAAAGTTTGTCTGCTTTAATTGAAAGGAAACATAGGAGTCTATAATTTATTTCCGATTATGCTTTTTTTTTATCTTATTCTATGTTCTTCATTTTTCATTTATTACATTTTAACTTTAAACTCTGGAGTGATATTTATTTTAAGAAAAACATAATTTGTATATTTTAAGCTATATTTTGATTAAATATAAATAACTCGAAAAAAAAATCACAAATATTTTAGTTTTTTTTTTTTTTTTTCAAATAATTTTAAACGCATTTTGTATATTTAGAAGAATGGAAAAATATCCTAAAAAGCAAAGTAAATTTTGGAAAAAATATTGCACTGTATCGAAAATTAAAACATTATTTTGTATCATCAACGACTAAAAAAATAACTGGAATTCAATAACCCTTTAAGTCAATTGAACGTTTGGGTGGTTTCTCCTTATCGATAGGATCATATTTGATTAGAAAAAAAATTAAAAATACCCTATGTCAGATTATGCCAAGGGATGACCGCAGAATTGCGCTGGTTCGGGTTTAATGCAGCCGTTTTGGGGCTAAATTTACACAATTGTGTAGTTTGGGATTACGTGGGCAGATATCTAAGAACAAAAGATTAAGCAAAAAAAGTTGTTGATTATTGATATAATTTTCATCAAACACAATGAAAATATTTGAAACAATTTTGTTTTTGGACAGACCACAAGAATTTCATTTTCTGAGACGTGCTCGCACCCCACTTAAGAGACGTAGCCTAATGGTATGCCCTTCACTCCGTTTGGATTGTGCCTGATCCTTCAAATTTCTTTTTTTTTTCAGTTTTTACAGTAGCGGTATTTTATTAAAATACAGATCGACGTACATAAAACTAGGTCTGAACCAGATTAAGGACTACAGCACGTCATAAGCCTAGATCCTTGTGAACCAGGTCTGTACTTTCCCACAGTTATACTACAAAATTTAAAACTATCCCAGGTGATACTGTTACAACAGGATGTGGTTTGTTTTTTATATACTGCTTTACTGAAGCACGTTCTAAAAAAAAGAAACGTCTGTTCATGTATGGAAATTTTTTCCTGATCTGCTAGTAAATTCAAGAAGACACTACAGAATCTGTCGGGCATTTGCTGAACTTTCCATAATTCATTATTTATTCCTGGTGGTTTATTTGTTGTGTCGACAAAATGAATTTATCAAACTTAAAAATATATCTCGTGATATGCATATAACTCATATAAAATTTATAAATTATATATGACATCTATAAATCAGAGCAGAGACATACAGTTCGTTACATGAGCATATTATATATCTAATACTATCAATTTTAAATAGAAACATGAATAGTACAAACCTATTTAAAATCAATCCACTTTAAAATATAATTAATAAAAAATAAATTGTTTTCAACAAAAGTTTAAAAAATAATCACTTAAAAATAAAAATTTTATGTATTAGAAATTGTACCCTTTTTGGAAATGGTAAATGCCGGACACGCACAATTGTGCGGGTCATTTGTTTTTCAACATTTGCAAAGCCTAATTACATTTATCAAAGACAAAATTAATTAAAATCATGAATAAAGTATATGAAAAGTAAAATTAAATCTAAGCAAACACTAAAATTCATATTTAAAAGAAATTACGACAGTACATACTTTTTGTCTATTGCTGCCAGATGATATAGTCTTTTTAAAAGCAGAAAATCTAACCCTGTATTACAGTTGGTGCCCCTTAGTTTTGTCTTATCAAAACAACTGAAGCCAATTAACTCATATAAATGTGCAGATTTGGTTTTAAATGTCACAAAAACAGGGAATAGTCCTTCTCTTTTACTTTAGTATCATCCGCACAATTCTGCGGATCAGGTCTTAAAGGGTTAAAGGAAATTATCTGTATAAAAGCAATCATGTAAGTCCCACTAAAATCCCTTGCGACCCACTTAATTACAGATCGGCTGCTGGTACATTCATAAAAGGGGTGTCTAGGTATAGTAAAGTAGCCATGCGCTACTGAATAAAACTATCTACGGTGCCACCTGGTGGAAAAATTCAGAGTTAGCATTCCTGTCTCTAAAACGGAAAGAGATAAGGGAAAAAAAGTGTTTTACAAAGTTTTAGAGCATCATCGATTTAGTACGAAAAAGATACCTTGTGGACATTAATGCTAGAAATATAACGGTTAAAACAAGCATTTGTTTTTTCGTGATTTCCTACACTCTGACGCACGAAACTCGAACGGAAGGAGAAAGGATTATCTCTCGGAAAATGTGCATCCAAATGTGTATTGCAGATGACATGACGGTGCGAAATTTGAATATCTCAAATAAAGGTATATTGTTATATACAATTTTCTTTTTCTAAGATCATTTTTTTAGCACAGTGTAAGAAATCACGAAAAAACAAATGCGCGTTTTAACCGTTCTATTCATCCATTAATGTCCAAAGGTGTCTTTTCGTACTAAATCGATGATGCTCTATTTCTTTGTAAATCAGTTTTTCTCTCCATCTTCCACCAGGTGGGGCCGTAAGCGGTTTCATTCAGAAATACATTGATACTTTACTGTACCTATAGACCACTTTTATGAATATAATAAGCAGCCATTCCGAAGTTAACCCTTCACTGCACGATTTTTTCTATTTTTATGAAAAAAATTATTTGAAATCTATATATCGGTCTAATAATGGGAAAAATGATGAAAATAATTAAATTTTGAAATTTTCAGCTACAATTTGATATTTTATGGCAAGTACCCTACGTCCATAATTCAGGTTTTAAAATATTGTATTGCTATATTTCACAATTAAATGAGCTTAAATTAATGAATTTTATCTCCTTAACACTCTGCAACTTATTTTTATATTAATATTTTTAAGTATTCAGAAAAAAATAATAAAAGTAAATTTTAGCTTAATATCTTGATCGATTTTTTTGTTCTTTTCGATGAACAAATTCTAATTTTTTGTCAAATGCAGCCTTCCGACATGGAAAAAATAGGTGCTATTCCATTCTTTGGACTTTTCTTGATCAGGAATACACTGTAAAAAAAAAAAAAATGGTAACGTTCCATGTAAAATCCAGGAACGTTTCGCCTTTTCTCAGGTTTTCAGAATAATTTAGCTCTTTCCTGTGAAATTCTGGTTTTCTTATCTGAAACGTTCCTGAACAAAAGTTGGAAACAGCAAAATGCTGCGGCCGACATTTTTTTTTTTTTGCTATAATCCGTTGCTCGCGCGCGAGTGTCGAAAACGAATTCCTTAAATGAATGTAAAAAAATCAATATGGAATGCAAATAAATCAATAGACGACATAATCCTTTACATCTCTATTGTCAAGACAATTCAGATGAAAATACAATACCTCTGTGTCATCGCTAAGAGATTATCTCTCGTGCTTGTCTGTGGAAAGTTTAACGAGAAAACCGTGTAAAAAAATACACCTATTATTTGGATCTCCATTAACCAGGGGACCATCAAACATGATTCTCACCGATTTTGATTAATTTAAAGTATGTTTTAGAGTTCTTCTCTCTAATTATTCTTGTGAAAGGATTTCTTCAAATGGGCCTTAGATTTTCAGAAATTAGATGCCGAGGTTTAGCATACGTTTCAAATACCTATTAGTTTGCAGCTCTCAACGTGTCTTTCGTGGTGTGGACGTAGAAGACTCGCACGCCACCCGTACGGCCCGACTTCGATGCTACCTCTTGACTTTTTTTTTCTTTTTTAATTAATTTTATATTTTAACACTTTATTACAATTTGATTTAAATTTGATATATATTTGACACTTTGAATTGCTACAAATGTGATTTTTTTTTCGGAAAAAAATATACAATTACGTTTAGGTTTTTTTTTTTTTTTTTTTTTTTTTTTTCATGAAAATTTATATGTATTTTATCTCACTTGTAAACTAACATAATTACTGACGAAAATCCAAAATATTTTATGTCTAGATTTTTTTTCTAATTATTATTTACATTTATATATTTTTATATTTTAAGCAAAGTTCAGAAACAATCTATCATATATATATTTATTTTATTGAATTTTAACTGAAAATTTATTTCTTCGTGTAAATTATAAATAATAATTTTGATGTCAATTTCAAAATATTTTTTCATTCTAACAAATAATGATAATAAAGCGAAAATTGTCAACTGGAAATGTAAAAATCGTCTGCGGATCCCGCATGCTGTGAAATGCCAGTAATGTTTTGCTGTCAACAGAAATATTCCTGGTATTTCGCAGGAAACTTACTGGCATTTCTGTAGAATGTTTTTAACATATACAGTAAAGTTTCAGTCATTTTCAAGAAATGTTTCTTGGAAATAATGAGCAACTCAGCTGCCCATTTTTCCCCAGGAACGTTGCGAAATTGTTTTTTACAGTGTAGAGATCATGTTCGTCAAATTCATGGCACATAATAAGAATTAGTGTTTTTTAGGTACGTGCCAGATGTGGCACGTGGTGCAGTGAAGGGTTAAAAGAGTGGCAATGGACTTTAGTGGGTATAATGTATATACACACTGCAAAAAGGGGGGAAAGTATAAATACAGTTAATTGTACGGTAAAATTTTGTTTTTCAACAGAATATGTATATTTTGAGTAAAAATGAAACTTTTTCCTATAATAAACGGAAAGTTTCTTTTTTTTCCTTGTCCTTTCTTGTTGAAAGTTAAAAACAAGGATGTTCCGTCCAGACAGACAAACAAAAATGTTATTTTTTAATTAAGAGAAAATGGAAAATATCTAGTTAAATTTTCGTAATTGCCACTTTGGCCTATATCAAGCCTTAGATAAGGCCAACTGGTGAAGAGTATAAGGTATTCACCCTCTAATGAAAAAAATCGAGAATAGAATTTTACGAAAACAAGGCAATAAGTAAACAATTAAATTTAAAAAATCAAAAAACCCGACTGCGTAAAAAGTGATCTAATTATTTCTCATCAATGTGAAACTATTTTTTTTTTCAATTCCTACTATTAGCTCACACTCTCGCTGTACATATCTTGTTCAAATTTTCAATCGTTAATAAAATACTTATTATTCATCCAATCAAGTTCAAATAATTTTTTTAAAACTTGTAGTGGATGACACTTGATGTTAAACCAGTTTTTTTCCAATATTAATTTCTTAATTAAATTAAATTGATTAATTTTCAATAATCGAGAGCTTCTTGATCAAGGTATTTTAATACCGAGAGAGCCCTCTTCTTGATCAAGGTATTTTAAGCGCCACTCAAGACGAAAGAAGAATGGGAGAAAAAAATTCTCTTATTGACCTAAGTAGGAATTGACTTAAAATATTTTTTTTTTTATATTACTTGTTTATATTACTTACTATTTTTTTTATTTACTAGTATTGATGAGTTTTAAATTGTGTTTAATTGTTAGTTCCTATCTATAAACACTGTTTTCATGTGGTCTATAGATGTCTATGATGGTAGAGTTGCAGTAAAGCTAGAGATCCTACCTACACAACTTCCAGGTTGTATAATATTTTAACGGATATTCTGACTGTAAAATAGTCAACGAAACATCGTCTTCATTTTGAAAGACCTATCCAATGATACGCCACTCAATAGGGTGCGTAATTTTTTTATTCCTCTCTACCGTCATTTTGTATTTTAAGGCCGCCATTTTGAATTTATAAAAAAAACCTAGCCTATAACCACTGGGCCATTAAGACCAATTGATAGAGATATCATTCATTAAAATCCATCCAACCATTGGGAGGATTCGAGGGTATAAAGAAATCCACATACACAGATATGCGTAAACACATAACCCTTCTTTTCAGTCGAGTAAAAACGGGTGTGATAATTTGCAATATAAATAGTACCTAGCAATATAATTGTGCATCAGTATGTACAATTATTATACAGAATTTTTTTAGTTACGTTGTTGCTCACTTTTAACACTTTTCAACAAAGTTGAAAAGTGTTTATGCATTCGGTTTGTCTGTCCGTCTGTCCGTCTGTCCACGCTCTAACTCCCGTAAATTTACTCGGATTTTCATGAAATTTATAAAGGTTATTTAGGGTCACCAAAGCATGTTTGGTATTGTATACACAGTAAAAAAAAAAAAAAAAAAACGGGAAAAATTACAGCTGATTTGGCTGTGAATCGCTAAAATACAGCGTTTTATTAACTTCCGTATCGATTTACAGTAAGCTGCTGTTATTTCAACAATGGCAAAACCGCCTGGACTACATTCCAGATGAGATACCTACCCTACAGGCACACTGTCAAGCCAAAGCAGGTTATTATTAGCGTTAGTAGTGTCGTACGAGTGTTAGCGTCGGTGTGAATATGTGCCTATTATGATTTCAAAATGGCGATTTTGGATACTTAAATACAATTCTGGATTACATATTTTAAAAAATCAGAGTAAGTTTTATTTTTATGTTTATTCGTATCATTGATTTAATAACTGTATCAATTAGGCAGTTCTCTTATATAATGTAAGATACAAATTTTGTATTTGAGTACATATATATAAACGTTGACTGACAGTAGCTTTGAATCATTTGTATAAGGATTAAATATTTTGTCTTAAATTATAACAAAAGAGAATATTTCGAATTTAGATTTGAAAAAAATATTATTTTTCTTTTCTTTTTTCCATCATAGGACTTAGTTATTATTTACTTATGTGTCAAAGTATCCAGATAAAAAAAAAAAAAAAATCAATATTTTTGAGATATGTTTTGCTTTGCTATTATATATTTTTCGCAATTTCATTTTTTCCGTTATTTGTATTTTAACATACCTTACTAATCTAAATTATACAATATTTTTTAATTGTCTAAAAGATTTAAGTACGCTTTTTGTACTAATTTAAATGTTTTTATTTATTTAATGTATTATTATAGTTTATTAAAATGTCAAAAACAATTTTACGACTTATGGTCCGATTTACCGTCGGAGTTATTCACATTTCATAGATGCTAGTTTTTTACGCGCATTTTTTTTTCATTTTTTATATGTAATTTTAAAATAATTTATTGTATGTAAGCTGGATACACTTCTTTATTGATCCATAAAATATTCCAAGAGTTTGCTTACTATTGTCGCAGCATTCAAAAGCCTCAGATCGAATTTTCCTTTTGATAATTATCGAACAATAAGAAGTAATTAGCACTAGATACTGAAATTAGGTATTTTGAATGTTCTCAATGTATGTTATATTACGCAGTACATTTGAAATTCACATAAGGAAAATTCTTTACAATGAGTTATAACAGTTTAAAATTTACGATTTATTGGTTATTTCGGTGTATTTTCCTATTTTATTTATTATTTTGCTTTATGGTGCTAAATTTGTATCTTACACATGTATAACAGAATTTATTATATAATAATGTTATTAAAACAATGATATAAGTAGACATAAAGATAACACTTATAGAGCTCTTAGTTTTTAAAAGATGTATCATAATATACAAAAAAAAAAAAAAAAAAAATCAAAATAAATAAACATTGCAGGGCGAGCGGAGGGTGGGGGGGGGGGGGGGAGGAGGAGGATGCAAACGTACATCTACAAATAATAATAATAATAATAAATAAAATAAAATAAATACAAAATGTATATATATGAAAACAGAAACATATACCGTTAGAATGTCGCATTCACCTTGAAAACTATATCGAAATATAATTAAAACTTGCTAAAAAGGTGCATTTAATGTCATAAATATAAAAAGATGTTAATAAGATGTTGTTACATAATAAAATAGTTTTTATAAACTTCCAATATTTCAAGCCTAGCGCTCTCGATCACCTACTGATCGAATAGCGATAGTGATCGAAAGCGCTCGGAACGAAATCTTGGAGATTTTTAAGTTTTTAAAAACTGTTTTATTATGTAACAACATCTTATTCAGGGTTGGGTTTTTGACGTCAAAAACTGGTTTTTGACATGACAAGCGTCAAAAACTGGTTTAAACTGTCATAAACTGGTTTAAACTGTCGAAAACTGTCATAAACTGGTTTAAACCGTCGAAAACTGCCAAATACATGTAAGACGCTAAAACATTTTAACAATAGATAAACATTAAATAAGTCAATGATTTATGTGATCTTTTATTGAAATTTAATAATTTAAAAAACATATTTGCAATAATTTTTTTTTTTTCAACCAGAAGAAAATAATTTTGTACAATTAAATAATCCGGATCAATTTTACCCCGCAGCATGCTGCAGCACACCACGTGTTTAGCACATTTATTTACACCCAAAAGATTTTTGAGTTTAGAGTGTATGAAGCATTAGAAAATAGTCTGTCTCTTAATTGATGCTGAGCTAGTAGGACTTGATAGCAAAAGCATTGCTAGATGAGCAAGTTTTGAAGCAGGCTCAAAAAGCTGTTGCATTTAGTGATACCTTTCCACCAAACAATGGAGTCCTCCCTATAGCACTGAAATAAGAAGACTGGAAAGGGGATTCTTTAGCTTCATACACAATCAGTATGGGTAAGCATCCATAAACTCTCTCCGTAGCTTAAGCGCCAGGGTTGTAAAAAACCCGGGTTTTTTGTTAAAAACCCAGCCCGGGTGGGTTTTATTAAAAAACCCGGGTTAAATGGGTAATTTTCCCCGGGTAAATTGACTACTAAATTTTGGTACTTTGCAAAATTTATCCGTTGAAATTTTGAAAATTCTCAGAGGAATTACTCAGGGAAAATTTAATTTTTTGCTTAGGAAAGCGCAAGAAATTTGATTGCCGAAACAAGTGGCAATCCTGATCTCAAATACAATCTTTGTAAACAAACACTTCATAGTCTAATAGATGGGAATGACTTCATAGTCATGATAAGGATCTCAATATTTCTCTCTGTTCTTAAAATACATATATATTATATGATGCCTTTAATTTAAATAACAAATTTTAAATTGCAAAGCTATCAATTGTGTTATTTAATAATAAAATATAAATATAACTTAAAAAAAACTTGCTCCTTTAAAATTATCATAAGATTAGCAAATGTTGATAAAAAATATCTTACAACAAAAATGTTTCTTATGTATATACAGGGTGTCCACTCTCAACGGCGTCCAATGGCTAATTCCTAAACCGTTAGTCATACACATATAGTTTAAATATTACAAAAATGTTTTCATTTGAGGCAAAGAAATATTTTAAAAGCGATTTGGGTCAATAAAAACATTTCTTAAATTATGAAATTTAAGTGTTTATACAGCCCCCGGTGCTATAAGTTATATTTAATAAAACTTTCCTATTACACTGACAAGACAGACAAAAAAAGTCCCGTTCATATAACACTAAAATTGACTGAGTTGTGAAACTTTAAAAATGCATGACTTGTACCACTTTTCTGCATCTGAACACAAATGATGCTTTGAGGCCATGCTTTGAGGGGTCATATCCTAAGTACTTAAAAGTATTCGAAGAACTTTTCATGTGTATCAGCACTTTGAAAAAAATAGTAAAGTGTTATGATTGAGTTAAAAATAGTAAAGTGTTATGATTGAGTTAACTTTTATTAAGTTTCAGATTGGCTAAAATTATTGTATTTCAACATATGTTTTATTTTGTAAGGATTTGAGACTATTTCTTTTGATGATTTCTTTTAACAAATATTATGTTATTTTATTTAACTTCAACGATCGTATGTATGTTTTCCCAGTTCAAAATTTGTACTCGAAATTTAACTCTCTTTCAAGTTTCAAATATTCGATCAAGACTAAATTTTACATGTATACTGATGTAAATCTGATGACAATCTAATATTATGATTTTCGGTGGTTACCATTCATACTTATTTTACAGGATAACACAAAAAATTTCGGATAGATTACTGCCAAGAAGTTTAAGAAAAAGTTTTAGATTAGTTAACACAAGATTGCGAAGGTTATGTTTTTTAACTTTTATGTATTTTTTAGCACTGAATCTGGGAATTACCTTAATTTTTAACCATCATCTCAGGATGTTTTGCAAATCATAAATTGTCAAAGTTAAAAAATAACAAAAATCAAATACTATAAAATAGAGGAGACAGCTGAGTTTTTTAACTTTTGATAATTGATTTTTATGTACTTTTTAGCACTGAATCTGAAAATGATCTTCATTTTTAACCATCACGTTATAATTTTTTTGCAAATCGTAAATGTCAAAGTTAAAATATAGCAAACATCTGATACTATAAAACAGATGTAAAACTTTTATTTTATTTTCCTTAAGTGATGGTTAAAAATGGAGGTCATTTTTGGATTCAGCAGTAAAAAGTACATTAAAATAATCTAATAAATATAATAAGTTTAGTAAATATAATACTCTTGAAGCTAATTGAAAAGCTTAAATTTACGTTTTAAATTAAAAGCTAAAACATTTTAAAGTTATAGGGTTCCCAATCTAAAAGTGCAAGTAAATTAGTACAAATATATTTTCTAAGATTCAAAGAAGTGAATAAAAAAAACAAAATAACCATGAACAACAAATACATCATTTGTTCCTTTCCAGAAATACTCTTAAAAAAACCCGGGCTTTTTAAGTGGGTTTTTTATAAAAAACCCAGCCCGGGCGGGCAGCTGGGCGGGTACCCGGGCAGCTACCCACTACAACCCTGTCAAGCGCGAGCTGAATCAACTGATACAGCAGTCAACCCTTGCCCCTGATGGTTGGGATGCAAGGTATAAGCCAAACAATGGTATGGTTTCATGATTTGATCCCTTCTATTATGCACTTTTTCGATATGGGCTTACAGGAATTTTCTTTTAGATGACCGATCCAATTTTGTTCAGTTTTAAAATCAAAAACATTTTTATATATTGAAAGAAAGCATGTTTTAAAAAGATTTTGACTTTAAGCTTTTTTTTTTAATTACTTCTCTTATTTTGTAAATGTTTAAAATTAATAATCCAATTTCAATTTTGAATGGAATGGTTATTGCCTAGACTAGAATAACATTGATGCACATTATCTTGTTATATATACAAAAAATCTACACTTTTCTAAATTTTTTTCCCCATAAAAAAAGCTAGCTAATGCTTTAAGCTCTCAAAAGTAAGCGAAATTAAAACGATTTTAAGTAAGAGAAATATGTACAGCTCAGGTGAGCTTAATGTCTACTTTTTAAAAAAACAATTTTACACAAAAAAATAATTAAAAATTTTACCCTGTTAAAAAGTTGTACTTAACAATAATACTTTACTATGTACTAATTACTGATATACAGTAAGAGTGAATTTAAAATATTACATGTAATGTTGTCAGGTGTGACATTTAATTTGAATTTTTACAGATCAATTTAGTATTTGAGGTTTTTGACATGACGGTTTAAACTATGGTTTAAACCTAACATAAACTGACACATGTCAAAAACCTGCCAACCCTGTAATTATTACTAATACTATATACTAATCATACAATTACAGTAATAGTGAATTTTAAACATTACATCTAATGTGTGACATTTAATGTGAAATTTTACAGATCACTGTAAGTATTTGAGGTTTTTGACGAGGTTTTTGACACGGGGTTTTTGACATGACGGTTTAAACCACAGTTTAAACTGTCAAAAACTGACATGTGTCAAAAACCTGCCAACCCTGATCTTATTAACATCTTTTTATATTTGTGACATTAAATGCACCTTTTTAGCAAATTTTAACTTTATTTCGATATAAAATAAATAATAATAAAGGCTAAAAAAATACTGTTATCTTGTTAAAAGTGCTGTAAAATTAACAGCAAAATATGCTGAAAAAATACAATTTTTTGTAAAATCTAAAAAACAAAATTACTGTAAAATTAATTGTAAAAGTGTTGTAAATTTACAAGTTTGCTGTTTACCCGTGAAAAACAAAACTGCTGTAAATTGACAGCAAAATTTGCTGGCACCCATATTGCCAGCATTTTTTGCTGTAAAGATACAGTGATTTTTTTTTTACAGTGTATGAAGTATGTAGGATTAATCGTTCATTTACAGGGACACTCAAAAGTATTCCTTTACATTATGGTATATGGGGAAAAATCGTTTGCAGAGAATTTTAATGATTTTATACTATTTTAAATGTATTGAAACTGATATAAATCACTGCATTCGACGATGATCACGTTTGAATAGGGCACTCATAGCATTTTTTATTCATTTACAGGGACACAAAGTAGAAATCGGATACAGTACAGTACCGTCTTTGAGTAATAATTGCTGGAGTGTACGGTTTAAAATTCGGTATGCGCTTTTAAATTTAATTGATTTTTTACATCTTACTCGTTATATATAAATTCTGTACCTCATGTACAGGGCTGCACAAAAGTATTCACGTACCGTTCTCCTTATTAGAGGAAATTGCTGAAGGTAAATTTTCAACTGAAATATAAGTATGTCTTAAGTGAGCTAAATTTTGGCATGCATGTTTTAATAGATTCAAATCTATATATCATATACAGGGCTGCTGAAAAAAATACGCATAATTTTCCGATTGTGGATGGGAACAACTTAAATTGGGTTTAAAATGTATTATGTGTTTACATAGGGTTGAATTAGACGTAATATTTTAATTTTTCAAACGGTGCAGTTTTGTACATTATTCTGAATGTGTTGGAAAGTGTTTCATAATCTATGCTTGACGCATGATTTTTTTCTTACTTGTTATTTCTAAATCAGAAATTTCCAACTTTGAATCTTCTTTGGCGGAAAATTTCCATTTTGAAACCTAAACGTAAGATTTGTGAAAAAAGGAGAATATACACTAGACAGTTGCGTAACTGCCAGTACATTTTCCCTTTTGTTACGGAACATTTTCTCCGCTATTAATGGGAGAATCTCTCTATTAAAAAAAAAAAAAAAAATGTAAATAACGGTGTCACTGCCGCTGTCTACGAATTTTTTGTGACCGGAGGATTTTCTTTGCTAATATTAAGAAAATTAATGCATACAAAAATATGTAAATGGGTAATATTCTAGAGAAATGTTTGATAAACACGTTGAAGAAAGCAGTTTCTAACTCGAAGAATTATTTTAAGAGGTGGTTAATCTCTTAAAATAGTTGGTCAAAATAGTTCATTAAAAAAGTTTTATAGGATCAAAAACTATTCAGAGGAATTTAATAATTTGTTTTAAGAAAATACATTAGAAGATCTCGGTGTGCAGACTGCATTTATTTTTTTTTAAATCGACTTATATTTTTAGGGTTTATTTCAATTTTAAATTTATATTTGCAGCATTTCCATTTTTACATATTTTAGAAAATGTTATTATTTTAATGTTTTGCCAAATTATAAAAACAGCACAAAGAATAATATTTCTTTTAATTTAAAAATGTATTACCACGTGGCTATTATAAACAGAAGAAAAACCCTTTGAAATTAGAATTAAATGATTACGTGTTAAAAGCAATAAAATTTTGAAAATTACGTCTAAAAATTGTTTTTGCACGAGCATATTAAAAACGAAAGAAAACTATAAAATAATCAATTATTTAATATGTGTTAAAGTACTAAATGGGTGAAATGTCATCCTATTTCAAGTGTCCAAATGCTAACATTGCCAAATAGATTAAAGTAAAAAATATATTTACGCACATGAGATATTTATTTCGAATATTTCGAGATGCTATTTTTAACTATTTTTGCCATGGTGTTTTGCCATGTATGTATGGTGTAAAACAAAGATTAAAACACAGAATTCTCGAATGATGGCTTTTCCAGAAAAGTAAATTTGTTCTATAACATCTTTTTTTTTTCGCCTTAAAAAACTTATTGCATATTTTATATAATAGCCTTATAATTATTCAATTTCTGTAATAAAAAAATAGGTACATTTTTATGTTTTTTCCAAATATTTAGCGACCGTTAAGGGGTTAAATGCTTTCATATTTTTATTATTATTTTAATTAGCAAGGATTAAATGATAAAATGATAAAATGAACTTTTCAAAACAGCACAAATGCCTGTATGACGATGTCGGTAGGGGCGCTTCTTTATCTTAGCTTGATTTGGGTATTTCAAGCATTTCGCGGTAGAGGGGTGCTTAAATCATATCAAATTAACCTATATAGGTTTATCATGCTTGGCCCTTATTCATTATAAAATGTCCATATTACACGTAATTCCCCGTTGTAGGATATGAAAATTTCTGTGATGATATGTGATTGCGTGAGAAGGCATGAAGAAATAGCGTTAAAGTTAAATAATTAAAAATATCTGTTACAGAATTTTTTTTTTTCAAAGATCTTTTTTCATTCTTTATATCATATATAAAATTAGAGAATAATATATTTCTGTCAAACATTTCATGTTGTTAAATTTCTAATTGCGTTTTTAAATACAGCTAAAATATATTGCAAATGTTCTTAGAAAATTTAAAAATCCCTTTTATATGCAAAGAGGTATCAAACGTTTGATATTAAACTTTAACAAAATATCTTTTTTACGCATTTTCAACTTTTACAGCCTCTCTGTTTTATAGCACGAAAATGAAAAATATATATTATAAAAGTAATAACGATAAAACAAAAAAGGGAAAGTATATGCAACAAAATATATAAAAAAAATTCTTTTGACTCATTCCCATTTCTCAATATCCAATTGATTTATAGTTGTAGTAAAATTTCAAATGGCACTTTCAAATGAAGTAACTCTCAGGAAATGGCTTAAAACATTAAAATATGTAAACGGCTTAAGGGTATATGCGACAACTTGGAATGTTAAAGTGTTTTTCGAAAAATAGTTTTCTTTTCTTTAGAATTCTATGGTGTGTTTTCGTAGAATATTAGAGAATTATATATTTACCTTTTTTCTTATGCATTGAGCTTCTGCAACTCCTTTGATAAAAATCAAGTATTAAATAAAATCATTCTCAAAAAGTAACTGATATTTTCATATTTAACATCTAAGGTTCATATTTATGGGGTTACTGGAAAAGTAAATATACTACATTTAGAGGTATGTTTTCAGTATAGAAAATATTAACATTAATAATTTTGCGAAATGCAGTTAAACCAAAATTAAGTAAAAAATAAAAATATCATAAAAGCATATTTTTGCGTAGTAAATTCTGTTATTTTCATAATTATCCAAGTAAATTTTGAGTTTATCGCAATAGTTTAAATATTGATTTTGAACAAGACATCTTAATGAATAAACGAAAACAAACAGACTTTTAAATAAACAAAACAAATGTTTAGAATTTTTACTTTCTTCTATCTTCAATAGAAGAAAGTACTGTAATCGAATTTTTTTTCGATTTTCGGTTTTCGACGGTCTTGTACGTTTTAGAGATATGAGATCCCAAAAAACATGTTTTTACAAAATGTCTGTCTCTCTGACCGTTTGTCCGTGTGCCCGTATGTCGCCATTGAATTTATAATTGCCATTTTCAATACTGTACCAACGAAAAGTGTACGAAGTTATGCATAGAATTGAACCAAATTTTTTGTGTATGTTTTTTTGCTACGGCAAGAAGGGCCTCCCTGAATTTGAAGAAATTCTGCCGAAAGGAGCAGTTGAATAGCAATGTCTGCCATTATTGTACCATCGAAAACTATTTAAAGTTATGCTTAGAATTGAACCGAATTTTTTCTGTATGTTTTACGCTATGGCCAGCAGTCTATCCTTCAGTTTGGAAATATTCTGATGGAAGGGGCCGCTGTAACAGCGTTTTTTTGCCGCTTTGTTTATTGTACCATCGAAAAGTGTATAAAGTTTTGCATAGAATTGAACCAAATTTAGTGTGCATGTTTTTAACTATGGCCAGCAGCTCATCCTTGAATTTGGAAAAAATCCGCCGGAAAGGGGTGCTGTGATACTCATTTTTGTATCTATTTATGTACGTAATTTTCCATAGTTCTATTGTCCATTGGCGGCTCGTGCAGAGACGGGAACTCGCGTCCTGCTAAGCCGGCTATTCGCAAACAGCTGATGTTCAACAGAATAACGAAGAACTATTGATTTTAATAAATATCATGATCTAATTATTAAAGAAACACATATATTAAGACAGACTTTAAATACAATTAAATACAATAAACCCAACTGGAGTGAAAAATTAGCCACCGTCCGTCACCGTCCATCTATCAGATAGCACAGGATGACGTGACAATGATAAATAAATTCATCGTCTGATTCTATCTATCTATCTACTCTAATTCCATCTATCTGATAGATGGACGGTGACGTTCCCCAACTTGGTTTATTAGTGAGAAATTGCCAGGCTAGAACATCGGCCAGGGTAGCTTAACGGTAGAGCAACAGCACGTTATGCTGTCGACCCAGGTTCGATTCCTGGCCCCGGCTAATTTTTCACTCCAGTTGGGTTTATTGTATTTAATTGTATTTAAAGTCTGTCTTAATATATGTGTATCTTTAATAATTAAAAAATGGAATTCAGACGTTAATTTATGTGCTTTAATATCATGATCTAGATTAACTTGTTTTTACTCCGATTAATTGACTGGAGCAGAAATGTAAGATGAAAATCAAAGTTGTACAGTATTGAACTAATAAAATTGAGGTATTAACATCTGTAACTAATTTTTGAAATAATAAGATGTATGAGACAGAAGAAAGTTTTGGGATTGGCACATCCTATTAGTTGAATTATCGGGTACATATCAGTTTCACGGAAATTTCGAGAAATAATGAATCTGTTTTGTCTGAAACTAAAGCATTAAATTTTCCTTTATATGTTTTAAAATATATCGGGAAGGACAGCACATAAAAAAATGTTATATTTTCAAAAATTTACATCATTATTTTATTTTATGGTACATTTGAAAAAAAAATATTTGTTCGACTCATAAATTGTACATTTTCTATTGTTTTGTATTTAAATTATATTATGATCTTCAGAATTATTAAAATAATAAAAATAGAAAACCTCAATAAGATTCTGATGAAAATAAAAATCTGGCAGCAGACACGTCTTTTTATCTTAAATTGTTTATTAAATTGTCGATCAAATGAATCTAGTTTATGTAGTTTACCCGTTGACAATTTATCAGGAAAATCCGATACGGACGGCGGCGTTAATCAAAATTTCACCGGTAATGTTAATATGATTTTTTTATGATGAAATAATTTTATGCAAACGAAAATGCACAAAGCGAAAACTGGCATGCACAAAATAATCAAACATTCAAGTAAAAATAAATTACTTTAATGAAATATGTAATATACATATATATATATATGACTTCAAAAATCCGGCATCAAAACCGTCTTTTCCTTTTTTTCTATTACACATTCAAGTTATGGAAAAAGAAAAACAGCAATTGTTTATGAATTAAAAACTTCAACATCGAAAATGAAAATGCAAAAACAAGAATATTACTTTTCTTTTCTTTTGCTCGATTGGATTATTTTCTGAACAAATTTTCGTGGGGGGACGAGTGTGGGAAGGGGCGAGTTGACCAAAGACGAAAGAAGTTGTATCTACTTAAAAATTGTCCATCCACTTTGTCTAAACAAAAGGTAGATAAGAGAACAGAAAAGAGGAGATATTTCTTTGATTGCGACTTCAGACGAACACTTGTATTTTGGAAGTTTATTATTATTATTATTATTATTATTTATAGTTATAGCACGATATCTTTATGAAAACCAACGAATGCTACTTCTAACAGAAAGTATTTAAGTTTGTCTATCGCACATGAAGTAGATTTGATAAAAAAAAGTTAGAAAGTGGTTCCTTTGTGAAATCGTTGTGTGTCGAGTATGAAATCGTATCGCAAACATTTCATGACAGTAAAAAACAGAAGAAAAAAATGCTGCAATTTCATACAAAAACTGACGTTCTGAAGGATATGCTAAAGAGAAAAAGCATATATAAGAGAAACATTTGTACGTAGATAATGTGCTAATTGAATGGTTTTGGTTATGGCGAAACGAAGGAGTACCCATATCTGCACTGTTAAAAATTTGCAGCATTCTGGCAGATCATTTGACCATTTTTTTCCGAAAACGTTTATACAACCGTGAATTTAACACTATTCTGACCTTATTATTGGCCATTTTATGGTCAGAATATAGTTAAATTATGGTTATGAAACCGTTTTTTTCAAAAAAACGGTCGAATAACCTGCCAGAATGCTGCAAAATTTTTAACAGTGTGGGGTCTATGCCGATTGTACAAGCTAAAGCGCATCACCAGGATTTGATCATTTCTGATTGCATGCAATTATTTCAAGGTTCGTTGCACCGATTTAAAACACAATACGACATTCGGAAATTAGCAATATGCGGAGAAAATCTGTCTGCGGATGACGAAGCCGCTGAAAATTTTGTCCAAGAGTTTTCTGATTTTGTTGCTAAAGATATGGTAATTCCTGAAGATATTTATAACGCGGACGAGACGGGATTTATCTGGTGTTGCTTGCCGAAGACATATCTCGATGCTTCAAATCATGTATCTGCACAAGGATGAAAATATTTAAAAAATAAACGGATTACGGTACTTACGTTCTCAAACGCCACTGGTACGCATAAATGAAGAGATAACATCTCTACACCTCGTTTGAACATTGTGAGCAGTGGTTTAAATAACGCATTGGCTCGTCGAATGAATTGCATTCGTATAAATGTGAAGGATTGCGACATCTTGAAGCTGAACTACAGCTTCAAAGACAAACAGACATTCGGTTCTGATAATGTACTAATGTTATCTAATTCAGTTATTCGTAGAGCTTGCAAGAATGCCTTTTTCGGAATAATCTGAGTCGCTACAGATACGCGAATTTCAATTCCTTCGCGTATTCTGTTTACATCGAATGTCTAAACTGGACGCTGACGGGCCAATGTAAAGTCGCTACAAGGACTGAGCCTTACTCAAGTAATCCTGTGGGAATCCTGTGGGATTCATCCAAGACTTTCAAGTGACGTCGTTCTTTCTGAACTTGGATTTGGATAATAAATACGTTCTCGCAACTCCTAGTGATGACCGTTTATCTAGCGATCCACATTCAAAAACTATTGTTGTATCTTCCAAGAGACCAAATATTTTTCTTTATAGTTTGCCTGCTATGGTTAGCCGCTATCTTGATTGTGCTAAAGTGCTTAATATGTCTACGGACAAAGACGTAGGAGCATTCTCGGAAAAATGCTATGGCCAAGGCAATTTTAGAGCTCCGAGCAACTGGTTTGGCACTTAGGAATCAAATTGCCCTGATTTCGGAAGATCTGCCTGTTTAATTTAATTTATATGTTACGTGTCATTAAGACTGTACATTTAAAGGCTTTAAATCTGTTTAAAAAAGAAATATTGTGGTATATTTTGTATTTTTAAATTTTTTTGTTTTAATAAATACTTGCTCTGGCACTTTGAACTCAAAATTTGTGTTTATTTATTGTGTTATAATATTAAAAACAATAATTCTTTTTTTTTTAGTTTGCTATAATGCTATAAACAGTTAAAAAAATTAGTTGGACTTTGTACCGACACCACCTTGGATATCCATCATCTTGGATTTTATATCCCCCGGACGACCAACGTGTTAGATGGCCGCCATTTTGGACGTCCGCTATCTTGGATTGCATAATCCCTGGACTTTTTCCAACTAAGCATAGTATTACCTTGGTTGGAAGACGTCCAAGAGACCTTTGCACCGTCCAGATTCTGACGTCACTCCTACATGAGACGTCCAATTTTTCAGCCTGCTGATCATATGACCAGTCCGAGCAAAACTTCATTATTCAGATTAGTTCGTGACGTAAGATTCTGTTACACGTCATCGCGATAAAGGGAGGGAGGGGAGTAGGTCAGTCATGACTCCTGTGAAAGTGATCTCGCACTTGTTATTTGCTGATTGTGCGTGTTTCGAGTGTTTCTGGAATCTAGTTCTGCTTAGTCAGGCGCAATCGAACCTGTATTGATATTATGTTTGATTCGCTTGCATAAAAACTGCTGACCGCCTGCGTAATGTTAGACTGAGTGTTTTGATAACACCCTGTATATAATGCTATACAGTCCAAAGCAGCTAAATTCAATTGAGTTTTGTGATTTGGATTAGCATGATGTTGTGTTCACGCTAGGTTTTTTATTCAAATGCTAACCCCTCAGAGCCTGTTTTTGATCCTGAAAAGCATGCGTACTTGTTGTACAATTTTGTTTACGCCGAAACTTGAACATGTTTTCTATCTGGTTTTGTAATTTTCAAAGAAATGTGTGACATAAACGACTGTCATGCATGGTATGCTGAAGCGGTTTTCTTTAAAGCCTGCTACTCAAGCGAATTCTATGCTATGTTGATCAAACACGATCACGTGTTCGTGGAGTTTGGATCAATTTCTGATACAACTGAAGACTACCTTGCAAATAATTCAGTCGACTCTCTTTGTCTGAAACAAACGACTGAATTTATTTTTAAATTACACAGTAAATTTTAAAAACTTTGTGATTTATTAAGAAATAACATTTTTAATTTAAAATTAAATTTTATTATTGGCTTTGATTATTTTTAACTTGTTAAAATTCTATACATAATCCTTAAAATATGCCTGGATAGTACACAGAACAAATACTCAGTCTGCTGATGACTAATCTGATAACACCAAAAAATTGGATCTCGCATTAAAAGAACTGGTATATTAACATATTCAACTTGTGATCTCGCATACATAACCCCCACTGATTTCCTAACCTACGAAACAAGTGATCTCGCATAGAGAAAATCCGTGATGTTACGCTACTTAAAAATGCCTGCATTATGCATCTCTGATTCATAAAAGTGGAGGTGGGAAGCGATGGTGGTACACTCTGAGTCTTCATTACTCCGTTGTACTTGTAGTACTCCGTTGATCATCTCCTCACTCTGGCTGTTCAAATTTTCCTGAACCTGAGGTTGGAAGTTCGAATGCGATGTGAACAGCGATGACGAATTTTTGCCTATCCCGAAGCGTAGTAAATGAGTTTGGAGAGTGCGGTCAGTGCTTGCACGATAATATGTAGCAGTTCTTTGTTACATAGCTTCCTTATTTAGAGAAAAAAGGTTTCAGACACTCTCTGAGGTGCAGATAAAATTTGGGCAGTTGCACATTCATGGAAACAAGTAACATCAAACACTTTGGCGAATGCATGACACAATATATGGTCGGAAAGAATTTTCAGCAATGGCGACATCAATGATGAGGAAGAATTTTCATGCTTTTACATTTCCCGTGAAAAGGGCGCCATTTACGAGCTGATTGAACACGCAACATCTGCAAATGCAGTAATTGTCGAAAGAAAGGGATACAGGGGAAGTAGGGATAATTAGAATCACTTTTTGAGAAATTAAACTTTGACAATTAATTGCCAAAGAATGAAGTGAACAACATACTAATGTTATGTGTAATTTTACTCAGTAGGTAGTTGTCTCTTCAAATGTGCAATGAATTCTTATTTTACATGTACCGTGTTACTGGGTACACGTGTCTTTTTCAAAAAAATACCTCTTTGATCCCAATTACCACCATGAAATCATGTAATTGGGATCAGTGGTATTTTCTTTCATGCCTTAAAAATTACACAGTCATCGGTAAATGGGATTAAAAGATCTTGGTGTGAGCTTTATAGCAAGATATTTCTGGTTTTACAACTACAACTATTCTCAGAGATACAGTACTGGAAAGATAAGTATGCGAGAAAAAAGTTTTTAAAGGGGTTTTCAATATTCATATATTTTACACTCTGCCTACAAAAAAAAAAATAAAAAAATAAATAAATAAATAAATAAAATGCAAAATTTTCTATTGGAATTTAGTATCCTTATTGTATTACTAAAGAACTAATTTTTGAAGTTTAATTTTCTTAGCAAAAATAGCATGAAATGCAAGCAACGGAGAAGACGGATCAGTCTAAACTCATATTTTGTTAAGAAAGAAAATTTCATTTACATTGAAAGTGTTGAGGCCTAATTAGGCTTAAAACATGCAGTCAAGGCTAAAATTTGGAACAAATACAAAATAAAATTGTAAAATAAATGTTCTGTTAACACAAATTGTGCAGTAAAGTAAGCCAAACTAGGAGTATTTGACAGGATCTGAAAATTGAAACATTAAAAAATGCATTCTAAACCGCAATTGTATTTAAATAGAAAATAAAATATACGATCTCATTTACCCTTGACCTACAAACTCAATGATCCTATTTACCCGAAAAATGTTATTTCTGTGTTAATTAGAATCCTGGAATTTATTAATATTATGCTTCGTCTGTTGCAAAATGCAACAATTTCCTCTTTAGGGGGTACATGACCTTTAAACCTTAAAAAAAAATCAGTTTTCAGTTTTTGCTTTATTCTGAACGTTTTAAAATTTCTCAACAATATGCAAAATACCGCATTAAAAATGTGCATTATTTCTTGAGTTATAATCATTTTTATATGACGAATATAATAGAAGGTCTGTAGATATTGGAAATTTGAAAAGCGTTTTCTCAGATTAGTAAATTTGGAGTTTGCGCGCACTGTTTTTTTTAAACTATGTAAGCTACAGCTTAGAAAAAATTAACCAAATATGCGTTTTTTTGTAGTCTACAGGGTAAAACCAAAAAAAAAATTCAGATATTTTGGTTATTTATTTTTTTTACACTTGAAAAACATGAAAAAAAACATTTAGATTTTTTTTTCTTTGTGCTAAAATTAAATTAAAAAAAAAACTTTTTGCGTATATTTTGGTTTTAAGTTATAAGTAGGTATGTTATGATTCTATTTCGTTGAAAAATTGTTTTATATATGCATAATTTAGAGTTTTATCATGCGCGCCACGCATTAGTGAGATGAATTTTTAAATTTAACATTTAAATATTAATTTTGCACACATAACATTTATTTTTCTGGATAATGTACTTAAGGATATATAATTTAGGCAGGAAGGGGAGAAAAAGATCTTAATAGCATATTGTTTGTGTTTTGGTACTTTGAAGAAGGAGATGTTTTTGATTGACAAACTCAAAGGACCTGTGCCCCCTCAAAAACAACCTTTTTTCTAAATTTAAATCCACAGTTATGTATGAAAATTTCAACAACTTTTGTTTTACGCAGGGCCTTTTTAACTAAAACATTCTCATTTTTTCGGAGAATGTTTTTCTTTGTGTTCAGGGGAAACAGTCATTATTTCTACCGAAACACACATTTTTACTCCCAAAAATTGCACATTCAAAACATTAATCGGACTTCATAATTAACAAGGTCAAATTTTTATCTGTTGCAGATTGCCCCTGAAGTGCCCCTTTCCCGAACTACCCTGATCCTAATTACCCCTACCACCCTAGATGATTGGGTAAGCATTGACGAAAATGCATCAACAACGAAGAATTTAATGGGCAGCGAGTTCACTGTTGTGTGCTAAATAGAACCGCCTATAACGCTAGTAGCTGCCCAAAAGATGAGGATGAACAACAAGCAGAAGAAAAGGTGTCACTTGACAAATGCATAAATTTAACTAAAAAAATAATACCTGCTTTAGAGAAACAAGACTGTATTGGCGAAACAGACATTCTTCATTTGCATAAAATGCAAGAAAAACATGTTAAAGAATGGCCAAAAAAATGAAGCAAACAATATTGACATCGTTATTTCTGAAATTACACGTGAAGAAAAGTTTCACACTTTATTCGGTTTTTTTTTCTGTAACATAGAAAATATCAATTAAATGAAGTTTTTTTAAAGTTAATTTTCTCTTTTTCTCACATAATTATAACTTAAAAAGGAATTAAATTATGGCTAAAAGTACCATTAAGAATATAGTGCTACTTTTAATATTCCTAGTTACTACTTTTGATATTCCTTCAAAAATACGGAATTTTCAAAAATCCGGCATAGTCTTTATCCCCATGATGCCGGATTTTTGGAAGTTATACTGTATATATAATTAAAATGAAATTACAAAGGTAAAAATAAATTGGTAAGACAACTCAAAAGATCAACACAGGAAATTAGAAATCTAAAAATAAATAAACACATATATAATGCTGTAGGGGTGTGTGTGTGTGGGGGGGGGGAGATAGATAGGGTATATCAAAACCTAAATTACTTTATATTTATCCTATACCATATCTTCAGGCATAGTAGCTAATACAGTACAAAGATTTTCTATTACCTGATATTACAGATATATAAAAAAAAATCACTTATTTTTTCATTTAAAAATTCTTTATCTTGTTTGTATACTTTTACATAAAAAT